>CM036587.1:30267766-31684641 GCA_020745705.1 Hemiprocne comata
TGTTCTACAGAGAGAAGAGAAAGTGCAAAGAACTGGTAGCTTCTGTGAAACAGCAGACATGTTATGTTCCCTGCATCTGGTCCTGTGCCTATCGTGTTGGTTTGTGAGTATTTGTGCCAAAAATCGATCCCATTTTGTAACTTGAATTTTCATTTAAATGTGCTGGTTTCAGCAGCTGCCAGAAAAGCTGTCTCCCATTAGAAATACAATTTTTGGTCAAACCCAGAGAAAGATTTGCCTGAGAACAGCCCATCAGCAATGAGGAAAAGAAAAGAAGTTAGGTGTTAGGAGCTGGTATTGAGCTCCAGTTCAGAATCGAGTAGTGTGGAAAAAGAAGCTTGACTTTTGTCTTCAAAAAATATAACTTACTTAATATCACTTACTCAAGACTGGGATTTCCTTGCTTTCTGACAGGAAGCTTCAGCAGTCTCAGATTTGCCTGCTGTAGCTTGGAAACATTTCTTTAGTAATTTCCTGGTTTTGCATAACTTTTAGAATTAAGCTACATTTCCAGTGAAAATTAATGGGACAAAGGGACATGAGAAGCCTACCCCTTTTCAAAAGATGGGAATTAGCCTCCTAGCTTCTCTAGCTCCTTTCAAAAGAAGTACCTTGCAGTGATATGCATCTAAAAATAATTTAATTCATAAAGGATATGCCTTGTTCTCACTCTTAATAAGTAACAGATATTTCTAGTTCTAGAATTTCCTGAACTGTCTGACTTTGTCTGATTTCCATCAGGTTCCAGACATCTTTGTAGATTTAGCTAAGGGTCACATAATCATCCATATTTTCATGTACTTACTCAGACTTCTTCCTAAGGTTTATTTCTTTTCTTTTGTAATCGTACATTGAAGTCTGCATTTAAAAAAAAGGTCTGACAATTTCTTTCCTTTTTTTTCGTTGTTCAAAGTGACAGGATAGTCATGATGGGACTTACAAATACCCACTGAAAAATTATTTGTTTTCTCATCTGTGCATTAGACTGTTGGGAAAAAAAATGTGATAAACCTAAGTGAATCTGACAACAAATGTTCATGGTGCAGATAACAATTTTCATCACTATTATACTTCTATGTCCCCACATTTTCTTCTCCCCCTCACTTAGTAGTGTCAACAACTACAACCTTTTTAGTAACCCTGGGAAAGAGGGGCTGTATTTTGAGCAGTTAAGACTGTAAAAAATGCACTTGCAGAGCAAATGCTTCTAAGAAGCCTTGGAAGGGTTTGTGAATATGCCGGGGATCTCTGCTGCTTGTTATCAAGCAGAAGCTTTAACACTTAGATCACTTAACCTTTATCCAACCCTTTTTCATAAACAGTATTTTTTTCTGTCTCCAAGTTCCAATCAGTGCTCACTCTGCAACTGTATGACCCAAAGAACAACATTCTCCTTAGGATTCTGGGGCAATATCTTAAATTGCATTTCCAAGATGTGATTTTATTTCTTTACTGTACAGTTAGCATGCTGTCTTCCAATCATCACTCCTTATTTCATGAAGCAAATAAAATTGATGGGGCCAAGTGTCGTTATGAGGATTAAAGAGATAACAAAACAAACCAAAACAGGGACTGGCCAATGAATAGACACTGACGAAAACTGTTTTGAGGGAAGGAGATGCAATTTACTTTGCAGCATCCTGATTTGGCACCGAGGGAAGCATGAATTAGAAGGAAAAAGTCAGAGAATGAAAATAGTGTACAAGAATCTTGCCCTGAATTAATTCAGAAAAAAGCAAGTTGGTCTTCTAGATATAGTTAGCTTTCACTCTACTCTTACAAAGTCCTTTAAAAATGATATTTGGATGATTTCTAGGATGCTGTGATTTTGCAACTTTCAACAGAGTAATAACGTAATTGCTTATTTTTGTATTTGCCCTGGAAATACTGTTTTATTAATACCAGATCCCTCCCCTAAAGCCAGGGCCAAAATCTTAATCTCTTTGATTCTGTATTTCATAGACAATTTGGCTGTGAGAGTTTCAAGAGGTAAAAGTTGTGTGTGTTGTCTTCTTAAATCTTTAACAGGCCCTTATAAAACAGTCGCTTAGTATATATACACTTTTTGCTGCTCTCTTTAACAGTTCCTTATGATTCCACAGTACATTTGTAATAGCAGGCATGCAAATGAACCTCTTGATTTAATTAAATTAGCCATGTGCTTGAAATTAAGCCAAACACTTCAGTCGTTTAAGACCTAACATATTCAGGTTGATTCTAGTAGGAGAATGAGAGATCAGAATCAAATCTGGCTCTCCTGCCTGATGACATAAATCTTCACAAGTCTTTAGGTAGGTACTGTTATTAAAAGATAGCATTAATGATAATAACTTCCTCATCTCACTGTAGTAATCCTTGTTTTCATGTACTTCCATCAGATGACCAGAACAGGTTTGCACTGAATGGCTTCACAACCAATTAATCATGTAGCAGACCTTAAATTCTCTCAATGAAATTAAACAGTTTTTTTAAATGTACTCATGCACATATTTTTCCAACAACCTCCCAGGAAAAAAGAACATGAATACCTGGGCAATGTCCTTCATATCTTAAAGAACACCTGAAGTCATTATTGGCTTGTAATATGAACTAAACTGTTTGGTTTTGGGGTTTTTTTTTGGTGTGGGTTTTTTTTTTTTTTTTTGTAATTTGCAATGTGTCAAAACTTAAAAATAAACAAGCCCACACTACTTTCACTATGAGATTACTATGTATGCAAGTGCATTTTTTAGAACCTTTTCCTTTGTTTTATTTAATAATTATTTTCTCTGGCTTCTTTTCTTCTCAGGTCTACCAAAAATATTACATCCAAACTCTAAAACATAGACAGGTTACAAAAATACATAAAAAATCTATTATGATTCTTTTAGTTCTGTCAGTGTAAGGGACGTGGAGGATAAACTTCGAAGAAAAATGTATTTTCATGTTTCAGACTGATTGCAAAATTCAGTTAACCTATTCAGTATTTAAAGATAAGAAAAGCAACAAACCAAAGATCAAAAAGGAAAAAACACCTAGCTTTTTATGTAATTGAGCAGATAAATTAATGCAATTTATCTCTGTTATGAATTATGCACAAAAAATACCTTCAACCTATCACAGACTTACATTAAGCCTTTGAATAACAGCTTTACAACAATAGGCTTTATGTTATCTGGAGTTCATATAAAATTTCCATCTTTATCATTAGTTAATGCACAATTTCTGTACATGTTAAAAAAATTTTCTTAGGCTACCTGCTAGAAACATAATTATGTGTATCCCAATCTTGTACATTTGAGTGAGTGTGAGATATCTACTGAATCAGTAAAAATGACTGAAATGTGACAGGTACTTCAGTATAATCTGTTGCATTAAGTCTTTCACTGAAGTTTGTTTTTTTTTAAATTTTAATAGTAATAAATTTGTAAAACTTTTTTGTTTTAAATGCAAACATATTTTAGCATTCTACAATGAGAGGTAGAAATTACTAACTGAATACAAATAAGTCATAGCATGCAGCATTTTTATGTTCTAGGAGGAAATTACTAGGCATTTATTTTCCTTCTTAGAGTCTGAAAGAAGATCAGATCTCACAAATGGCTTTCCATGCTGCTATGAATCACAGACAAAACAAATTAATCAAATGTCAGTATGGAAAGGTGGGGATTTGGTTTTCATTCTTTGAATTTCCTGATGGGCAAATTCAAAAGAAAGGTGCCTTATACACTGGCTTACAGAATATGTTCAAGTCTTAATGTGCTTTAATATGTTGCTAGATAAATGCTATTTTGTATTATCCCAATTCTTTAAAAAGATTATTTGGCCAATTTAAAATGTAAGCACAAATTTGTGGGGTTCTTTTTCCTTACCTTCAACCAATTAGGGAGAAAGTATTTGCTTTTATAGCACTTTCCATTTTCAGAGACCAAATTATTAAGAAATGCAAATTTATTTAACCTCAGAACAAATTTTAAGAGCTCCAGAGAAATGGAGAAAGATCTGATTTTTAGAAATGAGGTGATGTTTTCCATCATTAGCATGTGGCATATTGATAGTCAATTTAAGTTTTGTGTTGATCCAATAACCTGATTATTCACACAACTTTGTTACATGATAGTTACACTGGTTCAAAGAAAAGTAGGGTAGCGTTCTGAGAAGGAAATCCATTGAGAGCTACTACACATGATGAATCTGCATGTGGTTTCAAATTTTGGAGACTGTTATAATACTCAAGGAAGTGTTGCAAAATGTTTACACTGTTCTCACACTTTTCCTTGCATTTCCACTTCTGACACTGTGAGATTGAGCTATATGGCAAAGATGGAAAAAGAAGTCATCACATTTTACCTCCTTTCTGTTACATCTCTAACACTGTTCTTCCTCCCTCACATTTTATATGTGTAGCAAGATGATGATACAGAACTCTTGCATTGCACTGATTGCTCTCTGAAATGTACCTTTCCAATTACAGTATACTGAATTTATAGATTTACCTCTGCTCAAGAAAATAAGTGTATAACAAGATCTAGAATTCTTACTTACCCAGAAAAGGCAAACTCTCAGCACCCTTCTATTCAGTAATCTTGTTCACAAGTATCATACTTTGCAAAAGGTGAGTGTTCATTGGCTAAGCTGTGTATGGCATTTTCAAATATACTTCACAGCAGACACCTAGTGAAAAACTTTTCACTTTGATGATTTTCAAAAAGTAGGCTGGGCAAAATTTGCAATTTATCTAAACACAGAGCTTCAGCAATTTGTGAGCTCATTCTGTAATGTTTTCCATCACTTCTGCCCATTTGTCTCCATTGCTTTGGAGTTGTTTCTGATATCAAGGAACTGAGATTGATTTTAAAAAACAGCTGTGCTTTAAATTAAAAGGACCTACAGTACTGAGATTATTATATTATGACAGCATCTCTGCTGCTTCTCAGTGTCTCATAATTTTATTCTAGGTGTAGCACCATTGAATAGGGAAAGCTATGGTTGTATGCTTAGATTTATAGCCAAATTATTAATTTATTAGAAGCCTTTGACATTTTTGTTGAATGTGCTATAATGAGAATTCTTTGAGGGCATTGATTAGCTGACTTTCCCCCCCCTGCCCCGGGTGTACAGCTCAGTTGATTTCTTCTGTTTGAAATTACTAAGTTAAGAATTTTCTCACTGTCATTGCCAAAGGATGAACTATTTAAAGTCTTGATGTCCCCTTAAAGGCTGGCCCTGTCTACAACCTTTGAGGCAGCAACAGAGATGGTAATTTTCAAGTGCAGGTGGGAAATGATATGAGGGGAGAGATGAGCAGTCCTACTTCATCCCTGTTAGACTTGAACTATATAAGTTATTAATATCTCACTTTCCTCCAAATCCCAGATCAGAACTAAAAAAGCAAATTCACTGAAATTATTCTGCATGCTAGAATAATCAATGCTCTGGGACATCAAAAGAAAAGCCCTTGACTTTTGTGGTGTGCATTTTTGTATGTGAATATATACATGTACACACACATCAATAAAGGTTCCCCGCTGCCTTTGTCTTTTGAGTTTTGGTACCACAAGAACATTACAAAGATTCAGTAAACAGATAGTGCTGATTCATTTCCTGGAGGGACGGAGTTACTAAATCTCTTAGTCTTAGGCTGTGCTGTTGGTTCTGTTCATTAATTATTGACTTAAGAATTGAAGTGGGAATTGCTCCTCTGCCATGATAATGATAAAAGAATTGCAAAGACATGATCTGTGTGTGCATTTCATAAAGTCTAAAAATTCTTTAAAAAAAGGAAAATTATTAGGAGAATGGCTGTCTAATGTGCTATGGAAAGAGTTCAGGAAAAGAAACAAAAGCTGGAAAGGCAAGAAAAGGATCTCTTTGCTCTCTAAAGTGGTTTTAAAGCTTGTACAAATACACACCCCTGTATAGCAGCCTCACATTAGATGATGCAACTAAGTGCTTCATGATTTTATTTCCATTTAGGGGACTGTCTTAGAGATCTATATCATGCTTGTGAATAAGTATCTGCTTTATCCTACCTACACAACCAGAATTTACTTTGGAAATCCTGGAATGTATCTGAAGTAGTCTAAATTACAGTAATTTTGTATTTATGTATTTCAAATGATAATATTTTTGCTTTTGTTATTTGCAGCTTATATTCTCAGAATACAAAATTTAGTACTGTAAACAATAGAAAGAATCCACAAGGTCTCTTTTTGTGTATTAATAAAATGAAGGCTTCAGAATTTGATCCACACATAACTTGTTTCTTACAAATTTCCTAACAGAACACAGGTAAATTATCCCTACAGACAAATTAAGAAACTCAAACCATCCAACCAATGACTGCTGAGCCAAGATGTGTCTGAAAAATTCAGTTATTTCTTCCAGTCTGCCAGTCAAATGACTGGCAAAAATGTTGCAGTGATATCCATGTTTCTCAGGAGAGGAGAGACAAGTCAGAGGGACTGTTGCAATACAAAGCAGCAAGGCATTGGCTGCACACCAGCATCTTTTTCAAAAACATAGTGAGTTCCAGGGGAACCCTGTGAATTATTCCCACAGTTGCCCTTACTGGGGCTCCTAGTGGTATGCAAGCTATTTTGTGTGGCTTTTGGATTCTGAAAGATGTTGGAATGGGGCTTTTCATGAAGGAGGTTGATCACTCCTTCTCTAACTTATGTCATATGGTCAGGGAAAGACAAGTAACTCTTCTCATTTACTAGCAAGCAACACATTCATTCAATTAAACTCAGAACTACAGGGCTGAAACTTTACTAGTACAGTAAATTGCCTTCCACCTAGAGGAAAGTGACTGATTCAAACTTAGCTGAGCTTTCAGCTGATTTTTCTGACATTGTTAGCTGCCATTTATATTATGTTATATTTACATTATTACCATTCCAATTACCCTGGGCTCCCACATCCAAGCTTAATTTGATATGTTGTTCACTAAACCCCCTTCTGATGGACTCCGTGATACACAACTGTGTGGGAGTCCCTTTTTCTTTGGAAGATTGCAGCTATAGCTTGAGCTGTCACATTGCCTATACTTTAGTTTACTTTACATTTTTCTGTTAAAATATGTTGTTTTCCGTTGCTTCTAACATTACCAAAATGAACTCATTTGAATTACAGTTTCCCATAGATGGAATTTGCTATGGGAAGATTTTACCACAAAATGCTTTGTATTACATGGTTCTTGGTTGACATGAGGGAGAGCAAAGGGGATGAGGGAATACATTTGTTTTTTCCCTATTAAAAATAAAAAAAAAAGAAAAAAGAAAAAAACCACGATAATTTCACTGAGAAGCTAAGGTAGATCCATGAGTTCTGGTAAGAACTTGGTATCTTACCCAAGGGTTGTCAGAGTCAGATTTACTTTCAGCTGTCCTTGTCCTGAATAATCAAGTATGGTCAGTAAAGATTTATTTGCAACCGTATCCTGTCCTCTGAAGCTGAATTCAGCATCCAGCCTGCAGAACCTACACACAGTATATATAAAAAAAGTATGTACAACCATACATTTAAGTGGACTTGAACAAGGTTTTCCATTTAAAAAATATTTCTGTTAGCTGTGAACAGACTGTACTAAAGTACTAAATGAAATACCTTTCACCTGTTTCACTTCCCACCTCATATCCAGGCACTGAGGAGAAAGATTCACTTTACCTTAATACTTCTGTTTCTTTTTTCCAAGTGCTTGAACATTCTTAAAGATTTTTTTCATTTAGTGGGTGTTGCTGTGAGTTGTTCTCTATGGCCAGCATCAGTTAAGAAGATACCCTGAAAGCAAGTTATCTCCTATTTCTGAGCAAATGTACACATCCTATACCATAATATATTCTTGCTTAACCAAGTGCCCTTTAGCCCCATTTTGGCTGTAAAGCTTTAAAGAGAGGCCATAGTCCACAATACCAACAGAAAGGAGCAGCCACACCACTGAGGATACAAAGCAGAGCTCATACTCAAAGATAAGATGTGTGAAATTAGTATATCATCAGTAATTTTTATTATATTCGAGGAAGGTAGCCCTTAGTAACCATCACTTATTTGTGATTGTTTCATCTGTGAACCTGTGAATTCCATTTGGCCAAAATATTTTACCTGTAAGAACATATGTACACACGCACATACAAAATGACATACATATAATCACAGTGTATGTGCAGACACAAACATGGAGACACCAAAGCAGCTGTAAATTATTTTGATGCTCTGAAGAAATATAAACAATACGCTGACAAGTATACCAAAACCGAAGTAGCTCAACTACAAACATTATTAGAATATATTTTCTCTAGGTTTTGTAAGATAATCACCAATAATTATTAAAAGGCTATTCACTTTAAATTGCTTTCTCCTCCAGGAAAGGATTTTATCCTTTTCCTTGCTCATTACTATTAATTAAAACTAACAATGTTTCTGGACAAAATTATAGATACAAAAACTATTTAAAATAATTTTCTTAGTATGAAAACACTGCCAGAGTTATTAATCTTGAATGACATTTTACAGATATGAGGAATGTCAATTATTAGAAATAAATTGTTTTTTCAGCTATTAAAATAGAATATGTCCTGTCTTAAGAACCAGGGAAGATGTGCACATGGACAAGTGTGAACAGTCTTGTTTTCCTTCACCTAACTTGAAACTGCTCTGGACAAATAAGAGCTTTAATCTTCAGACAGTGTTACTGTGGCACTGTATGTCAGTTTATGCTCAGTGACATGTTGATATGATTATATGCGTGGAGTTGACATCTGACAGAATGAACACTTGTATTCCAAAGCCATCTGTGGAGTCATGGAGTTGAGGTCCAGGTCAGACTAAATGCATGATTGTTTCTGCTACGTGATGATTAAATGTTGCAAGTTATGATATTTAATATGTATAGTATGTAAAAATATATGCTGTATTATAGTTTTTGCCATTTGGTAAATGTTAGATAGTCTTGGCTAGAAAAAAAGTGATTCAATGGTATTTTTAATAGGTGAGGAGGAAGAGAATTAATGCTATTAAACTCTAGGCCTTTGCTGGTCTGACAGAGGAATTTAAAATCTGCAGACAATCCAGTGTTTTACAGTGTGCAGGGAAAAAGTTGATAGTACTGATATTCTCCATAAGATTTTTTCCTGTTCTTTTACTCCACATTTGGCTCTGAGTAGCAATCACTGTTGGTTTCTTCATAGTGTTCTCTGGTCATTTGCAACAAGCTCAGATTTTATCAGACTTTTTCAAGCCATACAGAAATTTGCTGCTTTGGAAGTGTGTTTTGGGAAATAAGTAGATTCAGACATGCTGGTGTTAGTGTTATTACTATATTCTCAAATAATCCTCTTGCTTTACCTCTGAGTCCTCTTTTATGCTTGTTTTATTGAGCATGTTCAGGTTTTCATAGTGTCATGTTTGTATTTCAAATACTAGAGTGACTAAACTTGCATTCTGACAGAGTATTTTCAGTAGCACATTGACTCCACAGTTCAGTTATTCACCTGTGTCTTATGCACATATGGGAACAAATTCACAATGTAATCAGACTTTGAAAGCTTTTTTCCTATTGTACCTCAATTAATTGAGGTTATCACATTCCGAACTGCACTTTTTGAACTGAATTGTGTATTTCTTTTTGATACAGTTTTCATATGACTTTTCCATTTTTCTAATGCAACAGTTTTTTGTCCGTGTTCTGTAGATACCTCCAGCAAGGAGGTCTGTAAAAGGTTACTAAGGAATAGTTTATTGTGAGTAGTTTTACATTTTACGTTCTACTGAGAATTTTTCTTGGACCCTTAAACAGAAAACCTCTCTAATAATTTATACATCAAGAGAAGTCCATATACTTACATTTACTTGTGTGTGTCCATTTATATACTTTTTTTAAATTTAAATTTATCTCTATTTGTAAGTCAGAGAGAGAGAGAAATTGTTTTCACAAAATGGAGGTTAAAATACTGGAAACTTTTCTTTAGTCAGCAGAGAGAAATGAGCATTGCAGGCTGTGAGCGTGATCATAAAGATAATGTCTAAGATAGAAACTAAGTGGAAATAATAGGTCTAGAAATTATTTTCCTTTATTTAAAATGGAAAATAATTTTTTCTTTTAGTTCATTGTTGTTTTGATTGTTTTCTTAAAGCTTCTATAAAAGTAAGTTGTAACACATTTCAGGGCAAACATTTTAGAACAGCATGAAATTCAACAGCATGAAATTCAACAAGACCAAGTGCAGGGTCCTGCACTTTGGCCACAATAACCCCAGGCAGTGCTACAGGCTGGGGAAGAGTGGCTGGAGAGCAGCCTGGCAGAGAGGGACCTGGGAGTGCTGGTGGACAGCCGGTTGAACATGAGCCAGCAGTGTGCCCAGGTGTCCCAGAAGGCCAATGGCATCCTGGCTTGTATCAGGAATAGTGTGGCCAGCAGGAGTAGGGATGTAATTCTCCCCCTGTACACAGCACTAGTGAGGCCTCCCCTCCAGTCCTGTGTGCAGTTCTGGGCCCCTCACTTCAAGAAGGACGTTGAGGTGCTGGAACGGGTCCAGAGGAGAGCAATGAGGCTGGTAAAAGAACTAGAGGGAAAGTCTTATAGGGAGAGGCTGAGGGTGCTGGGGTTGTTTAGCCTGGAGAAGAGGAGACTCAGGGGGACCTCATCACTCTCTTCAACTACTTGAAGGGAGGTTGCAGTCAGGCGGGGGCTGGGCTCTTTTTCCAGGCAACTAGCAAGAAGACAAGAGGGCACAGCCTGAAGCTGCTCCAAGGGAGGTTTAGGTTGGATATTAGGAAGTACTTCCTCATGGAGAGGGTGATTAAACATTGGAATGGACTGTCTAAGGAAGTGGTGGAGGCACCGTCCCTGGATGTGTTGAAAGCAAGGCTGGATGTGGCACTTAGTGCCATAGTCTAGACGGTGTGGTGGTGTTGGTCATAGGCTGGACTTGATGATCTTAAAGGTCTTTTCCAGCCTTCGTAATTCTGTGATTCTGTGACAAAATAATTTAAGAAGTGTTGTTAGCAAATTAGTGAATCCAAGAAGATTTTATAAACTCTTCTGATTGGCCTCCAACTTCTGGTTTTTATTTGGATAAACAATTTTTCCCCCACTAATATGATCTTGCTGCTCCTGTGAAACTCAGTTCAGAAGGTAAAGGCCAGCAGCAGAACAATTATAAAGATCATTACATCGTAATGCCATATGTTGTCACATGACATCAAGATGTTGCACATCTGTACCATTCTTTTCTCTTCAAATCAGTTCTAAATCTGTTCTAGGGAGTGAACGACAATATTGTAGTCTAAAATCTGGCACGCTGTGTAGAAACCAGAGCCAAATATCCTGCCACTCAGCCTCCATGCAAGCCAAGAACCATGGCCAGATTTTCATCTCTCATTCAGCATTTGCCTTTGGTAGCATGAATCCTGTTACTGGAAATAGCTAGACTATGTATTGCTGCAGATGGTGATAGAACGAATTTGTTTTATATGAGGAGAAACATTTGACACACTTTTAAGCATTAGATACGGTATTAGATATGGAAGCATCATACTGTTGTCATCTCAATGGGGTTTATCTTTCATTGGTATAAATTGTCACTTCATTGACCTTCTATTCCATCTTTGGCCTCTGTAAGGCCCTAGATAATTTTATATTGGTGAATATTTTTCTAGACTGGTTTTTTCTTCTTTTTTACTATCTGTCTTTTGTCCTGGATACATACAGACCCCTGTGTAAGTAACACTACTGATAAGTTAGTGTAACAGTAGCAATTTTTGTCCAAGATTAAAACACAAATGTTCTGGGTAGCAGCATAATTTTCTGACTCTAGAAAACAGATGAGAACCTAGAAGAGCACAGGGTAAATAAACCCTTTTACTGTAAAAAATAAGATGCAAAGTTGTATTCAATATTCTAGGTTTTTCGTTTTCATGGAATGTGAGGAATGTCTACATGATTTGTCAAATTCATGTGGGGTGATTTGGAAAAAGGCCATCTGCCCTGTGGTATGACACAAATACAGACGGTTGTTGCACACAACAACACACATGACTAAAAGAATTTGACCCCTCTGAGATCCACTTGGAAACGTGATTGCAAGAAAATGGGATTGTTTTACTGATATTTATCACTGCAGAGAAAATGTAGTGAAAGGACAATCAAAAGTGAGATAAAGGTAAGAAAACTGTAGAATGGAGAAGAAAGAAAACATGTTTTTATTTAGCTACAGCAGGTGGAGTTATGTTGGAGTTTATTTACCTCAAAAAATAGACCTAACAATGGAGAGCTGTATTCACCAACAGTATTGATGATGACTCATGGGCCAAGAACCACAATAGCATAGATTCTGATTCTCCCCTACCATCCTCACTTCCACAGCATTTGCAAAACAGTCCTGCTCTCTGAGAGCTGTCTGGGTTTTGCTTGTCTCTAACTCCTCTGTACCACACACTATCAATCTACTAGCAGATACCCACAGCCCTTCATATTTCTGCCAGTCATCCTAGACTCATAGAATCATAGAATGGTTTGGGTTGGAAGGGACCTTAAAGATTGTCTAGATCCAACCCACCTGCACTGATAGGGACACCTACTACTAGATCAGGTTGTTCAGAGCCCCATCTAACTTGCCTTTGAAGTGCAGTCACTGCACTTTTACTCTTTCATTTTTAGCAGTTTTCCACAGCTCTGGTTCTATCTACATATCTATTATGCCTTTCAAGGACATGTCTCCATTTTCTCCCTCCAGACTTTTTACAAGTGTTTTAGAAAATACTTTCCCTTGTCATGCAAACTCACAAAATCAAGGCTCTCACTGTCCATACTTCTGACAGGTGCCATCCTGACCCAGACTCATGCACAGCTCTTATCTCACTAGCTAATAGTCTTAGTGACTTCTTTTTACAAAACTATTACACAGATCTGAATTATGTGCAAGCTTGATTTATATAAACACTATATTTAAATATATGAAAAAAGATTTGGGAAGAATTGGGTGTGTATCCTCCTGGCCCTTGTAGCTGGAAAGAGCAGACCAGTGATTGAAGAGGTAGTTGCTTCTGCCAGGCTAGATACCGGAGCACTGCTGAGATACTCATACAAAAGGGCTTAACTCAGCAACTCTGCACTCATCTTCAGATTCAAACATGTTCAGCTGGACAAGAGGTGGGGGAGGCAGAACTGTAGCCTCAGTGTGTCTCTGACTGGGTTGTGGAGAGTGACAGGCATGCTGCAAACCCATTGCAATTATGCTGAACTACTGACTTTGTCAGTCCTGTGCTCTGAGTACCGCAGCTTTAACTTTCAAATTTACCCCTGTGTATGGTAATGGCTGTGTGGTAGTCTCCAACCACAAGCTCAGCACAGAGAGTGAGGATGATTCAGCCAGAGTCAAATCCTTCTCTCTTCCTCCCCAGCTCATTTTTGGTGACAGAAGGCATGACTCTTTCCTGGGTGAGATACTTCGGTCCTCACTGTCTGAGAGATCTCAGAAATGGGACATGTTTTAATATCACAATGCCATGCCTTCTACAGTGCTGGGGAGCTGGCATGAGAGTGTACAGGTCTGACCCTGGTGGCGTAATGCCCAGGGACTATGCCAGAGAAGTATGCCAGGATGGCATGGTTTCATCTCTGCTGCTTTTTGGAAACATTACCTGAGAAATGCCATCTGGGAATCGTTTGGGAAAATGTAGTTGTGAATCATACACATGCCGAAGGCTGTTCCAAAAATTTAATTATATGAGCAATGACCTTTCATCATATTGAGCACATGCCCTGGTATTTTCAATTTACCAATACAGATCTAGCTTCTACTTGACAATTTTTCCTGAGGTTAGATTTCAGCAATGCTATGCAAGTCTTACCTGGGTTATGGTGGTAATGCTTTCCAAAGTAGCATAGGAAAGTGCTACATGAGGTAAACTTGAATGCTTAAGGGGTTTGGTATAGGAAGGCTCTTCACTGATGGCCTAAACACAGAGGGTAGCAATAGGACAGGTACAGAATTACTCCATTCTTTGTTAGTATTTCAGTTTCTGAGGAAAAAGAAGTATGAGTGAGGATAGAAGATTGGAAAAGCAAGGGTGATCACTATCTGCTCTGCAGTTTGCTTGGGGTCAATGGATGCTGTTGGTCTACAGCAGTCTTAGACAGACACTGTATAACAGTACTTCTAATATTTCATTGCAGATAAATTAATATCCACCCATTCAGTTAGACTGAAAACACAATAACTGAATGCCAAAAACTTTCTTCTTTACTTAATTATGGTAAATATTTAGTTGTGCTTTACCTGTAAATAGAAATATTTGATGCCTTTTCTGCTTCTTCCGTTGTTTGTTCTCATTGTCTGGATTGATACTGTCTCTGTTTCTTTGTGAGGCTGGTGGAAATGAATTATCAGAGAGTCCTTCACTCACTTCCCAAGGTCTTTCAGTTGGTCAGCTTCAAGTCTTAAATGTGTTTTACATGTCCATCTGTTAGATCTCAGAGAAAATAAATTAAAGCAATTGCAAAACATTTGCCATTTTCATTTTAGAAATAGGGTTCATGTCCCTTCAAGACTTGAGGGAATAAGACATGTCTAAAAACATACCAAAGTGAAGATCAAAGCATACCAAAGGGTGAGCAAGTGGAGTGCCTGGAAGGCATTGTCTCAGACAAAAGGGTACATTGCTGTGGCCACAAAGAGCTGAATAATCTGAAAGTGTGCTAAACTCTGTGGGCTATTCAGTTTCCTATTAGGTGATCTCATGACAGGTCAAAACAAGACAAATTACTTCCGAAAGACCTCTAGTCACAGCGCTGTAGCTAATCTTGTGATAAGTTTAATGTTGCTACAAGCACATCTCACTACTTCAGGTAATGTGATTCAGTAAGTTATATGTTAGAAAGAATAGGTTAGGTGTGTGCGCTTGCTCTGGGCAGCCTCTGGATGAGTGCTTTGAGAGATTCCAATTTCACTCATTGAATGCTGGGGAGGTCATTGAAAAAACATGGGCTGTGTGGAAGCAGCTGAGAGTTTTTAATATAACCTTATTGATATCAAACCTTGAGAGAGAGAAAAGTGTTTATCATGTCCAAAATGCTTCCAGCCACAAAGTGGCAGGCCTTGGGAGTAAGTAGCTACCACCTGTCTCTATAGACAGGCTGCTGGCAAGGTCACCTTGGCTGATGCAATGGACTGTTCAGCCATCCTTGTGACAGTCAGGTAATATCACTATGTATTAATAGCCTACACTTTTATCAAGTAAGGAGACATTCAAAGCTTGCTTTGGGTCTGAATCTATGAAATAAAAATATACAAATAACAGCAATTGGTTTATTTGATAGTTAAGAAGTGTGTAATATTTATGGAAAATTTTGTATTAGCTTATTAAAATTATTTTTATTATGTGGTGCACTGAAGTTTTACACTTTCTCTGAAGGGACTGTTTTTATTTTGGTTTGGGTTTAGGCTATCAGAATTTTGATACCAATTGCAAAATATTTCAAATTTTATCAGTAGCTTAGTTGAGTCTGTAAACAATCATGACGGAAGATGAATGGCAGATTTTTAGTTCTTTATCCACTGAATCATTTGACTGTCTATCTGGTATGTATCAAATGAATTGCATGTTACTGTCTTGAAACAAAACTTATGTAACATTCCCTCACAATATCTAGTTCAGAGAAGAAAATTATAATGGTCTTCTTCTTTTTAAAAATGATAAATTGCATGTAAATTATAGTAACAATGTAAGTTGTCTTCATTTTCTGTTCTTTTTTCTTTTTAAAAAAATCTATGCTATGTAATTCAGATAGTGCATTAATTTTATCTGAAAATCCAACTAATTTGTCCCTTATCACTGCTTTTGGAAGCTACAGACCCAAAGAACACCACATAAGACATACCCCTTTTTTGTAGTGTAGATTTTAGGATTCTTGTATTGAGAAAATTGCAATTTCAAAACATTGATGGTCACTGAAAATGTGATTTGGTTAATGTTTCTTAAAACATTATTGCACCATAATGTTATTAAAACAGTCAGGGCTGCAATGCTTCAAATGTCCTACTCCCAGACATGCTGACGAGCAAGTAAAATTAGTGTAAATTTACGATACGTCAATACTGAGCTTTGTGAACTCATGGCGTGAGAGTCAGCAGAAAGACAGAGGTCTTAAGTGAGGCCAGCTGAAAGTGACAAGCTCAATCCTGGGCTCTGAAAACAAGAATGGAGTGTGTGGGTGACAGTGCTTCCACTCTACAATGTGTATGAGCTTTCAGATATTCTTGGTTGGTGTTATGCTTAGCCTTAGATTTTTTTAGAGAAAAATCAGAGAAAGTGGCTGTAGTTCAGTTTTAGAACTTGACCTACTGAAGGAAATGTCTCCTGTCATTACTTATGGAAAAATATAGTGGCTACAAACAGAAGTTACAGAGAGAACATCATTTCAGTACAGTATAAAAGCACTCCCCTAGTATGTAGGAAGATGAGGTTTAAGTTTGTCGTATCTGACAGTTATCTGGCAATTAAACTGATATTTTAGAGTCATGATCTCACTTATTCTTTGGCTTTACCCAGAAATTTCTCCTTCACAAGAAAGATACAAGCACTCCTGTGAAAACCAGTAGGATTTCCATAACACTCACAAAAGGGATGTTCTGTCAGCTTGCATACACAGCTGGTGCCCTCATTCACTGAGGTGCCTTGCATAGTTAAAACCAGTAACAACAAACAATCAGAATTGATGTCAAATATCAAACTATCAGAGATTTTTGTCTAGTAGCAGTGGTGATGAGCTATAATCCTTGAAGTAATCGTACCTGATATCAGGTATTTCCATTATTGCTGGCTACAGCTTTACAGAGAGGGTGTCATGATGTGCTCTCACTGTGGTCATGCTGTTGTCTGAAACCCCTATATTCTGATACACTTGGGTTCTGGGTTGCTTACCAATATAAACACTATACTTCAGATTTACCCTGTTTTCCTCAACCCTGTGTGAGGCCCTGGTCTGCAGCATGCCACAGTACATATTCTGAAGGAAAAGTTTACTGAAACATTTTAAGTTCCTTAGCATAAAGAGCATACAGCCGTATATAGTTCCATATCCATGCTAACCCATCAAATCAAAGGCATTCCTGAATACCATGCTCTCCATGTTGTTCTTCATGACAAAATGGTTTCAAAAATATTTAAAGATCATATTCTTTCTCTAACAGCGATACTATATGTATGCCAGCAAAAGATCAGACAGATGGTAGAAGCCTACTCTTTAAATAGAGGGAAAAAAAATTTTCAATACTTCTTAAAATTGTTTCAAAAGACACTTAGTAAATTCCTTTTTCTAAACTCGTGACTGACCTTGCAAATTCATATACAAAGAAAAAATGGTCTGGCTGACCTACACATATCACATATCAAACCAAATGGTATCTGGTAAGAGAGCAAATAACTAGTGAACACTGGTATCTGGCACTACTTTGTACTTCTAATAAAACAGAGCCAGAGATCCTTCCCTGATATACATAGCATCTGACCCTGTGTTTCTTCCAGGCCTCAGCAACCCAAAGACATAATTGTGTGTGTATTTGGTTGGAGGGAGTAATTTTAAAGTGTCAATAGAGTGAAATAATGTGAAGACTGTGTGAAACTGAGAGTATGTGTTGTAAGCTGTGGGATGTGGCATGCAGGCATATGAGGATGTTCAAGGTATTAAATCCTACTGGAGTAATGCTGAAGGATTATGCAGAGACAAAGGAGCCCAAACTTGGTCTTCCCTCTTCTACACTGACTACTGGGAACTGTATTTAGCATAGGCAGTCCCAGGTATGCCTGAGAATTGTCCAGGAGGAAGCCTTGTTGAGACAGGCCAGTGCAATGCAGGAAAGCAGGCTATTAATGGAGCTCTTGGTGTGAAGAGGGCTCTTATGATCCAGTGTGCCCCATTGGCCTTTTTTTTAATGTTGTGTCATAGATGCATTATGAGGGAGCAGTTTTTTTCTATAGTGAAAATGAAATTATATGTCTAGGTAAAGTCTGATATTTTAACTGTAGATATAATACTCTATCTACTCAGCTGGTGTGATCTAGCATCATAACGTGCCATGCAGAAATGTTCAAGGTAACTCTTTCTCTGGGTGTCGTGTCACCCTAGGTGTAGTGATTCACTGACTGCATTGCTTATTTTTGTAGTAGTTGGGTATGTATCTTTGTGCAACACTGCACTGGGCCACATAAACACTACAAAATGCTCAAGAAAAAGAAAAAAAAAAGCCTTTCTCCCTCTCTTGTGCTTTCCTTAAATGAGTTGCTCCAGTGTTTCTTTGCAAGGTCTAGTTTCCCCTCCAGTGGATTTCTTCTCAGACTCTGTGTCTGGGGCTGTTTCTCCTTAGGCTAATCCAGTAAAGAGGTCATAAATCCCACAGTTAAAACTATGGTGTCTCAAACTGATAGATTAAACATTGACCTTCTAATGTGAGACTGCTCCAAAGATTCTGAACTGCAAAGAGTGCATTGTGACATTTTAAAAAGTAAATGTCAAAGGTGGAATAGTGGAACATACACTGTACTGTGGCAGAAGACGGTAGAAGATTTAAGGCCGCGTATTAATTTATGAAGAATAGGTGGTATCTCAGTGGTATCTAGAAGGTACCCAGGCTACTTGAATTTCTACTGAATAGAAGAAGAATTGGAAAATTAATCTAGTACTACTCCAATGGCAATATCAAAGTTTTTTATTAGAAGCCAAGTGTAAAGCTGTGGGTTTTGTACTATACTTCTGTCAAATAAAATTTTGTGTATACAGAGGGTCTAAAAAGTTTTCAATTTTATTAAAATACAATTGTCACTGTTTGACTCAGGATCGGCAATTAAACCAGAGACGACAATGCTCTCGATCCCCTCCCCCCTCCCACCCAGGTAGGGAAGGAGAGAGAGAATTAGGAGAGAGACTTGGCTGGATTGAAAACTAAATTAGACAGCTTTAATTATATGTACAATTACATAAAAGTATGTTCGGGACTGTGAGCAGTCCCGAAATGTCTCAGCCCACAGGCAGGAGATAAGGCAGAGCAGACAGGGGCTGGGTTATGAGGGTTATGAGTTCAGAGTCTAGGGGTTGACGGTGATGGATGGATGGAGTCCTTCCCAGATGCTGGCCATGGACGGAAGAGAAGGGAAGGAAAAGCAGGAAGGAAGTTGTCTTCTGTGATCTCTGACCTTCCTCGGAGCTTACGTAGATATATGGGATGGAATACCTTTGGTCAGTTCTGCTGTCTGTCTAGTCCAGCTCCCCTATGAGGGGGTCATAGATACAATTCTCCTGCCCTGGTAGCCTCTGTAGCAGCAGAGCAGAGCTAAGAAGCGACCTTGGAGTCTCAGCAGTAACATAAACATTGCAGTGTTATCAGTCCACTAGCTGGAACACTTGCTGCTAGTTAAAAGAAAACTTACTGAAGGAAAAAAAAATCAGTAAAAGGAAAATTAGCTTCATCCTGGCTCAAACCAGGACAAAAATTATATGTGAAAACAAGAATACAGCAATGTCCCATCGTCCTATCATTTTCAAATACTATTGTATAATTTAACGCAGGACACTGTGATTATCCCTTAAAGAACATAAGGTGTATTAAGCAAAACCAATTACAAAATTATCAGCTAGATTTATAGATTTGCTTTCTTTGCTCTTTTTTACATACTCTTTAGTATTTCTGTGTTTTCAGGCCATCATTTTGAGACAACGGATTTTCTTGAAAGAAAAACCAGCAACACGCAGGTGTTCATTCAAATAATTAGACAGGCCAAAACTTCACCAGTCTGGCATCATATTTATGCATAGATGGTAGAAAGCTAGCAGTTAAATGAACTATTTTATTAGTAGCATAAAGAAATAGTATGTGTGGAGTTATTCTGTTTTCTGTTAAAGGGCATACTCTTCTACACGTTTAAAACAGCATAGGAGTTGAATTACAGATGCAGATAAGCGTGTGATTTTTCTACATTTAAGTTGAAAACCATAGCATTCTTCCTTTGGTGTCTACCGAGTTAGACCTGTCAGCCAGCTGGACTCAGCAGTTAAGGATACTCCTCTGTTTCTTAACCTTTTTACATATTTAGGCGGTTTGAAGCTTTACAGAGTGTCAGTTTAAAAGGACATGGTGTTTCACCATGCTGAATTATGGAGTAGTATTTAGAATCAAACCTTTTTTTTTTTTCTACAAGTTTCTAATTCAAGTAGTATCAATAGCTATTAAATGTTTTATTTTTGAGGCTTATGCGAATACAGGACCAGCTGTCTATTTCTGTGTTTGCACACAAGTATAAGTACTGACTTACTATCAAGTCACACAGTTTTACTGGAGTTTAACAACCAAAACTGCTTTAAAACAACTAAGAATTACAGAAGCATATTATATGAGGAAGATAGGAAAATCAGTTACATATAATAAGTTTCTATGGACCTAATTTTTGTTTAACTCTTAACAGGTTAAAATTGGCATGAGTTCTCATAATTTGGAGACTGAGTTTGGACCTCTTACCAAACCTTTAAATGCTGGTATTTCCAGTTTTTCTATTAATTCCCCTTTGTATGGATTAAAATAACAGACAAAGATTTTTCTAAACAAGAAAATCAGCAGCAGTTGTGGAAGTAAGAGCAATAAGTGCAAGAAACAAAGAATGGATTATTTTTTTGACTGATTAGGATGTATCTGCGCTATGCCCTACTCAAGCTGTAGCATAGGTCTTTTAGTTGATAAGTTTAGTATTGTGTTACAATTGGAGGGATATGCATTCATTGGTTCAGATAAGTAAAATCTGGACAATTAGCTAATTAAATAAACTGAAGTATTGAATGAGGTTGATCTGCAACGGTTTCTAGTGAAGTGCATGGCAGGAAGAAGAAAAGTCCCCCTAGCAAACCTGAAAATATCTCACATGGCCTGCTGTGTAAGTGGAAACAAGTTCGGATAAATTCCACGTTAAGAGTAATAGTAAAGCCTTGACCTGTAGCTTTTGCAATCTCCATGCAGTCGTGTTTTAGATAGTCTTTGGATAAAGAGAACCTGAGGTTAGAATTGCAATTTTTCCAAAGTGGAAATGTGTGATACTGAAAGGCTATTACTCATTTATTGTATGTGCATTTTAGATTGAATGCAGGGATAATCTCCTCTTTCAAAACTCCAGAACTGAAAAGTACCCAACTCCTTCTCATCTGAGAATTAGCCTTGCTGGCTAAATGGAGTCTATGTTGTGCCAGTCATGAGAATATCTCTTATCAAAGAGAGAAACAAAACAATTTTTGATCAAGACACTTTGCTCTTTTAGTAATGTGGGTTTCCTGTGGTTTAGAAGATTTTTGTACATCTAAGCAGTAAAAGTGGGTGACTAATAAGCATTAACAGTGTAGTTAACAGTTCTCCTTCACTCCCCTCATACTCCTGCTTCTTTTCACCCCAGGCAGCATGATGTGTGCCTTCCTGTACCTTATGAAGTTTCTGTATCCATACAGTTGTTGAACTCAATAGCCTCTCAGACCGTTGGCAAGACATTCTCTTATTGAAGGGAGACCTGTGCAGGAAGAGGGTTAGGAGTCTGAATTCAGTATATTGGAGATTTACGGGTGAAAAAATTACCCAGACAGTGTGAAAACACACTGAGATATATTCATTCACATAAAATTAATTTTAAGTGGAACGGAGTCATTGTTTGCAGGTAGATGCCACGGACAAAACAAACTACTTCAAAGCAATCCAAAGAGTAACAGAATACTCGTCTGTTCTGTTCAGGGTCAAGATGGAAGTGATTTAACTCTGTCCATTATAAAACTCCATTTAAGGCACATTTTCTAAGTGATTTTTTCCTTATAAGCTGGTCTAGGTAGAATATTGAAAAATTTTATTGCATTATTTTTCCTCTAGTAGGACTCTCTGTGTTGTGGTGCCTTGTAAATCAATACATTAAATGTGGAGGAAATCGGGTTCCTTGGAAAGTATCAGAAGTCAGAGACCTGTTTGTCACAGTTCATAGTTAAGAAAACTTTCAAGATGTAGTTCAGTAGCATAAAAGAAGGCTGTCAGATTACAACACACATAAAACACAGAAATATTGATTCCTCAGGCTTTCATCCTAGCTGGGCCAGCAAAGCAATTTATTTATATGTCTTTTTACCAAATAAAGTGTTTTATCAATAGTGTTTTGCTAAGACTGTAAAAATAAATCTTTCCTATGAGGACATTTAAGTAATAGGATTAGAATTTGGACCACATAATCTTAAATGATTCTTCTTCTTTAAAAGCCTCTTTGTGTTAACTAGTCCTAATTGAATGACTATAGGGTGCTTAGAAGCTTGAATCAGGCCAACATGCTAATAGGGATATATTTCCCAAGTAACAAATTTGATGATCAGCTTTGAAAGATAGTCTAAGAGATAATCAATAACCCCCTAGGGATGCTTAATGGATTTGACTCAAGCAGATTTTCCTAGTATTTATAGTTGCTCTTCACTAGATGGTTAAGAAAACATATGTTGTTTAACTGGAGAAAAAAACCTCATGTAGTCTATTCATTATAGCAGTTTTAGCCTTCTCAAACGAGTGTATCTTTTAAACATATTTATAGGGAATTCACCATGTGGTTTTAAAGTTCTGGGAGAGTAACTAAATCTTATTTGCTTTGGATTGGTATGCCTTGACATGTGGCCAGGATCGTGTACTCAGAAAGAAGTCTTGTTGGCTGTTTCTCTTGATGGTGGTGTTAGGCACTGCTCAGTGATTCAGTATATTTTCACTGCATGCTCTCTCAAAAATTGCATGAGATCCTTTAGGAGGTTTAACTATTTTTTCTTTGAAAGGCACTTTCCTGGCAGAAATTGAAGAATATCTGGGCACCCCTGCCTGTACAGAATCCCTTACTGTCACCCGCAGTTCTAATAATTTGTCCTTCATGGTTTTGTTTTCCTTCCTCAAACAAATGTTAGTGTTGATTGCCATACCCATCTACTGAAGCAAGTAATACCTTTGCATGTGCTGTTTGAAAACTGGATCCTGTGAATGTACCAGTAAGAAGGCACTCACCATTCTGTCTGTTGGGTATGCTAGACATTACTGATGAAACCTGAGTACAGAATACATGGTGATGTTCTGCAAGAAGGACAAGAAAGCAGCATAATTCAGAAACCCTTGTTTGTTTCCCAGTGATTGCATTTTACACTCCTACAAATTTCCCAGTGAAACTCCACAGAAAAAAAAGAATCTGTAATTTTCAAGTGTCTTGTCTTTGGGTCACTTCTGGGTCATTATGAGCAACTTGATCTGTACAGTGTGGGGGAAACTCTGAAGTTGTCCAAATCTTAAAGATCCTAGAACATATTCATAGGCAATGTAGGTGAAATCATGCTCTGGAGCACCCCAGTTTGGAACAACTTTAATCAGCAACATATACCCATCAAGATATTACTGCAAAGGTATATTCTAACCCCCAGACCCTCGTATCATGCCACATAGTCTTCAGGAGCAAAATGCCTTTTCTATAACAAGCTTGATATTAATTAATTTTCATTCACTGGGTTGCTCCATCATTGCCAGAGTGCTAGGTAGGATAGAGGGCTTGTGAACCTCGTAAAATGATCTCACTGAGAAGTACGTCAGGAATGTCATGCATATGTGTGACTGGACTTCCAGTTTGTTTGACCCATGTTTAACAACAGAGAACTGCTGTTTAAACACATGACTTAAAATCATGGTCTGATTCTCCCTGCATCCTCTGATCCCTTTTATAGTCTTGGGGCTGAGATCCACTATTGCCAGATCTGATGTTGGGAAAAAAAAAGAGACAAAAAAAAAAATCATATTGAAAAAAAAGTATCTGTCCCAGCATCATTGGTGCAACAGGATACGTTCCATCTCCTAGTAAATGTTTGCAAAATCACCATGTTAGAATGAGAGTGCAGAAACTGTAAGAGGAGTAAACACTGTGACACTGTGTAAGTTTGCAGACATCTGGTCTAGTTCAACAATTTGGCCAAAATACTTATGAGGGATATTTTGTATTGACCCAAATAAGGGTTTTAATGGTTACTAGGAATTACACAGATGCTGTTTGAGGCCATATGGCTTACCCCCTCTGTTAGTGACAAGGGGAAAGATTTATTTAACAGCTGAATACCATCATCCCCCCTTTTTTTCCCCTGGAGTGTGTAACACTCTGGAGACCCACTAGCTTAGGTCTAGTCTTCTTAGCAAGACCTATGAGTTCCTATAGAGAGGGGGCAACTGCAATCTCTTCTATGCCAAAAGCCAAAGAGAAAAGTCTAGGTTGTGCCAGTGTTGGAGTAAAAAAGAGGGAACATATTTTTTTATGTGTGCAGACCAAATCTACAAAAGCAAGTGTTCCCTGTACCAAGATATACCATCTGCCAGCTCCAGGGAAAAAGGAGTTCTGAAAGAAGACAGGTAGACAAAAGGTAAAAAAGATCGGTCTTGCCCAAGTTCCTAGTTTGTTTGTTGGGGGATTTTTTGTCCCACTGTCTTGTGCTATTAGGAAATAGAATGGGACAAAGTCACTTTATGATTAATCCCTGAACACATAATGCAGGCAAATCACAGGAGCTACAGTGATAGATGGACCTGGTCAATGCTTTTGAAAGTGTTTGTGGATAACTGGTGTGTTCAGAATCTTCTGTGCAGACTGCAGCTGGCTGTTGCTAAAGCTCTCTGGATGAACATATATCAAATGACTCTTAAGCATACTTAGGTATGGACACAAATAAGTAAAGACAGGACATTGGGACTTCAAACAGCTATTAGAATCTGAGGAATGCATAAAGAGTTGTTAGAAGAAATAGATCAAACATTCAAGACTTTTGAGTGAAAGAATAAGCATGGCAGTTAAAATTTTCAAGACGTATCACCTTTTACCATTCATTCCTTGTACTTCAGACTCTTATTGTATTCTTATTAAAAAGAAACTACTGTAGTATTCTGCAGTAAAAGATCCCGACAGTATTATTTGGTCTAAAAAAAAACAGGAAAATAAACCCCTTTAAAAATATCTTTATGTAATTTTTGTACTATGATCGGTATTACTATTTATTGCTTTACTATACAATCACATTGATTTACTGTTCCTGCACTGATGAATTCATTCTCTTTTTTTAGATTGAGATTTTTTGGTGGTCATTGTTTTATTGGCATTTCTGAGTAATATTTCTCAACTGGCTTAATCCTTCTTTGTTTAAACCGAAGGAGATTTTGAGATGCAATACCCCACTGCTGCTTTGTTTAAACTTGTTCCATGTTCCCTTCTGAATGCTGATGTGTTTTGTCTTGACCTAAAACAGGATAAGGGATTATAATACACTGACTTCTGATGAATGCTTCCTACTCTCTGCTTCTCTCCTAAGGGTTTTCCACTTGGCTGTCATTGAGTCTAAATGTAAAAATCTAATAGCTTGAATTAAAATTTTGTACTAAACATTTTTTTTTCATTTTTTCTTACTGTAAGAAAATTCAAGATACTACAGAAAATGTCTGCTTATTTTCTCTTTCTACCACTTTGGTGTATCTAAAAGACAAAGCTAGTGTGGCATTGAGTGAGAGTTCACACAGGGCTCTTCTCATTGCAAATGTGTTTAGTATGATGGATATCTTCCTTCAAAGTCAGCTTTTGCTTTTTGTCATTGTCTTTATGGTCTATACAACACTTGTTAACAATGTCAGGAAATAGACAATGCTACACTAATTTTAGAATATTTTGCAGTTGACCGTAGATTCAAAGAAAAATCTAGGCTGGGGGAAAACACTGTGGTCCGAACACTTGCTCAAAACTGTGCCATGATGAAACTATGAAAAGTGCCACAGTTACATACACATTAAAACTACATGGAATGTCATCCCTGTAAATCAGTCTGTGCCAAATATTAGCTTCAGGATTTTAGAGTACAACTTTTTGAACCCCCTGATTCATTTAATAAATATGAATATTTTTTCCAAGTATCTTATATTTCTTTTAGTAAATAGAGTCATAAGTAAGCACATCTTGTGAAAAAATACTCACTCAAGCTATATTAAAAATGCAATCCTCAATCATTTTATTTGATAGAGATAATCTAGATTTATCATCTGCAGAGTTCCTTTGTATCTTTTGAAGTAGTCTCCCTTTTGGTATTCTAGGAATACTCTTTGTGGTGTTTGCTATAGATGACAGCCATAATAGAAATATTTATGTAAGTTCCTCAAAAATCAGATATGCTCCATACCATCTCTTTTACTTTACAGACTCTAGATGCCTGGTTCACAGAAAGACAAAACCCTCTGTTTTTCCTGTCTGATTTCTGAAGAATGATGTTGATGAAGCCCCAGAGTCCTGAAGCTGCAGCTGGCACAGATAATCAGATATTCAGGTAAAATTAAAGTCTCTGCATAACATTATCTCATTCATAGCATTACCTTTTCAGACATGTTTTTTGAGCAGGTAAGGAACATATATTTCCAACAAATCAAACTAGTTTTCTTTAAACTTAGAAGTCCAGATTCTACAATAATCTCCATACAAGTAAATCACTGTGCAGAATGCCAGTGACTTATCTCAGGCTGTCTATGCAGGCAATCTGTCTGTGTAGGCTTATTGAAGGAATGGGGCCATATGTTGATGTAAAACAATTCATGGATCTCCTATTCAGGTTCGTGTCAGACTGAGGGCAATAAGCCATATGTTCCTCACACGTAAAACCTTGATGTTAAGTTAAAATAGCTTCAGGCTATTCCTTGTCACTGGCTTCTACATCTTCTTCATTGAAGGAGAGTGAAAGTGCCATCTTACCATGATACTTGCAAAAGTAGTTTCCAAAAATTTTGTTTCTTCTGCAACTACCACTACTTTTTCATTTGAAGTTCTAAATTTTGACTTCTCTGTCTATGCCAGAAGCCTTATCCCTTGGGAAATACTTTTCAATATAAATGAGCTACCAGATCTATCATCTTTCTTAACAGAAGCATGCTGTGCACTTATGAATTCTGGGACAATGCTGATATTTAATTATTAGAGTGATTGGAAACAACTGACATTTTCTATTTATTTTCTACTCTTCTGCACATATAGAAGCAAAGTGAAAAAGAAGGCCTCAATATTAATAAATATCTATGTTTTTTAACATTAATACTTGCAGGGGTTACGTTGATACCAGCCTAACCAATTTGCCAGAAATTAGTATAGACCATCATAGGTATCATTTGCATGTTTTTATAAAATCAATTACAAGCATAATTGTAAATACTTCTTCTCCATTGTCAGAGCTTTGAAGACTGTGTGTCTCCTTTAACAGCATAACAACAATTTTAAAAAAAAGGCTCCATTTATTAGTTTTCATTTTACAAAGCTCTTCGAACAGCCATAATGAAGTGTATATGGAATGTAAAGAGTTGCTGATAGCATATGGATCCTCTATGGAGGGAAATTCTTATCACATGCCATAGTTTCTGTTTCTCATCATGATGATTTTAGAGCCTCTTGCATTAAAAGTTGTACAGCTCATTGCTGCTGAGTTCAGCTCTTCCCACTTTTTTTTAAGATTCAGTGACATAAACCTTTTTTAAAAATGTCATAATCTCCATGGCAAATAGTCATAATATCATAAAGTTATACTTTATATGGCTTCACTCTCTGTAACTTGAATTAGGTGTAAAATTGGAACTTCTGTTCCCTGAGGGAATCTTTACACATTAGGAGCTTGATTTTCCTTGAAATGTGGTTTGGGTTAGTTTTACTTTCACAGGTGTTTAATTATTCAAAGAAGCATTATGCTGAATCAACCCACTACATGTACAGGTCAGTGGCAGCCAATGGGAAATAATTAATTATTATCTCTTTATTAAAAGAAAGAAAGGAAAAAAGCCTAATAAATATAGAGAGGAAAAATACAACTGGTTTTCTCATTTTCACCCATATAGCAATGAGCTCATAATTTTCACTAAAATACATTTAAAGATATTTATTTAGAAAGAATTTCAGGGCTTTTAATCGTTAAAATGATGTACTGAAATACAGATTTCCTGTTTGGTTCATTTTGTATTATGCATGTTTGTGTCTGAGAAAGAATGAAATAAACCAAAAAAGCAACCTGCATAATCTTGTTGCAGTTGTGTGATTATGTTGTCAGGCTGCAAAATAGCTCAACCACATTTAATACCTAAATTTGACTGTGCTACATAACAAAAGATCAGTACTTGTCAGACTCCTAATTCAAAATAAACAATTACATGTATATAGAAGGATGAAAATTTCAATGGAGGAATTGTCCAGCCATGTGCAGAGAGACACCTGTGTGATGACTTGTAACCCCAGGCTGTGTTCTGCTGCTTAGATGACTTACAGAGCAAGTTTATGTTCTACCAGTCTTTGTTTGTGGTCATGTCACCCTCTGATGGTCAGGTCCCCAGAGGAGCTTAAATGCTGTATTCAATTAAGTGTCAAAAATATATATATATATTTACCAGTGCTGCAGAACCGTTTCCCTCTGAGTGTGCATGAAAAACCTAATGTTCATGGCTGCTTTCTGCAGCATGTCAAGTTGCATGGGGAGTGCCAGAACAGTAACAGCAGGAGATACAGAAGAGTGTCTGGAGGAGACTACTACTAACAGTATTTGCAGATCTTTGAAGTATCTGCCTCAGGCGATAGCATATCAGAGTGTGTGACTGAAGATAGGTGTAACACACCCAGGTGAGAGGCCCAAGTGCCAGGCTGTAACAAGGAGCTGTGCCCTACCAGCTGAAATACCACACAGTATCCATGTTGCATCCCAGCTTCTCCCTCACTCATGGAGTATGGCATGCCACACAGCTGCCCGCCAGTCTGACCAGCTGGGCTTGGTATGTATAAAGACAGAAAGGGAGAAAGGTCTGTGATGTAAACCCCATAATCTGTGTGTGAGACTTGAGGGAGTGTGCTCACTACCTCAGAGTCACAAAGCAGTTTGTCCCCCATCCACTCGCCCTCATATCATGTGTTGATTTACAGTGGTGGCTGGTGAATACTAGAAACTGTACATTGAGCAGTTGTGCAACCCAAGTGCACAAATTACTGCCTTTTTCATGATTCCTGCACTCTGTGTATCTTTGGGAAACCTCCACAGACAAACATATCTAACTAGTGTGGACACTCTCTATTGCTTCTTCATCTTTGTAGCGCCCTACTACAGCCATGAGTTTGGTCCCAAGGTTTGGAGGGGAGATCCTGCTTTAAAAATCTTGTCTTCCATGGAGTTTGTATCCTTTGAAATGCTGAGATCGATAGCCTTTCAGATTCAGGGCATTTTCTGAAAGTAGTAGCTTGATCCTTAGTGACTTTGAACAAGGGAGATGCAGCTGAGTGTTTAACTGTTTAGAAGGAAGAGCCACTGAACTCAGAAGTGTCAGGATCAGGCCTTAGATAATCTGCCAGTAGCCTGAAGGTTTGTGTGACATTTTGATATTGTTATACCTTTCCTGCTGATTTCCTTGACCTCATTACTCTCTTTTAGCAGAATCACCAAATGTGCAATTTGGCTCATTTAGTTATACATCATAATGGGAACTAATGATAGAATGGTCCTTCTTCTTATTCTGTAAAAAAAGAGCAAGCAGCTGGGAAGTAGGTGAATGCTCCTTAGGGTGCCTGCAATTACACAGCTGAGTAGCACTTCTGGCCCTCACATCACTTCAACTGTCACAGCTGGATGACCCACTAATGAAAAAAACAAATGCTCTCTCCTTCTACTGTTGCCCTCTGGAATAAGAGAGGGACATTTGAGAGTGTTAAAATTACTACTGGGCCTTTAAAGATTTTGTTATGCTGAAAGCCGAGGAGTGCCTGAAATTTCAAAGTGCTTTTTGAGCATCTAACCAGTGAAACAGAGATTTTTAATTCTACATTTAGAACGCAAAGCCCGCCCAAGCAATTTAAGTCTTTTTATAGCTTTTCTGCAATGATTGCAATCTGTGTGACAGGGGTGTGAGGAGCAGAAAAAAATGGGGAATTTTGCTGTTACAGCTCAACCTATTTTGTTGTCTTTGCTTGCAATTTACTACAGAGATAATTCTCCAAGGTCTAATGACAAGATTTTTTTTTTTAAATTTAATTTAGCTTTTGTCATCATATGCACAGGATGAATTCTAAACCCTTTTTGAGAATGGATGACATTGGTCACTGGTGACACTTGGCAATACTGGGCACAAGAGAGAAATGCAGTGAAGGAATTATATATATCTTGGCAATTTTCACATATTTACAACTCCCAGAGAGGCCACTATCACTGCTTTCTGGTTTGTTTTCAGGACATCAAAGAGGACCAACTGCTAAGAAACATTGCAGCAAAGGCCCCAGTCTCAGAAATCACTGAATATAGAAATGGTCAACAATGCTTCAGTGGGTCATCTTGGTTGCCCTGTGCTAGAGCACTCATGGTGTCATATCTTGATCAGGAAAACAATTGTAAAATATGCTTATATTTCAAACTAACCTAGAATTTTCAACACTAAAAAGTATTCACTTCCACTGTGTCTGTTCACTTCTGCTATGTGAATCAACTGTGCTGCAAGACCTTGCTAACTTAGGTTTCAGATATCTCAGCAAAGGAACTAATGCAAGCTGAGTGGGTATGTGGGGGAAGCACTAAATGGGCTTATGTCAATTGCACTGGAAGACTAAACAAAGCATACCAACAAAAGATCTAGATAGTTCGATGTCCACCACAGCCAGAGACAAAGAGGTGATCTGGTGATAAATGTAGGAGGACATAGACAAAGAAGTAGAGGGTTGTGTTGTTTTTTTTTTCCAAGTTGAAGAGCTCCACTATGCTTGGTAATTTATTGTTCTGATGCCATTTCACACGTTTGATAAGTGTCATTACCTTCTGTGAATCTTTTTGAGATGGAGACCAGAACTGCATTTTCCAAGAAGTGCTTATACCACTGATTTTATACTGTGGCACAATGTTTTGTTTTACTATCTATTCCTTTCCTAAAAACTTCTTGTGTTTGATTTGGTTTTGTGTCCATTGTTGATCATTTGGCTTCCAGGTCCTAAACCAAGGTTGCTGCAGCTGTATAACTGTGGTCGTTTGGATCCAATACTACCAGCTTTCTGTATTGCTAATTTATTTATATGAAATAGCTAAAATTCACCAATTCAATTTCTATTTAGACCAAAACTTTCTAATTTATTTTAGTAGGTGAAGCAAGCACGTGTTTCTTATTTCAAAGGCTAAAACGAGCTGTCTGTACCTTCATGTAATGGTTAGTCCCAGGGACTAAGTCAGGACTTACTGTGAGTCTACAGCAACAGCTGAACCACAGGCCTTTAGGAACAGAAGAGAGTGAATTCCAGACTTTTGGGATGAGTTATATCAGGAGCGGATAATTAGCTCCACAGGTATTTTTTGTGTATTATTTGTAAATCTTGCAAAATACTTCCTGAAGTGTTCTTGAAGTTGCTTTGCAGCAGAAAACTGTATCTTTGTGTCAATAGCCACATTTTTTTAAAGAATTATCTATTTAAAATTTTAATCAATGTATATATGTTTCAAATTGCTAGTAGTCTATGATGCAGATTTCAAGCACTACTTATTTCTTAAAAAAGCAATTGAATTATCCTGTTAATGTCAATAAGTAGCATACTTTGAAGCAGTAAAACTTCATACTGTTGCTAGATTTTATAGTATCAGAAGATTTTGTTATTGTATTTTTTTCTCCCTGCCTGTCTCTGCAAAACCAAGATGATTTCTAGCTCTCCACAAGCTAGGAGCAGATAGAAACATTTTTTAAAGTATTTAGCCTCACCAACTGTCACATAAATGTATGAAAAATTTTCTTGAACCTTCCTGCTACAAAGCTCTTCAAATTCAGAAGGCAATAGCTGCTATGCCATGCATGCCTTTACACTGGATTACTAGAGACAATACTTCCTCATGCCAAGTGGATGTTCTTAATTTTTTATCACTTCTTCAATTTTCCTTTTCTTTAGCAGTACAGAAAAGTGATGATACTCTAGGTATAACAGTGTGTGGTTGGCTTATTCCACAGCAGACACACTGCTGATAGATCATATTTAATAATATATGTTCATTGACATTGGCTGGAGGTTTGAAAGGAAAAGCCCTGCACACCATTGATTGCTTTTAAGAAAACAGGCTGTTTTCTGCTCTGGATCAAAGACAAGGATGAATGTCCAGATCTTAGGAGGTAGGGATCTGAAGAGAATGTATTTAACACTCAGCTCTTGTGCTATTTTTAATATTTTGATTAATAGAGTAGACTGACCAAGGAAACAGATCGGCTAAGTGCATTTCCTGATGGTTTTCTTATTATTTGGGCAGCATGACTGTGGGGAACAGACTAGTTCTCCCCCCACATGTTGGCCATGACAATGACCTATGTCTTTCATTCTTTTACTATGGTTTAAGCTTAATTAATTGGATGGCATATTGGTCACCAGCAACATGAAGGAGTTTTAAGATTTTTCATTGCTTGTACTTGGTCCTTTACAGCAACTGGGGGAGGGATGATGGCAGGCTCTATCTATCTTTAAAGATGCAGAGAGGGAGTAAAATAAAACAATGTTACACTTTTATGAAAAGAAAGATCCATGTAAGAATTTGAGTTGTGAAATTACAGATAACTTCATATCTAACAAAATACTTTTCTAGCACAACAAATTGCAAGTGAAGTATAATTTCATTCTCTGTTTTGTTAATGGAAAATGTGATAGCAGCTTATTGAAGTGAGTCCTCAGTATTGCAAGTCTTCAGTTAGTCTTGAAATAGAACAAAGTGAGTCAGACTCAAACAATTATGTTTGCAACAAAGAGATTTGATTACTCGACCAGAGGCCTCTAGCTTTTAACTCAGTACCATAATTTTGAATCTGCACTTTCAGTATTCACTATAAATATTGTTTCATAGTTTAGTCTTCTAAAAGTCTTGTCAGGAAAGAATTACAGAAGGCCAGCTTCAGATTTAGCATAATTAAATGGAGTGGAAATATATTAACGATGCATTTGGCTCCAGATTACACTGAAACCTAAAGAAAAATACTTAGTATGCAACTGTTTCTGATTGTCTAATAAGAATTAAAAAATGTGTAGACCTTTCTAGAAACTATGAAGGAACTTATGACTCCATTAGAAACCCAGAAAATCTCAACCGAAATAAGGTAAATATTCCAGCTGACACAGTTTTTCCCTCAATCATTCCTTACACTGTACAGATTTCCATGCCACTAGCTACTGTGTTAGGCAGGGGAGATTTGAGTTTGTATTTTGTGATTGGACTAAAGTCTTAAAAATGTGGAACAACTGCAGATTTCAGTGCTAGATGACTGCTTGCCAAAGCAGAGAGAATACCATCATTGTCATATTTAGCATTACTTACTCCTTATATACAGACATAATGATTTCCCCAGCATTGGACACTTAAGATTCAGCTGGACAAGGTGCTGGGCCATCTTGTCTAGACTGTGCTTTTGCCAAGAAAGGGTGGACCAGATGATCTTTGAGGTCCCTTCCAACCTGGTATTCTGTGATTCTATGATTCTAAGTTAATGAGCCTAGAACTTGCCTAGGAAATGGGAAGACTAAGGAAAACCTTGACCTCAACATATATGGAGTTCATAGATGAGATGTTTCTCATTTTATTTTGCTAGGAGAAGGAGGAAGGCATGATTTGGTAGTATATTCATAGTATACCTACTGGAATAGTGCAGAGACAGTGGTTATGTTCATATTTTTTGGTAGTAAGGACATATGGAAACCTACCTGAAAATCCATGAGATCATTTATTTTCCTGACATCATGTAGTATCTCCTGGTTTCCACTCCCTACCAGATAATCACTCCCTACCAGGCTGAATGGGTGTGCCAGGGTAACTGCATAGAAAACTTAAAGACTCATTCAGCCAAATAGGTGTAAGACCATCTGCAGTGCTTGATGCTGACACTCTCAAGAGGGTGACTACTTTGCATCCTGTTCTGTGGTGCCTTTTATTGCAGGCTACTCAGAACATAAGCTGAAAGATATGGTTGATGATGTGCTTCCAAGAGGAAAAAAAAAACATAGGTGTAGTTAACCGCAGCTCCTAAGATCTTCTGTGAAGTGGTGCCAAAATGCAAATACCACTTTATGAACTAGGGACCAAGGGCATGAGAAGTAGGGTTTAATGAACATGGTAATCAGCAGACTGTGTAGATTATAGGAGCTATCCATGAGTGACCAAGAACAAGAAACAATTGACTTAGAAATCTAATAATTGATTTATTAGACTTTTTAGGCTTTCTAAACTCTAGTAGAATATTTGGTGTGGGTTATGCTTTCATTCTGTGCATGATTTTTAATTGAAAACTTACTGTTTCCTGGTTATAATGTAATTATATCTAGTGAGGAGTAAAAATTGAAAGCACACATTGTGTGGGGAAGATTAATTGCATGAAAGATTAACAAAGGCCATTATAAATGAGAAATCTTGGCAAGAATGTCTTGGATTAAACAGTTAAATGGTCTCACTGTAACACTTAATTGTAGAGCATTCACTGTTTCTGAAAATATGGTATATGTGAGGTTGCAACTTCTCCTCAGAGAAGGCTTGAAAATATTTTTATTGTGGTTTACCACCTGACCTCATATCCATACATTAATAGGCCATCAACTTAAAAGTGAATCTAAGTCTTAACATGAGTGTATCTGCTTAATTTAATTCTCTGCATAAACTAAAGCTCAAAAAGAAATTAAATGTTTTATTTGGTCCTGAGGACTGGAGGAAAGCCAATGTCACTCCAGTCTTCAAAAAGGACAAGAAGGAAGATCGAGGAAATTACAGACCAGTCAACCTCACCTCCATTCCTGGAAAAATGATGGAGCAGATCATTGTGGAGGTCATCTCAAAGCACATGGAAGAGCAGAAAGTTATCAAGAGTAGTCAGCATGGATTTACCAAGGGGAAATAATGCTTAACTAATCTGATAGCCTTCTATGATTTTGTGACTGAATGTGTAGATGCAGGGAGACCAGTGGATATGTCTACCTTCACCTTAGCAAGGCTTTTGACACTGTCTCCTATAACATCCTTGTGAACAAACTCAGGATATATAGGATAAAAGAATGGGCAGTGAGATGGATTAAGAACTGGCTACACAATAGAGCCCAAAGAGTGGTGATCAATGGTGCAGAGTCCATCTGGAGACCTGTAACTAGTGGAGTTCCTCAGGGATCAGTGCTGGGTCCAGCCCTGTTCAACATCTTCATCAATGACCTTGATGATGGGACATAGTGTATTCTCAGTTAGTTTACTGGTGACATGAAGCTGGGAGGATTGGCTGATTCACCTGAAGGCTGTGCAGCCATTCAGCGAGATTTGGACAGGCTGGAGAGCTGGGCAGAGAGGAATATAATGAGGTTCAACAAGAGCAAATGCAGAGTCCTGCATCTGGGAAGGAACAAAAAAATGCACCAGTACAGGTTAGGAGGTGATCTGCTAGAGAGCAGCTCCATGGAAAAGGACCTTGGAGTCCTGTTAGACAACAAGTGATCCATGTGACAACAATGTGCCCTTGTGGCCAAGAAATCCAATGGTACCTTGGGGTGCATTAGGAGGAGTGTGTCCAGGAGATCCAGGGAAGTTCTCTTCCCTCTCTACTCAGCCCTGGTGAGACCTCACTTAGAGTAGTGTGTGCAGTTCTGGGCTCCCCAGTTCAAGAGGGACAGGGATCTACTTGAGAGAGTCCAACAGAGGTCTACAAGGATGATTAAGGGACTGGAACACCTGCCTTATGAGGAAAGGCTGAGAGACCTGGGGCTTTTCAGTCTAGAGAGGAGAAGACTGAGGGGAGATCTAATTAATGTCTATAAATACATGAGGGCTGGGAGTCAAGAAGGCGGGGACAACCTCTTTTCACTTGTGCCCTGTGACAGAACAAAGGGCAATAGATTCAAACTCGAGCACAGGAAGTTCCACCTCAACAAGAGGAAGAACTTCTTTACTGCTAGGGTTACAGAGCACTGGAACAGGCTCCCCAGAGAGGTTGTGGAGTCTCCTTCTCTGGAGACTTTCAAGGCCTGTCTGGATGCCTTTCTGCATGATCTGCCTGAGTTTTTGGCCCTGCTCTGGCATGGAGGTTGGGATCAATGGTCTTCAGAGGTCCTTTCCAACCCCTAACATTCTGTGATTCTGTGATTTGGTGACAAGTTTCAAGGAAGTACATGTAGCAAATAGTTATGCTTTAATCACCACAGCCGTTAAGTTTTATAAGGCATATTGGGAATTAATATGAGGTAGTACAGCAGCAATGAAATTTTGGAGGATGGATTGTAAGGTGAAGTAAGAAGGAAGCAAATATGCAGATTCACAGTAATGTAAACATGCAAACTTTTTATGAAAGTTATGACAAATACAGTATTGTTCTCTTGATTGCTCATTTGTAAACTTAACTTGCTTAACTTTTATATGCAATTTTATCTATCTTCAAAAAAGAGTTCTGAGTACCCCCGCAAGCTACCACTTAGCTCCCCAGCTGCTGTACATGCTTCCAGGCACCTATACTTTACCTTATGTGTGTACTCGGGTGTTCCTCTGTCCTGACACAGTAGAAGCTCTCTCATAAGGTGGCAAAGCCTTATCCTCAAGAGGCCTGAAAAGCTGCAGGAATTCACAGAGCAGCCTCTCTCATTGCAGGATTAGTCACTAGTTCCTTTAAAGAGGTAGATAAAGAACCGTTGCAAACAGCTTTTTAGCCTCAGAAAGAAGCCCCTTGAAATTGTGCATAATTGGAAGCCTTTGGAGGACTTCTGATTGAGACTTCTGGAAGACTTGGGCACTGTTTTCCCTAGCTCCTTCATTCAACAAGGCTTAAGCAAAAGAACCCTGTCAGACACTGGCAGTTTGTGCAGCATGTGTAGGAACAGTTGCAGCTACCTGGGGAATTTCAGTCTAAGCAAAGAAGCATGCAGGTATTTTAATTGCTTGGATTCACGAGTTGGGCGCCAATAAATCGTTGTCACGGTTTGACTCAGGATCAGCAATTAAACCAGAGACAACATTGAAACACACAGCCAAGTTACCATTTTCTGCCTTTTCATCAGCTGCACAGCTTGCTGAGTTTCTTCTGAACTCCCGTGATCTGCAGTCTGACATACTAACGTAAACCATAACTCGTGTTGTGTGTGGCCAATAAACCCATGCTTTGTTTCAAACACTTGACTAATCCTATCATTGTGCAGCAAAGCAGTCAAGTGTGTGTTCATCTCCTTGAAGTTAGTGGAAGCTGAAAAGAGAATTACAATAAAATGCATACCTGAGTGCTGTGCTGAAGCAGTACTCAACGGAGCTCCTTTTGTATAGTCTTTTCTGTGAGGTATACAGTCTACTGCATTCCATTTCAATAACTCCACTTTATTGATAAACTTGTGTAATTATTCTCAGCAGTACATTGTCATCACTCCAAAATGTGTTGGTTTAAAAAGCAAAACATAGTAGGTAGTGTTGGATTCATAACAAGTGGTGGGTAGATGGAAGGGGAAAATAATAATTATTATTTCAAGAAACATGAAGCGATTCTTGCATTTATATTGTCAGCTTTAACTAATTTGTATATGAAAACCTCCTAGAAGCTTCATGTAGGACTTTCAGCCTCTTAATGTTAGGATTTCTTAACTTTTCTATTTATAAATAAAATCATTATTTCTGTGTTTTTTTAACACATAGCTATGAATTTTTTGTCTATTTCCTTTTGTTTTGATTTTTACCCATTAATAGCACAGCATATGTTGTATATAGAAATTGAAACCAGTTTTGAGACAACAATAACATTCCTGTATGACTAATGTATTAAATAACAGGTGCTGGAATATCTTATCCAATAATATGATATGTATCAGTAAAGACTAGAATGAGAAAACACAGCTCTCACAATAAAGTTAAAGTAATAATTAACATAAGCTAGATTCAACACCAATGATTTAACCTGAGATATGTCCTGACTTGCTGCAGTATTGATACAGGTACACTTGGTTATGCCCTTTAATATTCTTTGATCAGCGCATAACTGATGACGTTTAGAATATCTGTGCATATACAATGTGCCTTTGTGGCCCAGAAACCCAATAGTATCTTGGGGTGCATTAGGGGAGGAGAACTTCCCTTGATCTGCTGGACAAAACTGTGCCAGATTAAAAAATTACTCCTTTTAAGTGGAAGGGAGTGTTGTGAAGACATGGCTACCATGCTCTCGTTGACTTGCAGTTCTCCAAGGCAATTAAGCTAAATTAACACCATTTTCATCTTGGAAATGAACTGCAATGAAGGCAGTATCTTATTATTATTGGTGATAAAAGAATAATCCTGCTGTAATGACACTTATAAAATTAGGCTGCTAAATATTTGAATTTAAATATAAGTTATCATAAATTAATACTTTTTAATGAAATGTTGATCTTTGTATGTTCAGTTTTGATCTAAAGATTTGCATCCTTTTGTGAATTTCAGTTAGAAGAGTAGTTACACTTCTAATTATGGGATTTAACCCACATAAAATATGGAGCTGTGCCAGAGCTTTACACTCCACTCACTTAATCACTATGGTCATTGACATTATAGAGATGTAACTGAAGAGGAGTTTCTGAATTCTCTTTATGCAACGCAAATTTCATACCATAAGTAATGGCTTTGGATTTCCCGGGCACTGAAAGGAAAGTCTTAAGGTCTGAAATGAAGACATGAGCCAACAATGACCATCTGAATTGAGTGGGTTTTCTGTTGATGCAGCAGTTAGACTGTGGTATCCAACAGGTTAGTCTTAGTCATCTAATCATTTTTCAAAGACACACTAAACTTCTTGTTACCAATTCCTCATCAGAGTATCAATCAGTACTCTGGTACTTATAATCTCCACAACAGATGCTGTCATGCTGTGACAACCAGAAAGTGAATTTGATCTGTTAAATATTCCTTCTTACTCTTAAAACTTGATGAGTGTCTTCCTGCCTTTGAATTGTGATACCATCTCTGGTGCAAACTAGATTATTTAGCAAACGGCTGCATAACTGAGAATTCAGGAGTAGCCATATATATAAGCCATGTGGTGCTGAAGATTTATACATCTATGAACATTTGTTTAATGTCAAGTCCATCTTCACACTGCTGACCTGACCAAATTTTGTTTTCATATTCTTGAATTTTTCATCTTGGTTTAAACATCCATTTGTATCTTTGCACATTGAAAATATCTTCCCACCCTTGGAGAGGGATTAACAGGAGAGAAAACTGAATGCAGGAAACCAATAGCAGAATTTTAGGTAATGTGCTCTTGCCTATCTCATAGCATAAAAGAAAAAGCTTATAGCAGTTTTCTTATGTTTTGCCTCAGTGGCAAAAAAATTGTGAGGGTCATTCAAGAAAAAGACTCAATACTGGTGTAACAAAGGAAATTTCAGTGCCCCCCTTGTCATGAAAACAAGAACTGTTATTTAGGAGATGGAAGGAATTACAGCCAAACAATTTAGCACTCTGTTGTCATTATGTAAAGAATCTAATGCCAAGGATTTCTGGCAGGTTCAGTGTACAGTGCTTATAAGGAAGATTGCTGCAGTCAATGCATCCATAGGAAACAAGTACAATGTAATTGGGTGAGAAAGAAGGATGAGAAATGAGTTTATAAAAAACAGAAATCATAACAGCTTTTTTGCCTAAGCAGCTGATAGATATGTAACGCTTCTCAGCAAGATAAATTTTTCAGTGGAGCTATATAACTAGTGGTTCTAATCTTCTCATTATTTTTCTTCCCCTGCCGCCATCTTCAGATACCCTGTATGGTAAGAGAATGGAAATTGTGTAAAAAAGTAACATGGGGGATATTACTTTCTGAATTCTGTGAATGTTTGAATTTGTCAAAGAAAACTGTATTACTATCACTACACAGCATACAGAAGATAATCTATGCTCCTGATGTTTGCTGTGTTTAATCTGAGCTTTTATGATTACTAAACAACTATTCTCAATTCTTCACATTGGTCGGAGGAGAAGACAGTGATTTCTCTGCAGTAAAATTAGCAGAGCTGAAAGCATTTCAGTTATCGTATAAATTTACTATTAAAATGATACATCGTTAGCAGCCTTGGAAAATGTAATCCTTAACATAGAAAGTGATTTATCTGAAATCACACAAATTAAAGATTCTTCTGGGGACATCCTCGTCTGGTAGTCATGGACAAAGAAGAAATATAAATGATAAAAAATCAACATAATTAGAAAAACAAAATGCAGAAGGGAAAATTAGGAGAATAAAGCTGATGTTACTATGGGTTTAAGTCTGTAAAACTATTGTTCTAAAAACATTTTAATTACCCCGATATTTGCTGGAAGGCCTACCCAGCCAGCCATTCACAGTCTAGGAGGTTCCTTCAGTGCATTGATGATAACTTCTTAATGAAAATGGTGGACAAACCAACCAGGAGAGGAGCACTGCTGGATCTCGTACTCTCCAACAAGGAGGGTCTGGTTGAAGTGGTGATGGTCAATGGCAGACTTGGCTGCAGTGATCACAAGATGGTGGAGTGCAGGATCCTGTGTGGGAGGAATAGAATACCTAGCAAGCCCACAACCCTGGACTTCCGCAGGGCCAAATTTGGCCTCTTCAAACAATTGTTAGGGGAAGTCTCATGGGAAAGGGTACTAGGTGGTAAAGGGGCTCAAGATAGTCGGTCAACATTCAAGGACCACTTCTCCCAAGCTCAGGATCAGAGCATCCCAATGGGTAGGAAATCAAGTAAGGGAGCCAGGAGACCAGCATGGTTAAACAAGGAACTGCTGGGCAAACTCAAGTGGAAAATGAGAATCTATGGATCATGGAAGGAGGGGCTGGCCACTTGGGAGGAATATAGGACTGTTGTCAGAGGATGTAGGGAGGCAATTAGGAAAGCTAAGGCCTCCTTGGAACTTAATCTTGCAAGTGAGGTCAAAGACAATAGAAAGGGCTTCTTCAAATACATTGCAGATACAACTAACCCTAGAGGCAATATAGGCCCACTGCTGAATGAGGTGGGTGCCCTGGTGACAGAGGATATAAAGAAGGCAGAGGTACTGAATGCCTTCTTTGCCTCTGTCTTTAATCCTGCAGACTCTCCCCAGGAGCCCCAGATCCCTGTAGCCCCAGAAGGAGTCAGGATAAAGGAGGAGTTTGCTTTGGTAGATGAGGATTGGGTTAGGGATTAGTTAAGCAATCTGGACATCCATAAATTGATGGGTCTGGATGGAATGCACCCGCGGGTGCTGAAGGAGCTGGCAGAGGTGATTTCTAGGCCACTCTCCATCATCTTTGGTATGTCGTGGGTGACAGGAGAGGTGCCTGAGGACTGGAGGATAGCAAATGTCACACCAGTCTACAAAAAGGGCAAGAAGGAGGACCCGGGTAACTATAGACTGGTCAGCCTTATCTCCATCCCTGGAAAGGTGATGGAACAACTTATTCTTGCCACTGTGTCTAGGCATATCAAGGATGAGGGGGTCATTAAGAGCAGTCAACATGGTTTTACCAAGGGGAAGTCATGTTTGACCAACCTTATAGCCTTCTATAAGGAAGTAACTAGGTGGATAGATGATGGTAGAGCGGTAGATGTGGTTTATCTTGATTTCAGTAAAGCATTTGACACTGTCTTCCACAGCATCCTTGTAGGTAAGCTAAGGAAGTGTGGTCTTGATGATCAGGTAGTGAGATGGATTGTGAACTGGTTGAAAGGAAGAAGTCAGAGAGTTGTGGTCAATGGGACAGAATCTAGTTGGTGGTCTGTGACCAGTGAAGTCCCTCAGGGGTCGGTACTGGGACTGGTACTGTTCAATATTTTCATCAACGACCTGGATGAGGGAACAGAGTGTGCCCTCAGCAAGTTCACTGATGACACTAAATTGGGAGGAGTGGCTGACACACCAGAAGGCTGTGCTGCCACCCAGCGAGACCTGGACAGGCTGGTCGGGGAGAAACTTGATGAAATTCAACAAGGGCAAGTGTAGAATCATGCATCTGGGGAAGAACAACCCCATGTGCCAGTACAGGTTGGGGGCTGACCTGCTGGAGAGCAGTGTAGGAGAAAGGGACCTGTGGGTCCTGGTGGACAGGAGGATGACCATGAGCCAGCAATGTGCCCTTGTGGCCAAGAAGGCCAATGGCATTCTGGGGTACATTAGAAAAGGTGTGGTTAGTAGGTCAAGAGAGGTTCTCCTCCCCCTCTATTCTGCCTTGGTGAGGCTGCATCTGGAGTATTGTGTCCAGTTCTGGGCCCCTCAGTTCAAGAAGGACAGGGAACTGCTTGAAAGAGTCCAGCACAGAGCCACAAAGATGATTAAGGGAATGGAACATCTCCCTTATGAGGAAAGGCTGAGGGAGCAGGGCCTCTTTATCTTGGAGAAGAGGAGACTGAGGGCTGACCTCATCAAAGTTTACAAATATGTTAAGGGGGAGTGTCAGGATGATGGAGCCAGGCTTTTTTCAGTGATGTCCAGTGACAGGACAAGGGGCAATGGGTGCAAACTGGAGCATAGGAGGTTCCATGTAAATATCAGAAACAACTTCTTTACTGTGAGAGTGACAGAGCACTGGAACAGGCTGCCCAGGGAGGTTGTGGAGTCTCCTTCACTGGAGACATTCAAAACCCACCTGGATGCGTTCCTGTGTGATGTACTCTAGGTGACCCTGCCTGGCAGGAGGGTTGGACTAGATGATCTTTCGAGGTCCCTTCCAACCCCTAGGATTCTGTGATTCTGTGATTAAGCCAATGACATAACAAACATGGAAATTATCATTACTGTAGTCAGAAATTCTTATGGGTTTTATTAGTTATTCGATGTGCTCCTTTTGTATCACTAATTGATGCTGCATAAGGTAAAAGCATGAAAGAGCACAGCTATTCTCTGGTTATGGCTGCCTCATATGCCAATGTTAAAAATGGAAAAGGAAAATCCTTGTAGGTAGACGACTAAATTCTTCAATAATTCCATTGTTTTTTAAATGGACAATAGCCAAGTGATTTGATAAATATGCCTAAACGGAGACCCTTTTTGAGTAAGATCTTAATTTTAGCTTGAGGCCAAGAAATTGAAAACTTGGGGTCATGGCATAGTTCTGGATAATAACATCAAACAATCAAATGCAAACTAACTAATACTTATAGATGTCTTTGTGCTGCCAAATGTCGTTGTACATATTGCAAAACATCCTTCTGGTGTCCTGCAGTCTATACTGAGTCTATTTTGAGGCCACTTTTATGCTAAAATGTTGTTTCTAAGAAGTGTAGTTGATATTTATATTTTTTGTTGTTTTATGTAAATGCCACGTACAGTTGGTTAGGAACCCAATTATAGTAAATAGTTTCCATAAAAAAACTGAACAGGATGATTTCATAGAATCACAGAGTCATAGAAGGTATTGGTTTGAAAGGGCCTTATGGTGGACTAGATGACCTTTATAGGTCCCTTCTAAACCAATACCTTCTGTGATTTTGTGATTCTATGAAATCATCCTGTTCATGAAATTCTAAAATAAATTTGTTAAAAAGTTACATAATTAAAGAAGACATTAAAATTTATATTGCTGCAAATGTTCCAAAGAGTTTATTAATTCAAAATGCATCAAAGTTATTTATATGTATTGCTCAAAAACATCTGAAGATCCTAAGTGCTTTGGAACTATAATGCCTAGAAACATTGACAAACATTGCTTCAAAAATATATGCTACAATGTTTTTTTTTAAGTTTAAATGCTGAAAGCAGAAAACTGTGATGTAAAATGTGTTACATGTGGAAAAATATTTTACTTCTGTGCCACTGTTGATATTTTGCATTTTACTAGAATGACTTTTCCTGGATGAGGAAAAGGGCTGAGGTCTGTCACTCTTTTCTTTTTCTGCTTCGTAAACCTTTATGATGTCCGAGTGTTGGAGCCTACTGCAAAATGTTTTTCAATAAAACAGAATCTTCCCTAATCATATAACAAGGAGTAATAAACAGATACTTATTCATGTCTGAGAACTGACTAAATGGCACTTCACACAGAGATATCACATAGAGACACTAACTCTGGTACCAAAAGTGGTATGATGGCATCAGAAATGTTACATGTGATTTGCTAGTAAAACTATTAACTCTTCCTCTCCTCACAGAAATTAATTTAAGTGCAGGACAGTCCTAGTACGTCCTCATTCTGGAAATAACTGAGTTGCAGCTATTTTGTTTTCTCCTTTATTATGAAAGGCCCAGAACTTCATATGGTAAATATTATGTTTAAATGTGCTGCAACTAGCAAAGGAGACAGAGGGAGAAAGAAGACAAAGCGAGAATGCCTGGGACAGCAAAACAGGCTACGATCATACATTTGTTTATGGAATTGCCACCATCCTTATGATCATGCAGTAGCTGCCAGCTTTGTAATTCTTAGATGCAAATTTCATGCTCTTTCTAGTCACACTCACCCACCTATAAGATGAAATAAATGATGCGTACATGGAACATTTAGTTGACTAGTATTTCATAAGTATGTTCCTCTTGTTAGATGGTGTGTGTTACAGGAGGTAAGATGTATCTGATACTGCTTTAAACTTCTCCTAACTGTAGTAGTTACAAACTTTTGTAGAGCAATGAACTTTCATGAACTTTAAAGAACAAAATGTATGCCAAATGCTTTGCAGGTGTATTAATTTTCCCTAACAAAAATTAAAAGTGACAGTGTCAGTGATTAGATACCAGATGACTGTGTTCATGTAACATTATTGCAGTAGCAGATAAAGGCAAGTCATGGTTTTGTCTCCAAAACATAACTTAATGCATTCTGTAAGAAATGGTGTCCCAAAACTATTCATGCTTCCAGTACAAGCCTAGAATTAAAGCAAGAAGAGAGAAAAAAGAAAAAAAAAAACCCAACAGGAATTTAAGAGACACTCAGATATTTACAGCTGACATCTTAAGCAATAATGTCATACTAACTGCCTTGCCATTAAACGTTCAGCAGCTGTCATGAAATGTGGAGTTTTGAGGTGACTAAGTAGGATGCCAAAGTCATTCTTTTGCAGATGTTTTGGAACACTTCTTCCACAAAGGAAGAAAAAGTCATTGGATTTGATAATCTAAAAAAAAAGCTAGCAGAATGCAACAGGAGGTTGGAAAATATTCCATGCTGCATTTTACTCAGACAAGAGCGAATGAAATATCTATTTTTTTAAATTTATTTTTCATTTGACTCTCTGCCCATCTGCTTTTCTTCTAAAACTTCTTGAAAATGGTCTGCTATATCGTCTTTCTCTTTATACCACCTAGTGAATAAAAAATTATGTTCTTTAAGAGCAAAGTGAATAAAATAGAAACAATCCCACATGTCAATGAATAAAAGTACTTATGGCATTCATCATATGCTTTTCTGCTAATCTTTTTTTGAGTGGTTGGGTTTTTCTTTCCATGTCTTCATTGAATGATAATAGTGGAAGCTGATTTGGTTTGGTTGGCTATCTTACATTCCTTGATTGTGATTGTTTGAAGGGCTAAAGAGATTGATACAGTCTATCTGTATCTGAATAGTATTGACTAGTTGATCTATCTGTGTACCCATAGATACTTTTGTACTTCTGCTTTACCTGACAAGGAATTGTACAGAACTCTTAAATTTCACAGAAGAGTACAGCACTACATATTCAGCATTCTTTGAGATTTTTTTGTTCTGCTCTCAATCAGGTAAGGGGTGATAACATCAGCATAATCTTCATATACACTGCACCAAGTATGCACACAATATTGTTTCAACTGTTTGGATTCCATACGGCATGTGGACAAAAAAAAAGATTATTTCCAAAATGAGTATGTAATGAGGTCATGTGGTTGAACCAATAAACAAGACTATTGCAGCATGCAATCAAGTTTATTATGTACGTATACAATCATCTTGGCAAATGAAGTGCTAAGTAAACTATTAGGAACCATTTGGGACTGTTTTGTATTAATTTTTTTTATTTTGTGTTGGTATATGTGAAATATTTTTTCTAAAATTGTTTAAAATCAATTCTAGTGTGACCTGCTAGTGCTGTCCAACTGGCTAAGTGATTTCTTTTACTATGTCAAACACTATAATGACCTTTAGAGAGGAAGAAGGAACTGTGTGGCAGTGGTACTTTACTCCCTCCTGGAGCCTCACAAAATGTCATTTGTGTCATGCTGAGTGCTGTTTATTTTAGAGTAAGAGACATTTACAGGTTTGATTCCTGAAGTGCTTTCAGACAATCTACTAAAAAGGCACAAACAAAAAACTAAATAGAAGAATGAAATTATTTTAATGCAGCACCATGGATTTCCAGCAGCTGCAGATCTACGCTATTTTTTTGTTTTGTAAAACTATAAGATGTTTTTCAATGGTTTAGTGTGTGATTTCATAGTAAGTTAAAGCAGATCTAAAATTGAGATCCCTACTTAAAGGGCCATTTTAGCTGCATGCTGTTGCTGTTCTCCTTGCATTGATTCAAGTGATTTTGTATAGTAGGGTTGAAGAGTAACTATTAAACAGCAAAACATAATTTAGTTTTTATTGGGACCAATGAACATGTTCAACTTCCTAGATGGCTGTAGAATACGTCTTCCTGCCTAGCAGTTCATACTCTGTGTTATAACTTCCTAAGAATAGTTATATATTTTATACAAAGATATCAACAGCCAGCAAAATCTGGGGGAACAAGGGTATGTAGTGTGTTAGCTTTGGTCTGGATTTGTTTTGGGGTGTTTTGATTGTTGCCTTATTTTCACTAAGATGTATTTTTTTCCATGTTGCACGTTGCACTCCTTAGTGATTTCAACAGGGAAAGGATTGAAGTGGAAAGCTGACAAACTTGCTTGTTTGTTGTTTTTTTTTTAACTTGACAGGATTACTTTTTACATCCAGAAAATAATGCAGTCACAACACTATCTATACAGTCAATGAACCTCTGCATGTCAGGAGGTACATTTTTTCTCCTGTATAATTCATATACAATGTAACAAAAGACTTCCTCTGGTTTTAACATCTATAGAACTAAGTAAAGAATGAAATCCCCCATGGAAGAGTTCATGGCCTTTCATGAAGGTCTTATGGAAATACCTTAATAGAGAATGAAATTAGTCATCCTCCATCTGTTCACAGCTGATTTTAGGTATAGAAATTTCTATTAATATCTCACTGAGATTACTTTTTTCACTTGTATGGTTTCTTCTCAAAGCTAGCTGGTTACTTAATTTCCAAGTGAAATTGGGGTGTTGCACATCTGTGTCTTTCTAGGGCAACTCAAAAACATGGTATTGCCAATGTGTTCTCTTTGTCTTAATTACTAGTTCTTGATCATGAAGTGTTGCTTAGCACCATGTGGAGGTGAAAGCATTTAATTCAAAACATTGTAAAAAATATCACAATTTACAGCAGTCCTGTGAATGTGATATGCACGCTGATGAACTGTTATCTTTAATATCTTTATTAATAATCTGGATTAAGGGATTGAGTGCACCCCGAGTAAGTTTGCAGATGACACCAAGCTAGGTGGGTGTGTTGATCTGCTAGAGGGTAGGGAAGCTCTACAGCGGGACCTAGACAGGTTAGATCAGTGGGCCAAGGTTAATTGTATGGGGTTCAACAAGGCCAAGTGCTGGGACCTGCACTTGGGTCACAGCAACCCCATGGTAAGCTACAGACTTGGTGATGTGTGGTTGGAAAGCTGCAGGTTGGAAAAGGACCTGGGAGTATTGATTGACAGTCAACTAGATATGACTAGATAGCAGTGCACACAGGTGGCTAACAGGGCCAGTGGCATCCTGGCTTGTATTAGGAATACTGTGACCAGCAGAAATAGGGAGGTGATCATCCTCATGTACTTGGTGCTGGTGAGGCCACACCTTGAATACTGTGCTCGGTTCTGGGCTTCTCATTATAAGAAGGACATAAAAGTGATGAAGCATGTCCAAAAAAAGGGCAACGAGGCCTGTGAAGGGCCTAGAGCACAAGCCCTATGAGGAGCGGCTGAGGGATCTGGGGTTGTTTCGTCTGAGGGGAGACCTCACTGCTCTTTACAACTACCTGAAAGGAGGCTGGAGTGATGAGGGGGACAGCCTTTTCTCCCTGATGATGTATGGTAGGACCAGAGGGAATGGATGCAAGCTGCACCAGGAGAGATTTAGGTTAGATATTAGGAAGCATTTTTTCACTGCAAGGTTGTCAGGTATTGGAATAGATTGCCCAGGGCGGTGGTGGAGTCACCATCTCTGGAGGCATTTAAACGGCATGTGGACCTGGTGCTCAGGGGCATGGTTTAGTGGTGAGCTTGCAGTGTTAGTTCTAAGGCTGGACTGGATGATCTTGGAGGTCTTTTCTGGCCAGGGACATTCTGTGATTCTGTGAATGGCAAGATAAATATGATAGTTGTTGTAGCAGAGTGACTGTGAAGAGGGAGAAGGAATTCATAAAAAAATTTGGTGCAAATACTTTTGAAGATCCATGCATGACACTGATTGTTACTCTCCTGTCTGACAGTCATTCTTATCTTTTCATTACGGTCAGCTCGAGGCTTAATTTCATTGACCTGTGATATTGTATTCTTAATTGCTTATTGACCTATGGTATTTTGTTCCTAATTGCTTATTGAGGTTATAATGAACATGTTCTGTTTCTATTAAAAATACCTTGCTTTGAATGGAAATTGTGCTTAAGCTGGGAAGGAGAAAGATGACTCTATACAAAACTTCACCAAAACCCCGTTTTCTACTCATGGTCACAAGAGTCTGTGAAATAGTTACAATATTTGAATTACTAGACTTCAGTTCTACTTCTTTGTACATACTTCCATGTACAGATATGACTATATATGTATAATTGTGGGCACAAACCATGCACACATTCTTTCACATGAGTTATGGCACATCACCTTAGTCTCAAGAAACAGGCTGCTCTGTGGCTGCATAGACACAAAATCAACCCCCCCTGAAGACAGGTGGGCAATCTGAACGTTGGGATAATAAAGTACTATGAACTGAAAGACTCTTTAACTGCTACTGACAGTTGTGGGAAGGGACTTCCAACTACCTTAATACTTCATCCATACAAAATAGGAATACATCCAAAAAATAGGAAATCATACTATCACTGAGCAAAAAATGCCTCTGAAAACTGTATTACTTTCAGTGAGCATGAAAAGCTGTCCCTGTAAAATCCATCACAAGCTTACTGATAAACCTGAACATTAGACCATCCTCATAGAAAGTGACAAAGAAGTAAGCTTCTCTAACAGTAAGCATAAAGCAAGTAAATTGGGATTTTGTTCTCAACCATACTTAGTAGTGACTTTCCTATTCTATTAACCTTGTGATACCTTCATGTTCACACTTCTCTCTTGGCATTCAGAGTGTTCAGAGATGCACCTTTGATATTCTGCCTGTTTGTGTTATCTGTACTAATCAGTGGATTGATTTTCATCTCCTTCGCAATTCTTGATCTCAGAAACAGCAATTCAGATAACTATGTTGATATTTTTTCATTGCTTCCACAATGACAATAAATGCAGACAAATAAACTTGGATGGGGCATGTGTAAGTTACATGTTTTACAAATATGCACTGTGCAAATATATGTGTTTATAAATTCACAGCACTGCATTCTTCATTTTGCCTACTTTAAAAGGCTGATGAAATGTCCTACACAACCCACTGAGACATTCGTCTGTATTTAATATATTTCTTGGGAGAAAAGACCACTGAGAAAACAGATTAGGTTGGCCCACATAGTTTTCTCACCTGAATTTTTCAAAATTAACAGTAGCTGTTTTCAAGACATCTATTTTTTTCTTGGCAGAACGGTATATTGAGGCAGCTGAAATGACTTTCCTTACTTGTGAATGTTCCTGAGACCAGCAAAATATCACTGCAGGAAATTCCCATCTTTTATTTCTATTGACGGAATGCAGATATGGATTCAAATTATTTGCTTGCATTTTGAAATTCAGAAGATGTCTTATAATGTATCTGCAGTGTTTGATTGAAAGGAAGAATATTGTGCATGTGGTATTTTTCAATAGCTAGCAGTTGCCTGAAAGATAAACTTTATTTCTGTGACAGCTCCTAAGTGAAGTAATACTAGATTCAGCCACTAATAGACTGGTATTGATTTTCGCAGTGTTCAGTTTCTGAATTGCAAAGCATGAGTCAGAAAGTGAGATGGATGTGCAGGTTCTGCTGAAATGCAAGAATTCAACAGTCAGCAGAGACAGGAGGGCCTGCAACATGAGAGCAAGCAGTTGCCTGCATTTTAGGGTAATCTGGCCTTCGTCACGTATTTAGATTTAAGCAAGGTTTTTCCTGGCTGCGCAATTACCCTAACAAATAGTTGTGCTTGGACTGAAAACAAAGTCATGTGTCCTACTGAAAGGAAGTACAAATACAGAAACAGTATTCTTTCTTTAGTGCTAAATTTAACTTACAGAAATCTTGTTTGCCCAGCTTTACACTTTTGAATTACGACAGGAACACTCACTAAAGGCAAAAAAGCGAAATGGATATAGAGTCATTTAAATTCTTTAAAGACGTGTCATTCAAAGTTTTAAATTCTTCACCTATGCTATGAGAACTACCAGAAGATGACTTGTTGGCCATCTTTTTCTTTTTTTATACTTACAGGAGAAATATACATTCAGCAAAATTTGCATAGTATACGTCACTTTGCCAGAGATACAATAAAATTGTCTTAAAAGACTTAAGAGGCATATATTTTCTATCTAAATGATGAGATACAGAAAAAATTCAGTGTCTAAAATTAGAATTCCACAGTTCTTCAATGTGAAAATCTTTGACAGTCCTTATAATCTAATTGTAACAACTTTTTTGCTAACACTTCTTATATGCTGCATTGTACTTTTGTCACACAACTAGATTTATATAAACTATACATATAGTATTTTTATATGTATTTTTATGTAAGAAGCACTTACACACACTGACAATTTTTATTCTTAGATTCTTTGTATCAATTGCTCAAATGTTATTCTGGACAGGTTCCAACTCTTAAACACTATATATAGGCAACCATTGCATTAGCATGCAACATTGAGTAATACATCAGCATGGCATTAAGCCTTCATTTTTCCTTGTATTTGAGAGAGAACTAGTTAAGAGCCCCTAATGTTGACTGGGATTTCGTGCTATTTTTGTCCTTGGTAAAGGACCCTAATCTTACTCCTACACCCATCATGAACCCTACACTCCTGAAGAAATACATTCCATTTATGCCTTCTTATGGAGATACCAAATGTGAAAAGATACCTATAATTTCCATTCTCATGGTAGAGTGTTCCTATACTATCCCTTCATGCTGCTTTCTTCGCATAGAATGGGAAATTTGATGATCAGTTCCTGAACAGCTGTTTCATTCTGAAGTTAGAGTAATGTAAATAATAGAGCCAAATCCAGTGTTGTGGTTGGGGCATTTTGGACATCTTGTCAGATGAACAATTATATTTTATTCCAACACAAACTTTATTTCTTATTTGACTGGGCCTTTGAATGTTACTTTGTCAGTTGCCCATGTCTCCGTAGTGCAATGCTTCAGGTAAATGCAACTTTTGTATCTTGGAACTTGCAGCTTGGACCTTAGCTATTCCAGGAGACAAGTGCTTAAGTGCCATGCCAAAATACTGCCAGATCTCAAACAGTGACAGTGAAAGAATGGAGTATTTCTCCTGTCATATTGTTTTGAAACAGAAAGAATTACAAACCTGAACTGAGCAACTGCAAAGTTCAAGTAAAATCCTTCTTTATGTATAATAGTTAAGGTTCCAGGTACATTCTTCCAAGTACATTTTTTTGTGAAAATCAAAGAAGGGACACTATGCATTTTATAATATACAGACGACTTTACTCATTGCTGGTTTTTACTGTCAAAAGATGCTTTCAGGAACAGTCATAAAATTAAGGCAACATATAGAGAAAGCACTGAACTGGGACTGGAGGATACAGGTTCAACTTCTGGTGCACCACAACTTAAAGCAAGTAAGTGAGTTTAAATATTACTTCTCCTCAATGAAGATTTTATGTCCCTTTCTTGCTTCCTTTAAAATAGATGCTAATGTATTTGTGCTGCCAGTCCTCTGGGGCATTATGATAGCATTACTTGGATCAAACTAGCTTACATGTCTAAGCCTGACATCAAAGATTTTCACTGAAGTTAGCTGTTCATTTAGCTGCACAAATACCATCACTGCTTTTATAGTATTAGAAGATACTGACAGTGTAACTGCCTTAGGTGGAGAGCGAAGCATATGAGAGAAAACATGGATAAGTGGAGTTGCTGTAGGAAAAATGAGAAGTGGAGAAGTTTGGTTAATAAAGAAATATATCTGTTACAGTTTGGGAATACATTCTTCTGGGAAGAAATATTCCTCAGGAATCTAAACAGAGTTGTGGAGAAGTTTGGTTAATAAAGAAATATATCTGTTACAGTTTGGGAATACATTCTTCTGGGAAGAAATATTCCTCAGGAATCTAAACAGAGTTGTGGGCCTTAATATGTATGTAGGCCATATCAAAGAGTTTTCAATGTTTTATTACAAGAAATTAGAAGTAATTTGACATGTTGTCACATTTATTAAAAGATTAGGCAGTTCACCTATAGTATAGCATAATTATATTTTAAAAATGGAAATGTTTTGAAAATGTTAAACTAACCCCATTTAGTTTGGAAAAAAGTAATTTTCAATGTGTAATATTTTATGAAATCTGAATAAATTAATGGAACATTTTAGTATTATAAAGCTACATTTTTCATTGAAAGTTTTGGTTCTTTTTTCTCTAGTTCTTCTGACTTCTGTTGGTAAGCCCACGATACGCTGCTAATACTGCTTCAAAAGACACTTCATTTTTAATGCCAAAAGATACCTTCAGGAAGAGAAAACACAATTAAGGCATCATATAGAGAAAACACAGAACTGGGACTTGAAGGATACAGTTCACCTTCCAGTGCCTTGTAACACTTCCATGCAAGTAAGTGAGTTTAAATGTTGCTTTTCCTCAATGAAGAGAACATGTCCCTATCTTGCAACCTTAAAATGTAATACATCATCACAAATTGTTGCTTTATAACAATTAATATTCCTTTCCCTAGCTTTGGTCTTAAATTGGAGACTTCGATGACACAAAAAAGGCTGTGGAAATAATTTTCATAACTCTGTTTAGTTAAGTCAAGATACTTTGTTTAATTAATTGTTCTTGCTGATTACATTAATATTGAAGTAACCAGCTTGAGGGGTTGGATCAATCTTGATCTTATTGTATTTACCATGGTAAACTTGCAGATGAAATCAACAGAGCTAAAATCTCGTAAAGGTGTCATCCACAATTTCTAAAAAAGATGATGGGCTTTTCTTAAAGGACAGACACAGGACTTTGATCAAGTCTGCTTTTTCAGTTTCCAGCTGGAAGTCAAGTGTCTATTTGTTGTCTTCAGCCAAATGGTATTTAATTGCAGGTTGCATTAGCATGATTTTTCTGCATGTAATATTAGCTATACATCCACATCGCTTTGCATTGTGCTAACTAGAGATTTTATCTAGGAATTGGTAACATCTTTTCTGTGATTATGGAATTACAGAATGGAAATATCGGTCAAAGTGGTCAAAATGCTAAGTTGGAGAAGTTGGCCTCTCTGGCTGATATGGAACAGCTGTGCCTTTGGGTGATCTAAATCACATGCAGGAATGGGTAAAATTGAATTGTCATCTAATTAACAGGTCTTTCAAACCCATATAAATAAAATGTCCCATTTATCTATCCTTGTTACTCCTTTAAGAACTTACTCTTCAGAGTCTGTTCTTTGTGGCAGAAGAGTGCATGTAGATGGTAATATATTGCTTATTTTCTCTCATATCTTGAGACATTGCATTCATTTGGATTTGGAATACGTGGATGAAGCATAATAGAAGTAATAAGGTGACTGTTCACTGCGTGAAGCGTCTGTATTTTTTATATTTCTGCTGAGAATTAGAGAAGCACCCTAAGATAGTGATGTATGAAGGAAAACTAAGAAACAGCCTATAAGCATAAGGAAACTTTGCAGACAGGAAATTAGAAGAAAAGACAAATTAATAAATAAAAATGCTATTCTGGGAGAAGGAAAGAGTAATGACAAAGGAAGCTTACATTCATTTAATCGTATTTTTCTGCATAGAAATGTAAGAGATTTGGGGCAGAGGGAAAAGTACTGTTACTGGGAGAGAGTTTAGATGGTAAGAAATGTCTTCTACTGAAAATGTAGATTTGGTTTAAGTGTGAGTAGTCAAGTTCTTTAGTTGAGAAGATGGCATAAGGGCAAACAAAGAAAATAAATGTTGTGGGAGAAATCAGCCTGATGTCACAGTTTCTGTAAAACAAATTTAAAAATGCAAGCATAAAGGAAGAAGAGGTTATAGGAGGCTGGACATTGGCAGGGTAGAAAACACCTTAGGAGAGAGTAAAAGTTTGAAGGAAGCCTTAAGAGTGTCTGTTGGCATAAAAATGAAGAGATCAGAGATCTGATGTCCAGTCCTGTGTTCTGATGATCAACATGCCCTGCAAAATTGGGTGGAAGGACTGAGCACTAGGGAGAGGACAGTCAGCAATGCATGAGAGAGAAGGAGCAGGGGGGAGCACCAGTAATCTTTGGTGAACATCATGTATATCAAGATCCTTGTTGCTAACAGCAAATTGCTAACATCAGTATCTTCAGACACATGTTTCTTTGGGCTTATATAGAGGTTGTAGGCTAGTCTATGTTCTCACGGCTGTGACCTCATGAAGTAACCATGCCCTCCATTTTCTACACCAGCGCACTCTGTTGGCACTACCAAAATAACAGTTTGGTTCCCCTGTTAGGCAAGTGTCAGCTATGTCTGGTTTTGAGGCAAAACACTAGGAAGGCTTAAACAACTTAAATCTTGAACCAGACAATGAACTAATTTTGTAGGATGCATTTGAACAGAGAGTATGGTAGGGATGTGGGCAAATATAGCGTTACCTCTAGTCTGCCTGTTGTAGTCTTAATGAGGTGAAGAAATAGTTGTTACATTCTTCTAACGAGATGCTTTGTTGTTTGTTGTCCTCTTGAGCCTTGTAGTTACCCCTAGTAAAACGGTAACCACACAACAGACCTCATTAGTGAAATCTAGATCTTTTCCACTCCCAGGCCACATCTTTGTTATTTACTTAGTGTATTGTGCCAGATTGAGCCCTTTAGGAGGAGTTTTACATCCTGTTTCTTTCACTGGAAGCAATATATCAAGGAATTCCTCTATAATAAATGAACTCCGAAGGTGTAAGTACTGATTTTTATAAGACGAGTTTTTACAGCAGCAGGTAAAGTTATGTTCTTATTTCTACTGCAGACCTCATTTTAGAAGAACTTATAAATCTGCTACATTAGTATCCTTATTTGAAGAAAAAAAAAAAAAAAGGAAAAGGCTGGGATACTAGAAAGTGTTTGTATTCATTATACTTTTGTATTTGAGCTGACTGAAAGGCCCTTTTTCTCTAAAGGCGCCTGCTTAATTAGATAATTACACAGTAAACTGTAGTGGTTACTCTAATTTCATCAGAGGATTAATGTGCTGGGAGCTGGAACTATTCTTTGAACCCTGGAGACAATTTCTGTAATCTAGAGTACTGACAAATGGGCAAGTCAGAAGGGAGATATTTACAGTGCTGCTGCCTGTACTCTGTCTCTTAAATTAATATATTTGCTCTTTTTTTTTATTGTAAAGCAGTTTGGCATGATAGGCTGACAGGCCAATATCTTTTGGGCCAGAATGTCCCTTTTGGATGCTATGCAAGTCTGCAGCTTCTTGATGACGGTAGAAACCCAAGAAATCTTCTTTCAGGAGAAGAGTAAGGAGATGGAGGTGGGATAATACCTCGTCCTACTCTCTAGGTGCAAACAGCAGTTCCTGTCATACTGTCCTAAGGTGTGCTCTCCCTTGGCTCTAAAAAGTACTGAGCATGTGGTGCTGTCTGCAAGTCTGACCTCCTTTTCCTACCACTGTAAGACAACATTGTCTGACTAGACCAGTGAATTATACAGGAGTCACTGATGCACTAAGCGTGAATAATTCAAGACTGATTGAATTTCAAACTACTGAGAGTATCCTTGGAAGACAGATGAGCAGAGGCGGGGTGCAAGTCAAACCCATGGCAACAAGGTACCAAACCTGAGGCAAAGGGAATACCAAGCATTTAATTGCTTTTGCTGTGCTGAGTGTGATGTATGTCTTTAACTACAATATGGGCCAGGTCAGGGGAAAGCAGATACAGGCAATATGGAAAAAAGGCTCGTGTGGTATACAGAGCAATCCATGCCTCAGCTCAAGGAAGCAGAATCACTCCTGTCTCATGACAGATGTCTAGTGTGTCCCCTCAGTGTTCCTTTTCCCAAAAGATTTCAAAAACTGTTCAGTGTTTCAGGGCCAAAGGAGGAAACAAGTGATCTCCTCTTGGCATGATTTCTTTGCCCCTGTCAGATAAAACACTTTTAGTGTTTTGCCCAAAGTGAAGGCCAAAAAAGCACTTTTTCCCAAAAATTTTGGACAGTAGCTACTTCTGACTCCTGGTAAAAGGGATCTAAGACAGATTTTTTTTTTTTTTCATTAGAGGTATTCTTACTTCTCATATTCCTGTTTACCGAAGTAGTATCAGCTTACTCCAGTTTACTTATCTTCAAGAAGCTTGATGAAGTTTGTCAATATAGCAAAACCAGAAAGTATCACCAATAATGTATTAGTGAGTCTAATATTCAGTACAGTATACAGGAGACTAATAAAATGTGTTCTTTTCCTCAGGTATCAGTAACATTCATCAGAATAAAATAAATAAAATAAGAAAAATCCAGATGTCCCCTAAAGACAACAGATTGAAATGCTAAATCCATGCTCAAGGTTTCAAAAATTTGAATTGGCTTTGAATTTTGATTGCCCCCACCTCTTTTCAGAGAGAGAAAATGCAAAAAAAATCCAGCTTACACTGATACAGGAAGGGATAGAGATTTATATTTTTATGACCCATTATAATGCTGAAACTTTTCAGTAATTTAAAGCAGCTAAGTCAGCCTAGACATTTTTCCTTCTACAAAGCTTGAACTTCAGAGCTCTCTCCCTTAGAAGCAATAATTCTGCTTGCTGTAATAAGTTTTATGGCCAGATTTTTAAAGCATGTAATAGCCACATTTATAAGAGGATAAATACTTCAGTGTCAAATTGATAACTGCAGTTTTCTGTGTAGATGGTTAAAATGAAGATATTTACCTCATGGTTGTGAAAAGGATGAGCAGGTTTTTAGAAAATAGTTGATATATCTTAATTTGAATAATGACCTTAAATCAGTTCATATATTCCCACATGTATGTATTTTTAGCACACAATTATAAAACTCGTTTTACTGTTAGATAATATTTAGGTTATTTTTCTGTATTCCAATACTTTGGAGTACTGACCTTTCAAATCTTTAGATTTGGGAGACAGTAGACATAAGGACTGTATTATTTAAGCACTGTAGCCTTTGAGGCATCCATAGTACAACACTGTTATATTCTTTGAGATCAAAAGGCCAACACTTCTGGAGTAAGCACTTCCCTCGTGGATTAATTATAATGAAATTACTCATTTGAAACACCATGCCAGAGCTTTGACACTATCCAAGCTGCAGTAAAAATTTCATGTGAGCTTTCTTTACACTGGAAGAAATGCTGCAGTGACAAGAGATGTTTTATTTATAGCAACCAGGAGAGGGGAGAGCTACAGCTCACATTTTGATAGCTAGTATTTTCTCTGTAGCATGTACTTATCCTTCAGCTACATTACAGCTTTGACACTTAACATAGATGTATGTCATGGGAAGAAAAAAAATAATGCACTTAGCAATTATCTTCATAGCCCTTAACTTTGAAAGATCTCTTGAAATCTGGAAATTCCCCTTTTAAAGATTAATAGAGACATTTATAGTTTCAGAAGTTAAAGGGGTCACAATATCTGAAAAGGAGAATATCTGGGCTTTCTTAAACATAATCCAGAGAAAGAAGGCATTCTTGAAGCTTCCTAAATCATCCTCAACCTGATGAAGTTGTTTGGAATTGCATCAGACCCAAGTGTACATATAAGCAAGACTGGTAGATCTGTGAGTTAGCAAGGACATTCTTTGTCTTTATGGCTGGAGTTTGTGTTCTTCATTTCCAATATAATAGAATTCCAGCTTAGCCTGTTTTATATGAAGTTGGTTATGCAACTTGGCAAAAGTTCAAGAGAAAAAAGCAGAGCTTGTTCAAACAAAACACCTATTGGTGTAGCCCATGGATTGGACCAAATGTTTGAAGGAGTTAAGGGGAGCATAGAACTTGACCTGGATAGACCAAAATTAGTATGCTGGAATTAAGAATTAAAGAAGCACCAGAACAAATTACTCAATTTTCCTGCATTTTCAGTTCTGTTCTCTGAGCCTAATTTGATTTCTGGTTTGAAAAGATGAACTCCCCTGCAGTCTATTGGATGATACAACAATTCCTTGGGCTCCACCAAGCTGGAAATTAGATCCAGGTAACAAATCTATGTAGCCAAAGAAGCAAATATTTGAAGAACAGCTGATACATAAGAGCAGTGCCATCCTTGACATTATATTGTCTTTATTCTCCTACATTTCTTTTTTTTTTTTTTTTAAATGAGGGAGGGTATATTGTTTCACACTTATACCTGCCTTAGGTAGGGTCTAGATTAACTAATCAAGAGAGCATCTTGTGACTGAGAGTTGTGCAGAGCAAGGGTCAAAACAGCCTTGGCATTAATGCAGATTTGCTGGCTCAGGCAACATGGCTGTATTGTCCCTCCAGCAGTGAGTTCACACCAGAGGCCGCACCAGGCCACTGACACCAGAAAGAGGACCTTCATCATTTTTTATTTTCTTTTTTTCTATTTAGCATAATTTTTGTCTTATTTTCCTCAAGGGAAATAAAATTACTTTATGCATACTTTGGGCATGCAGCTTAATCCCAAACTCTCTTGACAGGATAACATTAACTGTTTAAAGTCTCACATGGGACTTCTTTCTTCCTTTCATTGACAATAATTCAGAAGCTGATGGAAAGAGAGGTTGTACCAACAATGTTCAGATTTCTCATGATGTTTATTTAAAAAATAAACACTAACTATGATTATAGGACTTTGAAGGTTCCAGTTGAGTGAAGGATAGGCCGTTAGATTGGATGTTTGTTATGGCTGGAAATGAAAAATCAGTTTCACTTTGTGCAGGTTTGAATCTATGTTTATCTTAAGTGGTAATGAGATGCTAAAGGCAAACTACGTAAGTAGTCCTAGAATTATGGACAAGTCTCCAGAATCAGAAGCAAATGCAAACAGAGAGTGTGAGACAGAAAATACAATTCAGATTATAAAGAATTTCAGAAGAACTGAGTTCCTATAATTCCAGTTTAAATACAAGGGAGGTCTAAATTCTTTCCAACCTTGACTATGTCTATCCCAGTGATCCTACCTACACTTGTATTAGTTTCAATCCCTAAATCACTTCTCTCCTACCAGCCACTTGTCAGTTAACCATAAGCAATGTAGAGTCTTCCTTAAGTTTCCTTACATTCGTGAGCATAAAAAGGTATGTTGTCTGTAACATCAATTTAAGCAGCCTGCAGTTTTGACAGAAATCCCAGCAGATTAACTATGAGTTATGTAGGGAGCAAAATTCCATATAATGGTGGAGGATTAGTTGAGATGAGTAAAAAAATTTGACTTATTTTGAAATCCAAATGAACATACTCAACTGTGGCTGTACCTCAATGAAAATTCCATTTCCTTCCTCTTGAAAGTACCAATTATTCTACAGCTCTATTCAAGATTTGTGTGTGACTTCTGAGGCAATATTGATGTTTTGGTGAGCCATCTGCTATAATTTTATTTCAAAGGAAAGCAATAAAATAATTCCAGACTCTGGTACCTTCTGATAATCTAGGAACCCCCTGCTGAAGAAACATACTGTTCAACCATTATTAAAGTCTCTTAGAAAAATTGATCTATTGGAAACTATTCTGTAATGGAAGTTCAAATTAGTATATCATGATCCCTGTGGGAAAACCATCAGTGGATTTTGCTAACAAAAGTCTCTGGTTGGCTTGTTAAATGCCAAAATGACATTTGTTTTCTAGGTAATAAAACTGAAAAAGCCACAGAATTGTCTTCCATAACATATTTGGGATTCAAAGCAAATCATTTTACAGCAACTGTGTGATGGTTAAAAATTTTGAGGTACCACTTGATAGTTTAGAACAACAGTTATTTGTACATAATACACCTGAGAACAAACACATTATCCATTTATTTTATTTAAAGTCGTCCTAAGCTTGTTTTAAAGCCAAAACACACCTTATTTTTCCTAGTGCTATTCACTCCTCCTTATGCAACAATTCACATCAGCCTAGAACTTGCTATTCAGGAGCAATGGACTAAAACTTTATGTGATTTTGATGAGCAGATTCTGAGAGTTATGCAAAGGGGATTTTGAAGCATTGCTTCATGGAGAACAGTCTAGAAACACCTCAGAAAGCACTTCTGCTTGCATATTCATGGTGGAGTGCTGCAGTATGTGAAAGAGTGACTTGTTAAGATCCACAAGTAGTAGACTCATCACCACAGAAGTTTGTCTAAATCTTGCCTGTTATGCTCCTATGTTAAAGAAACTTAAGGCTCTGTAGAGCCAGACCCATTATATGAACTCCAGTCAGGACAACTGCAATAATATTTCTTAGCTTAAAATTAATTTTTGCCAATAAAGAATTAGCACAAGATGTCCCATTCCAACTGGATGTCCCAGAACTGATTTAGTATTGGTATTGTTGGTAAAATTTAGTATTGTTATAGTTTGGGTAAAAAAGGGAAAGGGAAAAAAAAGAGGCCTGGGAGAGTAAGTGGGAGCTCTGGATTTAGGGTGGGTTCAGGGGTTCAAGGAGAAGAACAGCAGCCAATCTCTTTCCTCTCTCCCTCAATTATTAGAATAATTTATGTTTAGGTTTCAGTATCCTCCTCTACTTCCCATATAGCTACCTCATTTTTCACATAGCTATCTTACTTCTCACCCCTTTCAATTAATGTGCAAGAACACCCCTTCGACTTTCTTTCATTTACCTCCAAATTTGCTGTAAAGGTATGAGGGATAAATTATTTCCATCATTTTACTAGAGAGAGGGAACAGAATAAAAACCAGAAGATAGGAAACTCCTGCATATTCTCTTGCTAATGAGAAAAGTAAAAATCTGATCAGGTGGTAGTTACAGGACAATTAAAGTCAGCTTTCCTACAGATAAACAAAATTGGCCTTCTGCTCTGTGCTGCTGGATTGATGTTTGAGCATAAATAATCACAGTTTAGGAAATAACTGATGGGTGAGACTTGTAATTTGATTGATGTTGCTGTTTGAGTGAAAGAGAAGCAAAACCTCAGGACAGCTTGCTTCAGTTGCTGCTGCTTTGGACTAAACAGCTCTGGAGTGAAGGTAGATGAACAATAATAGCTTGCTTAGGATAGGTGCAAACATTTGCTTTGCTGTCATTGTCATTCTTGCACATTAAGGGAAATAAATACAGTGGTAAATAGCATATTTTTTGGTAGAATAATTACATGCCCACTAGTGGCTGTATTATACATAAGCAGAACTGTGGCAATAGTGCAAAGAGCATAGGTAGAACAAGCTTTTTTGCAAAGAAGCTGGGTGTAAGGAAACTATCTGTTTAATGCTGCTAAGAAGCTCATTTAGCACACTGAAGTCCCAGTCTCTAACCAGTGTATATAGCTGTCATATTCCAACACGAAGTTTTTGGTCTCTATTCAGGGTTTTGCAAGGGGAGTTGAATTGTAGTAGAGCCATACTGACACCAGGAGGTTATCAGAGTTACTGATAAATGATAAATGAACATGGAAGTGTTAACAAGTCACACAAAAGCTTTTAAAAAGTGCAGTAAGTAAACAAAAAAGTGACAAAAAGGCCTGAGAGGTTTAGTTTCATTGCAGATTTTTAATCTGGTGTTTTGGGATAGGTATCCTTCTCTCCTTGGGCTTTTAGCTGAAGGCTTTTCAGCTAACCCTGCATACCACATAACCCGTACGAGTGAGGACTACACTTTTCCATTGATAGTTATAATAAGGTGAGAGGTAGTAATTGAACAATCTCTCCAAGAATAAAATCAAGGATCCATTCAAACGAAGGAAGGGTGCATGCCTGAAATTCTAAGTAGTAACACATTATGGAGAAGTGGTTCTCCTCACTTCAAAGGCTTTTTTTCTCCCCTGTTAATTAAGCTGTGCTGCAACTGGCTAACTTCTGGCATATCCATCAAGCCATTGTTTCTGTTGTTCTCTGTTACAAAAGCAGGAAAGATCAGTAGAAACAATTACGAAATTTGAGCTCTGCACCGTCACAAACCCTATTTTGGAAATGAAGGTGGCACATCAGATGCCTCTGGGCTTCTGATTCACACTATCCAAAGTCAGCTACATAGAAAATACCTGGCATTTGCAGAGGCAACCGGTCAAACCCCTCAAATACCAAAGCAGCAACTGTCAATCAAGAAAATAAAATCAGAAAATGAAATGCATACATTTATGAGATGGACAGAAACCCTTTGGAATTTAGGGGAAAGTCAGCTTTTTAGCTGAGGGATCTCTCTTCTGCATAGAAAAAAACCCTCAAATGTAGCAGTTTATACTTTGAGTTTGAACGCAACCAAAATCTCAGGAAATCATCCTGGATTTCTTTGTTTAGAATAATAACTATGAGGCTATGATATTTTCTTTAATATCATGTCCATGTAACTCTGTCCCAATTTATGATAATCTGGACAGTAATTCTTAGTTCTTAAGCAGCAGAGTAGTTGGAAATACAAATTTGTTTCAGGTCATGAAGCCATATCTCAGCTAACTAGACTTCGCAGGGTAAATGAAAGAATATAAATTAGTATTACAGCTGCTCATTGTGGGCAGAGGTTGCCAGGGTTACTGATAAGTCTAAATATTGTTGTGATCCACCAAAATTGACTGTAAGTTGATTAATAGGTCATACAGGGCTTAGAGCACTTTCTTAGTGATGACTTGGTTGTATCCTTGAATACTGGTTTGTAAATATATGGTGTCTTCATTGGTATTGCACACTGCAAAGATTGCTAGGCCTTATGACTCTATTTTTTGGATGGGTAAACTGAAATACAGGCTTAAATTCAGAAGGCTTGAATGACCAATAGCTAAAATTCATTAAATCCAAGCTCTGCTGCAAACCAGGGTCAAAGCCATTGTGAGTCATTAGAGCAAACATCATCAAGAAAAGTTTGATGATGAAATGTTCTTATTTCTGAAATGAGTCCTCATTACTAAAACATTTGCCTCCCACACATATTTTTAAAATAAGCTAGATAGTGTAATTTTCATTTTTTACTCCTCACTTTTGGCCATGTGGTTGGCAACTCTGCATTTGTGCTAAAGCAAATGCATAGCACAGGGGGAAAAAAAACAACAGGTAAGGCTCAGTCAGAGTTATATGTATCAGGCAGGGGAAGTGCTCTGCCACTTACAGTTAAATTAGGAAAAACATCTGAATGTCAAATACATTTGCTGGTCATTACAGGGAATAAATGTTAACTGTTAGCATCTGTCAAATACATGGGAAATACAGAAGGGAGAGTTAGCATATGTACTCCGGTTTTATTGAAATGATGGTATATTTTTGGAGGGGATACTTGCACTGAAGTGCAGACTCTTCGCAATTATATAGCCCTAATTCCAGCATAGTATTATGCCAGAGCATTTGTGCCTCATAACAATTTTCTCCCGAGATGCAATTGCAACGACCAGCTCAAAACCTTCCATTGCAGTGCCACTAGGTGGTGAGGTCGGCTCACACTTGGCACATTCAATGGGGCTTTCCTGCCTGGAGAGTGCATTCTTCCTCTTTCCCCTCCTTGGGGCCACTTGCTGGCCGCGTGGGGAAAGAGAACCCAGAGCTGGTTCTTCCTGAAAGAGTAGGTCCAGTCTGCATGGGAACTCAACGTGAGCCTGCTGCTTGATTGGGCTTAAGCTGTACAAAAGGAAATTTCAGTTTCCAGTTATTTCTTTTGCACTTTTTTAAATTTTTTTTTCTGATTGAGAGACTCTAAACTCCTTGCATAAGATTAATAATTTAGAATCTAGTAGAAAAAGAGGAGATTTGAAGAGAGGCTACTTCTCTCTTTCACAGAAATCTCTCTTACATGTAAAATACATATAGTAAGATTCCTGTCCACAACTTCTCTCATTAAAAAATATAAATAATTAAGTAGAAGAGTTGGATAATTCCACCACAAAACTAAATGCTAGCTGCTTTTTCTAGACTGTCTGAACTTTTTAATTTTTAGAGACAATCAAATGTTTAATTGCTCCCCCCATCTCCACTCTCCCATCCCTAAATTAACCCCTCTCTCCTACCCCTGTATTTATCCAAAAGCAGTAACAAAAGATACGGGGAAAATAGAACAATTTTTAATTTTATGTGTTTGGGGAAACTGAAATGCAAGAAAAGAGAATGTAAGTGGAGAGAGCTGTTAGTTTTGTAGGCAACCTTTCAATCCTTCGGCAGTGTTATGCTAACAGATGGACTAACCTAAATGATTCCATGGTTCTATGAAAATCCCACTTTGCTTTAGACACCACTTTTCCATTTTACATTTCCCAAGGATCTAACAAAGAAGACATTTACTTTTGGTTTTAATCATAACTAGAATGAGTACCCAAACCATGCTTTTTGACAGAACAACTTCAGGAAAATATAGCAGTGTTTAACAGGAAAATGAGTGAGAATTCAGCTTCAGGTTTGGCTTTAGGGGAGCTAGAATGTTATAAATGTTGGCAAATTGCAGAAATATTTGCATGACTGAGTGAGCAGTGGCACAAAACAGAAAAAGCAGGTATTTTTATTGGCTGAAAGATTAATCTTATAAAGCGTGATAGGCTTACAAGGAAAACAACATTTTTATAATAAATTGTATTTAAATATTTCCTTCTATCTTACATAGTTCATTGTACTTATTTGCTAAACTCACAGAACAAAATCCTAATTGTGAACTTTAATTTCCTCTCCCTTGTTTTGTGATTCACACCATTATATGTATGTGTAGTGCCTTTTTCCCTCTCTAATGAAAAAGGTAAAACTTGTTTTCAAAACTAAATCCCAGTTCTGCCAGCAAACACTTGAGTGGCATCTTATGTGCAAAGTTCTGTGAGAACTGGAGAGGAGGGGAGGGGAAATGTATACTGGTTTTGTTTCTTTATTCAGCTTGTAGTTTATAAAGCTGAAAAGTTAAATACAATGAAAAAAACCTTGATGGATTTTTGAATTTTTAATTGCCCCCAAAATACATACTCAATAAACATGGATTTACATATCAAAAGACAGTAACTTTTAAATTCATCAAATAATATATTCTCTGCATATGTATAACTGGAAAGAACCCACACACAGATCAGAGAGAGAGGAAAGGACAAATTCAAAACATGTAAACTATTGGAAAAGAGAAGGAAAACATGAGCTGGGAAAAGCAGAAGTGAGTGACCTGTTGGTAAAGTACATATTACATACACATATGAACCCATGCTGATGATGATTTTTTTTGTTTCTTTCTTTATTATTATTTTTATGGTGGTTTTCTGTCAAAAACACAGAGACAGGAATGTGTTCTGCTGCTGCTGTTAGCTTGAAGAGGAAAGGCAGCAAAGATTTTCTGATCCTGCCCCTGTGGGAGACAGGATGGCTGTCAAACTTTGTTATACAGAAAGCTGCCTAGGTCTGGCTGAAATTCAGCCAAAGGGATTTTTACATTTGAGATGGGCTATGGGGAGAAATCAGGCAAAATAACACAGCCTTTCCATGTGTCAGGCATCTCCTCTGAAAAACAACCTTCCCAACTGTTACTTTTTCCCAAATATATCTGGGCATACCTAAGTTACACAGTCTTAAACCTGTGTGACACTCATGTATTATGGTGAAAATAAATTACTGTAACTGAGAGACGACCAGTTATTTCTATTAAGACTCTGTACATTTTGTAGGTATAAAGCAATTCTTCTCAAGCACTACATCGAGTTTTATATAACTCTCAGGAAAACATGAAAATGTTGATAGTAGGTTGGGAAGAGAATGCTTGATTCTTAGTTCTGTTCTGAAGACAAATGAGCAAACAAAAAAACCCCCACAGTTCCCAACCCCCGTTGATAAAATTATTCTAAAAATTAGAAAATGTAGAGAATGTTACTGTAGGTTTTTAAGTTTCAGGGGGAGTGAGATAATAGTTGTATCTATTGTAGTTCTTAATTATTATTTTTTTTTTTCTTAAATTACTTAAATAACTGTTGTGTAGATATCTTAGGTGCTTTTTTAGGCCTAAATGAAGAAAACATGTTTGCTTGTCTTCCTTCAAGTCAACTGAAGTACCTTATAGCAGCCTTCCAGTACCTGAAGGGGGCCTACAGGAAAGCTGGAGGGACTTTTTATAAGAGCATGAAGTGATAGGACAAGAGGTAATTACAAGGGCTAGATTTAGGTTAGACATTAGGAAGAAATTCTTCACTGTGAGGGTGGTGAGATATTGGAACAGGCTGCCCAGAGAAGCTGTGGATGCCCTATCCCTGGAAGTATTCAAGGCCAGGCTGTCCCTGCCCATGGCAGGAGGGTTGGAACTATATCATTTCTACAGTCCCTTCCAACCCAAAGCATTCTATGATTCTATGATTTACATCTTCAGTGTTTCTATAATATAGTGGGGATCATGTTCTTGCTCTTAGGAGCATTTGCAGCCACTGGGTGGAGAACTTGTCTAACAAACTGTCTAATTATGAGAGAGTGAAAATCAATCCAACTGTACTTTGCTGGCTGCGCAAATTTGTCTAATACAGGTCATATATTAGGCTTTTCTTTTTCAGTGGTCAACGTGGTTCAATTTCCAGCTAGGACATAATTTGCACAATAACCTGAAGTTGAAATTAATACTAAGAAACAAGCTGTATTGGGCTTAGGAAAAATCCATTAAGCTGTCTGCCTTAGAGGAAGAAGCTGACCAATGGAGTTCAAGCACATTTGTTATACTGTAAGAATAAAGTTTCAGACAAATATCACAGGAACCAGGATGACACTCCAATAAGGTAACTTTAGGTTTAATCTTAACTGAAAATAAGAATATTATTATTGTGATTTATTTGTAGTACTATCATGTTCAAAGGACTCAGGGGAGGTCAGAGTCCCACTGCTCACAGCACTGTGCACGTGTTTCCAGCAGAAGACAGTACCTACCCAGTGGAGCTTATCTTTTAAGTAAATAGAAGCAATAATTGTCTGGAAGACAAAAGCACAAAGCAAAGTGATCAAAAATCACAGAGTTGGTCTTTGACAAAGCTAAGGACAGAATCCAGGTTTCTGATTTTTGGTCTTGTTGTCTTGTTACATCACAGCTGCCATGATACTATGATCTAAAGGTGTAATTTTGTTAAATGGTATTTCAAAACAGAGCAAATATGCCAGAATTTGGGGCCATACTAAGTGAAGATTTTTATTTGTGACAAAAGAAGTAGGCAAAGATAGCTAAGTTAGGCTTTCCAGAAATGGTTCAGGAGCACATCTCATCTTTTCAGTAGCAAGGCAAATATACAAAGGTATCCAGAGAAAAATTTTTTACTGCCAGTGAGCTGTAAAACAGAAGTCATCTCTACCCAAGAAAAATAAAAAGCTTTTCTTTCATTCCCATGTGTATTCTCTGAAAAGGGTAAAATTCAATGGAAACATTTTCATCAACTTATTGAGTGGAGTGATATAGTATCTGATACTATGCAAAGACTTTTGTGAAACAGGGCAGATCCCTGGGGTTCTAGTGGAACCTGCTAAGAGCCAGATAACTTTCAAATTATGACTTTTATTTTTTAAATATGATTGACAACATATTTCTCCAGCTGTTACTTGTAATGATCTCCTTCATATCAAGTCAGAGTATTTCTATCCCCAAAATCTTTGTCACAAAAAATGTCTTGTTGAATATTCTAAGCTACTAATACAAGATGTTCTTGTTTGTGTACTTTTCTCTGATTTAGAAAGATGGAAATTATTCTGGGTTAGAATGCTTTGGCTTTTTTCCTGTTAAACAGTAACTCCTGCTACAAATCATCTCAGTGGTAAACAAGAGCCAAGTACTATGGAAAAAATTATGGACCTGGCAATATTAGTGGCAAAAAACTTTGAATGGATTTTGAAGAGCTGAAAATTCCATTATTCATTGTAGATAATATGAACTGGCTTTCTGTGGATGCCTGTGCCATATGTCTTGGCTTCCTAATATATGTGTGTGCTTTAAAAACAGCATTACCCAATTAACTGCTTACTTGCTAGCCATCTAGCTAGACAAAGATCCTGTTGGTAATGATTATTCAAACAAAAAGTTTGTGTAAGAAGCAAAGTGGCTGAATATTCAAACTGTTTTTGTGTCTGAACAAACCAACAAAAATCATAACTGGTTCAGATCAAATAAAGGTGTCTCTCCCACATTCAAATCAGAAACCAAATTATTTCAGGTTGTGCTAACTATATTTGTATTAGGATATACAAAGATAAAAGCATAGTTACAAATATGCTGTATTACTGGTGAAAATGATGTTGTCCTTTTACAAAATAGTTCAGGGGGATTCAAATAATTTTTCCAGAAGCTGGGAATCCAAATCCCTCCACTTTCTGAGAGAAGTAGAGATCCTTTGGGTCACACAGTAGTTGCTGACTTGATATGGTGTTCTCTCATATGAGAGGTGTTGAAGTTCCCACATCAATATTTAAATATTCATTGACCCTAGAATAAAAAAAAATAAAAATCTATATTTTTAGTGCCCAGCAGCCAGAATACCCATCTGACCCTTAGGAAAGTTGTGCTCCACTCACTGGCCTATGAAGTGGAACAGTTCAGGAAAACTCCTGATGCGGCGTTTAGAGCTCTGTCCTCTGCCAAGTGGATTGAAATTTGGAGTTTCCCCTAGAAAGTGGGTTTGCTGAAAAAAGTCATCAGATGGGGGCTGCCTTCGAGAAGCAGGATAGAGATGTCTCTTCCCACTGCCATACTGATACATCACTTAGAAGTTTAAGGGAAGCAGTTACACTGAGATCCAACTTGCTAAAAGAAAGAAAGAGCAGTCATGAACTTTCATTACAGAACAGTAAAAGAGAATAGGTCTGGATTCGGCTATAGGTGTGTGACTAAGAACTGTGAGTTACAGTATTCTACCACATCCTTTTAACAGTATGTCACTAACAGAGCAAAAGTTGACCTTCCCAGGTTTTCCTTGCTGGATTTCCAGCAGTCAGCATGCCCTATCTCTCATGCACAGCATGTTTTAATACAGCTCCTTCAATTTTGTCCAATTTGGAGAGAGGACACTGGAGCTTAGGAGGTTACTCGTATGTGTCAGTTTGTTCTACATACTGCGAATAATATAACATGTCCCAGTAAGATTGAAGACATTATCCAAAGCACAGAGATGTGTTTTAAACTCTACATTTAGGTATCTATTTTCTGGATATACAGGGACCTTTGTTTCCTGACATAACCTAATAAGGAGTAAGGGATGAGGGTTTGGGGTGAGGAGGGTTTGATCCCCTGAAAGGAGTTTTGGAGGAATTTACCTTTTTCTGGTGACTGTGAGGAAGAATGTCAAACTCAGTGTTCAAAGTTGGACAGGAAGAATGTTGCTCATATTTTTAAGGACTCACGCCTGACTTAGGTGCTGAACCAAAGTCATTTACAAGATGCCTGTGGCCCCTTTGAAATAGGTATGTTTGTTATTAGCTCCACCATGAACAGAGATTCTCCCTAGGTTGTAAATTGGGCTGTGCAGAAGAGAGAAATGTAATCAACTTCGGGCTTTCTGAGCATGTTCTAACACACCCCCCTTTCCAAGCCCTGATGTATAGTTGTCATAGTGTAAACATTCTGCTAAATATTTCCTCCACCTGCTTCAATGAATTAAAGAATCATTTCTTAACAGGAAAAATAAATGTACCAAATGTCACAATGCCTCAAGGGGATCGAAAATGATAAAACAAGTGTTGTAACATTCTATTTTTGATCCGAAGGTAAACAAATGAAATTATGTGTGTACGTGTGTATACACATAGATTCAGTCTATTGGTCATGTAACCCATCACTGAGGCTATTGAATAAGGGAGAAATTACAGTTCCAAACATTTAAACCTTTCTCATAAAATTATTTTGGGCTGAAAAATGTCTCCTGCTCTTTCTCAAGCCAGGTCTCAGAAGTGAATTTTCTTGGAAGGTTTAGTAAAAAAAAAAAAAAAAGTTAGAGGGTTTTATTTTCATGTAATAACTTTGAAATACATTAGTTGACATTTTCCAGATGCACTTTCGTGTTCAGCAGCTCAAAAGAAGCCCTTATGCAGGAGACAGACTAGATGGCAAAAAACAAAGACAATTTTTTGCCTTTAACCCTTTTGATTGCTCTATGAGAAAAATAGTAATTTAGTTTTGATAGAAACACTCCAGTTTATGAGGCATAAATCTGCTAGCTATTATTGTCTCCTTCTGATTGGGCTAAATTCTGCAAGAAAATACAAATCAGTATTTCCTAGTGAAGTTAGAGATATACTTTTCTTTGCATGAAATTAGGTCTAGATTTTGCTTTTCAGTGGTGCAACCCATAGGATGTGGTTTAGAGAGGAAAAAGAAATAAATGCCTCACTGTTTTTCCCTTCAGAGCTTCCAGGAAGTGATTTTTTGAATTAGAGATGAAACAGGAGGCTTGCAGACAGCTCAGGCTCCAGATCATGTGTGTGGATGTTTAAGGAATTCAGATTGATATTTAGAGATTTAGTAATCTCTTGAAAGCCAAAAAATGAAGTCCAGTTCTTTGGAGGCCCCAGACCATATGCATAAAAGATATTTATGACTATGTCATAGTCAACCTTCTCATTTATTAGATGCATATGTTGCTTTGTAATTTTATGCTGTTAACTGTTTAGAGAAGAGCCCGTGTGTGTTCATACTGCTTCCTCAGTGCCTACTTTTGTGTCGATGCTGTGTAGTGTTAGCTAGTCCTGGATAGGAAGAAATAACCCATAGCAAGCTCTGCGTGGACATCTCCAACTAACCACAGCACAAAAGATCTGATCAATCATTTGACTTGGAGGCTTCAGTTCAGTTCTATCTCCGCTGAGATTTTAGTAGGCTGCTTAATGCAAGCACTTGAAGCATCTTGTGTCCTTCCTTCTCTTAAGGGCATAATGACCTACACCAACTTCCATACTGCTGCAGCTACACTGCTGCTCATGGTACCAATGTGATTGAAAAAGCTAGCTCAGGCAATCCTATGCTCCACTGCAGTCTGCATCCTAGACATATATTGCCTGCTTCTAAAATAAGGGTTAGAATAATAGCAAAGGTTTTGTGAGGATAAATACATGAATGATTATGAGATCCACCATTATGCTGAGTCATAAATCTACCTAGACAGAATAGAAGATGCATTCCTGCCGAGCGGGAGTGTACAACATTGTTGATGCAGTGGCCTTCCTTTTTGATGCTGCTCATCCCTAATAGCACCTAAACTGCTGACATTTGAATCAATACCCAGATATTCCTTTTCAGAATGGAGATCATTCAATAATGGACATGGCAATGAAAGCAAAGGTGGACTTGTGGCAAAATGAAAGCATTCTTTTCAGTGGTATTAGTAGAGATTTCAGAACTCTTTCCTCAGTATTTGAAGTTTCTGCTCCTGTTCTCAAAAGGCAGCTAGCCTTTTTCCTGGATGCTCTGCTTAGATGCTGACAGGACTTTTTAGCTGTCAGGCTTGATTATCTTATCTGTTCAGAGCACTGTATCAATCTGTTTCATTTGCATGAAGACAGTAAATAAATTAAAACCTCATAATGTGTAGACTTCTCTACTAAAGAGCATGTCCCTGTGCCATATACTGGATTCTGACACCTAACAATTTTGGTTGTTTGCTTTAGAATGAAAGTAAGAAAAGGAAAAAAATAACCACTGGATTAAAAAGCATCCAGTCAAATTATCACATACGCCCAACATCATCTACTAAGCTCCCACTGAAATCAAGGGAAGTCTCCCTCTGGCTTCACCGAGCTTGTACAGAGTCCATATGGCTCACATAGTAATTTCTATGTTTACTGTGTGAGTTAAAGCTAGGGCCATAGTAATTTTCAAAAGCCCAGGAAGAGACCGTTGGTATTTCAAACAAGAGTGCAAATATTTGTTGCAACTGAAGGCCTATTTCCATTGAAGACAGTTAGAAAGGGGAGCAGAACAATGTAATGAAGTAAATGAAAAGTTCATTGTGAACTTTACTCAATACAGTATTAGGTTGCAGAAGTAGTTAAAGTACTTTTTCTGTTTATTGTTGGATCAGCATCAAATTTTTAATACAGAATACTAAAGAGGGTGGAAAAGCTTAAGTATCTTGGTGTTTTAGGATGCATTACTACATGCACTTCAGCCTCTTCCTTCCAGGTTTGGCTCATTTTTCTGAAGCTTTAAATAGCTAAAAAATGGCTTTCCTATGTTGCCCTGATATTCTATTATATTCTGTTCTTTCTTTCTGGCATGTATGATATAGTGTAATGACATCACATCCATTAAATCTGTCCTTCTTGCTTTCAGCAACTTGTTTAAGGTTAACTGAGGCACACGGGTTCTATTTCATGTATATGATGCTATTTAAACTGAAGAGTTCTAATTCATAATGCCTCTAAAACAAAGGAAAAATAACCAGTAAATGGGTCACTGAAGTTGAAACAAGACTTCTGCACTAACAATGTATATCTATATATATGTTATGTATGATTTAAGCACTTTTCATTTCCTGAACTCTTCATATTGCCAGGGAATAGAATCCATACTTTGTTCTCTTGACATAACTTTACTGTTCTAATAAAGGCTGCTGATTTGGCAATAAGTAAATTAAATTTAATATTAATACCCATGTTAATTACCTAAGAAATGACACCTACAGTATTTTTCATCATTAATCTTTTCTGAAGCAGATGATGAACTGGGGTGGGCACTGCTTTTATATATATATATATATACACACACACCTACATACATACACATAATCACAGAAAATAAAACAGTATAAGAAAATTGATTAAGTGTAATGCTGCCATAAAACTACTGCATATGATTCTTCACCTTTCTCCATATCTCCATTTATGGATGTGGAAAGGACTAACCAAAACTTGAAAATTACAACATTGTCCAGCTGCAAGTTCCACAGAGAAAAAACCTGCTCTTAAATAGCATACTTTAAAATAGGCTATTATGCATACTAAAACTAATTTGAAAATGTCAATTGGAGATCATATCATTTATGAGCTTCAGACAGGTAATTAAACTATGTAAGCCATGAGGCTGAGATGGTTCATTTCCAAGCTGTTGTCTAGGATTTGTTGTATTCAAGTTTTAGACATGATACTCTCCCAGTCCAAAGCTGAATATGTTCCAGATATGGTTAAATTTTCTCTTGCTTACACGAAAAAAGTGGCTGTCCTTGAACACTGAGGTAGTAACTCTTGACATCTGGAGGTGCTATGTTCTTATCTTTGGCAGAAAAACTTGCTAGTGGTTCCACAATCTAGGTGAAAAGCACCCAAAATGTTAAGACGTTTCAACATACAGCAGCTGAAAGTGTCTGTGAAGGACCAACATGACAAGGCATGATGCTTACACAGCTGACAGCTGCATTATATAAACCAAATAACAGGTTAAATTATGTCCTATGCAGTCACACTACAGCCAGAGTTACCTTTCTTCTCAGTCCAGCCTGTCACATCCCAATCAACATTAGATGCCAACCCTTTAGAAAGACAAGCCTGCAAGTAACTTGTGGGTGTTGATATGTAGCATTTGACTAAAGCTGATCATTGGAAAACCTAAACTATGACCTGTGTTTAATCTGTCTGTAATGTGAAGAAAGAAACAACTCCCCCATCACAAAAGTCTGTCTGTGTGTTTGTGTGGTTTTGTATGTCATGACTGAAGAAACTGATTTGTCATCCTAGAGTATCCCCTTTGCCTGAGGATTATCTTTCTTGTGGTGTCAGTGACAGACTCTGTCTTTTGAGATTTTCAAGACTTGCTTGAGTAAAAACCCCAAGCAATTTCATCTGAACTCATAGCTGAGTCTGCTTTGAGCAGCAGGGTGGATAAAAGATCTGAGCTCTCCCTCTTCCAACACCCTCGGTCTGGAGTGCCACCAGAAATTACTGCGCTGTACTGGATAATGTATTTTTTTCTCTGTAATGTTACTCCCCCACCCCACCGCAGAAACTAATAACAAATTAGATTTCTACAAATGTTTTCCATTATAACTTTTAGTTTCACCTGAATTTTCATCTCAATTGCAGAATCATTCATTTAACATTCTTCTCTTACTGAAAAGTAGTCCTAAAAAAATTATTTAATGAAGATCCATTAATATCCTGCCCTTTTTCCTTCATGTTTTAATCCTGACTTTATTTTTTCCTCTTTTTCTCTCCATTTTGCAGGTTAATTAAAAATAATAGCCTGCAAAGTAGGAATAAAATTGAAATTAAAAATAATCTCTATTTAAAAAGCTTTTAAAATCCTACAAATTCATAGGAAAAACATAATTTATGGAAAAATGTGCAAGTTATTGTTCTGTTTTTTTTTCCCAGCCAGCTTTTTTCTTCAGAAATGGGCATGAATCATGGTAAGTTTTTTAATAGTAGTAATCAGAAGGCTTTGCAACTGAAACCAGTCAAATTATGGCTTCTAAATGTAGACTTTTTTTTGTTAAATGTTTAGTATAGCCATTCAGGGAAACATAATGTTGTTTTATGCTAACTAGCACAGATTGAAAGTATTTTTCAGTCTCGATGTTGAGTTGACTAAGAACCTTTGTTTATATTGTACCCTATTTATGCAAGAAAATGAACTTCATTTTAAAGCTGGTATCATTGAAATAGAGGATAATTTGCACTGCATGGATTCTGTCTGCACTTTCAGCAAAGTTTGCAAGGAAAAGCAGTGGTAAAAGCAATAATGTTTAAACAGCTATATATCTGTTCTGTAGTGATACAACTCCAAGGATTAGAGGTGTCACAATTTACCTAAGCACTATACCAGTGTAAGTCTTAATAATGCTTAGTGGAATTATATCTGTTAAGTCTTTAAATCAAGTGACCTTTTTTTTTTTTTTTTTTGTCACCAATGCTAAATATCGATTATGTAATTGGGAACTGCTTGCTACCTTTCCATTTCTGCTAAAAATTAGGACACAAACATCATATTCAAGAAGTCGGTCCTAAAATTCGATTAAAATCTTTCTTTGGGCCAGTTCCAAAGAGACTTGAGTTCTTCCTAGTCCTGGTGATTCGGATTTGCTTTGTTTTTCTTGAAATAGACCATAATTTGAAGATAAGATTATTAAGGGATTGTCTGATCTAGTGTGACACTGGGAGTATTTGAAGGATAAATCACTTTTCTCAAGAAACACAAACCTACCAAACTGGGAATGGATGTGATATGTAATTGTAGGCTTTTGTTCTTTGGAGCTTGATGTCCGTGTCCTGATATAAGGACCACATCTGCCCATCCATATTGACAATATCATGTAATTTAGTCCTTTTACTTAAAGGCAGAGTTTGTGATTAGAAGAGCAGAAGCTAAGTTTAGAAGGTCTTTTAATTCATGGGTGCATGACTACATCACTGATTATTTTCATTACTTTATAGAAAGGAAGTGTTCACAGAACTTCATTGCCCATATGTCCTGGGTTGAGCCAGGATGAAGCTAATTTTCCTTTTACTGATTTTTTTTTTTTCCTTCAGTAAGCTCTCTTTTAACTAGCAGCAAGTGTTCAAGCTAGTGGACTGATAACACTGCAATGTTATGTTACTGCTGAGACTCCAAGGTTGCTTCTTAGCTCTGCTGCTACAGAGGCTACCAGGGCAGGAGAGTTGTATCTATGACCCCCCCGTAGAGGAGCTGGACTAGACAGACAGCAGAACTGACCAAAGGTATTCCATTCCATATATCTATGTAAGCTCCGAGGAAGGTCAGAGATCACAGAAGACAACTTCCTTTCTGTTTCTTCTTCCCCTCTCTTCCATCCATGGCTGGCATCCGGGGAGGACTCCATCCATCCATCACCATCGACCCCAGGCTCAGCCCTGACCCTCATGACTCTCCCCACAGCCCTGTCTGCTCTGCTGTTATCTCAGACAGTGCTCCGAGAGTTTTCGGGACTGCTCACAGCTCAGGAGAGTGCAGGGGAGTTGCTGGGGGTGGGGGGAGGCAAGAGGCTTTTGCACATTCCTGAACATACTTGTATATAATTGTACATATAATTAAAGCTGTCTAATTTATTTTTCAATCCAGCTAATTCTCTCTCCTAATTCTCTCTCTCTTTCCCTACCTGGGTGGGAGGGGGAGGGGATTGAGAGCATTGTTGTTTCTGGTTAATTTTTTGATTCGGAGTCAAATTGTGACACCATACTATGAGAGTGTTCCACAATAGAGAGTGCTCTCTCTTGCATTTTTCACACATTCTCAGTGGATTTAACTACAGTAGTATATTAAATAGAGATGAGACACAGGCTTAGGCAATAACCTAGAAATTGCCTAGAAAGTGTAATTATTATTAGCATGCTCTTTGGTGTATTTTTCAACTGGATCATCTAATACTTTCCCAGGCAAATGTCAAGCATGGTTTGGACCAAGGACTGTTCTCAGTAAATAGTTTGGACAAGATCCTCTTGCTGTGGAAGAGAAGAGGGTTTAGCTGTATTTTATTATCAACCAGTAGGTTCTGTCCCTTAAGTAATTTGTTGAAGGTCTATGGTTGAATGAAAATATAAACCCAAGTCTTCTAAGTCTTTGGCGAATGTCCTAGCTGTTGCGCTATCCTTTCTTATTCATAGAATCATAGAATGATTAAGGTTGGAAGGGACCTTAAAGACCATCAGGTTCCAACCTCCCCGGCTATGAGCAGGGACACCTCACACTAGACCAGGCTGCACAAAGCCTCATCCAGCTTTGTCTTGAACAACCCCAGGGAGTGGGCTTCCACAACCTCCCTGGGCAGCCTATTCCAGTGCCTTACTACTTCCTTACTTAGTGCTTGTGATGGCTCCATGCAGGAGGTTTTCTCTGTTTTTACAGGCTTAAATCTACTGTCATTTACTCCTGAAATTAGTCCTTAAGTCTCTGAATAATCATCTCATAGTCAATGTGTATGTAAGGTTCTCCTTGAACAGCATTTACAGGATTTAATGAATAGGTAGTGAAATCCTTGGGACATGGTTTTTTTCTTATTTTTATGTTTTCACTTTATAGGGTTGATTTTCTCACAATTTCTACTAGTCTCTGAGAATACAGGTGCTGTGTAAGCCTGAAAATACATTCCTCACCATTCAGTCTTACTCTTGAGTACTTCCGATGCAACCAGATTGAAATGTGCCTCTCATATTCTGAGTGGCCTGGCTTCCTAGCATTTTTAAAGGGTCATTCACTTCAGTGAGAGTTTGCAACTGAATGAAAAATTCACTGTATTTGATTTTTACATTCTCACACGCTAAAAGGAGAGCAATATACAAGATTATCTCCTTCTTAGAACTTAAAAATTACCATGCCAGGATTGAATTAGACATGATAGACATGATGTAGAGCTGCATCTAATTCCATATGAATTATATACATGCTAGTCATTATTAGTATGGTGACATGAAGCCAGGAAAATTTTCAGAAGTCCTGCCTTTAGATCTGGGTAAGTTTCAAGACATGGTTATCTTCAGTCTAGCACTGTAATGAAGTTAACCAGATTTCCAAACATTTTTAAGTTAGTACTTCTCCCTCTTCATAGGAGCAGGTAGATGAACACATTTGGAAATCTAGTCCACTTCTGTACTGGAAGATCGGATGTTTTCAAACAGATATATTTGTTAGTACCCTGGAACTACACAAAGCTGTGTCATTATTTGTGTATATTTCAGACATCTGTGTTGCAGAGAGATTGTGGTGCTCCCAAAAGGCCAGGTATTACTACCAAAGCTAGAGATGAAAAACAGGGATTCTGTTCACTCTCATAAGTGGTCTTATTTGCCATCAATTACTATTTAACTTAATAAACCTTTAGGGATTTTATGAGTAAAGCCCATGCAGCTTTGAAACTGTGGGTTTTTTTAAAAATCTGATTATTCACAGCTTGTTAATTTGTAATTGGACTTTTACAACTCAAAAACCTCCAGATTTCAGAAAAACTAATTTATTTTTTTCTTGATTTAATTGTGGTATTCACACTCAAAACTGTGGATTGAGATTGCTTCTAGTGGGTTGTATGCAGTGTTCTGGAACTAATAAAATATATTATTGATTGCTTAATGAAAGCACCACTTTCACACAGATTTACTGTGACTGAGGATGGATACGACAACTACTTCTTATTTTGTTTTGAGGATCACCTGCCATTTTACTTGCATTTATTGCTGCATATCAAGTGTGCTTTTAAATTAAGTTATGGTTGCCTACAGTGTACCATGTTGGGTGGCTCCATTAAGGTACCCTTATACTTTTCCTTCCATGCAGTGCTACCCGTTGCTTTTAATTTAGCTTAAGATCATCAAAATTAATTATGATAGAGTGTATTAAAAGTTGAAATAGCAAATCAAAGAGTTTTATTAAGTGCCCTTTAGATTTTCTATGTGTTTAGTGGTTTTAGCTTTTTATTTGTTCATCACTCTCTGATTCATTGCGATTGCTATGAGAAAAACTGGTAAAATAGAAGAGAAATGCCTCGCTATGGTGGGACTAACTGTGACTCTCTTCGTTCCTACATGTGCTTGATATCTGTATCAGTGGAAATAAATGCACAACTATTCCAGCAATTATGGTGGTAACTTTTATCCGTAGTTGCTCTTCTCCTGTTGAGGTGTTTAGTCTTTGCACCTTGGCAGCAGAGGACTAGCTGTGCATCAGGCATTCAGGAATGCTGCTGGTCCTCCTCCATTGTCCCAATTTCAAGAATTCCAGGGCATTAGTTGCATGTCCTGGCAATCATCATTACACTGTGATAAGACTTGTAGTGGGGAATGAGCTCCCACACTGCCAGCTGCACCAGTGTGCCCACTGCACTGAATGTTTGGGGCAGGTTTTATTGGGATTTTTTTGGTTCACAGTTGGTAGGGGCTGGTGGACACCTATCCAGTGGTCCCCTTTAGTGGGCCTGCTTCTATACTGTGTTGGTTGCTGACCCAAGAGCACAGAGCCACTGAAGTCCCATAGGCATGAACTCTTGCTGAGATCCATATGTATTTGGTGTCTAAATTGACAGTTCTAATCCATATGAACCATATGAACATTTAGTGTCCTATTCAAGCAGAGCAAATTTTTTACACAAATGCTTGAGCTTGCTCAGTCTTCTGCATCTGCTCCAACTCTGTCTGTGTCTTACTACATGGCTGCTTGTGCTGGAGGAACTCAGGGTGGTGAGATGCATCTGCAAGTGGACAAAAAGATATGGCATTCATTAGTGACATTGGATGTACAAAGCTGCACACATAAGGGATTGTAACAACCATGACAAATTGCAAACTATTTACCTAATGACATCATCATTAATATGGTCTTGGGCAGATGGGCCATCTACCAAATTCAACTTGGAAAAGGTGCCATCAGCAAATAACTATAATATATACATCTTTCTCATGTTGCAAAGTCTTAGGTTTTTAGGTGAAAAAACAGTATAGCCACCTATAACCACCTTCAACCTCCTGCATACTAAAAGTCAAAGAATGTCATCCATTAATTTTTTAACAAACCATGGTTCTTTTAGGGTAAAAGATGACCTCAAAAAAATGTGACAGAAGTGTTGCAATGATGGGTAATAGTAATATCCCTTTAGTTCCAAATGTTGGTTCTCCTCACCATTTCAAATCCTCCCTTTGCTTCTAGTCAAATTTTGTTTATATTCACTTTGGATCTTGTTATACCTTTTCCTGCCAGATTAAACTCCTACTTACGATCGGAAATTTTTGTCCATGTAACCAATGTTCAAGTTACCTCCAGGTCATTTGACAAAACAACCAAATATGTTGTGCTTTTTCCATCTTTCACAGTAAGGCATATTTTGAAGACTACGTCATTGCATCTTTCCAAAATTGCTTCCAGTTCCTTGATATCTTTTCAGAATTAAAGATATTAATTCTGGACACAGAATTCCAGTAATGGTGCCATTAATGCTGCCTTACCACTTTTATCATGTTCCCTTGCTTGCAAATCAATTAAGGATCATGTTAGCTCACTAGAGGAAATCAGGTTCAGCCGGTCATCTACTATTATAGTGATTTGTTATCAATCTGGAGACAGAATCATTGCTCTCAACAATAGCTTTCCTCATCCTACAAATATTCCTTGTTTCCTGATAGAAGACCTTGAACTCAGCTGCATTAAAACCTATGTCTGAACTGACCTTTCCAAGTGATCCAAGTCACTCTGTACAACTGACCTATTCTCTGTATTATTTACCATTCCACCAATATGTCACACCCAGTCCTCTGATTAATTGAAAGTAAAAGGAAATAGATTTTTTTTCTATATAAATTGGTTTAATGCATGAGGCCATGACCCAAAGCCCATTAGACTCACTGAAAAAATTTCTATTGAATTCAAGGAGCTTTAGATTGGGTTCTGAGTCAGTTGCAGTTTTGCTATTTTAGAAATTGTCCTGACTCCAGGACTGGGCAGAATATATTATAGGCTTTCCTGACAGCTACAGAATTAATTTTGCTTAGCTTGGTCTACTTTACTTGCAAGTAAAGAAGAGCTGAACTATCTAGAAAGTATGGAGTCAAAAGCTGGCTTTAGAGCCCATACTGGAATTAAAAATAATTTTCAGAAGCTGAACAAGTTAATACCCTGTATATCCAGTTTCTGGAAATATCCATTTGCATGATCTTGCTATGTTTTGTATTTTCTTAAAGAGCAAATCCATTTGTTCAGCTATTTTTCCTTAATGACACTATTGAAAGACTTGATTTGATAATCCTGAATCAAAATTCATTCAGGTTGTGAATTTTGTGGAAATATACAAAATTTCAGATTTTCATTCAAATGTGGGATTTTTTTTTTAAACACTGAATAATCTTGTTACATATTTTATAATATTAGAACATGAAATAATGCAAGTTGTAATATACTTAATAATCCCTAACAGAGGGAAAGACTTTTGATAAAGAAAAGAATGAAGATTTTCATTCAACTCAAGTTTCCTGAACTTCAGTTTCCAATAGGAAGTGCAAAATATGAGCGGAGTTCTTCATATATGAGTTACAAACTCATTTTTTGAATGAGTGCTTCTTTGTGTTTTTATTAATTCCCTGATCTCAGTTTAGATCAAGGCATTGGTATAATAACTAATAATTTTTCAATCGAAAATAGGCTGTTACGGAAATAAAAAGGGGTTACTTTAAGGTGAACATTCTTCAGCATTGGCTTGAAGCCATCTTCAAAAGTCAACTATAGAAAGATTCATTGGTCAGATGACTTTCATATGTATAGCACAAATGAAAATACCAATCTTGGACCATGTCTACATCTATATTGTTGTAGAGGACAGCATGAATCCATGTGAACTAAAGAACCATAGCAACTCTAGTAACAAGTTTTCTCCCCATTTTTTCCAAAAAATTATAAGTAGAGAGTTTGAAAAGCCTTTACTCTGTTCTTTTATTGATATTAAAGATAGTACCTACAATTTGCTCTCTCCCAGTGGCTACAGATGGAAATTTATTTCCTAATTGTTGCCTATGTGCCGTGGCATACAAGGCTGTATCTTTCAATACTTAAATAGCTGAGTGAGCTAATTACACTGTTCCTAAAAGATTCAATGCCTGTAGGCTTTCTTCAGTGCATTGTGTATTTCTATCAGAAATGAAGCTTGTCTTGTCTGCTTGCTGTGCTGTGTGTGGGTTCTTAACCTCCAGCTAAGATCCTAGCTATTGATTTGGGTTGGCTCTCTCTGTTGGGGCCTGGCATGATGCATGATGCCTTATTTCTCACAAAGCATTAAACACTTGCCTCTGCAAATTGGGACTTAGGCTGTCACTTTAAGATGGACACCAAAAGCACATATTTACTGGTTAACTGAGAGTACTGCCTTAATACAGGAGCCTAAAATCTGGAAATTGTTGGTAGCATACAGTAACTTGAGCAATGGCAGCAGATGTTCTACCCTTTGCTGAAAACTGGGTGGATAGCATCCTGCCATGCAGTTGGTAGTTTGTTGCCAGTGGATTTTATTGCAACTTCTTATGTTCTTTCCCTCAAATGGTTTCTAATTTTTCCCTGAAAGATTTACATATCAAGGGACGAGTAAGTTTTGCATACGGTGCTATATAATAAATTCAATATAGAGGTATCACTGTGTGAGTCGTTCTTCTATTGCACTCATTATTTGCAGTTCAGCAGCTGTATTTTTATTTGGGCATTTCCCAAGACTGCTGTGAAGATACAAGGGGGGAGAGAGAGAGACTGTGCTTTTTCCTGTGCTTTTTTTTTCCCTATATTTTTTGATAGTGTTCAGATGTAAGAAAAGGGAAGTGACAACTGTAGTGACAATGCTGGGTGCTGTTCAAAAGTTTAACTGGGCAATTTCAACGGGTGAAACATCATGACAGAAATAGCCAGTAAAGGCAGTAAAACTGAGGAAGGAAAAGAAGGCAAATACTCAGAAATGTGTTCCTGGCTGAGTGACAGAGACCTGCTCCAACATGCAAACACATGCTTAACTACTTGTGTGAACAGTGTTTCTGAAATTAAGGAAAGAAGATCAAAAAAGGAAACATGTTACTATAAATATCTTTTCAGTCTTTCAACCTTCAGTCTGTGGAATAGTTTGGCTTTTACTGCTCAGCTTTACAAACACTTCAAAAAGTCCTGATGTAGCAGAGGCAGGAATATGAGTAATTGAGCAATATAGACTCTTACAGCTCACATTTGTGTGACTCATAGGATTCAGGCTATAAAAAGTAGGAGAAGTTTTAATGCAAGGAATAATGCAAACATACTTTTTTTGGTTTATTTTTACCATCAATAACTTTGAATGACAAAAGATTTCACCGTTCTATTAGATATATTTTCAGTAGGAAAAGTAATTTACAGCTCCACCTTCACTGCTCTCTGCTTACTGAAGACCAAGGACAAATGCAGAAAATCCTGGAGACTGTTTTACTGCAGGTTGCAAGTAGCCACCAGGAGGAGCTGACTGCCTTAAAGAGAAGGTAGGGGATTGATTTACCAACAGTTCCAATAAAAAGTGTTAAAAAAAACAGTTCAGTACTAAAAGTAGTGCTAAGCTAAGATAAAGTTGAAGTATTTATATATTATTTACAAGGGTTACATAATAACTTGTGGGATAAATGCTCTGTTTAATACTAATGTACTTCCAGGCAGCAAAGATATTGAAGTGCCTGATTTCAGAACAAAAATTCAAAATAATGTTCTCTTCTAAAAGATAAGATCTGATTCATATCAGTTCCTTAGAAAGAAACGTCTTGTATTTTATGAACCAGCGTGGAACACAGATAAAATACCTTATTGAATAATAAAAAAAAAAGGTCTCCGTTCTCTATGTGATTGAATATCAGTGTGTGTTAAGCCAGGTTGCCTCGTTAATAAGCATGGCTCTTGGACAAAAGAGCTTCTGTTTTTCTGTAATAGCCTTTTTTGCTGCATTATAATCTCTTTATATATTTAATACCATAAATAAAATAGTGGCATAGAAGAGAACTATAAATAAAATACTGGCATAGAGTGGATATGCCAAAAGTGATCTCTCAACTTGTTTCTTAGTGTTAATGCCATAGTTAAAAGAAAACTAACTCTATTCGGTGCCATACTGGAAGGGATGAGGGAGAAACTGTTGCATAAATCTCCAGACTGGCAAACACAAATAGTCACATTGGGAAAGTTACAAGTAGGGTTGCTCTTAACGATTCCTATCAATTGAGACTTCCTTTTTCTCCTTCTTCACAGGGAACTTACGGCTCATGAAAGATGCCAGAGTGATGCTGATCTCCTATTAAGAGGAGTCTTGGAAAAGGTTGTGTATTTGAACCAGAGATTAAGCACCATGAACAAAGTATGAGGTATGGCTCTTCTATCTTAATTTACAAGACTGTGAGTGAAGACTTGTGTTTGACCTATGATTATAATCACTTATATTTGGTCTGGTGAAGTACACTTCAGGGCAAATGCACCCTGGAAATAATGTCTTTTCTATTTTAAAAAAGGAAGGAGAAAATTAGATTTAGAAAGGTAAATATGAAATACAAAACTTTTTTTATTTCTCTAATTTAATGAGAGTCTTAAAATAAAAAATATTGCAGCTGCCAAATAGTAGCCCAAGCAACTTAGTGAAACAAGGTTTATTTTAGAGATCTGGAAAAAGAAGGAGGGAAAGAAGAGAATCCTGGATACTCCAAAGGCAAATTTCAGTGAGGATGGAGATGATTGCTATTAAATTAATATGAATATTCTTCTTTGGATAGAGGATGGTAATGATTAGGGTAAAAAAGGACAGCATGAACTGACCATCTGTATTTAGCAAAGAAGATATTTTTTCCATTTTCAAATGTACACTGCTATGAGTAGGAATCTTTTCCACACCAATATAATTAGTATTGGTACAAGAAACCTGTCTCCTGTTTATTTATAAGCAAGAACAAAAAACAGCAGTAATGACAAAGTTAAGAGCACAGCTTCAAAGCATCCCTTTGCTCTGAGGAGGCAAGTTGCTGCCAATCAACAGAATGCTGTTTTTAGGCAGGAAAGATCTCTGCTCCCACTGAGTTCATGCAGAAGGTGATCACCTGCCTGTCACAGGTTGCACTGTGACTTCAGTGCTGGCTTCAGGGTAGACTGAGGAAGGCTTGAAACTACTGCCTTTCACAGAGGCAAGTTCTTGATTTGCAGGGAAGAAGCAACTCCTGTTATCAGTGAATTCAAAATACCTGGGTAACAAGGGTCTAGGCTTTGCAAAAAGGCAAGTATCTGCATTCAGAACTTGGTGGAAGCTTCTTTTAGGCAATGTGTTACCTTTGAGAAGAAAAATAAAACCCTAAACCCCAGATAGGAACTGCCAGCTCCTGCTTCATTGTCAGCTCAGCTGAGCTGCTGCTTCTCACGGAAGTATCTTGGTGTGCTCAAACCTTGAAAAACTCAGGCTGGGTCAAGCAAGGGCAAGATTTTGCCACACAGAAAATTTAGGTATATGGTCTCACAGTTTCTATCAAATTAGGATGGTAGAGGAGCTGGTATGTGGGATATAGCTGCTGCCACTTTGCAGGATCTTTTAAGTGTGAAGGGCATTGATCATGACCTTCTCACTCTTGCTAAGGTCAGGAATTTATATAGTATAGCTGCCTCTTGTGGGAAAGCTGCCTTCTTTTGCAGGGAAGGATCCTCACTCATAAGGAGCTGGTGTTGCAACAAGAGCTCGCAGCTATGGAGGGTGGGTGGAAGAGCCTGTGGATGGAAGAGGGTCTTGAACCCCTTTGTAATACCAACTCCTAATGAGTGTACTCAGATACACTTAACTTCTTCACCATTAACAATATTGGGAAGCTCAAAGTAAAAGGCTGTTGATATACCATACTGTCCCACATCACCTATTTCACCTATAAGCTCCAACTGTCTAGAAAAGTTCTTTATACAGACACTCCACTAGAAAATCAAAGTCAGAAGTCCAGTATCCAGACTAAACTGTTTTGAAAGCAGATATGAAACAGTCTTACATGGTGGGGCCATACACTCATGCTGAGGTAGTTTAACCAAAAGGGCAGAAGTGATGCCTGGCCTAGTACCAAGATCATTCTTATTATTGTGAGATCTGGAAAGAGTTGTTATTGATATAATGATGCATGAGAATATATCTACCATTAAGCACACAAGATTCCCACCCATGCTGTCACCTGACCTGCTGCAGGGATACAGATTTAAGATACTTAGCTGTAGATCTATTGTGCCACTTTTGCTCTCTCTTCTGTTAGATCTTCTGATGCATCTGCCACTATTATCAAAACTTCTAGACAGTTTAAAATGTAGCTTAGCCTCAGTGGAGTCTCCCCTATTAGAATTCCAGTAAAGTGCTCTCTTGGACCAACTGGTGAGTTGTTAGCAGGTGAATACTTGCCATCTTTGGCTGCCCCATGGCCAGCCTGGCAGATCGGAAGATAACCTGGACACCTCAATCACCCAATACCAGAGTGGCTTGGTTAAAATGTTATTAGCAGCTTGAGTTAAGCAGCAAGGCTTTGCAAGAAGCAGCTGAGAGATGGGTGTACAGAGCACTGCACTGGTATGCATCCTCAACTGGTTGTCTTCTAAAACTTCTATCTGAACCTTGATGGTGTCCAGTTAAAAAGATCATTTCTTCATTTCATAGCACAATCTTCCTTGCATGGAGAACACCTCTTTAATGTTATCCTGAATGGACTGTGTAATTTGAACATGATTAAATAGTAGAGAATTAAAAGTCCCTTTTTGAGAGGGGAAACTCATTCTTTTGGGCTAAATTTGCTGGGCTTCTTAATATGGCTCCACTCCCTGTTGACAGCAAAGAACCTTCACACTACCTCAAAAGCCAGGATAAAATCCTAGATTTGTAACTGTAACAGAAACATGTCAACTCTTCATTCCTTTGAGTGAGGTTTAGTGTTTAACAATCAGTTGGCCTAATTTTGCTTAAAAAATCTCTTATTTTTTTTAAATCTATGTTTCAATGTGAAAGTTTTTCGAAGTTCTCTCCCATCCCAGTACAGAAATTTTTGCTCTTCCCTTTACTTTATGGGAGGGTGCCATGTATGTTGACAGGGTCCATACTGCCAAGTTCTTTGGCTCTTATTCCACTATAGAAAACAGGGAGGCTGGGATAAAATCAGGTAATAAAATGTGCTAAAACCCAGTGTCTAGTGTAGCTTATGTGGCTTTGGTCAACTACAAAGTTTTCACTGTGATAAAGCTTGATTTTTCATCTGTTTGTATTTTTATACACAGTGTTACATGTAGATATCCATGATTTAAAACTTTCTTGGCTTATCAATTTTTATTTGAAATAAAACTTCTCAAGTAAATGTAACCTTTCTTGTGTGAAAGCTGCATATTATACTTAATGATCCAAATCCTAAATTCTTTGTGGGCCTTACTTAGTTAAAACTCCTACTGATCTCAGTGGAGCCTGAATTACTGGCTCATCAGTATTAGTAATTGCAATCTTAAACACTGTTTAAATAAACCATTACATACTCCCTGAATAAGTTCACCATGTGAGCACATAAAGCTGATGATGGTTTGATGAACTAGGAAGCTCCAACCTTTTCTGCAAATGATCCTTGGTGTCACTGCTACTGCTATATATAAGACCATATAAGAAGCTGGGTAAACTCAATGCATCCAAAGTCATGAAACACCTCTTCCATTAATGACATGGAATTTGTCCTGTGTACAATTGCAGCAGTTTCCATCTGACAGTTCACCTGAGAGAACTGGGCCTAATAAGGAGGGCAGAGGTTCTCAGCTAATGAGCAAGTCAAGGTTCTGTTCTATTAGGTTAGATAGAAATGCCCTGTCTTTGAGACTTAAAATAAGACTGGCTTTGTTTTCAAACATTTATTAATCATCAGTGTCTTAATCCTGCAGAGCTATTCACCTGAAATTAGTGAAAGTATCTACAGGAGTTAAAAATGTACTATTGGGCCACAGAAGTACAGTATATCCCCTGTGATATCATTAAGTCTTCCTCCACCTCTCAGCCCCTCTTCCTCAATATGCTTGCTCATCATCATCCAGAGATGATAAGATCAGTCTTGTTTAGCCCTTGCTTGGTCTGCAAGAAATGTACTAATCGAAGAATGATTCTTCATAATCTGAATTCTTGAGGAGTAGAAAAGCATCCTGGTTTGTTTTGTGGTTTTTTTCTCACGAAAAGTTATATTCTTAGTAAACTCATGGTTCAACATACTTAACATGCTTAGGTGAGTATTTTTTTGCCAAAAATGTCAATATTATAATTGAGTTTAGCATTTTTTTCCAGAAAATATTAATGACAATGTCTGTGAAGATTATTATTTTTATGGGAGAGCTAATAAATTCAGAGAGAAAAAAAACTCTGGTAAATACATTTTGCAGATTTCAGTCACCGTGGGGGAAAAAAAAAAAAGTGAATTAAAACTGCAGAAAAAATTGACACTATGTAATAGTGACTAACTGAGTTTGGGCACTGTTCTGAAACAGTGTCATCCTGAAGCTACTTTGGTCACTGCTAGTTTGTCCTCTGTGTCGTGACTCATTTTATAATGTATATTGACCCTGAGAAAACTGTGCTAAAATCTCTCAGGCACTTATCCCCACTTGACCTATCTGAAACACAGCCATGAAAACAATAACTGTTAATGTGAGCACCAGATTTTTGTGCTAACAGTTTTTTGAATTGGTGATTTATTCTTACCATCAGATACTCTGTTAGGGAGGTGGCTGAGGTATGGAATACTTGGGATGTTGTAATAATTTGAAGTTGCTCTTTTGAAGAAGTTGCTATTTGAAGAAGTATTTTAGAGGTAACAGTGGAAAGAGGAAAATGGGCTGAAGCTGCACACATGTAAGTGATAGTCACTGACAGAGTGGTGATAGGCCCTTTGTAACTAAAGACTCCAAAACTACAAGTTCAGCTGAAGACACTGACAATGCAGTTAGAAAGGCCTTTAGAGACATCCCTTTTATGAGTCAGGCCTAGGAGGATTGATGTGAAGTACAGTGTCCGGCAGGTCCCATGTAACTGCTTGCCCATTACTGAGCAATGCCTGAACCTCCACTGATGGCACTGTTACAATGAGCTCTTCAGTTAAGGGGGCACATGAGATATTACAGCTTTGACACTCATAGCAGATGTTCCCTGTATGAAATTACAGTAATATGATCTGTAATTCTTTCAAAAACTGGATGTAAACAAATACAGTTTGGGGTTTTTTTCTCAGTCATTCTCATGCATTTGCATGTAGTATACATAGCTCTGTGCAAAAATTAGCTATGTAACTGTATTATCTTCCATTGCCAGCACAGATCCTCAAGGTACACTCCTTCGGGTGGACACTCTTTGCCTTTAATCTAAGACCTAATGCATGCTAGCAAGGTCTGGCTGGACAAATGATACAGACATAGGTTCCTTAATACCAGTACAATTTCCATCTCCAGAAAGCATTTTGTCTGCTCATACTGATAAAATACAGTATACTACAAACACAGTGTAACCATCTAATTAAAGTGTTTGCTAGATAAAAAATGTTGTTACAGAATCAAACTAAAAGTTTTGAATGTTGGCCTAGCTTAAGAGAATTATTTGCTGCTTGCTTGACGATATTCACCATTAAAAAATACTGTTTTAAGTTGGTCTTTTAAAGGCAAGCAGAGTGGCACCAACTCCTATATGCCTTGTATGGTACATGCTGAAGACTAGCCCACCTTACAAATATGTATTCAGGCCACATGAATATAACTAATGTAGTGACAAAAGATTGGTTTTATTTTCTATTGCACAGCTCAAATTCTTCCCTGCTCAATGAGTAACAGAAGAAATCCTGTTTTGTGGCTGGAAAGTACAAGCAGTACAAATTCTGTTTTCACTTAATTTACTAAGCAACTCTGGTTTTACAGTGTAAGGCAGTATTATTCCAGCATGTGTCAATAAAGTTAATTCTTTTGCTACTCTATACAAAGCACTATGTATTTTTCATCTTGTCATCTTTACGAAAGTGTAAGAAATTATTTGCAATCCTAGCTCATATAGAGTCTCCTTTCAGAAGCTGCTGCCTGGTACTTCTCTGACATCAACGGCAGCTTTGCTAAGGCAAAGTAAATGTCATAAAATGTTTTGTTCTACTGCAGACACTGGCAAATAATTGGCATCTGTTTTCTGTTGTCTAGCTGCCATTCTGTTTTCTGAAACAGAAGCTTCAATTTCTCATCTAATTCCTTGATTAATTCAGTCTCTTATGGGATTGAAAACTTGTTAGGAAAAAAAATGCAAAACATTCTGTTAAAGGAAACATAAAAAGTTTCACAGTGATTTCCGTGTAATTAATTGTTCAGAGTGGTTGAGATTTCTTAAAATACTACATATAAAACTCAAGAATACTTATCTTGACAACTGGAAAATTCTTTAACTGAATAATATTGGCTTCTGTTTTTGTCTAGATATTCTAGAAAAATTCCATTGGAATTCAGTTACTTTTGTCATCCATTTTACTATTTTACCAAACTACAGCATGAGATCTGTGTGTGCAGTAGGTAGATTTTTTTTATTGTATCTAACTATTGGCTAACAGGGTATAAAATACTTATCAAAACATGTATTCAACTCCTTATTAGTAGGGCTTTAAAGCAGATAAAATAGCACTTTGCACTTCAGGAACTCTTTTGGCTAAGCATTTGACATTAATACTCATTAACATGCTTTCAAATATATTGCCAGAGTGGTAATAAAATCAGCACCTTCTAATTTTTATATTGAAACTAAGCCAAAGTGCATTTGGTCTTGTCACTACATAACAGTGTAGATGATACTTAATATATCAACATAAACACTGAATAAAACCATAATTTCTTTATTAAGTGAAGATGTTGCAATGTTCAACTACATAAGCAAAATGCATGGTAAAGGACTAAGAGTCAGGCAAGGGGATAAGAGACAAGATTACCTTTTGTTTTCACACTTAAAATGTTTTTATAGTTTGTCACACTTACATACTGATAAACACCCAGAAAACTAATTCCAGTTTTTATACTTACTGCTTGCCATTCAGATCAAGTCTCAATAGTTGCTTATGGTTATGACCAATATTTGCATAGAGTAATGCGTAATCAGATACATTTTTTGTTATTTCAGATCAGACTAACATAGGTACATTAACAGTGGCCTCTGCTCACAGCATATTTTTTTCAGTAAAATTCAAATTCTACAGCCTTATAAAATGAGTTGCAAATTTCGTCACTGCTGTGAAATGAAGAAGATAATGTAAATCTCTACTTATTTATAAGCAGTATCACTAAATATTTTGAAGATTAATATACATAAGCGTAGGCTGATATTTGCTTCCAGAGCCCTGAATCTGCAATACTATGTATCTGGGATAAGCTAAAATTTGTTGTGGGATCTTTGTCTTCTCATGTGTAGTAAGTATATGGGAGACATTTGATAGGCAGCTCAGTATGAGCCCACAGTGTGTCCAGGTGGCCAAGAAGGCAAATGGCATCCTGGCCTGTATTAGAAATTGTGTGGCAAGCAGGACGAGGGAGGTGATCGTCCCTCTGTACTGGGCATTGCTGAGGCCTCACCTTGAATATTGTGTCCAGTTTTGGGCACCTCAATACAGGAAGGACACACGTCCGAAGAAGGGCAACAAAGGTGGTGAAGGGTCTTAAGAACAAGTCTTATGAGGAGTGGCTGAGGGAACTGGGGCTGTTTATTCTGAAGAAAAGAAGGCTGAGGGGAGACCTCATTGACCTCTACAACCACCTGAAAGGATGTTGTAAAGAGGTAAGCGCTGATCTCTTCTCACAAGTAACTGGTGATAGAACATGAGGAAATGGCCTTAAGCTGCACCAAGGGAGGTTTAGACTTGACATTAGGAAGAACTTTTTCACTGAAAGGGTTGTCAGACATTGGAACATGCTGCCCAGGGAGGTGGTTGAGTCACCATTCCTGGATGGTTTTAAAAGTCGTTTAGATGTGGCGTTTGGGAATATGGCTTAGTGCTGGACTTGGTAGAGTAGGGTTAATGGTTGTACTCGATGATCTTGAAGGTCTCTTCCAACCTAAGTGATTCTATGATTCTATTATTTCTGTCTCAGTCCTATCCCATGGCCTGTGTGAATAAGTGTTTTTTTACTGTCTAGTCCCTAGCAGATTTAGAACCCAAACCACTACAAATCTTTATCAGATACTTTACTCCAGTATCCCAATTGTGGTCTAGGACTGATAGAGCAATGACACATAGGAGAAAAGCAGTTACTCTCTCAGGCAGAAAACTTTGATGCTAACAGGAAAATGTGAAGAAGTTTTGCTTTGTAGGGCCCTTATTAACTGCACATTTATGAGTCAAAATGGTGATTATTTTGTTTACAGAATTGTGAACTGCTATCACTGAAATAATGAGGTCTCACTGAATTAATGCTTTCTCTCCCAAACCTTGGGTTTTGGTCAAGAAAAATTGGTTGAGGCTACATTTTAACTTTACAATTAGTTACCCAGCATCCTCGAATTCAACTTTCTTCATCAATTTCAGTTACTGTTCCTATTTTAGTAGATGCTTGCCTTTCTCATTCTGTGTTACTTCCTCCTACTTTAAAATTTCCATTACAAAATCATTATGCTCTGTGCCAAGTAAATTCTTGGTGAAATACTCTCTATAGCAGTTTCAATTCTACTAATATCAGAACATGGACTGCAGTGTTTCTAACTGATTTGATTTTCTAAGACATTTTCCTATGTTTGTTATTCTAGTTCAATATTAAGAAGAACAAAACCTGCGTTATGAACGAAGTATTTATTCCAATTTTGAATAGGGGTTTTTTTTTTATGCCTTGCTGCTTCTGTTTGACACCTGAAGAGGAGTTAGTCCCTATTGCTTTTCTATATTCTTTTTTTTTTTTTCAACTTTACAAGCTGATCTAATAAAAACAATGTCTAACGGCCTTTTCGTTTAGCTCTCATGGTTGCAGCAGCACTACCACTGTGTTAGTGGTATTCACTTTTCTACTGTGATTTATAGCAAACAGTTCTTGAACTCTTATCAGAGCATAAACATCTTGTTACCATTCTCTCCATCACGGAGACAGCTACAACCAAATATCATAAAAAGGTTTACCCTGTAGCAGAATACTTATTCTGAGTGAACACTCTGGCCCGTTGAAGTTTCCACGTATTTTTATGAAGTGCAAATCATGCAAGGAAACTGTTGCCATCCTGAGACTGAATAACCATTAAGCTGCAGTATACACTTGAAGACATATAATAGTATAGCATAATTCAGTGGAAAGGCAGAAGGTTGAGTATTTCAGGGTTCTTCAGTTTATTGAAGTTGAACTGGTTCTAATAAATTTTGAGGTGTTGTCACCTGAATTTTGTTTTGTAAACAGTTTTGAGAGAGTTATTTTCATAATACAGAACCTAAAACTTCTTGAATTTTTTGTTAGACTATTATTCAGATGCATACTGCAGTTTTTATAGAATTCTTTCTTTTCCACTAAAAATGTTATAGCCCTACATTATCTAAAAAATTAGTTATATTAATTACCCTAAAATTTCCAATTTTTAATTAATTCAATGGACCTGTTATATAGCATGGTACATCTTAGAAGATGCAGTTTATTTCTCCACCTTCACTCCTTTCAAGATGGAGTCTATGCCATATAAATCTCTCATAAGACTTATGGCCGTATTTCTTCCTCAGTAGTAGGTTTATCCATGACATTCATATGAAACAGTAAGTTCATCAGGATCGAGAGCTAGAATTTCCATGAGAAGAGCAAAACTTTGAGGAAATGTACCTTTAATGTTGAAATAATTCAAGGCAAAACATTCTTGGTGATTTTAACAAATCTGGAGAAAAAAAAATCTGCACTTTCACTACCCAAAATTAAAATGAATTGCCTTATTTTTTAGATTTATCCACTGCATTTTGGTTATTTTGACTTCTTCTTATTTCCGTCTACCATCTGAAATGACTGATTTTTGTTCCCAGGTAAATTGCTTCCTTTTCTGATGTCTGTCTTTTTCTTGTAGATCGCAGTTCCAATATGGCCATGCTCTTGAAAGGCAAGCACTGAATACACAGCTCATTTATCAAGGCAAAAGCGTTTAACTATGACCTTAAGCTCATGCTGCTGCTTGTTAGTTTAACTGAAGCTATACAAACATGATAAAAGGTAACTGACCTTTATTCTGTGCTCTAGGTATCTGTTTGATAGTATAGCTTTGTCCAGAGGTTTAACAAGTGTTTACTTTCTAACTAAGTCTGTGATTACGTGATCCTCTTTCCCCCCCCACCCCGGACTCTCTTCCTTCATCACATGATACAGCTTTTTCTTAAGTCTCCGATATTTCAAGTGAGGGTCACTGTATGCAGTGCCAAGAACTTAAGTGCTGAGTGTGTTTTCCCTATTGTTCTGCAATTTAGTCAACATGAAACCGAATAGTGGTAATGTGTTGTTATGATTAAGGTTAATAAGCTACTGATTATCTCCATAGACTACAGTTCCAGACACATTATTTAAATGGATTGCTTTGTTGAACTAGTTGATAAAAGATCCAAATTCCCCCTTGTTGTGATAAAAGATAAGCCTTTTGCTGGATAGGGAAACATGACACAATAGGAACAGTTTACTCTGTCGAGTACATTACAGATTTATCTTGTGGTGACTATGGCGCACTACAGCTCTAGAAAACATTGTCTGATAATCAAAAGATGCTCCTCTGTGTTTCTGAGACTAAACCACATGAAAAAACCCACCCATGGTAGGCAGCCTATTATTGCCTTTCTGGGGCATACAACAAACTTAAAAATTATGGTCTTCAGTTACCTTTGCTTTCTAAACTTCACCAACATGCAAGGCCACTATTATTATTTAAGCTGGTCTATACCAACAGTGATCTAAGCATGAATGCAGTAGCTCAAGTCAATTGTCTTTCAGTAGAACCACTGAGACAAGGCAGTTTATAAATTTAAAACAAAACAAAAGAAAACAAACAAGAAACCAAGCATAATTTTAGCTTAGTCCTTAGCAAAATTACCAGCCTGTAAAAACACTTCCTAATCTTCAAAATTCACAAAAGTTTAGAAAGGAAACTAAACCAAACAAAAACAAACAAACAAACACAAAACACAAACCCAAAACCTATTTTTATAGGATACATACATTCTAGATCAGAGATTATGGGTCCAGGTTTTTTTGTTGTTTTTTTTTTGTTTGTTTATTAATTTTTTGCCCATTAGTAGTTTTACAGCTCATTTCAGGTAGTTTTGAAAAAGCTGACCAGAAAAACTTTTTGTTCTCTAACTCTGCAAGAGGCTAAATTCCTCTGAAATTCAGTCAAATCTATATTTCTCCTAATGACAGTGCTTCATGCTGTATTTTTCACTAGTTGCAGGAAAAAACAAAAAAAAACCAACCACACGAGAACTTGGAAAAACTTTCTCTAACTTTTTAGCCAAGGGTTCTGAGTGCTACCAACTGGGTCATTACTGACAAACTTGTTAGTTTACGCTTTATTACCCTGGTTGACACATACTCCAAAGAGGAGTGGCTGAACATTGAGTTAAGAGAGAGCACTTGTTCTGCTACAAAAAATAAGGTGCATTGTAGAAAAGTGCTTTGACAATCAATTATTAAGAATCCAGAGATGACAACTCATATACATGTATGTAAGTCAATAACCTTTGGGCACTTAATCCCCAGGGATCACAGCAGTGACAGAAAAAATCAAGGTCAGTGATAATGAAGTCAAAGTGATGGCGAAGACCAAATGCAATCTAGTCTAGTTGTAAGAAAGTACAGCTTCCAGTGGTTTCATTAAACTATGTAGTGTTCCATGGAATACCACATGAAAAAAAGGTAAGTAAAATCTCCAACTTCCTCTCATTTGCTTTGAAAAGTCTTTCTTGCTTCTGTTCACCTTTTTGTTACAAAGCATGTACCTGAACTACTAAGTTCTTAAATTTCAATTATTTGTTTTCAAATCTCTCTTGCTTACCTTCTTCTTCCGTAACTAATTCCACAAGACATTAATACGAAGTACTTCAAAAAACATTAAAAAATGAAAGCCTTTTTGTGTAAGAAAAAAGTAGTAAGGTAATTAGTTCTAGCCTTGGGCGTTTTTACAGATGGGGTGAAAATTTTCTTTTCCTTGAGTGAAACTGAAATAATACATCTCACTTTTAGTAGCTGAATGCAAAGTTAAAATTCAAGAGCTTGTACCGCATATATTAATTTTTACATGTGTAAGATAGGCAATTAATTAAATAATAAGACACAACATGTGTCTCAGCATGTCTCTCTACTTAGGCAATTTATTAAATCTACATATACCAATCTATATAGAATATTTAGCCAACCAACCACCATGACCACAGTAATCATCATTATTACAGTTAGGGTCAAGACATATCCTTGCTAAAATATCAATCCAAAATTCATAGGAGAAAATTAGGGCTACATAATTCACATGCTGATAAGAATTCTGGAAATTGTATACTGGGTGTACACAAGGTGCATTTTTCCTTGCAGTATTTTGAAAAACATAGCCCATTACAATTCCACTGACTAGATTAGGAGTCAAATCAAGTCCTAAAATACATCCGACAAATATAAGCAAATGATCTATCTTTTTCATTAAGATAATTCTCTCAGTTATTTCCTCTGGAAAATAAAAATTATTTCAAAGAGAAAATCTGAAAACTTGCTCAAAACCTCAAAGAGTAAAGGAGAGAGAGATTCTGGCTTTTTTGTAATTTGGAAAATACAAAGGAATCACATTGTTTAAAAAGAGCCAAGAAGTGTGGTATCACTGCAACAAGCTAAAGATAATTTGTATTGTGTCCTATGCTGTTGTGGGTTTTGTCTTCTACCATATCAGACAAGTCACATGTGATTTGTGTATGTAGACCATTAAATATAAAACTGTGAAGTCTAAATCAGAATTTTCTATGAATTGCTACAGTCTGGGGGAATAATTTGAAAAAATAACATTACATGCTTGTCTTGTTTTTGCCCTTTGTTTTTTTATAACAGGCAGCCATTATTAGTCACTGACGAAGTTGGGTCATAGGACTACATGGCTCCCTTTGAGCTCTTCATTGACTACAGCCTGTTCTTGGGACTTCTTTTGTCACCTTAGACAGTACAAATTTGATTTAGAGGCTCTGAGATGTCACTTTTATTTGCATTGGCAGATTTTGGGTGTAGATGTGATGGGAATAGAAGGGTCTCCTTCTCTGCCAGCCCTCTTTCTGTAAGGAGTGGAAAGAGAATGTAAAAACACAAGCCTACTGCTTGGGCACACTGGGGATATAAACTTCTAAAGTATTTCAGACTTGCTCCCTGGAACAAAAGGGGAGAAGGGAAAGGATATCTCTCAGGAGTCATAATTCATGTTCCAGTCTGCTTATTGAACGGGGCAGCTCCTTGAAAGATTCATAGATTTTAAGGTCATTTATGATTGTCTTGCCTGGCTTGTGTGACTAAAGCCATAGATTTCATCCCTTCAGTGTTACCTTCCAACCCTTTCAGATTATGTATTACCCCAAGTATGTATGTACTTAATGATTCTTCAGTAATAAAAGAAAACCTTAATGGCCATAAACACAGCAAGTTGTCTGGTGCTACAAAAGATCAGATAATACAGTGTTTTTTGTCAAGTTTTAAGTCATTTGAGAGGAAAAATAAATACCTAAAAATACTTTGAATGCTCCTGATAAGATTTCTTTGTGCAAATTGAAGGTGATGAAGGGAAACAAAGCAGTCTGTCCTATTATCTCTCTGTTTGGGGGAACAGGATCCATTGCCCTATCCGTGCTGGCCCTTTGCAGTGTTACAGCCACAGATGTAAGCAAAGGGGCACAGAGAAGAAGTAGAAGTGGCAGTATTATCATTGTAGAAGATGGATGTAGTGGCACTTCTAATTTATTTAGTATTCAGGATTTCGACTTTAATTAGGATTCTTTTGTCACATCGTTCATCAAATGCACTTGAAAGAAATGGAAATTAACACCAAAGTTTCTGTTGCCTCAGGCATGCTTTTAGTACTTCTTTAGTACTTCTAGTTTTGGTTTATTGTTGTTCAGTTCAGTGAAATAGCTGTAACTGAATTTCAAAAGGAGTAGAATGAATACATGCTCTTTAAAAGTGGTGTTTTTGTGAAGTTCCTGTAGCTTCTAACGCCCCTTTTATTGAAAAACAATTACTTTTATCTCTCTCTATTTTTCCCCCCCCCCCCTTTTTTTTTTTCTTTTGATGACTGACTTCAGGGTTGTATAATGAAACATGGTATACCAGCTCTCACCCTAAGAAATCATTATTCAGCTAGTTAGCAGAGGAAGACTTGGAAATTGCTGGAGTGCTAGTAAGTCACAGACTATTAGAATTGTGCTTGTGTTTAGATGAAATAATGTAACTTATTTGCTGATATAATTCCTGTTTAAAATGAAGCTCAGTATATTTACAGTAAAACTCTCTGCATGGGGAAAAGTTCCTGCATTATTTTTTATTCCAACTCCATTCTTGCTGTTGTAAAACTTATGCTCTCCTGGCATACCAGCAGCTGTGTTGATATACAGTGCTCCTTATATCCAGAACTTCCAGCTGATACAGCAGAGGTCTAGTCAGACATTTCAGTGAGAAGAATGTGAACCAATATTACAGTCTGAGGCTACACATCATATCAGCAAGGCTACTGCTGTCAACAAAAAAAAAGCATTATCTGGTGTCCAAAATTCATGCTTAGTTTAAAACCAAAAGGTTTATTAAGAAAATATTTCTAAAAACTCTGGGATTAATGAAGCCTTGTTTGTGATGTTTGTGGAGATGAACAGCAGAGTCTAAGAAAGTGCAAATTCTGACCATAGGTTTTCCTGCATTTTTGGAATTTGAAGGTTTCTTCCTTCTGGATTCTCTGGTGTCCAGTGAGATGTGTGATTTTATGTAGCTTTTCCATAAGTAATATCTCTGTCTCCCCCTTTTTTGTTTTCTGGTTGCTGATTTTCAAAAAATCAATAGTGAAATTCCAAGGAACTTTGCCCTTTTTGTGCCATCTTCTCATGTGTACCTGAAAGTTAATTGGATGAAGTAGAAATATTTCTACATATCCACTCCCAGATTATTTTTCATAGTACATGTTGCCAATAGGCAATGGTAATATTTTGGGGGTGTATAAAACTTACTTTCCTACTACTGTACCTTTTAAATAGATCTGGAATATCTCTCCAGCTTTTCTTCTGTGTTGCAAGAGCTAGAAACTGCAATTCAAAAAGGCAGACATTCTCTTAGAAAAAATCTGATGCTGCAAGTTGGGTGTAAACTAAAAAGTTATATCACAAGCCTACAACAGAGCCAGTGCTTTGAAATTAGAGACAGGTTTCTGATCTACAAAACTTCTTGTATACTTTTCAAGGGAGCAATGCAATGATAAATAAGAAATATTAGAGAAAACCAAAATTACCTATAAGCTCACCTACCTCCTGGCTGAATCAAACATTTCAACTAACATAAGTAAGAACAAGATCAAACTCCTCACAGGTTTTTAAACACCACCAAAGAAACAAGACACTTTGTACACCATCATTCAAGGATGAGAAACTAGCATGTTTCAGAACTGTTTCTTTGCACTGACTGATTTCTGCAGTACATGAACTATGAAGTATAATACAGGATTTCTAAGAATGCAAAATATATATTTTAAGTATAATGCAAATAAAAATAATGGAGTCTGTATGCTTGAGTGAATTCAGGTAGTTATAGATTGTTTCAAATAACTGGTACATTGAAACACAAGTATATTGGTGAAATTATTATGGAGATCAATTTAGTCTTAAGGAAATCCCTGGCAGCAGCAACTGGAGTGGTGGCTAAAAGATCTCTTTTATAATAGGGCATCACAAAAGCAGATTTTGTGGGTGCCTAAAGCCAGTTTTGAGTATAAATAAATTGTAGCTCTGAGAATATTTTCTATGCCTTGTACTTCAGAGCTGTCAGTCAGTATTTTTGATCATTAGCCATCTGTGATTATTTTAATTTTTGCCAGCAGGAGGAGGAACTCTTTTCCACCAGGGAGCTCTGTTATTACAATATAATTTATATGTAAAGAGCTCATTTCATTAGAGAAAAAAAAAAAAACAACACAAAAAACCTAAAACTTCTGACATAAGGTTGTTGTTTTTTTTAAGTTTAAAATAAACTTGTAGCATTAAAATATTTATTTTTCTTTGAATTTCTTTTTGTATTTAATTCCTTGGAATGATCCATGTAAAAGCAATTAATATCTTACTGGTAGATTAACAATGATTCTGAGTCTTTACCTCAATTTTCATTTAGCATCCAGTATGGAAGGTTTAGAAACTGAGTCAATCATGAACCTGAAGTATTCAACTAGAGAAATTGCTATCTTTCAGTTCCACTTGAAATTGAGACCTTAGCTATGTCTTTACCACATGTTAGTTAAAATCCTTTACAGGGTCATTTTAGATTTGCCTTCCATCAGTCTGTTAAAAAAATGACTTTATAATGACCTTTCTTTTACTAGGAATTGAAATGAATATGTTGCATCTCCCTGATTTACTAACATGACATTCTGCCCAATGCTATAGTATAAAGCTGTATTTTTGATGGCATTGTAAATGCTGGCATTATAAACTAAATGAGTAAAATTGGTTCATAAGAATGCTAACGTCAAATAAATTAGTTTATCATCTTTACTTAGCTAATTCTGACTGTTGTGGTTTTTTTTCAAAATACCCAATTGTCAATGTTGCCAAGTATCTGTTGCCACTATTTTTGTCCTCAGGTCTTGAGGTTTTAAACTTTGAAAGTATTCAGGTGAACTTAAAAATAGAATCCACATCAGTATGGCTGTGTACACACAATGCCTGTGTTCAATATCCTTAGAAGGCAGTGGAGTTCTGGGTTTATGAAGGATAGTTCCTGTGTTTTTATATGTGTACCCAGAAGTCTTCTGTTTCATGCACCGTAACTGTGGTACAGATTATGTCTGTATTTTTAGCTCTTCTTTCAGAGATTTGTAAGAAGCAAGTCCTAAAAACAATGAAAATTGACTACTGCAGTTGAATTGCCTTTTCTTGTTATAACTAAGCTTTGAGGCTGTAATTACATTAAGTTCTCAAAATAACTTACATTATGTATTTGACTTCTGAATTTGAATTACTTCTATGATCTAACATATAAGGTCAGATGAATAGTCACTCTCCATTGTACACATACTTCAGCACTCTCAGAGCATTTCTGTTTTACCCTATCTGATCATATGGATTTATGACATACAGGTATGTTGCATGTAACCACTCTTCCAAGATCTTTAATCAGTAGGATGAGGTGATTTCTAGCAAGCAGTGTGAGAATTAGTTATGACAGCTCTCTAATTAAAGAAAAAAGGACATTGTGAGGACATAAAATTTTTCTCTATAGTTATGTTATGAGGCAAACAGCAAGAAGGAAAGAGATACCTTTAAACAGAAAAAAAAAAAAATATTACTGTAATAATTAGTTGCTTGTACTAGCAATTACAATTGGACTCAGTGTTCAAATCCTGCACTCCCAGGTATCTTGGGTTTGCACATGCACATCACCTTACTGCTGTACCAACTGATTCTTCACAAGGAGATAGCTACACAGTAGTTAAAAGATATCCTTTTCCTCCCTCCTCACTCTCTTTTTGATGTCTAGTGAGAGATTTGCTTTTTAGTATTTTTAGTGCACTGCAATATAAGGTTCTCCATTTTACAAACATAGTAACTTACACTCTTAGTGAAACTAAGCAAGAGTAGGCAAAAGACCTGTGTTGAAAATCTGATGACCACCCTACAAATAATGGAGAAGGATGTCAGGAGACTGGTTACCTCAGGTTAGCTCTTGTCCAGTCTCATGAAACTTTCCTGAACATCCAGCTCTGAGTCAGTTTTGTTCAGAAGAAACCAAATCCATTATGTGACTCACAGCAAGGTAAAGAGGAACAGCTGGGATATTTGAGTCAGAAGTGAATGGGTGATCTCATATAAAAACACTAATGTAGACACACCTGCAACCCCCCTGAGATCTCTGTTTCTCTGCCATACTCACTGCAATTGGCCAGTCAGTGTAGTGGTATAAGGATAGGAAAAGGTGATGCACACTTAAATCACAAATATATAAACCACCTTCTTCTTAACAAATAGCCTAAAAAGTGACAATTAAAAGGTTTAATGAAGATAAAATTATCTAAGCATCTCTGAATGTATGATTAGTTTTGGATAAAATAACTTAGGAAAAGTCTAGTTGCTTGCAATTTGTATAGTATACAAATAAACAGAAGAATTTATCTGTACAAGGTTTTCTATGTTTTTGACAAAACTGCCTTCATAAACTACCCTGGTTCTGTTAAATAAAAATGTCCTTGGGACAAGCTGAAAGTAATTAACTTTTTACCTCTTTATTGCCAAATTTGATTTGATTTAATTGAATCTATATTAACCCCCATGCGGCTCCTGGACCACTCAAACTTTCATAATTCCATTCTATTAGGGCAAATCTGCAAGTAAAAAACCTCACTTGTATCTGCAGGTATTCAAGGAATGACAGGTGGCAAATAGAGCACTTAGTGAATTGTTTTAGTTGCGTTGCTCTCCCATCTCCCAAAACTTGAGAAAGTTTTAGAAAGCTAGGAGGAGGAGGATTAATTTATTTGTTGCTTTAATTTTGTACCAATACTGCTTGCTTCCAGAAAAGACTCACTGATAAAATTTCACTGCCTTCATGTATGGATGATTTTTAAACTGGTACTACAAAAGGTATATTGTAGTGCAGCAGAGATGTTCATTGCAACAAGTACGGAAGCAAAGAGCTGAATTTGCTGCACCTACTCAAAAATATAAAGAAGTTTTTAACCTGAGTCAGTTGACAAGCAGCGCAGAATAAAATAATGTTCTCTTGGGAATTAAACAGAAATTAAGGTTAGCAGGTCTAGCTGTAGCTATGTTTTCTGCCACTGGTTCATTTCATAGAATTAGGTTAATCCAATGATACAAGAAAATCATTAATTGGAACATTCAGTGTTCAGCTCAAGAACTTTTTTGACTTACATCATAAGTCTTATTATTTTTCCTTCTATGCGACACAGAGAACACAGAAGATAACACAAGACCCTGTATTAATAAGTATCTGAGTCTGGGCTGGAGATTCTTGAATAGAGTCAATATTCTTCAGTGAATGAAACTGCTGAATTTCCCTATACATATACTTTGTGTATGGCTGCAGCACTTTAAAACACCCACTTAATTTCAAACTAATAATGTTTAATGTCTTTATTTTAAAAGCTTTTCACTGGAATATCTAGATTTGGTAAGTTTGTCCTGTGGAATATGAGCTGTATTTATGAGAACATATGAAATAATCTTTTGGTGTACAGCTATGGTAAGAAGTTTTATCCTGTAATGATTTCTTACTGGTGATGTATCTCCATCAAGAGTTAGTGTAGTCTGGAGATATGAGCAGACTGAGGATCAAATCATCGTAATTGTGCACCATTCGATCAATTTAAAAAAGGTGAAGCTGGAACTTGACTTCTCTTTGTTGTTCAGAATTCACTTGGAGAGAGTGTGGCAGAGGCCTTTTCATTTTTTGAGTTTTAGTTGTCCAATATTGCACAGTATGAATTTCTGCAACATGCAGTTGGCATTAGATGGCGTTTGCGAGAGCTTGAGAGGGTGATGAAGTGCCCTCTGCAAACTGTGTGATCTGACACCAAGCAAAAAATAATAATCTGAGAATACTTTTTCTAAAATCAGGAATGAACCAGCATTTCAAGACCCAAAAAACACTTCAGGGTAGTCACCTCAACTTGAAGATTTTCCATGAAGATAAGGATGTTGTCAGTTCCATTCCATATTTTTTCCTTCCCTCACCCTGGTTTTGCAGCTCTTCTCCATGTCTCTTACTCCATTCAAGATGTAGCCATACTATGCTTTCTATCAAGAGAAGTACCACATTTGAGTTTTTCTGAAGTGTTGTTAATATTTATACAATTGGCTGAGATCTAACCATTAGTTTTCCTAGGCTTTAGACTTTAAAATGAAATAAAAGTGCTTAGGAAAATGCTTTTGCTACAAATTAGCTTGTCCACCCATTTGCTCCATATGCTTGTGTTAACTGTCAGGCACCTGGGAAAGACCAGAGGCTCAGGCCCTGAGAGAGCTGAGTGGTGTGTGAAGAGACTGATGCATTTTCCTTTCCATTTTCAATTAAAGGTATAATCCACTAAAGGTGGTGCTGTGCTCCTCCTATGGTTCAGAACCTCCTAGGACTTCAGAAGAGAAGGGTTCAATATCCTGTTGTGCTACAGACTTCTTGAGCAAACAATCTGATGTTTTATTCCCTGATCTCTGAAAAAAGCATTTATTGACCTGTGTTCTAGGGATTTTTTTTTCAGAGAAATATATGTAAATATTAATGTTCTTAAGAGGATTACATTTAAGGTATATATATGTAAGAACTTCTCAATATCTCTCTATATTTAATACCTTTAGATAGAGACTGTAGCTTGGATTCAAGTCTGATTTTACAAAGTTTATTATGGTAGAAATTTTGTTTGACTAAGAATGAAAAAATGAGTTATTACTCTGAAGCTTAACAAGATACTTTTATTCCTACTTTATGGTGAAGTAGGAAGTTTAGTTTCAAGGCCAGTAGCAACCAAATATATTATTTAAAAAGGAAACAAAATATGGCCTGCTGGGTATTAATTTGCTTAAAGGAGTTCTTTGTATTTACAGTTACAGAAAAAAAATTTCTTGTAAGACATTCAGTAAATACTTTAAAGTATACAAAATTCCTGTTTAATGAAAGGAGGTGCCAGAGTGATTACTTAAAGGAAAATGGAAATGTAACATACTATGATATAATGGAGAAAATTCCTGCCATTGTAGTTCAAGAAAAGAAACAGTCACCTTCAAAAGATAATTAAGAATTTGGGGGACTGAAATCACCTTCAGGGAAAACTCTGGGAGCTTTGGCTTCTGAATTTGGTATCTCAATTTGGTATATAAAGTTAGGTACTTTGCCCGTTTTCCTCCCACCTCTGTTTTATTCTACTATTTCTTGAAAACTCTATCCAGTGTGATATAATTCCATTAGCTGTTATTCCTTTTTATCCCCAAAATCTTCATGCTTTTTTTCTTCAAGTTTTTGTTACTTGTAGTTTCATTAATGAGTCACTGTAAAATAATTTCGCAGAGGTGTACTCTGAAATGCTTAGGGTACTGAAGAGCAGAATTATTTGCATTTTCACAGAATCACCCAGAATTACCTCGTTTGGAAAAGACCTTACAGATCATCGAGTCCAACCATCAAAAACCATTTTATGGCATTGTAGGAAGTTTTAAAAAGCTCTGAATTATTTTTTACTTCTGTTTTTTCATTACCCTAAAAAGAAAAAGAAAGAAAAACATCAACAACAAAACACACACACAAACACAAAAACTAAAGTCAACCAAACAAAAAATAACCCCCACTCTTTCCCACATTCCCTCTTTCAGTGTCTCCTCAACAAGACTACAGTTCCCCAGAGCTGATTTTCCTAATAGAGTCCTTCCTGACTATGTTGGACAAATGTCATGTCCCCTGACTCTCTCCATCTTGTAATGAAAACAGACCTATTGCCAGCTACACCTTGCTGATTGCTTCCAACCTGCTGCTAAGCAGAATTTGTGCAGTGTAAATGAAGACTTCAGTAGTTGCTGTAGGAAAAAAAAAAAGCTACGAGACTGCTATTGAGCATTCAAATAAAATAGCCAATAAAGAAATGGCTGAAAATGTGTAAAGTGTATAAAAATTTTTAAGTTTTCACAACCTTAATTACATGAGATATCATAAGTGTTTCATCCTGAAAAATCAGTAATATGTTTTCATCTTTTCATTTGCTCAATCCCATACCAAGAATTTGTGCGTATTTGTTTTCTTTTTTATTCTGGCAAATACTTATTACTGGATTGATTTTATTGTTTGAAGGTAAGCAATACAGGAATTTGCCATTGTTACTCTGCACAATATTGTGGCCATTCGGAAGATTAACATTCATATTTGTTAATTGTCCCCAAACATACTTTCAGAGAACCTCTTACATCTGAAAGAATGAAGAATACAATAGCATTACATGTGAATTACAGAGAGTGGTGATTTGGAATGGAAATACTGAAATATTGGCAGTTCCAGACAGTAAAGCTATCTGCTGTGTACACTTCAGATCCTCCTGGTTTGCCCCATCCCTGCTATGAACAGGTCATACTGCCTTCTGTTTGTCCTGTGCTGTGAGAACAATGTGATACACATGTGGATGCAAGAGCATTTATAATTTACATTTTCCCCATTCACTGCATGTAGATCAAGGAAAACATATTGCTTCTAGCTACTGAAGGACTGCTGTTTTGTTTTATCTCCATTTTCTTGGCACAGCCTAGGATTGAATTGGAAGATTCAGGGAGTAGAGGGGGAAACAATCACTAAGAAACTAACTACCAATAAGGAAATACATTGTCCTTGTACTGAAGAACCAGCTGACAAATCCTACATCAGACATTCAGTGTATTTTCTAGGCTAGCAATTAGGCATGTTTGGATAATTACCTAACCTTTTACCTGCAGACTACACATGCAGCTTTCATTCCTGTCTTCTGCAGAGAGAGGAGAAAAAGAACTGCTTCAATAATTACACAATAATCACTCAGTCCCTTTCTCAGTCTCATGGGTTAGGGTCTACACACACACACAGACACACACACACACATTTTCTTTTTGTCTGTTCTGAGTAATATTTGAAGCATCTGCTAACTCTAGTTTAAAATACTTTCTGCAGTTCAATAGCTAATGTTTCATCTTGATCCTCTTTAATTATCCTTCCAAATTTTGTCTCTTTTCACGTTTCTTATCAGCCTTCTCAACAAATTGTTTAGACATTGTAAAATGCTGGTCCTGCTTCCAAGTGATATTACTCTTTAACATGCCTAGAGACTCTCTATCCTTCGATTGCTTTAGCCCTTTTCACCTCTAAAGACATAATAATCTGATTCATAATGCTTCTTCTGAGGCTCAGAAAAAGACCCCTTTACATATAGTGCTGACCAAACTGTAAACCTTTTATTCACCTGAGTGCTTGGACAACAGCAGCAGCTCACCAAAATGAAAACAGATCCACAAGTCGACCTGAAGTGCCCAAAGCCTTAAAACACACAACTGCAGTCCACAGGAAGAGAAATTAAGCAAATGCTCCAGGTTATAACCACTGAAGTTTTACTGAGCTCCCAGAGGACCTGAAAGGTTCTGAAAGATCTTGAAGGCCCCAGTCTGCTTTGGGAATCGATAGACTTCCTCTCTTCTCAGGCTTCAGCCCCACTCAGCCAATAACACTGAAAGACTTGTTAGACAATAAGACTCTCAGCTCCATCCTTCGTCCACACTGCAGCAAGGCAAGCTGTGTTGCAGGTTTTTCCACTTAACTCTTGACTTTTGAACACATCAGAATTAATCAAAAATTACTGAAGGATATTGTTTCATCAAAGTAAAGAAACTTTTACATGTATTGTTCAGTGTTTGCTGAGTTCTGGAAGGGGAACAAAGAAGAGTTTGATTTTTTTAATGTTTCTTCCAATGAGCTGTACCCAGAAAGGACACTGCTTCCAAAGCAGAGCTGCCAGCAGCATCACTCCTACCCTGGTGGTGTGCTTTACCATTGTTTTTGAGGTTCTTCTGAGGTTCCCATGGTCTAGAAGGCTTGGAGTGCCATTTCAGTGCATTGGGTGTCATTTCTGTTCAGCTGTAATCACAGTTCTGGGAAGCTCTGGACCCCAGCAGAGAGAGTTTGAGCTTCTATTCAAAGCCATCTTTCCAATGACAAGATAGTTGTTTATCTGCTAGTGATGGAATGAAACGAGCCCCAACATTTCAAAGCAGTAATTGTTTTTCTTTTGGATTTACAGCAGTTTTTATCTGTCTTTTAAAGATGATGCTACGGAGACTTTTTTTGAAAGTAGGAACAAAACAATGATAATAATAATATTTTTTATTACTATTATTAATAATAAAAATAATGGAACTAAGCCAGTGAGTTTTGTGTGCATTGAGAAAAAAAGGACAGCAGCTGTCACTGCTGTTAAGAATAATTTATATATTGTCTGATTTATCTTTCAGGGGTTATAAATGTTGACAAGTTAACATCAGGGCAAAGGTAGATTGGGCTGTCGATTTTGTATTTTCTGCCTCTTGCTCTTCCACAAAATGCTACAGAGATTGATTGATTTGATTTTAAAGAGTTCAGTTACATCACAGTGACACAGTCTTCAATATGAATTAAAAGACTAAAATTGTTTGTTTAACTTGTTTTCATGTTGACAGGATCTTTGCACTCCAGGCGACCACTTTGTTTTTCTTACAGCTTTGCTCTTTAGCCACCCAAATGTGGAATGTCACTCAACCTTGTCATACGTTTTTTTCTTGATGTTCCCTGTTAGTCCCTACCATGCTTTTCAGCAGTCTAACAAATGTGGATACCCTTTTGTCAGTTGGTTGCTCTGATTGTTTGCCATTTTAAGCTTTCTCTCCCAATGTTATCTTACGGGAATTTCTTAGTGGACATCAGCTTTACTCTGTAAGATATCAGCTATGCCTTTACCACTACTATGATCCTTTAATTAATTTACTGCAGAGACAAAAAATGAAAATTACATATTTGAACTGTCAACCAAAGTTTAATTTCAACTCAGCCCCAAACTTTTTGAGCGAATTAGGAAGTAATAATCCCATTAGGTGTCTCATTGAGCTTGACCTCTTTCTGAAAACGAGATTTAAGTGTTTTCAGAATAAAATTTAGGTAATAATTCAAAATTCTGAGCTTCTTTTACACACTGAACTGTCCCATTGAACCTTTCCAATCTCATCTCTTGCACATATATTTTTAAACTCTGATTTACTCCCTCTTCTATACACATTTAAATATGACATTCAAATTCATATGTACCTCAGCTGTTATTTTTTATATATACAGAGAACTGAGATGAAATGATCAAAAGGAATGCTCAAATAAAAGGATATAATCCAGCACTGAAGACATTAGAAACCAAAAGGTTTCAGGCAAATTATGTGTGATACAGGAAGGCTCTAACAAGATATGTTGACTTAGATTAGATTTCTGAAAAAAAGAGTCAGGGCAAAGTTGTGTAGGAGCAAAAAATTATACTGTTACTTAGAAAATGAAATTTTGAGCAAGTAATGCTGGGTTTTTTTCTTGAACTTAATGGTTCATCATGTGTAAAAGCCTGAAAATGGATTGTCAAGTCATCACAACTATAAAAGCTTTAAAAACTGTTGTTTATATATAGGCCCTTCTTAATGAAATTATTGAACTCTGTTTAAATATCAACGATGTGAGTGAGCTTTAGCAAGTAGTAAGCATTAAATTAATGTAGACTGTTAGTAGTAAAAATGCTGAGCTCATTATTGTCTTTTCTCAAAAACAGGACCTTTGAAGGCTAGACTCTTTCATAACTACATAGTTGGAAAGAAATTTTCATTGCAGCAAAGTTCTACTCTTTGCAGCTGCATTTTTGCTGATTCTCTGAAGTCAGAGTTAATTGATAGACAATTTGGCCTGTGGACTTTAAATAACATACTGAAAATCTCTGTTTTGGGGAGAGGAGGGTTTAAAGTTAATTATTCCCCAAAATGACTTTTTCAAACCGAGCACTAGAGCTGGCAAAAATATTGCCATTGAATAAGACTTTATTTCTGTGGATTTTGTTGTTTGGTTTTTTTTGTCTGGCATCTGAGACTCTGAAAATTCAAGTCCTTTTTCCTGGGATGGGTTACAGTTCTTGGCCAAATAAAGCAGAAGACACTGATCAGGTCCTCCTTTTTATTTTGACTACCTGAGCTTCTCTGGTTCACTTTTCAAAGGCAGATTGGAAATCTGGGTTAAGCAGGCAATTCCTTTAATAAGAATAGCTAATTATGAGATTCTGTTTTTGATCCCAGACTTTTTAGGCTCTTCAGCATTTCTGATCCGTAGTTTATCTTTGAGTGTAAACAACTTTTTTATCCTTCAGGTCTGAGACTGTTTTCTCTACTTTAAACCAGATCCCCTGAGCTGGAAGGCGGGTTTCATTGAACACCTGAGATCCGGCACTCTGGCCTTCTAGTTAACTAAGTGATCTTTTAATGGTTTTTTCCCTTAATGTCAGCATTAATCTCTGACAGCTTGCATTGTTGCCCATTTCTTTTGTTTTTCCGTCTTTTTTTTTTTTAATAACTCAATAATATCATGAAAGAGATTAGAATCTTTTCTCCATGCATTTGCCTCTTGTGGTAAATCATTTCCATATTTCTCAGTAACATCTGCTTCTTGCTTCAAGGCAAGATTAAATTTCTGTGGCAAATACCACAGCTTCCTGGTATGTTTTTTGCTGCCTTTTTAAAATGTTTTTATATTTTAAATTTTTCCACATCAGTTGTTAGATACGCCCTGAAAATAAACCTCTGTAGATTTTCTTCTAGTTCCTCTGAGGTTCCCTCTTTTTCCCTTCAACTCTCTGATCAGAAGGGAATAAATTCTGCAACATGCACACATGTAGGCTTTCTCTGGGTTTCTTTGAATTTTTGCCATTTATTTGCCCTGTGAAATTATATTGGTGTTTCATTTGGTTTAAAATTTAGTGGAAATTTACAAATAAATGTTTCATGTGGCTATCTTAAATGAAGGGCAGTGGTTAAGCCTACATGTGTCAAGATGCTTTAACAGAAGTTAAATATTAATTATCTAGTTGCTAATTTAATCTGGTGATGATATAGCCCTAAATTTAAAAGACTCACCTTCTGAAATATGTATGGAGTTACTGAAATATGCTTAGTGTTGTAGCATAAAGTGGGAAAAATTAAATAATTATCATGTCAGAAGTTTAGAGGTAACAGTTATCTATCATACTTAGCTATTGTAATTTTGTTCAAATTATGAATGACAAGGCATAAATGTTAACTCTTGCAGGAATGGTATACTATTACTTTATAATTATTTTTCTTTTTTGTTGCCTTTATCACAGAATCATAGAATGGTTTGGGTTGGAAGGGGCCTTTAAAGATCATCTAGTCCAACCCCCCTGCAATGATCAGGGACATCATCAACTAGATAAAGGTTGCTCACACCCCCATCCAACCAGACCTTGAATGTTTCCAGGGATGGGGCTTCTACCACCTCTCTGGGCAACCTGTTTCAGTCTTTCACCACTCTCATTGTAAAAAATTTCTTCCTAATATCTACTTTTAATATACCCTCTTTCAGTTTAAAACCGTTACCCCTTGTCCTATCATTTACAGACTCTGCTAAGAAGTTTGTCCCCATTTTTCTTATAGGCCCGCTTTAAGATTGAAAGGCCTTTTATGTAAACCTTTATATAGACAGATATTTTATCTGTTCATTAGAAAACATGTATATTCACTTTGGGCTACTGACTGAATGATTGCATTAAATTACATCTTTTTAAAATGAACATTAGTTGTAAAATGACTAGCTGGTTGTCTTGACTTCTACTCACTGGGGAGGAAAACATTAAACAACATTATTGATAGTTCTCAAAGAAGTCAACGTTATTATTTTCAGATTTAACAAGCCCTATTTTCTTTGTGCGCCTTCTGAAAATAGTACTTGTTCAAAGTAGTTTTGAATTCAGTATTTATTAAAAAAATCTAAAATGATAATATGTTCTGAGTCTGTTCATCAACAGAAATCACGTAAGCAACTTATAGACATGAGGTTTACATTTCGTATTTGGAAATCCTCAATTTTTTTTTAGTTTTGAGCCAGTGTGGGTAATATAAAGCCTGACTTGTGAGCTCTCATTTTCCAGTGAGCCTGGGTTTTCCAAATGGGGTGCATGTTTGGTGGAAAAATACGCATTTTGTCTTTCCCGTTTGCATTCATTTGCATCATATTTGCAATTTGTAATTAATTTTGTAGTCTATTTTTTCCTGAAGTACTTCTCAGTTTATTATTATTATTATTATTTAATATAGCCTGTGGAACACTGAACACTGATTAAGTGTTGTATGCTTTCTGTTATCTCTGAAGCATAACCGATGAAGTATTGTGAATTTGGCACTGTGTAATGTAGCATTTTGCTTGCTGTGCAGCACTAACAAACAACACATCACTAGTCATGCCTGTCTCTCATTTAAATGCAACCTCAGAGTCACACTGCATGTTACAAATATCTGGGAGCTGTATGATTAGTTAACATCTTGTGCATAACCTTAAAATTATAGCAAGTTCTCAGGAGATAATTAGCTTTCTGGATACCTCTAGTGAAATGCACTGTAGCTTAGCAATGGTAGGTTCTGTGTGTTCTATGGCTCCAAGGAATGGTGGCATGAAAATATCCTTAAAAAATAGCTTGTCTTCTATATTTAAAAAAATACTAAAAATATTTAAAATATATATAAAAAATATTTAAAAATATATAGAAAAAAGTCCTTATTTATTTATTCCTTGTTAACAGGATTGCCCGTGTTTCCAATCTTCTAATTTTATGTTCTTTCCTTTTTTGGTAGCCCTCCTGGTGTAAATAAAGGGTGTTCAGCAGGCACCAGCCTCCCTTACTGAAGTCTGCTCACCCCTGACCCAGGGTTCGTGTCTCATATGCTGTGTGTGAGTAAATAGACAAAACACATCAGAACTGAATAATCAGGAGGATTTGATATGGTATTTTTCCTTAGCAAATGCTTGAGACCTCAGTTCTTTGTATAGATTTAGGGAAAGCAATGTTTTCCAAACAATTTCCAAATGTTTTTTGTTTCATTAAATAATTTCCCAGCCGTATCCATGTGCAACATTTTAAAACTTTTGATCCTGCTTTGAAAAGGTTATTCTCAGCCTTCAGTGTTCACAATATTCTCTTCTAGCACTGGATGTATCTGTATAATAATGCCAAAATTAAAATGTTTTGGAAGCTTCTAAATATAAGTTATAGCTGCAGCTGTCAGGAAACAGCATTTTGACAAAATTGAACTTTTTAAAGGAAAGTATACATTTTGATTGAATTTGCTTGTAAGGTGTTTTCTAATTTGGAACAAAGTATTTCAATAGAAAACTGAAATATCACAGAATTATCTACGTTTATTGGAGCATAATGTTGCTGTTTGTTTAAAAAATATTTTTCTTTGTGAGGTTCACTGGTAACTATGGTATAATCCATACTGAAGAAACATTTGAAACATTTCCGTATTATTTTGATTCACCTTTAAATGTTTGTGGGGTTTTTTTCCCAAAAAAATGTTTTGTAAGAAACTTCAGATTTTCTTTTCTCTATTTGGTAAAATTTTTTCTGAAACACATAATTTTCTATGAAATTCCGGATGTAATTAATTATCTCAATAATTTTCCTGAAACATGAACTGTTAGTCCAGCCGCGTTGATTGTGCAAGGAAAGAAGCCTGCACATATCTTTAAACATATCAATCAACATGAAAAGCTCTCACCAATTCAGTGGATTTTTTATCCTGTTATTTTTTCTGGTGGTCATATTGTCCATCTGATTTGGTCTTCAAACTTTAGCTCTATTAGCCATCATCCCTCAAAAGGGAGAAGACTTGATTAGGTTTCTGAAGGGTGTTAGCGAAGAAAAAACGCAGATGTATTTGGCAGGTCCAAAAAGCACTGAAAGTTCAAGTTGTACCATAGAAGACATGGAGACGTGACCTGCGAGTGATGAAGGGAGAAATGACACATGATCAATTTCCTACCTAGAGAGAGAGAGGGATAAACAATACTATAGCGAATAGTCTAATCTTTCAAAACAAGCAAGCAGAAGGCAGTTGCTTATTAATATCCAGATGTTTAACTGAGAATCCTGCAGGCACTCCTACTCTGTTGTAGCAGGTTTTTTTCCAAGGAATAGAGTTTTCTAAGTTTCCCTCTCTCTGCAACTAACTGTAAAGCAGGCTACTGTAATATCTTGAGAAGCAGAAGAGTGAGGATTTGGACCACTATTTTGCCTTTTCACCCACTGGTGACATGTAGTATGGGGTAAAGCCAAATAGTCCTGCTCATGACAGAATCCCTGGTTAGGCAGCTAGATTCCTTCCCCCGTGTCACGTTCCGACAGGGGAAGTCAAACGCCTTGGAAAGTGAAATAAAATGTAAGATGTGTGAGGCTGCCTGTAGCTTCAGAATCAGTGAATGGACATAAGTCCCCAAACTTTACAAAGCTTCAGGAGAACACATCTGCTGCGTTCTTCTGAGGCTCAAAATTCTCTTCTATAAATTAAGTAGGGCCTATTTTGAGGTATTTGATATGTGCTCACTTATGCTTCTTAAAATGCAACATGTGTGTGAAGAGCAGCATTACCCTGCCTGTGTATAATTCTCAAGTGAATAGCTGTTAATTGAATTTTGAACAGTAGATCTGCCTGAGGACTTCCAAGCTCACCTCACTCAGATCCTAAATTGGTACTCTAAGCACTGTCTTCTTCAGAGCCCTTTCAAAAGCTCCTAATAAGGCTCAAATGCTGTGCAGAAGACAATTGAAGATCTGCTTAGCATGAAAAAAAGGGAAGGAGAGGTAGTTTAAGTCTGTAGCTGAGCACTGGCTTGTAAAGGGGAAGATGTGATGTCAAGCCTTTTTCCTCAAGACTGTTTCTGTGTTTTTTGAGAGTGAGATCATCCTGTTTATGGGAACAGAAATCCAGAAGTCTTTCTCTGACACTCTCACTCCATTTCTGCACTTTTGTAGCCTACACAAATTATATATTCATCTGGTTATGTTACACAAACACCCTTTCTGTTTATCCTTATTTTAGAGTAGATTGAACCAGCTAGTGCATATTAGACTTGTTAAATAATTCCCATAGCACTTAGGAACTTCTACTTTAAGAAAATAAACATAAATAAATAATCCACAAGCAGTAATATAGGAGGAGACAGTAGTTTGATGCTCTTCAGGACTAAATGGAATCTTTCACCTTAATAGTATTTGCACATATGCAGGTAAATTCTACATAAATCCTATTTTTATTGTTTTAGTATCTACTAGATCTGAAACTAAGGGCCACCTTTCTAAAGTTTTCTGATTCTTGTAAAAATCACTGGGTTGGCCACCTTTACTTTTTAGAAATGCAAACATTTTCCTCTTCTGCTTTACATCTGTGTACGTAAAATAGAAATAAAGGAACATCTTTTCCTTTTTAGAGAGCTGGAATTTGTTAACTGTAGGAATGGAAGGTATCAAAATTCGTTTTACTCATACTCTTCACAGAGGTCAGTAAGCAAGTGCTAAGTGCCAAAATAATTCTCTACTCTCCAAGGTGAAGGACACCCTCTCTAGTCCATTACCCGGTCCTCCATATTTTGTCAATAAAAAATAATGTACAGCCAGAGTGTGAAATTTTCTTCTGTATGAAGGGCCAACAAAAGGCCCATGCCTCACCAGCCTTCCAAAAGAGAGTGACACCTCAAAAGACCAGTCACAGTTAATGGTTAAAAAATGAGACATTCAGAGCTTATGTGTCAAATATGTAGGGCCAAATTCTTGACTCTGACTGACAGCCTTTCCTGGCTGAAGAGGGCAGACAGGGCAGAAAGCTGTCCTTGGCTGAGGCAGAGGAAGATAAATTCACCTTGGAGAGATGGCAGAGTTAATAAAGAGGTTCTTTACTCAGCCTAAAGAAGCTGCCACCAAGATCTTCTGATTTCCTTTGGGGTTTTTTGGGGTTTGGTTTGTTTTTTTTTGTCGTTTGTTTGGGTTGGTTTTTTTGTTGGCTTTTTTTGTTGTTGTTTTGTTTGGTTTTGTTTTTTTCTAACCTTCAAGGTATCCTCCTCTGTGCAGCAAGCTTTCAAAATTTCTTTAATAGAAGTAAAGGCATTCTATGCCTTGACCATAAAATAGGTTCCAGTGTTTCACTGTATAAACCAGGCACACACAAGCCTGGTTTGGGTTCCCGTGGTGTGCTCCACAGCTTACATAGAAATTATTTTTTTAAAGTTGCCTAATTTGTAAATAAGTTGGTTGCAAAATAGTACAGTTTTTCAGTTCTTCTCTTCCTTCCTTCAAGTCAAATTTTTGACCCTTTTTTTGGTGAAAGAGAAAAGAAAGTCTTCTACACTTGTATAGGATAGTTCTGGCTGAAACTGGACAAGTAAAGCTCATCCGTGTAACTCCTTCCACCCTAATATTTAGAGTACAAGAGAAAAAGGTAATCAGTAAAAACAGCTTGATACAGATGTTCTACTTTAACACGCAGAATGTCCTGAGGCAGCTGTTTCAGTTTATAGTTTAGTTTCCCTGTTGCTGGAACTGGATTTTTTATTACAAAATTGAGTTAGCTGATGTTGAAGTTTCATGGGTTTGCCTGTGTGAGGTGCCATGTCAGCAGAATTTCTCAGAGATTTTAAAATAGTTGACCCTTCTGCATCTTAAGTTTATTTAATTTTTTTAGTAGGTAGTAGACAGAATTTGCATATGGGTGAGTCAGGTCTCTAACTGAAAAAAAAACAAGTAGTAGATTCACATATTAGCAGTACTGTGCTTTAACCTGGATCTTGAGGGAGTTTCTTTGGAATAGTTATAACTGCAACAGGGTGTCCTATCTTGAAGCAAAAATAGTACTGTCCCATGTAGTCTAACCTGGTCACCAACTGCTCTTCCTGAATAGCACTTCTACTGTTGCAATGGAGATGTTGTTTTGGCCACTTGTGGAGGAGATGATTCACTGCAAAATGCCATTTGTGGCTAATGATCACCTGCAGTGTTACAGGGTTTTCACAAAGGTAAAGCAAAGAGAGATGAGCCAGTGCTGAATTAAAATCCCCACAGTTTTTGCTTTTAAATCTGTAGTTCTATTGTTCGGTTTTGCAGTTCAAAAAAGCCACAATTAGTTCAACTTGCTGGAGGAGTGTTTTAATAGAATGCCTAGAGTTTTTTAACTGATCTTCCCCTTGCAGATCTCAGCTGTTTGAGAACTGGGCCCTAAGTTGTCTTTTCACAATGATCTTGTTTTTGTAAATTAATGACCTAAGTGATTTATTATTCAGTTTTTCTACTGCTGCTTTATTTCTGTTGATCTTTGTTTTTCTGCTTAATTTCTATAAATTACCGTACAGTTTCCCATAAGGTATAATTAAGCAGAATTGCTAAAGTTTTAATTATTGTGTATTATAGATGTTGAAAGCAACATTAGCACTTAGATTTTAAAAATGTGATAGTATATTTATAAGAGAGCATTTATAAACACATTTACATATAGTTAAGATGAAAAAGGTATTTGAATTGTAGTCATTAGCATTTCTTCAAACATATGGCATACCAGCAGAGGCCATGGGCCATGCCTTCATTAACTGAACACTGTTTCATCAGTATTTCAGCTTCCTGCTGTGCCACCCTGTGGCGTACCCTTCTGTCCCTGAGGTTTCAGTGACAAGGGACAATATGTCCCCAAGGTGAAAATCTGGGAAATAACGCAGATTAGCCCTTAGAGGAGTTCTTATGATTATTTAATCATACTTAGGAAAGAAGTACACTGTACCACAAAAGAAAAACATTAAAAATCCTACCAGCCTACTATTTTCCATGTTGCAGGGTATGATGGTCTCTTCAGTGCACCATCAACATAACTGCAGTGGAATATGACAGCTTTATGCTGCCTATTATAAGGCTGGGATGTTTCAAATTTGTTCATATAATGGGCAAAGCCTACATTGGTACTAATAGGTATCAGGGGTCAATTATCATTCATTGGCCATAACGTTCAGGTGATGGCTCAAGATTTAACTTCTCTTAACCACAGCACATGCAGCCATTTAATTTTATTTCCTAATAAAAAATGGAAAAGGAATAAAAATATTAATATAAATGTCATGATCATATTTTATTTGTGCTTTTCTCAGGTATATAAAGATAGGCTAATGTGACAGGCAAAGACATTTGTCTTAAGTCATTAAGTTCTCTACCTGTTATACGATACTCTTTGCTAAAAAAACTATATATTTTGAGAAGCTCTTAGTAGAAATTTAAAAACAACTTATGTAAACAAGATGACACTTTTGAAAGCAAAGTTAGTTTTTTGGATTTTATGCTTTAGTTTATTTGTTTTGTTAACTCCCAGCTAACCCTTTCCTTCTCATTGTGATGGAGAGCAGGAAAAAGCATTATAGTGGGAAACAATTGTCAAAAATATATCCTCATTTTGTTATTGATTTCAGTCTGCTCACTCGCATTTATATCTGTTTTCTTGAGGAAGAGTTGGAGCTTTATGGATGTCTGTGACTGTCCTCTGTCTTTGGAATCCAGTCAGTAAAACCTGTTCTTGAATTAAGAGGGAACAAATAGAGTAGAGATATTTAAACTGTAATTATAAAATCAGCTATTGGAAGAATCCTTTTTCAAATATTAAAATATGTATTACGATACATTCCATCCTGTTCTTCTACCTGTAGAAAAAGCTTCACTTCCACATGCATTTAGGTAGAGGAATATAAAACCTGTTACAGTTCAGCCTAGTGCAGATGGAGAAAGTATGGATTTATAAATTAAGCATTAATTTATATCATTACCAGCAGCTGACACATTTTATATATTTTTATATACTTTCTCACAGTTTTCATCAGGCCTAGATGTAGTTATGACAGAAGATTTAGAAACATTTTGGTAGGTAGTCAAAGTGTTTAAATTGGCATCGGTCCATTTTCACCTTCACTTTTTCATAAAGGAGGAATCTGAATATCTCTCGCTCCGGTATCCTCCATTAATCAATGGTGTAACAGAAAGCTCTCATTAACTTTAACCCTCCGACCCTGACATTACTCTGCTCATCACAGCAATCATTAGCAAAACGAAAAACAATCAACCGGGGTATCTACACTGTAATAATATTAATGCTTTCAGCTCTGTTATACATAAATGTCAAATGTGACAAAAATCACTGAACTTCAAAAATATACATAACAGATTTTGATATATATAAAGCAGCAGTTTTTGTTATTCTCACTGAAGAGCAAAATTAAAGATAGAGTGCCAAGGGGGCCCATACCATTTGCAATCTGTAGCATTTCCAATGTATTTTCAACAATATTGTAAATATTTATGGAGTTTTATAAAGACTCTATGATTCCTTCTGTTTGTGATGCATCAACAAGACACAGTAGGATATCATAGGCAGATATTTACTTCTGGGAATTCCCTTTTGGACTCTTTTTGGTTGAAAACCGCTTCATGACATACAGTACCACAAATCCCCAGAAATGTACCATGCTATTATTGCCAGCTGAGTTCTTCCAAGTAAAGATGACATCAGCCATCTGTCATGTTATACTAATCCTAGGAAAGAAAGCCAACTGAAGAGAAAATAAATACCTTTCATATCTATTAGCCAAATATTTGTATTCAAAAATGAAGTGATTAAAATCTCGCTAGTGAACCTAATTATTTTAAGTGAATAGTCCGTTCTGAGTAAACTGCATACCTTAAATGTATTTGTCTTTTTCACCTGCCTAAAATAAATTACATCATGAACATATGTTTGAAATGCTGGTCTCTTGCTACATATTGGTAGACAAGGAAATATGCCTCCAAGTAGTGATTTTCCTCCGGACCTGTTAGCTGAGCTGTGCCAGGTACCATGTAGCTGCGTGAATTTTCTGTACTGCTCTGCTGAGGTAAATGGAAGTTTCCCAGGATCTAGCAGAGAAGAAATTACACTCTCTATCACAAGCAATGTTGCCAGTCAATAAGGAGAGTGCCTAAATTAACAGTAACATCATAATAAAATGTTCTAAAAGCCTAAACTGTGTCAGGTACCTGCTTCCCTACAGAGTGGGGGATGTGTCAATAAGGAAGACTTTTTGGGTGAGCTGTACAAGCAATTTACATGGAGATTGATTCTGTGGGCTTGTGCCTTATTTCTTTGTCATGGGCAGCTACTCAAGAGCACATAGCTGAAGTTTAAACTGATGTAATGCTCCTGATTTTTCATCACAATATAATTAAGGATAGAACAATGTATCTCAATAAATTAAAAAATTAAAAGCCAGCTAGGCCATTCCCCAAAAAGAGTGTAGTATGGTACTGTCATAGAAAGTGATCTTAAACTATGATTAGTTTAATAGCATAGGCATTAATGCTGCTAGTGCTGTAGAAGTTCTTTCTGCTCTTTTACAGTTGTAGAAGAAGCAACACAGAACTAAGAATTCACACATAGAACTGCGAGAATAAGTAAATAAAGAAATATATCTGCCATCTCCCCACATTTTCTCATTACTTTTTTATCCCCTGTATTTGTGTTCTGGTTTGAGCCAGGGTGAAGTGAACTTTCTCTTTGCTGATTTTTTTTTCTTTCAGTGAACTTTTCTTTTAGCGGCGCCAGTGGACTGATAACAACCAAGGTCACTTCTGACTGTCTGCAGCCTCCCCCTGCCTGGGGGAGCAGATTAGACCGAAGTCAGGATCAGCAAATCAGAATATTCCCTTCTCATAATATTTTCTCTATTTGGTTTCTGGTGTAGATTAAGACATCACGGAAGTCAAGCCTTGTGTTTCCTTTATCTCTCACTTCTCTGCTCACTGTCTCTTCTATCGCCCTCTCTTTGGCTCTCTCTTTTTTTTCCCATTTCTCTTCCCAGCCGACACCCGAGGGCCCCGTCCGTGCGCCCGGACACTCCCCCCTTCAGCTGGAGTCACCAGGGAGAAGAGTTGCTGTGAGAGTCGCTGGGGCAGGAGGGAGGGGATAGAGTGTTGCACGTCCCTTTACAAATATTATATATATATTCCCTTATCACTAATAATTAAAATCAACCTGTTTCACTTTTCAACCCAGAAAGCCTCTCTTTCTCATTGTTTCTCCCTCTTTCCCTACCTTGGGGAAGGGGGGTGGGACTGAGAGCATTATTGTTATTGGTTTGACTGCCAACTCGGAGCCAAACCGTGACAATTTGCCACCTAACATTTAGAAGCAATAGGCTTTCCCTTTAAACCAAAAATGCATTTTTGGATGTAAACTCATACAAAATAGAAAATTAAAACAATGGCAGTTTCAGAACTTAAGACGTTTATTTCTTGGGCTGTAAACACTTAGAATGGTTTATAATTTCAGATAATATGGTAGATGGATTGAAATATTTTGTTAGATGGTTTATTAATACAGAATTAAGAATCATTAAGCAAAGTATTTTCTTGCAAGTTCTTCTTCCTGAGCTAATCAGCTGGTTGGGTCTTCTAATTGTTCTAGTTGGCTTCTAATACACCTATTTGTGGCCCTTGAAAACTGTCTGGGATTAGGAATACTTTGTCACCTTCTCTAATTTTTGGTTTGGAAGATTGTTTTAGCATAATTCCTTCAACCTGAGGTTTAAATTTTGTCTTCCATAAGTGATGAAGGATAATACTTATGAAGGATACTTATGATAATACTTATGAAGGATAATCAAGTTTTATAAAGCCTAATGGAAATTCTGCATTTCAATATGTACTTGAAATAACAACTTATCCATTCTGGAATCTGATAGTGTATTACAACAACTGTCAGCACTTTTGACACATGCTTGAAAATATACATGGCAAACAGTTTATGCTAAGCTATACAGAGTTGAAAATTTCAAACTGTGCTAACCCATCAGCATCAACTCAGAATTGAACCTGACTGGGACACTGCTGGTGGACAACCTTTTTTCAACTATTATTTATTCATCAAAACCAATACTTTTAATTGAATGTAGCAATACCTCTAAGAGATTTGGAGAAGGCTGTTTAGTGCCAAGATTTTTAGTGAATAGTGGGAGAAGAATAAAAACCTATATCACAATTATACAGTAGTTTGGCAGCTGATGTGAGATCTCAAAAATCTCTTTTTACATCTCTGCTTTTGTCACATTACCAAGATGACTCTACACACTGTGTGTCTGGACCACCTAGAATAATTTTCTTTTATTTGCTTTGTAGAAATAATCTAATATTTCAAAGAAGAAGATTTCATCGGGGTCTCCTACTGCAGGTAAATGACAGTGAACTTAGTTACCAGTTATCTTCATTCTGTTTCACTTGTGTTAGCAATGTCTTTTGATGTCCATAGCATGTTATTTATCTCAAACAAATAAAACAAAAATATGTAAGTGCCCTTATGATATTTGTACATAATACAAGGGAAATTTTACAAAGCAGAGCTTATTTTCATTTGGGAGCAAAGGCTGAATGCAGCCATCTGAAGGACAGTATAACTGATAATTTCCAAGTAAAACAAAGCCTTAACTTAGATCATAGGTAAAAGTTTTAGCTGTGCCTGATCATGTAATGTAATGACTAGAAGAAAACTACCACTTTCAGGGATTAATTCTTAACATTGACTACATGTGTGTATGTCTGAGTATTTGTTTTCAAGAAGCAGTAGTTTTGAGAGGAAAAGTTTACAAGTGTGAAACTAAGGAGCTGTTTCAGAGTGTGGTGTGGCATTGGCTTTTTTTCAGCTGTGCAAAATTAAAAAGTTTCCTTGAGACAGATTTAACCTGATGACTTCTTTTTTAGTGCTTTGGATGTGTAAGTTGGGTAGGTAAGCCTGGGATCCAAATCAGAGCTCCAAGACATGGAAACACCTGGAGTCAGAATCTGCTGCTTCCAACTCCCAGTTTTTCCAAGATGTTTTGTTTATTTATTTTTATGATTTAAAATTCAAAAAACCTTAGGTTTGCTTTGATGCAAAAATGGGAGTTTTTGAATTAGTGCCTACTTATATAAAACTGAGGCAGTTAAAGTTTTATTTTTAAATATTATGTCAATGATAAAACTGCAGTTACCCAGTCAAATATTTTAAAACTTTCTATGTCTGTAAAACACAAAGATTCCAACTTTTCAGTAGATTCTAGTACCATCTCTAATACTCACTGTCAGACAACACTTTCTTCAAGGGGCAATTAGCACTATAAAGTTCAATTTCATGTGTTCATATTGTATATCTGTAGCAAAAATTGCCCTTATGTTTGCTTCAGATGTGCCTTTAATTTCAGTACCTGGAGAACAAATGATACTAACTTCAAAAAACTAATCTCTGCATTTATTGTGTTTTTGTAATAACTGAGCCATTTTTTGGGCAGGGTTCCAAAGGCATTTCTCCTGGGTGGACTGCCTGAGTGTTGTTATGGAATATCACATTTGTACCTCCATGTCCCATGAAGGTCACTCTCCCTCTGTTGAAATTAAACCTAAAATAATTTCCATTTGCTTCTGCTACTATAGAAATCCTCACATTCTCTCATCTTTTAATAAAAATCACTTCCAAGAGGATCAAAGTGCAATTTTTTCTGCTCATCTCATTTGGATGGGGGGGGGGGGGGAGGGGCTAGTGCAAGGTACTCATTAAGACATCCATTCTGGAGGCATCTGATTGAACTAGAATGCTTTTTTGTTTTTTTCCCTGGTTTGCATTTTGCTTTATTGCTTAGTTAAAAAGAACAAATCTAATTTCAATAATTATTGAAAAGAATTTCTTAAAAAATATGACTCTTTAATGGTCTGCAGCAAAACACATAGGGCCTCGTAGAAGCACTGGGAAATGCTTAGTCTCGTGAAACATTAACATGATTGCTGGTGCTACACCTACAAATTCCCCAACCAAAAAGGAATTCTGCAAGACTGAAGATGAAAATTACAGTGAGCCATGTCCAGCCCATACTTCCAAGCAAATATATTGGCTTGGAATTATTGGCTGCAGAAGGAGCTGATAACCCAATTTGTTTTTTTCCCCAGGAGCCAGAAATGGGGAGAGAAGAGAAACTTACTGCACTGCCACCTCTTCCCCTTTCCTCTTTTGTGCCCAGAGTATACACGGGAGAGAGGACAGGATAGCACAGTGGTATATGCAGAGACTGAGTCCTTTCTGCAGGTTAAGAAATGGCTTAGTAAACAGTAACAGCATGACAGCGTTTTGCTTTCTTTATTCTTTCTAAAATATTGAAGTAGAAGAAAAGGAGGAAGCAACTGAAGAAAGTTATTTGGGTCTGAATATTTCCCTAAGATTGTAAAATCAGAAAAGGAGCATCTGATCTTGGGAGGCAAGAGGTGTTTCATAAAAAAAACAAACCAAACCAACCCAACCCAAAACTGAATTCACAGATTGTATGTATCTCTTGACACTCAAAAAGGCAAAGCAGTCTTACACATGCTATGAAGAAAACAAAGGCAAGTTAAAATTCTGTGTCAGCCACAGTAAAAGAAACTACATTTCTTTTGGAATGATTACTTTAGCCAACTTTTTTGGGGGGGTGGCAATGAATGGCAATCTGAATTACCACCATTCTGTCTCTAGAGACAACTCCATTGAAAAACAAGATGGGATTTTTAAAAGAACATTTTTGTGACATCAGTCTATTTACACAATCAAGAAATACAAAACTAGAATTTTTTAGTTGTCACCTATGTCAGTAAGAATATACCTGTCTGCTTTGCAACCTTTTAAGAATGGTTTCTTATCTTTCACTACAGGACTTCATGAGCAAAAAGCCATTTCTGAACCCAGAAGACCTTCCAGACTGCCTCCTGCAATATAATGTCTTTTTATTGAATGCAGAAACTGGGGAAAAAATCTGAGCTTTTATTAAAGGTAAATCACAAGAAATAAGATTAGTGATTCTTTGATTTCCAAATAAAATGTACGCCATACTTTAAGGAAAAAGTTTCAGGTGAAAAGAAATTATATTTTCTTTACACTTTTATTTTAGGTACCTTTGTTTACTAACGAGGAAAAGGTAAAAAAAAGATATTTCATCATTCTCTTCCTCTTGGGAGATTAAATAAAAAACAAGGACCCACATCTTGAAATTTAAGCAGGGGTAAGAGAAAGATTTTTATTATTTTTTTCTGAAACAAAATAAGGAAAATAAAAAATATATACCTGATTATGAATTATTTCAATCAAATTTACAGATCTTTGCATTATTGTTTTAAGAGACAGGTCATTAGTTTTAGAGTGATCCTGCTCTGTTTTGATGTACTTTCAGCTCTGCATATGGCAAATGTGTATGAATAAAGTATGAGGTACCTTTGTGGTTCTTCAAGAACAAGAAGGTTTATCTGAAGACCAGAGATTAAATGAATTGGCCCAGTCATTCCCTGAAAACCAGGATTTGAGGATGGATTCTCTCTTTGTACATTCTCACTCATGCTGGAACACCATAAGGCTTGAGTTGATTTTTAAATTGCCATGGTGAGGTTTCTAACAGCAGCTTTAGGAGGCTGCAGTCTCAGCCCCATCCCAGTGTCCCAGGAAAACCTTAGTCTTCATCTGGTGCAAATGCCTCTTACTATATTGTTCTGTATTCAGCTGAAAGTAATGTCTGGGTGAAGACAGCTGTTGAAGCTGTTATCTAAAACGACAAAATGTAGTATGCTTAGAAGCACTGACATATGTTGATTATTTTTAAAATACTTTCTCCCATTAGTTCAATGCAATGACTTCTACTTAGGGGTCTTCCTGAATTCTCTGCAGCTGCTATGTGTTCAAACTGGTATGAGAGGAAATAGCTAATGGTCAACTGTGACTGGCTAGAAGACAGTTTGCAGAGTTTCCCATAACCCATTCATCTAACTTGAATACTGTGATCTTTACTTTTTGGCTTCTAGTTGGACTGTTACAGTTTCAGCCATTTCAGTAGAAAAATGCAGAAGTCTAGTTTGTGTAGGGACACACAATTCTTCTAAGAAACCAACTGGTATAGGAAATTTAAACCATCATAGATATCACAGAATCACAGAATTGTCATGGTTGGAAAGGACCTCTGAGATCACTGAGTCCAACCACCAGCACAAAAAAAACCCCAACCCCAAACAAACACAACCACACACACTCCACCAATAAACACCCACAAAAACCCCCACAAAAACGGCCACTAGAGCGTGCCCTGAAGTGCCACTTCTACAGGCTTCTTGAATACCTCCAAGGATGATGATTCAACTGCCTCCCTAGGCAGGCTGTTCCAGTGCCTGACCACTATTTCAGTACAGAAATGTTTCCTAATATCCAATCAAAACCTCCCCTGGCGCAACTTCAGGCCATTTCCTCTGGTCCTGTCATTATTTACTTGGAAAAAGAGGCAACACCCACCTCCCTACAACCTCCTTTCAGGTAGTTGTAGAGGGCAATGAGGTCTCCCCTCATCCTCCTCTTCTTCAAAATAAGCAACCCCAGTTCCCTCAGCTGCTCCTTGTATGACTTGTTCTCTAGACCGTTCACCAGCTTGGTAGCTCTCCTCTGGACGTGCTCCAGCACCTCAATGTCCTTCTTATAATGAGTGGCCCAGAGCTGAACACAGTACTCGAGGTGTGGGATCACCAGTGCTGAGTACAGGGGCATGATCTCTTCCCTACTTCTGCTTGCCAGGCTATTCTGCAGACAGGCCAGGATGCTATTGGCCTTCTTGGCCACCTGGGCACACTGCTGGCTCATGTTCAGCATGCTGTCAACCAGGACCCCCAGGTCCTTTTCCTCTGGGCAGCTTTCCACTCTTTTTTCCCACTCTTCCCCAAGCCTGTAGCGTTGCCTGGGGTTGTTGTGACTGAAATGCAGGACTATATATGACTGAATAGGACTGATTTGAAAATGGAAGAAAATGTTTATCCTTTATTTATTTTTTACAGTTCCCTAGAAAGTAACAAGAAATTAAGAATAAGGGGCTAAGAAGCATGGACAAGTGAATTCATTTAGAAAGAGAGTTGAGAAAAAAAATTGTTGGGTAGATACAGAAAGAAGGACAAGACAGGAAGGTTAAATCAACTGAGAGAAAATAGAGGGAAAGATATACCATCATCCTAGTGTGATTTTGGTTATTTACTCATTAGGAGGCACTGGTATACTAAAAAGCTCACTAGACAGATAAACAGCAATGTGCAAATATACACTGCTGCATAAAGTTAAGAGGGAAAAAGACATTACTGAAACCTACATTTCTTTATTGAATAATTTACTTTGTCATCATAAATGTAATGCTATATTGCCTTGCAGTGTAACTACTGGAGAGATGTGTTGGTAAAGCCCAGTCCCAAGAGGGATGGCTGAAGAATGATCAAAAGCCTGCATTACATTTATTATTTTTTTGCTTAGGTTGTTTTTTTCATTTTGTTGTTTTTTTTTCCCGGAATTTCTTATTAATTTTACAAAGAGTGTCATAGACTGTTTTTTGGACTTTCTTCCTGTTCATTTAGTTTAATAGATGAATACAACTTTTCCACAGAAATTATAATAGTGGGAAAAGTTTGCAAGCCCATAAACGGCAGACTCTTAAAACATCCATTCCTGTAATGGATCTGTGATAAATTCTGCCATTTTTGGGTCTTCTACTGCAGAAGTCATTTTACACTCTTACCTTGTACTGAGAATGTTTCATGTAGGTAGCTCTTGACTGCTGAGGCTCTCTTTGATAGTGTCAAACTCCTGTCCACTTAACTGATGCATAGAAAGTTCAGTGGACAAGAAGTGTCTGGGGAAATATTGGATACCTTCTTTGAGTCCAGAACTCAGCGTTGCACATGGCCGGTTCTTCCTGCTTCCTGTGTCATCAATCAGTTTGAAACAATCAGTACTCTTCTTGGGCCAGTTAAAAGAAAATGAATAAGGCCACCCTTGGTTCTCACACTCCAGAGAAAAAGTCTAAGAACACAAGCCTGTTCTTGATAACTTATCTGTATTTCAGCAAAATGGGATAACCTTTCTTTAGTAATATGGTGATGGTACACACATTGTGATGCAAAGATTTGATCTCAAAGGATAAAATTGAAAAACCTGTAGTTCTGGTCCAAACTATCCCCACAATTAGCCTGGTATAAATTGGTCATAATTGAGGTCAGACTAAAGCATATATTATGAACCAGTTTTGGAGTATTTCGTCCCAAATTGACAAAAATGAAGATAGCTGGCTCATAGAAAAACTGGGAGTTAAGCCTAAATATATTGTCTCACCCTAATCTACATGCTAGTCCCTTTGCTATCATGGATAATTGACTAACTCTCCATGATCTCTTTTTGGTATGTCAATGAGAAAACCTAATTTTATAGTAAAATAGTAGTACATACACATAGAGTCATAGAATCATAGGGGTTGGAAGGGACCTCTGAAGATCATCAAGTCCAACCCCCCTGCTGCAGCAGGAACACCTAGGGCAGATCACACAGGAACTCATCCAGACAGGTCTTTGAAAGTCTCCAGAGATGGAGACTCCACAACCTCCCTGGGCAGCCTATTGCATTGCTCTGTCACCCTCACAGTAAAGAAGTTTTTCCTCATGTTGAGGTGAAATTTACTGTGTTGCAACTTGGTGCCATTTTCCCTCGTCCTCTCATAGGGCACCACTGAAAAGAGATTGTCCCATTCTTGACATCCATTCTTCAGATATTTGTAGACATTAATAAGGTCCTCTCTTAGTCTTCTCAAGAGTAAACAGCCCCAGGTCTTTCAGCCTTTCTTCATATGACAGATGTTCCAGTCCCTTATTCATCCTCATAGTTCTCCATTGGACTCTTTCCAGTATATCCCTATCCCTCTTGAACTGGGGAGCCCAGAACTGGACACAATACTCCAGATGTGGTCTTATGAGGGCAGAGTAGAGGTGGACGAACCAACAAAAGCATTATCTCTGAGGTTCAGAAAAGACAACAATTTTTACTTCAGATAGCAATGACTGTTGGCTAAAACTCACCATATAACCCGAGTGCAAAGAGTCCCACAACAGACTGACTGTACAGGTGATCTGCAAGAAACTTATTAAGGCTTTTCATTTTTTTATGTGAGTGGAGGATCACATCATGATTACTTTTCCCATGCTTTTGATGCCAATTATTTATTAAGTTTTTTAAAATTTTATTTATTTGCAGACATCTAATATTTAATCATATATGAAAGCTGAATGTGATCAAAGACTTCAAATTTCTGGGCAGTTTTGATGAAAACTGCAAGCAGGGCTATCCTACTTGAAGTGACAGAGGAGTACTCTGTTAATCAGAGGAGTTTCCTTGATTGTAAACAAAAAGCTATACTAAAAATTAGGGGAACTATTTTCCAAAACCTTTCCCCCAAACTTGTATTCATTGGGTTCCCTCAGCTGAAATCATAGTAGATACAATAATATTGCACAGTTAGCTGTAAAATACACATTTTAATTTTTCCAAATGAAAGAAAAATGGGTGAGGATTGCTTTTGATAAATGAAGCGTATATACATATTGTAAAATAAAATATACTTCTTTGTATGTAATCATATAACAGCATATATTAAAAAGTGTATTTCTTGGGAACAGAGAAAAAAAAACCCTGAACTTATCTGCATATTTTAATAAAGAGATAGAGATGTTCCTATTTCCTTTCAGCATCTGAGGGAGCTACCCTCACAAAGGTCATTCTCCTGTAGGGATTTTTTTTTTTTTTAATATCTTTTTATCTCTTGCATACATGAACAAGAGGATTTAAATATGTAACGCAGCTTTAAGGTAGGGAATTATATAAGAGGTGGGTTTGCAATTGAGTACTGCAGGACAGTGCAATAACCATTACAAATAACATTTCAAAAATACTTTCCTTCTCACCTTCAGTTTTCACTCCTTACTTCCTGAAGTCCTTAACTTTAAGGGGATGCTTTTAGATGCAATCTCCCTACATCCCTGCTGTTTACTTTCTGTTTAGCACTTTGTTTTAATTTTGTTATTATATATGCTGAATTTTACTAGTTTTCAGTTAGGAGAGCTAGATGGGAAAGTTACTGTCTTTAGAGATAAAAAATAATCTTGTAGCATTGTTTTTCTAAGCATGGAAAACTGCTAGTGACAGAAATTGAAATGCATTATGTTCTTGCAAAGAGAAGCACCTTGGAGTGGTCTGATGAGAACTGATGTTGATTTGACAGAGTTCTCAGCTATTCAGAGCTGCTTTCCCCATCTGAACGCTGTATTTCTTTACAAGAGTGTTCAGCTTTGTTCGTGCTTTCTCTGCAATGGAAATTTAATTGCAGCTATTTCAGTTGGGATGACACTGGTTTAGCATGGAGCATTTTTGAAAGAACTTCTCTGTGAGAGTAGGTTATAGAGATGCAGGCTACATGGGTGTTTGGAGTTAGCAGCAGGCAGTGCCTTTTGCCTGTTAATGATGTGTCTTTTCTACATATCCATGCCGGAATTCGTTGATTCAGTGAAACAAATATTCAGAGAAGTGGTTTTCTGCTCCAAGAAACAGGAGAATCCTTTCAGGGCTAACTTGTCCTAGGTAAGATTGCTTGAGAGGGAGAAAACTGAATGTGTTTATATTTTATAACTTTTCCCAAGGAATGTTATAGAGTAGAAATAAGCAGGCCAGGAGCATTACAGTAGAGTTTGCAGTTAAGACCTACCCTCCCGTGTAGTTAGACCGTGCAACTGTGTGGGAAAATTTATCACAGAGAGAAGACAGAACTTTACTATAGGACCAAAACCAAACATTTTACCAAAAGGTCTAAGGATGAGTCTGGTGCTATTCTGATAAAGCTGATATTAATCAGCTTTAATAAAGGTATACACTAATTAAGTAGCTGGTGAGCCTCCGAACGGTTCTCCCTTTCATGCTGCTGGACCATCAAACCCTGTTAAGAATCTGAGTGCAGCTTCAGTTAGAGCTTACAAAACTAGTAAGCACACCTTGAGGATGTCTTGTCCACTCCCAGCTACTTTGATCTCCATAGACTAAAAGGTATAGCAACTAAAAATCATGTTCTTTTTATTTCCTTGTGTACAAGCAGTTTTAAATAAAAAACTGCCAGAACTGAGAACTGTTGTATGAAAATTTGGCAAGCATTTACTTGGAACATTTACTATATCTGTTACTGCAGAAAATCAGGTCTTTGTTCATATCTGTTGTGAACTTCAAATCAGTGTCAATTATTTTTAAAAACAATAAATTAGCCTTTTATTTCTGTATATCTATCTTTGTAAAGCAGTGTCATGCACCATTTGAAATTGTGTTGCAGTTTTAATTATGATCTGCAATGATATATCAAATATATTCCTCTTTGCTTCACTGTTTTGTTTTCACTATAATTGACCAGATCCTTCAAGTAATTATATATGTAACACAGGCAAGTAACACTGATAAACAGGTGATCCTATCTCTCCAACTCTAAAGGACTATCAAGTCGCTAGCTGATAGTTCTAAGCTGAATTTAAAAAAAAAAATAAAAAAAAAAATCTTGTCCTGTGTAATTTATAAACCAGGACATTTGGTATTAATCTGCCTTCTGCAAAATGAACCAATCCCAGCTTTTGGGAAGATGTCCATATTAAACAGAGAGATACTCTGTGGAAGCCACACTACACAGTTACAGCCAATTTGGGTTCAAATCCAAATGTTAAAATGTTCTTTATCCAGCTAAAAGGGGGACTTTTAATAAATTCTGGAACATTTTCCTGCAATAATCTCCACATGTACTTTTTATAATGTAAACATTAGCTGTTGCTATGCCCTGATTTTATTTTAACCTGAACTGTATTTGCTATACCTAAGGATAATTCACATGGAGCAAAGAGCCCTAATATTTGTATTCTAGAATAAATATTATGAATATCTCTCTCAGGGGAAGAAAATGTTTAGATAACCTGCCTTTCACACAGAAAAGCTGGCTGCTGAACCTTCAAGCCAGCATTTCTTCCCTGTCTTTCTAACTGAGAGACAGTTCTACATATGAAAATTCAGTGCCTCCTGGCTATACTTCAGAAACCCTATTTCTTTGTGAAAGAGGGAGAACGTATGGAAGCTGTAAATAAATTATGATTGCCGAAGATCAGAGGAATTTTTACACAAGACCAAAGCAACTTAAGTTTATTCTTTTATACAAACCTTTAATAATTTAACACAGTGGTAATTTTGGTGTTGCTAGAATTCCTAACAATTGAACTGATCTTCAGGTTGTTAGCAGATGATTGAGAATGAAATCATTAGTAGCTGAGCTCTGTGGAAGTCACTCAATTCAGTGTTTAATGTAAGTGATAGGCATGGCTTATTTTCTAAGAGGCCCTGGAAATCTCCATGAAAACACCACAATGCTCTTTTGATGACGACACACTACTCAGTTCTTTAATGAGTATTTCTTGCTCGAATGTCAAAGACAATCACTCTGAGCTACTCTTATTTGAGCAATTCAGAAACATGATTTAAAGTATGATGCCTTAATGAAATAGCATGCTGGATATCAGAGAACAGGAAAATCTTCTGCCTCCTATCATTTCCAACAGGAAGTTCTACAATAAATACGTACTCGCCAAGGAAGGCTCATCTCCGTCAAAAACATAAAAAAATTAGTCCTGTGTTAGTGGGGACTCACACTTGGAGCCCTACTTCAAAGAAATATAGGTTACGAAACACGGACACTGATTTCTCCTTTGCAGGAACACTACTTTACTTTTACACTGACCTGCCAAGTCTCAGGCAATGTGAGCTGGACCTGTTGGAGAGGATCCTTCTCCTACTGTCGTGCATATGCCTCACATATTTGCACGGCAGCATCTCAGCACCCAGCCTCTAGTAGTGCCCTTGCCACCACACAGAGCACAGCTGACCCCTTGCCCATGAAGTAAGGTGGAGCACGTGGAATTTCACAAAACCAGAATTGTGTGCTTACTAACAGAGTGTAGAGACCAGGGAGCATCCTTCATTCTGCCCTCTCTCCTGCTCTTTCAGTGATATAAATCCATGTCCCTTCCTCTGTGATGTGGCTCACCTTACCCATCAGATAAGATAAACCTCAACACCCTTTTTAAACAATCATCCTGCCACATGTGTGTCCTGGTCCTCTGACCTCACACATCAGAAGCTAGGAACTCTGACAGGTCCATGTATGTAAGATGAGTAAAAAATTTGAAAAGATCCAGCTTTCACATAGAAACATAAAAACAATACTAAATTAAGAGTGTTATTAAGGCAAAATATTGAACCAGGAAAGTCAGCAAAATGATGAACAGTTCCTGTTAACATTGCTTATTGTCAATAATGTTGTTTTACTGGCCTTTTTCTTCAGATGATGTAAACCACTTAAGTCCATTGAAGCCACTGGAGTACTTGATTCCTATAAGCTGGAGACCTGGCCCCACAGAGGAGCACTCTTCCCCTCCAAAATACTTTCCTTTTTTAAATTCATCTAATGCTAATATAGCCTGCATTTTTTTAATAACTAGTATGTAGGCACAGACACTTTTAGTAACAAGTAAAAGATTCAAATTAAAACCGCTTGGCTTAAGAAAAAGAAAAGAAAGAGAGAAACAAAAAAAGAAAGAGAGAAAGCCAGCATAAACAGTAGTGAGCTGGCAAAACACTGAACTTCCAGATGTGCAGTAGTTTATTTTCAGGCAGGGTCAGTTAGCATATTTCTGTTCTGGGATGTGCATTCATCTTCTGAACAGGGTGGAAATTCAACATAATGAGCACCTGATCATCCATTACTAATGAGCCAGATATGCCCTGTTATTTAATTTGCTATTTCATAGTTTCATATGCTTTATATTGCTTAACACTATACCAGTCAGTCTAATGGAGAAAGCTTGTCTTCATCCTTTTCCCTCTCCCTGCTAGCAAATGGATTTAGAAAGAGGAATGTAGTCTATTATTCGAAGACGGTTTCTAAGATGGTTCACAACAGGTTAATGAATGATATCTAATACTTATATTAGAACAATTATATTAATAACAGAGAAGAGCACATGAGGGTCATAGTGCTAATTGCATAGGAGGTCCAGCCAGAAGGCATCTTTATCTTAGAATTCAAGACGCACCAAGTTTGACTAATCACCCACAGTGTGTTTGCAATTAAAATAACACTGTATTAACCCTGCCAATGTGAGGTATCAATATTTTATGTGTGGCTTGACAGTTCTAAGCTGAACATTTGTAGTGCTTGATATCATGCTCACACAGGAAGCGTACGGCTCTTGCTCTGCTTTAGGCTGCAATCAAGGAAGTTACATGGGAAAATTCAAAGGAGATATTTTTTCCAGATATTTAATTTTCTTCTGTTATTTTTATGAATAGTGCTAATATCATCAAAAAGGGGTATTGTGTAACTTAAGTTGCTTTATACACCATGACAAAAAATTTGGGTTGTTTCAGAAAACTGTTGAACAAAATCCTATTGAAATCAATGGAAAGACTCTGACTCCTTTAACTCCACCCAGAACTGAAGGAAATTAAGAGTGATGTTCTATTTTGACCCCGACTGATTATTGCAGAAAGAAGTTCCAAGTAGGCACAAGACATGTTGCATTAACAATAGCTCTGTGTATGACACAGATCTTCACCTGGTGTGAATCGGCATGGGGGTCAGAGCATTTGTGTTCTGTTAATCATGTGAGCCTCTAGTTTATACATGTAAAACCTATGAAGCAGTTTAACTTGCAGACTGAGTTCCATTTCCCACATCTGTTTTTCAAAAAGGAGAATGTTGGTCCATTCTCCTTAGCTCACATTCCCAAGTTCCCCCAAACACTCCACCCAACTCTCTTGTAGATCTGGTTTTCATTTGCACCACTGCTGTTATGTATCTGATAGCTCATCTGTAGCAAACACAGCCACTATTTTTCTGAAAAACCACTTGACCTTCTGCGCTGGTTTGGTATGGTGGGTTTTTTGGTAGGGGGGGAAGAGTCCTCCCCCTCCCAGTGTATACATGTTGGGTGTGGGGAGAGGAGAGTTGAGTGAGCAGCCACGTAGCTGGTTCTTGTCGTGTTGGGTCCAAACCGTGACACCTTCATAATATTTAACTTAAAAATATAAAGAAGCCCCATTGCCCTCCCCCAGACTTCGATCAGTATTGAGTGTACTCCAAATTCCCAGGTCATGTGCCCAGAAAAATTGCAAAACTTTCTAGATTTTCTTTAAAAGAGCCATTTATCTGAGAGCCAGGTGCTTCTTTAAATTCCACTAAGCATGTTACAAAACAAAATAAAAACTGCAAGACTCTTGAAAATGTCTGTTCACAATGAACCAGCAGCACTAGCTTCTTTGTTAGATCTCAGGTATTTTACAGTATGGTTTTGTGCCAATGGCTTTTTATTTTTTTATATTCTTCTTGTTGGTAGTCTGAACACTTTCAAATGTTTGTCAATTGATGGTGTCTACATAATGGGTACAATCCATATCTGGGTCAGACCTTCCAGTTCAGGTACAATAGCTTAACTCCCTGGAGCTGTGATTTTTTTCATGTAATAGATTTGTAAAGAACTGAAATGATGCCAAATAAACTTAAATGCTTTTCCTCAACTTTTGCAAACAGTTGTGCTTCTGCTTGGATCTTTTGCTGATAAAATTATATAAAGTTATTTCCAGTTTTAAAGAACATACTGAGAGAAGCCTGTGAGACATAAAACTAGTAATAGATTTTCTTGTTAGGCCCCTATATTCTTGCATCTTGTGTGTGTCCTCTTCAGAAATGTCTTGCTGAAGATTCTTGCAGTTATAAATGTCATCAAGGTTTTTAAACCACAGACAACACAACATTATGTAAAATTCTCAGTGAAACAAACAAAGCCAACAAACAAAACTTATACAGATCACTAGCTACTAGGTCATGCTGGACAATAAAGGAAGGTCACATTTAAAATGTAACCGAAAACAAGTATTTCATTTTGCATAGATGTTTTGAAAAACATTTGGTTTTTTAGTGCCCTGAATCCAAACACTTTCAAAATGAAAACTGGACTATGAATCTTCAGTTTTCAAAGGACTGTTGTCATGTTGGTTTGTTTGTTTGTTTTTTATTTCAGACATCTGAAATTGACTGAAGGATCTTGCTCGGTTGACTTCAGCAAAGGTACCAGTTACATCTTCATGCCTTCGTAATAGGTATCAGACACAGTTGGAAAGACAGGCAGTGCTCAACGAGTGGAAAAAATATGCTGGTCAGGTTGGACACCCAGACCTCAAAGAGGCCTCAGTAGAAGTCCTGGGAGGGCAAGTGAGCAGCTCTGATCACATCATCTATCTTCAGAAACCCAAGTCAGACCATGACCTCATCAGTGGCGCCTCATTCTCTGTCAAACTGGTCTTTGGCTGCTTTAGCAAACTAAAAACGCTTGAAATTATTACAGTGTCAGAAGGGTGTTAAAATATTTTCCCATAGGAATTTTTAAATCACACATATGTACACCCGTTAATTTTTTATATAAATAAACATACATGTATTTATATGTGTGTATACATATATGTACAAACACGTATATATTTTTATATATATACACACATATATATATTTTTATATATAAGTATCTTACACACCCAAACAGGCCAGACAGGCTCAAAAACTCTCCTGTCCATCTGAGGACAAGCACTTCCACATAGTCTCAGATATCCTTTTGTATTAAGAATGTGAGGAGGGAGTACATTTGACCTCCAACCTTGTCCATCAATGTTAAGAGCCAAATATGAACATCAGAGGTGGACCTGCACCCTATATGAAGTACGCATCCTAAAGTTCCTCCCCAAAAGAGCTTTGGCCATGCTGCACCTGAAAGCCACAATGGCAAAAAGAGGATATAATAATCTACTAAGGAGTATGGGCACTTTAAGAAAAACATGAGAGTCAAGGACTTAATGTAATTTATACAGGTAAAGCTGACATTGCCTTATGAGTGTTGTTGAGGTTTTTTTGTTTCTTGTTTTTTACAGGGTGGGGATAGTATTTGATAACAATTGGTCTCATTTGGTTCCCTTTTTTGTTAAGCATTTTGCTGAACTGCCAAATGTAACTTCAATGTTTCTTACTGTACTTCAGAGAGTCATTGGAGAGTCTACGGGACATACAATTTGGATAATTTTCATTTCTGTTTCTAGGCACACATTGTTTCTACTGCCAATCAGATTAGTTTCTTAATACAGATTGGCAAAATAACTTGCCCATTTGTGACTTAAAGTCTCTTTTTCTATTGAATTATCACAAAATCATAGTAATCATGACACAAAAGAGGCTAAGTCACCAAATGATGTGTTAAAGCCTCCAAAATTCCACGTGAAGACTAAAGTAATACAAGTACCATAGTAATATGTTGTATCTGAAGCCGTAAGTGAAGGAGACCAAGGGCAAATTTGTTCTTCTGTGTGTACGTGTGCATGTGCATCTGTGCACTTGGCAGCACCTTCAGCCTACTGTTCATGGTGACAGTCTCTTCCCAAAGAATTCCACAGAGTCAGAGGATAGCAGACCGCAAACCAGTGGGTACTGGTAGCAAGAAGAGTAGGATAGAGAGGAGAGAACAGACAAGTGCATATACAATTGCAACAGTAGTGTACTCACAACTTCTCAGAAAAACTAAGAGTTCAAGAAATTTCTCATTACCTTAAATGTATTGAAAAATATATATCAGGAGAGATTTTTTTTTTCTTTAAAAATGCTTATGAGGACATGGAATTATTTTAAATTTCCTTTTTTTTTTGTATTTGTTTGTTTGTTTGTTTCCTTGTTTTCTCTTTTTTAACTTCAATACTGTTAATTTTGGAAAAAGACTCCAGCAGGCAGTAGGTCAGTAAGCAGAGGTCTTGTTAACATTTCATTTATTAACATGTCATTTATTAACATATACTTCATCGATTCAGTCTCTTTAACCACAGTTGTGCACAGAAAAGAGAGCACATGACAGCCTTGAGCTAAAAAATTCACTGTGTGGCTGTTGATGAGCTGATCGCTTGCTGAAGTGCCTGATGAGTTAGGCATAAGGATCCGCATGATGAGGAGAGTTCATTAGCATGAGCTCTCTCTCCTACTGTCACAAATCATGCACCCCCAGGCTGCAGGATGGCTAAGAGGACAGGGAGGGTGGTCAGCAAACCCCTTGCCCCTTCATGGGTGATGAAGACAGGAACCTTTGCAGGGTTCCAGACTGTGGCACTCTGCAGACTGTTCAAGCCCTTTGTCAGGGAACCCTGCACAAAACGAGTAGCATAAATATAGAGAGGCTCACAGAAATTGTTTATCATTAAAAGTTCACTTGTTTTCCTTCAAAGTATTTTTTTAAAACTCATTTAATTTTCCGCGGTCTGGAAAAAAATCCGTATGTGAACTTGGGTATTTCCTGGTCTCATCCAGCCAAGAAATACTGCAATACAAGAACAGGCTTTGGGTTTGCTGCCCCCCTGCCTGTATTGGGTATATGTTACACCTCATCCTGTGTAATCTCCATGAGCAGTCTCTTGTGGAAGTGACTCATGAAAACTGTGTCCCCAGAGACCCTGATTATATTCCTTTCCAAGGGATGTCAGAATGGCTCAACATGAGTTGTTACTGCTTTCTGTTGCTACAGTCCAATTTCAACCCTTCTGGAAAGAGAACAGATAGAGCTGGAGGTCTTGTATGCTTGGATAGACTAGGACCAAGCCCTGTGTTGCTTACTTTCCTTGTGTTGCTCCTGTCTAAAAATGTAAGCTGCCTATAGAAACTATTTTGTGATCTCGTTAGCAGTGTATACACTCTATTTATATGCTGTAGTGTTTTATTGCATTAAAATTTTATTCCTAGTCAGCATTAATAAAAATATCCCAAACTGTGTGGTAAATTATAAGAAAGTAACCTGTATCTGAGCTTCATCTAAGGTACATGAAAGGGAATTTTGGATTTTAAAGGAGGCAGAACAGAGATGCTGAAATAGCAGTCACTTCAAATGCACACACTATTCAGGGAAGAAAAACTTGTAAACATTTATTTTATTACGAGAACTTCATAATATTTAGTTACCTTTTTAGAACTGAACTGTCATTCATTGTAAACAATTTGAAATACTTTATTCTATGCAAATGACTTTAGGCTGAAGTTTTGTGGGAAAACAGATTGCTTTTCTCCTCTGGTCAGCTTGCAGTTCTGAATGAGAAGCGAGAGGGAACAAAATGCTGTTTGAGGTTAAATAAAACATTCTGTTTTGATACTGCTTTGGATTTTATCCTTTTAAAAAAAATGCTTTTAAAATAATACAGAAGGAAACTGAAATTTAGGTCAGTTTGAACTGCAAATGAATATGCTTGTTTTGAAAATACTGAGGAGAAACATTTCGACTCCATTCTCATTATGAGAAGAGAGGTGTCTTGTAAGTGAACGATAATCTGAGTGCTGTTGTCATGTCTTACACAATAGGCTAAAAATCAAAAGGAATTTTTTTTTAACAACTGGTATTTTTTTCAAATATTATAAATGTTCATTTTAAATCCAATAACGTAAATAGGCACTTTGGCGAAATTTTTAGTTATTGAGGATAGACACAGAAGCAGCTTGGAATTTCTCAGTAGGCACCTACCAGCATTTAACATCCTTCTGTCTCCTCTTTTCTTAAGGGACTTAGAAACCACATTTGCTTTGGATTTCAGCAAATGCCATACATCTGTGTTGAGAACCTTGATTTCTAAGGATTAAATTCAAAGTATTTACATAGCTGTGTCCCAATTGTCTTGAAATAGCTAGAAAGCTTCAAGTGTGTCTAGTAGATATTATATATGCTTAGTACCTAACTAGTATATCTAGCATATACGTAATAGCCTCTCTGATGTACTATGGCCAAACGCCATAGGGAATTTTGAGCACTAAATGTAAGTAGTCACTCCAATGTGCACCTTCTGCTTTGCTCTCTTCAACTTCAAATGTAATGTAAGGTCATAGCAGTCTTGCCTTCCTCCACACATTTCTGCTTTTTTGTGCCTCAAACAAACTTAAAAATAATCCCACACACACCCAAAAAATATTTTTAAAAACATATTTTGCCTAGTTCCATCACAAGAAAGATACAATGAAATACATGGGCATGAGGTAATGGGAAGTCAGGAATAGCCTTTTTGGCAGAAGAACAATCTTAAAGTATCTTACTCAAGTTAGAAAACTGCACTTAGCTATCAGTGGTTGAATTCAGACTACCTGTTTTTAGAGGCTTTGGAAATCCTTCTGAGATTTTGATATGATATGATTGATATGATGTGATATACCATCTCAGGTGTCAACTTTGCCTGGAGTTAGATGTGTAACTATCTGCTGTGCCTTTGAAAATAGTTCCTTTATTTTAGAATAAACTTTAAAAAATGTCAGTAGAAAACTCTGGGATCCAGGGGTGCTTTTTGTCATGATGACACAGTTTATGTGTACTGCCTGAGACTCATGTTTCCAAGAGCAATCACAATGCTCTGAGTTATTTCAATCTGTGTTTACTCTTGGATATTTTTATTCGTGGATTTATTTTAGTGCTGTACACTGCATTACAAAACATAATTGGCCTTTTTCCACCCAATTTAAATTCATTCAATGAATATATAAACTTATCAACCGAGGTTTTTTAAAGTTACCTTTTGGATTTTTACCCCATGGGGAATATCTAATGTAAATCTAATGTAGTTCTGAATAACATCCTTAAAGTAGGTAAAGACAGGTACCTACACTAAACAGAGGGACAAATGCATTTCCAGAATATTACTCACAAAAACTGAGTTAGGTGCCTGAAAACAATTTGGATTAATATATTCTTACCACTCAGCATTACTATTCACTTTGGATGTCCACATTCCTAAATAAATTTGGAAGAAAACATGGCAAAATATTAAGGCATCTTTATTTGTGTGCAGGTGTAGCAGCCTAACTCTTACTTTACGTTTCCCTACCTGTGCTTTTATCCAGGGAAGATACTGTGTTTACCAGGATTTCCTATGTATTTTACATTGCCTCTGGAATTCAGTCCTTTATGTAAGAACGTGCTGAAATGGTTTGCTGTCATAATGTTCCAGCACTACCTATAGCCAAACCCACTGGTAGTTTTAAGACTAGAATATTGGCAACACCACTACTTGAAAAGAATGCATGGCTGTTGGTAACACTGAAACTTGAAAGAGAAAGGGTCCTGCTCACAGGATTGTTCCTCTTCTGCTGTTGGGCCAGAAGAGAGCATTTGATGAACCCATAGGACAGGTCTGTAGGTTGTAAACAATATCCTGCTCTCTCCCCCAGCCATACGCAAAGTATGGCACAAAACCTATTCAGGGAAGCTCCAAACTATTACCAACAAAAAGCTTTAGTCTGCTTTGATTCTTATTTGGATTACTCTATTAGGATAACATGGGAAGACTCTGCAGAGAATTTTGAACTGAGGGTAAAGTAGCATAACTTTTCAGATCCTTTTTTCTTCAAGAAGTCTGTTAGTCACAGCCAAGCTGTGATTTTTATTAAGGTTTAAGGTACTTGCCTTCAAAGAAACAACATTAAGAGCTACTTGAATGGTTAAAGCTGTTTCAATGAAGTCCTAGAACCCTGCAATTCTGTATTCATTTTTTCGTTGATAAAATGTCCAGTGATTTAATTGCCTGGATGAGATATTTGCATTTCTCTCCAACAGACATAGTTCTAGGATGGTAAACGTGAGTCTATATGGTGGAACAACACCTAAAGCTCATTTTTAAGATAAAAATGTCATGCACGAGGACCTAGTAATAGTAAGTTAAGAGAAAAGTAGATAATTTTTTAATGTAACATTTGTAGTCAAAATATTTGCCATTCTGCTGAGATGAAGGAAGGAGGAGTAATAACACTTCTTTTCATTTGGACAGAAACAGGACTGTGAACCAAGTTTTTGGAAGGGAACATTTTGAGATAGTTTTCTTTTAGTCACTTCTATTGAAATAATTTTACAAAGTATTCAAATTTTTCTAGATGTGGGACCTGGAATTCAGGTTTACACTTCTAGGGCACTTCACAGAGTGCCAACACAGAGTCATTCTGCCTCTTTTTCTTTGAGCAAAAAATTATCTGGTTCACTAAAAATATTGGTTTTAGATCCAGTCATCAAAATGAAAATTCAACTCTTCATGCAGTCCCAGTCATCCTGCAAAAAGTTCTGTCACACCATAATTATTTTAAAACAATAGAATTTATATGTATTCTCATTATATGTATAGAAAATATAGGATTCCTCAATTCTTCCAAAAATAAGTAGACGTGTAACCACAAATTCTTTTTTATATGTGAAGATTTTACATTAGTCTATATCTGAAAAGTCAGAAAGGGAGTAGGAATCTGTGATTACAGAAGAGAACTCAAATACCATATTAAATCTTGGAAAAAGGGTTTCTTTTTTATTGTGCCTAATACTAGTCTAAGAGAAAGTGTGTGATACTGTTATTAAACTAAAGTACAGCAGCGTTCATCCATAATTCTGAGCTTAATACCATGATTTCAAAGTGCCGCAAAGACTTTCTTAAGTATTATTTTGAGCCACCTTCTAAAGCATGGTGTTAACAGCAACGTTTCTGTCTGACTTCATAGTCTTAACAAGAGTAGCTGCCTGTTATAATATCTGATAACTATCTGTACTGTCAAAACACCCTCAGCAGGCACTTCTTCCCAACACAACTAATGATTATTATCAGCGCATTTTTTCCCACTATATTCTCTTTCTGCCCTTATCGAAAAATAAAGTAGGGCAAAATTCTACTTCAATTCACTAGTACAAAAAAAAGCTATTTTATCTACCACTACAGCGGTAGTGCAGTAGCCTTGTGAACAGCTGATGTTGAAGGGACAAAGCTGGGAATTTTCCTAGGAATGTTTTTCTCAGAAGACATCTGTTTGTTGACTGTGAAACATTTTTTCAAGATGGTATATACCTGTTTTAATAACACAAGGATTGCTGATCAGGGAGAAACTGACAGATGCACTGACCCACTATTCATGTGGCTCATTTCATATATTTAAATCTATCAACTTAGTCCAGGGGCAGATCAGCATGTGATGGGCCTTTTTTTCACTAAGTATTGTAGAACCATTTCAACTAGTATCTATAATTCAAAGTTTAATGGTTGGCACAGGGAGGCTCTCTGCATATCTAAAGTGGAACATGGAACTGCCATCCTACAGAGTAGTTGGGACTAATCCATATCTGGAAGCACTGTGAGTATGTCAGCCCGGAACTACACAGTCTACCTGTGCTGAGGACCGCAGTATGCTAGCGTGGAAGCACTGCCACTTTCTTTTGTGCCTACACTAGTTTGGGGTGGTGTCATTGTACTGTCAACCACATCAGTCAGGTCAGCTATAACTGAGGATCTATTCAGTGGTATAGAAAAAATCCCGTGGACTGTGCATTACTGCTCAGATTTTCTTTTCCTACTCCCCACATTGTGTCTTCTTTCTTTCTTTTTGATTTGATTTTTTGCTGTGGTTGTTGTTCTCCTGGTTCAGAAAAAGAAAACTTAAAGAATCTTGTAAAACTTACCTTGGATGAGAAAAAGGTTTCCCAAACACTTCTGAACATTACAGTATCTGGAAGAGGAGTAGGGAGAAGGTGGGAAATTGCTAAGGAGTTGATCTAGAAGATCTTTAAGGTCCCTCCAACCTAAACCATTCTCTGATTCTATGATATGATTCTATGATTTATAACTCAGGTCTTCTAACCATAGCTAGAAGTCTGATTGAAAGCACAGTTTAAGCATGAGAACTGCAGAGTGAAATCCTTAAAGCAGCATATTCTTATCTTCTATATGTTAATGTAAACATATGGTGTCGGTAAACATTACTGATACTGCATCTGCAGTGCACAGTGGTTAGTAAGGACAGAAAATAACAAATGATAGCAGGTAACAAGTGGTGTGTTCATCTGTGGTCCCCAGAACCCAAAAAACTAACAAAAAGTCTTGACATTTAAGCTTGAGATTGATGCTGCGATGTCCTTTGCTTTTGAGGCTGTGCCTCTTTTTACTATAGTATAGTCCATCAACATCTTCCTTTGAAGACATACATGATAGAAATGCTTGAACCCATCCCCAAGGTAAAAAGGTATTAACCACAAGGAAAGTACTAATACACAAGATGTACTGCCAGGTCCCCAAGAATAAAATAAACTTCACAACGTCCAGTTCTTTCCATCTTTTCTGGCAGGGCCATAGTATCTGTTTCTAGCCCTTAAGGTTTTACAGCAAATAGAGGAGTCAAACCAGATATTTGCTAATTTTCATCAACATTGACTTGACTGTTGTCTTTTAAGAATTATTGTTTTAGATGTCTGTTAGACAAAGCATACACAAGTTAAGTGACTTAAGCTTAAGGACATACAATATATTTGTGATACAGCTGGAACAGAAATCTGAATCACCTCATTTTCAGAACTAATCTATGAGTTCTTAACATACAAGTTCTAAGCCTAGGTTTCATTTTTTTGTCTCAGGGTACTTGTAAGAAGTGACACTATATATAGCTAAATTTTCTCTAAGTTGACTGCTGGTTGTTCTTTCTAGGAAGGCACCTGGCATAATTATTTCCAGCTTGCAAGTGGTTTAAAACCTAAAGAAAAATTGTCTGGATTATTTTTTTTCATTCGTCACATCCTTCTACCTAATAGCAAAATTGTATTCTGCTTGCAGGGACGCTAGTTTTTAGTTTAGTCTTATGCGACCATTAGTAATTGTCTACTTCTCCGTACCTTGCTAGAGAGTCAATTCCTGAGAGCATTCCTGACTTACAGTTTACTTGTTTTTACTTTTGTAAAACTCAGCCTTCTTCTGCCAAAAGAAAACTCTCTGCGTAGACCTTCATAGCCTTCAGTTCCCCTCCCCCCTGTCAAAAATATGCTCTTTTCTGAACTTTTAAATGTATCTGCCAAAGAGCCATGATATTGAAAATGAAATGGGGAGGGAAGGAATGGAACAGGACAGGGACCTGCCACCAACACAACCAACTACTTTTCTCTGGCTTTTAGTTACAAGTTGAGACCCTAGCTTTGTTTTTCCCTCATTGGATGCTTTGGCATGAAGCATCCAAAAAGTAAATTGCTGGACTTGTTCATGGCATTTCAAAGGGAGCATCATTTGGGCCATACATTAGCAAGCAGGCGAATAATTAATAACAACACACGTGGAACCAAATGAATGTTTTGCTTGTTGAAAGAGAATCAGAAAGTCAGACAAAGGCCTGGGCTCTATGTCCTTGTCCTTCACAGCAGCAGAAGAAATAATGTTATGAATAGCATTTAACTTGAATTTGTAGCAAACTGCTGCTTTTATCATAAACAATTGCCAGATGGTATACATTATCTTCCTTTTTTCTCCCTTCACAAAAGCAGCATTAATTGCAGAGCAGCCCAGGGCTCCACTCAGCTCATCAGTGTGATAACACTTCATGACCCTGATTAGCCGTCAGTCTACTCAATTAAAAAGATCATTTAGACATTCACCCAATCATTTGCCTATCGAGCCACCTGGGCCTCAACCAGGGGCTCCATTTTTAACATTCTCTTGCCCTCTCTCATCTTGCTGAGCTTTTTTACATATCTCCAAAAGACGTAATTGAATTAAATAAAGCGTCTCAGGGGCAGCTGCAACATCTGCTGTTTGTGGTATGTCAAGCCTTCAGCATTAAAAACAGTTACATATGCTCCAAATTAGCAGGTCGCAGAGATGAAACAGTCGATGATAGTGTTTTTGTGCCAGCGTGAGAAGCAGCTCACAGCTGTGTGCAATTTACAATTAAAGGCTTTATCAGAGCTCAATTGTACTAGTGAATCAAGTGGTGAGAGGTCAGTTAGTGAATTAGACCAATTAGAGCTTGTACAGTTAAATTATCTGTCTTATTACCTACTGATAAACAGCCTTGTCATATCTTTACTCAGATGATGAAGCTTGGAAGTGTTTTATGAGGTGATACTGTACTTTTGTGTTGGTGTACTGGAACTCAGTAGTTCAGCAAAGTTAGTCTGATGCAACAAGCATACAGCAGACAACTTCTTCGATTGGAGAGCAAAAAAACCCCAAACACCTGCAGTTAGAACCTTTATGCAAAATTGTTAGAATGTGAGTTGGCTGTATTTCAAGATGTATTTTTCTGCTTGGTATGGTCTAAATTCATAAAGTTATCAGAGGAAAATGTTATGCTGCTTATTTCTAGGTTTTTAATTACTGTCTTGCTCTCTCTTACTCCCACTGTGAAGGAGGGATAGGAGGCAAAGGACAGAATCTAATAAAGTCAGGCTCTGATTTCACAGTGTAAAATAACGTAGTAATAACAGATAAAGACACAAACTCTTGCTTTTTAGTCTCAGAATTTGCACAGTTCTGGAAAGCATCACTTTCAAGTCTGGACACAGATGACTGAAGATGGGTGAACTGAACTAAGGTGAGCCACTAAAATGTTTTCAGAAGTGTTATGCATACAAGTCTGTCAGTTTTAGCTGAGTAGTATTAACAATCTGCAATTGTCATGTCATCCTACTATGTGAACGACACATGAGCTGCACCAGCCACTGCAATGTCAAATTTATAGGTAGCTGGTCCCAAGAATGAAGAACTTGCTTTGAAGGGCCATATGCAATTTTGCAGGGCTATGGGCTGATGGGGACTAAGATTAACCAGAATGTCAAAAATGACCCATCCTTTCATCAACTTAGCTTATAAGGAATTGCTAATGACAATGTTGTATGACAACTTCTGCCTTTCTTTAGTCCTTACAGGACTAGAAGCCTTAGAAAGCTTTCATTGAAAGAGGTGATCTGTGCTTTCTTTTAAGGTACAATCACTGATAACGTGGTGGTGCCGTTTTCTTTTTATAGAAGGTCCTAGAGATTAGATCATCTGCTCAGTTCTCTTTTCTGCAGAAGACCATCAGTGATGTGTTAGGCCATAGGAAAGGACTAAAAACACGGGTGATTGTGTGACCCAGTAGTCAAGGAATTTGGCTTAAAGAAGAAGCACTGAGCTCATTCTCAAAGCTCTGTTTCAGTCTTTCATTTCACCCAGTCATTGGATAAAAGGCATAGAAGTTACGTATCCCCTGTAAATTACTGTCCAGAATCACTGTTCTTCTCTTCATTCTTCACAGTAGCACGACTTCGGGAGGAAGAGTGGAGAACTCCCTTGTAGGTGTTTGCTTACAAGGTGAACAAACTGGCTTGTAAGCCAAATCACAGTGAGATAGACAGGACACTTCAGGGAGACTCAGGACTAAACACCTGTGAGTAGAGGAGGATGTTTTACTTCAAGATCTGTAACTGGAGACTGTGCTGAGTAACTCTTCTAAGTTGTGTGAAGCTGGAAAATGTAGGTGTGTTCAGGGATATTTATCAGACCCAGGTCTAAACTGAGATACTAAAGCTAGTCAATTAATAAATGGAGATTAAAGGTGGAAGCAGGGGCATGTAGTGATTGGACAAGGGGTAATGGCTTTAAACTGGAAGAGGGTAGAGTAAGGTTAGACATTAGGAAGATACTCTTTACTGCGAGGTGGTGAGACACTGGAACAGGTTTCCTAGGGAAGTTGTGGATGCCCCCTGCCTGGAAATGTTCAAGGCCAGGTTGGATGGGGCTTTGAGCAACCTGGTCTAGTGGGAGGTGTCTCTGTCCATGCAGGGTGGTTGGAACTAGATAATCTGTAATGTCTCTTCCAACTGAAATCATGCTATGATTCCAGCTAAACATTGTATTGGTGCAAACACAGTTTTTCAATGGGCTTTTGATCATGTTTAGTGCATGTCTTCTGTGTATTCAGGCATACAGATTTTGCAAAATGAGGAGGATATGTTTCAAATAGATGCCTTGAGATACCTTATTAAAGATTGTGTTTGAAATAAATTAAGAACATTGTGATGCAGGCACTGAGGGGGGGGACCCAACCTGTTTCTGTCCGTGAGTAATGTTGACTCGTTTTCCATAAGTTTGGGACTTGCATTTAAAGAAACTCTAATCAGCATGGAAATGGCCCTCTTTGAAACAGCAGATGTAACATTTTAGTATTTTACTCAAGTTTATCAACTTCATTGTTAAGTTTCAAAGGTTTTAAAAAAAGTAGTTGAAAGAAAGAGAAGTTTTTGAACTTGTTGATGAAAAAAGAAAAATAATGGTTTTGGAGTGTAAATGAACACATTTTTCATCAATCCTATCCTTCCAAGTAGTAGAGAGTATTTAGTACATTCCTCATGGGGAGGAGAGAAACATGGCCTAAGTATTCAGAAAACAGCTGAGATTTGAATGTAGAGTGCAGAGCTAGTCAGGATCCTGACTCCCTGAAATGGAGCAAAAATGGTGTAGCTGCATTCATCTCATGGGAAAAATAAATCGCCAACCCAAGGAGTGGTGCTTATATGCTCGCAGTAGTCATCTTAGTTTTAACAAATACTGTGAGTTGCTTTTTTGAAATCTCAGCTTATCCATTTTTCAAATGGCCCCACCACAGAGATCATATTAAGTAATAAAAGGTTCAAAAGAATACAATAAGCCACTGAAGTAATTTGGTACTTCTCTAGAATGGTAAACCAGGCTTAGAACAGTTTGATTTTCAAGTCCTCTTTCACCTACTACGCTTTGCCAAGCGTGTATCTTCAATAAACATCAGCTATAGTCCTTTTTTTTTTTTTCCTGTGTTATCTCAGCTGTTAATATAGAGGCAGATAAATCACCACAATTTACAATTCATCTCAATTAAATTAACAACTTCATTGTTTCATTTAAGACACCGGCCCCTATCTCTAGTTTCACCGTCTGCTAAATGAGTGCTTTACCTGTCCTTGTGCAATAGACAGGGTGAACAGACAGAAAAATATCTAGAGGTCAGGTGTCAAGAGGATGGGACCACACTTTTCAATGATGTCCTGTGACAGGATGAGAGGCACAGGAAGTTCCATCTTAAAATGAGGAAAAAATTATTTACTTTGAGGGTTACAGAGCACTGGAACTAGCTGCTCAGAGAGTTTGTGGAGTCTACCTACACATACGTTGTTTGTTTATTTTTAGTAACATACAGTTTGTGTCAAGGTTTGACTCAGAATCAAAAATTAAACCAGAGACAAACAATGCTCTCAATCCCCTCCCCCTCCCACCCAGGTAGGGAAGGAGAGAGAGAATTAGGAGAGAGAATTAGCTGGATTGAAAACTAAATTAGACAGCTTTAATTATATGTACAATTATATACAAGTACGTTCAGAAATGTGCAAGAGCCTCTTGCCTCCCCCCACCCCCAGCAACTCCCCTGCACTCTCCTGAGCTGTGAGCAGTCCCAAAAACTCTCGGAGCGCTGTCTGAGATAACAGCAGAGCAGACAGGGCTGTGGGGAGAGTCATGAGGGTCAGGGCTGAGCCTGGGGGCGATGGTGACGGATGGATGGAGTCCTCCCTGGACGCTGGCCATGGATGGAAGAGAAGGGAAGAAGAAGCATGAAGGAAGTTGTCTTCTGTGATCTCTGACCTTCCTTGGAGCTTACGTAGATATATGGAATGGAATACCTTTGGTCAGTTCTGCTGTCTGTCTAGTCCAGCTCCCCTACGGGGGGGGTCACATACAATTCTCCTGCCCTCAGTAGCATCTGCAGTGGCAGATTCACGGAGTAGAACAAACTGACCTTCACATCTCAGCAGAAACATAAACATTCCAGTGTTACCAGTCCACTAGCTGGAACACTTGCTGCTAGTTAAAATAAAGTTTACTGAAGGAAAAAAAAATTAGTAAAAGGAAAATTAGCTTAATCCTGGCTCAACCCAAGACAGATGAATAAATGAAACAATTAGTAAGGGAATGAAGTTGTATAGAAATCCAGAGCAGAATTTCTTGGTAAGCTTTTGGAAATAGTTGGCTGGTCATCAATTTCAGAGTGTGGAAGAAGTGGTGAGTTTCCATTGGAATGGTTTAGAGGGAAATTGCAGGAGATCGAAAAGGCACTGGAAATAACGATAGATGTATTTTTAATGGCATGTAAATGCAGCAATATTTCTAAACTGCATAATTGGTATGAAAAACCAAGTAGATATCAAGTGCTTCCTCTGAAATAGAAGTGTTACCTACTTCTGGGGAAGCAGCATAGAGTGTCCCAGTCTTGATGAGATAGGCAGAGGCATATCAGCACTGACCTTCCAAACTTAATTTAATGCTTTCTTCTTACTTATCTCTGTTCTGCTATTTATTCCATGAAAAAACACACAACAAATCACCTGCCTATTCTAAATCAGTCCCACCAAAGCAATCTGTATTAGTTGAAATAGTTTCACAAGGTGTGAAAGTAGGGGACTTGCATAAAAAATTTGCAGCTTTATTGTCTTTCTAATTTGTAAACCTCTAAATAACTTCTAACATTTACATGTCTTTCTTTCTCCCTAGTCATTACAAAATACAGAAAGTGTATCAGTGTGATACAGTTTATTAGAGTAAGTTGTAGGTCCCAGGGTGACTGGACCAATTAGCTAACTTCTCTGACTACTGCATAGATATTTTGGGAATAACCTACCGGTATATTTGTAACATGCCTTTGGATATACTAAAGAAAGAATGATTTTTACTGCCAGTCTTTTACTCCAACTTAAGACCCTGTCCAGGTATTAAAAATAAAAGGAAAAGACAAATGACAGAATCACAATACCAAGCTGTGTGGAGTAGTTGACACCCTAGAGGGAAGGGATGCCATCCAGAGGGACCTTGACAGGCTAGAGAGGTGGGCCAACACCAACCTCATGAAGTTCAACAAGGGCAAGTGCAAGGTCCTAAACGTGGGTCAGTGCAACCCCAGGCACAAATACAGGCTGGGGCGAGAATGTATAGACTGTAGTTCTGAGGAAAAGGACTTGGGGGTGGTAGTAGATGAGAAGCTCAACATGAGCTGCCAGTGCGCACTCGCAGCCCAGAAGACCAACTGCATCCTGGGCTGCATCAAAAAAAGTGTGGCCAGCAGGGTGAGGGAGGTGATTCTGCCCCTCTACTCTGCTCTGGTGAGACCGAACCTGGAGTACTGCGTACAGCTCTGGAGCCTTCAGCACAGGAAAGACGTGGAGCTGTTGGAGAGGGAGGGTCCAGAGAAGGGCCACAAAGATGATCAAAGGGCTGGAGCACCTCTGCTATGAAGACAGGCTGAGATAATTGGGGCGGTTCTGCCTGGAGAAGAGAAGGCTCTGGCAAGACCTTATAGTTGCCTTCCAGTACCTGAAGGGGCCTAAAGGAAAGTCGGGGAGGGGCTTTTCACCAGAGAGGGTAGTGATAGGACAAGGGGTAATGGTTTGAAACTGAACGAGGGTAGATTTAGGTTAGACATAAGGAAAAAATTCTTCACCATGAGGGTAGTAAGGCAGTGGTATAGGTTGCCCAGGGAGGTTGTGGATGCCCCCCTCCCTGGAGGTGTTCAAGGCCAGGTTGAATGAGGCTTTGTGCAACCTGGTCTAGTAGGAGGTGTCCCTGCTCATAGCAGGGAGGTTGGAACCTAATGATCTTTAAGGTCCCTTCCAACCTTAACCATTCTATGATTCTATGATTTTGGTTGGAAAAGACCTTTAAGATCATCAAATCCAACCATTAACCCAGCACTAGAGAGTCCAGGGCTAAACCTGTTTTCCTAAGCACCACATCTACAGGTCTTTTAAACACCTTCAGGAATGGTGATTCAACCACCCCCTTGGGCAGCCTATTCAAGTGTTTAATAAACCTTTCAGTGAAGAAGCTTCAGCTAATATCCAATCCAAATCTCCCCTGGCACAACTTGAGACCATTTCCTCTTGTCCTGTTGCTTGTTACTTTGGACCTTGCAGCCAAATTTTTTTTTTTCAATTAATTTAATCCAGTAAAAATTATAACTATTCAGTACTATTTAGTGTGTTTACTCTTGCAGGCAAAGAGCTTCAAATTGTATAATGATTTTTTTCCTAGCTACTTGCTTGAGAAGGAAAATCTCTAACTCTCTTTTTTAATTTAGATAAATGTGGGATTTGGGTTGTTGGTTTTTTTATAGGCACAACACTAGACCTTCATATTGCTCATGAAAGATTAATTCTTGATCCATTATTATTTTTACTCTGTGTTAATAATGTATTAGATGTGCTTATTGTGTATCTGTGGATGTATAGATGGGTACACTTTGGTTAGACCAGTCAGAAGTGTTGCTGAGATCACCCTCACTCCAAACAGATTCTAATGCTTATTGGTTTAATGTTTTAAGAAAAATGAGTCAGTGCACGAAGGAATTTTATTCAAGATGTACTTATTAAATGCGTTGCCTTACTGAAGATTATACTTTCAGTATTGATCAAACCACTCTCCCCTGGTGTACAGATGATTAATTCCCTATTAACTCCTAAGATATGACTAACCCAAAGAGTGCATTTTAACAAGTGGCACTGCTTCCTCCAAAGTGCACACAAAACCCCTATATTAGAAGTAACTCCCCAAAAGCCTTTTGTGTGCATTTGTTACCTGCATACCTTAATGTATTTTTTTCTCCTGACATAACACTTTTTCCTGATTTTGCTGAATAACTCCACTTCCTTTTTGCTGTGATACCAGATACGTGCTCATTGCATTTTTTTTTTTTAATATCCCTTCTTAGAGCGGTATGTTTAGAGCTGGTTTTAAAAATTATATGAAACATTAAAAAAAAAGGTGATTCTGCAAAACCCTGTGATTGATGTAAGTTTCTGCCTTTCTGACCCAGATTAGTTAGTAGCCAGTGGGAACAAGAGGTATATAAATACCACAAGTCCATGCACTGACCAAGTCAAGCAATCTTAGGAACCTGTGTTTGTGATTCCTGAAGCAAAGTATCTTGACTGATGGCTACTCTCATTGAGAGTCTAATTTGCACCTGTTGGAGAGTTTTATTATGTATATGAAGCCAAGAGGAAAACCTGTTCTCTAGCCAAGTGATTTAACATTTCTTGTCATCTTTGAAAGACACAAGGTGGCCCAAGTACAAGCACTAATGAAAACTTTGTCATTAAGATCTCTAGCTGGAGACTGAAAGGGTCTTAACTCTAAGTAGTTTACTGCTCAGTGATCCTTGTCTTGCTGAGGGAGTGTCAAGACCAGCAAAGCTGGAACCTCACTCAGCCTTTGTGCATGTGTCTGTCTGTATGTATGGGAAATTTCAGAAAAATTGTGATTTCATTCTTCTGCAGCACCCAAAGTATCACCCAAACCCAAAAGTATTAACAAATATGAAGACTAATACTTCCAGCTGTGGGCACATTTCCCAATTGCTCATCAGTTTGCCACACATTAGGTGCTGTCTGTAAAGTTGTTCCTGTAAGACATGTGTTCATAAGAAAATGTGATCACATGAGTAAATCTGTAACAGAATATACAACTTGATTAGTGCTATGATTAAAATTCTGTATGTGTCAGTGTCTGTAAAATTTAGTTTTTAACTACCTAACTTCTCTAAAAGGTATCTAAACTTGACATCATTTCTCTGTTACTGGCCATGACCACGTCTTCACAAATTGCTGTGGTCTGTGAATCTTACAAGCATCCAGTTTTGTCTTTGCTAACACAACATGAATGAAGCTGTGAGTTAGTCTGAACCTATTACCAATCACTATGACATCTCATGAGATGCTAACACATTAAACATCAGGATGATTACTAAGTCAAGCCTCTTTCTGTGGACATTTCTGTGTAAGGGTTCAAGCTAGGCTCACTAGCTAGGATTATTTAAGGGCTTTGAAGGATTGATGAATTAAGAATTAAGTAAGCACAAATCAAGATAGACTTACAGTGAGATTACAGAAAAGTAGGGGAGTGCCTTTTTCTTGCATTTTGTTTTGAATTTTGGAGTATTGCACCTTACCAAATCTTATTGTTATAAAATGTCAGGGTTGAATAGTATTGGAAGATTTAGATAATTTACTTCCTGACTTAGAAAAGACCCCATCTTGTGTGTGCAATATTTTCAGTTGTGAATTAAAATTAAGTAGGTCTTACTTTTAATGACAAACATTTTGGACAGTGGCAGTTTCCTCTATTCAAAACTCTTCTAACACAAGAAGTTAAGAACTAGTTTCATAATCTGTGACAAATAAAGTGGGAGACACAATGGTAATGTTTACTGGTTTTGAATTGTGTCTGTCTCCTGAATATTGTTATCTGGTTTTAGCCAAATATTTGCTAGAAATAACAAGAATTTGAATTGTTTAAAAACATTTCAAATTAACTTTAAACATCCAGATTATCTTGACTAGACAACACTATTCCGTTTTTCAGTACTCTGAATCTAAGCTTTAGAAGCAGACTTCTAGAGCAAATTAATTTGCAATTATTAATTTCAGATAAACTTCCTGAAATATTCCACAATGCTTGCTTAATTACTATAGATTGACAATCATGTTTTAACATATTGTAAACAGAAAAGATGGAAAATTAATGTGAAATTGCAAAATAATAGTAAAAGGGGTGATATGTTTAATTTTTTCTAATATATATTTCAGAATTCATCTGATTTGTTTGTCTTTCTAATGGTAGAAAATAACCAAAATATCTTTAAAATCTGTTACACGTGGCTTGAATTAATCTGTGTTTCTTGAAGTGAATATATGATTTTTTGAGCAGGCAACAAAATTATTTCTGTAAAACTTTTCCATAATGAAGGAGAGTCTTAATGGCAGCAATATGTGCCATGTTTTATCTGTAAAATAGCTCAAGAGAAGCACGTTCTGTGACCAGAATTGGTGCCTAAATCCATCTTGCCCACTGTTCAGCATTGGCAGAAGAGGCCTACAAGCCTGGTCACTCACTGTGGTATGCTCCCCTAACATCCACAGTCAGCAGCTGAGAGACAATAGAGGATACATCCCCACCTATTCCCTTTAGTACTACTTTTGAACGTGGTTATCCATTGGTTTGTTTAATCTCTTCTTGAACGTGTGGTTATTTGCTCCAAATCTGCCTTTAACCCCAAGTTACACAATCATTACCCTTTGTATAAGAAGTACCTTCTTGTTTTAATCTAAGTTGCTGCAAGTTTCAGCAGGTAACCCTGATTCTAGATAGTTAGGCTGTCTCTCTGACAAGACAGCTGGACCATTGCCTTAATAATTTTCTTGTTCTCTGTTCTTTCTGAATCCACTGTGTCCTTCAGATATTGCAACCACCACTGCATACAGTTATATAGAATCATGGAATCATAGCATGGGGTTTGGTTTAGAAGGGACTTTAAAGATCATCTAGTTCCAACCCCTCTGCATGGGTAGGGACACCTCCCACTAGATCAGGTTGCTCAGAGCCCCATCCAACCTGGCCTTGAACGCTTCCAGGAATGGGGCTTCCACAACATCCCTGGGCAACCTGTTCCAGTGTCTCACCACCCTCATGGTGAAGAATTTCCTCCTAATGCCTAATCTAAATCTCCCCTCCTCAAGTTTTAATCCCTATAGTAACAGTATTATGTTTTCTGTCCATTCTCAATTATACTCTTCATGATGCCCAGCATTTTATTGTTGGTTTTTCTTTGTGTCATCTGTTGGACTTTAAGCTGATGATTTTAGATACCTGTTCACTATGGTTCTTGCATCTCTCTATGGAGTGGTAAGTCTCTGTTATGAGCTTTCTGTGTATCCAATACTGAGCAAAGGGCCTAAAGAAGCTAAAATGTAGAAGTCTTATAAAGAGAGTCTAATGACTGCAAGGCAGATATCAATAGGGTTTTTTTGGAGGGGAGATTTATAAAGAAAGTTGCGCCCTCTGTAAGTAAAACTCTTCTATTAAAGGGTGCTATTTAGATGGCTAGCATATGAGAGAATCTGTACATATAAAGCTCTTTGCTGAGGAACCTGCACTAAAATTATTTGACATTTAATCCTATCACATTTTCAGGATATTAATACAGAAGCCTTCTATTTGCTTTCTGCACAGTGTGAATAGCATTTGCTCTGGCTACATTGTATCATAATACACCATTTAGCCACTGATCTGTGTTTTGAAACTGCAAGATCAATTCAATCCAAATATCACAGAATAACTGCAGAACATACCTTTCCCCTTGTTCAGAGCACCTCAGTGTTAAGTATTAAATGAGCCAGGGTTATGATTTCTGGCAAATCAGTAAAACTAAAGGATTTTTGACCAAAGCCTTAATTGTCTTAAGAAGAGCGTGTATGCCTCTCAAAACAACAAACCATCAAGTATTATTGGCTTCTTTTCCTCTTAAACCTTTTGAATACTTCAGATTTTTAAATAGGAGAGAAAATGTTATGCATGTTAAGAGTTTTACAAATTAGCTGTGATTTTGTACTTTGGACTATGACATTCATTACTGGATTTGTGTCCTGTCACTTCCCTTCCTCTGTGATAAATGTATCTGGATCGACTGATTCTGCATTTTCAGTGGTTTGTTGTTTGTTTTTTTTCCATAACCCCAATGCATATGATAGAACACATTAAGTCGTATTTACTAATCACATCCACCATATAGATAAGGAAATCTTTCCTAACACAAATTTCAGACACTTGACCAGTAATGAGTTTATTCAGATGAAGTGTTAAATGTATGAGCTGAGATAAACATATCTGTTTCTGGAGCTTCTAAAAGAGCATCAATGTTGCATGGAAGCTGCTTCATGCTCAGAAAAGCATATTCACACTCACACAGGTCTTGTAACAGGATTAGCAGTGCTCCTTCTGCTTACTGCTGACCTGTAGAGGAGGAAAAAGGAGGAAGAGGAGGAGAATATAATTTTACAACAAACAGAGAATGCAAATACTCTTTCAAAATTAAATGATGGAGGTGATGGCGTATTTCTTCTACATGGCATTTTCATTGGCAACTATAATTTCCCTGGTTCCAATTGAAAAATGCAACCATATCTTTATTTTTTCCTTAGTCATTAAATCTCATTTAGTAGGATTTTTCATATTTACCAAAACTAAAATCATGGGCTTATGTGCCTGTGCAGATGCCAGACCTGACCCTCAGTGTATACTCTTGCCTTTACGAAGCACTCTCTTCTTAAAATTACTCAGAAATGTTAGTTTTAGCTTATTTCCAGCTGGAGTGGATCTAGCATAGTATCAAAATAAGGTCTAAGGTCTTCAGCAATGTATTTAAGTCTATTAGCAGTTAGAGGTGTAGGGACACTACATAAGATGTTACATCCTGAAATGCTTTATATATAGTGATGCAAGATTTAGATGTCATTGCACTGATGAACTTGGAAACAGTGCACAGAATAAAGCATAGCAGTGATACAATTGGCTCATTTAGTTTACACAGAAGACTAGTTTGCTTTCAAAATCTCTGAAGGAAGCCCAGAGCAGTTGCAAGAACCACGGCATAAAAGCTATCATGACATTAAGCTGTATGTGAAAAATGCCTAGATGAAGATCTTAGCACTAGTGTTTGCTGAACACCCCTAAGGACAAAAATTTTGAAGTGGCCATAAGAAAGATATGAGTACCCAGCTTTACAGACATCATCCAGAAGAAAATCTTTGTTTCTAGGACAGCAACACAGATTTTTTAATATAGATTTTCTTCTTCACATGGCTCTCTGAAAATGCAAGTGTGAGATGCTACTCATAGTTATCTACTTGTGCAGACAAGTAACTTTTAGCTGGTAGATCTGCTCAAGTTTTATTGATGCAGGATGTATATCCTTTTTTTCTCTGATAGAACAATCCTGTTCTGACTAATCAGCTAAAAAGTAAGCTCATCTTATTATCTGTGATGATGTCATTAATTTCACTGAGGGTTTTTGCTCAAGGAAGTATCATTCCTCAATTTATAGTGTAAGTTTAAACTATTGAAATTTAAAGCTCATAAAGGTCTCATCCTGCCATAAACTGTTTATGCTTAATTCTTTTCCATGTCTACCAGACACATTCACTCCCAGGCAGATGATACATAATTGAGTAGATTCCTTACCAGATCATTAAAGACCTCACAGTTAAGACCTCATCTAAGAACTCGTAATACAGTGATACGATCCAGAGATGGCAAAAATTTTTCATTATTGGTCTGAGGCTGCAGGACAGCAGAAAATGTGAGTTAAAATCTGAGCTGACACTGGAAATATGTCTACAAATGTTTCTCTAAAATTCCAGGCTTGCTTCCTATCATTTATTGCAGAATATTGCAGAGAGGGAGCCTGCAAATTTGCAAGGTTTTGCGGAACAAAGATATTTTGTAAAGAACTACACTAAAATACCATTCCTGGAGTAGGGAAAGACATAACCTCCTAATCATAAATAAACCATGAAGGTCATGGTCAACCCACAGATGACAGAATGCAACTGAAGGACTACTTCAGTCAACTCAGCCTCAGGCACTGGAGAAAAATTATACTTAAGTGTACTGTTATGTCAGAAGGCAATAAAGAACCAGAAATACCATCAACTTCAGGATGACATTCTCAGAAACCTGAACTCTAAGAGCATTGATCTTATGTGTAAAGGCAGGCAGAAAGTTATTGCAGTTGACAGAAACTGTGAATTTGAAAGACAAATCTTTATCCTAAGTCAGAAATAACAAAACTAATAGTGTTTGTGAGCAATGTACTGTACATACATATAGCATCATTGAATGCATAACATGAGTGCAACAGAGAGTTTAAAAACAAACTGAAAATAATCTGATGGCAGGGCTTAGTAAACAATTTGGTATGAATTATATACTTTCAAAGGAAAAAGTAAAATATTTAAAAGAGAATAGCTTGAACTGCTGAATGGCATCCAGATTGTACAACAATCTGGAAATGTCATTGCTAGTCTCACTAAAACATTCTTTCAAAAGAGATATCTGTCATTTTTCATCTATAATCAGACAATGTATAGATATAAATTGAATTTTTAATATGTAACTATCTGGGAAGGTCTTCATCACATTTTCACATGGTGAAAATTGTTTTCTTGTTCCAAGTCAATTGACTTACAGTAACGTAGGTAGGCTAAGCATCTGGCACTTTCATTTGACCACTCCCATCTTCAAACTATTTCCACTGAAGACTTCAGGTACAGGAAAAGAGAAAAAGTTTTTTTCAAAATTAGTTTCTAGTATTTAAATGGTAGTATGCATTTTATTTAAGAGTTTTTGCAGAAAAATTGCACTGCTTATATATTAATCTCAGTATAATCACTGAAGGGAAAGGAAAATAAAATCTTAAATCACCTACTGAGGCAATGAGCCTGAATTTTCACTCTCTGATAGCTACTATATTTACAGCAACACTGTGTCCTGATACCTCTGAAACAGAGACCTTTGCAGTCCCTGTGTGCAGTAACCAGAGTATATATCTCCCAGTCCCTTTTTCTTCTATTTCTTGCAATGATACACAGGCAATATTTCATTTGATAATACAAATAGAATTAGCATTGAGGAAAATTTAGAAGCCAGTAAACACAGTTCAAAATTGTTTTTTTTTACATGACTGCATTTAAGTGTAGCATCATACTTTTCAGAGATTGGTAACAACAAGGACTTTAGGGTCTACCTCTTTTAATCTCTACATTTTAATGAATCGAGATAGCTAATATTCATGTTTTAACTTTATGCAGTCCATGCAGTCACAGTTTCACCATCAGAATTGTGTACTTCAAAAGAAGTGGTGATTCTATAAAAGTGAAAAGTATGAGCTTTAACTGCTGCATATTTGTCCTAGATACACATGCAAAAATATTATTTTTGTGGGGTTTTTTGTTGGTTTTTTTACTTGTGCTCTCTGCCATATTTTAAAATGTACCTTTGCTTTGGTGGCTGAATTCTAATTTCTTATCTAGTGATGTATCTAGTACATATAGTAGCAAAAATATTCAAACTTAACTTGCAAAGATAAGTGACTTATTGTTTCCTTACTGGAGATCTGATAGAATTGTTAAATGTACTGTTTTACAATTAGACATTAACAAAACAGGGTTTGGGGATTTTTTAATTCACATAAATAATTACATTAACAAGAAAACTCCCCAAATATTGAATGAAAAGGGATTGTAGAAGAAAAATGGAACTGCAACAAAGGAACTGCAAAAAATGTACACTTGGCATCAAAAGGGTGTCTTCTCCAAGACCAGCAGATTAAAAGCTGTGACTCCCAGAGTACACTTCATCAGGTGTTTCTCATAACAAAGAGAAATACTGCTTGCTATGAGCTGTGCAGAATAATTGCAGAACCATTGTCAAGCCTTGTACTGAAAGCTAATCAACACAGTTCAGTCAACAATCACTAGATGGAAGAAAAGTTGAAAGTCTTGCAATTATGCAATCACCTTATATATTGAAAGAAAGACTACCCTACACAGAAACAGAAAATTGACAGTGCATTTGCAGTGGACAAAGACAGCTGGTTCCTCATTTTACAAATGGGATGTCTTTCCACAATTTCATTTTCCTGATGTAAGTTTCTTATTACGTACACAGTGCCTTGTTGTGCAAGTCTAATTTCACAGGAAAAACATTCTCAGAAATATTAGTGGATTGTTGCTGAAAAGAGAGGGAAGAGACAAAAGAAAATAATTTCAGGTCAACTCAGTGATGCTAAACAAGAAGTAACCAACATATAAAGTTCACTCAAGTTGCCTTAGCTATCAATACTGAAAAACTGTGAGCATTAGTAAATTGATTCCTGTGCTTGTCAGCTGTACCAAAATCCAGTCCTTGCCTGAATTTAAAGGGAACTCTTTAATTCTCAGCATCTAAAAATTCTGCAATTTGAGACACATTTTAGATGTTGTAACACTAGAAATGCAACTGAAAATAAAACACCTGTTCACTTCCCAATGCCATTGTTTTCAGAATAAACTCTCCAAACTGAGTTTTGTTTAACTTTGCTGTTTAAACGGCCTGTTTGCTGAAAGTCACCAGAGGACTAATAATTGCCTTGTATGCTTTGGTTGACCAGTTGGCTACCAAACCAGAATACTCTCTTTTGCCTATACCAAAGTAAATATTTTGAAACCATATCAGGATCCAAAGCTGATGTACTGATATACTGATAAGTCTCTCCTAACTCGCAACTCACATTAAACATTGCAGGGTCTCAATTCTGGAGTTCTGGCCCTTCTATAATCCTTTTGCAAATCAAAGTCAGAGACAATTCAGTAGCTGCTCTGACAGGAATGAACAAAAGTCCATTGAAAGTCAGTGCAAGTAACTTCATTGCCTCTCCGCTTCCTTGAGGCTCATCATACAGGATCTTTAGAAGTCACCAAGCTAAACCCTAACCAGAAAATGAACCAACAAAACAAAATAAGTCTCCTGAGACAATCTTTAATGAAAAAACAAACAAACAACGCCCCCATCTCTGAACCCCGCAAACCTTACCCCCCTCCCCATCCAATTAACTCTCTCCTGTCTTCTCAAATGTTTGAGAAATGATTATGGAATGAAATTATTTTTGGTCTGTTGATTCAGAAGGAATGGGGTCTGGTCTGCTTTGCTCTGAGTGAAAAAAGAAGCTCTCTAATTTTATTAATCTCCACAATTAGAACATGAAGATCTAAGGTACTCCAAAGCCATATGAGCATATTTTGACTTTTTTTCAACTAACTCACATCAGAAAAACTGAATAAAACAGAAGTGATCAGAATCTGATCATATCTTTAAAAACAAGAAATTGTTTGAGGGTTTTCATAAGGAAATCACACGAATGTGAGACTGAACTGAAAAGAGAGTAATTGCTCAAGTAATTTGACTATATGAAAAAAGAAATAATGTATCAGAAAATGGAGCACAGAATGTATGTACTGTTGATTCACTGCAAACATTAATTAAAGCAGTCAAAATGGTCTCCATAAGATGCCCCTAGAAAATAATTTCCAGCTTCAATGTTATTTCACTGTTGCCATCAAAACTGAAACTAATCTCCTTTCAAAGGTTTTCTCTTATTCCTTGTTTTATTTTTTTTACTTGATATGACAGGACTTGGGTTTGCCAACAGAGGGCAATAGTCAAGCTAGGAAAGACTACATCCATCATTTTTGCAACTTCTAATGAGTCAGAAGGACGCATAGAATCCTCATCTGCTTTTATGGATATTGCTGTGTAATTGCAGTGTAATTATGGCGCACAACAGCTTCAGAAAATTATCTTTGAAGAAAACAGCTGGTTCTCTTTAACAAACAGAGATGAAATCTTGTCAATTTAAAAAAAAAAAAATCCAAAAGAGAAATACTAAAAATATATGCCAATAATAAACAGGCAACAACAACAACAAAAAAAGAAATAACATAAAAAATTGAAATGGATAAATCAGAGAAACTGCTATGAAAAATAAGACTAAAGCATAAAACATTAGAAAATTACAATGATGTGAATGTGCTTTCATTATATGGTTTTATATTACAAAGCAAACAGGCTCATTGAAAAGATTTCCATTTTCCTTCTCCTACTCATATGTAAGACCCTGATCCCGGCAGCCCTTCTGCATGCTTTCCACTCAGCAGAAGAAATCCCCTTGGTTTCAGTGGAATTTCACCGCCTGATAAGGCCAGCCCCGAGCAGAGCCACATACCTCGCCAAGCCTTGCTCTGTCAAATAAGTACCGACGGCTTCTGCTGGGAGGGCAAGGGCAGGGGGCCAGGGCGCTGACACCTGGGACCAGTCTTGAGTGGGTGGGTGGCTGAAGGGAGAGGAGGAGCTGTGTGCAGAGCTGGGCGTCTGCACTGCGGCTCTTCGGAAGGGCAGAGCAGCCCCAGGGCTGGTGGGAGTGGAGCTTGCGAGGAGCAGGTTTTAGCAGCCAGCTGGGGAACGGGCCCAAACCTCTTCCACCGCAAGCCCAGACACACATCAACTGACGTGAGCTAAGGAGAGTGGATGAGGATTTGGTGCATTTCTGTAATGTGGAAACAGTAAAAAAGAGATAGGAAACGTTGCAAAACACTTTTTAGTAATTACAGGAAGTATTTCCAAGAGTTTTGAAATCTATATGGATATATAAATACAATTATTATGTAATTAAGCTTTACTAAAAATTAGTCCAAACAACAGTTAAACAATATATGTGGAAATCTATGTTGTATGGCAATGCTCTGCAAGCCCTGGGGCTGGGAAGATTTCAGTACTGAAGATATTTATTTCTATATGGTAAAGTGGGTGAACTGAGGGAATGTTTTTATCTCCCATAGATTAACTTGATCATGTGCTGTGTGGCTCTTCTGTATGTAACAGGTAGTCAGATCATAGGAAAAAAATTATGTCATACTGGCTGTAGTATCTTTGTGCCATGGTTACATGATTAATTTCACAGATTTGTGAAGTAAGTTGAACTACCAGACTCAAAATAGTTATTGAGTGTGGAAGATTAACTGTATTAAATTTGAAAACATATGGCCAAGGTTTTGCAGAGTAACTTTATTTGGCATGTGGTATGATCTGTCAAGCTTTGGAAAGAGTTTCATTTTTATCAGAATTATATTTTAGCATTTCCTAATTTGCATATATTTAGAAATTTTATGAACACTTGAATATACAATAATTCTGTAGGCTATGCTTGTATTACATTATGGAAGCATCACTTGTGGGTCTTCAGTTAAGGATGTGTTTTGCACTTAAAATAGGGTTATTAAGGTATAATGATACATTTTCATTCTATTTAACAGCATGATAATAATAAATAAAACCAACAGTGTATGCTGTGTGAAAAAATAGTATTTCTGAAAAAACTATTTCATTTTCTTAATGGTGCATGACTTTTTAGCTTCTTGCATTCCATTTCCTTGTTTGTTTAAATGTGGTAGAAACAGTGATCAGGCTGAAGAAAACCTCAGATCAGAGATAGAGTTCACTTTTGCATGTGTGTATTGTTCTTTGCATTTGGTGCAGCATAAGACTTGCCCAAATATTTGTAAAGGCTAGTCTCTTAACAGTTCATCCATGGTGTGGACAATGTTACTGCTCCATGGAATGAAAGCTTTCACTTGGTTCAAGAGCTTTGAACAATGCTGGGAGTGGGGGAGTGGTATGTCAGAAGTATGGACAACTGGGTATACAGATGCAGTGTGCTGAGAGAAGGCTCATGTGTTTTAGCAGGAGGCCTAAATTTTCCCTGCCATTTTCTAATGTGAATTCTGCAATGGCATCATGGCACTATTCCTGGAGAAGATGAGCAACAGATCTGTGAAAAAGTAGGCAACTTCAGAAAAATGCAAGTTTAGTAGTAGTTTAACCAGTAAACTGCAAAGTACCTTCTGCACTTTTAGCTGTTACACAGCCCAGGGGACAAAAGCTGTATCTCAGAGAAGCACGTGGTTGATGTTGCTGTTTATCCTGCCTGATAGTGAAAGGTTAGGGAAACAGTCAGCATTATGGATATTACTTGCCAAGATGATGAGAAAGATGCTTTCATGAAAAGGCAGTTGGAATGTGTTATTGTCATTGGAGGAAATATTGGCAAAGAGTGTAACTGAAGAAAACATTGAGCATGATTGAACCTGTGTTTTAAAATGTTCAAGCTACAGTTCCATTATATGGCACTGAATAAACTAAAAGCATTACTGGTGAGACATTATGCAGAGAAAATCACATAAGTTTTGCTATGAATTCTGCTGATTACTGAAAGAGATTTTTAAGTATTAAAATTAAATATGGACATCAACTTCAAGAAAGTACAGCTCTGCTTTTGAATCAAAGAATTCAATTAATAATAGCAGAGTTTTTCCATGCACATACTTATATTTTTCTTTAGCAACATGATTATGAAAAATGCATTTTTTATATGTTAACACTCAGTAACCAGCAGATAGGTTTAGTATTTTCAAAGAAGGACACATTCCTGCAGGAGTTAATAATCTAAAGATGGACCTGAAGTCAGACATTGGGAGGATGAAACAACGAATTTGTTGGCACACCAAGGACAAAGAACTCATTTATCCAGAGGGATTATGTAGACTATAGCTAAGGGAGTGATATCAGCATAATGTTGTAGTGCTGACATTGAGAATAATTGATTCGCATAAACTTCAATTTTGTTCATTGCTTGGTTGCTTTTCTAGAAAAATCTCAAAGATGGAAACACTGAGAATGAAACTAGCTGTACATGCCAGATTTTAGACAACATCTAAATAGTCTAGGCAGCACCTCTATGTACAAAGTGAACTGTCACTTTTTGAATTTTTTTTTTTCATTCTTGTTTATTTCAAGGTCAGATAGAAGAAGTCTGTGTGCAGAGCAACTGAAAAAATGAAGCAAAATGTGTATTTTTCTGAAGTTCAGACATATATGAAAAGTTGATATATAATTAATAAGGACCAGACTATTGAGATTTTCACAACATAAGTACCTTAATCTGTAGCTTCAAAACAGATATATTCAAGGTAAGACTTATCTGTAATCATAGAGTCTTGCATCTCAGTAGGCTTATTTTAGATTAAGTTAGTACAGAAATCCTGATGAGTATATTCTTTACTTTTTACTCCTCTGAGAAAGTATATGGAATTTAATTCCATGTTTGTTAATCAGGCTTTGTAAGTCACCCTTATAGTTCATTCAAAATTTATACTAAATTTAGATGACACCAGGAGGAGATTGCTATCCCATGTTGTTTCCAGTTAGCTTGTACTATCAAGATTTTCTTACTATGAGATATATTCTAATGGTATTTCCTTAAGTTCCCCTGATTCTGGCTATCCTATTAGTAGAATCTCTCAGGTTAAAAAAAATTAAGTGAAGTAACAGATGATGTTTCTCTTTGTACTACTTCAGTGATCTATCTTGATTGTTGCTTGTTAATTGTTGAAGTCAGGCTGAGATTACTTCATCCCCCAGCAAAAAGTTTTGTGTTCAGAAAGACTTCCAATCTGTCCTGCAAAGAGCCACACAGCTACAGGCAAGCATGCTGTACTATCACCTAAAAATACCATTGTCCTACCTCAAAACTTTGCAAGGTATTTAACAATTTTCAAGCTAGTGAATCTTTTATTTTAAAAGAAGACTTCGTTTTTAAGTTGTCTGTTGTTGTGAAAGAGAACACATTACATATGTGAGTGTTTCCAAGGTATTTCCTGCCACTAAGACCTCCATCCCCATCTAGTCATTTGTAAGTACTCAAAGTTGGCCATGAGCCTGTTTCTGAAAGAGCTTCTTCACCCACATATGCCTGTGCTCAGAATGATTGCTCTGGCCTTCAGTCTGCTCATTTAAGTCTAATGAGGTCTGCAGAGGTGACTGTATGACTCACACAATGAAGTCATTTTTCCAATTAGCATTCTGACAAATGTATTATAAGTAGAGCTGCTTCAATAGATTTCCACAGCTAGGAGAGACACTGGATATCACAAAATACTCAGTTACTTCCTTCTGCTCTGGTCAGAGAAATTTCATTCACTCTTGAGTATGACTATTCACACAACAGATGGATATTTCATGTCTGAGGAGTGTGACGCATTCCTAAATCAAGCTCTTTCTGTATCTGCAACCTAAAGTGCTCGTGCAAGGCACAAAAATTAACCTTAATCTGCAGTAGGTATTCATAAAGTTCATTATAAGAAGCCTTTCTTTTCTTAAGAAGTCTTTTATTCATTATTGTGGGATATGATGTTTGGAAATGTAAGCAGCTGACACCTAATGGAAGACTTTTAAGTAACCAATTGAAAAGCCGTTTTCCTGTGTACCTGTGCCCTTTCATTTTGGTATTTGTGAACATTTACTTGAATGGCTCTTGTTGCATGAATATGGGAGGAAGGGACTCAGAAATCACCTTAAGAGTATTCATTGATTTCTATTTGTTACTAGCTAAGTATCATTTGTTGGTTTTCACTTTAAAAATATGTTCATGTATGCAGAAACAAAAACACATGACTTAGCAAATAGTTATGTTCTATAAATTGTGAATAGTCAGTCATCAAATCACCCTATTTACTGAATTTCCCAACATAAACTGTTCCCAGATCTAATGAAAACAATGAATAAGTTCATAGGAATTAAAATTATTTACCAGAAAGTCTTGTACAGAATGAAGTAATATACTGATTTAGAGAATTTATGCGTTATGAATAATTTGGCTATCACTAATTGGAAATTTTCTCGTTAAAAAAATAATAATTTTACCTTGTTTGATAAAAGATTGAAAATTCTATGAACAGTTTATTTTTCAAAATTTAACTCTGTTTAAATATATAATCATCAACACTACCAAGTGAAAACTACAAGGAATTGTGCTGAAGCTATTAAAGAGAGAAAACTAAATCTCTGAGATTATTCCCAAAAGCAAAAAAGAACTTAACCTGTGGTTTTCTTCCTTTACAAGTTGTTTACATTTCAAGAGTGTTATGGTGCATTTGTAACTGGTTTTGTTTTACTTTTGTATTTATTTCATCTTAAATTTGAGGTTTGATGCTGTTATCATGGAAGCAAGTGAGGAACATGACACGTGCAACCAGTTAACTCATATGAAAAAAAAACATATTTTTTCAATATAAATCCCATCTATGTGATATCTCTTTAATATTTCAATAAATAGATCATCTTCAACTGCAGGGGAATGTTGGTATTAGAAGTAATATAAAGTGCAAATTTAATTTTACATTGTGTAATCACCCAGGCAGAGAAACCCTCTCAAAGTAGTGATCTTCCTACTACAATGTTCTGTCATAACTGAGTCAAAAATTGCCAAGTGGGGTAGCATCTATTATTTGACCAACTGAGAAAAAATGCCATGCTTTTGAATACTCAGGAACTCCTGCAGATTTCAAGTAGATGAAGGAAACTCAAAGCTAAAAGGACCTAATTAATTTGTTGCTTTCAAAATAAACAATTGGAGCATGTAAATATGACTCAATACAAAGCCCTATGGCAATACTCTAATTCTGAACTAGCCAGAATAAGGCAGTGTTACCTAGACAGAGAATTGTACTAAGGGGGCTACAGTTACCAAAGTAATTCTGGATTCTCTTGCAGACTTCAGGTAAGTTCTATCAACTCATTGATATGTAGCACAAATAAGTGGTCCTAAATGGAGTGAGGCACTAAGTCATTTTGATGGCTGTGTCCCATTGATTTTAAATTATATTAACTGCCTTAGGTAACAGAAGTCTTCTTACCCAGTGTGAGATCCATTTCACCTTCCTTTAGGTGTCTTCAGAATAAATATCTACAGCTAAGGCTATGGTCTTTCTAAGGCTGTTGGGACAGAAAAAACACGAACACAGTTCATGTGACCTGCTTTTGAGAGCAAATTACTTGAACAGCAGTTGACTTGCCTACCAAACAAGCGATCAGGAGAAGTCCTGTCTGTTGAACGCAGTGATCTCTAGGATTATAGGTAAGGTGGTGCAATCCATATACTTTTTATGTTTGATTTTGGTTTTACAGAACAGGAAACCTCTTTTATTTACCCCTTGCAGTAATACTATTTCCTATTGGTCTCAGTTAACATAGGCTGTTGTGAGCACTACTCTTTACAAACATGATACTGTAATCTTCAGAGGTCCATTGATGTAGCCTTCATAGTGACTTAAAATCAATCTACTAGAATAATATCTTTGTATCTTTTTCTCCTTGTACAGAGCAAAAACAACCCTCTCCCTAAAAAACCCCGTGTGTTTTACAGATCAAATAGTCTGACAGAAAAATCAGACTGGAAAGGGTGGGCTAGAAAAAAGGGAGCAAGGTAGTAGCCTTCTATGATTCCTGAGGAGACAATGTATTTGATGATCTCATCACGAAGGTTACTAAATAAATGAAAGTAAATGGCTGGTTGATTCCCTTTAATTCAACATGTGGTGTAGACACTTCCTTCCCATTCCCTCACTACAGTATGTTGGATCACATTACACTTGACAATAAGGATTGACTTAGTGGTTTTCAGTTCTGTGTAGAGATTTTTATTCTTTTTCAAAATGATTTACAGATTGCTGTAATCTGCTTTCTAACTTCTCATTTTGTTATTGGAGCTTTATTAAACTTTTTTTGGGAAATCTTTACTAGAATTTTATTGACATACATTAGCTGAGAATTTCCAGATCTCCCAATTAACTACATCTATGTTGGTTTTGTTATCAAATCACTGGCCTTTTAGGTTTGGGCTTTTTTTTTCGCCTTTGTTTTTCCCCCTTTTCATTCTTTCCTATTGGATGGTTGAGGGGAAGGACATAGTTGTCAAAGACAATAACAAGCTACCAAAGTTACTATTGCATTAAGGCAGGTATGAATTTTAAATTTGACTTGAAGCAGGAATGCAGTACAAATGCAAATATTCCCCAGTGTAAAATAAAGCAAATGAAAGGAAATGAACATGAAGTACTGATTCAATGGTTCATAATCAATGCTAGTAAGGATGTTGGAATGGATGGTTTAGAATTTCTGAAGATGGTTACACAATATTAATCCACTATCTTGAGTTATCTAATATGTCCTTGATAGATGCTAAGGCACTGGTGAGGCTTTGCATACATCCTGGAATTAGTGTCATTTAAAGAATTATCAGTCTTTATCGCCTCTCTTGCCAGTCAGTACAAGTTAACTTATTAGTCTGTGAGAGACAGAGAATGATGGAGACTGCAAATTCTTTTTTCAAATTTCTAATAATCATCCTTTCATGTGACTTTCATCCTTATTGCTTAACAGCTATGATTCTTCTCCAATTTATTAATGGCAGAATGGCAGAACTTTTGCTTTTAAAAATTGGTTGACCCAAGTAAGTCTTACAAATGTCTTCAAATATTTTCATGTATCCAGTTTAATTAATATGTTACTTACAGACTTGAACAAAAATCATTAGATATGGGCTTTTTCGCCATTACATGTTTTAATGGCAAAATCAATCAATTTCTGGTTTATATTATTAATATTGATTTACTTTCATTGTCCAAAAATACCCGTCTGATAGCATAGTGCAGTGATGCTGGTACTTCATCACGTTTAAAGTCCTCCTTTCAAAGAGATTTTGATCTTAGTCAGGACTGTTTCTACCAAAGCAGACTGATAATCAATAGAGGAAAAAATGTTGCTGTGCTTTTGGGATAAAAGAATTGGAATTTCAATCTATTTTTTAATAGCTAAAGGAAGCAACTTCTTCCTAACTTGTTTCTGCATACGTTGTAAAAATGAGAGTGTAGCCAGGCACCTTAGGTTACTTGGTTTAGTTTAAGCAGCCTGACTATTTAATAAACTTTTTTATTATTATGTTTTTATTGTATTTTTTTTTTTAAATGCATGTTCAAAGGGCACCCACCTTTTTAAGACATCTTCTGCAGTCCCTGTTTATGTAGTCCATTGACTTGCTCCTTCTGGATCTGGTGAGACTGTCTTTGAAAACAGATGTTATTTAATGCGGGCAAAGACTCCAGAAAATGGGCCTTCAAAATTATGTAGACAGTCAAACTTATCCCCTCAGCTTCCAATGAGGAGTAACTGATGGTACAAACTCATTCTGTTGATACTGGCAAGAGCTGACCTTAACAACATGATAGCTGGAATTGCAAGAAATGTTCGCAGTTTAGCCAAAGACCTCTGAAGTTTCATACTTTTCTAAAAGTCTTCCACTTTAAAATTGGGGTGAAGCTACTCTTGAATTCAAAAGGATTTTGATGTTGAATTAGGGTCAGAACTTCCAGAGGTTTGTTATCCTATTTGTTAGCTTTTGTAAAAAAAATTGGGTGAAATATAGTACTTCCCTCAGAGGAAACTAGTACCAGTCAAAACCTACATGAACATTCATACAAGTTTTCAATGAACGATAACAACATTTTTCATTGATAATACAAAAATTACCTATTAGCTCTATTGTTATTTTGTTAAGATAGCAAGCATATTCATTTAGATTCTTCCATTCATTTTAACTTCACAATATCTGGAGCAGTCATCCAGCCACTGACCCACACAGAATTTCTAGCCTCGTGGCTGACTGAATGCAGGTGGATTTGTCTTTCAGAATGCTGATACCACTATCCTGAGATGGGAAAAAAAGTTTCAGACTGGACCTAAAGGCTACCAGATATCACTCAGTCACTGAAACTAGTATGTGGCACTATGCAATGTTTAAAATGTCATTGCACATCCCACATCCCAGATCTTACATTATTTAAAAAAAGAAAAATGAGAGAAGGGAAGTGTAATCATTCATACATTCCTGCTGGGCCAGCTTTGCACTTGTGTAGCTGTGAACATAAGTGCAGCTCCCATTTAGTTGCATTTTTGTGAATGACTGCATTGTGAAGTCAGTGGAACTCAAGAAACAATAAAGTATTGGCTCTTTTAAAGTCGTATATGGTTATGATGCATCTACTGAAGTATGGCCAGTAAACAGGCTGTGATATAGAATGTGTGAATGTGATTTGCTTTGACCTTGGTATGTGAGGATAGCACCAAGAATATATTTGCACTGAGACATGTAATTTAGCATTGGACCAGAGCAAGCATGCACTAGGATGTGTGATTTGTGTATTTGCAACAGAAGGAGGGAGCCTGTACTAGGCATGGGAGCTTTGATGCAGTAAATATCCTCAATTACAGAGTCCAGAGGGAAAGGAAAAGGTGAGAAGGTCAGATTGTGACTGTCTATGGAGGGAAAGGAACAAAGAGTGTTTCTTCCTTTGTACTCACCTAACAGTGACCTGTGCACCATTTCCGTCTTAGCACTATTTTGACCTGTTATAAGGTCATGTGTAGGAGAACAAAAAGGAGAAAGCTTTCTTTGTCAGCTGTTGTATAGACACAGAAGGGCCAGGGACAGTCTGGCCTAATCTAATCACAAATTCTGATATTCCAAGCAGATTTCAAAAAGGTAATTAAAGCTTATAGTACTAAATAAAAGTTTGTGTCTCCTCTGAATTTGATTTACTGAATACTTAAAAAAATATATTAAATGTGAACTTAAACCTTCAAAAAAATGAATTAATTTTCCTTTTCTCTCCTTTTCATCTATTGATATTCATATCTCGTGCAACTTATCAAAAACCTTCAAAATAGGACAGTTCACGAAAAATGGAGTGAGGTTTTTACTCCAGCACACGGTAAAGTTCATATCAAAAGATTGGTAAAGTGTATCACCTACTTGTACATGAAAGCTCTGATTCCAAGTATATGAACTGAAGAGCTCAATGTAGAAAAGCCTATGACTCAGCTGTAAGACATTTCATTATAGGAGTCTCTATGTACCATTTAAAATGTATAAGTGTCATCATAAACCTCCCGCTCTCCTAAGAATAGAGCTATCACTGGACCCTCTTATCGCACAACCCCAAGGTACAATATGATAATGATACTGCTGAACATCAGTGTATGGAAAGAGAAAACACTGGAGATGCCGCAAGGATCTCAACTATAAAGAAAATCAAATTAAAATATTAATTTACTGATTAATATAACATTAGATGACCCATTTCTCCAGCTTGTTAAACAACAAAGACTCGCAAAACTAAATAAGGGCCTAAGAGATAAGTGTTTTAAGAATTCCCATAGAGATGTTTAGCTCCTTTTTAAACATCATTAGAGATGTACTTTGCATATAACAGGCAGTTCTATTTTTTTGCTGCACTGACAAGTCCTGCTTGTGTTTATTAATACACACTTTCAAAAAAGGTTACTAAGTGGGGGTTTTGGTCATAGAGTTTAATGAGATGATACTGTAGAATGAAAGAAAATGAGTGCCAGACAAACTTGTGGGGACAAAAAGCAAATCATGGGACGAGGGTCCAAAGTCTGATGTTAAACTATCCTACAAAATTTGTTAATTTGTGCCTTCTGTGCCTTCTGCCTGGAAAACAGGGGTGCCTGCTGTGTGGGGTAATGGGGAACTGCAATATGTGATTTGTAAAAGGAAATGACAACCTAATTTAAAGTAACTAACGTTTAAAAGAAACACAGTGACATTGTAGATCAAATTTTATTTATTTTATTTTTATTGTTTTGAACTATGATTATGTCCCATAACCTCAAGGTATTGCTTGAATTTTTGTGCTATATTTTACTGAAAAGTATCAATAGGAGTATTTAGCAAGGTTTTTTTAAATTGTACTTCTCCTTAAGTCAAACCGTTGTAGCATTAGAATTGTGACTGCACTCCTGTGAGTCAGCCTATGTCTTACTAGGAGAAGAAATGGAATCTTCTGTTTCTGTGGATAAATGCCTTTCTCTTTTCCTTAGTGATCCACAAGATACTACCCTGTGAGCATGGTTGTTTGTCTTGCAGCTCACATACTATGTGTATTTTTAAATAAGTTCAAAGGGAGGAGAGTACTATGAATTTCAAATAGGCTAAAAAAAAAAAGCAACTATTTCTGTAACAAATTCTTAATATTTCACTTGCAAAATTTTGCATTTCTGGCCTTGGCCTCCTCATAGATGTGATTAGGCTGGGAATAAGGCAATTAAGGCTTCCTAAAACAGGAGAAGACCCTGTCCCCTATACATACAGTGTTTCAAGTTCTTATCCTTCTCTCTTTTGTTTTTGTCCCCCATTCACTGCCTCCAAGGTACCAGCTATCCTTATCCCTGCTCCCATGGCAACAAGTTTCTGTTCCAGCGGAAATGGCTCTGTCTCTTCATCTCCTCCCTCTGCAGCTATGTTCTACAACATGTGAGTGGCTTGATTTTCTCTCACTACTTTTTTTCCTTTATTTATCAGGCCATCTGTGCTCATTCCAAACCTCTACCGTGAATATACTGTATGTGGCTCCACTTTAGCAAAGCAGTGAGTGAATTCAGGCATGTTTTCTTTCTTTTTGCAACACACTCTGAACTCTTCTGTGCTTGGCTGTCTGAAAGAGGAAAGAATTATCATTATTTTAAACATTGTCCTCCCACATTTCCATGGCAGGATCAGCATGAATTGAATTGTAACCACAAACATTAAAAAATGTAAATTAGATTAAGAAAGGTTAGAGTTGTATGTGCTTTATGAACATGCCAACTGGCACCAGACTCATTTTTGTAGGCAGTTTTTGCACAGAAAAGAATATGTGAATTTTTGAAATAATTGGCTAACATCAAATGAGAAAAATACTTTAGAATAACCATTCCCTTTTTAGTTGGCTCCTTAATATGCTGGAAAGCATTTTATAACACAAAATATTCATTTGGGACCATGATTCAATTGTGCAAACAAGCCAGTAACAGCTAACAGTTCCAGAATCAATATGTAGCCATTTGAGGAGGCCGAAAATACATGGACCCAAAATGTAAAAAGAAAAAAAAAAAAAAAAAGTAGGAAAGGAGGAAAGATCCATTGCAAATGTGTTATTTTTAAAACAATTTGCTGAGTTGTGATTGTTTGGAATAAAGCAACGTTGCTGCTGAATAATGCATCACTATACATTACAAAGACTAGCAAGTTACTCTCTTTTCTATTACAAAGGGATTTTTATTTTCTATAAATCTCTTCCTGTTATTTCTTTTTAAGTTCTGAAGGGCTTGGGACCTAAAAGTTCACTTAATCTTAATGGGAAACACATGATATTTAATAACTGTCAGTGCCATGTTGAGATGATATTGAGTAGCTTCTCCTCTTAAAACATAACTATATCTCGTATAACCCTTAGTTCCTTTATTTTTGTGAGGAAGTGCTGTTTTTGCATCTATCTAGTTGGGCGCCAACTGGCTGGAAAGCAGCTAGCTTTGCAGACAGCACTAGGGTCCTGGTGGGCAGCAAGTTGGCCATGAGTCAACAGTGTGCACAACAAAAGGTAAAGACCATATTGAGCTGCATGAGCAAGATCACAGACAGCAGGTCATGGGAAGTGCTTATTATCCCTGAGAGCTTGTGTGTGTGCTCACATCTGGAGTGCCACGGTCAGTGTTGGACCCCTCAGTACAAGAGAGGTACCAACAAACAGGAACAAAGCCTGAGAAGGGCTACTGGGATAGGCAGGGGCTGGAGCATACAACATGCTGAAGGAATGCATTTATTTAGCCAGGCAAAAAGGCTAAAAAATGATTTATTTTCTTTCTTTAAGTACATAACAGGTGGTTATGGAGAAACAGAGGCAGTCTCTTCTTAGAGATTTACAATTAAATTATAAAGGACAATAATAAAAGGTTGCAGCCTGAGACCTTGCAAGTGGACTTAAAGAAAAAATTCTTCACAATGAGAATGGTTAAATGCTGGACAGGCTGTCAAGAAAGGCTGTGGATTTTCCACAAGGCTTTCAAAACTTGACTGGACTATGCCCTAATTAACCTGATCTAACTTTCCAGTTAGCCTTAGTTTGGACAGGGGCTTGGACCACATAACCAACAGAGGTCCAGTCCAGCTAAGATTATCCTATGATTCATGAGTGTATGAATACCAGTTCCCTAGCAAGATTTATCTTCACTGTTCTTTCAAGAGTCCCAGAATAGAAAATACTGAGGAAAAAAAAAAAAAAAGTAATCTTTGCACATTAAGACAGACAGCCCACAGAAATGGTTGATTTAGACTCTTTTGAGTAAGTCACTTACACCATCATAACCTTGGACAAACAATAGAGCATCACTGTGCTTCAGTTCTCCTTCAGTAAAATAGAATGGATAATATTACTTCACATTTTGTCTAAGAGTAATTCATCTTTATGCACTAAGGTGGTGTTTTTTTACAGACTGAGCCAAAACAGCTAGTAATCAGAGATGTTATGATACAGTAGCAATTGTGCATCTGGCCAGTGTTGGTATTAGTTCTCAAGCATCATTGTAGAATACATGGGGAATGGGAAGGGGTAAATAAATGCTCCCAGAGACCTTTCCCTGGATATAGAAACTTGTTTCAGATATATCTGTGATTCAAATAATAGTTTTAATTATTATGTCCAATAAACACTTTGATAAGGGATATAAGCACCAGGACATTTGCCGATGTCCTTTTCTCTCCCAATCTTCTAAAAATTACAGAACTGATGTCACAACACCTTGTCTGCCCTAAAAGAAAATGTCGTCTCCAGGTCTTTGCTTCATGGTCCTGCCTGCTGTTGCAGGTGGAGTGCTCTGCTTCTTGACTGTGTATTGAGACACTGTAGGTGGTAGGCCAGTACTGTATAAATGTTTTGTGGTTAAAAGCCAGTGATGTGATTTGTGTTTATAAGTTTTAAATTGCCTTCCTGACAAAATATGCACAAGCTGAAAGCTTCTGCTCATGTAAAATTGTGATGGATTGCATTTTATTGGAACTTAATAGTAATATCTCTTTGATTTGAAACAACGAACCCTTTAAATTACTTTAGAAACTATGGTGGGAGAAACGTATTTTTCTCCCTCCATCACCACCATCAGAGAGTGACAAAAAAACCTCTGTTCTTCAGAACACACATACAGAAGCATATGCATTCAATCATAGATACACATGATCACACATTTGAATTTAGAGAAAATGACAAATAATATTAAGTTGAATTTTTTAACTTGGTATTAGATAGATGTCTGATTTTCAGAAATAAATTCAGTGCTAAGTACTTAGAATACATAGAATATACAGGCATATGTCTATATCAGAATACAGACACTATATTTATTTTTATACATGAACGAAATACAGATATTAAACTTGAAACATATTTTCAAAGACACAGGACTTTTATGAAATTTATTTTTTGGTTTCACCTATAGCTTTTTTACTTAGTACTTATAATAAATATTATATTTTTATTTATATCTAAATATGTCATTGTCATATTTTAAACATTTCTTTTATGCAGGGGACACTTAATTTAACACTCCCAAGTTAAAGGGAATATAAAGTCAATGGAGTATATAGTTAAAGGTATGTTTTTTCCTTTCATCATAGTCCTTCAAAACAGGAAACTTTAGGTTTCATAATGTATGTGTATTTGACAGAAAAAAAAGGAAAAAGAGCAGAGTTAAAACTGTGAAAGCTTGACTTTTTTTCTGCTAAGAAGCTTTTAGTGGCAATAGTTACATGTTGAATATTATTAGACAAAACTGCTGTTTAAAACTGAAAATAAAGTGGAGCATACTTGGGAAGACTGTCTATCAGAAATTTAAAAAGTAGTAGTGCATAATTTATCAGTGTTAATAGCCCTTAGGTGCATTTCTGAAGGAATTAACCTAAACAGTCAAACTATTTATCACATCACAATACATAAAATGTACTTTTGATTAATAAATGGACATTCTGTTGCCTTTACAGCTACAACAAATCAATCCTCCTTTACCTTTTGTCTACAGTTTGGGTTCCTTTAATGGCTTTTAATGGGTTTTATTCTACGCTCACATAGCAAAGCTTATTAATTTGCTTCCTGGAAGACTTTCTTTACTTTGTGGCATAATCTTACAGTGTCTTTGGTACACTTACAACTAACTATCCCTATGGAGAACAATAATAATGCTGTCTGTTACCCTAAAGCATCATTCATTACTCCTCAGATGAGATGCTTGGTTCAAGCCTGCCTTGGAAATTATAAAGTTACTGTAATGTATTGTAGTTCTAGACTAAGTCTATGAATTCCTTCAGTTAAAAATTTCCTTGGGAAAGCAGGATCTTTCCAGCTGCTCTTAATGGTTGAGAGTACTTTGCTTGCATAATCTTGTCAGTTGGCAAAGGAGACCTTGTCCAGCATCTTATGCAGAACTAAACCAGATGGACCTAGTTCTATACAATAAATGGAATTATTATTTTGAGAGATAATGAGCAAGTATTTTGAAATTACAAGTCCAGACCTGAGACCTGTAGTGATGAGGTTTTTTAAAAACAAGTTGATTCATGACTGTTTCTGTGACAATATTATATTATCAATATTTACTTTGCCACTTTTTGACATTCAGAACATGCAGTTGGCTAAAACAACCTTGTAAGAAAACGTAGCAAGGACATAAAGTTACAAGTTTGGGGGACACAGTGGAAATTCTTAGTTCCTCTGAATTCTGAGAAAAATTGCCTAGTAGTCTGAGTATGCTCAGAATTTAAAATAGAATACCTGAATTTGCTTATTATCTTACAATAGACAGTTATTCAGCATTAGTTTTTCCTAGGTAACTCTGCTTGGATGAATCTTAAAATGGTCATATGGCATTTTCCAGGAAAGGAAAATGACCCTTTTACATCCCTTACACTGCTATAATGAAGTTAAGCACGTATTAGATGCAGTGGAGTATCTCTCAGGAAGGTTTTTCCACTTGGGTCTGAGTTCTGCCTCCACGAGGATGACTTAGAGTTTACTTTATTAGAGAATACAAAACATCCGAATAATCTGTCTTCAGACAATATAGATTATTACATTCCTTTAGACATTGGATAATCCTCTCTGGGAGAGGATCAAACATTAAGAAATCAAGATGTAAAATATATACTATATAATTTTCAATCAATATAGTTGTTTGAAAATGTGTGGGAATCACAAAAATATAAACCTGTTTTTTTGTGGTTTTTTTTTTTCCCAGAAACTATGATGTAATTTTTGAACAGCATACTGTAAGAAAAATGATGGATTTGTGTCTGGTAAAATACTGCTATTAACAGAACAGGGACACAGAAGCATATGGAGACAGTAGTTAATAAAACAAGAAAATGTATCCTGAAATGCCACCACACACAAAAAACCAACCCCCAAAACCCTCTTCCTCTTCTGCCTCTTTTATTCATCATTTCCATTCCTAAAAGTAGATACATATCTCAGGTAATTGGGTCCTGCTGCTCTTTCTTACTTTTCACAACTTCCCTTCCACTATATTTTAAAGCAAAGTGTTTGTGACTCTAAACTATTTATGGATACTCAAATCTCTACTCCTTTGTAGAGCTCGCCCACTGAACCAAAACCACAAACCAAATTGACACCAGCTGTGATCCGTGTCCAAATATTCGTTCCAAGAACCTACAAATATAATTTCAGAATTTAACCTTCCCCTTCCCAATGCTAAACTGTTGCTATGGCAAAACCTGTACGTCATCTTAAAAAGATAAAGGGCCACAGATCAAATAAAGAGCATAATATGTCACAGGCAGCATATATGACTAGAAGCCTGACTCAGAGAAGGAATTTCACTTGCTGTTTTTTCTGTTCATCCATTATTATGTTTTCCACACACAACTGTCAAAAGCAAAAGGACTTTAGAAAAGTTATTACAAAGTAATAGCTTAAACCTCATAGGTAGGAGGTAACTCAAGCCAAGAGTTTTGTCAAATATATTCTTCAATGAAGTGTTTTGTGGTTGGGCTGGGTTTTTTAACTTCTTTCAACTTCCAAGTAATATTAATGAAAAAAGTACAGTAAAAGGTTGTGAGTCTAGCAGAGTAAAAGTGGTGACACCACAAGAAGAGGGTCAAATCTTAGCTCTAACTTTTATCATTGCAAATATGGAGCAGTTCCATTGGCTTTGAAACTCTGTCTTTAGAGCATTGCTCATTTTAAATCTCCTCAGGCAAAATTAGCTACAGCTAAAGTTCTGATTGCAAAGAATGCAAATTTTGGTCATTTTAGACTCTGTATATCCAGAGTAAGATTTTTGCAACAGTCAGATTTTTTTCATGAATTTAGGTCCATTGATCTGCATTTATATAATCTCTAAAGCTTGAGTATCTGTGAGGGAACTGAACAATGTTTGGTGTGATTTCTTCCCAGTTCTTTGACTAGCATTCTCTTACAGACAAATTAAGTAGCTGCATAGGTAGCTACCTCTATTAGCTACAGCTAATATTCTATATTTTGAAAAATGTCTTTTGCTTTCATATCACCAGAGATGCTTCATATGATCCCATCAAGGTGTTGCTGCAAAGCCTATTGTGTGGATTCTTATTATATGTTTTTTTTAATGAGCCATATCCACTTTGAAAGACTAAATTAGATTATCATTAGACTAACACCATCTACAAAACATTGTAAAAAGGTTAAACTCTCTTAGATGAGGTTTCTGGATATATATATGGAATTACAAATGTTCCTGTTAGAAGGTTATCCTTGTACCCATAGATTAAGGCCACTGCATGAACACTCTTTTGCAAATCAATATTAATTAAAAATTATTATGATCAGAGAACTAAACAAAGGGTCTGTGCTACTGGAGAAAGGGTATGCCCCAGTGACAGATCACTGTTAAAACCTCTCATGCCATTGGGTGATATTTGCCATATGTCCAATGATTGATAGTAAGATTTAATGAGTTCTTACAAGCAATTAAATAATCAAGGGTTCCTGCTGTTACATGGCATAGCTTGATAGAACAGTGACAAATGAGAGAAAATCTGCAACCTAATCAAAGGGACATATTTCCTTGGGAACAAAATAATATTATCCACCAGTGCAATCAAAGGACAAAAGAACACAGAGAGGACGCAACAGAATGAGATAAATTTTGTGCTCTTTTCATTATTCTGGCCATACAGTTTCCATTTATTGGATCCTATTAAATCAGAAAGAAAATTAGGCTACTTAAATATGTTTCATTTGTCATACACTGTTAGCTAGTGGGTATATATCCATATCCACTCACCTTAGGTCTCCTTTCCCCATGAAGCACTATCTCAGGTTATGTTTTCTGTATTCTTATTTGGTATTCATTTCTACTACAATTATTGATGTCTTGTTTTAATTGTGGTTTTGTTTTCTCTTTGATTGAAGGGGTACAGCAAAAGTCTTTGCACTAAACCAAATTTGTCATATATTTTTAATTCATTAATGATTCTAAACTTGTATATCTGTTCTCTTAGAAGTGTTTAAAAATAGTAGTTCATAATAAAAAAATAGGAAGTCTACTGAATTCATTTTGGAATTGCTTAGATTCAGATCATATATATATTTCAATTTGCAATGGTTATTATGCAGATTTAAAGCCTGTATCTTAATGAATTTGCAGGCCCCTATGTGTTGCACAGTAGAAGTAAAAGATTTTATACTGAACTGTAGCCTAGTGGGGCAACAAAATTCATTTTTTTCATTACTTTTTGGTAACCAAGAAAGCTTTAGAGTGACCTTTAGAAGACCTTCAGAGAACTTGAGATTTCACTGACTATAAACTGAAAATCATTAACAGACAGATTTATTTCCCCATTTTTAAGTTAAAATTGATTGCAAGTAATTGGTATAGATACATACAGGTAACAGAATACAGATCAGCTTATTCTGACTTAAAAAAACATTTTACCTTTTTTATTACAGAGAGATTAAATTATCTACCTGGGTAGACTGATTAATCAGTCTTTAAAAGCATGAATTTCAAACTGCCAAGCTGTCCCATTCAAATGAAAATGCAGACTTCTGGACCAAAAGATGTCAATAAAACTGCCTTTGATAATGGTGTAATTTTTGGTTTGATCGCAAAGAAAGCCTGTGCTTAAGTATTCTTTCAACTTGCAAATAACTTCATATTAACATTAGCTCCACTGTTGCAATAGAATAGTATAATATTTTTAAGATTGATTTGTTTTTCTCTAGAAACTCAAAGTTTGTTTCTTTGTTTGTTTTTTTATTTCTGTCAAACAGAAAAATGTTCCAAGACTGGGAACTGTTTTATAGCTAAAATTTTCACCAGAAAATGTAAACATTAGGCTGTAATTCTTCTGCACTACAGTTCAGTTAGCTGACATGAGGCATAAAAGTTACAGAAATGCACTAGACAACTAACAAAATGAGGTGCCCCTACTAATTAGTAAATATATTCAGATATTTAACATGTGATCCATCTTTAGACTGTAGAACACATGACCCTTCTAAGTATAGACTGAGGACTGAGATCTTTCCTAGTTCTCTCTGTTTTGTTACCATGTGCAAAGGAAGGTAAGTTCCTCTGGAGTAGACTGGCCCCAGGACAGACCATTCTAATTCCATCATGCTTTCCCAGAGCCCATTTCTCAGATTAAAATTTAAGAAGCAGCAAACTGATGAGATGGCACATGTATACTCCACAGCAAAAACTCTAGTGTCTTTGGTAGCTAATATACAGGATTTTCATAGAATCAGAGTCAGACAATGGTTTGGGTTGGGAAGGACATTTAAAGGTCATCTAATCCAACAGCCCCTGCAATGAGCAGGGACGTAATTTCATTGGTGTCTCCCACTTCCAAGAGAATGTGCAAAACTGTCTTAGCCACAAGGTGGATTTAATTTTTTTTAGCTTTGTTCTAATGCAGGATGAACACAAATTGTAAACCTTTGACATTTTCACAAAGCAGAATACTTATTTTCTAGCCAGCTCTATTCAACAGTGAGGGATGTATAACTTTTATTTTTTCCACATGCCAGTACATTTGTTTTGTTTTTCCATACACAAAGCAAAATTTTTCCAGAGTAGGAGGCATATTTCAGACATTAGTCATCTTGCTTAACACCCTAATGGAAGACATTCAGATGCTACACCAAGAAGTCAGTGCAAATAAAAAATACATCAAACAACTATTAAACTTAGTAAAATAAATTGACAAGTTAAAAGCCTCGTAATGTTTCAGTGATTTGAGTATATTTAGCTACGGATTCTCTTCTATATGTATAATTTTGCTAATCTAATGGCAATTTTTAATAAAGTCTGGCTATGATAAAGCCACAATTGACAAAACTGCATAATTCTATCTTGGATTTCATCTGTGGACTACTCTGAAGTCAGCAGTGATGCATCATGAAGGTGGAAAGATGCTTAAACCCGGGCATATTTTTAGATCAGGAACTTCTATTGAGTTTCTCTAAGTCTTAAAAATGTATTAATTTGTCTTCCCCAAATTTTTGCTCTGAGTTTTTAGTCAGCTTCAAATATGTAGGGTCAAGAACTGCTTTGAATATCACGGTTGTTATTTGGGGACTTGAGGGATCATGCAACTACTGGGCCACACGTGCAGCATGATTTAATGAGCAGTGTGGTTTTACATGGGTGTCAGTTAGATCTCTGGTACATTGGGTCACATCAGGTCTGAGCTTAATCAAGTCTGAGCTTAATGTGATCTAAGTGAAGACCAGCTAAGTCAGGTCCACGTATAGTGGCAAGAGTCAACAGCTCTTGCTAAAATAGTAACTTTGTTGTTTCAGAAAGACAAAAACCAGGCAGACATACTAAGTTTTGGCAGCATTAAATTCCTAAGGACTACTCTCAATCAATAAATTCACAAAAAGTACACACCTCATTAGATTCTGTGCAGATTGCAAAGCTAGCTATAATGTAAAAACAGGCAGACAGTCTGTCTCAATATTATTACAGGAAGGCTTGGTTAAATTAATAGCTTCTCATTGATTAAAAAATCTTGCATTTTACATGTTCTTAAGTTGGTTCCCACCATTACCTTTCAATAACAGAATACGAGTCTTTGGAGAAATGTGGTTATATTGAACTACTGTACCGAAATACAAAGGTAGACAAAATAAGTTGTTTATATTAGCCTATCATTGTTTCCTGTCATAAAGTTCTGCCCACCTGAAAGAAAAAGACAATCCCATCAGTGTGTCCTAAGAATTTGCTGTTTGTTTATTTTTATAATATTCCTAGCCAGTTAAAAATATAGTTAGTTTGGAATGGTTACAGAGTATGGCTTCAGCAAATCATTTCAGTCATAATTGCAAGTGAGAAATCTTTATGTCCATGTAGCATTTGCCTTTACATACAACTCTCAGCTTTTGCCCATTCTTAAATTCTGTACTAAATCCAGCTAACAATAGTAACACAGGTTCTGATGCACTAAAGTTCTTTCTGAATCATCCTGAGAACTCAAAGTATGAGTCTGACTGCACAGTGTTCTTTGCTAGTGAATTTTTTGTGCCGGTCATATTATGAACACTTCATCAAAAACTGTTCTGAGAACTTCTACGTAAATGTATTCAAATGTATTTCACTGGCATGCAATGTTATAAGACATTTCTCAGTGCCACAAGTTCATTTAAGATGAATTGAAGTAGTACAAGCCCACAGCATTCTTTAAAATGTGAGGTGTTGTGATAGATAGCCCTTGTTCTTTTGTACTTGTGCGAACTTGATCTGCACCACAACCATTCTTAGGGGTCAGGTGTTGTACCAGCCACAGGAGAGGTGAGATCTCCGAGTATGCCAATGTGCTAAAACCTGTTTTTCAAGAATAAAGTTCTTCTTGTTTTAGCGCAATACATGTCATCTTCTCCCTTCTCAGCAGGAGCTCTGAATCGAGCAGTATGTTGTTTTGCTGCTTGGCAAACAGATACAAGGTACTTCAGCTCCTATGGTGTGACTGGGGTATTGGTCTGTGGAAGGGAAGAGACAAGGAGATGCACTTTATGGGTGCAGGACAGCTGGATAATTTTCCTGTGTCTCAGGCTTCGGAATGTCAGTATTGCTTTCCAACAAACTCATTTTGTACACATTTGAGGACATTTTAGGTATTGATTATTATAGCAATTGAACTTCCTGGCTTCATGTTTGATGTTATCTCTGAGAAGAGACAGTAAGACAACAAACAAATGCAGAACTACTGCTAGCTGCTCCTCAGATTCTTTATCTGCACAATGCATGCAACTAGTCTTTGAAAATATAAATCATAGCATCATGTAGAGGTGGTCTCTGCTTTTGCCAGTGAAGCCTTCACTATTGCAATGTATAGTAGATTAATTTCTCATAGGAAAAAAAAGAAGAGTCCATATGTTAACTGAGTCCATTTTGCTATCTTGTAAATCAGCTTTTGATACATCATGCAGTTTTGTAAAACTCTCTAAGGAAACACTGTCTCCCTATATTGAGGTCACTATACTGTTACTCTGTTGACCATGGTGGTGTTTACAGATTGTGGAAGCAAGGCTTTTGTTTCCTATGCGGCTGAACAACTTCTGTGTCAAGCTGCATGTCCACTTCCAGCTATTCACCTTGTTGGCCATGTATTTGCTGACTCTTTCTCTTCCTCTGTTTTTAATTCATCAGAGTCCTGCAGTGCAATGAAAAGATGCTGCTTGGTTCTCAATGAATTCTTTGGAAGTATCAAAGGGAAAGAGTAAGCATCTATATTTGGAATAAACACGAACTATTATTAGACAGAGATTTTGGAAGAAGTTGTAATTTATCTGCTATCAGGAGCAATAGAAAACCATATGGATGGTAAAAAACATAACCAGGGCAAGGTCCTTCCTGTGTCTGTTGACAACTAATGTGCACCAGGAGGGCAGTGCCATATGTTTGCATGTACGTTACTGCAGGGGGCAGTGACATATGTTCACACGTATGTCACCCCTCTGGCCTGCTGTTATAAGGCTGTTTCCCAAGGGGCATGCTCCCTTGAAAAACAGAAACAAAACCCACAAATGTGAGTCTCCTACATTTTCTTTGTCAGCAGATTCTCTAAGACCAGCACTATGTTGGTGAACAATCAGAACAGCTGCCTCAAAACAACAAAGGCTTCTGTAGCCCTCTCCAATATACCTTCAAGGTAGTGAATGACAAAGAAGGAAAATTCAAGCACCCTGCTAGAACAGTTACACCTGCTAGAACAGTTATACCTGCTGAAACACTAGGCCTGCCAAAAACCCTGAGGATGGTAAACACTTGCTCCTCCCAAAATATTGCACAGATTGTTCTCTTCACTTCCTTACAGGCTAGACCAAGCTTCACGTCACATCATAAGCAGCTCTTGGCAGGATAAAAATAAGTTTGAGTATAGAGGAGTGCCAAAGTGAGACAGAATAAAAAAATGTTGTTCATGATCCTTTCTCCTTTAGTTTTTGTGGGTTAGAGATGAACAGTACTGTTAGATTATCTTGACCATTCCCCTGTCAGTGCAAAATTATTCCTTGCAATGTGATTTCTAGTGTTTTGTTCATTCCATTTAGTACTAATCCGAGCAGATAGCCTTTCTGTTGTATCTCTTGGGAGACCATTTATCCCTCAATTCACTTATTCCACTATTAAGTAGATTTTCTGAAATTTGCAGTGTATTTTTCTTTGCTTAATTTCCTTCCTCTCTTTAATTATCCCTTTTGGTGCAAATGTGGCTCATCTTTATGTATTTGCATTCTCTCAGAGGTCACGGAGTCTGGTGAACAGACAAGGAATGCAAACAACAGTGTGAAATTTGCTCCTAGAAAAGGGCAACCTGCAGGACATTTTGTGTAGTCTCAAATGGCTCGTGACTATAAACCCTTTGGATGGCTCTGTGAGTATGCATCTGTTAACTAAGTCTTACTTGGTCTAGGCCTGTTACATTATTTAGACTTGAATGCTAGTAATCAGTCCAAGGGCTCTCTGTGAAGGTTTTAATAGGAGCATACAAAGCTGCTTCCCCATTTTATGAGTGAAATCCCAAAGTGGAGAAAAATGCTGAGAATCTCACTTTCTTAAGGGCACAACTGTGGGTTAGCTGAACAACTGTGCACTGTTCAAAGCCTAGTCTAACACTTCAGCATCTGATGGACTTTATTTTCTTCTCTGTGATTCATAGTTAATGAAATTATTATTGTCTTGTACTTTCGTAAAGCACTTTTGTTCACTAGCATCTTCTATGAAAGGGCTATGATTTTGGCTTGCCTTTTTCCTTTTCTAGCCATTTATCTACCTTGTCTCTATCTTAGTGTTCTGAAAGCAGAATTGCCCTTTCCTGCATTGCAATTTCACTTCCTCCAGTTTCTGGAAGCTTCTGTGTTCTTTAGGCAGCTGTGTTTATAGCTCCAGCACCTCTCAGACAAACTCAGCAGGAAGCTCTGAAACAGGCAGACAGCTAACGCAGAGCCATGGCATCAGCAGAGTCTGGTGTCTAGGAAAAGTAAACAGAATTGGAGTAAGGCATGAGGAGGAAAGAGAAACCATGATGAGGTGGAGTGATTCTTCCTCTCCAGGAGTAACCGGGTCTACTCAGGATGGAAATGGCTGTATCAGTGGATGTGGCAGGCAGGAGAAAGTCACAGCACAGAGGCAGGCTTTGGGTCTCGAGGAGGGAGTTGGAGACTGCAGAGAGAAGCAACACCACTGGCTTCAGAGATGGCAGAAACAGTAAGTTACAGGCATCAGAAGCTCCTGTGAAGTTTCGTACAAATAAAAAAGCTACCAAGTTGACTGAAACCAAGCTGCAAAGGATTTTCCATGCAAAAAGTGTCAAAGTAATCAAGAAGAGATTTTGGCAGAGACAAGGCTTTTGCTATTTCTGTTTTTCTTAGTCAGCCTGAGTTTTCCACTACTGAAAATAATGTTAACAAAAAAAAAGGAAGGGAGGGAGAGGGAGAGGGAGAGGGAGAGGGAGAGGGAGAGGGAGAGGGAGAGGGAGAGGCGAGGGGAAGGGAGGGGAGGGGAGGGGAGGGGAGGGGAGGGGAGGGGAGGGGAGGGGGGAGAGGAGAGGAGAGGAGAGGAGAGGAGAGGAGAGGAGAGGAGAGGAGAGGAGAGGAGAGGAGAGGAGAGGAGAGGAGAGGAGAGGAGAGGAGAGGAGAGGAGAGGAGAGGAGAGGAGAGGAGAGGAGAGGAGAGGAGAGGAGAGGAGAGGAGAGGAGAGGAGAGGAGAGGAGAGGAGAGGAGAGGAGAGGAGAGGAGAGGAGAGGAGAGGAGAGGAGAGGAGAGGAGAGGAGGATTATTCTTCTTTATATTGATAGAAAATATAGATATTTGAAGTTGAAGATGCACCAATATACAATGGCCCTACCTTGTGAAGGAATAAAATATCAATGTCGTAATGATTTGAAACTGATTTTTTAATTTATATGTGTTTGGTTTTTGTTCTTTTTTTTGCATTTTTTTAAGTGTTATAGAGTAGTGTTAAAATTGGTAGTCAGCTTTTAAAAATTACCGTATGGTTATAAACACAATAACTATCCTAACAAAGTGCTACATACCTTTCATTCTTTCTGGAAAGGGTAAACAACATAAATTTGGTCCCCAAAGTTTTCTTCTTTTTATTAGCTTAAATGAAATAACATTTTACCCCATCTAGTTACTATCATACCTGCCAAGATACCTTACTTTTTGTTCTCACTCCTATGTTTTTCTGGTTGTAGGGAATTGGACTTAGCTCAAAAAACAGACAAAGTTCTTGCCTGACTGAACCATCGGGTTAAAATTCTTCACACAAAACTAGGAAATACTTTTGAAAACAAATAAATTAGACAAAGCTGTAATTGCTTCATGGATATTCTATAACAGGAAGGAAGGTCTGAATTTGCATAAATTATTTATTAAAAGTAATTTGCTTTATGAAATAAAGCATGTTGGAAGTAGGGATCAGAAACCAGTAATAGTAGATGTTGGCAAAGGAGATAAACCCAAAGAAAGAAGAGAAGCATACCCATGTTCATGGAAATTGTTGTGAGAGAGTGCAAATTAAACATGAGTAAACAGCTGGAGTGATGAAGGTTTTCAGTGTTGTGGGTAAAACCAGTAATCTAAAGACCTGCAAAAAATGTTTGCATTTACAAATTTTATTTAAAGATACGTTACAAAGTCATGAGAAAAAGCCTAAAAAAGCACTAAAGAAGATGGGAGTCGTATTAGCAGTCATGCAAGATAGTCATGACAGCATTGTAGATCTGCACACGAGTAGTTTGAGATATTAACTATTATATATGACTTGAGACATCACTTTGAGATAAGTATGTTTACCTAACATACCTTGCTGCCAGTGGAATATTGTTCCTTCCTTTATGCTGAATAGAGAATGTCATAATCAAGATACTCTATGAGATTTCTCCTTTTATGGGGCTGAAGCAGGAGTCTGGGTCAGGAGTGGAACTGAGATGGAGACCTGTGCTGAAGGGAAGCATCCTGAACCCCTGGGCTTGCATCTCCTCCTAGGACTGAGAAGAGGCAACAGGAGCTGGGGCAGACTATTCTTGGAGTGCTGCTCCCCTTTCCAGCCAGTTGTGACTTCCAAGATTTACTTTTTCTGTTCCTCATGTACCTTATTCATTGGACCTTTATCTTCACTGAATGTCATCCTCTATTTCTGTCACTTAATGGTCATGAGGTCTTTCCTCAGTTCTTGTGTTGTGCTCTCTTGTGTTGGAACAATAACGTTTGTGTTACCAGTGTACAAGGCCATTCCTCCATTTGTTGTTTTACTTATGAATATGTTTGAATAGAATGGATCTTAGCAAAGATCCTTGTAGAATCCCAGAGGTGAACTCTCTCTAATGTGAAAAGTGAACTTTTATTTCTACAGTTTGATTCATCACTTTCTTATTTTGAAAGCTCCATGGAAAGTAGGACGTTTTCCCTCCTGTATATGCCTATATAGAAAGCAAGTACTCATTTTTATCATCACGTCCCAAAGGTCTTGGAGTCATTTGGGGCTTGACAAGAATTCTGCAAATGTACTGTCACTTAGAAACAGGTTCTAGAGATAGCACAGATAGCACAGGGCTGGCTTAGATTTCCACGGCATTTTACTACCTGTGCTCTATCTAAATGCTTTATTCTTACTTCTAGTGTCAACAGCAGTAATAAACCTGTGTGAGCCCTGTATTTTTTCTTCACAAATTAACTGTTTCTTATTCACTTGACAAAAGAAACAAACAGTGTTTTGCTTTGCTTTGTTTCATGCCCATAAATATCTCATACGAGTCTACTTCCATGGAGTTCATACTTCTACATAGCATCTGAAAATTTGTTTGTAATCTCAGTCCTACTGTTCTCCAAAACAATAGGTTCTCCAGAATCCTGTGTGTTTTCTTAGCATTACTCATCTCATCTCAGACTCCTTGCCACAAAGCTGGTGTCTTGAATAAACGTTTTCTCTAAATTATAAATTGTGGCCACCTTGATATTTCTCCTAATGGTTTCATCATCCTTGGAATGAACAGGCAGGTTCACAGCCCCAGGATATGTGAGTGCTCTCTGCTGTTGTTTGTAATTTGTATTTATCTTTTAAAAGAGATAGCTTGGGATGAAGTTGTAGCTATTTGACTGAGGGAGCATAAGATTCCTTTATTTGTATTGCTACTCTTTCGTTAGGTTGCATCAAGGGATCATGGATCAGTTTTAATGATGGAAGTGGCAGTTAGTGGTGCTAAGCTATAGTTCCAGGTTTTTGACAGGGCTGCTGAGCTTCATAAATTATAGACAGGGAAATGGGTGCAGTAGAGAGGGAAGGAAGGCCTCAAAATCTGCCTAAGCAGCACATGAACTGGTAGTGCAGTACATTGCATCTCTATTCAATAAATGTCCATTTCAGTCTCTTTTTGCGGTCAAGTGTGAAGAAGAAACATCATCTGTAATTAATAACAGCTTAAAAAAATCCATATGAATACATGCCAGCACAAGGAATTAAATAAGGGTCAAAAAGCATTGGAAAAGAGAATAAAAAGTGATTCAGAACAATGGTGAAGATGTGTCCAGCCTGTGGCATAGGCAGAAGCCTCCAACAGAAAGCTCTGGGGCACACATCTGAGCTAAAGGCCTTTTTAGGACCATGCCAGATTTCATGGAGATAAAAATATATTGTCACATGGGATGTTCCAGTGTGTGAGATAAGGTGAAAGTTGTCTCCTCCATGCAGCTGTGCATTTCCATAGCCATGACTGGGAGTACTTGAGCATCTGTGGTCGAAAAACATACAGAAACTTGTCCTTGGATGTGATCACAGGGTCATGTCTTATTTGCATTTATTTATATTCCAGCTGTACCCAAAGTATGGCAGGCACTGTGCAAGTAGGAAGGAGGGGCTTTAGAACATAGAGACTATGGTGTCCATGAGCAAAAATCAAAAGTGGAAGCAGCACCCACATACAAAGAAGTCAACGTACTGACCAACCACTTGCCATTGATTGAATTTATGCTCATTTTAGAGCTGTAAACTATTCCTGCAGTTTCTTAATTTGTTTTAGTTATGTTGATATAAGTTTGGCCTAGACCTCAGCATATGGCTTTGCATCAAGATTTGACGTCTTGCTGTTTTATTATATGCAGTTAATATTATTTCAATTCTAAATACTACTTATTAATTAATACTAAATACTACTTTCTTAACAATAAAGTCAGCTAAATTTGAGTGAGCACTTATTTAGACGTAGATTTGAGTATCCATTTTGATGAACTGCTGTCTAAAATGCATCTCAAGAAGTTGCAGCCATATTTGCTTGTTCAGTATTTTAAGATACACAGATATTAGGCTGTCACGGTGTAGTATGAATGTTGCTCCCTTCACAAGGGTGACATGGTCTCAGTGTATTGGCTCTGGGGATTTTTTGCATGACTTCACTAGTAACACATTATTTCAGGTCACATATCAGCTAGCTCAACAAGAATGCCAGTGACTTTCACCTTGTTCCAGCTCCCTATAAACATAATAATTATAAAAATTGTATTGTCGTTTATTTACTTACCAAGCAGTACTTTTGAAAATAAATAGTCTAGCATGAGAAAACATAAATGCTAGCGGAAGTAGTCACAAGTCTTTCATGCTTTCAAATGCAGCTTTTTTAAAATGCAGGCATTTTGAAACCATGGAGTGAGAAAAACTGGAATGAGGAAGGGATGTCGCAGTGTATGTTGTCTTGCTAGTGCTTTCCTTTAAATGTCCCATTGTCATTACTCCGGGCGCAGCTCCACCCCCGGGTGGCAACAGCATGTACCTGCAAAGCGCTAATACTGTTACCCATCTAACCTTGTCTAATTAATGCCTAATCCATTTAATCCTGCCTAACCTTGTCAAACCTGTTAGATAGTTGGGTTGCCAGTGGCACATTTTGCTTCCCTTTACTCTGCCTGTTTTCTATCAGGGATGAATTGGCACAATGAAAGCAGAAGTTTCCAGTATTAGGGAAAAATATCTAAGAAACCTGTATGTGGGTTTATTGCCAACTGAATAATTGCATTTTTGACAACTTTTCTATGAAAACTTATGTCATCACCTTGCTCTTTTATTCTGCTTAGGTGTTGGTCTTGCACACACATTAGCAATGCATGTTGTCCTACATCTGACTAAATGCTTTCAGGTCATACCTACTATACGAGTTAAGTTAGTGGGCACTTCCCAGCTAATTTCAAAAGGCATGTGCTTGGACACTACCTAAATTAATTCATGCTTTGTGGTAGGGTTTTTAAAGCCACTTTGCAGAAGATTTCCAGACCCATATGAGACAATGGAAGTCCTCTAATTCTAAAGCAATATTTTTTTTTTTCTTTATTAGGAAATATTTAATCTTTCTCTAATAAAAGATTAAATATAGTTATTTTCTAAGTACTATTCTGATTTTAGGAGGTGGTAATTTGATTAGTTAAGCTGTTACAATCTGGGGAATGGAGCGAGTCCTCCCTGACAGAGCTCTCAACAATTATACCTTCAAACCTCTGAGTTACCATATGCAGGTTTCCCATTTCTCTCTATCCCATTGAGCATACATTAGCAATTCCTAACATAATGTAGTGAAATTATTCAGCTAGTTCACAGAGTGTTGTTTTTAAAATGAAAAATGCTATGATCTTTTAATGTCTTCACTGTTATAATATGTACTAAATTAGCAGAACCCTGGTGCTCTGATCATTTACACCACAATATGCTATTTAAAACTGGAAGCCCAGCAGGAGATTTTATTTTTATTAATTTAGTATAATTTTAAACATTACAAAAATAGCTGTCTTACAGCTTCCCTGCTGAGCCCTAGATTGTTGCCACAGCCTCAGTAATACTTTATCAGGAGAGTAACATCACTATAAATACTGCACAGTTGATTCAACACAGAATACTAAAGGATGTGGAAGGCTGAAGAAGAGACAAAAAAGAAACAGGGGTGGTTCTGTTTTACATTTTGTTTGTCTGGGGTTTTTTGCTTGCTTTTAAATCTTCTTTCCTTGTTGGGTTTTTCTCTAACAGGAGTTGTGAATTTGTGGTCAAAGCCTAAAGGCTGTTTCCACATCCTAGTTAACTTTTGACGTGTCACACTATGCTGCTGAAGGAAAATTAGTTTCACCCTGACTTCCTTGTCTTGTCATCTCTGCTGTTCTCCTGTGGACTAAACACTGCTCTAATGTTACTGTTCAAGTCAGATGTGTAGTGTAAGAGCTACCTCACATGAATAGTGGTTTTGCAGTTTTAAGTACAGATCTGGTTCACAGCTTCTCACCTTTGTTTATATTCAGTGAGCTTACATTATAACAGACAGGTATAATATCCAATCTTCTACCTGTACTAGGGATGGAGATAGAGTCAGAGAGGCATCATAGCTTTTGGCCCCTTTTATCTCGCTTTTCCCTTTTTGGAATGAGTGGAGTTGAGCAGAAATCTTGCCAGGAACGTTGCTTTCCAATGGAAGTTGTGACCCCTTAACAAGAGAGGGGTCTTGGCAATGAAACAATGTTTGCTATGCAAAATATGTGGTTTCAGGTACCACAGTCCACCAGTCATAACGAAAATCTGGAATGGACTGCTAGAGGAAAGAACAGGCTATGGCTGAAAGTTATTTAAAGTAAAAAGATGTGAGTTACTAAATTTAAGCTCACTGTGGACCTCTTCAGTGCCTATATTATTTATACTTATTGACTGATCAATATTATAGTTTGTATTAAGGCAAGTTATAGAGATACTATTTTTTTTACTAGCTACCTGTATTATGGACAGTGGTGGTTCTTTCCAGGTACAACTCAAAAACTAAAATCTGAAAACTGAACTCAATTCTAAATGATTAAGATTTACCATGTGACTACATGAGGAGAAGCATATTTCAGTGTCTGGCAACTGATTCTCCAGTTACATCTCCATAGTTTCATTAAAAATTACTGATTTGGTAGATCCATGGTGCAAATGTGATTGGCATATATGCCCCCTTTTTGTGTTTGAGAGAGTGGACCTTACATGCAAAATACCTTGACACCTGGATGTTAAATGTCATATAGACATTGGTTGACTGACATATTGGCAGTTCAGTGGTGCCTCAGACAGGCAGCACACTGGCGTGTCTGGGACCTACAAGGCAGGCAACCTTCCTCCTTGATGACCCATCACTTAACCCTAATTAAATCAATAGTATTTTTCTTTGAAGCACATCAATACTAACTAGAAGTCCCCCACCAGCCCTCAGTCCATTGAAGTGGACTAGCCAAGTGCCTGTTAATTAGCTAAGATAACTGTGTTCAGCACTGAAATGATTGTTCCTAGAAGTGTTGCTGTATCCCTGGTGCTGTGATGTTTGTACCTATGTGCCCACGTATGGGAAATATTAATTCATCTGCAACTCTATTCTTTTTCAGCAACTTCCAGGAGAATGTGAGTGAGGTAAGTAATTCCAAAGATATTGGGAGAAACGAGGCATGAAATAAAAGCTTTCCTGCACTCTCTGCTGATTCTCAGGAATGTAAGGCAAATCACTGTAGTAAAGAAAAGCATCCAGGCATTAAGGCACTAGGACAGTAATGAGTGAGCTCTCTGTGTGACACTCTTCTCAGCTGATGACATCAATGTGCTCACTCTGAGTTCATGATAATATCTACAAGATGTCTCATGTGCTGTTTTTCTTCGTGGCAAAGCCAGAGGTCTTAAAATTCAAGACTTTACTAGATTTAAGAAATCTGTTTTTCTCTTTTCCTTTTTTTCCTTTTTTCCTGTCCTGGTTTGAGCTTCATCTTGGCTCAAACCAGGACATTTCCTTTTCCTTTTTCTTGTTTGCTTAAGAAAATATTTCATGAACAAGTGCATGCACTGACAATGTTACAAATAGTTAAGTATTGGGCAAGTCGCTATTCTTAATGTTATGAGTTGTACTAATTAAATGAATCAAGTGGATCTATCTGAGTGGTGTTCCAGCTGTTTCACAAACAAAAGATGAAAGACTCTGAATGGCTTGTACTGAACAGCTTCCTTTAGAAACGAAGTAGGATTTTACTATTTAACACTGGAATTTTCTTTTCCTCCGGAAAACCTTTGTGTATTTTTTACTCTTGTCAAAAGTAGCTGTGCTGTTGACTCAGCAGATTACATGAGAGGGACTTAGAAAAATATTGCCACAGATTATTAGTGAAAGTGATTTTGGATTTGGAGGATTTGGAGATCTAGCTCTGAGGGCATTGTAACTGCCCTGTAGGATAATAACTGCCTTGACAGGAAGACTGACATATTGGTGTCATTGTTCTTTCATCAAACTACAACAGGAAAGACAATACTGTAATATTGATTTGGCCAGAAGGACTATATTCAGATTTAATATTGCCTTCCCATCAAACCAGAAATCCTCATCTTAGTCATGCAAATGGCAGAGGTCCCATACATTCCAGCAATAAGATCTAACACGGTAGACTTGTTCCAAGATACATAGTATTTTTCTGATTTTCTTTCTTTTCATACCTAGCTTATAATACGGCTAGAAAAACAAAAATAAGGTATCTGATTTGTCTTTCCAAAGACCAACTATTGAAAAATCGACATTCTTGAACATACCTTGACATGAAAAAAGGCATACATAAATATACTATTTTGCCCATTTGCAAAATGTGGAACAGAGCTGCACAACAGGCTGTGACTTCTGCTAAGAATTACTACACAAGTCTGTACAGTTTCAGAATACTACAGTTTTTTAAAAGCTGAAATTAAATGTGTTGTCTGTGAGAAACAGTAGATTGCAACTCTCAAAGAGTAGTTGTTAACAATTTGCTAAATTATCCTGAAGTGTTCATGTAACATAGCTTTAAAGAATCATGCTGTTGTTTGTCATAAAATAAATTTTCAGCAATCAATACATAAATTACGTATTAGATTACAGGTACATAGATTTTTATCAATTCACATTGGTTTGAACTGCAGTTTGCCTAAGCCCAGATACATTGTAAAAATATTCTAGATATACTAAAAACTGCTTGATCCTTTCTCATTGTTTCTTAGTAAGGCACATACAGCTTTTTATTAAATTATTTTCCAAATGTTATTTTGTAAAGAAATTTAATAAAATTTACTACTCTGCAATCCATTGACCACTTCCTAATTTAATTTTCATATTCTGCATTTCCTGGGATTTACAATTAAAATTGTGATGAGCCAGACATTCAAACTCTTACATGTGTGAGATTTTATTAATTTTTTTAAGCCGAATAGTATCAAAAGGATTTTGTTTTTATAAAATATTTTTAAACAGAAAAGTGCAAGCAAGTTAAGTTTTTTGTACATTGATTGTGAAAGCATTTCTAAGTTTGGCAAACACTTTCTTCTCTTTCTCATACTCTTTTACCCACTCAACTGTTTAGCAAAGTTGGCTGTTTATGCCAATGCCAGATACAGTTAATAGAAAATAACAGTTCTGACATTTTATACCCTCTAACATTGATCAAATATAATTAGAAAAATTCTATTCTCCAGAACAGACACTGTCATTCTTGCAGATTTATTTACATAAAACTCAGCATGTGTGTAACTAGGAATCATTTTTCCTATCCTGAGCTTGGTAAAGGTCTTTTAAGTAGTCCCTGAGTTTAGTCCTTGTGCTCTAAAAGCAGCAAAAATACTTGAGTTTACTCAATCGTTCAGGCAAAATCTATCATTCAGGCCTCCCAGAGGCAGATTTAAATTTATGCTCAAGCCTCCACCATTTTCATGTACAGAAGCCTCTTCTCAAAACTTTGTACTACTGCAAATTGATACTACATTGGGTGCTTAGAAAGTAGTTTCTCTTTATGTTTTTATCAGAGCCAATAACACGTCTAATTTATAGAAGGACACATTTGAGGATTGAGAGCCATCTGTAACATCCAACATGTGGCAAAAAAGACAGACAGGTTTTCCAGGGTGTCTAGGAAAGCAGGATAAATAATTGGCTCCAGAAGCGCCAGAGAAGACATAAGCTTAGAGGGTTTTGTAGTTTGGCTGCCTATATGAAACAACATTTGTTATAAAAATACAGATGTATTATTTTTCTAAGCCATAGGTCTGCCTAGTCTGGTCACTCAACATTGAAGGTCAATACTCTACCACTGGCTTGCTATCAGCAGTATAATATTTCCCCCTGTATTTAATAGGGAAGGAGCAGGAGATGAGTCCCACCCATCTGAGGACTGGGACAAGGGATGTCTTGGTGCAGGGGATATAGCTGGTCCTCTCTGATGCTCATGCCTGGCTGTATTGGGTTATATAATGGGAAAGAGTGTCAGAATGAATAAAATGCATGTGCACATGATGTGGTCTCTGCTGTACCATTTCTAGACTTCCAGCCCCATTTCAAGAGCTGTTAAAATAGACAAGCCTGCTGAATAAAAAAATCCCAAAACATCTCAGCCAATAAAAGACATACACTAATAAGGGCCTAAAAAAACAAGTTGCAATTTCAGCTACAAATCTTAACAATATTATTAACAGTAGACTGTGGCTGCTTTTAACTATTTTTCTGATTAAGAAGTATATCTGAATGGATCCTGAACTTTGCCTAGAACTTAGAGAGTTGATTTCAATAAAAAGAGTTTACAAGCAGTTCACAAGGAAGACAAGAAACTACATCATACTTGTACTGGATTTCATTGCTGAGTAGCCTCTTCATTGGCAAGAAAATTTTCACTTCCAAGATTTTCCAACAGATATGTTACCAGGGCAATGAATTTATATGATCAAGAAGTAGATGAGCTAAGGCAGCAAAATGGTCACTAGCAAATGCTTCATATTTCAAGCAGAAGACACTTTTTGTCCATCTCTGATCACTGTCTCGGCCACAAAAGGTTAAAAGGAGAATAGACAGCTGCTCCTAATGCTGAGTTGTTTGGCACCTTTCATATGACTCTTTAAAAAAAAAATCTGAATTACAGCAGCACTATCTGGTAGAGAAGTGATGCTCTTCAGTATCTCTCTCAACTTCCCATAAGCTTGCTCATATAGATTCTCAAGGAGTAATACTGGCATGAAATTAAAATGAAATACTAATTGGTATTTTTAAAAAAACAACAACTGTGCCTGCAGAAAATAACTCAGTTCTAATATATTTCACAATACATTTATTCAGAGAATAAAAGCATTCCTCTAGCTAGCAAAGTAATTTTTTTTTTCTCCAAATGGACATTTTATCCTCTTCTAGCACGATCTTGTGGTGGCATCATGAATTTCACAGGCGGCTTGGTTAATCAGCAGAGTATCCCAGAAGAGAGGTTTTTTCACTAAAAGTGGAGTTAATATTTCTCTTTAAATATCCATGTCCAAAGCTCCCAAAATATCCCTTTGGATCTACCATTCCTACACGATCATTATAGTTACAGTGTGCAAGAAAGTAAGGTTGGGTAAATTAGTTCAGACCACAACTTAGGAGGACTATATTGGGGGTTTTTTAAATGTTATATATGTTACTCATTTTTCCATCTCAACATTACTGAGCCTTTGCTCTCATTTTCCTCAATATTTTTTTTTGTAATTTCTGGTAGTGTTATGGCAGAGTAAGAGAAATTTAAGTTATATTCCAGGTACTAGTGATCTGCAAAATAAAAAAAAAATGTTTTGAAATATGTTTCCAATTAATTCCTGACTTTAACTTTTTTGTTTGTTTGTTTCTTTTTTTTGTTTCTGTGATTTGCTGGTGCATGCTGGCCTTTTTCTGGTCTTCTGCTGTTACCATGATATGAACATTGACATTAACCAATTCTAAAAGAAGCTTGTCAACTTAGGAGGAAAAAATGTTCCTATCTGAGAGCATCATAATAAAATGGCTACATATGCCCACATAAAATGAAGGTTTAGGTTTTTCTGCCACTGAAAAGTTCAGTACTTATGTAATTATCACAGAGAGCAAAAAAGAAATCTTGTCAATTGTCTATAGATGAAAAGTATTCTCAAATATTTTGGAAGCTTTCAGTGTTATCTCTGTCACATGGCACAATAATGTTTCGTGACATGACTGAAGGTATAAGAAAGGCATGACTTCAAAAATAAAAAAATGAGAAGCAAATATAAGTTTTGTAGTAACTTTTTAGTTCAACTAGGAACTTACTCTTAGTTAAAAACTAGTCATGCATGAAAGAAATCATCATGCTAGTACTTCAAAGGTTTATGTTTAATCTTTTATTATTTTTATTTCTTTGTTTTCCTTATTTTGGATGGAAACTAAGAAAATATCCACATTTTTCTCTGAGAAAAATTGTAATAATTTTCAGGATTTCATATTTAGCTTTATCTGATTACATATTAAGCAATATTCTTGTTCTCTTGTCAACATTACTGCGTTTATTTCTACCAATGCATCATAACTATGTACTGAAAAGCATAAACTCTACAATGGAGTCTATGCATAACGGAGACACCAGCAATATTTATTTTGCAGGGTTGTTTCTTTGTTGGTTTTCTTTCTTTTTCTTTTCTGTGAGACTGGGATAAAGAATGAACAATTTAGTTTACAATCTAATTTGGAGGGAAATGAGAAGTGATGAAATGTCATGAAAAGAAAAAAAATCCTGAAAGAAAGCAGAACTATTTCACAACACACATAAAATAACTCCTTCTCTGTAGCTCGTAAACAACACTAATGCCCATTATTCACTTATTTGTAAATAACTGACATTATGCCTGTGCTTACAGTCAAGCATGCCACTATTGCAGCAGCGTGGGCATCTGCTGCTCCTTTGCCTGTAATTCCTACGTTATACAGCCTCATAAAAGGGATGCTGATTCTTTTGTAAAATGCTGCCACAAGTTTGGAGAGGAGTTTGCTGGGCAGAAAAATCAAGAGCCACCCAATTCACAATGAAATTAAGGGTATAACCATCAAAAGAGGAAGGACTGGAGCTGGCTCATGTCCCCTGCCCTGTGATCTTCTCCTGCAGCACAGCTAGTTTCTTTCCAGGCAGTGGGATGGAAAGGGCAGCCGGGATTCAAGTGTGCTCAAAGGATAATGCAAATATTACCAGTGCAGAGAAAACTTTGCTGAAGCTGACACTTCTCCAGGCAGATTGTTCAGCCCTGTCAGGAGTCAGATGAAGAATATGGAACAAAACTCTATAATGAGATCTCTCTGCATTGCATCAAGTATGACAGATATCTGTAATAGTCTCAAATGCAGCCACACCATTATAAAAAAATGGAATCAGAGAGCAATATCCAAGCCTTCATAAATGTAGTTTTCAATGTCTGTATCACACCATTACAAATGCAGATAGTCTATAACAAAAAGGAAAAACATAGCTTTTTATACATTGAGGTTGTAGGTACACACTGAATAATTTTGCTCTGGGTACCTGCATTTCCAAGGTGTCAAAGCTAGCCTCAGAAATCATCATCCTCAGTAAAGGGGAAGGGAAGCAGACACTAACTGTGCTTTTGAAGAGGGCCTTGTTAGAAAGCTTTTTGCCTTTGAAACTCCCCTAAATATATTTGTATAATCTCTCTTCATTTTCATCTTCTTTGGTATCTAAAAATATACATGTGGTTTATTCCACAGACAATTGTTTCAAATTTCTGTTATTTTCAAATCAGTAGATTTACTTCATTAAATAATTATTTTACCCTCAAAAAGATAATAATGCTACATTTCCCCAATTCAATTTGTGGAAAGAATTTCTAAGTTTGATTCTTTTTCCACAGTAATTATTTTAGCAATGGTTTCATAATAAGTGTACTTTCATAACTACAAGACGAAGTATAACTGCATCAGTCTTTAATACAGAGCTCATTTTCTGTCCACTGGGAATTGTGGGACTGCCATGCAAGATATTCAAAGCTTGTAGTCTCTGTGTTTTGGAGTGTTTGTTTTGCATAAGTCTGTTATATTTTTTTAAAACATATAAAATAGAGAGCAATGTATCGGATTAGTTGTACGTACTTGTGTGTTTGTCAGGTTTTTATTTATTGAGTAAACACATTTAAATATTGTTAAAAATGTTACTAGTAGAAAACAATTTTTTTTTTTCTCTGTGGAGTATAATTTTATATGGTATTTTGCTAGCAACAAAAATTCTGTCAGTAAGACTTTTGCTCAAAAATAGTGATAACAGCCCCTTCTGTCTTAGTCAAATTTATTTTTCTGAGGAGAACATTGAAGAAAGTTGTTACCCTTTTTTAAACCATCGGGCAGTCACTACATGAGAATAAACCATTCAGTGCTATTGTTTTAGTTTACTTTATGTCTCTTTTTTCAAGTCACTATGGTTTGTTCATTCCCCACCAAAGAACAATCAGTCGATCAAAATTTATTAGCTACTGTAGACCTATCTGGATCTAGTTAGAAACTGTGGTCTCCTATGTTGGCTATTTAGTGAAATTTTCCATGTAGCTGCCCAGAAATGCTGTTATGTTTGAGAATTTGCATCTACTTTAGTCTTCCCCTAAATTTAAGGGCTTAAGAATAAGTTTTGGACTTCCTGTCTTGCTATTAAGGGAGAATGAGGGTCCTGTTTAATTTATTAAAGAAGATGGACTTGGTTTATTATTAGAACAGTAGTATTTTATATAAAAGCTAAGGAAGGATGTTCATTTATACAGCAACTTTTCCCAGAATTTCAATTGGTGGTAACAGATAATGGACAGTTAAAATGTGGTGTTAGTCACCACTTAACATCATGAGCTATGGCTGGAGTAGGTGAACACCTCTGAGTACACTGTTAATTGATCATTGGAGTAGACAGTGGAAAAAACACACACTGATAGGATTCTACAGCTATCAAGATATGTCTAAAAGTTTTGTATTTAGTTTAAAATAATAAGGGAATCCTACAAGTGGATTATTAACAAATAATTTGGTTTGACTCTATGTTTTATTGATGAAAAGCAGGAAAAACTGAAAAATGGCCTATCCACCAGGGAACTGAATAATCCTTGTATTTTCCTGGACTCCAATTGACTGATTTAGGATTATTTAAAATCTGCTCTGTTTTCACACTAAGTTTAGTTATGTTCTTAGAAATAACTAAGAACATGTAAATAACTCTTCGCAAGTAGAATAAATAGATAAATGGTATTAATAGTATGTAGTAGATGTTTGCTGTCTCATGATTAGAAATCCCTAGCTGAAAATACTACTAAATGTTGTCACCAATTGAAACATGTTTGTCTATGAGTCTGTTATGGGCTCTGTCTGGCTCTCCCACCCATCAGATGGTACTGCAAACAGTTACAAGAAGATGCAGATTCAGCTCTCTAGATATTTTGTTCAACAGTTCAATGAAGCCCTTAAGATGTGATTAAGTGTGTCAAAACCACCATTATTAGCTGTATTACTCCAGCCTCTTTAATTAATGAACTAAAATTAAGAATGGAGAATGAGATAGCACAAGGCAGCATGTCTTGCACTTATTTGCAACTATTATTGTCCAAATCAACAGTGTGAAAGTCATTATGCTTTGGCAAATTTGTTACTGGAACTTCCTGACCAGGCTTTGTGTTAAAGCCCAGTGAAATCAGTGGGAGAGTCCTTAAAGCCACATGTTTTCCAAAAGCACCATTAAAGTTCCCCATGGAGCAAAACTCCCTCCACTTTTCTAATAGGCAGAGTTCTCCTGTCTTACTGACTCAATACAAATAGTTCTGAAATAGAATAAGATTTCCTGAAATGGTCCTAATTTTTAGACAAAAATGATCTAATCTAGTCTTAATCTGATGTACAGTTTATTAAATGCCTTGTTAGGTGAGTCTGTTTGTAGCTTAGTGTAAACTCCTGTATCTTACGAAACTGCCCTTTATGCTCTTGCTGTGCTGTTTTTCCTTTCTTAAAAAAAGACTATAATGGAAGGTAAGTCTTGAAAAGTATTTCTGGAAGTAATTATGATTTTGGATGTTTTTCTTCACACACAAGTAGGAGAAATCTCAGCTCATAATTACCTTTAAAGCAGAAGACAGAGATAGCAACTTAAGACTCAGTTTTGCCCTTAAAATTAGTTATATTTAAAATTGTGTATTGAAATTGAAAGAGATAAAAGAACAATCATTTTTATGCTAAAATAGAATCTAAAGTGATCAGAGGCACATTGCTTACCTCTCAAAAAGCTTCCTAAAGGTGGAATACCTTGCCATTTTGCCTGACATGAGTCTCTACAGGACTTCTGTTGGAGCTTTGTGTTCCCAAGGCCTGTGTCTTTCTTTTATTATTAGTGATCTCTAGTTCAATTAAAGTTGATCAATATTTGTATTAAAGTTGTCTGGGAGAATGTCCCATTTAACAGTCTTGAACCTCTCACTTCTTTCTATTATTCGTATCCTTTTCTCACCCATAAGCACATGTAGAACTCCTTTTTATAACATATCAACTGCTAAATCTGACACTATTATTGTCATTACCTAAAAAAAAAAAGCCTCTTTAAAAAAAATTTGGTCTCACAACAGAGCTGTGTAAGCTTCATATGCATGCAAATGAGCCAGATTACTGCATGAAACCTGATTTTTGTTAATCTTATTCAAAAGAAAAAACATCTTTCCCTTTAGATAAAGAAGTGCACATATTGTAAATGTGTAATATTGTACAATACAATACTAAGATAAAAAGGAAGAATTGATGACTGTAACTGTTTGTAGGTATGTGGTAGCAAAGGTACACTTCCTGCTGCAATTTAAGCAAAATGAAGTTATTGACATTGTGCAGTAAGTGCATATTCTGATGTGTATTTCCCTTACATGGCCTAATGTGATCACTCTGCATGCCAGCAGTGGCCTCTGTTTCGCTGTCATAGTAGATACCTTTGCTGCCATGTAATAATGGAAGAGTATTGACCTCTCAGCAAGAAGCACCAAGGAGGCTCCAGCAATGCCTCCATCCTCTGCTCCCATCTGAGGTCCTAACAGAGGAGCTCAGTTTGCAGCAAGGTTTGAGGTGATGCCTTGCACCAGCATAGCAAGGTCCTACCCAGCAGGCTGCAATTTGATCATTCCTGTAGCCTGTGCAATGCCAGAGACAGCATCGACAGAATCTGAACATCTGGAAAAATATCACAATAAATAAACATGAACCCTCAATAAAAATGGGTAATGAGTTCCAAAAAGTTTGACTGTTTGTTTAGTTTATCTTATTAAGGTTTTTTTCCCTAATTATATTTCTTATAATATCTTTTTAGTATAAGGCATCACAGGAAGTTTAACAAGATATTTGAGATATTTATTTACTCCAGACTGTTTACCCTCTGCCTGCATCAGCTAGACCAAGCAAAGTCAGAAGTTTAACAATTTTCTGGTTCCTGTCCTAACCAAATGAGCCTTTCAAACTTCATTCTTGAAGACTAGTTCAGAAAACCTAGGGAGAGGAAAAAGGATGATCAAAAGTAAGCAGGATGCCTATAAAATGTGTTTCTCATTTCTTGAAGCCAGCAGGATTGTTCATTTTCACACAATGAGGTCTCAGTTCCAAGTACAGCAATACTTTTTAAAGCCACGATTCAACATTAGTGGTTGAAACACACCATACCCAGCTGACTCATGACCCAGCTGCAGTTGTGAATAAAGCTACTGATAGAGGATCCACAGCCTATATTCCAGCTTGTTATTTGTTGGTGAATATCCTAAACCACTTGTAATGCTGTTGATTCTTTGGGGCTTTTTTCAGTTTATTGTAAGTATTTTTGCTAACAGTGTAACTCTCACTCTTTTTGTAGCCTACAAAACTTCTGGCCTCCAACATGTCTCATGGCAGCAGAGTCCAAGGTAGCTGTGCACTAAAAATATAACAACCCTTCCTAATTATTTCTAAAATTGTTGCATTGCAACTGAATCCTAGCTAGCTCTTGCAATAAGGAAGACAGTATATAGCAGGATCAGATTTGCAATCTGAATACAAAGTATTTTTTTATATACTTCTCCTGTGGCTATCCTTGTATGTGTTCTTTCTTAGGTAAATTGCATAAGTAACCCCCTAATTGATATGGAAATTACTGGCTTATTATAAAATTACTGTACTTTGCATGTATGAATAGATATGAGTTTATGAAGAAGGTAATATATAGATAATATGGCAGCCAAACTCAGAAGTCCAATGGCACTAAATGGTTTTACACCAGTGGTGAATCTTTCTAGGGACAAGACATTAGACAGAGTGAAATAATACCTATTGCTCTGCCCTCCTCGAGTTGCCAATTAATTTTAAGAAATAGGTAGTAAAGGTTCATAAACCAAAAGAAAAATAACTTTGGAAAAGCAAGTAAATAAGTTTTTGCTTTGTTTTATGTGTATGGTGGAATTGTTAAAACTTTTAAAATGTCCTGAAACAAGCATGAAAGAATGTGTCAGAATTCTTCTGGCAATGGCTCCGAAATGTGAAACTATTGTCATCTTGACATTCGCCTCTGATAAACATGCTATGCACATTAAATCAAAATCAGTATAAAAGTGTGCCATGTGACAGGATAGCCTTTGCCAAGTGGGCTGACCTGTGAGGAAAAAGTCAATTCTCTTCCCGTTTTTTTTTAAAGCTCAGGAAAATATAGCAGCAATAATATGGGTAAAAGGCTCAATAAAATCTGTCAGAATTGATTTCTAGTGACACATAATGTCTGGCAAACTAAAGCTTTATTTTGCCAACTGTTTAATCTGTTCTACAAGTAAAAGTGTTCCATATGCATAACTTCCCATTTCGATGATGATCTTGTTTAAAGATTTGTTCCAGCAGCATTTATTTAATGACCTTTGTAGAGAGTTTTCTCATTCTTCCATGGGTTATATTTAAGCTAGGGAATAATAAAAATAATGTGCACAATAGGAGAAAAAAAATCCCCACTCCCCATTACTTTTTTTTTTTCAAAAATATAATTAATTCTTAGGCAACATTAAAGAGGAAGCCTGGGAATATACGCATTCCAATGTTAGAAACAATAATAAACCAATGGTCATTATTTACATCCCTACGGCTTCAAATTGTACCTTTTTTTCATATAATACCTGTGAAGAAATCTCACACTCACTGCAATATCCACAGCCATGTCTCCCTGATTCTATTGATTTAAATGTCCTTTTGCTTCTCCCTCCGCAACAGGAAGTATGAGGTCATTGTTATAGCTCAAACACATGCCTTGATAGAGCACTATTCAAACCAGATATACACCATACTTCACATCATATTTTGAATTATTTATCTGTCATGGGAAATAACAGGAGAGGAAGGAGTTAGCTGGGTGCTCAAAATTAATGTGGCAAAAGCATTAACGTGCGGGTCCAGCTGCACAAAATCAGATGTTGAGTCCTGGTACAAACGGTCAGAGTCAGCAATGGAGATAGAGACCTTGGTGATACCAGGAGACCAAAGAGGCTCATAAATCCAGAGAAAGGCTATCACATCCTATAAACCAGGTACAGGTGAAACGGAGTACAAATTTCCAATGGGCCAGGGAGAATTGCTGCCTGAAACGTATGTTTAAAATGGACACATGCACCCAACCATTCCATTCAAAAACTTCCATATATAGTACTGAGGAAAAGGTTAATCAGGAGTGCTATATGGCTTAAGGAAATGCATAGGGTGGCTGAATGATTTAATTCATATGTCCCAGTGACAAAAATCTTTCCTGGAGATGCATAATGTCCGGGTTTTTAATTATCTGGTCTTTTGTGTGTGTGTGTGTATTAAAAAAAAATGGCTAATAAAATGTCAGCCAAGAAACACACTGTTCATTCCTTTCAGGTTTATTTTAAACCTATTGCACTTAGGCTCCAGCTAAATCAATTTTTCATGAATATCTACCCTAGTAGATTACACCTCAAGCCAGTTCAGATCTCCAGAGAATTTTTTTTAAAAAAGAGATTTATCAAGTAACAAGTAACACCTCAGGAAAAAGAAACAGGGTTTTTAATTGCTTTGTGTGCTCCATAATTGAAGGCAGGCACCTTCTCGAGGCACTCACTGCCAGGAGGAGTGTGACTCCACTTGGCCCTGCCTAATTAATCCTGTGATACAAACCTTCTGGCTTCAATTTTCACATTTCTGTCTCTTTTTAGAGGTGATAATAAAACTAAAAATTTATGTTGGTTACTGTATGACTATAACGGTGCCAGCAGAACACAAATAAAACCATATGGATGCAAGAGACCTTGCCTCCCCATCCCTGGCTTCTCTGTTTCGTGAGGTGTACAGGGACACACTTTGTGCTAACAAGAAAAGGTAGAGAAGGAATCAGTCGCAGAAAGGAAGTGCAGGTCAACTGATTCTTGTGAAAGTTTGCTCTGCTCAGATGACTCACTGAAGCATATGTCTTATTTGTTTATTGACAAGATCTCAAAATAGAAGTACACACTCTGGAAGCTCAACTGAGCTGGCTACAAATCACAAAACTACACAACAACTCATAATGAAAGACAAACTGTGCAGCTTAGCCTTTAAAAAGCAGTCAAGGCTGTTTGTGCAGATGCCTTCAATCTTAATAACTTACATACTATGACTTGTGCACACTCCCTACCAGTGTCTAGTGAAAGTAATAGACCATCTCTATTTTCCATGGAATGTAAGCATCCCACTATTATTATTACTATTTTTATTATTATTATTAACATATAGAGTTAAGTCTTAGGCACTGAGTAATTTTATGTACACACACACATATGTGGCAGTTATAAACTACAGCAGGACAAATTCTGCTTTCAGTAAAATTATGTCCATTTTCATTGCATGATATGAAAATGGACATAAACCTTACTATATTAAAGTGGAAGGTTTTTGTCTTTTCAAGTGAACTAGAGGAATATTATTCCAATGGAGCTGCCACTCTTATTTGAAAGTTATTGATGATGAGCACATTGCTGGCTGTGTTCAGTACACTGGACTTGAAGGACACAATACAGTTCTGTATACTCAAATTCCATTATGAATGTCAAACCATGACAGAATTTGAGCACAGTAGGACTGTATCATGGATTTTATCATTTCCATCAAGACATGTACTCAAAGAGGAGGAGGAAAAAAATAAGTTATCTTAATTTTGCCTCTATCTTATTCTCGCTCCCTCACCATAGCACAGTGGTGAGAAGAAAAGTGAGTGGACAGACACCATGCCCAGGACAGAACACTTCTACATCCTCCTTCATGCCTTCCTTGATACAACACTTATTGTGGCATATTTTCTTGTTTTATTAGGTAAGTTAAAGTCAGTGTGTGCTACCTTTCCTTCCAGAAGAGATATTGGTGACACAGTTGTAAGATGTCACGTCTCTCAGGATACTATTTTAAAATAAATTGTATACTTTAGTGTAACAAAAAATGCTTCAGCTTTGTGATTGTGTGCAAGCTGTCTAGTACACAAGAGTTGGGAGGCTCAGTGGGATTGAAAAATTAGGATAAGTTGACTGCCAAACTAACAAACTGCTACTGACTATCTACAAACTAAGTTTCTTCTGGCTTTACAACTTGAATACATTGGGAAAAAATTTTCTGTGGATGAAAAAAGCCATCGCCCTTTGCAATTCCTCAGAAATTTCAAGTGCCTTTTCCAAGACAAGGTGATGTTAAATTTCCTTATCAGAATGTTTTTAAGAATTTGCCCTTGTCTCATTAAACCCTGTTTTTGGAAATGGCATTACTATTACAGCTGAAATTTTCACTCACAAGCAGAACACCGAGTATGGAAAGCTCCATCCAAACACTTTTAAGCAAATGTAAGAAGAAACCTATGGCACCAAACACAAAGCATGTATGACAGATTAGTGTCTAATATGAGGCTAGCCAAGAAAGATTAGGTGAGAGAGGTATCAGGAGTAGTGGGAGAGAGATTATTACCCCACATTCAGCAGCTATGACTGAGCAGGTCTTCCTAGAGAACAACTGCTGAACTACTCCATTGGCACGTTATGGACAAGAAATAGGGTTTGTTTTGCCAAATGTTTAAGGACTGGAGATGAAGAGACCAGCAAACGGTGATTTTTTAGGTTTTTTTTTTTGGGGAAAATCCTTTACCAGTAAGAATATGTAAAAAAAAGGGTGAAAAAAATGGAAAAAGTTCTTACCACTATAATACAGGATGTTCTAGAGAAAAGGCTGATATATATTGATTATCTTATGTATCTCCTACTTTAAGAGAATCCAGATGATGTAATCTATTTTTTAATAGCAACAATTCTAAAGCAAATATACAGTGTTCTATCAAATTTTCATGAAGTTTTGTATATAGCTGGTTGATGATCTGTATGTAGCAGAAAGACCAGGTCGCATGCCTTCAGGTTTCTTATCCTTTTTTTTTTTTTTTTTAATAATGTATCAGTAGTGTTTCTTTTTAATTGATAGAAATTCTATTTAAAATGTGTATGCCACCTGACTGACAGATTAGTCCTGTGCATGGAGCTGCCGTGTAGTGCTGCTTCCTCTACATCCTGCTGAGGGAGGTATGTTGAGCTTCTTAGGGCACAGACACTGCCTTTGTTGCCTCATGGTGAAAACCACCTGTCTCTTCACTACTGTCTGCTTATTCCCCTCTGCAGGCCTCAGGACCTCCTTCAGCTCGGGCTGAAGAAACAGTCATGATAGTTTCTCCAGGATCTTCAGTTTTGGATTGAGACTATTTAAGCAGCTTCAAAAAAACTCCCGTTTTGTTTATAATTTGCAGCAGCCTGTGCAGGCAGTAGGGGACAGTGGGCCTTTTATTCAGTTCTTGAGATGGTAGGACTAGGCCAATAACCAGTCTTCTGAATGGAGGCTGATGCTCAGTCTCCAAGGCCACCTTCCACAGCGTTCTCAAGAATAATGCACATTCTTTGTAGGCAATGTCCCACAAATAATTGTTCAGACCAGTAGGTTAAATCTGGTTTTTTTTGTTCACTGTTTTGATGGAAAACTTGGGGGTTTTTTGTGAAGTCAAAATTTGTGTCATTCAATCTCCATTTCCTGTGAGGAGTTGTATTATTTCTAACCAAAATATGTCTGTTTTCAATATTTCTTTTTTTAGAATTTGACGCATTTTCACTAGTAAAAAAAATACTTGTCCAACCAATTCCATTGCCAGGCTCTTGAGTCACATAGGTAGGTAGGATTTTATCTGGTCCTGATCAAGAGCAGATTTGGTGCCACAAGTCCATAAGATAAGTCTTCAGTCTTCAGAGGATCAGCTAAGTCCTCTCTTAGTTCTCAGTATGTCCTGCAGGGTTTAGACCCTGAAGCATCACACTAAGGGTTAAAGAGAACAGTGTGGTGGCTTGCCAGCCACTGCCAGGAAATCCAGCAGCCAGCCCAGAAGCAGCAGTAAAGTCATAGAATCATCAAATGGTTTGGGTTGGAAGGGACCTTAAGGACCATCTAGTTCCAACCCCCCTGCATGGGCAGAAACACCTCCCACTAGACCACGTTGCTAAAAGCCCCATCCAACCTGGCCTTGAGCACTTCCAGGGATGGGGCAGCCACAACTTCCCTGGGCAACCTGTTCCAATGTCTCATGACCCTCACACTAAAGAATTTCTTCCTAATGTCTAACCTAAGTCTACCCTCTTCCATGGCCAATTAATCTAGAGTGGAATATAATCAGATCCTCTTGGAAAAAAAAGGCCTACATATACGAGTCTTATTAGTTGATGACTAACAATGTTTTCAGTAATATTGACATGAATTTCTGAGAGGAAAAGGCAAAAGAATTATAAAGTATATTCAGTATAGCCCTTTAGTCCTGGATTTCTAATCCATCCTGTTTGTTCTTGAATTCTATGATATATCTGAGTTATTCCTACTACCACTCATCAAATGACTGGACTCTATCTAACACCATATTTCAATTTTGGGTTCATATCCCATTCCAATTACACTTCTGTTTCACATTTTCACAAAATCTTTACTTTTATGCCATGTAATTATATATTTAGTTTAGGGGGGGAGGTATTCTAAAGTAAAAATGAGAAGTGTAAAAGAGTGTCTAGCCTACAATTAACTATTTCCATGTGGGTATTGAAAAAATTTTGAACATAGATTTTGGTTTTGATTAATCTAATTTGCATAACTGAATTGTTTTAGAGGCTACAGTGTAAATATTCTTGAATGTCTTTCAAAAATGTCATTGTTTCAGTAAGCAGTTACAGAAGATATATTATGCCGTATTAATAAAATCAAAAGCCAAATTCTGAAGAAAAACTGCACTTGTATAAACTTAAAATTCAAGATACATATAGTAACTTCTAGCAAAATGTGTTGCAGAAATAATGTAAATAGTCTAGGATAAAATGTAATGAATCTGGGAAATCTGAACAGAGGTTAAACTTCAATATAATCTCATTACAGTAAAATATGAAATCATACTGATTATCTCAGCCTTGTTAATGTTGCTATGCAGTGAGACACACGTAGTAAATATTATTATAATAAAACCATTGAAGGATTTTGTTCTTCTACAGGATTAAAAAAAAAAATATGGAAGACCTATGCTTTTTGCACTGCTCCCTCCCTGCCCTCAAATAAAATTATTTCAAAGTTTATGCAGTCCTGGGCAAGTCAAACTTATGTAGATGACAAAGTGTTGCAGGGATCCACAGATATTTTACAAATTATAGTCCCAAATTGTGACCCAGTTTGCATGGCTATGCAAGGTAGGAGGGAGAATAAAGGAATAAAACACTCCTTTATCACTAATACCCAGGGGAGCTGTAAGGGACGAATAAAAAGAATAACCACAATAGGGAATCTTGCACTGCATGACCTAGTTGCACCAGCATGTAAAAGCTCAGGCACTGAAAAGGAAAACCAGGAGACTCATTGTATCTTTGAGCTACAATTTGCCTCTCCGTTTACTTTAAGTCAATGCAAAAATATGCTTGGCTTTGTTCAGGGCTCAAGAGTAGTCAAAACCCTGGAGCAATTATTTCAGTGAAGAATGTTTGATTTCTGTGAGTAGTTTTGGTATTTCTTTGAAAGAATCACGTAATACCAGTGTGTTATCCTTTATAATTAAGTACGATGCTTTTGGGGGTGTCATGTCTTCAACAATTAAGCCCAATACATAAACCTCATTCTTTTCCATGTAGTAGTCAGAAGAGATTGGATCCATTTCCTGCCATGTCTTTCTCTTTTATTGCAAACAGTTCCAGCTTCAGCAGAGGCTTAGCTTTGCAGATGAACAAATTACTTCCATCACATTGAAATGCAGCTACCTCAAGCTAAAAATGTAGACTTTGAGCACATGGTATATCAGGTTATACATAAAGCAAGCTATAGAAACAATTACAAAGAAAAATAAATTACTAGTTGTTATTTGCCACAAAAAGGAGGAATATTATTCTTGGTACACATAATACTGCTTTTTGTTAAACAAAACACTTAGCTAAAGTTTGGTGCCCAAGAGTTGTGGTATATGCTGTAGAAATTGGTGATAAAGGGAGCTTACAAGAATAAAAAACCAAACCAAGACAAAATCAAAATTTTTCCCTAACCATAACAAGAATCAGACCCAGATCATTTAGATAATGATACTTAGCCCTTAATCTTTTTATTTTACTTTTTCACATGTCCAAGTTTTCTGTGTTCTGACAACAATCTTTTCTTTCTCTTAGGGAGGGGGGACAGCTATCTCTTGAGCTCTTTTCTACATCACTTGAATATGCAGAGCTTGTATCATGCAATACCTAAAGAAAACTGTCTGTCACAACCATTCAAATTCTTAACTGATGCTAGGACAATTTACTTTTTTTTTTCTTTTTGGATTGTGAAAGGTCTCTTGGTTTGGCTGGAAGCTTTGTTTTTTTTCAGCTGTCTGGTTCCTCTAGGCAGCATAGTGGTCTCTTGAAAGTTTCTGGAAGTGGTGAAACTCACCAGTTCCTTTAACTCACCATCTAACAACATAAAGTGTGTTTAAAAAGTCATCCTGAGATTAATTTCCAAAAGTTCTTACTAATTTTACGTCATCCTCCACCCACGGTATTCATTTCTTTCAAATAATCATAGATGTCATCATGTCTTAGCACTAATGCTTTTCAGTTGGACTCCCACTAAGAACAGCTTTTAAATCTCCACTGGATTCTGTGGGATTTTACATGCTTCAGTGTTTGTGAAAACAGTACTCTACACTGTGTCCCATCGAGCAGGCTTTCTCATATGATGTTCTTGAATCATGATTATTGCAATGGTTGCTCCAGTTCTGTTGGGACTTCTAAATGAACTGTAAAGCATGCTATAATAATAATAATGTAGTGGCTATCATAAAGTCACAGCATTCCTCAGGCAAAACACTAAGTCAATCAAAGCAGAAAATATCTGACCTGCATCCAAACTTTAGCTGTATTTCTGAGTTTCTGGTCAGAAGCCATAATATATTAATGTCCTGCAACTTGCACTGTGCTGGCTTTAAAATTTATATTAAGTAGATTGTTACATTATGGTAATGTACTAAATTACCTAAAGCAAAGTAATACAATGATTAACTGACCATAAACATTGGTTTATGGTCAGTTTATAAAGTATTACAAAGATTAACATTATGCATTTTCATAACAGAAGAAAATTGCAGGATGAAATATCTGTGGATTGACTTGGTGCTATTAAGAATAATAAAATAGTGGTATAACTCACAACAGTCTCAAGTTACAGCTTGCAAGTAAACTTTGTTTTAAATCATCTTTGAAAATGGCAGAGATATTCATCGTTTTAAAAAATGCCCAGAGCTTTCCAAGCATAGAATAATGGTTTCCAGTATATGTTTTCTAATATATAATGTATTATTTATTTTTTTTTCCTCTTGGTTATTCAACATATCATGTCAGATTTTGACCTGGCATAGCTGCTCTGATATCGGAAGCATTATACCATCTTATCCAAGACGACTTTGGGTCTCTTTTTATCACTTTATAGTATTCGTCTTAAAAAGCTAGCTCAATCTAAGTTCAATGCTTTAGGAGTTCAATTTATTTAACCATGAATGAGTAAAAATGCTATTGTTCCAGGGTTTCATCTGGTCCGTCTGTAAATTAAGCCGTGTGCAAAACAGATTTTTTATGAGACAGAGACCAAAAGTGAGGGTATGTGGGGTGGAGAATGAGGTATGGGACAAGGCAAAAGGAAAGGCCATTATACAACCTTTGAGAAGGTAGGACTGTTCCAGGCCCCTCTGAAATGCTTGTATGTTAATACACACTGCTTAGGGAGCAGTAATGTCTGTATTCGGTCACAGATTTACAATGCCGTAGGAATTACAGGGATACGGTGGAACACCTTAAACAGCTGCAATAGCTTGATAGAGACTCTTTAGGAAAGCCAGAGAAGACGAGGAGCAGCAGCTGTGCTCTTCGTTCTTCTGCATGCATGCAGCTCCTCCACCAAGGGATGAGGCACATGGAGGATTAAGGGGTCAGGATGAGGAGGGAGGCCAAGAAAGGGAGGATTAAGGGGTCAGGATGAGGAGGGAGGCCAAGAAAGGGAATATTGCGGTGGATATGTGCTACATAACTCCCAGTGGAAGAGAGGAGGTAGATGATGTCTTCTTTAAGCAGCTAGAAGCAATGCTCCTATCACAGGCTCTTGAAGCAAACAAAATTTGGGTTTTTCAAGAAAATGGCAAGAAGTGAAGTATCCTACATGGGAGACCGATTGGAAGCAAAAAGGAGTCCTGGAGAGTGAATCAGCCTTTGAAGACAACCTTTTCAATTGACAAGAAAAAATCATCCTGATCTTGCAAAAAAAACCCAACAACCAGACATCCATGGCTGGGGAGGCAATATGGTTGAACAGGAAGCTCTTGGCTGAACTGAAATGCAGAAAAGTGTATAGGATGAAGAAACAGGGACAGGCCACCAAGGAGGAGAACAGAGGTATTGCCTGAGCATGCAGGGATGGAATTAAGAGGGCCAAAGCTTGCCTGGAGGTAACTGGGGAAGGACATGTGGAGGGCAGTAGAAAGAACTTCTGCAAATACATCAGAAACAAAAGGCAGACCATGGAAAATGTGGGACTACTGCTGAGAGACAATTGACTTAAAGACAAAGGTTATGGAAAGGCTGAGGAACTCAGTGCTTTCTTGGCTTGGCTTTTGGTGGCAAGGTCTTCTCTCAGACTCCACATAGCTAAATGCCTCTAGCAAACCTAGCAACAAAGTACTATCCAAAGCACAGAAAGCACAAGCTAGGACTTAAATGTGCAGACACATGCAAGACTCTAAGATCAGAAAGGACACGTGTGAGGATACTCAGGAAAAGGGCAGTTGTCTGGCATCTTTGAAAACTTGTGACAAGGTCCAAGGTAACAGTTCTTGATTACTGGGGAAATGTTATTCCCATGACTAAAAGAAATAAATAAGGATGATGTGGGGAACTACAGAATGAGCATCCTCATTTCAATCCCAAGTGAAATTATGGAGCATGTCCTACTGGAATCCATAAAGGAGAAGAAGATGATTTAGAGAACTCAGCACAGGTTTACCAAGGAATGTATCAAAATGAACCTCCCTGAAACTCCACAAAGACAACTGCTAAGTCCCACATCTGAGATACAACAGTGCAGTCTGGGAGCCAACTGTCTAGAAAGACCAGTTTGCAAAAGCACACTTGGGGGTTCTGGTAGACAACATGTTGAACACAAGTTAGTTGAGATCCTTGCAGCAAGGAAGGCTCATCACAGACTGGGCTCCACTAACCAGAGCATGGTCAGCAGCTCCAAGGAAGTGATTGTCCCCCATTGCTCAGCCTTTTTGAAGTCATGTACATAGACCAGTTTTGGGCTTCCTAATGCAAAAGAGATACAAACTGGGGAGAGTCCAGAGGAGGAAAACTATGATTTAGAGGGAGCTGGAGTACTGGACATGCAAGAAAAAGCTGAAGAAACTGGATTTGATCAGCCTGAAGGCTGATGGGGTGTCTGTTTGCACCATCCTCTTGTCTCAAGGGAAGCAATAGAAAATGCAGAGACAAACACTTTGCATGGGTGCTCAGTGAAAGCAAAGAAGGCACAGTCACAATTTGCAGAAGAAAAATTGCAATTTGACTTAAGAAAAACAAACAAACAAGCAAACAAAAACAAAAACACAATGAGAACAATCAAGCCCTGGAACAGGTTGTCAAGAGCTGTGGGAAACTGTCCTTGGAGATTTTTCAAAACTTGGCTGGACATGTCCCTGGGTGACATGATCCAGCTTGAGATTAACCCTGATCCAAGCAGAAGGCTGGACCAGATGGCCTCCAAAAGCTCCTTATAACCTAAATTTTTATATGATCCTATGATTCTCCTTCTGTGTTCCCTCAGCCTTAAAAAATGCACTTGTCTAATATGGTATTAAGTTTCCAATATTCTAAAGGTTAAAACCAGAAGTAATATTCTTATCACTTCAATACAATAAACCTTAACTTTCTGAGAACCTTTCAAAACTCTGAAAATTAACATTAAAGTCTCCTTCTTCCTTTTCATCTCTGACTTCAGGTTTCTAAGATGCTCAAGTGAACTCAGTTCATGTTTTCAGGCTCTTCTGAGCAATTATGAGGTCTAGAAATATACTTCATATTTAAATAAAAGCAAAGTACTACCAGATCAGGGACATTGAGAAAAGAGTCAGTTATCACAGTGCACATGCTAAATTTGCAAGAACTAGTAAATTAATTTTTTTGTACTTTTTATAGTTTTTATTTTGACTATTATTTTTTTGTAAAGCTGAAAGACTGAAAAATTTTGTAGTTTCTATGATCTTTATAATCACTGTTACCCTTCCTATTTATGCTATGGCTTTTAATGAACTTTGTAATACATATATTTGATAAATTATAAAGAAGTTCAACTTATTTATTATTTGTAAATTATGTTAAACGCTATACATATATCAGTGATATGACTTGGTTGAGATTGGAACACACTTCTCTGAAATTCTTGAGTAGAAGAGCTGCTAATTTTTTTAAAGGAAAGACACACTATGGTCCATTATAAAAGCAAGGAATTAAGCCAATAGTATTATTGCCATCTATATTGTGAATTGATTTTATGACAGTATCATGAAAAGGAAAGAAAGGCTTGGCACATAAATATATGAAAAGATAGGAATAAGAAAACACCAGACAGCACAACAGAAGCAATGACACTATGGTCCTGATAAAGCAGGAGTATCCAAGCTTTTGGCTTTTGGGGCTGAATTATAGCTGAAATCAATTCACAGTAAGGATCAAAAATATTTTCTTTCCACTTGATTCTTCCTATCCACAGGGAAAGAAGATTATATACAGACTAAACAAGGTTGCATCATGTTTACCTAAATCCTACCAAAAGAAGCAACATTCCGAGCCATAAACTTGATGCAGCCATTTGTCAATATTACAGCCATTAATAAGCTCAGTAGTAGACAGTTCTAAAGTAGTCACAATTTTAGATATATTTGTTGTGTAACAGCCCTTAACTATTTGTTGTATATGAAGTTAGGACCTCACTTAAGTTTGCCATCTAAAGTGCTTTGTCAACTGAGCAAGCTCTGATTATAACCCGACAGAGAGGTGCCATGCAGACAGTGATTCATTTCATCCTAAGTGAGGTACTAATATCACTCTTCTAGGTTACTCCTTTTGGGCGGCTTGTTTCTGCTGTAAATCCCTCTCCTGTGTTATCAAGGTGAAGAACAGGCCAGGCAACTGACTCAGACCATAACAAGCTTGTCACAAAACAGGTTAACTTTAATCCAGATCAGTTCCCTGATGTAATCCACAATCACGTTCATCATGAAAGACAGGATGTCAAAAGGCTGAAAACAAGAAGCCAGAGTGCGGTAGAAGGCAGGACTGCCTCACTCAATGATACAAGCTTGGGTGCCTTCAATTCTTTATGATATTTTTGCCTAAAATAACTTTGGTAAATCTCCCTCTGAAAGTGTTTGTTTTCTTCCATAACTATCTATACAAATATCTGTACAGTTAGCTTTTACTCATGCCTAAGTGCTAAAACTGGGTAGCAAAAATCAAAAAACTCTTTGAATACTGGAGAATTTCTCCTTGACTGAAATGTTGATAGTAAGACAGAGCTGGTGGTTTTGTTTGCCCCAAGTAAATTATAAACATGGTAACTGAGACATTTTGAAGCTGCTGCATTTATTACCACTGTTGATTTCTAAACATCAAAATATTATACTGTATTTATATACACATTTGAAAATAACATATGTATTATTTATTCATTAGGGAATAACATATGAACAGCATCACCTGGTGACAACTGTAAAAAAAAAAATAAAATCCAACATGCAGCCTTCTCCTGTCAGAGTAGTTTTGGCTGGCAGCATCTCTCTCTTTCCACTCATTCTGGCTCTTTTCAGGTAGGAATGGAAGATGGGCTCAGCCACTGGGGCATTTCAAATATTCTTACCTGGTCTCCCGAACTCCCAGCAACTTGGACTTGCTTTTTTGTCAATTCAAGTCATAGCATTCTCCAGCTCTTCCCTAAGAGCACAGTGCTTTCCAAGCCATTCCCACCAAACACTAAATTAACTGTCAGGTATGTTTATGATGCCCTAATTTGTCCCATTTCATATTTTATACTAGATGACCACATTATAGGGTAAATTTTTCCCTGAAAGTCTTAAGGCAAAAGCTGCACACAAGCGCAAACAGAAACAGAACAGCAGTAAGTAAAGACCAGAATCTACAGAGAATATAAGGTAAGATGATTGGTTTTAAGGTGCAAAACCAAGGAAGTGGATGAAAGGCTGCTGCCATCAGCACAGCAGACATGCTTGGCCATAAGCAGAGAAAAGTGGCAAAAAGTGGAATTACTAAAAACAAGGACTTGGAGAACAGTATCCCAGCTTAAAGTTGGCACAAAAGAAAATAAGAATATTCTAAGGAAGGCTGTCTGAGAGGGAGAATAAAAAAGGCATCAAGGAGGTACATCCATCTGTAAGTGCAAGATGCAAGAAGTGCAAGAAAATAGACCTTGCCCCTGGTGAGCGCAGAGTATGGGCAGGTTTGAGGGGTGGGGAGGAAGTTACTGGCTTTCAGGTTAAAAGTTATAAAGCCTTATTACTGTGTTGACTATTTTCCCATCAATTCAGACTACTTTTCTTTGTTCTCATCTAGGAAAAATATACCTCACCTCCAACTGTTTCATCTATAGGCATGAGTGGGTGTCTGAAGGGCTGCACTTATCATATTTCATTTCAATTGAGTGGGACAGATTCCCATGGCACAAAAAAAGTTAGGCACAGATATCTCGCTGGCACCACAGAAATAAATCCAGGAATAGCAGAGTTTTCAGGCTCTGGGAGTGATGCAAACTGAAATTATTCTAACAGTTGATAAGATGTATATCTGAGGCCCCGGAGTACAGTGGAGTTACTGTGAAGTTTTAAATTTCAGCCTTCTGGATATTTCATAAGAAGGCTAAAATCTTTCCCATGAACTATCTGAAAGACTTGAAAATAACCAGAAAGGGATTTTATTGCAAAAATAGATGTCATCACAAGTTTTTGAGGACTGTTGCCTGTCTAAATTGTTCTTGAAAAGGAAGAAGATTGAACCAAGATTTTTTTACTAGAGTAAACAATGATATTTGGTTTAAGCATGTCCTACCTACAAAACATGGTAATGTGTTGCCTCTTGTTATGCTGCCATGAACCTGGATTAATGGGTTCTCTCTAGTTTTAAAACAAGTTCATAATTTATTAGTTTAGATTAGTTTAGAAAATGACCTTGTGTAGTTGAAGTGTCCATCATTAATTATTGGGGAGGCTTAATAAAGCTGAAAAAATTCTTCTAAGCTTTCTGTCTGACTTAGACTTTAAAGGTGTCATGCCACAGGCTCTGAAAATTGTCTGGCAACAGGCCAATGCATGTGTAGATGTTCGTTTTCTTGGGGACACCAGAGAAGCTTATTAGTTCACCCAAACAAGGCTTTATTTTTAACTCCTAAAAGTATATGCCTTGGTGACAGGTTATTACTTCTGCAAGAATCACTGTACTGAATCTCAATTGCCACCGTACAGAGTATTGCCACAAAAAAAGTGGGAGAACAACTGGTAAATACCTCATGCTTTGCTCTGTGGATGACTTGTTAAAGAAGTCTGAGCAATCAATGCAAAGGAGTACCAACACACACAAGGGTAACCATGACTCCTGTTACACTCTCTTATGGCTCCTCCTCGACACATACTATCTCCTTGGTAATTTTGTTCTTGCTCTGCTCTCAAAATCTCTTGCTGCTTAGTGCTGTGGAGCTGGGTACAGTGTTTGTATCGAGGGCTGGCATTTTCTCATGGTTGTCAGGGCAGTCTGGGATTCCGTGATTATCATACCTTTATGACAAATATCCATGACTTGCGACATACTGGAGTCCTACGTGAGAGCCAGTTGACTGGGTGCATGGAGTGAGCCTAATTGCACAAAGTGGAACAAACGTAATTAAGAGCTGTAAAGTTGAGCTAGGGACTGTTTGGGAGGTTAATAGAGAGCAGGAGCTCAGCCTGACAAAGGAGCCCACTAGCCTGGCGGACTCGAGCTGAAGGGCTGCACGTGATTGCACACAGTGGAACAAATTTCATTAACACAGCCTTGCGATCAACATTTTTAAAAGCTTAGTGAAATGGGTCAAGTTCACAAGGATAATTTGGTTACTACAAAACCACACCCATGACGTTTCACACTTTTTATGCCATCAGAGTATTTCTGTCCTTTAAAGCCCTAGCCCTGCTATGACATAATTGTCCAGGTTCACTCAAGTGTTTACTATGTTTGACCAAAGCATCTAATTAGATAGACTAGTGACTGGCTCTATTCTTACCATTTCAACATTCAAAAATTGCCTTCTGGGACCACCAGCAATAGTAGAGGAGGAGAAAGCCTTTATGTATTGAAGGAATTGGTAATGGTATGACATAAGAGAAAGAACTCGTATGGAAGTCAGCTCAGGTGTATGTTGCCTTCCATTAACACAAGTATATAGGAATATATCTTAGCGACATCGTCTCTGACCAGGGACTGACCATGCAGGATTGTTCTGTTATTTGAATTGCTTCAGAAAGCTAAAATTCACTGCTTGGACCACTGTTTATTGCTGCTCTGCTATGTCAGACATAGGAACCAGAGCCACAGTATCTTATTCCTTAAAAAAAGACAGGGATGGCTCCCACAGACAATGAAATTGTTTGCCATTATCCTGTCCTTTTTGTATTACTCAAGTAAGAAGCTGCTTCAGTAATGGGCTCCATCCATCTAGTCCTTTCCAGTAGAATTTGTGAATGGCTTCATCACTCAGGCTGCACACTGCATGTAAAATGTTCCTTATGGTGTAGTCTACTATAAACAACAAATTATCATAACACTTCTCCAAAAAACAGAGCTTCATGCCCAGAAAACATTCTTTCATCCATTCTTTGGGGACAGAGACATTTGGATAATATATATGCCTTGCGTACACTTCTGTCCCTAAATGCAGCAGCTGGAATGAAACCGTCTTTGTAGATAAAGTTGATGTTTTAATTTTTTTACCCTGAAGGACAATATATAATGTAGCTTTTCAATTTTCATTAACTGTGGCACAGGTTGCTATAGGCTAAGCTCTCAGCTATGAATAAAAGTAAAGCAATGAAGCTCTACAGAGGAACGTTTCAGCTAAATGCTGTCCTTGGTGTTTTGTGGCAATGCTAAGCTTGGATGGGGCTACAGTAATTATGTCTCTCTCCAGCTGTTCTAATAGTAAATTCACCAGGAAGATGTCCTTTTTTTCCCCCTGTTCTCAATCCCATGCCCCTAGGTAGCTAGAATGCTGGTGCATCTTAAGTGAAAATGTAAAAGGATCAGAATTAATAGAATTTAAGATAAATGGGATGACACTCAGAAAGAGAAGCTAAAGCTGAATATACAGGATTGGAGAGGAATAATTCCAAACTACAGAATTAGAATAGCCTCTAGAGACCTCGTTACTTTGGCAACTTAACATAGGTAGCTCAAATACTAGAAAACATGCTGAATATATTAGGCAGGACAGACAGAGTCTTTTCTCTTCCAAACTTGACTATTGGTGCCTGTGTTGAATGGATTTCTGAGCCTGTCCCTGAATGATGTACTAGTCACAAGCTTGGCTGCAGCACCTTTCAAAATTAAGCAGGTAACACTGCCTTCTGTCAAGGCCTTATTAGAAGCCAGCATAAACTTTGTAATTATTAGGAAGTTGATACTTAATATTACAAAATCAGAGTCTTAATACATAGGATTAGAATGTCATCTAATAACTACTGTGCTTGCTCTTTGGGTCAGTTGTTTACAAAATAGGGATCTTTACTAACAAGCATAGGGTGCTTAGGAAAATGAAGACCTTGTTCTTCATACAGTCTCCTGAGAACTAGTTTTATGTTTATCAGACAAATTTCATAAGCTGAGATCTGGCTGTCTTTAGGCAAGTCTTTAAACCAACAACAGTCTTCACATGGCTTGCTGAAGCCAAATTTAATAGTTTATATTTGCAATCCAGTTCCCAAAAATGTAGCTAGATCTTAGGACAACATCAGTGTTTGTGTCTTGTAGGAACACACAGAAACAAGGTTGTTTTCCCCATTTTTGTTCCTTCCTTAATAAATTTAAAACTGGGAGAAGGTGAAGTCCCTCTTAAAACAAAATGGAGTTTTGAGAACAGACCTTCAGTATGAAGAAATTAGTTCTTATAATCAGAGAGCTAATGCTTAGGCCATATCATGTACTATAACTTCTCTTTACTATTTATGTTAACAAAGCACACATATGATATAGCAAGTATAACTTTGCTTTTTCTTTGTCAAGCCATTGCACTGCGTCTTACATGGAAAATAAAAAGGAAATTATGCAGCTCATACTCATCCAATCTGGCCCAAATAAACATAACATATTCAACACAAGAGATTTATGCAGACCTATCTTTCCTATGATGTAAATAACATTAATTTATTTTTATTTATTCCTTTAGATTTTTAAGCATTTATTTCCCTAATGCTTTGAGACATCTCTGTGCTGACAGGGAGACTAACCTGTAAGTTTCCATCAGTGATCAAAATGAAAATGACATAAACTGAACATATCTTTGAAACATAAACAATGGACACACTGAATGCTAAAATAATTCTACAAACAAACTTACCATCACATACATACAGCTTTTCCTAGGCTTCAGAGATTTCAAATATAATATTCAATGGTGATCTACTTTGATCAAGACACAAGGCACCATTTTCTCCCTTTTCAGCCCAGTGTCAATCTAAACTGTATATGCTTGCCAACTTGCTATTGCCAGGTTACTTTTGGAGTGAGTGGAACTCCCAATTATTGTTTTTACTGTCACAATCTGCTTCGAAGGGCTCAGGCTCAGACATAAACTTGTCTGTGAGAATTCGCAGTGCTAGCTCTGCCAGTCTACAGCAAAGGGAATGTGCCGTAATTGTGGTTTAAATCTTTTCCAGATAATCCCATCCTGCATATGTCTAAAAGACAGGTCTTGTTCGGCCCTTAGTGTCACAGCAGGTGCAAGACCTTCGCTTCCTCTGGGTTATGAGTCTTCACTGGAAGGGCTGGAATTGCCACTCATGTCTGCTGAAGGATAACCAGCTAGCTTTGATTTACTTCACGGCTTTCAAAAAGCATGCTAAAATTTGCCTACTGACTGTTCAGCTTATTTTTTTTTGTTGAAAAGCAGAAGCTGTAATCATAAACAATAATACCTTAATCTATTAGTGGCCTTACTAACAGTTGCATAGATCACTTAATAATATAATAACATTTCAAGACATAAATACTAAATCAAGATGCAAACGGATTGTCTTATGCCTCAATATAAATTACAGATACAATATCACCTAAAATTCAAGCTGAGATTTAAGATGATTCGCAGATACTTAAATTTGAAGACAATTTAATATGGGTTTAGAAAAAATGCTAATGTTTAATTGCTCGTTACAAGAGCTCATTCAACAGAGACTTGATTATGCCTAAACCAGGCCAGAATGATGTTAAAATTGTGCTGCAGAGCAATATAAATTTGACCTATCACTGATGCTGTTCCATAAAGAATAGCACCATCTTCATGGAGAGCCATTTATTTGTATTTTGTGCAAACTTGATAGCTATTGAAAAAGTCTGCAAGGAAATAAGCACTCAGAAAAAGCAGCTGATATACTGAAAGCCTCTGAATTTGTTTAATCAATGTACTTCTTTAGTAATTAGATAACATGAAACTGAGCAACCTTAAATATCTGTTGATATACATAGTCTGTTTTAACAAAACTCTGTAACATTCAGTTATATTTTGGTCTATTCAAGCTAGGTCAAGACAGTAATCACTGTCAGGAAGAAGACCAGGGGATCTCAGGAGGTCAGAGAGCACCCTCCATTCCCTGGGAAGAGGGAAGCACTTGTACCTTCATCATTTCCTATGGATGAGCACCAATTCACAACTACTGCATCCCCAGGAGACCTGTGGGGACTTCACTGTCCTTGCAGACACTTCGAGGAACCTGTTTAAAATAAGTCTTTCTTCTTCAAATTTAAATCTACCTCGTGTCCTGTCCTCCCTAAGTATAAAGCATTTGCTTGTCTGAAATACTTTGATTCTTTTTCCCGTGGTCCTCTTCTTCCCAGACTTGCCTAGACTGGAGGACTATTTTTTCACTCTTTTCTTTCCAACTTCTAACCTGTTTGTCTGAACTTATTTGGACTCCCTCTTATTTGAATCATATTTCCTGAAACTGTACATGGGTGAAGCTGACACTCCGTCAGTTCCCACCAAGGTGGAAGGTTCACTTCACATATTTTGCATATCAGGGGCAACTCAACATACACCCTAGCATATTATTTTCCTTTTTTCAACAGAATTATACTGTTGACTAATGCTGAGTTAGTTGTCACCAGATCTTTTTCTCAACTGCTACTGAACAGGTTCCTCATCCTCTGTTTACACAGTCGATTATGTTTGCTCAAGGGCAATACCTAGCAGTTGTTCCTGATAAATTTCTTATGCTTTGCTTTTTCAAGCTGCTTCTCTGTTTGTCAAGATTGCTTTGGTTTCTAGCCCTGTACTTCAGTACACTTACTGCTACACATCGTGGTATCATAAGCAAAGCTCAAAAGTAAGCTCTAATCCTTTATCCAGGCCATTAATGGAAACACTGAACACAATCATAACCAAGACAGACCTTTGAGGAAATCAGTACACTACATACCTTCACAGCCTTCCATGACTATTTCTTGGTGTATTTATCACTCAGTTTTACAACTGTTCTCTAGTAATTACATCAAGACTATGATCTCTTGTGTAAATAATATGCAAGACAGTGTCAAAAAACATTAGAAAAATTATCTATTCCTATTTTGTATTTGTGTAGCCTATTACCACAATGGAGATTATAGGAATTATTTAAAAGTATTCAAATATTCTATGAAACATCACAAGTCAAATATTTACAATGTGAAATTGTCTCTTTTTCTCCCTCCACCCTGCCCCCATCTGTTACTGGCTATTTTACAAGGCACTTTCACTTTTTTTTTTCCCTTTTTTTCTTTTTTTTCTTTTTTTTAATATTGCTGCTGCCTCAAAGCTATAAAATTCATTCTACATCACAACAGGTCAGGAAAATACCTAAGGAGGGAGTGGTTTTCCCTGGTCCATGAGGGCAACTTTCACAGAATGATGGAACTCACCCTTCAGTGTCTAGGGGAATACATGAGCAGCACAAGCAGGAGATACCAAGTGTACTTAAGACCATTCTCTAACACTATGCTGTGTAAAGCTCTTTTGGTTTTTCTAGAGCTAGAGGATCTTGCTGATATACAGGAGAACAAAAGTGATCCATAAGAAAACTCATATATTTAGGTGGCAGCCTGCTTCCTGAGCCTGCTCCAGTGGCCTTGCAAACATGAGCAACTAGGATTCTTATGCTTTCTGGTCATAAAATTAAGACCTTTTTATACCATAACCCCCACTTTGTGTTGAAAGTGGATAACTGGGACAGATTATGCAACCAGATGCTATTAAGTGTTTATGCACACAACTGGTTGCCTGTGTCCCAGAGGATGGGTGAAGGTATCTATCACCCACTCAAGTGGATGCGATGGGGACTACAAGATACAGCTTGCAAAGACTTCTAGATATAGAGCATATTTTATTCCAGTCCTCCCATGGAAAAGAGACATTTCCCAGGTATGGAAGGCAACAAAGAGGACAGGATAAGTGAGGGCCTGTGAGAATCCACATGCCTCAGAAAATGACAAAACTCAAGGATGTTAATAGAACAGTCTTAGAAAGTCCCCCCTTCAGACAATGGATAAAACTTATTTTTTTCCACTAGTTGATTGGCATTTTTCAGAGGCTCATTCAGCTCATTTTTTGCCTTGTATCAAAGTGAGCTCACAGCTTGAGACAGAAGTTCCCCTACAGTCAAGAAGCTGGAGTCAGTTATTTTCACCACTAGACTGAGGATGAAGTCATGCTTTTGAACCGGCTTCCAAATCCCAGCCCAAACATCATAGTATTTCCTCAGGCAATCAAAATCTATTAGTGTTATCAATTATCATGTCACTGTAGCTATTATCCACAATACTTATTTAGAATTGATGCCACCAGTAAATCATCCCAGTACTACCCATTTGAAAACACAGTAAGAATGTGAAATCTTAATCAACATCTATACACTATGCAAAGTGCCCAAATGATGTGAGTAATTAGGCCATGGTGGAATTCTGCCTAAGGAGGAGTATTTGGCTCCAGAAAGAAGCACTCAAACACAAGCTTTTCCTGGTGTGGTAGGTTAAAAAAACCAAAAAATCTGAATAGGAGAGTTTGAAATTTTTAGTTAAGTCTGTGCTGTGTAATGCTACAGTATAAAAGAAAGAAAAATTGAATGGGCAATACCTTTCAACATGGGAACTTGTTTAAGAAATTTTCAATTTATGATAAATATTAACAATAGTATCAAATGTATTTTTCACCTATACAGGTAGCATTTGGAGGAATATTCTGCATTCAAGCGGACTGTGATTTCCGACCTGAATCCAGCAGCCAATCAGCAAGTCCATAAAGATGAAACTGGACACACCCAGTCTGAAAACAAGATCAAAGTCAGGGCTGGAGTGCTAGTTTCATAATTAAGGAGATTTAAGTAAAAATAATGAAAGCAGAATTCACATTTCTGTAAATGCAATGTGACAGAAGGGCTAGCCCTCTGCTTTACAATACTTCAGATGAAAAGGGAAGACGCTATTAGTTGCTTTTTTTTTAAGTGTTTGAATTAAAAACTTGGTGCCATTCTTTTAGTATTTGTCGGTAGAGCTGAGTGAGTAATTCTCTGCCTGTAATTTCTTGAACTGATTTAGCCTCTTTTTCTTCTGGAATTTACATCAGCAGATCACGATTTTCTATTTAAATGTACTCAACAAATATATCTGAATCTACCCTGTAAATTGATTGCAAATATTTTAAATTCAAGATGCATCAGTTATTTGGGATTAGTAAATCAGGTCACACTGTTTGTTCTCTGTGACAGAATGAGTGTGACATACTCTGCTTCCCTTGCACACAGTTGTGTGGTCCCCCTCAAAATCAGGCTTCCATAAAAGGTCGTGTGAAACAAAATTTGAATTATTGCTTTTTATGAATCTTTCTGCTAAAAGTAAAACTCAATTGATTGTTCTTTCACCGACAAGTAAATATGAATGGGTTCTGTGTGACTATGGGCAAAAAGAATTCATTTAAGAGCTTTAGTGATTACTTGTGGACATTTTATTATTTATACCTTGCTTGTTTATAGACAAAGAATGAAAGAGATAAAATATGCCTTCAATCCATATGACATCCTCACACAAGACAGAAAGGGACCAAAACAAGAACAAGATAAAAAATAAATACATCCAGTATTCAAAGGGGGGAATGTTGAATTGTACAGCAAGTTTGGCAAATGCAGACAAACAGAAAAATTCAGTTCCTCTATTGTGCACCATTTATCAAAAACTGCACTTTAACAAGCCAGGAATAAGCTCCAATCTACAGTTTTTGTTTTCTTTCCACAGAGCAACAGGATTCTGGTTAAGGGGGTTCCTTGTGGACCATAATTGCTATGCTGTTTGCAAATGTTGATATAATTTGGAAGTGTGAAATCATTCTCACATGATGGCTCCATGAATTCAGTTAGTCCACTGTTGAATGGAGAACATGCAAAGAATAAAAGAATATTTCCAAATGTGGTCATTTATTTTTGCAGGGGTTTAATTATTATAAACATAAGCACATATTTTCTCTCTAAGTATTTTGATAGTTTGGAGAAACAAACAGATTTTCTGTGACAGCAATGAGGAGGAAAGGAGTGATTATATGGAGATAGTGAACAGCATCATGGAAAAGCTCATAAATAAGTAAAATAAGCACAAACACATACAGGGCAGCTGTCCTAGTTCCCAGCTTCTTAGATGTCTCTTTCCTACAGGCCTTCTCTTTCTCTTTATCCCTCCTGACCTAGGTCAGCTCCTTCCCTTACCTTTAAATCAGTCATTACTCAGCCATCTGACAGACCAGACTAACCAAGACTGTGAGGAAGTGCAGGCTAACTCATGCCTCAGTGGGTTGCCTCATGGTTTGGGCTCTGTACTGCTGTTGCCCAGGTTGTACGCTGTGTTTCCTGCAGAATTCTGCCCCCACAGCACCTGAGAGGCTGTGGCACACACACCAGTGTCCTCAGAGCCAGAGGCACGGTACTGCCCAGGGACCAGCAACTGCAGAGTCGTTGGGTTAATCCATGACTGGGTGTATAATGAGCACCTTTACATCTCTCCCTTACAGCCACAGGGACAGACAACCACACCAGTACTTGTGCTAGGCACATAAACCCCATATATAATATGTACTTTTCAAGGGGACAGTCATAAGATATGCCCAGTTAGCTCTTCCAAAATGCTGACCTGATATAGACTCCCAGGAAATAAGAGTATTCACAGAAGGTATGTATTTCAGCATCTTTCACGCTGAATCCCATGGGGCCAAAAAAATACTCTAGTAAAGAGTGAAAAAAAAAAAAAAATAATAAAAATTAAAACCTCTAGTTTTTAATTATTTTTTTATGGACAAAATCTGTCCCATTCCTCAAACACCACCAACAATCTCTGACTTGCTGATGCCATTCAGGGTCTAGGCAGCTTAAGCCACCCATCTAGGCACAGACTGTTGCATGACCTTTGTCTTTCAATATTTTTATTAAAATCCTTGATACTTAAGCACCTAAACAAGTGCTTTCCCCAAACAGAGGCTCAGAAGATCATACAGGTTAATAATTTTCAAAAACCCAACATAGTATTTTTGCAAGTTATCTTAATAGTACAGCTTTTTTCCTAAAAAAAAAAATAATTATATCACAGGTTTCTCTCTGCCTACAAAGTTAAAAAAATTATCCATCGAAATGCAATAAAAACACAGAAAGTCACAATGGAAACACTTTTTTAAATATATATATCAGCATCTCTGGCTTTCACATGTTTTTGCATAATGATAGGGCTAATATAACATAACAAATCCTAAACTGTTTTCACAAGGAGTGGAAAAAAGATGTGTAAAAGTATGCTCTGTCTTGCTTCCTTCTGTTCACAATGTATCTAAATACAACAAATGGTGTTCTTGCTCTTTCTGTCTGTTTCTCAATCTGTTTGGAAAGTAGCCATCATTCTGCAGCCAACCATAATATTTGACACTTCCTGACATCATGAAAGCCACCATCTGTCTATCATTGAAGCCCTGTACTTTTTAAAGTCTGCTTGGCCTGATCTTTAATGAAGCTTCACTGGGAATGCACAGATCAGTTTAGATACAAAACTGGGGACATCTGACAAAAGGAATCTGTGCAAAATCACGTTTTAGTTAGATTCAGCCACAAAACAAAATGAAATATCAAGACCTTCTTGCAGACAGCAAAGAAAAATTTCAGTTTGCTTTCAATTAGTCCGAGGTTCAAATCATTGTGGAAAGTCTGGAGGATGAAACTGAATTCAGAAAAACAGATGAAAGTCAAATTAAGCAGAAAGAGTTCTTCCTTGCTTCACCTAACTACTGTTTTGAAAGATAAATATAGATATGCTTTGATTGTCTGTAGGAGTTATAAAGTATAGAACGTACTATTAATTGGAAATTATAATAATATTTCATATTTGAGCATCCTAACTATGTTAAAACATTCAAAAAGCAGGTTTCCTATATTTTTTGTGGCTCTCTATATAAATTTTCAAGAATCTTTAGGACCAAAAATGTAGAAAACACAAGCCTTTTTGCCCAAGACATATCTTAAACAGGGAAATGTTTTCTCTGTGATATTTTAAGCCATGAGTTGCTACCATGACTCTTGCACAAAGCAGTGACTCAAGCTGTAACAGCTTTACTTGGTTCGCTTAGAACAGATTTGGATGCAAACCTTTAGAAACCTAACTTGGAAAATCATAACCTTTGAATGTCCCATTTCCTTCATCTACAAATTAATTCACGTCTCCTCATGGCTACAGAGGCAGATCGCTCCTCGCAGCCTGAAAGACTGCTATACTCCTACCAGGCTACAGTTCCAACAGACACACAAACCAATAGATGGATGGAGAGCCAGGACCCTTGTCCCCTTTGGCTACCACTTCTACTTCCCTCCTCCGTCAACCTGACCTCCTCCTCCCAGTGCCGAGAATGGAGATTAAGCATTTCCTGTGCTTTTCTCAGCATAGGGGTGGTAAACATGGTTTCATCAGACAATTCAGGGCAGAAGAGAGCCCTGTGAACAGGCTGTGCTGCAGCATGTGCAGGGGTCAAGTGTCCTGCCGCTCACAAGCAGCCTCACAGGGTGGCAGTGAAGAAGCAGCATTCAGCAGTCCAGGAAGCTGCTTGAGGTCTCAGAAAGAGCTTCTAGAAAAGAGCTGCATCTCACTTCTTGCCACTACTACCTTTGCAAAGCATCGCTACCAAGGATGTAATTAATGGGGGTGAGGGCATGAAAGGGAAATGCCTTTCTTACTGACATTAAATGGCAATAAAAATTATTTTCACTTAGATAATTATCCCAGAATTAGCCATAATAATTCTCAAAGTAAAAAGTGTAGTGTGGTCCTGCATTTTGTGGTAAGAACAAATAAGGAGCCACATGGTCTGAGTAGCTGTCCAAATCCCATAATCAGTCCTTTGTCTCCTACTTTGTGCTCCCTCCCACCCCACACCACAGTGCCTGGAGGTTGTCTCCCCATCTCCTGTCAACATTATTTAGCCTATATTTCCTGCCCTCCTGACATGTCCTCCCAAAACACACCTACAGGATTTGGTCTGCAGGACAGTAGCTGTTACGTGTGCCTTCAGGACAGGATCAGGCAATAGGAAACAAGATCCATGAAATTACTTTTATTAGTTTCAGGTGGAATGTATAGATTTTTCAGTAATCAGGGGCAAATTTATGTACAGTATTCAGAACGTCCTGAAATCCTCCAAACCTGCAGACCCAAGACCATTTGTATTGGAGGCAGGTTTTGCATGAGAGCTTCTGTGTTGGTCATTTGTAGTACATGGCCATGAGGATTCTCTCCTTCAATCCCTCCCTCTCCTTCATTTCTTTCCCCATCACTATTACACCTGAATATCTGACAGTCTTTCATTAATTTACCCAAATAATACTTCTGTGAGTCTGTGAAGGGCTGTTGTCCCCATCTCCTGCTATTATACCCTGACAGCAGAGAGACATTTATCTTGCCCAGCTCAGTGTCAACTCTCAGTAGCAGAGCAGGGACCCGAGTCCAACTTCCCAAAGCCCTAGGCAAAGTACCCCATCACTAGCCCCCATTGAGTCTTCCTGTTCACATGAGTCTTCCTCTTTATTGTGTTACCACCATAATCAAATTTACTGCTTTAAGGAACTATCTTCTATAACTTTAATGATCAGGCATTCCCACAGGCATTTTTATCTTTTTACAGCTTTTTCTGTTACATACTTTTAGGTTTATAAAAAATGGCAGCTTCCAAAAATAGACTCTGGCTTGTCACACTACTACAGAGCAATGGAAGGTGATTTGGTTGATTGGAAGACTTCAATAAAAGCAGAACTGGAGTTGGTTTAGAGCACAATAAGCAGCAGAGTGATTGTGTGTTGAAAACTAAAAATCCTACAGCACATGGGTAAAACCATACGTCTTGTCTCACTACCGGGTAAGAGAGAAGGGTGCCATCTACTGCAAATACCAGCGCCCGACACTTTCAGAGGTCATTATGGCTCTAGAGTAGGGGTAGTGAAGTGCAGGGAAACACAGGCAGGTTGGCAATCCAACAAAAAGAGAGAGGTGAAGAGGATCTAGAAGAAACAAAGGTAAATGTGACTATATCAGAAAGCAAATAAAGTCATCCAACCACATATATAATAAATATCATCATCCTCTGTACATGTTTCATTTCTATCACTCAGCCAAACAACATTTAGTTGTTTCTGGGTTTTCATTTACAAAGCAAATGTGAGATGTGATTTTGTATAGTACTTCCATTTACTATAGATTTAAGACTAATGCATTTAAATATGGGTATTACAGCATTTAGAACAGTAAGCTGCATGGAAAAATTATACATATTGGTTAAATAAAGAATAAATTATTTTGAGCAGCTGTTCTAGTTTGGAAATACTTTTTTTCAATGTTGATTACAACCTCTTAGTTTGTTTTGTGTGCCCAAAACCAGGGCACACTAATCAGTATCAGTCGAACGCTATTTTATGCCAAAAATCTGAGGACTAACAAAGTTAGTCGTGGCTATGAACAGCTAGGATAACTACAATATAGATTTTGGCTATGCCCCTGACCACCAAGTAAGTTATTCAAATATATTCTCTCATGCACTGCTACAAAAAAAGAAAAAACAACTAAGCAACCCTTGTTGTAATTAAGGATTGAATCTGTAGGCCATGAAAATTTGCTGTCAGGCAGTAATGGATGCCATCCTATGATTTTTAAGGAATTTTGAAGAAAATTCAGAATTTAGCTCTGCTGAAATTATGTTGCATGCCAGCAGTGATACCAAACCTTCTTGTGCAAAGATCTACATCCTCAGTGTACTACCAGATGCAGCACAGGACTTTTCTGCTGGCATATTTTTCAGATGAAATGAATAATTATAGAGTTGGATGGGATGGAAAATCAGGAGATCTGGCATAAATCCTACAGCTGCCACCTATTTCTTCATGGCCATGTGCTGAATGCTCAAAATCTGTGTCTTGCATTTCATTCTCTCAGATGAGGATGTTGATTTTTTTTTTTCTCTCTTTCTTGGACTATCTTGTTTCCTTAAAACAGAAAACCCTTATGGCAAAGACTATTTCTCCTGTATCAATTCACTGCTTGTATCCTTGGCATGATATGTTACATATAGTTGTAAGATAAATAATTATGTTCTAGTTCCTGACTCAGCATTGCATCTATCATAGCTAGCCAGGAAATCATAGGAACTTCTTGAGAAGATTAATTTGAATGGAGTATAAGAAGGGTTAAAATGACAGCACAGTGACTTGAGCTGGTCCTTTGAGGTGTAAGTCTGTTGTCTTCAATGTCTATCACTACATCTCTCTTTAGGTGCTGAAAAGATCCGTGATATAAAAGATGCATCTGGCACCGTCTTCCTTTATACTTAAAGTTGTCAGCTCTAGAACTCTTTACTGAATAAACTATGAACTAAGGGGTAAGGAGAGTAAAGAAACAAAGGAAGGAGGACCTATTGAAACTTCATGCTAATGTCTGAGTTCCTTCTGGAGTTCATCCAGTCACAAACTATCCTTCTTCAGTTCAGTCCTGCAGTTCTACTTCACTGTGGTTAGACGGTGCATCAATTTCTATGCTCTTTTTGTCCATTGTCTGTTTTTCTTCCTTTCTCTATGTAATTAAGCAACAGAAAGACTCTCCTCCTATTAGCTCTGTAAAGTGGGCTTAAAAAATTACTGACCTGATCCACAAAATCAGAAATTGTTAGGAAATACTAAGGATAACAGCTATCTTCACCTTGCCCACACATTCAGTGGGATCTGGAGATGATGCCAGCCTGGTGCTGCAAAGGATCAGGCCCATAAAATGCTCAGTAGTTTGTATTTATGCAACAGAAGTTACATCCTGAGCTAGCTAATCTACCGTATTCCCCATGGAGACATCCCAGCATCAGCTACGTTTGCTATCTCTATTCCTGTTTAAAGGTGTCAGCCTAAATTCAAGCAGCTGTCAGCTACCTAGTGGGCTTGGCTCTTTTCTAGTAGTTAATTGTGCAGACACCATTGATTGGGGGTGTAGACCACTCGCGCAGTCTCTGCTTTGCAGGAAAACAAAGAGGAAGAAAGAATGGAAAATAAACCCATTCATTATATATAAGCCAGACATAACAAATATAACCTCAAAGCTATTTGTAAAATTAGCTAAGCATACATGTTTAATGTGCAGATTATTTTTCATATCTTGGTTGTGCTACAGCCAAGATAGGCAGTAGAAACAGAAATGAGATGTAAGCAGTTTCTTTAAAAACTTATTTCTGATTCCAGTTAGTTTATTTTATAAATAATGTTCTGAGGAGCCAAAACCCTTTCAGAGAATATCAGATTCATAAAGTTTGATGGCCAGAAGGGAGCATTAGTCTGACCTCTGTAAATCGCAAGCTATTACTCTTCATCTAGTTAACCCTGTATCGAGCCAAATAATGTGTGTTAATGTCTGATCATGGCAACCACTCCAAAAACACATCTAGTAATTTTAAAAATTAGAAAATGGGAAGTGTACAACATAATTAGCAGAGAGTGAGAAGGAATCTAGTCTTGTTCCTGAAACTATCGAAACAGAATTAAGTTCTTGGCAAGATCTAATAAGATTATAGAATTTTTCCCTGCTGGTGTAGATTTGTGACCTGTTTTCTTTTTCTATGTCACATGTGAAAGACTTCTATCTGGAGATAAGGGATGCCTCATTCTCTTTGCTGAAGTTGTAGCAAGAGTATCTTTACAGACTGGCCGTTTGGGATTCTGCTTTCATGTTCTGGCATAGACTTGAGTGAAGACCAAAGGCTTAAGGTCCTGGAGTTTTAGGATGCTCTATTAATGTGCAGTGCAAACTTTTCAACATTTATTCTAAAAGCCATATCACAGAAACCTTTCGCTGCCTACTGTAAAATAAATTTGTACAGGAATGTATGTTACTGTGTAAACTAAATCTGAAGTTGAAATACTCAGCCTGAAGATTCACAACACTTCTTGCATTCATTGTGAAAAGTATAACATACTCACTTGACAGAAACTCATTGCAAAATAGGTTTTAAAATAATAATTTTCATCAACAGTGTGATACTGAGAAAGAGCTACGCTCCCTCAGATTTCAGAAGTGACACCTGTCTGACACAAGCAGTGGCCGTGACAGTGTGCACCCAGGCCCTGGTAGATACGTTCCTGCTAAGCAGTGGGCACTCCTTCAGAAGTCACTAACCCTCTGTCGGTCTTCCCTCAGCAGTGGCTGGGGAGTCAAACACACCTGACCCGCTTTGGGGACTGAAATCCAATGATATTGAACCGGATAAGAAGTGATCTGGATGATGACTTGAAGAATTACTTTTTTGTTAAATAGATTAAACTCAGCAAAAAGATTAATCTAACTCTGCCTCACCTCACTTTTACCAATGCTGGCTTTCCTACTTTTCCTTCTCCAGGGTCCCTTAACCTGTGTTAGGTTGTAACACCTCCAGCAGAACCTTAACCTGTGGCATTTCCCACTGCCATCACCTATGTGTTTCCCACAGAAGGGTGTTTCTGATACAAATGTAGTCGATATCCAGACATGTACTATCAGAGCACTGTGCTTGCTTCTACAAAGAATCAGAAGACTTTGGATGTAAAAAAAATTTAGTAAACTGAAATTTTCTATTCTTCAACGGTCAATAAGCCAAAATAAAAAGGTGAAACAAGCTTAAATCATCTGAGAATCATATTCCTCCCCCCATCACAGTTATGTTTTATTTCTCCCAGAGAGGAATATGGGCATATGTTTTGATACATACAGTCTTTTTTCAAATCTGACTGATTGCATCTTGAGCTTTGTGTGCAACCACTTTGATTTGAAATGAACTGCATTTTCCAAAATAAAGCAAGGAGAGCTGAGAAGGGAGAGACACAGCTGTATGAAGCTTCATGCCCCAGAAGTGAGTGTGGTGGTTCTCCCACTCCTCCAGATACTTGTTTCTTGGCTTTTTGTGCCTTCAGTAGTTCCCTAACTGTTTAAAAGCAGGGAAACTTTGGGGGAGTTTCTACCTTATGGTTGCTGACTCTGACTAGCAACATTTTTAGGTTTGGGTTTTTTTTCTGTCTGGAATTTTGTCTATTAAGCATTTCAAAGACCATATTTCTGGTTATAGCTTCTATAAGGCAGAAATAGCAAAATTTTGCCTAGTGTAGGCAAACAACATTTGAACTATGTTGTGACATAAGAAAGGACACCCAGAAAGGAAGTGTCAGTTTTTGTGTTATCTAAACTATCCTCTTAAATCTATAGGCAATTGGCACCTAGGCCTATTGAGAATGGCATCCCACCTTTGCAGTGGGCAGGGTGCCATCCTAGCAGATGGGCGTGAGTGTTGGCATCGTGAGAATCAGTATGTGCATCACGTTTGAGTACAATAGGTCAGCCTCTCATCCGAGTATGTGGGAATGAGAGTGTCTGTGCTGAGCTTCTGTGCCAATGGTTAAAGGAATATACCATCAATAAGTTAGCTGAAGGAGAAATTTTTTTTATTTTTTTTTTTAATTAAGCCATGTTTCCTATAGCTACCTGGGAACACCATTTCTTCTGCAATGCTCTGATTCCTGGATCACTGATAGAAGGTAGAATACATGTATGAATACATACACATACATAGCCCAGCCAGAGAAACAGCATCTTATTTCAACAAAGATGCATTTTTGTCCTCTTTGGTCTCCCTGCTGAATGGCTCATCTAGGTATAAAAGCCAGATCTGTAGAAGCCAGCATGTAATTTCAGCTGAATAGATCCCTAAGAGCACTACAGCATTTGGCATGAAATTTGCAATGGAGCCCTTGAAGGGGCTTTCCCATCCTGGAACAAACAGAGGCTAATTTTGATTCAGTAACAAAAAAATGCACCTTGCTGACACAACAGACCAGCTTCTTTTTCCAGTCACATGTGGAAAGTTACTGATACCATTAGGGCACACTATCTTCTACCAAAATGGTCAAAATGCTTTCCAAGCAGTATGGAGGCTCCAGACATTTTGACTGAATAAGTTGTCTTATGTCAACTTCTTTCAGTGTGAAATGGGGGAAGCAAGTAAGATTGTGATTGGTAGCCAATGGCTACTCTAGCAGAGAACACATACTAACAGCAAAGCAGCATTGGGTTCTTGAGAGATGATGACCACTCAGACTTACTGATGTTCTTTGGCCACATGCATTTGAAACTTCATCACAAGGTGCATTGTAATTCAGCGAATTTCTTCCCTACATCACTGAATATTTTGTTTGTGTTTTCAAAATGTTACTCCTACTGGGAAAGTAGACTGTTTAGCCCCAACTGAATGGTTCTCCTGCTGTCATCAATTTTAAGTAGAGCTATTGAAGATTTTTTTTTTTGGTGGTGGTGGACAAAAGCATCTGTTTTTTTACCTCAAGTATAATCATAACATTCTATTTTCTAATTAACTTCATCACACAGTCGTGAAGAATAAGTCTGAAACTTTTTCACTATCATTCTAGTTATTTTTGAGAATATGAGAGACTGACTGTAATGAATAAGTAAGCAATTGACATGGAAGAACCAGAGTAATATTTCAGGCTTTACCTCACTTCAAATTATTTGAATTATTAATAAACGGCTGAAATCAGATAAAAGCAGAGGAAAGACTCAAGTCTATGTCCAACATCTGAGCCACCAGAATCTGAGCTCTATGAATATAGACCTGTTCCCTGAAGAGAGTTCTTTTAATGAAAATTATCAAAATATTTTAGGTTGGGAAGAATCATATTCTGGATTCAAGCAAATAATAATAATAATGTCTCATAACAGCACAATAATTGCATTTTACACAGGTAAATAAGTTGTACTTATATAGTAAAAAAAAAGCCAAACTTTAATGGTATGATTTTTCAAACCTACCTATGAGAATTCAGTAGATAACCAAAGCTGTTCTCATCTTACTTCTGAAAATCTCTCCAGTATCCAAGCTAGTAGCCTAGACCTACAGCACAGCTACCAAAAATAACAAAGTAGGGCAAGGAATTACTAGTCCTACCATGTCTGCTTAGGGCAATGGGAAACACAGTTCCTAAGTGACCTTACATATTTCTCATAAGAAAGGAAAGAAGAAAGCATGAAAGCCTAGTCACCATTAACCTCTGCACCTATCCATCTCCATGGTCTAACGATTTCATTAACTAAAGCTGGAGAGGAATTCACAGGGAAGGAGATGAAGTTTCTCAGTACATCATGCCTGCATTTAATGGCAGGGAAAAAATTATGTAAAATAAGGAAAAGCAATTACATTTTTTTTAAAAAGCAAACTAACATTTCGATTACTGTTTATAATATTACATATGTAACATGCATAAAATTTATAATAATATATGATACGATTTAATAATATAGTATAATAGTATAATGTATGCTACCATGTAATCATTATAATGCTAACACATACTAAATGTTCTATATTACAACATGTAAAACTAACACATTCTTTGTGATTCAAAGCCATACTATAATACTAAAACATCAAATCCTTGCTGAGAAGAGAATGCCTTTTTGTGTGTTAATTATGCTGTGGGCAGTTTAGCAGAATGAAAATTAACATGATTTTACTATATCATTTGCTTAAGTCTTTGTACTTCAGACTTTACTCAAGCTAAGAGCTCCATATGGCCTTTATAGTAATGCTAACCATGGAATTATTGTTTCTTTATTTAAAAAAAAAAAGTAAAAGTAGAGTTAGAAGTACCACTACATTGTATGACATCATTGATTTATCCTTAGTCCTTCAAAAGATGACTGAATCTTAATTCATTTTTAAATAATTAAAATTATTATTACAAGGATATTTTTTAAGTATTTGCACTCGTTCAATACATAGCTTGAGTTTTTAACTTTTTTTTAGTATCTTCCCAATACCCTTGCAAATAATTGTTTTGTTACTTACAATAACCCAATAGAGGAAGAAATGACTAGTCGTACCATGTCCACCTAGGACATTGACAAGCAAGCCTCTATGTGGCCTCCTATGTCTCAAGAAAGGAAAGGAGAAGAAGATAAATTAATATGGCTGGACCTTCCTCTTACAAATTGTGGCAGAAGTTGGAAAAATGGGAGTGGTTCTGACAAACATTACCTCTTTAGTGCCCACAACAGGATGGTGGAGGAAAGCCTCTTGCTGAGGTGAGAAGACGCCTTGCCTTTTTCTTGTCTCCTTTTAAAAAAAGCAGGAGAGGTATTTTGAGATGATTTGGGTGACAGTTGTCATCTCTGTTCTTCCACCACTCTTATGCCTAAAACAGACACATTCGTAAAACACTTTGAAAATTGTTAGAAAGGTTGATCCTAAAAGGACACTGTGCAACAGAACTGCTTATTTTACATGATAACAAAAAGGACCCTGGAGCTTCTGAGTCAGGAAGAATCATCTTCAAAGAAGACCATGATTGTGGTACTCTCTTCATAACTGGAAGTAAGAATTAATCCCTGCATCATTTTTCTATTCATCATTCTATTTTGTTATCTTGCAAAGGACCTCTGGATTGAGGGAGCTGGGCCTTTTTTTTTTTTTTTTTGCTGTCATTGATAACCAGAAGCTAGATATACAAATAAAAAAAGTTTTAATCTTAGAGTGTAAAAATTGAATTTTTAGCGTTGCTAGATGGGTTTTCTTTATTTTCACAAACCGTTCTTGCTTCTTCATGTATTAGACTAAGTTATAGAATATCTCTTCCACATCTTCTTAGGAAAATTGTAAATTAAGTTTCTGTGTTAAGCAACATAACAGTCAACTTCAATTACACTTACCTTTCTTTGAGAGTTATCTACCCTACATCCTTCCCCAGAACTGAACACCTTTCCTACTAGGCAGTCCTCCAAAGATTTGAAACAGCTGGGACAGTGACAGAATAGTAGAATGTATGATAAAAAAATACAACTTAATTAGGAAATTATTCATTTAATTAATATATTTGCGTCCATGGCTAATTTCCTTTTTTTTTTTCCTCAGTAAAGGTGATATCATACAATTTTCTGTTAAGCACATGACACTGTCAATATTTTTCTTCATACTAAGTTCTGTAGATGTTAAATTTAATTGCACACCTGGGCTATCATATTATGCATGAATAGGCACCCAAACGAATGACAGCCTTTGAGAGAAAGAAAGAAGAAAAAGAGAGTTAGATGTATTGCTTATGATTGCTGCCAGTAACATGCTAACTGACATGATCCTCAGTTACAGGATTTCTCATCAAGGATCAGCATTTTTTTGTCTGTCAAGCTTTTCTTAAATTTTTTTGCTTCTGAAAGTTCTTTTGTGGTAAAAAAGGTTCTCTATCAAAGTAGTTTTTGTAAGATTAGTTGGGCCAGCATCACAAAAGGAGATCTGAAATTAGAATTTTTTAATCAGAAACGTTATTACAAATACAGTCATTCATGTTTCATGTTCTCTGCTGTTTGTGACTGAACTAGTGGAGTCTGTGGAGGATTCCACAACTAAGCATGTCATGCTGCAGACAGACATCAGACTGATATACAGATAACTTTATGTACCTTAAAGCAATCTGGCTCTAACATCAGGTAAACTAGACAAGGTAGATTAGTCTAAGCTATTATGGGTTACACTGTTTCCAGCAGCAAGATTAAGTATTATTCTAGGTCTTAGCTTTCTAAACCCCAACTGTAGAGGTAGCCTCAGGTTTAATACCTAGTGATACTCAAGACCACAATATTAAATAAAAAATAGGCATCCCACTGCCCCCTCACTCCAGGACGGTACGCCAGAGCACATATGCAGATGCCCTGCTCCCTGTATCATTTCTGAAGACAGGAAGGTATTTTACAAGGCAGGGAACTATCGTCCTGCAAACTCAATAGAGAACCAAGACCTGGGTATAATGGTATGGCTCAAAATTTCCAAGTTTTATCTCTGAAACTGTCAAGATCAAGAGGCCAGGCCCTGCTGAGTTACAGCAGCACTCAGAACCACCCTTCTGACTAAGCAAAAATTACTGAGGATTCTGTCTCTTCTCACAACACAACACATCTTTTTCATAATAGTCCTGTTTATAAGTCAATGAAATTGTGTTTCACTTCCACCAGTAGTCTTTGAAGGGTTCAGGTGTACATCTCCACCTCCAGAAGGAAGACTCCATGCAGGACAGAAGAGTTCTAAAGGTGCTGGGACCCCTTACAACAGCTGTGCTGCCCCGCTGGGGACAGGCAGCCCTTCAGTAGCCCCAGGGCTAGGCAAGCAGCCCAGCTCTGATGGGCAGTGGTAGTCCTTGGTGGTCTTTGACAGTGCCTACCCAAGCAGAAGACCAGGGCCTGCTCTCATGGTCTGGTCTCATTTGTCCGTTTGTTACTCAGTCAGACCATTGAATGTAACAAGGCATAAACAGTCCAGTGAACACAGATCAAAATCCAGACCTCGCACACACCATGCCAGTGTCCTTAATCAATAAGCTAAAGATTTGCTGTCCCACTTATCTGTTTTCATTCTGGCCATTAGAGTTAGGCAGTGATGGAAAGTAGACTCTCTGACTCCCTCTTTTGAATTTAGATATCTACGTTTTATCAGATGAAGTGGCCTTGTCTGTACAAATGTCATTAACTGTCCCAGTTCTCTGGGAGCTATGATTTTTCTATACACCAGTGATGCAAACTAGCATCTCTGAAAATTCAGTCTGGTTTGTGGGGGTTTCTAGACCTGCCTGGCTCCAGGTGCCAGCAAATGCAATTCTAAATTCCAAGTGCAAGATCATTTATATGGAAAGAGTGAGGAATGAAAATATAATGGGAATTTGTAATTAATACTCCTACTGCTGTGAAAGTATAATGGAATGTATTCAAGTGACCAATTTTGTTTTACTTATGATATCTACTTTTGTCTAAAGGAAAATATTCCTTCTCTAGTACTGTTACAGTATTTCATTGATGCCTTCACAGAATCACAGAATGGTAGGGGTTGGAAGGGACCTCTGGAGATCATCGAGACCAGCTCCCCTGCCAGAGCAGGACCACCACAGAACCTAGCACAGGTCACACAGAAATGCATCCAGATGGGTCTTGAAACTCTTCAGAGAATGTACAACCTCCCTGGGCAGCCTGTTTCAGTGCTCCATAACCCTCACAGTAAAGAAGTTTTTCCTCATGTTAAGGTGGAACTTCCTATGTTCTAGTTTGCATCCATTGGCCCTTGTCTTATCACAGGGCACGACTGAAGAGATTGGCCCTTCCTTCTTGACACCCACCCTTCAGATATTTATACACAATAATAAGATCCCCTCTCAGTCTCCTCTAGACTAAACAGCCCCAGGTCTCTCAGCCTTTCCTCATAAGACAGGTGTTCCAGTCCCTTAATCATCCTTGTAGCCTTCCATTGTACTCTTTCAAGTAAATCCCTGTCCCTCTTGAAGTGGGGAGGCCAGAAGTGGACATAATACTCCAGATGTGGTCTCCCTAGGGCAGAGTAGAGGGGGAGGAGAACCTCTCCCGACCTGCTGGACACACTCTTCTTAATGCACCCCAGGATACTATTGGCCTTCTTGGCCACAAGGGCACATTGCTGCCCCATGAATAACTTCTTGTCCACCAGGACTCTAAGGTCCTTCTCCATGGAGCTGCTTTCTATCAGGTCAGCTCCTAATCTGTACTGGTACATGTTGTTATTCCTTCCCAGGAATAACAGCTCTCCAGTTTGTCCAGGACAAGCTGAATGGCTGCACAGCCTTCTAGTGAACCAGCCAATCCTCCCAGTTTTGTATCATCAGCAAACTTGCTAAGGATACACCCTGACCCATCATCGAGGTCATGGATGAAGATGTTGAACAGGATTGGACCCAACATTTATCCCTGGGGAACTCCACTAGTTAGAGGTCTCCAGCTGGACTCTGCACCATTGATCACTACTCTCTGGGCTCTATTGTTTAGCCAGTTCTCAATCCATCTGACTGTCCACTCTTCTACCCCACACTTCATGAGGATGTTACGGGAGACAGTGTCAAAAGCCTTGCTAAGGTCAAGGTAGACTACATCTACTGCTCTCCCTTCATCTAGCCATTCAGTCACAACATCATAGAAGGTTATCAGATTAGTCAAACATTATTTCCCCTTGGGAAATCCATGCTGGCTACTCCTGATAACCTTCTTCTCTTCTATGTGTCTTTATAATAAAGACTGGAATAGAAGTAGTGAGGGTAGCACATTGAAATATCTATTGTATTATAGGCCTGTCGTAGATCTAATCTGATCAGTATGTATTTGAAGTAAATCCTCAGCAGTTGAGGAAGTCACACTGGCATAAAAATGGTGCAAGGCCTCTGGCTGGAGATTTCTTACACATGAAATTCCTGCTTTGGTCCTCTGCCTGGTTTACATAAGTGCTGCATATTAAGGAGAGGTCAGAATTTATTAAGTCTGTGACTGCCACATAAAGAGTTCAGTTGTCAGGGTGAGAACAATCTGACACTGTCTAATAATAAAACTAAAACTTCCCTGTATCCTAATGTCGTCTTCCTGAGTCCTTTGAAGTGACTCACAATTTTATCAGATCTGAGATAATAAATAAATCAAAGTGAAGGTAGAAAACATGACCCAGAGAAAGAATCTGTTGCTACTATTCACTCTATTGCTAGAGCCAGCAGCATCTAACCCCTCATTTGGAGTCCCAAGACCTGAGTTAGATGCCTAGCTTCTCAGAGCCATTTAGGTGAAAAATTAGAGACCTTCAAATATGCTCCCAAACAAGTCACACAGTGAAGGAAAGCTTCCTAAAGAGCTGGGAATCTCCTATGTCTAGCTAATAGGAAATGACAATCATGTCTGCAATCCCTTCTCTCCTCTGGAATTTCAATTCCTAGGTCCAGGCTGTGAGCAGACAGACACTCCCTTTCCACTCGGGACCCTCAGCCACAAATCCTCTCCTGTGGGAAGCTTTAGCAATTGCTCTTTGAGCAGACCTCATTGTTTTCTTTCAAAAATAAATCCAAAGGAGGAACCTCATGTAATAGCTTAGCGGTTAGAGGCGTTCCCCAAGGAGAGTGAAGAGGGACCAAGGCCTCCTCAGCCTGAGGGGGCATCAAATTAGCAGCTCCAGGAGCTCCTTTAGCCCCAGAGTCCCAGGGGTGCCTACTTCCTCCTACCTCCCTCAGTGCCACACAGGGCTGAGCAGCATGCAGCTGCAGGCAAAGCAAATACAACTTTTACAGCCAAGGCAGAACAGTGAGCTGTTTAATCTGACTGGAACCAACAAACTGGTGACTGGCCACAATTTGTTCTGCCTTCTTGTTTCAGCTTCTTCAGAAGGAGAATTTATAATACAACAACATTGTAGTCCTACCTGTTATACTGCAGCAAGGATCCCCATAAAAACATTTCTTACAGCAACAGTCAAATCTGATTAATCCAGTAGCATTGCATAGGAAAACATGGAAATATTAACATCTTCAACAGTGATAGATAGCATCTGAACAGTAGCACCTAGCTGCTGCTAATCCTTGCTACTGTCCAGTACCATCTTTTTCCTAATATTGACCATTCTTTTTACTCTTTGCCAAAAATCATGTTTGCCCTTCAACCTTCTTAACTTTTGCATGAGCTCTTTTAAGGCTCACAAGCACCTGAAATATTGCTTCTAAAATATTTAAACAGAGAGGAAAAATAATGCTCCACTCTATTGTAAAACAATAAGCAATTATTTCAGGAAAAAAATAAATTAACCAAACTAGGTGGGAAAGCAAACCTCACTGGATTGCAAATAACAGTATTTAGTGGTTCACAATTAAATAGATGTTAGTACTTTTTTTTTTAAAAAAGGTAGCAATCTCTCAAGATTCTTCATATAATTGTTTTTATTTATATGCGGTGTATCTGAGCACTCCAAAGACCAATCTAACTTCATTTCATCATGTTCTCTATATTAATTCACTATGCACTATGTCACATCAAAGGTCAGAATAACTTTTTTTCCTACTCAAGAACAGTAGATTCAAATATCAAATATCTGTTCAAAGAAAAAGCAGATAATTAGTGGGTAGGATAAGCAGAAGATCTTATCTCCAGAGAATTCACTCCTCACAGATCTCTAATTAAACCAGAAAAAATTGCATGATGTGCATCTGCTGTTAGGTGTTAGCACAAGCAAAGCTTGGAGAAGACTGGTACAAAGTGATATAGGATATTTTATTTGCTTGCTTCTCAACACTTCATGCAGACAAGACTTCTACTTTCACTTCAGCTGCTAATCAGCTCGTCTGGTAACAGGATGTTTTTTTGTTGGCATTATTAGTAATTATTTGCATTGCCTTCATACTTAGGAGACCTATTCACAAACTGAAGCTATACTACTCCTGCCAAAAAGCAGGCTCAGCTTCAATGAGTTTACAATTTAAGGATGTCTATAGTGTGCATGAGACTACTGCTCATGATCAAAGCATTCCACTTAAAGTTATTTCAGGTATTTTCTCTCTATTCTGCAGCTAGCTCTGTAAATATGGAGATCACAGAATCACAGAATCCTAGGGGTTGGAAGGGACCTCGAAAGATCATCTAGTCCAACTCCCCTGCCAGGCAGGGTCACCTAGAGCACATCACACCGGAACTTGGCCAGGCGGGTTTTGAATGTCTCCAGCGAAGGAGACTCCACAACCTCTCTGGGCAGCCTGTTCCAGTGCTGTCACTCTCACAGTAAAGAAGTTTTTTCTGATATTTACATGGAACCTCCTATGGTCCAGTTTGCACCCATTGCCCCTTATCCTATCAGTGGAAGTGACTGAAAAAAGCCTGGCTCCATCATCCTGACACTTCCCCTTAACTTTGTAAACTTTGATGAGCAAGCAGTTCCCTGTCCTTCTTGAACTGAGGGGCCCAGAACTGGACACAATATTCCAGATGCAGCCTCACCAAGGCAGAATAGAGGGGGAGGAGAACCTCTCTTGACCTACTAACCACACCCTTTCTAATGTACCCCAGAATGCCATTGGCCTTCTTGGCCACAAGGGCACATTGCTGGCTCATGGTCATCCTCCTGTCCACCAGGACCCCCAGGTCCCTTTCTCCTACACTGCTCTCCAGCAGGTCAGCCCCAACCTGTACTGGCACATGGGGTTGTTCTTCCCCAGATGCAAGACTCTACACTTGCCCTTGTTGAATTTCATCAAGTTTCTCCCCGCCCAACTCTCCAGCCTGTCCAGGTCTCGCTGGGTGGCAGCACAACCCTCTGGTGTGTCAGCCACTCTTCCCCAGTTTAGTGTCATCAGCGAACTTGCTGAGGGTACACTCCGTTCCCTCCTCCAGGTCATTGATGAAAATATTGAACAGTACCAGTCCCAGTACTGACCCCTGAGGGACTCCACTAGTCAGAGACCTCCAACTAGATTCTGTCCCATTGACCACAACTCTCTGACTTCTTCCTTTCAACCAATTCACGATCCATCTTACTACCTGATCATCAAGACCACAGTTCCTTAGCTTATCTATGAGGATGCTGTGGGAGACAGTGTCAAATGCTTTACTGAAATCAAGATAAACCACATCTACCGCTCTACCATCATCTATCCACCTAATTACTTCCTCATAGAAGGCTATAAGGTTGGTCAAACATGACTTCCCCTTGGTAAAACCATGTTGACTGCTCTTAATAACCCCCTCATCCTTGATATGCCTAGAGATAGTGCCAAGAATAAGTTGTTCCATCACCTGTCCAGGGATGGAGGTGAGGCTGACTGGTCTATAGTTACCTGGGTCCTCCTTCTTGTCCTTTTTGTAGACTGGCGTGACATTTGCTATCCCCCAGTCCTCAGGCACCTGAGGTGTACCTGAAGTGTGTGATAAGAGACAACAGGTCTCTTATCAACAGACATATGGGGGAATACAAGGAAAAAATGAGTCAATATTGGTCACTAAGACTGATAAGGGTCAAAGCATCACAATTGTTGTCAGCTATTTGCTGAGATTTATGGCCCCATATAAAAGGTTTTTGAGGAGGGAGTGAAAGGAGGGTGGTAAAGTAGCTGTGTATGTAGTTACATAGGGAGGATATGGAGGGGGGTAGACAGGCTCTGGAGAACCTTTAGTGTGAGGGCAAGCAGTGCAATCCTTGCATAAGAAACATGGGGAAAATGCAGAGAAAGAAGCAATTTTATCATCTGAAGGTTTGAAGAAATGAGTTAAGAAGATTATCTTAACACCATTTTACTTTAAGTAAAGCATTTTACTTTAAGAGAGCAGTCTGCATTGTCAAATTTGGACTAAGACATGCTGTCATTAGAGTCATAGACGACTACTGCTTAGGATGAAAATGTGAGGACTGGGCACCATTCAGAAATATCTGCTGCTTACCTGGAACAGCTGAACTTTTCTACTGTGTGCCATTGCTTGTGGTTATTAAATATCCACAGGAGTTAGATCCACAGTGACCTTTAAGTTGCAGTAAGCCAGTGGATGAAACTAGTTCTATGGACAGAAGAGTGAAGATTGGCAGCTCAAGACTCTAATTCCTCTTCTCCTTTAAGAGAGCTGATGTGAATCTCCTTTCTGCTACTAGATACAATCAAAATCTTTCTAAGCACGTTTTCAAACGACTGTGTAGAGTTACATTTTTTTAATTCCATTTTTTTTAATGCACTGTCTCTGTTACATCCAGGTTTCCTGTCTCTTCCTGTTCTCTAAAGGTTATGAAGTTAATTTATAAAAGTGATTTTAAACATGAAGTGGTAATGAATATTTACACACGCTAGGTCTCTCTTTGATGAGATAAAAATGTGAGGATTTATTAAACAATTTTGCAATTAAAGATAGTCTGCAAAGAACAAAAAAATACATCATTGGGCAGAGCACAGCTGGACATGTGGAGAAGTTAAAAGCTTATGAATTTTGGGAGAATTTACCTGCAATAATACACTATTCCTGAAACATACAGCTCTATTTTTTCAGATATTATTACATTTTGATATGACTTGCCTTTTCTGTGAGTCTGTATACTGTGGTACCAATTTCTTAGGACACTTCCAGCTAAACATTTGTAACCTGTGGATGGTTTTTCGCATGAAAATGTACTTCCTTGCTGATCTAGAAGGTGTACCGTGCACTAAGAGGACAAGTAGAAAAACAATATAACTTTACCTGTGTTTGAGAAGAAGGGTGTCTTTTTTGGTGGTGGTGATGTATAGAGATGTCAACAGCTGTGTGAACAGTTTAAATGCAAAACAACTTGTTTTACTGGCCATAAAATATCTGGGAAATGGTCCTACATTATGTCTTGTTTATACTGAACAAAATACTTATGTATATGCAAGCATGTAGGACTCTTGGGTCATTCCACTTCTTATAAGGAAACCTGAGTAATACCAGCATTCCTGAAAAGCCGTGAGCAAGTTCCCAAAACCACAGTGAAGTTGATGAGTTTGACCAATCTTTTCCTTCCATTATTTCTTGTATCCTAAATATGAAGGGTCTGTCATTTCCAGTTTACTATTCAGCTCAGCTGCTGGTAGGTGAAGGGGAATGGAGAGTCTATGTTCCTCTCTTTGAACACCAAATCAAACTAATGTTTAAGAAATTGTTCAACTTATACAATTATCAGATTCACACATCTGAAGCATTCTGTAACTCTGTACCAAATGGTGAAGAAATATTTTTTTTGTCCTCTTTCATGTCCAACACTATTCATTTTACTAAGAGGGTTGCAAGTGCTAATTCACACGCCTGAGCCATTGAAACAAATCAGGCAGTTAAGGTGAAAGTACGTTATTTGTCAAACATCACTAACAAATACATACAAGGGCCAAAAGGCATCTGTATAGTTTCATTTTTGAAAAAAAACACCCACTTACTATTCAAATACAATAATCAGACTGGGTTCAAATGGTCCCAACTTATCTGTAGGCACTTTAAGCAAAAAAGGATGTTGTCTCATATGGTAGCCTTCTTGCTGATGGGTAAGCTACCACCTACATGTGAAGGCATAAGAGTATACACAGCTAAAAAGTTATTAGGCATTGCCAATGTATTGCACATTGCTGCTCTAACTCAGCCCCCAGTAAAGCAGTGTTATAGGTTTTATATTTTGCTATCAATTTCAAAACGTGGTGTCTTCTCAAAAGATGACATGACATGTCAAAAAAGAAGTCAAAATAAACTGCCTTACAAATGGAGCAAGACTTCTCTTCAGCAAAATGAACACCATCCAATTAGGATCTTTCTAAAATCTACTGGGGCTTTTTTTTCACCTGCCTGTTTTCAGTCAGGAAAGGCAAAATCTCAGTGTCAGCTTTACACATACTGTCTGAAGCTCATGCAAATTAAACTAGTTATTAGCTTGGGATAAAGTAAATGTATCTTGACAAATAAGGTTATTTGCCAACCGTGTATAAAACCATTGACTGATATACATTCACAAGTGGGTTTGAATCGAAATGCATTTTTCTCCTTAAGCATAAGTGGTAGAGTACAAAATGAGGTTAAAAGGGGTAATTTATAGCAGAGTGAACAACTGATCTGATTTTTCCTTCCAAAATATGAGGGTGATATCAAACATTTGCCTTAATCTAGTCAAAAGTAGTAAACAAAGTTCTTTCAGCTGTTCTTGTCAATGGGAAGCCAGTTGTCAGCCTGTGTTTTGTATTAATGTATTTATTAGTGCGTAGATCCTAGTGTGAATTTCTGCATTCAGAAATCTCATATTGAGTGGGATTAATCTTTACAGTGGTTTGAATAACAGAAAATACATATTAAACTGTGATTCAGTATCATTCTGTCATTTCAGACCAAACATATTCAGTCCAGTGAAATCTCAACTAGGGCTTAGAGCCTGGTACATAGTGACAGAGATTGCTAGCAGTTTGTATCAGGCAACCGACTGAAATTTGTTACATGACAGCATTCCAGCTGTGGGATAATTTCAGGGTGTATCTATCATTGCAAGTTTCTACAGTATATTTAAGAGGCAGATGGGCAACATCTATTTCAATGATATGTGGGCCTCAAAAGGTTTCACTGCCACTTTCTTTAATAAACTGCCTTTAATAGGTGAATACACTCACAAAACAATAAACATTATTTAACATTATTAATGCTAATTAATTAATTAACAAGTATAATATTAAAAATATTATTAATTCTACTGGTAAGTACTTTTTTGTTTTGCATAAATATTAAACAAATGGAAATCATAACACATTCTAGCAAAAAAAAAAAATTGGCAAGTAAATTCGAGAAGGGATTGCCTGCAACTTTACTCACTTCTGGCACTTTGGAAATTATCTCTACTAATTATGTCACAATCTCTCAGGTTCTCCATGGAGATCCTAGTTGGCAGCAGAAAAATAAATATGTATCAGATAATATTAGTCTAAATTAAAACCGCTGTCTTTGTAATTGAAGGAAATGTGAACATAGGCAAATTCAGCTCCCTGAAATTTAGAGCCATCACCTATTCAAGTCAGTGGGTCAGCATTAATTTTAATTTAGGCTTGTGTTGCAATAGATAATGAAATTTTAAAAAGCAGCAGAGAAAAAGATTATATGGTTAAAGTTTTAAATCTAAACAGATATATACACTGAATCCAATCTCACACCATACCAGCTCCCCCTCCTAACTTGGTCCTTGTTCTTGAAGCATATACTCACTTTCTGATGCTTCCAATGGTGATACTCTGGCAACAGGCCGGTCTTTGCACATAGTCCCTCCCCAGATGTATCTGCACCCCAGTTCATAGAATCACAGAATCCTAGGGGTTGGAAGGGACGTCGAAAGATCATCTAGTCCAACCCCCCCTGCCAGAGCAGGGTCACCTAGAGTACATCACATAGGAACGCATCCAGGTGGGTTTTGAATGTCTCCAGTGAAGGAGACTCCACAACCTCCCTGGGCAGCCTGTTCCAGTGCTCTGTCACTCTCACAGTAAAAAAATTTTTTCGGATATTCTCCTTGAACCTCCTATGCTCCAATTTACACCCATTACCCCTTGTCCTATCACTGGTCATCACTGAGAAGAGCCTAACTCCATCTCCCTGACACTCACCCCTTACATATTTGTAAACATTGATGAGGTCACCCCTCAGCCTCCTTTTTTCCAAGCTAAAGAGACCCAGCTCCCTCAGCCTTTCCTCATAAGGGAGATGTTCCACTCCCTTAATCATCTTTGTGGCTCTGCGCTGGACTCTCTCAAGCAGTTCCCTGTCGTTCTTGAACTGAGGGGCCCAGAACTGGACACAATACTCCAGATGCGGCCTCACCAATGCAGAATAGAGGGGGAGGAGAACCTCTCTTGACCTACTAACCACACCCTTTCTAATGCACCCCAGGATGCCATTGGGCTTCTTGGCCACAAGGGCACATTGCTGGCTCATGGTCATCCTCCTGTCTACCAGGACCCCCAGGTCTCTTTCACCTACACTACTCTCCAGCAGGTCAGCCCCCAACCTATACTGGGACATCGTGTTGTTCTTCCCCAAATGCAAAACTCTACACTTCCCCTTGTTGAATTTCATCATGTTTCTCCCCGCCCAACTCTCCAGCCTAAGTCTCTCTGAATGGCAGCACAGCCTTCTGGTGTGTCAGCCACTCCTCCCAGCTTAGTGTCATCAGCAAACTTGCTGAGGGTACATTCTATACCCTCATCCAGGTCGTTGATGAAGATGTTGAACAACATCGGTCCCAGTACCGACCCCTGAGGGACTCCACTAGTCACACACTTCCAACCAGATTCTGCCCCATTGACTACAACTCTCTGACTCCTTCTCATCAACCAGTTCCTGATCCACCTCACTACCTGATCACCAAACCCATACCTGATCAACTTATCTACAAGGATGTTGTGGGAGACGGTGTCAAATGCCTTACTGAAATCTAGATAAACCACATCTACCGCTCTACCATCATCTATCCACCTAGTAATTTCCTCATAGAAGGCTATGAGGTTAGTCAAACATGATTTACCCTTGATAAAACCATGCTGACTGCTCTTGATGACCCCCATGTCCTTGATATGCCTAGAGACAGAGACAAGAACAAGTTGTTCCATCCAGAGATGGAGGTGAGGCTGACCGGTCTATAGTTCCCTGGGTCCTCCTTCTTGCCCTTCTTGTAGACTGGTGTGACATTTGCTGTCCTCCAGTCCTCAGGCACCTCTCCTGTTACCCATGACTTACCGAAGATGATGGAGAGTGGCCTAGCAATGACCTCCGCCAGCTCCCTCAGCACCCTTGGATGCATTCCATCTGGACCCATCGATTTATGGATGTCCAGACTACTCAACTGATCCCTAACCCAATCCTCATCTACTATGTCAAACTCCTCATCTATCTTGACTACTTCTGGGGCTATATGAATCTGGGGTTCATGGGGAAATCCTGCAGGAGTAAAGACAGAGGCAAAGAAGGCGTTCAGCACCTCTGCCTTCTTTATATCCTCTGTCACCAGGGCTCCCACCTAATTCCTCAGTGGGCCAATATTGCCTCTAGTGTTAGCTTTGTTAGCTATGTATTTGAAAAAGCCCTTTCTATTATCCTTAACCTGACTTGCAAGGTTAAGTTCCAAGGAGGCCTTAGCTTTCCTTATTGCCTCCCTACATCCTCTGACAACAGCCCTATATTCCTCCCAAGTGACCAGCCCCTCCTTCCATGATCTGTAGATTTTCCTTTTCCACTTAAGTTTGCCCAGCAGTTCCTTTTTTAACCATGCTGGGCTCCTAGCTCCCTTACTAGATTTCCTAACCATTGGGACGCTCTGATCCTGTGCTTGCAAGAAGTGGTCCTTGAATGTTGACCAGCTATCTTGAGCCCCTTTATCTTCTATAGCACCCTGTCCCATGGGATTTCCCTTAACAGTTGATTGAGGAGGCCAAAGTTTGCCCTGTGGAAGTCCAGGGTTCTGGTCCTACTGGGTATTCTGTTCCTTCCACACAGGATCCTGAACTCCACCATCTCGTGATCACTGCAGCCAAGGCTGCCACTGACCACCACTGCTTCAACAAGGCCCTCCTTGTTGGTTAGTACAAGATCCAGCAGCGCTCCTCTTCTAGTCGGCTTGTCCACCATTTGCATTAAGAAGTTATCATCAATGCACTGGAGGAACCTCCTAGACTGTGAAAGGCTGGCTGTGTGAGTCTTCCAGCAGACATCGGGGTAGTTAAAATCTCCCATGAGGACTAGGGACTGCAGTTGTGAGGCTACTTTCAGCTGCCTGTAGAAAGCCTCATCAACTTCCTCGCCTTGATCAGGAGGTCTGTAGTAGACCCCCACGACTGTATCACCCACACCAGCCTGCCCCTTAATTCTTACCCACAGACTTTCAACTTGCCCCTCATCAGCCCCTGCACAAAACTCAATACATTCTAGTTGCTCTCTCACATAAAGAGCAACTCCACCACCTCGCTTCCCCGCTCTATCTTTCCTAAAAAGCACATAACCATCCATGGCCACATTCCAGTCATGTGACCTGTCCCACCACGTCTCTGTTATTGCTACCAGATCATAACCCTTAGCCCACACACTGACCTCTAACTCTTCCTGCTTATTCCCCATGCTGCGTGCATTAGCATACAGGCATTTCAGGAAACAAACAGAGCCCACTGGTGGGACTGAATCCTCCTTAGACCACCTGCTTTCAGGCCCTGGTACGTTCCTCTTGTGCTTGTCCCTAACAGACCCAGTTTTCTCCCCTTCCCCCGTCACATCCAGTTTAAAGCTCTCTCAATGAGCCCTGCTAAGTCCTGCCCCAAGAGCCTCTTCCCCCTCTGGGACAGGTGCATCCCACCTGCCACCACCAGGCCAGGTGTCTCATATAGCAGCCCATGATCAAAAAAACCAAAACCCTGTCTTTGACACCAATCTCTTAGCCATTCACTGACTTGTAAACTCTTCCTATATACCTCCCCACCCATTCTTGCAGGAGGGATGGAGGCAAACACTACTTGCGCTCCAGACCCCCTAACTAGCCGTCCTAGGGCCCTGAAGTCACTCTTCATTGCCCTTACATTTCTTGTGATAATTTCATCACTGCCAACCTGAAAAATCAGCAGTGGATAGTAATCAGAGGAACCCACAAGATTAGGGAGTTTCCTTTTAACATCTCTAATCCGAGCCCCAGGGAGGCAACAGACCTCCCTGTGGGATGGGTCCGGTCGACAGATGGGCCCTTCTGTCCCCCTCAGAAAGGAGTCACCCACTACAATTACTCTCCTTTCCTTCTTGATTGAAGAAGTCCTAAGGACTCGGGGTGACTGACGAGTCCTAGGTGCTTCACTAGATAAGTCTACCCCTCCAACTTCATTTTCCTGTCCCTGAATTTCCAAGGCCTCATATCTGTTATTCAAGGGCAATTGGGAGGGTGGAAGGGGTTGGGAGGATTTTTTCTTGCCTTTCCGAGGACGGACTTCCTTCCATTCCTTCATATCTCCTAAGTCCTCTCCATCTGTCTGGTGACAGGAGGGGAGGGGATCCGTCACTTTCTCAACCTCTTCGATCTGCCCCTGCCTCAGGGTATGACTCCACCAATCTATTTCACTCTCACAATCTCCAATGGCTCTCAGTCTTTCAACCTCCTCTGTCAGATTAACCACCTGCCTGAGGAGATCATTTACTTGCTCACACCGCACACATGCGGTGTCACTGGTTCCCTCTGGTACCAGTGCCAGGCTCAGGCATTCACTGCAGCCAGAGACCTGCACTGCTGCATGCCTCCTTGGGAGCTCTGTCTGAGTCCCCACATTCTTTTTCACTATGGTTTTTGGCCGCGTTGTGACCATGATCTATCCAGCTACTAGTTTGCTTTTCTCGTGAGAAGGCACCCGCTGCTCCCTCCCTCCCTGCCTGCCTGCCTGCCCTCGCGCCTCCCTCCCTGCCTGCCCTCTGGAGGCAGCTGCCGCTCTCTGCTCTGCGCTGCCGCGTGCTCAGAGGAGGCTGCCAAATGGCCGCTTTTTAAACCTTGCCGCCGTTCACAGCCACGCCCCCTGCCACGTCAGCCTTCCTCTCCCTCGCAGGCTTCCCGCTCAGACTCGGGTCTCCTGGCTCTGCCCCGGCTTCACCGTCTCCGGGAAGCCCGGCTCTCTCTCAAATCCTCAGCAATTTAAAGGAACAGCTCACACCGCTGCCGCTCTCTGCTCTGCGCTGCCGCGTTCAGGCCAGTCCATAGCAATTGCTGACATGACATGATACCAGGAGTTCCTGAAAAGAAACTGGCATCCCGAAGCACCTTGAAGAAACAGAAGGATAATATTTTTTTCCACTCTCAGGACTACTTTTTGCACTTACAGGCTCTTGTTTAGCTTCACATACCCCTTCCATTCTCACTTTAGAAGAAAAAGTAGTAAGTTCAGTTAACCTTATATTGACTATTTGTGAGACTATCTGTAGGAGAACAGTAAGAGTCCTAGTCATCATTATGGTGTTCAGCAAATCCTTCTCGTATCTGAAAGAAGGTAATTGCAGGATCAGTTCAAAACTTGGCCACAATTGCACGAGACGAATGCTGCTTGGTGAACCTATGTGCACAAATGTGTGATTTGGGGGGGGAAGGGGGTGTCCATTTCTTAACGTACAACAAGGATCTTTACCCAGCCTGAGACTGGCATTATGTATGAAGCACAGAAGTAAGGCTCCAGTCACTTTGATAGAGCACTGTTTTGCCCCTGATTTCTAGCTCTGCCATAGACCTCCAGTGGGAGTATGGACAAATCTACAGCCCAGACTCTGTCTCAGCAGATTCTTTTTAGACCAGAGGCTGTGCTTCCTTGCACCTGAAGGAGTAACAGTACAGTCAAATCCAATTATTTCAATGGAAGTATAGCTGTTTTGGTCAGTGAATGTAAGGTCAGGCTCTCTGACATTCAAATAAGCAATTAAGAGGCAAAGAATAAACTTGACACGTTTCTGAAGGCTTCAAGGAGAAGAATGAGAAGGAGGCATCTCTTACAGCTCAATTATCAAAGGTTAAAAGCTTATGACATCTGAGTGCAGGACTTCTAAGCCTCATTGATCTAGGACGTACCTGCACATTAAGCAATGAGAAAACTTTTAATTGATTATTCCTATTACACATGAAGCATAGGGCTGAGCCAGCTGGGCATTGTGATTTGCCCAGGCTGAAAATCAGAAGTAATGTCTAATTTAACTGTTGGGTTTTTTCCTACCACATTTTACTTTCGCATAAGGCTTTGCTCCTCTGCACACTAAGAGCTAGATCTCAACATCAGTCATTCCAAACTCAGACAATGAAAAATCAATTTTGCTTCCAACATTTTCCAAGCCCACAGACTATGTTTGTGTCAGCTTTTTAAACCATCTGACTTTTTTCCCCATTGCCCTATTTGCAACAGAGAGGGGCTCAGCAATTTTTTTAATCAGGATTTTTTTTTTTTTTGTTGTGCTAATACAGTATCTGTGATACTGACATCTTCAATGTTTTACAGCTGTGCAGTTGCCTTATTTAATGACAAAGGGGTTTTGTACATTTATCTATCTGTATATTTATTTATACACATTATATATAATCCATATAACACATACATGCATATGCACGTAAGTAAAATAATACAAATATTAGTAGATTTTTGTATTATATGATTATACAACTCTAAACATGGATACCAGCTACACATATGTAATCCTTCAAGGAAGTTATGAAGCAAGATAAATGCATGGTTGTAAAATAAGTGAATATTTTTTGAGTCAAAGTTCCTCTATATACAAAATCATCAACATTGTATCTACTTGTATCTGGATAAACTATAGTACATCGTAACTTTCTCAAGATCATTCATCAAATCATGAGCATAATTGGGAAGAGGCAAACATAGCCATGAGATACACATTATTTTCAGTGCTGTATATTGAAAGATGGAGAGCATTAGAGAGGGTACGGATATACCAGTGTCAAACAAGTCTGTTTCTTTCTTTCCCTGAGTTCCTCATGTTTTGGCAGAAGCACTTTTTTTTAAAACGTTTATTTTACCCTTGTCTCATAGTGCTTCAAACAAACATGTTGGAAAGTTAAAGTGCAGGAAGATCAATGAAGCTTTTTAAATGGTTTCTAAAAATGTGATAAATCTTCTAGTTTTTTCTATAATAAGCACAATGTTTAGCAAAGTAGCTAAAGCAATTTTTGGGCTCCTGTAAATCTGACTAATGCTGTTCCAGCATTAATATGGAGAGGAACATTAAAGAATTAAAAGCATATGTCTTAGCAACTTTGATTCTATAGCTGAATTATTCTCAACCAATAAGCATATTCTAAGGCAGTCAAGGTATTTCTTTTTTGTCTGATTAAACGGCAGTTAAGAAAACGTATAGTTCAAATAGTTGTAGCTTGCCATTCGTAATCAATGTTTAGTAAGGTAGCAGAGAGATTTCTAACGGTGTCAGGTACACATAGTGCTTTCTTAACAGAATGTTAGTGCATTTAAAAAAAAAAAAAAAGCTATTATCATATGTTGGTGGCTAGGGATTCACTGATCTTCATTACCTGCGCTTGAATATGTTAGTACCACAGTTTTGCAGCTGTTTCAGCTACCTTTTGATCGCTGCAAGCACAGATGCTATTAAATACAGTTACATAAATGCTACTTTGCAGTTTATGTCACATGGTCTCCATAATATCAAATCACAAAAATAGTATGAACCTGTTAACATATTTTATGACTGAGCCACATTAATTAATATTAAATGTATTTTAATAAAATTAAAAATCCCTCAACATACTACACTTAGTAGGTAACTGTTTGAAAACATATATGGCTTTCTGTGCTTGAAAACAGAGTCATCTGCTTATTTGTTACTGTGTGAATATGAATATTCTGAGGAAACTGGTGTAGCTGTTGCTTCTGCTGCTCTCTGTTACTCAGTGTTTTTGGAGCCTGGGAACAGATGGTGCACCACCTGACTCTGCACACTCTAATGTAAGATTCATTGTGCTTCACAGGAAATCAAAGATCAAGCAACGTTGCAGAAGGTGAAGCAGCACCTCAGCAACCAGCAACACAGTATGAAACAGTCAAGTGCTGGAGCGAGAAAGTAGGGAGAGAGGAGGGGAAAAAGCAAAAGAGAGATAATAGAAGCCAGAAAGACTTTGCTTGGTTCCTGAGATTTATTTTGCTTTCTTCTTTGTCCTTTTATTTTCTGCTTTCTCTTTTTAATTTTTTTTTAGCTCAAGTCCGTGCTCTATTCATTGGGAAAAGGATCAGCCAGATCCAAAAAAGAAAGTTTAATCCTGCCAATCAAAATCTGAATGTTTAGAAGCAAGAGAATTATTTGAATTGCTTGTTTGCTACAATTTCACTGTAACAAATGTCTGCTTGTAACACTAACAGCTTTACAAATATTTAAAAGTTCATCCAGCATTTCCAATGGTTTTGTAGCTGTAAAGAATTACAGTTATTAGTCACCTGTCTCTCTCCACTTGCTAGCCACTCACAGTATGTTGACCATTCTTCCCTCCCTTTGCCCTGACTTTCTCTGTCTGGACAGCACACTTTGGCCAGGGCTACTCCTTTAAGTAAATCCAGAGTTCACAGATACATTATTACATGCAAAAAAGCCAACCTTCTCCCCTAGCCTTAGGCTGTATGAAACCAACAGGGGGAATGAAACACAGAATTGAAGGGCCTTCTTTCAAAACACTTGCTACCCCTAAATCTTTCAGATGAAAGCTGGGAGCTCTTCTCTTGAGCACCTCCACTGATGTCAAATAATATCAAGTGAAACTGAATGTCATCCTGATGCGCCTTACATATACACAGGCAGGAACTAAAAGCACAACGTAGTCCAACTGGCATTTTCAGGTACTCAGCACAGTACCATACAGAACACCATACAAATATGAGTATCTTTCACATCACTCAGAAGAGGCTGGTAACTATCTGAAAGGATCATCCCCTACATAATCATTACTCAAATGCAGGAATTTGCATAATGTGTATACCCCTCCTGGCATCTCGACCTAACCTAAATTTAAACTAAGTTAATAGCAGAACTGCTTTCAGCTCAATTTGAAGTTCACCAGAACAGACCTTGCAGTAAAAGATCCCAAGGCTGTCTGTTTGAAATGTGTAAATGCTGCAGGATAACACATAGCTGAAGCCTGTACCATAGCGAAATGGGGAAAGGCAGCGATCACTTGCAAGGGATGCCCAGCAAAGGGTACACAGCAAAAGAAACACGCATTCAGTCCTCTAACCTATTTGCCCAGTCTGCATCTAGGTATCTAATCCTCAATGAATTCAAAGTGAGGTGGCATATAAATGCCTGTGAGGATCTGGCTAAGAAGACTGGCCAAGAAGCCTAGTAAGTCAGTAAAATTATCAAAGGTACCAAAAAATACAAAAAAAAAAAAAAGTGGTATTACAGCAGAACTCTGACACTATAAAGAAGATCAGATCTAGGCATAGAACTGCAGCAACAGACTGGAGCAGCCATCACTCCACTGCCTCTTCTGCTTATGTTGAGTCCCAAGAAAGTCCGGAACCTGCCATCTAGAAAGTGCTTGGAGTATATGGGTTGTGACTTCTGGAGAGGAGGGATCCTTAGAAAGCACAAGTCCTCCACCCTATCTTCTTATTCCACCAGAAACATAACAAGCAGCTAGTCCCATTTTCCATAGCCTGTTTTGTTAGCTTTCTTCTTGGGCCCCTCTAGCTGGAGAGTCCTGAAGCTGGTCAGGTCCCTGCTTCTCATCCTTGGCACAAACAAGGAAGGAGGTAAATATTAATTTTGTTTATGGAGGCTTAGGACAAGTCTACCTAAGACATATGATGTCTGGATACTGGTATGAAAAAGTGCATAGTTATAGAAAAAAAGATCGATCTATAGAAAGGAAATGCATGTGAAGCTCAGTACATTGCAGTATCACACAAACTCAAATTACACTAATCTTCTTAAAGGCAATTTAACATCATGAAAGACAAAGAGCACAAAACTGCACATCATATACTGCCCATCAGTGTTTCACTGTGCTCAGTGGAGAGACTATAAGAGGACCACATGATATAAGAACCTCCTATGGCATCCACTTTTGAAACAGCCCGATTGTCTCTACACACATGCTTTGCAATTGCATGTAACAGCTTTTCTGCATCCTCCTCTTTTACATTTCTAACAGCCCTTATATTTGCAGGAATGATGCATAAAGTGGTGGTTTTCCTCCCCCTATAGCCGTGCAGCATTTGTACAGGATTGAGCCCAACTGATGCACTGCCAGCTTTGGTTCAGTGCAGGCAGGTTATACCTGAAGGGTTTACAATGGTGTAGCTAGAGAGACTAGTGTAATTATTCTACCTGTTTTCCTTATATGAATAAGGAGGTACATAGACCCCTTGGTCAGGCACACAGTGAACAACAGCTTGGATGATTAAGCCTCAGGATTTATAAAGTACCTCATAATACAGGGGAATGCAAAGGCAGTTGTGCTATCAGTATGCTAATCATAACAAGAAATTTCAGTGGTTTCATTGGTTCAGAATGGCCCCTTTACCCTTAAGCATAATAATAATAATAATGAAAGTTACAGATATTATTTTGATTATCAGTTTCTGGACGGTTTAAAGCAAATGCTTGTTTGCAGAGGGCTTATTCCTCTGACATACAGTAACTGAAACAATATTTATTTTGCTGCAAAGACAGCAGGCTTGACACTCTGCATGTAGAATCAATTTGACATTACCAGTATATATTACCTTACTGTTAGGTTTTTTTCTTTTCCTTCCTTTTTTTTTTTTTTTTTTAAATACTTTAGGCAATTATCGTGTGAGCTTTTCAAGTAATCCTTCACAATTCAGTGCCTATGTAGGAGTCTACATAGAAAAGTGATGTGGTTGAAATAATGATGTTTCTATATGGAAAGAACAGGTGGGAAAAAAATTTGGAATATAAATGACATGAGGGAAGACATACATACATTACTTCTGATAAAATCCAAAACAGCTGAAACAGCAAATTCAACAATCATGTCACTCTAATTCATTTTTATATTCTTACAATGTTTGCTCTCTTAAATTAATAACATAATTTGTTACTTCTGAAGTCACTGCAGTAACTTAGTTTGACTCTTGTAGTTGAGCATGACATGAAATGAGAGAAGACACTTTTGCTTCAATTTGTCCATAATTTATGAAGGAAAAATTCTTAACCTCTTACAATAAAAACCTAAGGGTATGAAACCAAGAAGATAGTAAGTTTGGATAGGAAAGAGCTATCTAGCAATATGATTGTTATTTATACTGTGTTCTACCTTATCCTGCAGTTACAGTAGACTATTATGAAAATTCAGTAAAGATACTTGGCTATTTGCCTTGTTTATGTGCCAGAGGCACTTTTTGGACTGAGAGAGGAATCAGCTCTTCATCAACATGTACCAAGACAAGAATAATCTGTACTTTATCTTTTTCAACAGTATTTCAATTCTCCCTGTTATGCCACTGTATACACTCAAATACAAACTACCATAGTTCTGTCTCCCCCTCAGCTCTGCCCTGGCCCTGCAGTTTCACTCCCTCCTTCTCACCTGTGCCAGTGTTTCTGTGATCTGACAGTGATTTGGTTCATGGAGCTGAGCCACCAGAAGAACACTTTCTTTCTAAAGGCTGGGGGAGAGACAGGCAAGCTTGTGGCTTTGGCTTGCCGTGTCCTGCTGTGAAACATCAACCTGAGCGATGGGGTAAATACCTGCTCAGACCAAAGCCTTTGAGGCTACTTGTGAGTTCCCAATTATTCATTGTACACGTTAGTGTACAGCCTGCTGCTTCAGTAGCAGATATAGAGGAGAATAGGAGATATGCAAAAGTTACATTTAACATTTAATTAAATATTTTCATTCTTGGAGATATTCAAAAGCTGTCTGGACATGGTCCTGGGCAACTGGCTCTAGGTGGTCCCGCTTGAGAAGCGGATTGAACCAAATGACCTCTGGAGGTCCCTTACATCCTCAGATATTCTGATTCTGTGAAAATTACCCATACTCTGATACTGGTCTGTTTTCCAAATGTGGTGCTCATAGCACCTTTTTTCATTCCAGGTATACATCTGAGCTCTTGTCTGTTGGGATGTCTTATGAATCAGTACACTCTCTTCAACTAGGCTCATTAAAAACCTAGAGATACAGTATCTGAAAGATTGAGCCATGGGTCCTGAATCACCTTTCTAGAAGCAACAGAATTTAGAAAGTTACTGTATAAGTCTGCATAGTTCATCACCAACCTCAGCTTTCAAAAGGAAATTAATTAATTTTTTCTCCTTTACCAGGAATATATTTATTACCACTGCAAAGCAATGTGCTCATATCAAAAATGACATTAATACAAAGAGGACTGGCCTTGCCACGAAAAAGCTGGGCAATTGTCACAAGCAAGGCTATGTATTCAGTCCAGAGAGGTCCTTCCCCATCACCTTTCTTTGTACACATAGCAAAGCTGAAGCACAGGGTTAATACACTGCACTTTTAAAAAATCTAAACTCTACACTGACAATAAGATAAAAAACCCAAGATCACTAAAGCAGTTCTTTCTTGCCTCAGATATATAGTTAATATTTCATCTGACCTTGGTGCCAGAGAACTGACTTTCTTTGGTTTGCAGTTCTTCTTAAGTTACCTCTGTATAGGATGAAGCTATCAAACTAATGAAGACTTTGCAATGAGGGGATTTCAGAAGTTCTAGTAAGGTATAGTACCTGCTTCTCCTAGTCTAAAAATATTACATACTCTCTAGAACAACATGGCTAAAACCCACTATGAGTGGACTATTCAGACTTTTCTGTATTTCCCAGAATCTTCAAAAAATGACATTTCTTTGGAGTAGCAATGGAAAATTAAACTCTAAATGGCTTCTCTGGGGAAAACAAATAAACAAAAAAAACCCAACCAACCAACCAAACAAAAAAAAACCCCAAAATGTACATTATTGGAGTCCTGTCTATCTTTTTATCAAATAATTTGCAGCAAGATAGCTTAATCAGCCACAACAATGCCTTCCTTCTCTGGCCACTATTAGCTTTTTCTCCCAATAGAGTTAAAAATATTGGAAACTCCTGTATCTTCACATTCCCTTCCCTATAAAGATGTTCACTTGCCCTCTTCCCTCACACTATTTTATCTTCTCTGTCCTCCCAACTGTCAACTGTTAACTGCTTTTCTTCCACTTTCCCTGGCCAACCTACCTGTCCTGCATGACTTACACAGATTTCCTATCTTCTTTCATACGTAACTCATCATCCACACCCTATTTGTCTTTCTCAGATAAATATTATCTCACCCCAAATATTTGTCTTTCACTCTATCAAGACCAAATAGCCTGTTATCCTGGCCAAACCCAGACAACAACAGTAACAACACACCACTACTCTCTAGGTCTCCACCCCTGCTTCATGTCACCATCTAGTTTAGCTCTGTAGTCCTTACCACACCTGCTCCTGTCAGGTTTTATCAGCTCCTTGTAGCTATTTCATTTCTTCTTCCTTCCCAAAACACCAACCAAAGAGAGAAGAGACAGCTTTAGGACTGGTTTTCCATCAATCCCCCAAGAGATTTGGTGCCACTCAGGCCTTATCAGAGCAGCAATCTCCATATCCTTGGAGGAAGCTGGAATTCTGAGCACTCCTGGTTCTGGTATCTTTATGTTGGTCTTCATACTAAAATGAGTGCAACCATGTTGTCAGATTCTAGAGGGAACATATCCATCATTCATGGCTCATGTGATCTTCATTGCTTGAACCAAGATAGAGGATGGTGAAGATTTCAGAAGAGTGATCTGTGCATTTTATTTATTTATTTATTCGTTTTGCAGACATTACTGTCTCTCTTCCATTTTTTCCCTCCCAGGAAGAAATTACGGTAATTGGATACCAGGGCTGTCTGCCAGCAAAAAGCAGACCAATGTTTCAGGAGCCACTGGAAGATACCTAATACAGCTAGATATGAATGTATACAGATTGAGGCCTCAAAACCAGAAGACAGTAAATGTGGAGGACTTGCCAGCTTCTATGACTCAAATTTTCTCAACAGACAGCTTGGAAGCTGTGGGGAGAGTGAGGGGCTGAATTTTATCCAAAGTGAATTAATAGCAATCACAATATGAAAAGAGTAAAGAAGTTAATACCCTCACCTCCTCGAGAAATGGGAGCTGCTTCAGGATATATCCAGATACTAGGTTCTTGCTTAAACTTTTTTCTGACATGTTAACAGCTTTTGCAACTTTTTATTATTCAAGAACCAAATTGTTCAACAAGGAACTTCTGCTTTGTGAACTCCAAGATGTGGCAGTACTACAAGCTTGACTTGTGTTCAGATTTCAGACAGATTCTTGGAGCTATAGACAATGGATATTATAACACAACATTATAGTTCACCACAACTCGTTGGTGTAGTTTCTGTTATTTTATAAGTCATTTTCATACTGTCTTTGAAAGTTACAATCAGAAAATACTAACCACGAAAACATTTTTCTGGAAACTTTTGTGCTCTGAAAATAATTATTTAAGCCTTGACTTTTCTTGGTATGTTGTGACTCTGTTCTCAGAGCAGAGTGGTGGCTTGCCAGCTTTGCTTCTTGGAGAATAATGAAGTAAAGCAGCTGAACATCAGAAACAGAGCTCATGATGAGCTTGTCATTTGAGTTTAACAGCAGGGGCCCCATACTTGGTAATCATTCCTACTGCCTAATCTACTGCATGTTCTCTTAGTCAGTAGAGATTAGAGCAATGGTGTTTCAGACATCTATTGGGAATTGAGCTAAAAAAAAATAATGAATATTATGTGTAAAAATAAGAACGTATAATATACACATGTTAATGTTTCTTTGCTGAATGTTGTTGGCCTAGTAAAAATGTTGTTTGCTGCTATGCTGGAGTCCCACCTTTGGGAGTTAACTGTAGACTCTAACAACAAAACATAGTGACTATGGGCTTTTGAGGCTTCTATATATTTAGAAACTCATTGAGAGCACTTGTCCACATGGGGAAGTTTTCTAAGTTACGTGCTTGGGATTAGGCTGTGTGATTGCCAACAATGTTAATGGGAGTTATTCTTGCCCCTGAAAATATCAGCCTAACTCTGTAATAAAGTAATTTCCTCCACTATTGGTTTAAGCACTTCATGCCAAATTTCTGACCTCAGCTACTTATCTGAAATCCAAGGCTGTTTTTTGGATTGGGTTGTAACGAATCAGTGCCTGCAGGCAAAAGAAACAATTGCTTGATAAAATTCAGAGACAACCAGCACGTCTAGGACTAACGTTCTCTGCTTCTAATACATATTTTTGTACCACTGTACTCCACAAATAAACCACCAGTAGGGGACATTACACGCATTATAAATAGAAAGCCTAGGAGATAACTTCACAGTCAAAAAAAGAAGTATCAGCTGAAGGAACTACCAGGTGAATGAATACAACGGTTAATCAAGGTTAGTTCTGGCCCTTCTCCTTGGGGCTGGCAGAGCTATTCAGATCATCAGAGAAGAAAGAGGCTAAAATGACAAGTGCCAGCTTTGCATTCCAGAAAGTTCCGTATCTCTTGGGACATTGTGGCTTACCACTACATTGCAGTGAACCAGACACTGGCCCACCACAGCAACCCAAATGGGCTGTGGAAGGCTGTTGTACTGATTTGGAAAATGTTCATTAACAACGGCTTTGACAGACCAGTTGTCACAGTTTGGCTCAGTATTGACAATTAAACCAGTGACAATAATGCTCTTGATCCCCTTCCCCTCACACCCCGGTAAGGAAAGGAGAGAGAAATAGGAGAGAGACTTTCCAGATTGAAAACTAACCTAGACAGCTCTAATTAAATACTAATGATAAAAAAATACGTACAATTATATACAAGTATGTGCAGGAATCTGCAAAGTCCTATTGCCTCCCTCTCCTCCAGCAACTCCCACAGCACTCTCCTGAGCCATGAGCAGCTCCAAAATGACCCAGACTGCTCTGCTGGAGATAGCGGCAGAGCAGACAAGAGCTGAGGGGAGAGTTAGGAGGGTCAGGAATGCACAGGCCTAGGGATCAACAGTGATGGATTGATGGAGTCCTCCCCAAACACTGGCCATGAATGGAAGAGAAGGAAAGAAAAAGAAGGAACGAAGAAGTTTGACTTCCATGATCCCTGAATTATATATGGTATGGAATACTGTCGTTCACCGAATTTGCCATCTGTCTAATCTGCTCTTCCCTACGGGAGGGTTGTACATACAACTCATCTACTCCTTCAGTATCCAAAGCAGCAGATTCAGCAAGCAGATCAAAATGTCCTTGGTCTCTCAGCAGTAACATAAACTTCCCAGTGTTATCAGTCCACAAGCTGGAAAACCTGCTGCTTAAAAGTGTTCACTGAAGAAAAAAAAAAAAAATCAGTAAAAAGAAAATTGGTTTCATCCTGGCTCAAACCAGGACACCGGTAAGAAAAGCTTTTGAGAGCTAACTAGGAGTGGGGAGATGCTGCATAGGCAATAGCCATATGTCAATATTTAACATGATTCCAAACTTAGTTGATAACTTTTAACACAACTACTCATACAGCAAAAAAAATTCTTTCATGGCAATAAAGGTGAAGCTATTTGCTTCTGGTCATTTCAGCATCAAACTTCATTTCATTATAACACTGCATTATAACAAGTAAAAGTGAAGCTGAAAGACATTTTTTTTCTTCTATGAAACTGTGTGTCTAGTTTGATTATGCCTCACAGAGCCATGTGATACTGTTCTACTGTTTTTGGATTTCCAAAGGTGGTGTAAGCAGCTGGGATAAGTAGAATTTCACTTTCCAACATGGGCAAGACAATGCTGTAAACTACCCAGGCCACATAAAAGTGAGTTGCTTGAACTATCGCTCTTATAAAGCTAAAAAAGAAACTGTCATTAAATATTAAATTTATCTGAAAAATTAACTTGATTTAATTTAACAAAAGAAAAAAATTGTTGAATTAAGATATTATAAGTTATCACACCATCATGAAATATGTAGTTTTTATTCTTTTTCTTCCTGCAAAAAAGTACGTTTTTTTCTTTTTTGTGACATCTGCATTTTTCAGCAGAATTACCAAGTTAATGGAAAATAGCATGACTAAATCTAGTTTAAATGTTATAAATGCTTTGGATTTGCATAGTGCTAAGCATCCTGTCTTTGGTCCAGTAAAATACATATGTATATTTAACTTTAAACACAAGAACAATCCAGCATGGATACTGTACCTGCATAGTTTGCAATTCACTGTGGTCTTCAGCTGACCATTTCCCACCAGTGGAAACACACTCAGTGGGCCACCAGATATCCTGATCTTCTGATTTTTTACATCAAAGGAACCTGTTAAAGTCACAGATGCTTCGTTACTGCCTGTATATGAGTATTTCTTTACAAAGGAAACAAGGGACCACACCCATCCCCACATGTAATCAGAAGTATGTTGACTAAGGCAAATGCTGGGGAAGGAGTGCACTTTCAGCCTCAGGGAATGTTCACACCATGGCACAACACATCTACAATGTAAAGAAATTTTACAAGCCTTTTCAGCATGGCTTTGTGGTAAACTACACTAGAATAGGTGTCCTTTTAGATTAGAAGCAATAATGGAGATTGTCCCTGCTGCAGTTTGGCACGTAACGACAAAAAGTCACCCAGGGGTTTTTGCCAAGACCGGAGCAGGGCTGGGGGGGGAGGTGGGAAATAAGGGGGTGGGGGTGGAAAATAAACCAGAATGTCCAAGTCATGATGCTACAACCAAACCTCCCAGATAAAAGCAACACAGCTGTAGAGTGAAAGAGACAGAGGTGGGCTTCTCGGCAATGCAGCACTAGGCAATGCAGCGGATATACTGCAGCCACTAGTTCCATTGCAGTGCTGGATTATCACTACTTCTAAAGAGTTGTTTTGCTGCCATTCATCTTTTGTACAAGAGACATATTCAAAAAAAGTTGATTTTTCTCAAGAAAGTGATTTTCTGTTCAGCATGTGCTTGTGTCCTTTTCATCTCTCTTCCCAAAACTAGAAGATCAGGAAATCAGTGAGACTCAAAGAGACAGAGATGTGCACACTGAAGAGAAGAAATGGTTAAAGGTGTCATGTGGATTGTATATCAGCCAGGAGAGATTGTTGTGGTGTTCACAGTCACTGGGAACAGAAAGAAGGTCCCATATTTATTATGCTGTTCAGCAAAATGTCAATTTGAGAAAATTAGAGAATTGGCAAGAATTAGAGTTAGTATCAAGTTAGCAATGCTAAATTTGTCTGCTGGGAAATTTGTCCTCTGTCTGTTTCCCAACTAAAAACTGTGAAAAGCAAGTTGAGTAGATTGAGCAAAGAAGAACCAGCATTTCCAAAGGAGGATGTTGCTTTACATCTGCTGATGAAAGAGTAGATCTTCGGTCTTCAGTCTCTTTACAGTATGTTATTTATGGTGTTCTCTCATGTCAGTCCTTTTATCTCATCAGGTTTCACATGAATTATTCACTGAAGGTCTGGCTATATGATTTGATTGCTCTTCTAGAATGTATGTTAAATTTAGTTATGCTACACTTTTCTTAGTGAAGTCTTATTACTGAAACTCACAGTTTAGCAGGATACAATCCCCTCCTCCCACCTTCCAACTGTGGTTTTTGTTGTGGGTTGGTGCTTTTTTTTCACAGAATGCCAACAGCACAGTGCTAGACAGATTCTCCATTTTTACTCTGAGGCTGCATTCTCGTCCAGGTTTTCACCTCTCAGAAAGGTCTTGAATGTCTTGAACTGTGTTCTATTCAAGTGTATTTCTTGTAGGATGCCAGCTGCTTTCCTGGCATTAGGCATGAACGTTGCTGCTAAATTGTGCTCTCTAACACTGTTGCTGACATCTTGAATGCAATCTTTATAACCCTGACCCCCTGTCTGAATTGAAAAGCATGTTGCGGATTATTCCTGTTCTGGCCCATTCTCTCTCGCTTTCACTTGTATTTTGTTAGATGACTGAACTAATTGCTGTGACTCAAAAATGTCACAACTTTGCATGTAGGGGCTTGCTATCTTCCTCCCAGACAACTGACGTAATGAATAATGTTATATCAGGAAGGTTTTGAAAGAAGGATTATTTTAAGATATTCTTTCTAACAGTGAAACAAGAAGGTTATTTCGATGATAACTCTTCTATTGTCTACCTAATGAAATGTTTATATTGGCATATAAACCTTGTGTATCTCTTACTGCTGATCTTATCAGGACTACAAGCTAAGGTCTGTAAAATCTGCCCCGTGAAATCAGGAAAGGCTTTTTTGTATAACCACCAGTTAAAATGACGGCGGTCAATAAATCCTTTTTTTGTAGCTACTAATTTAGTCAAGTGTCCTCACCTCTGAGATTAGCTGTGTTCTGTGTACCCAAAGTCTTTATGCAGGTGTAGCTCTGAGCTTCCCTTTCTCTCCTGGGAGGAGTAAAGACCACAGCTTTTTACAGTACCCTCAGATGGGAGTGACTCAGGAGATTACAGAATATGACATAGAAAGGAACCGAATTATTTGTATTAATTGCTACAGCATTTTGATAAGGCTTGAATGCAAATATTTAGGCTGTGCAAGATTAGCATTATGAAGAAACATACACTTTTCATATCAGGAATGCCACCTGCAACTAACTTACTTTTAAACGGTTTAATATAACTTTATTTTGTTTATAATTCCATTTTGAAATCAAGAACATCTACAACCCCAAGCATCGATGCTCTTCAATATCTAATTTCACAGTTTTCTTAACACATATCTCATGTTATTTATTATAGTCAGTGTCATACCAACACCTTTGTCTACTCTTGCTACATTTTAAATGGTTTAGCTGGCAAGCCATCAATCAAAAATCATGAGACATATTTTAACTTCAACTAAATCAGTTTAGAAAGAAAACAAGTCTTGTACAGTCTAATTGGGTACATTACTCACATCTTTAAGTGATAAATGCCTGTTCTGAAAAAGAAAACTCTTTTTTTCAGAGTTTCGGTAGATATCTATAGACAGAAACAAAACTTTCAGTTTCTTAATGGCCTGGAGCAACAGAGTTATTGAAAAATTCAGAGCTTTTAAGCCTCTTCAGAACTAAGTCTCAGTGTTCAGAAATTGTTTCATTAAACAAAAACATGTAATTTTTTTTCCAGTTATATTTCAGTCACTAGGTAAATTGAGGGATTATACAATTTTTGGAATACCTGAATTTCCTCTTCTATGGACATAAAGAAGCCAGAACCAACCTTTCTATTTATTCAGTGTATTTTAAAGCTTTCCTTCCTGTAAGTTCTCATCTACAGACTGGTTCTTCAATTGTTCTTTTCTGACTACCTTCTGACACTAGACAAAAACAAAGTTATTGTCAAAACAATAACCCTTATGTGAATTGATCTTGTGTTTTTCTCTGCCTGGTGTTAAAGAACAACTTAACAGCAATAACAAACTCACAATGGAAAATTATGAGGAAAAAAATTGTTTTATAGTGCAACGCAAACAAGTATTTGGGAAAGCTGGTAATTATTTCTATAATGCAATTTTAATTCAAAAGAAAATAGATAATTTTACTTATTCCATCAAGTCAATTGCACTAGCCACATTAACCAGGTGATGCTCATTTCATTTTACAGGTAATTTATTGCAACTGCAACACTGACTCTGAAACAGTTCACAAAAATAATTTACCTTATGTAAACACCATTTGCCGCTAATGATGGGGCAAAACAAACTTGCAGAGCATTTATGAACAGTAACATCTCTCTCTTTCAGTACACATTTGCAAACTGATCTCTTGTTTGCAGATGAATTAAGCATGGCTTGAAAAATCATCAAAGCCATCTGCTTTGATGAGAAAAAAAACTGCTGTGATCATTTTATTGCAGTGACAGAGGCTAGGGATCATTTTACAATATTTTTTAGCATCATTTACCCTAAATTTGACATCCTGCCTAAAAAATGAGCAGTATTTATCAGTTCTTGTTGTGCCTATTTGGAACTACACTTACAGAGAAAGCAGCTTATACAGGTAACTCAAGGTATTTGTTTTTCTGGTCTCCAACAGATGGATGAGCCTGTTTTTCAACCATTAAAACTGTAGTTACAAGAAACTAAATGTTTATGGGTTCTGTAGAAAGCTTAATCTTCCTCTGAAATGATAGCAGCTAATAAGCATAAAAATATCATCAGTGTTTTAGTTACAAATTAGTTCCCACAGTCTAAATAAATATAACAACTTCTGCCCCCCCCACCCCAGAATACTCCACAGTTATTTAAAAAAAAGGTTAATATTGCTGTTTTATACTTTCCAGTTATATACTTTTGAGATCAAATCCATCTCATTTAGCTAGAAGCAACTTCTAATAACTTTCAGAATTTCAATATTTCTCTTTTTCAAATCCTATTTGAACTCCTGTGATTTCAGCAGATTTTTGTCTCAAGCAGCTTTCAGCAGTATTTCATTGACTGTATTCCACCGTGACTGACTCACCTGAAAAACTATGCATGATGCACAATTGCAGCATTCCTCCACCATTAACCAGACTGTCCTACTCTGTGTTTAGCTTTTACACAACTAAATCTACTGCAAAAATGGAAGTTAGTAAAATTTGCTGATGATAATGCCAAAAGCCTCATATTATGAAGTATTTCTCATTTTCACAAGGGGAGTGCTGGATGCACCACCTCGAAAATGTCACTTATTCCATCAGCATCCTAAATAGATGCTACAGGCCACAAAGGACCCAAGCCAGGAACCAAGCAACAAGAATCAGTTTGAGAACAAGAAGCACTTTGAGGTACTAGCTGCTGCCTAGAACCACAAAGTATTTATAGATGCTTATCATATGCCCTTTTGGTGTAACCCCTGTACTCATTCAAGTCTTTTGGCACATAACAGACTCTCCAGGCCTGTGACCAATCTCAAAAAGCAAGTACTGCATATTCCTTTCTGTGCGTCCATCATAGTTACAGGTTTTTGGAAGTACATAACCAATACAGCACAGCTGTATTGGGACTGATGGTTTTCAATTTCTGATGGTTTTATCTTCCTTCACCCAGTTTAGAACTATATTTGCTTTGCATTACATCACATCACATTCTCCTATGGTAGGTAAGGACTTCTGTGTACAAGCTGCTGCAAGGGCAGATGGTTCAGAACAATATTATTATTAAGGAGTTCTTGTTCATATGTATCTGCCTCTTTTTCAGTTATGACTCTCCATTTCTCTCTATCCTTAGTTTTTTCTAGATATTCTCCTTACCTCTATTCCTTCTCCAACATCCCTTATTCTTCCTATGGCTTTAGTCACAGAATTATCCTTTCCACCTTCTGTTTACTTTCCCTCCACTCCACTTGCTTTTTCCCTTTGTTTCTACCTTGATAATCTCTAAGGGAGTATACATCTCCCCCTGTTCACCCTCTACTTGTCAGTCCTCTGCCTTCCCTTGTGATCATACACTTATATGTGCCCTATGGATGTCAACAATCATGCTCCAAAACTCAGTCAACAACTTAATAAAAGTTATTGAGTTTTCAGTATTTCTTGGGTGCTTAGGTGCTCTTCCCTCAACATCCAATGAAACCATTTCTGGAAAACCTTAGTCTTCGTAGAAGGCTGTATAATCTATTGCTATGCTTAATAATATTATTCTTTTGGGAATATCAGATCAACGCAATTACTCCCATTTTGCAGACAGAGAAATTGAGCACAGAGAAATGAATATGATGGCAAATCCTGAAAAGAAAGGTCTCTGGGCACACAGCACTGTGGCTTGTTCATTTTTCCTAGCTGTCTTTAGTCCGTAAGACAAACATTTGACAATAAATTTTAAGCATACTTTCCTCTGATAAACATTAAATAAAAGTCACCTATATAAATTCACAGAATCACAGAAACACTCCAGTTGGAAAAGACCTTTGAGATAATCGAGTCTAACCATAACCTAACTCTACCAACCGGTAACCTAACTCTATCAAGTCCAATACTTAAACCGTGTTCCTAAACAAGTCATCTATACATCCTTTATACCAAGGTGGAAATATATAATTTAGGAACCAATTCCACCATCAAGTATGAAAACACACTGCATCATTCATAACATCATGCAACCAGAGGAATTAAAATAACAAGGAACACAGCAAACCAACCATCCATGCTCATGTTTCTGGGTTAAGAATTGAGCCCTTGGGCTCATTCATTTCTCATCTTTTCTCATATGATTGACTTGTAATTGCCATCACTCCACCTTCTTGTCAGAGAAATGTATCTGCTGATAGACACGCAGATCTTTGCAAGGTCTACAACCAAAGCCCAGCTGTATCTCTAATGGTGCAGAGGGACTAGAAAGAGGTCACTAGGGATTTTTTTTTATTCTGTACAAGATCACTGAGATGTTTGATGACTGCATAGGGAAACATTCAACATCTATCCGAGACATGCAGTAGTAACTGCTAAATTCTATGCACTATTCACTATACAATCACAGCAAATCATTACCCAGGTCTCATTACCTAATCCACACTAATACTAGGAATAAAACATCATATTTACAGAGGAATATTTTCTCAGTTACTTGACATTGTTTTTAAAGGCAGAGCTGGAAGTTAAATACTGATATTTTTTAAACAGTAGAATGCATATTGTATGAAACTGAGAGCTGGGTGAGAAAGCCCATGCACAATATTTTTCTGTCTCTAATGAACTGTATCTATAAGCTTCTGTGATCAGGACAGATACCTGAACATCTTAACCTGACTTTTAAGAGTCACTATTTTAATTAGTTAAAATGCTTTGGATCTGATCGCTTTTATACCAAAATGTCAGCATTCTTTGCACATTGCATCTTCCTTTTAAAAACTTCTTGGGTTGTGTCATATATATACATACATACACACACACACACACACACAAAACAACAGCATAGGCTTTCAAAATTAACTCTGAGGCAGAATGTTCTCCTGCAGGGTTTGTATAGGAAAAAAAAAAACAACTCCTCATAATTTAATACTCTTCTACTGTTCAGCTAGTCTCTTTCCAATGAATTTATCCTTCCATTCCCCAAAAAAGCTGCTGAATGAAAGATGAAGACTGCACTATAATGAAAGTCCTACCATCATCTTACATCAGAAATGAAGATTTGCATTCTTGGCGGAGATACTAGTTGTTCAGCTTGTGCAAAAGATAGAATATACAACATAGAGTATATAAATAATTTTATATGTATATTAGCTATTCTTATGACTTCTTTTCACCTTCAAACAATTAGTTAATGTATTTTCTTTTTTATTCTTCTGTCCTGCAGAATATAAATATTCTGTATCCAAGCTTACAGTCAGGGCCAACTTTTTCCAGCTGGTTAAGAGTTTAAGGAGCACTGCCAACACTTGCTGATTCACAAAGTCATGTTACTCATTCTCTCTTTGTCTGTCTTCCCCATTTTCTCTACTCTTTTCTCTACTTTTCTGATCAGTATTGTACAAAAGAAGCAATCTTTTCTTTGCATATTTGTTCTGGAAAAAATAGAGTTGATGGTTTTGATAATGATCAGAGTATGATTTGTCTTGAAATCTTCCAGATTTGTATTTCAGTGAAAAAAAGATATTTTATTTCTGTCCAGTCTCACATCTTCAATGTTCTATAGAAACAAGCAAATAAATGAAGGTTTATTTAATTTATTTTGAATAGAAGTCATATTCATTTCTTAAGAACCATCCAACATTTTCCATCTTCTCATTTCTTTGCTCTTTACTTTTCCCAACACTTAAGCAATTGAGCTTTCCTTGTGTGAATATGCAGAAAGAGTTACAATTAATTTACAAACTGGAAAAGTTAGAAGCTACAGCTGTAGGTTCCACAGAAAAGCTCAGTATTTGCAAAGTACATTACATCACTGCTATTTTTAGTGCAGCAGCAGTAAAAAACAGATTCCAGACCCCACTTCACAAAATACTGCATGAATATACAATAAAAGAAAGCTTTTATTTCAGAAATCTTATTAACTCAGATCAACCTACTATGGACGTCAGCGGAACTAGTTCTATTAATTTTATTTACCTCTGTGTTGATCTGGGCTTAATCTGTAATTTGCATTATAATCGTCCCAACTCACATATACACCTCCAGAAAATTCAAAAGGTTTTTGTGAGCACTGCTAAGACAAAACAAAAAAAGAAGCAGCAGGGAATATTTTCCCTATCTGACTTTGGGCAACTAATTTAGGCATGTGTATTGTCAATGCTGCTTCTAAAAGCCAAATCAGATCAGCAAAGATAGGAGAATTGCACTACCTGTTGGCTCTGCGGCAAAACCGTGGTTTTGTTCCAGGCCTACAATAAGATACATGAAGTAAGAAGGTGGGAATTGCAACTACAGGAGGAATTGAAGTAGGAGAGAATATTATATCTGGACTGGCATGTAGCTGGGATACAGGGCTCAGCTCTTCATGGCATGCACCATGAGCACACTCATGACTGAACGATGGCACCTGCGGCAGCCAAGCAATTGCAGCAGTTACTACTGACTCAGGGAGGGGGTATCACCTACTGCAGTCATGAGAAACCATAAATGCACCACTTACTATTTGGAGCTTGTGCAACAATCATTGCCTCTGTTCAGCTACAGCAGATGTTTCACTGCAGCCCAACAGAGCTGGCACCTGCTGGTAGGTTGAATGTGGACTTACAACAGATTTCCTCATCTTATGGAAAAGCGAAATAGAAGTGAACAGAAATTTTCTGACACACCCTTTGAAGATTACTGTAGTCATCATATTATTGAAAATCTATACACAGCATTTTATGTTACATTACATTAATTATTTTTTTTTATATTACATTAATGTCAGTAGAAACCTAATGGTTTTAAATCTACTGATTTCTACAGGAGTCTTCTATTCAGAGAACTACTGTTGTATAGCTAATAGTATCATTAATCTATGATAAACCTCTAGGAATATTATAGTTATTTGACCATGTCTACATATATAAGGCACAAAACCACACTCTCTTCAGCACTTTTCTGCTCAAATTTGAAAAAGTTAACTAGCTAGTAATTTCTTCTCTGTGAATTTTTACCTCAGTAAATGATAGAGGCATGACATTTTTCAGTAAAGAAACACAAGAATAAAACTCTAGGAATCATTTTCTATCCAGTGACTCAAATGATTGCAATTAACAGCTTTCACGTTTTCATGAGTTTTAGAAAAAATGTGACCTTCTTAACAAAGAATCAGAAACTGAGTACTCTTTTTCTTAATCTCTCTCTGAAGCTAAGCTAATTTAATTCCTGGATGGCACCGATTTTTTTATTTATTTTTTTTTTGCTATTGCATGAGTACAGAATTTGACCTTATAACTTATAAAATTGGCTTTCAGTGTAACTGCATTGGAGATGTTTTTATACAGTATTAATTCATGCTTATTGGAGGCTGTGGGGCTGATCATTTAAAGTTGTGGTATCAGACACATCTTGCTTGTGGGCCTTTGTGACATGACAGCAAGTACAAAGACTATTAAAATCTCTTTGTGAAAGCACACAAAAATCAATCCTCTTCCACAAGGAGGTGCCTTCCAGCACAATCAATACAAACTGGTAGAACAATATCTTACGAGGCTTGCCAGCTGCTTTAAACCTTTTTGCTCAGTAAAGCTCTCAAAGTGCTGCTGCCTTTCATCTCTGCTGGATTGTGCCAAATGAAGATGTATATCTAAATGAGTTGCAGGGGCAAATGCTGCCATCAGTTACCCCCCCTGCAGATGGCCTTAAATTCAGCAAGGTTGTAAAGGATAGAACTCAACTTGGATTTTATCCAGTAGTTAAAGAAGATTAATTTGTTTACTGCTTTGAGACTTTTCTTTCCTCTACTTTAGTTATGTTACAGGTTCTTGATGGGAATTTTTGTTCTACACCGAAGGACTCTGAGTAATGACAACCAACAGGTTCTTTCACTTTTCTTTTATTACTAATCACTGTTATTAGCTCTAATTACAAACCAACTGTTAAAAACTAACTTCTTCTTCAAATGCATATCTATCAACTGCTTTAAATATGTTTTGTCTTGTTGAGGCTGTTGGTGTGACTATCACTACACTTTTAACCCATGGCTGTGGAAATCTTCTGCAATGACTTTCTAGCAATCAAATATTTTCCTCGGATAACTGTAAACTCAGAACCTGATAAGTGGAACTATTTGCTTCCTACAGCCTATCATCTAGTTCAATCAGTTTTCTCTTCTGCTACATACTCCTTGAAAATAAACAGAACAAAAACTGGAATGATAAAGAGTTCTAGGTTAACATAATGTTGTTAAGTGTTAGACACAGGAAAATACTCCAGTAGCCCAGGAAAACATACCTGCACACACATTTAATACAAAAAGACACCTGATAGTCTTGTTCAGTGAAAAATTAAACAGTAGTCTCTGTCCTTGTGCTGTATTTCTTTATGCAATGAGACATCAAACACCATGACTGAAACCAAATCCCATAAAATCTTGTCCAAACAAGCCCAGTCAAATCAAAATCCCTTTTATGGAAATTAACCTTCTGTGAGACAAAAAGAAAATTCAAACAAATAGGCAGCTGCATGACACTGTAAATTAGTACATTAGCCTTTCAGCCTTAGGAGAACAGAGTTTAAGTTCTGGCATTAGATGTAAAAGCAAAAAAAATTTGAGATCTCACACAAGCCATTTACTTTTGATAGCTCATGTTCAGAGAAAGGTCATTGTGACTTGGATGGATCGCATAGCAGATCTTTAGTACCTGTTTTTATTAACTACTAAATTAATTTATTAAAAAGTAAAAATGAAACAAAAAAGTGTTGTCCAAAATTCCCCTCCTTTATGAAAAAAACCTATGAAAATTGTACAAGGACAGAACAACCTCCTAGTAAGAAATCAAAACCGTGAGAGTGGAGTGCTTGTCTCCCAAAAATCCTTACATCACACAGTAGCATGAAACCTGCTGCTGAGCCAAAACACAGCACTGAGCTTTCTACAGTTCTTCTATCTCTCCCCACCAAACTCCTGCCAGTTACCTTGACCTCCAGTCTAGGAAGGAGTTGCTGTCTGGGAAACCACTTCTGCAGGGCTGCTTAATTCCACAGCAGGCAAGCAAAGTGGGGCTGGGAATCAGTGCAGAAGCTTTGCCTGAGTGCATTGCTCCTTAAGAGGGTCCCATAGCCCCCAGCAGAAGAATTCCTTAGAGACTGTGTGAAGAAGTAGGAAATTGTATCTAGTGCACAGCCGCTGAACTGGATGCAGCTGGATTCAGCTCTAGATCAAATGAACCCTAGTGGTACTGTTCCTCACCAATATCTCAATATGTACCTATAACACAGGAAATGTACTTTCTGATCCCATAATGTTGTGAGGAAAAATTGTGTAGCACTCAATGCAGTTAGGAAGCTCATAACTGCTTAGGAATATGGACAACCTCAGGTAATTGCTTATCTTTTTCATGACACTGTATCTCCAAAGTACACAGGTGACCTCGACTTGAGGTTGAATGACTTTCAGTGAGGTAATGTCTTCTAAAATAACTTGGTACATGGCTGAAGACTAATCGTGCTGAAACACATGCTAGGAAAGGAATTGGCTTTTCCCACCATCTCTGATGTAAACACATTTTTATCCTTTTCTTGCAATCTTTATAACGTATTAGTTACAAAATAGATACTTAATATTTCCTTAGGGAGCTGCTCCCCAGTAGTACTTTAGATGTAAGCAGGAACTACTTCCGTGAAGAAACACTGTTATGACTCTATCGATAGGTAAGAAAAAAATTGTTTGAATGAGGCTCAGTAAAACTATTTTTTTATATATATATATATATATAACGATATACTTCAGTTCCCCTCAAATGCAATTGCAGGTGGCCTGATATCCCAAAAATTCTGAGACCTGAAATACAATGTTAGTTTTTAGATCTTTTAGGGTTTTCATGCTGTTGTGGACCTAGATGGGTAAAGCTGCGACCTGCTCCCCCTCCAAAAGGGGATCGAGGGCTGAGGTCCACACCCTGTCACACTCGCAAACAATTAAGAAGAAACCCATGATCCAAAGGTGTTGGACAGGACTGAAAATGTGCAAGTTGAACATCAAAGACTGATATAACCTGTCAATAGCATTCATTATTAGCTGCCACCAAATATTTTTATCTGTCAATCTCAAAGAACTTTACAAGGGCAGTAGAAACTCGTTTCTCACAAGGGGTAACAGAAAAATAAGGACCTTTGCAAAAGGGCACCAGCAGTGTTGTAAACACAACCCAGGCTGCCTGGGTCACAAGTCAATGAAAAACATCCTTCCTCTTGATCTGGCAAACCGAGTAAGGGTTTGAAAGGATTCCGTTCATGTGTTTCAGCAGGGAAGATACATTTAATAGTGCATAATATCCTTGCGTTATTGCTCAAATATTTCATACACTGAGACTAAATATTATGGATACTTGCACTTTGTATTGTTTCTCTGCCATGGAACTCTCTGTAAGATACGTTAACCCATATGAATTGATGTATCTGCCTTAGCTTCCTGAATAGGACATTTTCACAACAAAAGAGTGTAAAACACAGTAGAAGAATCCGAGCCAGGTGAAGCATACGGGATAAAAAGAAAAAAGGATTTTTCTCAAAAAAAGGATTATTCTCATTTGAAGAGAAGAAACAGCAGATTACAGTGTTCTGATGGTGACAGAAATACAGAATAAAAATAACTAGTAGTAGCCTGTTGGAGCTCAAAAAAATGCCAGAGGAAGAAAAACACTAGGATTTGCATGGAGAAAACAGCAAACAACTGGATGTCACAGCCCAGTTCTTTACTTTTTATCTTCATTTGCATTTATGCTGATTGATTTGACCTTGCTTGATTCACACCCTCTACACAGGAATAAATGTATAAAGGGCAGAGGCAGAATGAATCAGTGTTGTCATAGCAAGTTAACACAAAAAACCAATAAGGCATACAAGATTAGCTTCATCCATATGATAATGAGGTAGAGTAAGGATATCTTGGGCCCAAGTACTGTTGAATTCCACATTTTTATCTAAAGTGTACAGAAAAATTCATAGCACCACCGTGAAAAGCCAGAGATCTTACCAAGCCATTATGTGGAGTTCCGCTGCCAGCAAATGTTGACAAAAATGGATCCTTCTGATCTGTGTTTGGCCCTGAATCTCCGTCCTTTTACAGCTAAGGCTTCCACCTGCCCAGAGAATGTTCACACATTCAGGAAACCATACATCACATACAGCTATAAAAAAAGGCAGAGGGACATCAAGTCTGTAGACCTTAAGGCAGACTCAGAGAAAGCATTTGAGTTGTGTACATTTAAAATATTGTGACTAAATATTCTTTTCTCCAACTTCTTTTGACAGAGTTTATTACGTTCGCACTCCTAAAGTCTCTGCTACCTGTCATAATTACTATACTTAACCTTAAATTGACTAATTATTCTTCTTTTTCTTGAAGTCTTGTGAAGACCTTCTGCTTTACAATTTTCCGGGGAAGCAGAAAATTTTTCTATTGTGGTGGAGAAACTTGCAGCAAATAAATGGATTATCTTATGGCAGTAACAGGAAACTGTCAAGTCTTCCCTCAGAGTTGCTTCTCAGTCCTTTTCTAATTTCCATACCCATTTTGGAACTGGACAAAAGGAGAAAGAAAAAGTTGTTCCTCTAGTCTGTATCTAGAGATCTGACTGTTGACACTTTATATTAAGTCCTCCTTGATCCCCTTTGTTTTGGTTTGAGCCAGGGTGAAGCTCTTTGCTGATTCTTTTTTTTCTTTCAGTGAACTTTTTAGCAGCACCATTGGACTGATAATAACCAAGGTCACTTCTGACTGTCTGCAGCCTCCCCCCCTCTGGGGGAGCAGATTAGACCAAAGGCAGGATCAGCAAATCAGAATATTCCCTTCTCATAGTATTTTCTCTATTTGGCTTTCAGTATAGGTTAAGACATCATGGAAGTCAAGCCTTTCTTTTCCCTTTTCCACTCACTTTTCTGCTCACTGTTGCTTCTATCACCCTCTCTTTGGCTCTCTCTCTTTTTTTCCATTTCTCTTCCCAGCCGACACCCGAGGGCCCCGTCCGTGCGCCCGGACACTCCCCCCTTCAGCTGGGAGACTGTGAGAGTGGTTAGGGCAGGAGGGAGGGGATCGGGTGTTGCACATCCCTTTGCAAACACATATATATATATATTCCCTTGCCACTAATAATTAAAATCAATCTGTTTCACTTTTCAACCCAGAAAGCCTCTCTTTCTCATTTTTCTCCCTCTTTCCCTACGTTAGGGGAGGAGGGGGGGGAGGGGTGAATCGAGAATGTTCCAACTTGGTGCCAAACCGTGACACACTTGCATATCTTTTCTATCTGCCCCACCAAACATAAACTTGTGGCTGCTGCTGATATATCACACAGTTTTATTAGTAGATTTTATGTACTAGGAAGAATTTACTCCAGCTTTTCTGTCTATTTCTGACAGACTGGAAAAATGTCTTATGGGGATCACACTAAGTTGTACCTTACAGCTTCAGGATGGCAGGATCATTAATGACATCTCTTAATAGCAGCACTTATATATTAATAATGTATACATTAATTACATGGCTATTATATAAAGTGCCTATAGAGTCTATGTACATGAAGAGTATCCATGTAGTAAATCACAAAGCTATATGTCAACAGTAATTATCCATGCATTTTTAACTTTCTTTTTCCTACTCCATTGGGCAATCTCACATTCCAGCACCCTGGAAAACTTAATATTCCTTTCTTTTATTTTCTGATAAAGCTTCCCTCCTTTTCCCAAAAAATCTGGATTTTCCTTCCAAATTTACAACAGACTAAAGATCAAAATGTAAAAATTTTGTTAAAGCTCAGATCCTTTTTAAAAACATTTTTCTACGTCTAGAAAACCATTCAGAATGTGATAATTGACATCTTAGTAAGCTTTTAGATTCTGGTATTTTCAGATAGGTAAAATACAATTTTAAGTTCTCAAAGCCTATATTCTCAAGGTATTTTTAGGGCTTCCTATACCTTATGATGATAAATTTATAATATGAGGTGGTTATTTCTGAGTTTTTCCACAGAAAATAGATCATGACAGTTCAATCTAGAAAAAGTCTCAAAGGCCCCATTTTTCACAGGGGAAAGGTTTCTTCCTTTCTGTTGCCTTTCTCTCCATTTCCAGAGCTAAAATGGAACTGCAAAAATTTTGGACAGGCCTACTGCTGGGGAACCTCTAGGTTTCATCAGGTGAGTTGGGCCCAGAGAAACTCACAAGATCATTTTCATTTTTTCAACAAAATGAAGCAAGAAAAAAAATAGAGATAGATTCGACGATGTTAGCTCAGCTTCTAGAAGTGATTTAGGCAAGACAGGAACCTTCACTTTCTATATTGTAAATGTCTAAAACTATTGATAACTTTTTGTGAAAGAAGCACTTTGAATACGTGTCAGTGCCCAAATATAAGCTAACACATCTGAGCTGTTTCTCTTCTGTGCTGCCCCTCCACTTTGATCTAACTTTCAAATCCTTTGTCAAGACTTGGGACTTTCCAAAGTCATTAACTTCCTCAGCAAATGATGAAACCTTTGCCATTATTGAAAAATTTCTAAACATTTGAATAATAGTGTTTGGTTTGGTTTTTTTGTTAATTTTTTTTTTTAAGCATATGAAACTCAGAGAACATAAAAGATGTTGAGGAATGTTGCTATAAAAATTGTTTATATTTTGGGAGGAAGAGCTGTAAAATGTACTTCTCCCTTCACAAATAAAGAGCTTGGAAATAACAAGTTTAAGCATGGTAATACATCTCCTTCACATTCATGTCAATAAAAACATTGTACCACACTGCTCCATGATGTATTCTATAATTATGGCATAGCATCAACTGTATTCAATAAAGAGATGGTTACAGGCTTTAGCTTTGTTATGGTTTAAGTGGCCCTGGCAGGTTGTTGACACCTGTAAGAGGAACAAGAGAGAGGGTCTTTGGGACGCTGAAGGACCAGAAGGGTCAGAACAAAGAGGGGTCAGTATTCCCTCCCACTTCCCACCATACTCTATAAAAGCCAGGAGAACCAGAAACTCAGCCCCCTTTTTCCTGTGCCTTTCCTCCTTGCTGCTGCTGCTGCTTGGAGGTTCTTCAGCTTGCCACATGCGCTCCAGAAACCAACTCTACCAGGTGCTGTAAGGAGCCATGGATCCCCCTCCTGCATCAGCCTTGCTGCAAGGGACTCTCCTCCACCTATTCTTGTGATCGGTTTTGTATATATCTGCATGTAAGTTATGTATCTGTATGTAAGTTTATGTATCTGTTCTTCCCCCCATATGTTACTCCCTTTTATGTGTTACACTAAATTTGTTCCAGTTTCAATTTCCAACCCTTAAGTCTCTCTTCGTTATTCTCCTTTTATCTTCTCTTGGGAGGGTGGAGGGGGGTAATAAAGAGCAACTCTGCCCTCAGGTTTGTGGTTCACCCTGACCCCTAAAACAGGACAAGCTTTAAATCTGAATTTCATCTTTCAACAAAAAGAATCAAGAAAAATATCAGGAAGTTCAGTAGCTATTACATTTTTAAGGAGAAGCTTATTTTTCCCTCATAAATCAGGGTCATGTAAAAAAAAAAAAAAAAAAGGAAGCTACCTCATACCCACATAAACATTAAAAACCTGAGACATTGAACTGGCTTGTTTTTCTTGGTTTCCTTTTTGTTATGTACATAAGCCCTTCTGGACCCTTTATTTAGCAATAATGTTGCTGTCCATGTACTGATTCCCATTTTCTTAATCTTATCAATATAGAGGTGCATTTTTTAAAGGTGATGACTTCTTCTTTAACACATGTGGCTGAACATTCCAGCAAATTTGAGACCACTTCATATAGTACAAAAATTCATTGGCTCAAGTTAACTTTAGCTTCTAGATAGAAAGGAGATTCTGGGTGTGCAGTCCAACAGAAGCTGAACTCATCTGATGCCCTAGAATTAAAGGTGTCTGAGCAAGTAATTCTAAGCTAATTTTACTTCTTGTGAGTTACAATTTACAGCTTGCAGTTGCCAATTTGCAGGAAGACTGAGAGCTATAATCTTCTTTTCTTATGCTTAATAGTCTCAGAATTCTTTCTTTGCTCTTCCCTACTGGATACAGCCATGTATGACACTTTGTCCTCCTAATGTATGGAACTGCTGTCTGTCCCATTTAGGGCTTGTATGAGAATTCAGTTCACACTTGCAATGGTATTTGAGACAGATACCATTTTGGGACAATGAGTCAGCAGGTCACGCTTCTCTGGCTAGATCCTCTTACATAAATTTTCAGAAATACTGACTTCCCATCGCAGTTCATGCACAGGGTCGTGCCTGCGTAACACAAATCAGCAAAACAAACCTTTTAGTCTTCCAGAAATATTACTGATGGGAGACATCACACAGAAAAAGCCCTGGAAATACTGTTACTTTACGTGAGAGATTTGGGGTTTTTCTCTGTCTCCATTTGTAATAACCACCCTATCAAAATCCAAACTATCTTTTCATAAGAAATCTCTGGGTGGATCCGCACCTGCTTTCAGAGAGTCAGATGCACTGGTCTGTTGATAGAATCGATATAAAAGCACGAAGTCACCTAAGGTTTTAAGCAAGACTTCAAATCTGATGAAATTAGGATATGTACTGCTTAATGTTATCTGTTGAGGATGGAACTTAGAGCAATATGGAATATGTTATTGATAGAGTTACAGGCAATATGAGAAGGGAAAGACATTCATTAGTGGTTCTTTTCCCTGTCTCCTTATTTTGGGGGTAATAACTTCTGAGTCCTGCTTCAACCCTATATGTTATTAAATGGCCTTAGCTTGCTATATGCAAAAACGCCACACAGAGAGAAAATATGATGGTGAAATATTAGGTATTAAGTGGTAGGGATATAAAATGGGAATATTACTCATTAATTGGTCAATTTTTTGTCTTTTTTTGGGGGGGGGTGGGGTTTTTTTTGTTTGTTCATTTGTTTCTTCTTTTTTGAAAGACATGCAGTTTTCAGTTAAACACAGATGTGGCAATATTTCTCTTCTCCCTTTAAAAATAACTCTACCCTCAGTGTCAGCAGCTTAGTAATCATGCGCAAGTCAACAATAGCTCTTTGTAAAGGGTGTGTTTGTTAGCAAGGAAAACAAATCCCAGAGGCAAAGTATTCCAGGTTCAAATTTACAGACTTAGTGTAATAACACCCAAACTACATAAGCCAGTTGAGCTACATCTTTTTTAGTTCAAATCACAGGACCCAAACAAAATGCAGGATACAGAACACCACCTCATGCTACCAGAACTTTGTGCCTTCATTTCAAATAATACTCACTTCCAGGAGATACCAAGTCACCTGTAGCCAAAGGTCCATCCCTCCCAGGATAGGCCAGCACCAGTGTTTAGAAAGAGAGTATGGGAATAGGGTGAGCCTGGCATGTTCTCTGAAGGTCTGATAGTCTCTGTATTAGGGACTTCCTGACTTGGAGAATTCAACTCTATCATCATAGTCAAGAATTGGTGTTGGCCATTTCTTTCATTAATTTGTCTAAACATTTTTCTTAATTTGTTCAAGACTTTTGCCATCCAAAACAGCTTGCATTAATAAATTTCAAAAATTAATTACTGTGTTTTGTGATAAAGTACTTCCTCAATGTTCCTTAAATGCCTTGACTGTTTTTTGTCTTTTTCTATTGCCCCTTCAATAAATTATTAGACTCAGTAAATTTTGATTCCTTATTCTTCTTCTGCAAACAATTCCTGATGTTTTAGATGCTGTTTTACATCTTCTCCACTATCTGCCCTAAGTTGAATCCTTTTAAATTTGCGCAAATTCAAGTAATTTGTAAACCTTGCTTATTCCTATGATATCTCTCAGTATCTTTCTAGGTCTCACATAACCTTAGATGTAGGGATCAGAACTGTAGAAATGGTCAGAGGGGCAAGAAAAGGTTACATGATGTGTGGAGCTGCTTTTTTGGCATTTAGCTAGCATGAAGCATTCATAAGCCAAGCTGAGGTTCAAGGACTGGTTTTGCCACAGCCAAGCTACACCACTTTCCCTAAGCTAAACCATGCTCATAGAAACTACTCAGTTTAATGGACTGCACAGTTCAGGAACTGACCTTTCCTTATGTGGCAGTACTTTTTAGTCATTAATGCTAGATTGACAAAGAAACTATGTACTATAAAGCAGAGCACTAGAGTGCCTAAAAGATAACTTGTTACTGAGCAGAATGTTCCCCTACATATTAGGAAGGATTAAACACCAAAAAACAAACTCATGAAAGCTTGAAAACTGAGCAGGCACATACACGCACTGATACAACTGAAAGGGTCTTTTCTGGGTGAGGCATCTATTCTGGTCTCCAAAGAAACATTTCATTGCCTCAGCTCCTATGAACTCCTCCCTCCTGCAAACACTGAAACTATAAAATAATAATACTAAGGTGTTCTTCATTTTATTTCTCTGTAGATACAGATCTAGGTTTTCATTTATTTTGTCTCCCACATTTAATTCCTTCAGGAAGCAAAGAAGCCCTGGTTCAGCTGATCAGCTTTTGAAGGATATTGTGGAGGCCCTTCAGAGCCTTGTAATATGCAGCAGAGCAGTGGCTGAAATTCCTTTGCATGTCCAGCCTTCGTGGCTAAATCTACAATGTACCTGAAATTTACTAGTCCCTAGAATGGTTGGAAGCTTAGTGCACTCTTTAAGACTTCTAAATGTCTACCTGACCTTCTTGAACTTCTGGGAAGTCAGCCTGACCCTACAAATCCCAGCCACCTTTCCAGAGACCAATCCTGAGCCACTTCTAGCAGGAACTCCAGCACATACAGTGTGCCAGCACTGGTCATAAAAGACCACTGTAAGAATTGAAGGGATGTATAGAGCTCCAGCAGACAGCTTTATACAAAAATGGAACAACTTGGCTACATCAGTAGAATTCAGAACATGTACATTTTTGTTTAATTTCATCTTCTACTATTGATCTCATGGTGTGCTCCAGGTCTTGATAATTTTTATACCTTTCTGAAAAATGTAACAAGTGTCCTGTGTATATAACCACACTAGATACATTGCTAAAAAATAGGCCACAGACTCTGTTAGTATAAAGCTACTTGGCTGACTTCAAGTAAACCAAGCTGATTTACACCAACCCACAGTCTGACCCATTGTCCTGTATTTTTTTATTTTTTTTTTAAACTATAGTGGGACCATAAAGTCACTATGTTTATAGCCCAGAACACTCTCTGCATATTCCAGTATCTTGTTTGCTCTTTTAACAGCTACCAAACATAGCGCAGATGGTTTCACTGAATTACCAACAATCACTCAAAAGTCAGTTCTGATATTCCTGTCCTTAGGGATATACTGCCAGGGCCAAACACATCCCTGGTGTATCTCTGTTAGCCTAAGACATTTGGCCCACTGACCACAAAGTGCACTGTCACCAATTACCTTCTCTCTCTTGCTCTTATCTCAGTTTACTGACTCTGTACTTATCTTAGTCCCTTTCTTATCTAAAACACTGCAATCTTCCAGGTCCCCTAATGCAGTTCATGATTTGACTCCTGTTGTTCTCATCTAATATTATTGCCCCTTTCTGTGTTTTACTCTTCCTTTTCCTGAAGCACTCCCACAAGCACTAGGGTCTTAAAAATCACTTCTGTTTACAGTTTATTACTCTCCATCATTTCTTATGATTCTCCTGCAGCATGTCTTTCAAATAATTATCCCTGTGATTTACTGTATCAGTCATACAACCTCCTCCTTCCTGTACTAATCAGCTCTGGATTAGCTAGTTAGTAGGGCCAGATTGCCCCCGACAGACTTTTTCCCATCTCTATGCCTCACCCAGGCATGCTGGGATCACACTCTCTCTGGCTTTCTACATTCACACAGAGCTCCTAGCCAGGTCTTCCAGGGCAGGCTCTCTCCAGCCAGCCAGGCAGCAGCCTTAGCTGCATATTTCAGCAAACGTCTCAAGCTCTCGGGAGCTGGCATTTCTGCAGAAACACCTCCTTCTGCCTCTATTTAGGTCGTGTAGCCATATGCCACTCCCCATGCAAGGCTTTGACTGAAAGCCACCACAGAGAACCCTTTGCAGTACATCCAAACCACTCAACTCTCTGTACTTGAGTTTCTGTAGAGTGCCACTGAACTAACGAACGAGCACATTGTTCACTAAAATATTATGGGTGAGTGAAGAATGGGTTTAAACTATCTTCAGATAGATCAGCTGAGTCCTGTAATGGAGGGGAGGGGGAAAGAAAACAGTGAAATCACCACTACTCTTTCATTTAAGTGCAGCAGCGAGGAACTGCCATAGACTGTACTGAGGACTGCAAAGCAGAAATGCTATTTTGGACCTCAAGTATCTACCAGGTTACCTGGAGCATGGAAAGAGATGCATTTCTTCTGAAACAAAACAAATCTTAACTACTTTAAAACTAACACACACAAAAAAAACCCAAACCCCAACCAACCAACAGATGTAATTACCTCTCTACCATGCAACTAAAAAGCACGGACACGGACAGATATGCCCATGGAGCTTTGCAAGAGCAAAGACAGAATTATGGCTTACCAGATTCAAATGTTTTATTGTGACCCTGCCCCAGGGGTACCTTTCTGTAACCTCTATTAAGAGCACAAAGCTCAGTTCCCAAAAAAAACTTCAGGGTATGCTGTGTATTTTTGAGGTCAGTTCAGGAAAAGTATGTAATAAGGAAAATACTGCAGCAGTATTAAAGACATGATACATTTCCAGGATAAAAAACACGATAGTTTTGGAGAACAGAATGTATAGATACCTTATTGGAGCTTATTTACCCCTTCTTTTGGTAGCTTCTTGTGTCATATTCACACAAATACAGCTCTTCGGGAAAATGTCAACAAGACTCTTCAGAGGCATTTTCAGACTATTACATAAGAAGATGGCACAGATATTTCCTTCCCACATAAATTAAATTGATGTTCAAGAGGGAAACCAGTATTTTGGCCTCCTGAAGTAAAGATGAAGTTAACTTTACCCACCTATGCAGTCACGAATGCTCGGTGGTAAGGTACAGTGTTTTGCTGATGCAGTTATGATTTTTAGTGATCCTACAGACATCCTCTGGGTAATCTTGTAGTTTTAAAATGCTACTTCCCCCAGCTTTCCATCCCCCTGCTCTGCCAGAGATTTCAGCTCCTGTAGCAGAAGCAACAGAAGACAATGCTCTGCAGTTTCCCTCTTCTGTAAGAAAGAAAGGAGGGCAGGGCTCAGTTATGTACTGCAGATGCTCCAGTTCTCAGCCTGGTATCTTAGCAAAATGCAGAGGACTTTGAACAGGCGCTTCTGAGGCACAGGCACCTGCTCTCTGCTACTACCTCCTTTTCAAGCAGGGTAGCCTCTAATAAAACCAAAAAACCACACACACAAAAACGAAAAAGCAAACCGCCAAACAACCAGTGAAAAAACTGAGATACTATCTCCAAGGCACTCACAGCTAGATCCAAGTGGGCTATTTCAGAGTGATGATTCTTAGAGTGTAAGATACCATATTAATTAAGACTCCCAAAACATTTTTGAAGGAGCTTATTTGGAAAAGTCCTCAGTGCTACTAATGTGAGCACTGAATATGGCTGTTCATGGATGCTATTTACCTTTAGTACGTGAACGCAAGCTAATGTGCTTCAGAGGAGAAAGTACAGCCATTAGCAATTCAAATACTTCCTCATAATACCTTTTGCACACATTGATCTACTTCCTGCTACTAAAAAACAAATAAAAAACCCACAAACAAGGCAAAAACATTTACTAGATTATATTGTCCTGTGAGGATGGACTTGCAGCCCAAACCAGTCAGATGTCAAGAATAGAACGCTAAGCATTAATCCCTTGGGAATAGTCCCAGGGATTAGAGAATCCCAAATATGAAAAGATTCTGAGCTCTTCACAGGGAATTACGAGAGAAAATGATCCTTAATGTATCCCAATTTCCCCTAGTTACCACAGGAGCTAACTGTAAGTAAAGCAAGCAGATACGGTCTGACAAGCATATGAAATCACGCTTTCAGTAAATGTAGTGTTACGATTTGCACTGTAGTTGGTGTGAGAAAGTGAGATTGGTGTGACCTTGGAGAGAAAAGGCTCAGTCTCTCTGTCGTGGAAAGTCATATCCTGAAAGTAAAATTTGTCCGTTGCCCTACACCTGTAATCTTAACTCTCTCAAATGGATTCTGAAGGGATCTGCCAAGTCTTATCTGATTTCACCTCTGTTCAGCTACCGGTGCAACTGACCTGTCACAGCAAAGGAAACTCGAGCACCTATAGCCATACCACAGTGCCTGGCTCTTGTAGCAATGCTTCCCAGGTTTGTTTCACAGTAGCACTACCCTGGGCCACCCACTGCTCTGGGCAAAAAAAAAGACGCACAAGCAAACATGCACAAACTAACTCCATTACGGCTCCTCCTAAAAACAGAGGCGGAGCTTGTGTTCCCCACTTGTGGCACAGCTTGAAAACAAAACCAGAAAAACCCCAACCAACTAAATGAAAACCCCAGCACCCCCACCCTAGCCCCAAACACCCCACATTCTAATACAGTAGGGCATCAAAATGCTCTGTGAAAAATGTGTGGTTTTAGTTGCAATCAATCTTTCTCTAAATTTACACAGACCATTGTCCTCCCTTTTGTCAGTCAAAAACGATGCTTTGGCAGTCTCACTCCAGGCTATAACTCATATATACATACACATGAACTGTACATACTTCTCAGGTTTTTTTTTCTTTGTTACATTTTGCAGGAAGCCATTTTAGGCATAGGGAACAGACCATCATCTCCTCTTTTGAAAGAACCTTACTGCAGGGGCCTCTCCATTCCAAATGGTTAGGAATCCAATACACAACAATCTTGCAGAAATCAGCTGCCAGATTTATTATTCTACCTGAAAACCCCAAACAAACAAAACAAAAAAACCCCAAACAAACAAAAAAGTGGAATAAAAACACTTTAAATAAACCTCTTAGGTACATTTTAAAAAGGGTTAATCAGTTCAGTGAAAGACTGTTTTATCATCTGCTGAGAGATTATGTAATGTTGGTCTGATTGCTTGTTTTGTTCAGTGAGTCACTACCGTATACAGATATATATATATTTCTTCTTAAATATTACACATTTGATGCATTTTTTTCCTCTTTTTTTTTTTTTCCCCTCCTTTTTTGACTAACCCCTCTCCCAAATACCCATATCCTGCCACAGGCAAGAGGCGCTCTGTGCTGACATTAAAGAACCAAAACCAATCCAAGGACTTTTCATCAAAGCATGTTTCATTTGAACCTTATTTCAACGGAAACCACATTTTTTAAAAACAATCTTACTCAACCTTTTTCCTTTTCCTTTTTCTAATTCTGAAATTTTAGACTTCTGATTCTGGGTTGATCACCAAATATTTAAGTGCCACTGAGACTTAGTGATGACAGCAATAGGTGACATGTTAAGGCATTTATACACTCTGATAAAATATGTTGTTTTATGGATCTGAGTAAATGAAATACCTGACCAAATGTTTTTTATACACCTGTGGTTTCTAGTGACCATTATTTCTATAATTTTGATTAATTGCATATTAAAATATTCACTGCTAACTACTGCCTTAGCTGACAGAGGATGGAAAATTAAGCCACCACCTAGGATTGTCTTTCAAATCCATCCATTACGATGAAAATTATTCTTGGTTTTTTATGGTTATGCATTAATTTTCCTCCCACTTCTTGGGAATATAGGAAAATTAGGTACTCCGTATAATACCTACTTAAATTTCACTGGCCAAAAAATGAAATCCAGAAAGGGGCTCATAAATATTTAAAACTTTTGGGTTTTTGTCAGGCTTTTTTTTTTTTTTTTTTACATACTGGATTGTATTTGTCATTTGTGTTCAAGATTACACCTCACAAGAATAAAACCATCTTAAAAAATAACCAAAAAAACCCCTCTACATTTAAATTGTCTTCCGAGCATATCTGATCACATTTACATTTAGTGTCCAAAACAAGTTGATTGGTAACATCAGTGCCAGCACTACAACGTCATACAGCGACTCCATGGTATTCTTTGACAGTTTCGTCTAAGTCTCCGTTCCACCAAAAATTACAAAAGGTTCTGCAGAGCTTTCCTTAGCAAGCTGAAGCTTACTAGTAATTTGTGGATGTGCGTAAAAGCTGCTTATAGCACAGCTATGGCATAAGCTATTTTCTAAGCAATAAATGGTTCAAGTCATCTATTTTGTCCTGAAATGCTACCTGTAGTTACAGCATTGCTTATAAATGGTCATAGTAAATTCAGCATCAAAGAGAATATTACAGAAAAAGACAGCAGCAGAAGCATTAGCATTATCTAGTATTTATATATGTTATCAACATAACACAGCAGTAAAAGGTTTAAATGCATATTAATGGGTACCGTGTCTAAAAATTACTAAAGTACCTATTTAGTGTATTGGATATTTTTCTCAAGGAGTGCTTGCTGTGTCTAAACAGCATAATTAGATATGTGACTTAGTACAGTTAATTCCTATTGATTAAATAACTTATTTATGTACCAAAGGAAATGGAAGGATACAAAATGTTTTCTCCCTCCCGATCATGATCCTTTATTTAATGCTGACATGATCATCAGAAAGCCTGCCACATGTAATTACTACTCTCAAATGGATGTTGAAAGGTCCAAGCCATAGCATGGGCCATATATGTATTGGAACATGGCACCAGATACGGCATACGGCTTGCAGTTTGAAGTCAGGGATTTTGTCCAGCTATCTGGTTGTTTTCAGAGGCCAGCTGCAAGGTCTGCCACTGCAAGCTTCTAAATTAAATGCTGTGGTATACTCTTTACTTCTCTTCTATAACTGCAGAAAGACAATTAAGAATGGCAAGAAACAAATGCCCTAGGCATGCTGTGCTGATATCATCGAGTGGTTATTCTGCACAATGAGAATTAACTGTACTACGGATACCCAGAGAAAATGTACAATATCTTATGCTGATATGAAACAGAACAGACATGATATAGCTTTTTTGTACTTAAAACCTGTATGTTCCCTTCCCAAACTTAAGTAAAAAGCAAACCCACCCTTTTCCTCCTGTTACACAGAATAACGTTTAGGTTCCAACCCTCCCCTTTCAAATAAAGTGCGCTGTCCATGGCAGACCATAGGAGTAATGCAACAGGAAAAGCCCCTTTTAGTGTACTATTTAAAAAACCAACTGAAGTCGATTCAGCTTTCCTCTGGGTCTTGTGAAAGAGGAGAAGCCTAAGGGAGGGGAAAACATCCCCTTCGCTGTCACTGTTGTTAATAGACATAGCCTTCATTGTAGGGGTGGGTGTTGCAGCAACCACCATCCTGCATGTAGACCATGCTCTCATCAAAGTGGGACAGAGGCACAGTGTCCTCCTCATTGATGTGGCGCTCCATGTCAGTCTTCAGTAAGGGGCGCTGGTTGTCTGGAAAAGCCATGGAGAAAAGTGCTTCAGGGTCGCAAACAAACTTGTAGACGTATCTTTCTCCAGCCACCTTAGGACAACAGAAGAGAGAAAGAAGTGCAGTGTAAGGCCTCGTGGTTTTCCAACTCGCAAGTTCAACAGTCTTGTGAAGAAGTCACCTTCGTTATGCAATTAATAACGTGGCAGCAGAACTGGTAAGGCAAACCTAGAACCTAGCAAAGACAATGGGGATCTGCAAAAGCAGACTGTGCAGAACGCTCTTGATTTTGCCACACGTGATATCCTGTTGGAAGATGGACTAGGTATTCCACTTCTAAACATTTGTTTGCTATCATTTCCTATACTTAATCACAAATGGAACTGCTCTTACTGGAAAATGTAAACAAATTGTCACTGCAGTGGCAAAATAAAACGACTAAGTCCAAAACTCTGTGTGCGAAGTGGAAAAAGAATCATATTGCATAATAGAGATCTGAATTTCACTTTACGCAGATTGATTCATACTTAAGTATAAAAGCACTTAGTTATAGTGCATGCTGATTGCACAGGGACAGCGTAAGCAAATACGTAGGCTAATATGTACTTAGCAATTGCTCATGCAAAGCTGGGACATTTGGATTTGCTTATGGAGGGGCAATTTGTCCAAAGATCCTATGGTTTTCCTTTATTCAGAAATAACACCAAATGTCTGTGTCCTAAAATCTAAAGAACAATAAATGCAGTAAGAATTATTGTCTTTTTTTTTTTTAAATGTCTTCTTAAGCACCTTATTTAAGAATTATGTTTAAAAATATGAACCATGTCGCATGCTAACAGATTATTAAAGTAATTTTAAAACAAAGATCATCTTGTCTGCTTCTTGCAACTCTGACTAGCACTGCATTGCGAGTGAGTAAATGAAGGTAACAAAAGTGTTGCAAACTTAACTCTATTCTTATGAGCGTAAAATAGTCTGAAGCATCTCCTTAAATTTTCAGCTTATTTATTCTACAAATCATGTAAAGTTTTGGTAGAGGCTATATCTGCAGTAGAATTTTTTTCATCAAATTAATGCCAGCAAGTTTGGCAGACTGAAGGCTGCATTCAGAAATTGGGCATTGGCATAACCTGTTATCATTGCTTGAGTTAAAACAAAAGGGGCAAAAAATGTACATACAAACCTTGTAGTAAGGAAACCTGCTATGAATTCACAATCACTATTAGTTTTAAACATACCCTAACTGGCCAGATAGGGTGATCCCAGGGCAAAGTGTGTGTTAAAAAATTTTTTGTAGGTAACAAAGTACTAGTCTAAGAGGTAACAAGCAAGCTGTCAGAAGTACTTATGAACTTCCCATATTAAATGGATGCATGGGTTGGGCAGTATAATCAGCCTTGGAATCCTCATCTCCACATTTTCAACTACTTTCACTCTCTCTACTACTTATTCTTGTCTCTGTGCTGCTTTCGAACTGTGCCAGCACAATTGCCTGTCCAGCTGAGCTGTGACCTGCAATGAGGAACTCCTCTGCCTGAAGCACCACCCAGCAAAATCAAGTGCTTCTGATTCTCCCCATCAGACCCAGTCTCCAGTCGACTTTACAAAGACTCAATGCAGTTATGTGACACACAAAAACAAGTGAGGCACTGTGCTCCTGAAATTCCATAAGCTAATACTAGCTCAGACAGGTGTCCCAGCTGACTCGTAGACAGTGAAAAAGGAGAGCACTACAATAGTCTCTCAATCAAAGTAAGAGAACTTGTAACAGGCAACTCCAAACTGCGACTTCACAAAACCTACTGGAAAAGTTGCCCAGTAACTTGAGCCGAGAGCATTGTTTCCATTCATGGAATTGGCAACTGGCAGGTTTAAACATGTTAGTCATCAAAGGTCACAAAACTAGTATAAAAAGATATGGAACAAGTTTTACTGCACAAGGTGTTCATTATTATCTTTGATCACACCTGCCAGTTTTGTAGATGCAGCAGCAAGGTCTCCCCTGTTGATTCTTCAGTGAATCGACATAGTACTACATATCAAGATTTTTAAAGATATATGTAAATTAGCAAGCCACAGTAGAAGGATGGGTTGAATACTGTCAGCAAGACCAGGCTGTTATCCATAAATTATTGTTAAATATTTCTCATAATTCAGCCTATTATAAAATATTGAATTCCACTTAAAAGTTATATTATTACAACACTATTGGTAAAATTTTAAAGTATTTGGTATGTTAATAGATCTGCAAAGCATTATTCATACCATACCCTGTTTGCCTTTCCCAGGTGCCAGGAAGCTCTTTTGGATATTTTTGAATGTTACCTCTTTCCCTATAATCATTACATGCATTGAGTGAACTAAAACCACAGACACTTTTTACATAGAAAAAATATCTTGATGCATATACTGGACCTGGTAGGTGAAAAAGCTCAGTGTTTGTCTCAATAGAAGAAAAACCTACCTAAGAATGTACTTCTAAGTACTCCTCATAAACTCACTTGTGGATCAACATGTAACCCTAATGAAATGTAATACAAAAGCAGCTACTCACCTTTTGCATGATTCCCTTTTCATAATAGTAGCGAAGAGATCGGCTAAGTTTATCATAGTTCATAGCTGGCCTATTTTTCTGAATCCCCCAGCGACGTGCCACCTGCCACAAAAATGGATTAGCATTGATTTGTTAAATGCATTTAACAAGCAGATCTTATAACCAGAGACTTTATTTGGGGATGGAGGAGGGGGAACCCTGCAGGTGGAACACATAAACACATGAGAAAAGGTTGGCATGAGCTGAATTTCTCATGTACTACTATGATTTTTAATTGGACACCAAGTCATCCATTAAACTTGAAGCAGACTTCACTGCAAATGCAGTGAAGGGTTGAGAGGTTTTTTTGATTGTTTTTAATGAAGAGAACAAATGAAAAAATACAGCCTTATAAAGAGATGATAGACAAAAAAGAAATATCAAGTTCCACGGGAAAACTTTCATGAAAGAGGCAAACTTCTTTAGTTTGATACTGTGGATAATTGTACTATTCCTGTGTTTTCCTTGCTGTCAGAACACTATGTTGTGTTAAACACACACGCATACACACTTAGTTCATGAACTAATACAGAATGTACTTGGAATGACAGCGATGTTGAGATTATTAGGAGATACAAGTCAAAAGCCAACTCCCAGTTTTAAACATTACTTCAGCAGAGAAAATAGATTATAAGAGGAGGCAAGGTAATCGCTCGGAAGAACTTTATGGTAGTATGAAAGATAGGACAGAACATTCATAGTTGCAGTTGTGCGATTTCTCTTACAAAATAACAATAAAAAGGGAGTTGCAAGCAACTCGTGAAGCCATTCTGTAGAGAACAACATGCCTTCTGCTCTGACTTATGATTTCTACTTGCCTTTACACTTCCTGCTTTATTGCCAAAGGTAGTTCTGGACAAAGAGACCTTTTGTTTAAAGAGCTTAACTGCTTATTCCCCACCTGAAATTATAATTGGCTGCTGGTGACATTTCATTCGCTGGCTGTACAAATGAATATCATGTCACCAGAGGGAAAAAAAGTCAGATCTGATGAACTTTTTAAAGCATATTTTATAAAAGTGTTTGAGAGGTGCACATGCATACAGCTGTTGAAAAAGGAGAGAGTAGCCAAGAAGCTTCTCTGAACACTGCTCTATGAAACTTTCCCATAGGTGTCTGGAGCCTTTTGATGCAAACGATAGATGACATACAGCACTGAGAATTGAAGGCGACTAAATAACAACAGTGAAAACCATTACTTTGATCTCCATCTGGAAAATAATTTTAAAATTTCTTTCGAAAGCATTATTTCCTTTCAGTGGTGCAGCTTTTCAGGCCTATGTAAATTACCATGACTTTGCTAAATTCAGCTATGTTATAGGTATATTGAAACATAACTCAAATCATGCCACTTTATTCCAGCTGTAGATTTGGCCCAGATGTGTAATTTGATTTGTCTATTCATCTTTGTAACAAATGCCTACTTCACTCTTTGTTTGGTCCTATCAAGTTTTTTTCTACTTTAGTCAGAGTCCTAAAAGTCCCCAACATAACATGCTTGCATAATAAATAAATACACAGCAACGATAACTAGAACAAAATAATGGTTGAGACTATGCTATATTGTGTGGTAGGCATTCCTAAATAAGCAAGCAGGTCTAGAAGTAGTCTTGGTAAGCAAGTCTTCCTGTCCCTGAATTGCACAGCATTTATGAAGTCTTCCTCTGTGGAAGAGACTCAGGCTTCTAGCCTTCCACCCCACTTTCCTGCTGAAGGCTGCTGCCCCTGTGACAAGACAGCAGAAATAGACCTACACCCAATTCTTAGCCTCCACAGTTCACAGTTATCTACTATTCAAATGAACTATAGTGCTTAAGGAGCTAATACAAATACATTTTTGTTGTCATCCTTTCTACAAAGGCATAAACCTCCAGGAAGGCACAGGACGGAAAGGTCAGATCATTGATACCCTAACCTGCCACAGCTGAACCAACAAGCTCTTTCACTTCCCTTCAATTTACATTTGGCAATCAACAGAAGTGTGCAACTTCCCATAGGCTATTCTTATTTTCATCCACAGTTTCTGTCAGATCCATGACATTCATATGCAACTTAGAGTCTTTTGTACTTCCTCAGAGCACACAAGAGTGAGACAAGTTTCAAGTAGCCTGCCTCCTCCAGATCTTGGATGCAGTGCTGCTCAAAAACACAAAGCAAGTACTACAAATTCACATAAGCAGATGATCTGGTTAAATTAAATCAGAATATCCAATTCTTCAGGGAATTACATAATAAGTAAATCTTAAGGTATTGTTTTCTTACTTTCCCTTCCTTAGATAACAAAATCTAGAAAGCTTTTTCACCATCTGCTGAGAACCATTTTTCAATGTATCTCTTTAATCTTGAAAGCTTTGGGCATACCTTAAAGACAAGACAAAACTAGGAGAGTAAAAAATACTGAGACCGGGGCAGGGGGGGGGGGAAATGAGATACCTCATTCACCAAAATCAAAGAAAGATTCCCTTCTGTTCTGGGCCAAGTCACGCAAGTAAGAAGTCCATGTAGCCTGCTAAGGCTGCACACTTGCCAGCAAAGTTTCATTATCAAATCGAGTAAGACTTTTCTGTGTTCAAATCCCCAGGATGTGCCATGGTGACTATCACTAGTGAGGGGGATGCCTGGACAAATGAGAGCCAGCACATGGGTTCTTGCACCAACCTGCCCCTCAGCCAGACAATATCAGGAAGGAATGGGATATCAGTCCTGTTGCCATCCCCAAACATTCTATCAGTCTTTAGGGCTGTTGGCAGACCATCGAACTTAAATGCAAGAAAGCTTTCAGATTGCTTATACCAGGGGATGGATGGCAAACAGCAGACATAGCTGGTGGAATGCAGAAGCAGCTTTCCACTGCTGAACTTTCCTACTCGGCTCTAACTCAGAAAGGATTCTCATGGAAAATTTGCTGCTATCTCCTCCATTACCTGACCCTGTCCAGGGGCAAAAAAGTTAACCAGAATGATACTGCTTTTTGACAACCCTAATTAAGTCACCAACATGAGTATCACAATAAAATCTATGCACACTAGATTTTTCCCAGTTTCCATGGCTGTTTAGAACACAGGATAGAAAATTTTGTATTACCTAGTCCAAAAAAGCTTATAATAAAATGTTCAATTTATTCCTGTTTATCACAAAAGCGATTCAAGTTATGCTTCAACAAGTAGTATCTACTCTATGAGTCCTTCAACGTGCAGGAGAGCTGTGCATGTGCATGAGTGTTTGTAAACCTAGGATCTAAGCATGCGCTCAACAATCTAAAAATACAGATAAGCAGGAAGACTCCGAAGAACCTCTAAAAAGAGGGGGTTTTATAGAATTTTAATGGAATTTTACTGCCTAACAAGCTTAACCTCCTCCTTTGCCACTTGTCAGACTTGAGGTCTTTACAGCCTCGAAGTTCTGAGTTCCCACATCTTAACGCTGAGAAATATTATGTTGAAAGACTACTCAGGCACAAGTTTTCAAAGGATTTTGGAACATATCTCTATCCATGAAGTGGTTTTGAAAAATTCAGGCCCCACAATTAATGATGAGTATTTTGTAACTCTAGTACTGGCAGTATTTTTATTGTTTTGTAGGACTAGGAAATTAAGCCTATGCTTAACCACACCTCTGTCCTAACTTAAGCACCTCCCTTGCCAGTCTTTTCTGTCAAAGGGCTACTGAAGCAAAATATTGAAGCAAAACATGGCCTAAGTCCAAAGGAGCACTATTAAATTGCAAGATGAAGCAGTGGGTGTTGGGGCACACTGTCTAACATACCTCTTCTGGCTCAATCAGCTTGAATTCCATGCCTCGGCCAGTCCATGCTATGAAGTGAGAGTTTGATGGGTCATCAAGAAGAGCTACTAAGAACTGCCACAGCTGAAGCGAGCCTCGACGTTGATACGTGGGTCCCTCGCGGTACATGCCTGGCTCCTGTTTGACATCACCTGCACAGAACAGCAACAACATTAGATGAGCAATGCATGAAAAACATCCCTCAGTGCATCAGGTAAACTAGCAAAGCAATTGTTAGGGTTAATAACACAGAAGGAAAGAATTCTTACTACCCAGCCACCCACAAATGCAACATTTCCCCATTTGCTGTTAATTGTAAACACCCTAAATACCTAAATTCAGTCATGATTTATGAAAGTCTCCCTAAGCCCATCCCCATTTACTTCTGATACATAGAAATCACGCTTGTAAACCATTTTGCAATATTCTCTATCTGAAAGAGCATGAACTATTTTTGCACGCAACTCTGATGTCTGAAGTACTGTGTCTGTACACTATACTTTGGACAAGCCCCAGTTTTGGAAATGCAATGTATGCTTCATAAAGCTGCAAAACCCTATTAAGTGAAACTTCTTTTGCATGCAAATGCTTCTAAGGAAAATTTGACAACGTATTTGACTTGGACTTAAACAGCGTGTGCTTTATGTATAGGTATGCAAATCCTGCAGATATGCGAGTTCCTCTGTGGCATACTGGAATTGCTTATAAGCACATATTACTTTTACTCATATCTACATATTAGATTAGTATTCCCCATGAAAAGCAGCAAATTATTTTTTCTAAAATTTCAAATCCAGAGGAAGCTTTTAAACAAGAGTAATAATATTCTGCTAGCTGTTTCACAAACTGCCGATGAAAGACCATGCTGCTACATCCACACTGTCTCTCTGTTGTGTTTAAATCATAATAATTCTAAATAACTCATGCAAACAACAACGGCTGAAAGAACTGATGCTGAAGCAGAGAATATTTTTTGTTCCACACAATGAGAGCAATCATTGATATGCTGGTAAAACTCATTTCAACTACCAGCACAGCACTACTCTCCAATAAGCAGTGTCACTTGTTTAATATGGAAAGCCAGGACTTCGCATTGAACCACATTAGGATGCTCTGATGGCCATTAAAGAATGGCTTTGTGTAGTGGAAGTAAAAATAATAATATTAAAAATTGAGCACTTCCTTTTGCAATCAGGAAAGAAAATTGAGTCAATAGCTGTGGAAAAGAAATAAATCAACACAAGGCTTTTTGGTTTATGTGAGGTTCAAGTTCCAGTTCTGAAAGGCCTTCAAGGACAGGATTTTTCTGTTAATAATAGCTGAGCTATACACAAATAGCAAGTGCAGTATCACAGAGGATCAGATTCTCTGTCTGTGCTGATCTTTGATTCCAAGCAAAGCAGCTGAGAATCTACTTCTGAAACATCAAGACTAGCCCTGGGTTTATCCCACTTTCACTTTACTGGCCAAAACATGATGAGACATCTGCTATTTTTTCCTCAAAAGTCGTAATGCTACAAGTATAAACACACCTATTTGGATCACAACATCAGTCTTCTAGAGTACAAGGTGTTCTCTCAATGGACAGTCATAGAAGCTAGCAGACTGCTTGCTTTGCAAGCACACAAATATTTCCACACATATTTTTTATTTTATTTGTATTTCTTTTCCGTTTTCATTCCCTTCCCTGTACAAAACCCAAACAAACAAAAAGGATTTTCAAGACAGACACAGACAAACACTACTCTTGAAGAGTTTTAACTTCTTATAGTACAGGGTCTGATCCCATTCCCATAAATGTAAATATGAATTTGCCACGGGTACTGAAAACAGATCAGGTCCAGAATCATTTTTGGGAAAGGATAAAACCTGACATGATGTGCATTAAAAAGGAGAAGGAAAGAAAGGAAAAAGAAAGGAAAAAGGAAGGAAAAAGGAAGGAAAAAGGAAGGAAAAAGGAAGGAAAAAGGAAGGAAAAAGGAAGGAAAAAGGAAGGAAAAAGGAAGGAAAAAGGAAGGAAAAAGGAAGGAAAAAGGAAGGAAAGGAAGGAAAAGGAAGAAAGGAAGGAAAAAGGAAGGAAAAAGGAAGGAAAAAGGAAGGAAAAAGGAAGGAAAAAGGAAGGAAAAAGGAAGGAAGGAAAAAAGGAAGGAAAGGAAGGAAGGAAAAAAGGAAGGAAAAAGGAAGGAAAAAGGAAGGAAAAAGGAAGGAAAAAGGAAGGAAAAGGAAGGAAAAAGGAAGGAAAAAGGAAGGAAAAAGGAAGGAAAAAGGAAGGAAAAAGGAAGGAAAAAGGAAGGAGGAAGGAAAAAGGAAGGAAAAAGGAAGGAAAAAGGAAGGAAGGAAGGAAGGAAAAAAAGGAAGGAAAAAGGAAGGAAAAGGAAGGAAAAAGGAAGGAAAAAGGAAGGAAAAAGGAAGGAAAAAGGAAGGAAAAAGGAAGGAAAAAGGAAGGAAAAAGGAAGGAAAAAGGAAGGAAAAAGGAAGGAAAAAGGAAGGAAAAAGGAAGGAAAAAGGAAGGAAAAAGGAAGGGAATGTGCCAATTCAGTGACAATACAATACTGGATTGAGTAATCTCCAGTTAGGTCTAATACTATTTTTAAATCTCTGTTTCTTGCTATTCCTATTTCATTTTAGAGTCTCCCATTCATCAGCAAATACAACAAATGCTGCTAGACACACAACAGTTTTGTAATCCATATAAGTGATTCTCAGGCAAAAACAAACAAAATAAAGCAGGAGAAAACCCCAAGAGGTCTCCAGCTCTACTTTTAGCTATGGTCAGAGAGCTGTTCACAAGTTTATCAGAAAGTATCTAACCTTCCCTGCTAAAATAAATAAAGCTGAACATACATACACTAACACAAAGAAGCCACTCTAGCAAATTTAATTAATTGGTCTCCAAATTACTTCCCAAAGTTGCAGACTAACAGAGTCACCGGCAAGAAATAGAGTCCATCTACTTTTTCTATAATGAAATAAATCTGAAATCAACTGAGTTACACCAGGAAACTGATTTTACATCAGAGTAACTGAGGATAATTTGGGCTATTTATTTTAATTGACCTCAGAATCCCTCTTGAAAAAAATCTGTTGTAATGGGTAGCATTGTGAAAACATCATTGATTACTTATCAATCCCACTGAAAAATAAATCACTAGTACAACATTTAGCATAGTGCAAATACACTGACACAAACACAAAAACGCCCTATACACTCACTCCCCCCTATTCATCACTTCACAGACAGCAAGACAAGAGGCTTAATCCTCAGTGAAACCAAAGCTGCCACTTTCTCCACCATTTCGTTAATTATAAGAATAGCTTTCATTAAATCTCAAACAACAAGCAGTATGTGATCATCAGTGCAATGGAAATCCTCCTATTACTTGTCAACAGTACAGGAACTGAGCTCCTCTGCCACAACTCTGGATACAGCATCTTTCTCTGGCAAAAGCTGAATGACCCCCTGTTGAAAAGGGAGACTTTGGTTTCAAGAGACAAAGGTCAGCTTTGGTTGGGCACACCGCAAATGGTGTGTTAAGGAATCCTAAATTGGAATGTTACCAAGCTTTTTTTGATCAGCAACAGAGAAAAATCCCTGATCTCTTCCTTTTTCATCTTCCCACACAAGAAAAAGAGAGATGTGTCATACATACCGTCAAACTTCTCTGGAACAACGCAAGTGTCATCATAAAACTGCCTAGGTCCCTTTTCATACATACAGCCTGTAATTTAAAGAGAAGTGTTTATATAAAAGATGCATGGAGGAAGAAGAGATCATAGGCTTAATGCCAGAGGGAACACTAAGTCATAGAGGAATCAGATTAATATCCCACATCCTTTACACACCGCCCAATCGCAACATTTTGGCCTCGGTACAGAGGTGCTTAATTAATGTGTGCATTCCCAAAAGACTGTTAACCTCCACCTGCAAAAATGAAAAAGCAACCATTTTTCTCTATGATTTATTTTAAAATGTTTGTCTCATTTCCTGTTTGAGCTATCGTGGCTTTGACTTTTAACCATTAGCTTCTGGGGTCTTCTCCCTGCAAGACTGAAAAAGTCCTACTTGGTATTTCCTCCTCACACTCATAGAAGTCACTCCCCTTCATTCTGTAAAATTCAATTTTTTTTTTCAATTTTTTTTCCTTAGAGGACACTCTCTGCAGTCCTGTATTATTTCTAGCACTCCCTTCTGTACACACTCCTACTTTTCAGTATAACTTCAATGTTTTGCTTAGAACTGTATTGCATGTCAGCATTAGACTCACCAGTGCTACTTAGTGAGATGAAACTTCTCTTCCACTCCTGCCTCCCTGTGACCCTCCTTTTGACTGTGCAAATATTACAGAAGGCCTTTTTACTACACAGTTGCAATGTTTAGTTGGGCTGGTTTCCCACTGAAGCCTAGGAGGTGGCCCACCTCAAAATCATTTTTTCCAATATACTATTTCCCGGTTCTATAGGCCTGATCTACATTCAGCACATTAAAAAAACATTTTGTTTAATGTGCCCAGATTACCAAACAACTTAAATTACTTTGTGTAACTGCCCTGTCCTGCCCGTTATTTACCACTCTGCCTATCTTTGTGCCATAAAGTTATCTATTAACTTTGCTCCGTATCTTTAGTGAAAATGTTGAATAGCAACACTCCTAATATCAATTCCTACAGAACTGTAATAGAAGCAACCCATTCAGAGACGATTGCCCAGTGACAGCCAGTTTTAGATCTGTCAGTTGGCCAGGTCTTAATGTATTTAATTTGTGCTTTATTGATATTGCTTTGTGCTAACTTCTTAATCAGAATGTAACGCAGTGGCAAATTGAACACCATAAAAAGTCTAACTATCCAATACAAGTATCTTTATCAATCAAACTTTTAATCTCAGCAAATAATAGAATCAGATTTGACATGACCTTTACTCCATAAAATCATGTTGACTGATTTCCAAATACAGAAACTAAATATTTATCAAACATCACTGTTTTTCCTACGTCATTCATAACAATTTTACCACTTCCAAGTACTTACAAGTGCCTAACATGGCTAAGGATTGTTTTTCCCCTATCTGTGCTGTGATTAAAACACAAATCTGTTGACCTTAGCCCTGCAGTTTGTGGATTTTTCCCTGATGTCTTTCACCTCCCTTATCAAGCTTCTATACTTCATATAATTTCATATACCAAGACTGTTATAAATTTCCATCTCCTGTTTCACTCCCCTTTCTAAACACTACCTTTTATTTCTATTTTCTGCCTTTATTCCACCCCAGAAGCAGTTGGGCTTTTAGCTAGATTTGTCATCTTTCCAGTTGTGTCTTTTCACTAGCGAATGAAGTCTTACTAGATGACTTGGGTTTATACATCTGCCTAAATTCTCATCTATTTCAAAAACAATTTACCTCACGTTTGTGAAATTTACCCCTTGAAAGAAAAACAAAAAAATCCTAAACAAAAAAAAAAGGAAGAAAAAAAAAAGAAAAAAAAAAGAAAAAAAAAAAAAAGAAAAAAAAAAGAAAATAAATCGTACATTGACAAGAAAGATGCACCAAAGCAGAAAAGTAGAGGGCACAACCTCTCTTTCAGTGATCTTTTTTTTTTATTTCTGTTGGCTTTCTTATTTTTAATACATACAAAATGTTTTTACTCAGAATTATTAATTTTGACAACAATCTAAGCACTGCCTTATTAAGTTACTGGGAGTTTTGGTAGGTATCTCATGGATGTACAATTTGGGCCCAAGAAGCACCAAAACACTCTGAAAATCATAACAAAAGGAAAAGCCAAATACCTTTGCTGAATTTAAAATATAAAATGTATTACTTAACAGTTATCTGCACCTGTCACACCAATAGCCTGGAAAATACCACTGAAACAGAATGGATGAAATGGAAAATTTTTTAAGCGTCTCTCCCTTTGAACTGCTAGAGCCCTTGAAAAGCAGAATGAGTAAATTCATAATAAAATTGGTTCTATCCTGAGCAACACGTGGCACTAAAGGAAGCCACAAAAAAAATCAGTGCATCAGAAACTCGAGGCTCGGAAGGAGAAGAAAGATGATGTCAATCTTCCCAGCAGTGGAATTAAACCACTGAATCCCAAATCCCTCCAGGCTTTACATTTTTTTTTACGTTTCTGTTGTACAAAGGTGATACATAATAGGAAACTTAACTTCTGTTCTGTTTGGGTGAGCCAGGAAGCCTTCTTGCCTCATGTAAATGGAATGGCAGCTAGGCACTTCTGAAAGGAAAAGACGACAACGCTAGTCAAAAGACTGTCTGGAATTAAACACGTGCAGGTTATCAACTAGACAGGCTGCAGGCAGAAGCGGATGCAAGTTACAGCAAGGGGGAACCTGTCAACACACAGTTACCGTTTCAGAGCAGCACACACAAGGCATGGTGGAGGAGAAAACCATAATGTGAGGATCACAGATCCCATCTAACACAGGCTTTTGAACTCTAACCCTTATAAGTAATCAACTTTGCTAAAAGCTGACTTCCATGACAATTACACTTTAGACCATTCACAGACCAGAAAATCCACACAAGACAGTATGGATATTTCAAACCTTGTGCTTCTATATCTAGCTTTGTAACTAATTTGATCTAACATTTTTAATCAATTACACAGAACAGTCTGTCAGTCACACCGGAGACTTATAAACTCTACATTAAATACAAGGAATGTCAGAGTGACTTTAGAATAGGATATTGCTTTTGGACTCTGGTTAAGGATATGAGGGGTTAATGATATTTTCTATGATTGCTAAGCATTTAATCTAGGACTTCGGATGCAACAATTTCACCCTCTCCATGTACATCCTTAAACAACGAGACACGGAAAAAAATAGCCCACACATTCTAAGTAATACAGACATTTATTTGCTGTTCCCCACCTCTACTCAAATCTGTAAGAAGAATGAGAAAAACAAACAGAACTAATAATGTTCATTAAATGTCTTTGTATTTTTCCCCCATGTCCCCAAGTAGCCACATCCTGTGCACAGGGACTTGCAAACAGAGTACACCATAAATGTTTGCCCTTCTAGACCATGTTTAGTTCAATTCTTGGATATCAAAAGTCTAGCCTAACAAGTCTATTTGATCTTGTGATAAACTTCTACCCTAAGCTATGCAATCTGTTACCAGTAACTTGTAACTCTTTAAGAGATGCAAACAGAGGTCAAAAGAGCAGACATTATTTTTCCAACACTGCCTACAGACTCTTTCAGACCGTGATTCCAAATTTCACTGTTCACTGACTAGTGATGAGTATCAAAGATTTGGCAGGATAAGAAAATGAGGTTTTACACTAACTTCACAAAACAAGTGAAACACAGGGCAGTAATAATAAGTTTTCTCTAACAATCCACAGTCTCTCTTGCATATCTGTGCCAAACTCTTCATTACCTCCCCTCTAGATGAAATGCTCAGTGCCTGCCTGTTCAGGCCTCCAGAATCTCTAACATCTCAGGCAGCTATTCTGAGCAACCACAGGAATAAGTGACTCAGTGATCATCCGAGTCAAGTACAGCTCTGTAGACCAGAAAGTCAAGGCTACAAGTAGTGGTTCACCTGCAAGGAATCACTCATGTTACCAAGTAGATTGAATTTTAAGGAGAATGGAAAAATCTACGTAAAAAAAAAAAAAAAAAAAAGGAGGAAGTTGGAGAACTGAAACAGATGCTATTTTCTATTTTAGGTAAAAATTCACTAGTATTGGCAGCAAAAGCCTTTTTGACTCATGAACTCCACTCCTGCAAACTGATACAGCAGAGTATATGGAATAAAGAATTACACACACATCCAAGAAGAAGTTGTGTTGTTAGCCAATTTGGGGTTTCATCTCCCATGCTCCTAAGTCAGTTATAATTAACATCTGGAGTCTTTTTAAGGCAAGCATTGTTTGTACCAACATTACTTCATCTTCTGGTTAGCTTGTGCTTAAACAGTCCACAGAGGACCAAAAAATACAGTGAGGAAGAGTTTATTTCTCGTAAAGTAACTAGAGTCTTGTTATCCTAAAGTGCTATCAGTTAATTTATGACTATCAGAGTGGGTCAGACTCTAATCAAATTGTAGAAACATTTCCAAAGTGATTATTCAATCAAATGACTAACACGGTTAATTAGGAGCCATAAACATTGCTCTGAAGTTCATCAAAGTAATGACTTGCCCAGAAAAATTACTGCTAATTAAATTGCCTGCTGCTTTCATTTCTACCTTATCTAATAAAAAGTCCAACCAATGAAATTTAGCATTGCAGTTTTAAATTGTACTAAATGCTTGACTAAGACCCAGAAGTATTTTTACTAGCTAAGCGGAGCTACTTCAAAAGAAAACATTTTAGTGCAGAAATTACAGAGCAATTATATGTTTTCTTCTCCTTAAAGCATTGTTTCAAGACAACAAATAAGACAGAATTAAGCATAAAATACTTCCAGGGCAGGATCCAAGTGTTTGAGGTGACTGATTCTATCACCTTTTAGCAATTTTTAGTCTTTGAAGAAAAATGGGCATGGATTTAGGAGACATAATAAGATTATTTCAGACTTTTAATGAAGTAAATCACATTGTAAAGTTTCATCATCTCAAAACTAGGAGAGTATCTTTAAAAAAATCTAACTAAAAATATGGAGACAAAAAATTACTCTATTATTAATTTGGAATACTTAGAGGTCATTGCTCCTCTTGCTAACAGCAACATAGCAATCATCTTAAAACAATCAATATAGTCTTATATCATATTGGTTCAAAATAACTTTTTTCCAGGTGTTATTCTAAAATTGCATGTAATCTAGACACTGCAGAAGTGCCTTCTCACCTGGGAATGTCACAGAGAAAAATACTGGAAATAAGCTCTGCTATGCCTTAATCAAAATACATCAAAGCAGAAAAAACCCCAGACTTCCTCAAGACAGAATTTAGCAGGTGCAGGTTCTAGGTTTCATTATTGAGTAGGACATATGAGTGGTCCCTTGGTAAGGAAGTATTTCATATTAATTACCATATCAGAACTTAAAGGGCTAGGTTTTCTCAGCCCTGTGTAACTCTAAGTGGGTAAGAAATCCTTACAACCTCTAAGAAGTAGTTTTCAGACTCACAATCACACACTGAAGAAACCAACAGAATTGCAACCCGCGTCCCTAGCCAGGCGAGACACAGGGAAGACGGAACTTCCTCAGGCAAGGGGATGAAGTGGCTGTCTTCTCCCGAATGAAGGAGAGCATAGCAGGAACTGGAAACCTGAACCAGGATTTATTCTTCAGCCATTCTTGTGGTTCTGACCTTACATAGCCTTCCTAAGTAAGGACACGTTGTTACATTACACTGTAACTCTGAATTACTTTTTAGTTGACTTTATCATCCCCATTTGAGGATTTGGAGGCCCAGGGCATTGCCCACATGCATGTGACAAAGCACAGTGCAGTACAGAGGTATTGCATTACATATGTGCACACGCAGAGAGAGATAAGAGGTCAAGGCTTAGAAAGTGTGTACAGTCTGAAACAGGGTGGGAGAAGAAGTTGAGATGGCCTTGATCTCTGCGTGGCAGCTGAGGTGAACAGTACGGGTCACTGGTGAGCGGCTGCCTTACGCAGTGAGCCTGCTTACAAGTCACAGAATCATGGAATCACAGAGTCATTTAGGTTGGAAAAGACCCTTAAGATCATAAAGTCCAACCACTAATCTAGCAATGCCCAGTCTACCACTAAACCATGTCCCTGGAGCACCACATCTATATGTCTTTAAATACCTCCAGGGATGGTGACTACACCACTTCCCTGGAGAGGCTGTTCCAATGCTTTGCAACCCTTTCAGTGAAGAAATTTTTCTTAATATCCAATCTAAACCTCCCCTGCTGCAACTTCAGGCCATTTCCTCTTGTCTTACTGCTTGTTACTTAGAATCATAGAATGGCTAGGTTTGGAAGGGACCTCAGAGATCATTTAAATCCAACCCCCCTGCTTGGAGCAGGGAGCCCCTCCACTAGATCTGGTAGAAGAGAACTTGAGAGAAGAGACCAACCCCCCCACCTCACTGCAGCCTCCTTTCAGGTAGTTGTAGAGAGCAATAAGGTTTCCCCTGAGCCTCCTTTTCTCCAGGCTGAACAACCTCAGTTCCCTCAGCTGCTCCTTGTGAGACTTGTTCTCTAGACCCTTCACCAGCCTAATTTCTCTTCTGTGGACACACTTCAGCACCTCAATGTCCTCCTTGTAGTTAGGGGCCCAAAACTGAACACAGTATTTGAGGTGTGGCCTCACCAGTGCTGAGTACATGGGCACAATCACTTCCCTATTCCTGCAGGCCACGCTACTTCTGACACTAGCTAGGATGCTGTTGGCCTTCTTGGCCACCTGGGCACACTGCTGGCTCTTATTCAATTGGCCATCAACCAATACCCCCAGGTCCTTTTCCACCAGGCAGCTTTCCAGCTACTCCTCCCCAAGCCTGCAGTGCTGCATGGGGTTTGTTCTTCCATCTGGAATTGTAGAATCATAGAATGGTGTGAGTTGGAAGCCCCATCTAACCTACACTTGAAAACTTCCAGGGATGGAGCTTCCACAACTTCCCTGGGCAACCTGTTCCAGTGCCTTACCACCCTCACACTAAATAATTTATTCCTAATGTCTAACCTAAATCTTCCCTCCTCCAGTTTTAATCCATTACCCCTTGTTCTCTCACTACAAAACCTTGTAAAAATCCCTCCCTAGCTTTCCTGTAAGCCTCCTTCAGATGCTGGAAGGCCGCTATGAGGTCTCCCTGGATACAGGCATAAAATAAAGTGATGACACTAAAACTGGAACCTACTGACCAACTAAGTCATATTAAGAACAGAAGCAGTTCCCAGTGGATATAGCCAGTCCGGTAATCTAATTTACACCATATCCTCCTCAATTGTCCTTTACGTCTGAAAAGTAACTACACAGGCTTTGGTTCCTACTTCAGCAATTCAGAATTGGTGTATCTATAAAAACAGCCGATTCTTTCCCTTTGTGCTACTGGGCACAGAAGGGCGTGCAAAAGCTCCTCAGGTAGCTCTGACCAACCTAGCTCTCAGATGCCACTCACACATGTCAGCCCAACCCTGTGCTACACACTCCCACCTGGAGTATTGTGTCCAGTTCTGGAGCCCCCAACACAGGTAGGGCATGGAGCTCTTGGAGTGAATCCAGAGGTGGGCAACAAAGATGATCAGAGGACAGGAGCACCTCTCCTATGAAGAGAGTCTGAGAGAGTTGCGGTTGTTGAGCCTGGAGAAGTGAAGGCTCCAGGGAGACCTTATAGTGGCCTTCCAGTACCTGAAGGGGGCCAACAGGAGACTTGGGGAGGGACTTTTTACAAGCACTTGTAAAGATAGGACAAGGGGTAATGGTTTTAAATTGGAAGAGGGAAGATTTAGATTAGATGTTAGGAAGAAATTATTCACTAGGAGGGTGGTGAAACACTGCAACAGGTTGTTGCTCAGGGCAGCTGTGGCTGCCCCTCCTTGGAAGTGTTCAAGGCCAGGTTGGATGGGGCTTTGAGCAACCTGGTCTAGTGGGAGGTGTTCCTGCCCATGGCAGGGCGTTTGGAACTAGATGATCCTGAAGGCCACTTCCAACCCAAACCATTCCATGATTCTATGCCAGCCCTCCCTTCGTTGTCTTTCAGGGCATCGCCAAGTACTTCCTTGTGCCTATACTTCTCCGGTATGTAGAGAGGTGGTTGGTGCAGCAGGAGAGTTTTTTACCAGAGTAAAATGTGCAAAGGTAGCCTTTTTAAAAGAAAATGTCAGAGCTAGAATACATCAGACTTCTGACCTCAAACTTAGTAACATCTCAGTCATGCTGCAAGTAACTTTTCTGTTCATGGATTTCCAAGAGCACTGACAAGCTGTTTACAATGGGGCACTTCATCCACCACTGAAACACGTTTAGCCTCTTGGTGGAAAGCAGCTGTGTATCACCACTGAGAAGCTCTGACCAGCTCAAGAGTGAAGAGCAACACTGAAATCACTGGAAAACAGACAAGGCTTTTTAGGTAACAAAAGCAGTTCTTCAAACTAGATCAGGCACCAGGTACTACTAAGAAAAATCCTTGATCTGTATTTTGCAGGGAGAAGTACCAAATTACTCTTTGATGATGAAACCTATGATTTTTTAAACCTGCAGAACACATTTAGATTAAAATCATATGACTCTCCAAAAAGAGACATTCAGGTAGAAATACTAAAACTAATGACAATTTCCCTGTACAGGAATAGCTTGAGCGTATTTCACAACTCAAACACTGGTGGATCAGGTTTTAGTTAAACCATATTTTAAAGCACTATCCCCTCAGAAGCTATGTAATTACAACAGAGTCCTACAAATTGGTAAAATCTGAGCAATGCAAAAGTCAGTATTATTTTTGCATTAGTAAGTTCAGCATGAAAAATGTAGGTGCATTACAGCTTCATGGGTGAAAAGAGAGTCACTATCTTCTCCAAAATTCTACCTAAAAATTAAGAATTCTTTTCCTAAATCATTATGCAATTTAAAAACATTCAGAATGGAGGGTTTTGTTCCTCTGTCACTAGTCTTCCTACCAGCAATTAGGGAAAAAAAAAATCTACAAGTATGTGCACTCTCAGATACACATACATTCCCTTCTAAAAATAGCTAATTGAAATCTGTTAATTTCTTACATCTCGCTTGAGAAAAACCTATCAGACAACTAGATTTGGCCCCATCAGCTCATGTCTAAATGGAATTATTACACACATACAGAAAGAAAACCTTAAGCTAACAGCTTCCTTTCCACAACTTTGGTTTTTAGATCTATGACAACATCTAATGCATTTTCTGAAACCAGATGTCAACAGCCTGTCTAGGTGATGTGTAACTTTTTATACAGCAGAACAGGAAAACAAAGGCTCATACATTCAGCTCTGAATTGAAATTCCACATGGAGCTGATCTTTTGAGCATACTTTAAAATCATGAATTTGCTTTTATTAACCTCAGTAACTGTAAAATGTATTTTAAACATCGCTTCCCTTTCAATTCAACAAAAGACAGCAGTTTTTTCTCTGTATCTCACTCATTTGTTGGTAATTTTACTGAAAAAAAAAAAGTCTGGGTTGATTTTCCTCCCCCGCCCCATCCCCTGCCTGTAAAATCGAAGTTGGACAAACACTGCACGGCTGAAGTGACATATTTGAATGGAATTCAGACCAACCAGTTCCTGTTTATGTTTCTGATTTGAGAATGTAGCCTTCTCATTCACTATACATTAGAAACACACCAAGGCCATAAATGGTGTCAGGTTACAGGCAGGCAGGGCCAAGGAGCATTAATCATTACTTTAAGGCAACTGGCAAAAGCAGCAGCTGAGGGAACACTACACCCTTCAGCTCCACATAAATGGACATTCCAGGGTTTGGCGTGTGTGGGGCTTTTTTTTTTTTTCCTTCAGCATCCATTTTATGAATGAAACTTCAGGCTGCACAGAGTCCATTCATATAAAAGCTATGCTCACAGGGCTCAGTCTCTCGGGATCAATCGGTCTTGGGTAAGGCTGATGTGATTGGTTTAAGGCAGGCTTCAGCCTTCCATTACTGATTTAAAATGCAGACTGTGTCCATTTGACCTGCGTTAATGCACAAAGAGTAAATCCAGACTGTGCTCTCAATCCTCAAATCAAATCATTAGCCAGTGCCACTTACTGTAACTGTAGATTTAGAGGATATTTATCCCTTTCTTTGCAAAACAGGGACTGCAGGACAATTTTTCAGATCGTATTGTCTGCTTTGAAGGGAAAAATAGATGATGGTCTCCTGCCTATATGCTCACATTAACTTGGTATTCTAGTGTTCCTTTGTTCACTAAGATAATATTAAAAAATTAATTCTATGCTAACCACAGATTTCTTTCAGACAGAATTAGTGAACAGAGGAAATCAGCTAGATGGGAAGGAAGTGCAAAGTTAAAATTCTACCTTTCATAGCAATCTTCTGAAGTCCGTTTCCCCCTCAGATGCTGTTATTTTCTACTGTCATATCACCCAACAGATCTGCGTTTATGTGTTTTAAGACCAAGTACAAAGTGAAGTGCACCTTAACTACTAAACAAAATCCACTCTCACTCACTGAAGCAACACAGCAAAGACAAGCTCCCAAAGCAAGATGGTGACATATTTTACAACTCAGAAATGAGACTCAGGAAAACTGCAAAAGCAAAACAGAGTAGTTCTTAAACCTACTGAACTCAAGAGCAAAACCCTATTGCTTCTTCCCTCCTGCCTTTATGCCAGCCAAATTTTCATTGAGAACAATTGTACTGCTGTGTAAAAGAATTTATTTAACAGCATAAGAAGATGCAGTTTTGAGATGTGCATACTGAAGCAGCATATCCAGGAAAAGAATGGAGTCAGTTCTGCTTCACAGGGCACTTTATAAAACTATGTTGAAAAATACTGCAAATATTTGCAGCCTGATCAAAAAGAAAAGAAAGGGGGAAAAAAAAAAAAGGGAAACAAAAACCTAGAGAGAATTTGAGGAAAATATTAAGCAGATGGAGGATTTATGAAGCAACATCTCAACAAGTCACACAGACAGACTAAGAGTACACATGCGAACTGTCTACAGAGATTTAGAGGGCGTACCTTAATACTAAGAAATTTTTTAGGATGAGCCGGAGAGGTAACTATGAGCAAGGAAATGGAACTGATCAAAGAAAAAATTTAGGCTTACGATCAAGAAATATTTCTTAACTGTGAAGTCTATTAGTCTGTGAAATAATCTCCCAGAGGAATAATTGTAGTAATAATACTTAGCACTCATGCAGCGCTTTACATTTTCAAAGCACTGTACAAAAATTAGCCAATATAATTAAAGACTGTAGTAGAAGCACCATGTGTTGTGTCATCTTAAATGCTGCACTGGTCAATGCACTAGAGAATATCCTGGAAAAAGCAAACCTGCTCTGACTCTGACTGACAGTTAAGATTTCCTTTTTTCCTTCATATTAGCATCTTCAAATATCTAAACTTTACCTCCAAGAAGTACAACAGAATATCCAAATTTTCCTTAAAAAAGGAGAGGAAAAAAAAGCAACCTGCAAATAAATATACTTCTAAGAATATTTTTTTCCCTTGAAATTTTAATTCAGCACATTCTCTTATGCTGGTTTGCAAAATCCCAAATCTAAGGACATGCCAGCTGATCTATAGGGAAGAATCTACTACTAAAACCCTAAAGCTCACTTTTACTCGCATTGCTTTTCATCGCATACCACATCAGATATTTGAAAAGGCTCTTGTTTTTTATTCTGTTCCAAGTAATTGAGTAAATACACATTTATAACATGGATGGCAGAATGCTATCAACATAACTACTTGCATAAGAGCAAACTTAGGAGTTTAAGTGTCATAATTACAACTTCCTGGGCAACCACGATATAACTCCTTCATTGCAAATGCATAATGATACAGACTTTTGCCTTGGCACTCCTGTCTCTTGAGTGCACAGGTCAAAACTGTTTCAAGGAGACCCATGCTGTACACAGCTTTGCAAGTGGAGGCCCTGCTTAATTTGTTAGAGAGGCTGGAAATTGTGTACTTAACAAGGCAAAACATTTCAAGAAAGTAAAAGATGACCTCAAGATTAATATAGCTGAACGGTCCATTTTAGGCCCCAAATCCCATTCCAGCCCCAATGAAGTTTTCAAAAGAAATCACATTGCTTCTGCCAGATTTTTCATATTACACATTTCTTGGTTTTGTAATCCTTATGCTGGGGTCCTAATCCCATGTTCTCATGCTTCCTCACCTAGAAAGACAAAGAAGTACCTAGGAGCTAAGCTTTGAACATATATAATCCATAATGTTCTTTAAAAATTGTCCAGTCCTAATTGGGTAACTAAAATAAACAGGTATATATATCTGATACATTTCTCTGCCTCCAGTCATCTCTTTTAACAGCGGGGCAATTTCCCATCCATTCTCATGTACCAACAAAAGATATGTATTGCTTGTGAGAGCTCAGGAATTAAAGGGATGACCAACTCAGAAAGCAAGACATGGAAGCTAACAATTCCGCCTGGATAGTTCATTCTTTAAGTGATTTGACTAGTATATCTTGGAATAAATCTTTAGAGATGACAGGGAGAGAATCAAAGTTTTCTAAGGTCCATTCAAGTTTATTAATCCTGAGGCTACCCTGAAATGAAACTGAGAGCACTGCTAATGTGTCTAACCTGCTCAAGAAAGACTGAGTCCAGATTACAATAGACAAATTGCTTGCAATCAGTAATAGCTATGTGCAAGCAACAATTCCTCCTCTACTTATCTCTTAGAAGTTTCAAAGTTCCCAAAGACATGGTCACAAAATAACTTTCTAACCAAAATAACTATTTCAATTGGCCAAAACAAAATATGAGATTTAAACTTAATAATTTAAGATGTCATTTTAAAACTAGATTTTTAGTATTGGTACATGCATAGCTACTGTCACAGCTTAGTGTATTTGTAAATATACTATATTAAGTAGGGACAATCAAGCCTGCAAAGATCCTGCTTAAAAATAAAGCCCAGAATAGATAAGGTATCTCAAGTTTGCCCTTTTTGTTTAAGTACCCAAATACATGAACAGAAGTCTAGAAGTGCTAACTGGACAGGAATGCCCACTATTACTTGTTGAAAAGAAAGGTTTTGGGAAGCCTTCTGGAGCATAGAATCATAGAATGCCAGGTTGGATGGAACCTCAAGGATCATCAAGCATAACCTTTCTAGGTAATAACATAGTTTAAATGAGATGGCCCAGCACCCTGTCAAGCTGAGTCTTAGAACTGTTCAACATAGGGGAATCCACCACTTCCCTTGGGAGATTATTCCCAATACTCATTAATTATGCAAAATCTCAAAGACCTTTATGTCCTTGGCTTCATCTTTGTGCTTAAAGTTGCTAGATATAGCAACAAGTTCTAAATGCATCTGATTGGCAGCCATGGGAAAAAAAAATCCATGGCAGAAAATAAGGTCTGATTGACTGAACTTGTATGATGCACTGTGACATACGGAAGTGTGGATGGGTAAGGATGAGCTTCTACTTTGTTGACATTTTTCTTTTTCCATTATCTCAAACATTCTGCAGTAGAAATTGCATACCTGCAATTACAATTACAACTAATTGATCTGCCATTTCCCATGTCATAATTAATGTCATGTTTTAATAGAGTTATAATCATTCCATAATAATGCTTTTCATTCACCAGCTTCCCACTAAGTATAAAAGTGTAGTGCACAAAAGCAATGAACTTTTATGGGGCTCTTTCATAAACATCCCAAAAGGAGTATCTTGGTGTATTATACTGAACTTTTAAAATGTGTTTATATATTCTTATCCAAGCTACAATAAAATACATGCAAAAGAGACTTCTCACTCTGGTATTCTTTCTTCTCTGAACATCCATAGGTGAAAAATAAAATCAATGATTCAGTGACAAATACATTATGTTTCCTAAGGGGTTATTTAATGTACTCTTAGCAAGAATGGAAAATGATGGTTTCTAGAGAACAGATGGCAACAAGACAAAATATCAACAGACCACAGTTGTTGACTGCCATTTATGGAGTGTACAGATGTGTCAACTTAAATGCAGTGATTCTGAGGCCAATAAAAGTACTTCCTGATACCAACAGATTAATTTTTCATGACCCCTGGTTACACAGCTATTATGTTTTTTAAAACTAAGTATTCATCTATGAAAGAAACAACAATTTTGTTTGAACATCATTACTATAAAGTGAAATGTTGCTCTTGTTGGCACAAAAAAAAAAAAGGCATGACAGGATTGGATACAAGTTTCCACATCTTCCTTTCAGAATAAAATTTCCTGCTTTTTTTCCACAAAGATTATGTCAAAGAAAGACGAATGCTAGCAGTCAACCTACATTTAAGTAATAGTATGCAATAAGGAGATCCCACTTCCTAGCCAAATACTAAGCATGCTTACAAAAGGGCCTTTTTTCCAGCCGTTAATTTAGCAGGACGAATAACCATGCCTGTGAAGGCTGCAAGGGACTGGCAGTGCCTGAAGCTGCTGTCCTCAATTTATTATCCATTGCCACATCAACTACGCAGACAGTCTCTCCCATGCTGCTCTGCAAGACTAAAGATACGTGGTTGCCAAAGCCACAGATTTCAGAACCTTCATCAATGAACGATTTGAGTTCTAGATCTGATCCTTGTAATCTGAACTCATTTACACCTTGTCCTATATTTCAACTTGGAGAAATCTTTCAGCCCTGGTCCCTTCCTTATATAGGCCTAACTCAAATTTACCTAAGGATTGGTTCTTTGCTTGTCAAGAATAAGAAAGGAGAAAGCTGCTCTACTTACCCAATTCTCCTGCTCTAACAAAGAGATGAACACTAAAACAAGCACTTTGCATTAATGATACCACAAAATACTCCACTAAGTAGACAATGTAAAGTTAGCTATAGAAAAGATGATAAAAAATATTTATCCCCTGTACCAAAGTGCAAGATAGTTTGTCATGAGCTAAACTTTCAAAAGGACCTCAACTCAGCTGCCATGTAGCCTGTCGGAAATAAACCGCAAAAGCATCTAGCCAGAGACTGAACCACCAGGAAAGCTCTGCAGGTGCTGCAACACCCAGAAAAAGAGAGTCAGATTGAAGTCAGACAGGTCCACCAATTCTCCTTGCCCAACTCAGCATGTATGCGTACAAAGGCAATGTACCCTCCTCCAGAAGCAAGGTAAGGACTCACTGAAATCCCTTCCTTTCACCACTGTGGCATACACAAAGTAGAACAGAGGCAGGGACTCATGAGGAGCTGCAGAAATCATACCAAAACTGGAAAACATTTTTTGATTGCATTTGCTTGGCTCCATACATTGATCAACTGCTTGCCCCACCTAGCCCACTCCATGCTGTTTTAATCTCAGTTTCCCTCCATACCACCCTTGCAGCTTCCCTCTCGTTGTTACTTGATACTCATTACTAAACTACTTTTTTGCTTTGCTAACTCCCTCTTTTCCCCAAGTATAATATTTATATTATGTTTAGATAATGGCAAACATTTACAGTGTTATTCCCTTGATTTATGTTTTTATTCTTTCTACTGCTTATCTTTCCTATTTTGACCAGACGCTATTGAGAACAGGCTCCAGCACCACCTCCTCTATTTTGTACTGTCCACAGAGCAATAAGGGTCCATTCCAATTGCCCTATAAGCACAATCATAACAAAATTATTAATAGCAACAGTGTATTCTCTACATCAGCAACCTGGCATCACAGATTACGTGCTTCCACAAAACACAGCAGTATGCACAAACTGAGAAGCTGACACCAATTTGGCTGATTCTTCTCCCTCATTGGTTTTATAGCTGTATAAACCCCACTTCAGCGGAGTTACTCCTGATTTAAAGTAGTCCATGAAAGAGGAGAAAGAGTCCTCTATTTCTGGCAGACAAACGAAAGAGGTCGTAAAATGGAGCACACAAATTCAGAGGTCAGAGACTTGATAGTACAGAACAAGCCCCCTCTTAAGCAAAGCTCAATTTTGCACCCATGTTTTCCTTTCCAGCTTCTTTAACCTGTGCACTTTCTGGACAGAGAGTTCTGGAAAATAAACTCCTTTACAAAGCAGTAAAGGTGGCACGAGTCACACTGCATTATAGAGCAATCTTACTATTTTGCAAGGTGTCTCAGACATTAATTACCTCGGGAGACTCAGAAGACAAAAAGTTTCAGTTCATACAATCAAAACATCCATAGCACTGGCTTGGACTCATGTATTACTTTATTATGCAGAACTAAAGGAGAGTCTCACCTACCTGAATCATATGCAAAATCTCTAGGTTCCTGTTTAATCATCAGAGGAGGGGGGAAATTTTGACTGGCCGCACTGCCAACCATAGCGTTGTGTTCATAAACTGGATCGTGGTACTCCTGCTTAAAACCTTGAGGTGGGAAAGGGATGTTTGGCTCAGACATCTGGCGCTGATACATTGGACGTCCTTCCCGTGGCATTGCAGGCAAAGGTGGGAAAGAATTGCAAGGTTCAGAGAGCTGGCGGCGAAATCTAGGACACAAGTTAGAGAGGTCATGTAAAGGACTTGAGCTACATTCCATTTCCCAAAGATCTACACAGGCCATGATTAATGGCTGTATTGCTTTCTCAGTAGCAAGCATTTTGCTTATGATCATGCCAAGTACTTCCATCAGGACCACCTGCATTGTAGAACACCAACAAACAAACAAACCCACCTGCTACTACCAGCTCTAAGACCTGTCCCCACCATCATCCTCTTTACTTGCAGTCTCTTCTCTCAACAGAAGAGGCAAACAGGAAAGACACCAGCTTCAAACCAGTAGAAAGACTGACATCCTCCCATAGTAACACAAAGGAGGCTTAGGTAGTTTTCTGTTCTACCATTCTTACTGTTCCATGGAAACCATTCTGACCATACACATTTTGAATAAAGAGTATTGTCTGCTGTAAAATCTGGAATCATTCCAGGGTGAAAGAGCATCCCAATGGGTGGGAAATCAAGTAAGGGAGCCAGGAGACCAGCATGGTTAAACAAGGAACTGCTGGGCAAACTCAAGTGGAAAATGAGAATCTATGGATCATGGAAGGAGGGGCTGGCCACTTGGGAGGAATATAGGGCTGTTGTCAGAGGATGTAGGGAGGCAATTAGGAAAGCTAAGGCCTCCTTGGAACTTAACCTTGTGAGGTCAAAGACAATAGAAAGGGCTTCTTCAAATACATTGCAGATAAAACTAACACTAGAGGCAATATAGGCCCACTGCTGAATGAGGTGGGTGCCCTGGTGACAGAGGATATAAAGAAGGCAGAGGTACTGAATGCCTTCTTTGCCTCTGTCTTTAATCCTGCAGACTCTCCCCAGGAGCCCCAGATCCCTGTAGCCCCAGAAGGAGTCAGGATAAAGGAGGAGTTTGCTTTGGCAGATGAGGATTGGGTTAGGGATCAGTTAAGCAATCTGGACATCCATAAATCAATGGGTCCGGATGGAATGCACCCATGGGTGCTGAGGGAGCTGACGGAGGTCATTGCTAGGCCACTCTCCATCATCTTTGGTAAGTCGTGGGCAACAGGAGAGGTGCCTGAGGACTGGAGGATAGCAAATGTCACACCAGTCTACAAAAAGGGCAAGAAGGAGGACCCGGGTAACTATAGACCAGTGAGCCTCACCTCCATCCCTGGAAAGGTGATGGAACAACTTATTCTTGGAACTGCCTCTAGGCATATCAAGGATGAGGGGGTCATTAAGAGCAGCCAGTATGGTTTTACCATGGGGAAGTCATGTTTGAACAACCTTATAGCCTTCTATGAGGAAGTAAGTGGATGGATAGATGATGGTAGAGCAGTAGATGTGGTTTATCTTGATTTCAGTAAAGCATTTGACACTGTCTCCCACAGCATCCTCGTAGATAAGCTAAGGAAGTGTGGTCTTGATGATCAGGTAGTGAGATGGATCGTGAATTGGTTGAAGAAAAGAAGTCAGAGAGTTGTGGTCAATGGGACAGAATCTAGTTGGAGGTCTCTGACTAGTGGAGTCCCTCAGAGGTCGGTACTGGGACCGATGTTGTTCAACATCTTCATCAACGACCTGGATGAGGGTACAGAATGTACCCTCAGCAAGTTCGCTGATGACACTAAGCTGGGAGGAGTGGCTGACACACCAGAAGGCTGTGCTGCCACCCAGCGAGACCTGGACAGGCTGGACAGTTGGGCAGGGAGAAACTTGATGAAATTCAACAAGGGCAAGTGTAGAGTCTTGCATCTGGGGAAGAACAACCCCATGTGCCAGTACAGGTTGGGGCTGACCTGCTGGAGAGCAGTGTAGGAGAAAGGGACCTGGGGGTCCTGGTGGACAGGAGGATGACCATGAGCCAGCAATGTGCCCTTGTGGCCAAGAAGGCCAATGGCATTCTGGGGTGCATTAGAAAGGGTGTGGTTAGTAGGTCAAGAGAGGTTCTCCTCCCCCTCTATTCTGCCCTGGGGAGGCCGCATCTGGAATATTGTGTCCAGTTCCGGGCCCCTCAGTTCAAGAAGGACAGGGAACTGCTTGAGAGAGTCCAGCGCAGAGCCACAAAGACGTTTAAGGGAATGGGACATCTCCCTTATGAGGAAAGGCTGAGGGAGCTGGGTCTCTTTACCTTGGAGAAGAGGAGACTGAGGGGCGACCTCATCAAAGTTTACAAATAAGTTAAGCGGGAGTGTCAGGATAATGGAGCCAGGCTTTTTTCAGTGACATCAAGTGACAGGATAAGGGGCAGTGGGTGCAAACTGGACCATAGGAGGTTCCATGTAAATATCAGAAAAAACTTCTTTACTGTGAGAGTGACAGAGCACTGGAACAGACTGCCCAGAGAGGTGGTGGAGTCTCCTTTGCTTGGAGACATTCAAAACCTGCCTAGATGCGTTCCTGTGTGATGTACTCTAGGTGACCCTGCCTGGCAGGAGGGTTGGACTAGATGATCTTTCGAGGTCCCTTAGAACCCCTAAGATTCTGTGATTCTGTGAAAGTCTACAGTTCTGTCCTCTCTGGGTAGAGTCATGGGAGATATACCTGCAAGGCTGGCACTGCATTTCAGCTCTAATGGGAAACGAATGTAAGCACCCTAGAAAAAGGAGAGGGTGGAAATTTTTGCTAAGAGAAACAATGCCTAAGAATTCGCCTCCTGCCTTAACTTGTTCCCTTGGTCATTTCTACATGAAATAATTCATCCATACAAGCCATACTGACATGCACTACTCCCAGATGCTCTTCAGTAGGCATAAAATCTAATAATTCCATTTAAAATTAATTTCATTTACAAGCAACATTTCTCAAGAACTTCTGCTTGTTCTTTATTCCATAAAACGTATCTACCTGAACTAAAAAGGCCTGAAGGTAATTACTTGGATATCTGCAGGTTCAGAAGCACAGAGAAGAATACAAGGATGCTATTTTCCTACTGTGCCCCAATGAACTGCACAAACTCTTCCTGTCATCTCCTCCAGATTACCACAGCAGTGGTAACCACCACTGTAGTAATACTGTGTCTCCACTAATCCACAGCAGATGCAATGTTGTTGCAACAAACTGCTTACTAGTCCTGTTATCACTCATCATGAGCAAGACACACTTTTTTTTTAAGGGGAGAAAAAAAAAGTCTGTGCCTTTTTCTGCAAGTTTCTCACTGTCACACTAAAAAAAAAAAATAAAAAAAATCAAGAACTAATCATTCTTCAGCTGCCTGTACTTTGCATCTATACTGTGGTTTACACAAGCAAAAGCAGACATTCTCTTGGAGAAAACTGGGTGAGTGAAGAAGAATGCAGGAGTTTGATTTCACAGGCAATGCAGTCCTTGACTACCAACTCACACATACTACATGTTTCTGAAACTATTTAAACTTCACTAACGTCTGTCATAATGCTGCTATGAACTTGGTCTGACAACTGTTTACTGTCATAGCTTAATTACAAATACTGTGGGAGTTACAGAGACAGAAACTATTATGGTGTAGTAGTGGAGATGAAATGAATTTTTAAAATGCTGCTGTAAATATTATATTTTGCAGTAGAAACCGTACTGCACTGTAACATTGGGTTTTGCAATTCCACCTACACCTGCAGAAAATAAACTTAGAAACTCAAATGTATTATGAAACAGTTAGGCTGACTGGCACTGCATTCATTTCCCTCTTTTCCTTTTTTCATTAGCCAAAAAAAGAAGCAGAAATTATCATTAAGAACTGTCAAGGAGTGAATCAGAAAATTGCAACTTGAAGTTAAAATAAGAAACAGGCTCACTCACAAAGCCTCAAAGGAAGTTAATAATACTTGTTGTACTGGAAGCTTTGTATGGAATCAAGCCATTTGTTTATACAAGTGGATTTGATTCCTGTTGGTACTTGTTAGGACCACTTATCGTTCATATATTCATGCCCTGTATGAAGATGTATGGGCTATCTTATGCCACCAATGTATGTTCCAAAGAAATATGCCTTAACTTATAGATTTAAATATGAACTTACAAAGGTAGGTCATTTGTTTAAATTCTATTTTCTGAATACACTCATTGTAGTAGCAAATCACCTTGTAAATCAGGAAGATTTGAATTTCATAAAAATTTGAAGAGTACAGTTGGCTTAAACAACTGAAACTGAGAAGATCCAACTGTACCTTTCTTTTAAAAGGATAAAACCCAGATTTTTTTGACTGAGTCAGCTATTTCAGACTTCACTGGGAACACACGATGTTCTATCACAGAAGGGAAGCATGAGAGCAGAATGCCCTAAAGAACAGGAATATCAAAAATGGAGAGAGGGGGAAATTATGTAAAGAGCCTACAAAGCTTGTGCAGAACAAATGTTATGGGTATAGAAAAATATAATAAGGTGTATGAAAATATCTATAAATATTCAAATTAGGGTTGACATACAGCTTCAGTACTCTCCTTACAAGTCGCTCTAAAAAAACAAAGATTTTTTTCACCTAAAAAATTTTATTACTGCTCTCTACACAGAAGCAATTTAGCTTCTGCAGATTTCAGTTTCCTGGCAACTTGACTTTGGTGTATACACAGAAACACGTTTATACACCATTCTGTAATCAAAACCACTGCTTGGCTTCACTGGGGGCCTGCATGGTTAGACCACAATCCATGGAGAGAGAAAAGACAGTGACTACAGCAGCTGAAGAGGCCAATTCAGTGTTTCTTTGCTGCCAGGAAGGCTTGTAGAGAACCCTGAGTGATATTTGAAACTATCTCATCAGAGCAAAAACCATCAATATAAACCTTAGCAACCCCCTCAGAAGTGATCTGCACAAATCCACGGAGATAATAGCCCTTACTAGAGCAGAAGCATGCAAATCACACTCCCAAAAACTGCTTCTTAATTTGCTAATGTTTAAGCGCTAAGTCAAGTTTCTGAACAAATGTATCTCTCTACATACAGCTGAAATTTTAAATGCTCAGAGCAACCGCACAACACAGCAGACAAAAACAGGTTGGTATAATAAAGATTAGGATAAATAGAATTCCACAAGCAAGTGTTTCGTGTCAAAAATCAGGCAAATCCACTGAGCATGTCTCTTGCAAAACTGAGCTAAGACAGTCAGTTGTATGGGGATTTCTAATGTATCAAAACAAAACAGGGTGACTTAAGGACAGTTTAAACTTTAATTCTAGACTCTAGCTCTTGTGGCTTTTACTCAGACTAATGTTATTTAAGCACAGTTTATGTTGGCATCTTAGTTTGTTTGAAATGCTATCTTTCAAAAGGGTTTGGAAGAATGATCCACCCTTCCAAAGAATACTCTGAAGCAGTAGCACTATAACATGGCCACTTATCAGGCAGGATTATGCTTGCTAGTGACTTCGTTACCTCATAATTGGCCTTGGGTAGATTATCTAGCACCCTGTAGTAACACTCACAAGATAGAAGAAGCAGGTTACTAAAATTCTGCCACTACTGAAGTCCATCAAATCAGGTGCCACCCTTTTACAAAATACACGTATTCCTGATACTCTGAACCTTGCTGGCTTTCACCTTGGTCCCCGAACCCAAAAGGGAATAGTCATGGGCACGAAGCCTATTATGAGGTCCCTCACATGTTTTATGTTTTACCTGTGGTCCATGGGGAAGCTGTTGTCTTGAATGGACTGGGATGGAGGGAGATGGGTAGGGAAAACCCGGTCAGGTTTAGGAGTCTGAGTTGTGTTTGGGGAAGCATGGTGCAGCGGTGACACAGGAGTGCTGGATGGCGTTGGTGGGTTGGAGGGCCTCATTCCCACTTGTGGCTTCTGATCATAGGCACTATTAGTAAGACAAGAGGAAAGAAAGATAGGTTATTTTCTTTGGGAAACAAAAAAAAAAAAAAAAGAGCAGCACCTACATCCAGGAAAACAAACAAACAAACGAAAAAACAACTGTCACATTTATAAGCTGTTTATTATAGTTACCTTATTAACCACTTTGGGGCAGAGGAATTCTATGCTTTACATTGCAAAGAGCACAGAAAAAAACATGTTAGAGGCAAGTGGTTGGACACAGCATTTTCTTCTCTGGGTCACAGAAATGTATTTTTAAAGGATGCAGTGTTACAGTAACATTCTAACAGCAGATACACAAAATACATAAAAGTAGAAGCACCTGGACTAGAGCACAAAGAGCCAGCAGTGCCTGTCAAGATTATTTTTTAGAGCTTGCATAAACCACCAAATGAGACAGTAAAAGAATACAGCTAGAGGGAAGGGATCTGACCCAGAAAAACAATGGTATGTTGACTTAGCTACCCATACTAGGATGTCAGCCTCTCCACCAGGTTTGGTTTTTTCACCTCTCTCTCCCAAAAATAGTGCTGGTCCTACCAATGCATAGATGCCATTTCCAAAAGTGTCCCAAATCCGGAAAGTACTCGGGCACACTTTGATCATCCCTCTTTCTAAACAGGAAAAATGCTGACATTAGACAGATAGTAAGCACAAACTTGCATATTTTCCTGTCAGGTCCTCTAGCACCCATCAAATCCACCAATGTATATATTTGATTTTTAAAATCAAAATCACTCCTCTATGATGGGTAAAGGTGCCAGTCTTTTTTTTTTTTTCTTTTTTCATGTCTAATAAAGTGAAATGTGCTAACAGTTTTGGTAGTATGTTAATGAGAATAAAAACTCACAAGCTAGATGAAAGATTCTAAAAGAGACTGGAATGTCAATAAGAAATCATTGACTGCTGACACTAGCAGAAGGAGTGACATGTAACTGCAAACCAAAAGAAAGTTAATAAAGAGTGCAGTGGCATCAAGTCCCTCCACGACCCACAAGTAAATAAAGCTTTTACTATTTATTCCTATAAAAGAAGGCAGTTTACTTGTAAATAGGTAACAAAGATGCAGAGCCTAATGAAATGCTATTTTAAATTGTATTCACCCATGAATACACACGTAACACCTCCAAAACTTGTCAATTACCTAATGTGTTGCTCCGACCTGCCATTCTCTTGCCTGTTACACAGATCTCTCTTTCTTTCCTAACGTGTGTAATGCATTTTGAAAGTACTTTCATCATAACTAGCAGAAAACAAGACACTGCTTCCTTCTATTTCACACTTAAACCCTGAGTTTTTTAACTCTGGCTATCTCCCATGGAGAAGGAATGGATAACATGCATTTTGATGAAAAACACCGCTTTAAAATGGTTATATAAGTGTTTGATACAACTGTAAACAACTCCATCAGTGTTCATCAGCTAAATGCATTATCTCATCAGCCTGTTATCTGCTGAAGAGGTAACTTCTAGAAGATCTCTATTATAATTTTATTACTCTTTAGTCAGTCCTCATTTAAATCAGCACTTTTCACTGCAAACATGCTTGATTGTTTTACCTGACATTGTACAGGCACTTTTCCCCATAACTGAACTTGAATGGTTGCTCTTGACTGCAAGCAGAGCCAAGTTCTGAACATGGGCTATGGGGTTCCTTCTTGATTTTCACAGGGAGACCATGAAAAGCCACTGGAAAGAGAAAGAAAATGTAATTAAAACCCAAGTACAATATTAACAATTATCTTTCTCAAGTAAGCTAGACACTGCTAATTAAGCACATGATTAATTAAACCATTGTAATACTAAAAACAATACAGGAAGTAAACATTTCAAATATTTCTTCGGGTGTCAACTGAAAAATAGATGCCAGAGATCCTTCACATTGGCTATTAGCACTTTTATTGTTTAATAGAATGATGGCCAGGATCCCATCTCATTAGCAGGAAAATAACAGCCCACTCATATTTGGCTTAACTACTGTAAATGTTGTCAGATGCAAAATACTTCCCAGGAACCAAATGTTTCTAAGGAATATCAGTGAGGTAGCTTTTAGCTATAAATGCAGTAGTAGTTCACTTCAAAGAGAGCCACACAAATTATTCTAAAATAAATATCTCATATATCAGCCTCAAGTATAGGATGGCAATCTTTTTGTCCCACAGAATGTATGAAAATTTGCAGTGAAACTTATTAAAATAGATTATTATATGCACCTTTAGTTTTAAGTAACATCTTAAAAACCACACAAGAAATGGCTTCAGTAATTTTTCTCAAAAATATGCAAGATAAAATCCTGGCCTCACCAACTGTAAACGTGATATAGACACAAACTGAGGAAAAAAAAATAAATTACTCATTCTTTTTTAAAAAGTAAAAAGAACAGAAGGAGTATGACAGAAATACAGCATTACTTAGAAGCACAAGTTGGTCTGGATTAAGAAAAAGGCCAAAGGTAAAGATAAGGTTAACAGGCATATTAGTTTAAACCAGCCAACTTCCCTTATTTCATATCCAACCTTAATCAAAATTAAAGCAGAAGAAAATTGAAGGTTCAGCTGACATAGACAAATCTAAAGGAAGTGTCTAGGATGACAACGGACTAAAAGACAGGTAAGTAACAGCTTGAAAACACACCCTTCAAGTTTTAAATAAAATGAGGCTGTAAACACATTTTTGAACCCCAAGAAGCCTAGAGTCTGGAGATTAATTTTATCACTGATTTTTTATGTTGTTCAGATTGCGGTGTTTTGGTGACAACACGCTCCAGCCTGACGCAGACACTTGTGCCTCCATGGAAATCCACCTACATGCAGTAGTCCCGGTTAGAGAACCTCAGCACACAATCAGGCCAATATTAAGTACCATCCAGTAGCACCTTGCCCCTTCTCTTGCACCTCAACTTAGGAAAGACAATTTGTTACATACTATGTATTTTCTGATGCTAAGGGACCTGCATACACATACACATGTTCAGTGGGGAGGCGGAGGTAAATGAAATGCTGTCTAAGAAGTGAGCATAAGCACCAATAAATCCTGATTTATAAGTATCTGTAGGATCTGGATTCCAGATTCTCACCACTCATTTTCCCATGGTTGGGCAACATTCAGAGAACTCTCACAAACGGGTATCTTCATACCCCAGTTACATGACAGCTTCTACTATTGCCTTTCAGCTGAGACATCTGCAAGATAGCAGTGTTATTTTGCCACATATTTTCACAAAACTCACAAGAATTGCCTCAAAAACCACTATCCAGCTACTATATTTGGTGAACAACAACAGTCAGTTATCTGGAAAGATTACAAAGAAAAAGCAGACTGTAAAACAGGTACACAAATACATATGCACAGCACAGTAACTTAAGAAACAGAGATGAAAACTGGTGAACAACACAACAAGAACTCTTTCTGAACAAAACTGTCTGAACTAAAAAAACATATGGACTTCCGGAATAAAGGTTCTCAAATCTAATAATACAGTAAAATGCAGCCCAGTCAGCTTTCCACTGTCAATCACAAAGCAGGCCGACATCCAGGAGTTTGTTTCGGGCTTTTGCTAGTGAACTTTTACTGCTGACTCTCTTTGCATGTCTTGGTCAGAATAATGCACACCACACGTTTAATGCGTATGACAGGCCCCACAGCTCCAGGATGGTGGCTCTGACACAAAGGTAAGCAATCTCTGACTTGAGTCACACAACTGCAACAAGACTCTTTTTTAAAGCCAGTACCACATATTCACACAAAGGCCACATGCTGCTCTGTTTTTTTTTATTTAACTTTGCTACTTCCTCGGAGTTAATCTGTTATGAAAAATTACTTCCCTTATTTATTTTTAAATAACGGGAGTACAGAGACTCCCACACCACAGCCCTGTGCGGAGAACTGGCTGGGTATTTCATCACAGCACCGAGAGCCTGAACGTCTGCTAACAGGCAGTTTTCCAGCTCACTGGCACAGGCACAAGCGAAAGCAGCACATTCATTTTGTGCAATTTGCTTTACCTTCCCACATGGAGTTGGTGCATGTAAAAGGCTGTTAAGTACTAAATTATTCCTTATCAAATCACCATCATCTGGAGTCATGATCAACACTAATTAAATTACTTTCACTGAACACGGCTCCAGCCTGCTGCCTCGGCTGTGAGGTACATTTTATTTTGCTTACTGTACAGTCCTAGCAAGGTACAGGGCACAGTGCTAGAAGGCATCTGTGCTGTAGTTTTAATTAAAGTTTACCTCACCTTCCTCCCAGTCTTATAAGTGTATCAAATCAAGTAGGTTAACGCCTTCATTTCATTTAGTGAAAGTATCACAGTCCAAAGTGATTTTATATTAGATCTTTATCTTAACTACGGCCAGAAAGATAATGTAGCTGTAAAATTTAAAGCCTTCCTCGGGCAGTCCCCTGACACAATCACCATGCTAAGCTTCATCTGTTACCCCTTAAGTGTACACTTTAGAGGCAGAAAGGAAAAAAAACAACCTGAGAAAAAATACTTACTGTATGGGGGGGGGGGCTTTTCTGAAGGCTACTTTACCTTTGAAACCAAATATTAATTGTGGCTGAAGATGACAGACTTTTTCTAACAACAAAATTTCAACCATTCCAAACAGTTCTTGTATCATCACTGAAACCCTCTACCTGTCACTCTTCATTTTTGTGTGACAATCATTTTATACATTTTATAGTGCACCTATTAAAACAGATTTTAAACATACACCGCTTTGCTAAACTGAATTTTATACTATGTTTTCAATCCATTTTCTTTTGAAGAGAGCAAGGTTGCTTATTTATAAAATCTAATTTTAGTGCAGCATTCCAAGCTACCAACACATCTGAATTAACAAAATGACATTTCAAACAACTAGCTCCTCATCATGTCTTTCTTCCTGATGGCAAACTCATTTTACTTAACCCCAGAACAGAGTCTGAACCCTATTAAAGTAACGGGCACTCTGCCTTAATAACGATCTTATTAAGAAGTGACCAAGGGCCAAGATTTCATCCCGAGTGATTACTTAGAGATAACTACCTCCGAAGTTGAAAGGCAAACAATCTTACAACGTGTATATAGATGGATGGCTTCAACACCTCATCTCAACTACTGGGGAAATTCAGGCTTATCTGTATCAGAACAGACTCAATTCGCAGACCCTGTCTAGAGCTCCTCAGAAGCCAACATGCAGATATGAGGCAAGCACAGGATGACTGCTACCATCTGCAGCAAATTGATGAAGGTATAATACATTACTGTATGCACATTTTCTGTGCATAAATATATCTTTCTGCAGAGTAAGAGGGCTTGTATGTTATACATAATGTGCTCTTCTACAGACCTAGATTTTATACAAAACAATAAACCATGAAGTAAACTACCACATAACATGTAAAAACACTGAGTTGTCCACATCCGTACATATAGAACTGAATCACTTCTTTTGAGAAAGACCTAGAAATGCACTGCATCAAATATAAAAGCAATTGTTTAAAATATTTTTCAAGAGATGGTTACGCAAGATGAAGAAATGAGGAATATTTTATGTGAATCTGCAAGTCATCTCTTCTTTCAGCAAAAAGTTATTTTATAATTTTCAAACTTCATATTCCTGCCCAGAACACAAAATAAAATCTGATTTATTTTTTTTAAAAATTGACTTAAAACATATTTTTAAGTATTACTGATAATTCAATGAAATTGGCTAACAGAAGGGAATCTTGACTCCACTGACCAAAAAGACAAAGATGTCTTATTATCAGCACTTGTAGGGAAAAAGCATTTACTATATGGTATAAAATCAACTGACAGCAGCACCCTTGCTTGTGCTAGTGAACTCTAGTGTCTCTTAAGTAATACTACATTCATGTATATTAAGTTCAAGGACTTAGTGTACCCGCAGAGAAAGAGAAGTAACGGGGAATCATAGTAAGTCATGCCCTCAACATTTCTGCTGCATGTTCTGAATGGCTTTTCACATTTATGCTCTCAAATCACCCTCTAAACCTGATTTAATAAATCAATTTTTATGATCAATTTAAGCAAAACTGTTAATAGGCAATGTAAGTTTAGAAAGATTTCTATAACATACTCAAATAGAAGGGATTTGACCCTCTTAACAGCAAGACAAAAAGACAGAAGATGTAAAAAATATTTAATACCACCACAACACCAGGTGCTAGACTGATTGAGGTGATCCAACTTAGCACTTGGTAAAATTTCAAAGGCAAGAAGAGAAGGCCCCTGTGCTGATAAAGCCAGTACTGTCACACTTTAAATCTATCTCCCAATACATACAGAAATGCAGCAGGCACTTCAGATACATCAGTCTCTCTCCAAGATTCTTTTCCAGTACATTTACCTCTGCCAAGCCCTCCCCTTCCCCCAACACACAAAAATCCATTACTAAAGGGTCTAATCTCAGCTATCAGCACAGAGTGCCTTTTATGGAGCCATTAAACCATTTCTCTTGTTTACAGTGCCTGAAGAAAGATGTGAATTATGTCTGTGACAAAACAGGCGATAACATTTCTAAACTGCTATCAAAACGCAAACTGAAATACACTTAAGGACAGGGACTCTAATTCCTGCTTTTGCGATTTTCCTCGCTCACTATAAGTTAACAGCACTCACCTGATGATTCACACAAATTATTTATGGCCTAAGTACAACAGGTAGGCATTTTAATTAAAAAAAACACCTACTTTCAATAAACAAACAATGTATTGAACAGTTCATCTAGGAGGGTAAAGTGCTGGTTACTTCTCAGGTGATAGTAATGACCTAGGTGCTCTTATCAGTAGACACGTAAAGAAAATCCAAACACAACATTGTGGGTTCATATGAGGCTTGAAACGGTCTACTTCTGCTACAGTTACTTACCATTTGAGCCATACATTAAGTGTAGGTATTTGCAAATCTGATGCAATGAGCTGCAAAACTAAATACTTCCTATATGACCCTCTAGGTGGGAATGCCAAGCTTTATATGTATTTTCTGAATGGTTCAAAAACGTATATTTAACTTACGAAACAATAGCTGCCTGCATTCTAGAGGATATTTATTATTTATTTCTACATCATTATGATTTGAGACCTTCATACATAGCTACACTCTGAATTTCAATGACTATTTAATAAGTATCTGATTAAAAGACAAAAGGATTTGAAAGCAGGGTGCTCTTCCCATTTAATTCCACTATACATTGAGATGTGAAATTTTACCAGTAATCTTTGGGATGCACAGGAGGAATTAACTGAAGCAGGTACTAAACCCAGCTGATCACTCCTTCATACTCTGCAGGTTACTCCTGCTGCAGGTGAATGTGACATGCAGCCTAGTATACTACAAAACCAGAAATAAAAACATCATGTTGGAGAGGTGACAGATGAAGAGAGGTTAGGAGGATGGAAAGACAGTAAAGGCTGGTAACTGAGTCTTTCCAGCTAAACCGTTCCAAATGATTTTGAATCAAAGCCTACACAGACAGACTACTGAAACAGCTGAAGACAGAGTGACTGTAAGCATGGATCACTGAGGCAAGATCTGAAATTGTTTTCACCCTAGGCAATCTCTTGCCTAGACAATAGCAAAAAAACCCCTTTTGTTTCTGACCACTGCAACAGCTGCAAAGATGAGCAAGACTTGAAGACTGTGGACTGATTTAAAAGTGGCTGAACAGATTATATCTACACAGGCTCCACAAAGTTCTTCAACCATTTGATCTATCAAAGTCACCTCTATCAGATCTTAGCTGAGCTCCGGTCAACTGGATTTCATTTAGGTCCTGCTCTCTGCCAGATATTAGAAGAAGCTGGTGACAAATTGGATATCTGACACACAGATGTGTATCATCACTGTGATTTCAGACTGTGCTGGCAGTTTATATAAAAACTGAACACAGACAAGAGCTTTCACTATCTCAGAAGTGAAAGCTACTAGAAAAGAGGGTGGAGGGTGGGGGCAGGAATCTAACAATCTTGTCAAGTAGCTTTTTGAAGAAGTGCATGATCTTGGTATTATTCTCCATTTTACAGTTGCATCTAGAAAACTAGAACTTGCTTAAGACACTGAATTCTGACCTAGAGACATCTGGCCTCCACTAGTCCCACTGAGTGGTGACCATCCACCTGAAGCAGAGTCTGTGTGTGAGTTTTTGAGTGCACACACAGTCAAATGGAGTTAAGCATACTGAATGTGCACACATGCCACTGCAATGATACATTACGCATACTCAAAACAAGCATAATACCATAACAGAGGGCAGTAAGCTGTTTCTTCTTCAAATACATATATGGGGAGAAAATGGGAAAGCAGCATGCAGAAGAGGGCAAAAAAGGACATAAATATGTAAAAAAGCATTCAATAAGAGGCTAGTTCTTTCCTATGTAGTGGCCTAGCTCTAAGTCCAGGGAAGGAAATTTGAGGACCCCAGTGAATGCTCTGCCACCCCTCGTCCCAGTGCTCCTTCTCAGAAAATGGAACTTTCACGACTGGGCAGTACTTGGCAAACCCGTTAGATATGATTCCATCAATTCAGTTTTTGCCTTGGCTTCAGATCAGATCCTTGCAGCCCCCACCAGCTCAATAGATAGAAACAGCATGGGACCTCATTTTTTGGAAGCTAGTTCTGAATGATGAGCCCAAGAACCAGCTTTCAAAGCCAACTGGCAAGAATAGAATACATAGGCAAGATGGATCTATTTGAGAACCTTGTTTAACAAAAAGAAAATACCAGCTTTGAAGTAATCTGTCACCTTTACTGGAAAATATGCAACTACAAATGCACTTTAATAGCAGAACTCACTCTGCAAAATGAAGCAAATTGCTTATTTTCTCTTCCAGCCTAAAGCATACAATACCATGCACGTCAATGAACGGTCTACTTGAACACTGCATTGCACGAATGCTACATAATAGTATAGTCTTTTAAATCCTCAGGGGGTGGGGAGGGATGAAGAAGAAAAGGCAGCCCAAAATGTGGGATTTTGTCCTCAAAGTCTACATGGACTGTTCTCAGATGACATGGTATGAGAAAAAAAAGATGTATTCGATTTAGGAAAAAGTAGCGAGCAGGTGAAGACGGATAGCACCGAAAGCTGGAATTTATCCTGTTTACTACTATAGAGTTTCAAGATGGAAAATACTGCACATTTTCCTACAACTGCTATAGGGAAATTCTGGACCTTAAAATCTGCAGTAATGCATTCTCTTGTCTTGTAGTAAGATAATTTTTTGTTTTGTTGATTTTGCTTGTATGTGTGTGGTTTGGGTTTTTTTAAAGCAAAAAGCATTACAGATTAGTGACTGAAACACAAACAACAAGGATTAAGTTAAATGAATCACCTGTTAATCTCTAGATTATGTTAATTCTCTATATCCACTATAATTTTTCCCTATCTTTACTATGATCTGGCATTAACATAAAGCCTTTGAGAATAACAGGCGAGGCAAAAAAAATGTTGAAGTAGAAAATAGAGACAGGTTCACTGTACCTATGGCATGTCAAAGTTGCATCACTATCCACAAAGCAGGTTTATATGAGGGCATTTGTATAAGGGGAAAAGTGACCAAAATCATAATTCTAATGCAGACATATGCCACTTCCCTACAGCACAGCTTATTTGTTTGCTAAACGTGACGCTCCTGCTTCTGTACAGCAAATAAATTCTTCTAGATGCTTCTTCACAATGGAAATAAATATCATTCTTTAACTGAAATGTGTTTTTCTAAACCTTGTGTGTTAAGACACTAAAAATTTTTCCCAGTTTAGCTATTTCTGGGCAGACCCAAGACCCCCCTGCCACAACTGATGCAGCCTTCCTGAGATGTGGAGAGGTTCCCAGCCAGTGTGGAAGAAGGGGCACAATATGACAGGTTGCACCCATACAGCTTAATAATTGGTTCAATACTATAAATCCCAATTTTTAGTGCAAGATATCCCTCATTTGCTTGTCTGTGCAGTGGCAATTTCTAAAATACTCATTAGTTACTGAGGGTACACCTGCAGCTTTCTACTACTTGGAAGTGCTGAAGGCACCACTGAGATAATTCAGATAGCTGTAGCCCCTTGGCTTCTCATTTAAAAGTACTGCACCAGTTGAAAACTGAATCTGTGAGTATGTCCAGTATAGCAAAAATTAAAGTCTACCCAAAAGGTTCAGCCACATGGCTAGAGAAGGGGGGAGAGGAGGGATGAGAGCTTTCAGTAAATACCAATAAAAGTTAACCTCCTCCCTATTCTGAAAGATGGGGCAATTCCAAGGCAAACTTTTCAAGAGGCTGCTGGTAAACACCTTGTTAGGATACCATAGGTCCTTTGGTCTAAATTGATATTATATTTGGGCAGCTGCTAACAGTCTCATCTGCCACACAGTTTTAGAAGACTATCTCTACTCTTCTAACCCCAAGCAAAGGAATGATTTGACACGATTTTGGTTAGCTGACCCCTCTTCTCCATCCCCAGAAGATTTCAGCTTCTAGTTAAGAATTGTCTAGAAGGTATTTTCATGGAGTGGGAGCTGCAGTTACTGACACAGTTTCGTAGCCTCCAAAGGCAGCAATCTCACAAAAATGCTGTGACGGGCACTGCTTTATTCTGATTTATGTCCCCTTCATGCAGTCCTCTCCTGCCTTTCCAAACAGTTACCTGCCCGGCTGCATGAGACCAGCAGTTGCAGGCAGCCCAGGGAAAAGCACTGCCAGAGGGGTTCTGCCTCCCAGCAGTACCTCCAGGGCAAAAGTTAACCTGCTGACAAATACCACAGACACTGGATAACTCTGAAAAGGAAATTTGCAGAACACTAGTGGGAGGGAAGAAGGAAGGATTAAACTAGGAGAAGCAAAGTGGCTGGCTTTGATGTCTGAGGAGAGTAGGTGAGGCAGGAGGAAGAGTTCTCCCTCTCCCCCTGCCCCCAAAATAAACAGAGGCTTAGGGCTCTCTGGAGGAGGAAGCAGTAACCAAATAAAAAGTAAACCAGCTGGGTTCTGTAGCAATTGATCTAAAACTCTTGAATAGCATATGAGTTGGGGTGGGGGGTGGAATCTAAAGAATTTTTAATCCCTCTATACTGGATCTGCACCCTCCAGGACCCCACACAGAAACAGGGTTGCTCTTCATCTGAATTAACTTTCCGTGATAAAATCCTGGAAGATTAGGAGAATTTGTTCCTACAGTTCCTTGTAGTGTATTTGGCTCCAAAGGCTCCCAGGCAAGGTGCAAGAAGAGGCGATCCACCTTTAGAGCTCCTGCTAAAGAGGAAAGTCCTAATGTAAAACCAAGCCTGGGAGAAAACTTAGATTGTATTCCTACCTGGCAATTATCAATAAAGTTAAATGCAAAAAGATGGCCCAGCCACTAAATCAGGGTCTGTGTGCTTTTCTGAGGACAGGATTTCCATTTGTAGCAATTTCCAAAATTTAATTTAAATTGTAAGAGGCAATGGCTAAGTACTACATAACTTCCATTACTAAAATATCCAAGTGAGATAATATCCCAGCATCTTACACACACACACGCACTTTCCACTTCAGACAAACCTGCAGTTTCAGGGTTTCAGGTCTGGATTTTAAAAGGGTATGTAGAAGCAGAGTTATGAAGAAAAGTTTTGAAATTATAACAAGAATTTTTTCCAGAAGGAACAATACGCTTTAAAATAAACCCTTTCATATTTTTTGTATTTATTGTTTTAAAGGTATAATCGCCTTGACATTTAGGAAAGCATGCCCAACAAGCAGGAACTGATGCTACCTCATTTTCCCCTCTTACAGAAAAGTTTCAAGTTATATCAATCTAGATTTTTGTCAGGTTTTTTTTTTCCTTGTTCTTTTCTGATGTGTTCATGCAAAGAGCTAATAGCCAGCTATAGATGAGAAGGCTGCTGATCATATACTTGCAGCTGGACAAAACATGAAAGAAACTGGATTTCACTTCTGGTTGTGCCATTTGTTGTTCATAACCTAAACAAGTGGTGTCAGAAGGTTGCTTCTAGTTTGAAGCAGCTCAGTCTTAGGAGCCTGCCTTCAGAGATTCATAACCAGTGTGTCAGTTTGCTTCCCTGTAAGAACAGAAATATTCTCGTAATAAAAGAGTATAATAATAAAATATTATCCTAAAGGATAATTGTGCCTGTCTGCCAGTTAACTACTCAAGAATAAGGAAAAGCAAGAGAAGCAAATAAATAATGAAACACACTACACAATGAGCTCTTTAGGATGAATTAAGCAACTAACTTATTATTTACTATTTGTATTTAATTTAGCAACTCTCAATGATAGTCACTAAAAGGAAAAAAATTTATTTTGAGAATATTATTTGATTTTGCCTTGAACAGTAAAAATACATATACATTCATAAAACAAGGATAGCCTAACACAGGGTAGCTAACAGAATTTTTGTTCACTTTGTTGGAAGAATGAGACTGTCACCAGTCTAAATACGTGTTCTTCATGCTTCAATGTTAAAGTTCCACAAATGCTCACCAGTCAGGCAACTCCAACATGTCTAGTTTATAGTTCATGAAGGCAAAGCTGAAATCGAAATATTTAATTCACTAACAAAAGGCACTGCAAAAACTGCAGTCTCCACTGGAATAGGTGCAGGCCATTGAAATAAGTCAACAAAATTCAGCTCCCAAGTTTTATCGCTGATTCAACAGGGAAACAAAGAAGCCATTGTCAGAAGTGGTTACGTCTGGGAACATAAAGTCAGGACTTAAATAAGTAGTCTGATATTCAAAGACTCTTAGCAAAGTGCACATTCTGGAGCTGGTGGAATTTTGACCACATGCAACCAGGCTCTGGTTCACAGCATGGATGTTTAAGGCTTCTGGAGCTGCTACTTAAAGCATTCTTACTGTATATGGGACTCAGAACTGAACATACATTACCAATACCCCCCACTACACTCTTTTTTTTAAAGCCAATTGCTCCTGAAGCTGCATGATTATTTTACACATGTATGCAATCCGTAAGACTGACATTTACATCGTGTGTATATTTCTTACATGCATGTATGCATACCTATACACACGTATAGATACACACTTAGCATAACACTGTGTATATACACATACACTTGAATAAAACCAGATCCCAGATTCTAATCCCAAATGCTTGAAACTTTGGGTCTTCACTGAATACTGACACTTCTTAAAGTCTTTTTTGTCTCCAGTTATGTCAGTGCTTTGGACACGTAAAACTCTATTTATGCAAGGTTTAATAACAAAACATTGCACTCAGTCTCAGCAAGAAGACAAGAGTATTAAAAAAATTAAACTATTTATCTTTTTTAGGTATACATTAGAAGCAGAAAGGAAACAACATTTGAGCAAAGAGGATCAAATTAGCAAGACTGGGAATTGTTTTTGCACATGTAATTTTTCAAATGTCCTTCATGACGACTCATAATATATAAATTTAAAGACAAAGACCTGGCCAGTCAGTAACCTTCCTATTCAGTGACTGCAGGACTTGGCAGTAAATGTCACTGCTAAAAAATATTTCACTACATTAACTTACTGGCAACCACATTTGCTGAATAAGTTCATAAACAGCCACGGGAAAAGAGACAACCAGAAATAAAGTCGCTAATGATTCACTCTTTTCCAACATGCATAATCCTCAGCTTAGATACGTAAAAATAAAGATATCCTTTTCCAGGACAGTTCACTTCACAATTCACCTCATCAAGGTCAAACTATAATCCAGGAACGGGTAAGAGTACGCATTAGTTATTGAAGACAAGGAGAACATGAAGAATAAGAGAAAGGAAAAGAATCCTTCTCAGGGAAGACTGGAAAACATGCCTTGAAAAAGTAATCTGTTTCCCATTTACCAGTTTAGACTAGGTTTAGATCACTCCTAGAAAAAACACTGACGACTTCTAAAACTCAAAGCAATTAAGAAATATAATAATTTATGCAAATTTAGCAGCTTATAAGTGGCTTCAACATAATTACTTCCCAGCACCGAAATGCGCAGGACCAAAACAAAGGACACAGAACTGGAAACAAGGGCTATTTTTCCAGTATGCTCACAGACAGTTAGCAGTATCAGTCCTACATGACATAAATGTGTCACAGACTCTCCAATGCTTAACTGATGTTTTGGGGACTGTCACTCTCTGCTCCCCTTTTTTTCCTGCTGTACCCTTTCAAAACTTCACAGCAGTCTGTGGGAGAGCCTGACTTCTGTCTTCAGTTGCTGAGGTAGCAAGCAAAGTAGAAAGACAAAAACATTGATGCAGACTGTAAATAAATTTTTCCTAAAGAAACCTAAGAAATAAATATAAGTGGACTCAGCTTGCAGACTGCCTCCTTATTTTACACCATCCCAGATCTTACGGATTTTCAAATAATTATTTAGGCTGCTCTTGGAATACAAAACACATTTTGCAAAAACACTGCATGGAAACCAGTTTAAGGAGCATACCAGTTTTGTATCAAAATAGAATCATGAAGACCCTTCAATCTGCCTTGTTTGATTTCATTGTGAAAATACAGTCGAAACAAGCTTCTGCATACTTTAATACAACTGGAACTGAACAGATAGATGCTCTGATACATATACATACTCCTCATGAAATTAACTAAACAACTGTCTGTTTTAAAACAGAACTAACTGTAGTGTTAAGAAAACACTGCCGTGACTGTAAGTTACAACGTGAGGTTTGCCTGTATTTCCACAGATGGGATCTTCACAGATTCCTTATGGGGAAGGGAGGAGGGGAGGCTTCCTCAGAGAGGAAATACAAGGTTTTTTCAAAACTGAAAATTCAACATTTTGAATAAAATATGTTTAATGTTTTTGTTTTTATGTAAACAGACCTTAGGAAGTGATCTGACAGCCTTTAGAAATTACCATTTGAAAGAAAAAAGGTCTACATGCTTCATCTTTGATCTATGAGACAGATTTATCACAGGACAGGATGACTGAAGTTTATTCATTAGCTGATAACCTCCGCATGCAACTCAAGCCTTTAATCTGCAATAAAACAGCAAACGAGAATTGGGCTCTGAGGAAAGGAAAGTAAGTCAGCTTGGCCGAGCAGCGACATGCCAATGGAAGGCTGAGGGGAGACAAGGAGACAAACCCCCCCAAGAAGCACCTTGTCCAGCTGCTTGAGCTCCTCCATGCCTCAGAAGGCTGGAGAACCTCAGGTTCACAGCAGCCCCATGCAGCTAAACCACATCTGCATAATGTGGCTGCCGTCTCTGCTGGGATGCCCAGAGGTAACTTTTCATTAGCAATAAAATTCAAATCACAGCATGCAGGTCACTCTGAAAGGAATATCTTCCACTTGAAAAGATTTAAAAACTAAGCTATGTACTCAATGGGGTCTTGTAATCTTTTTCACAGTGCTACTGCTACCATCAGTATTTACACAACCTGTGAGCCGCTACCACAATCCAGAAGAACCTAAAGCTCTTGCACCTTCAAAGCTGGAAATTTACTATAAAAATACAAGCAGAAAAGCAAACAAACAGAAACTGTGTACTAAAATCAAAGTGAAGTCACAAATTCTCTACTATTATGATGACAAGTTAAAGGCATTACAAATGACAGTCTGCTTCTTGGTAAAACTTTCTCAAGAATTAAATCTTGCAAGTATGGAAAAGGACACAACTCTGGCAGATCTAAATATTTACAGAAATCCTCTAGAGGAAGAATGAGGGGAGCAAAAAATCCGTATTTGCACCAACTAATGCCTGGCGATGAACCACAAAACAGGCCCACAAAGTTTGCTGAAAGACACCAATTCCTAAGCTCTTTCGAATGAGAAGAAAAAAAAAAAAAAGGAAGTTAACAGCTGGTAACCGTTTTAGTCCTGCTTTAAACAAAGGAAACAAGTGCTCAGGGACACAACGAAAGAAGTGAAGCTATCTAAGGCAACTATGATGGGAGATAAGGTGGTCAGCATCGACTCTTCAGTCTGACCTCTCCAGCTCTTACAACAGCAATTGCATTGGATTCTCTTTGCAAAACGCTTCTGAGATCTCTAGATAAGTGATCATTAAGAAAGCTGTCTATTTCACAGCAGTGATACATGCATTTCTGTACCTACTTCAAATTGAGAAACAAAGATGTTAAGGAACATGCCCAAGGTCATGCAAAGCTAAGGGCAGGAACAAACTACACACAGCCCCTCACAGCCCTTTAGAAAAAAATCTGCCACAGTCGGGCATGCACCAAAATAAATAAGTAAATGTCCCTGTATTTGTCAACGTCTAACCTATGAATGGAAGTAGCTTCAAGACAAGTGGCAAGAAACAAAACCTAGCTTCAAGAGAAAGCCCTACCAGGGATTATGCTAAGCACCAAGAATACCTGGCATCACCTTGTAGGCCATTTGTCGAACAACCAGTTGTAGTACCACGCTTGCAGAGCTACACTTGAAGAAAAAGTGATTCCAGCCACACAGACAAAAAAAAAAAAAAAAAGACAGTAACAAACTAACCAACCAAACATAAAAAGACCAAACAAAAAAACCAAAACCACACACACAAAAAAAAAACCAATACTCTGAAAGCACATTGGTCTCAGCAGTTTGCCACACACAGAAAACCTAAACACTACCTACTGCAATTTCTAGGACATTGTGCACTACCAAGAATTGACTACCAGCTGCCTATGTAGTGAATCATCACATTAAAAAATGTCGGGGTTTTCAGCCTACTATTTTTTTTCTAGAAGCTGCAAAATTAAACTATTCTGTATCATAAACAAAAATTAACCCAGTAAATAGGTCTCCCTTTGACTTCAGTAGGTCCATTAGAACTTATATTATTCTGGTGTTTTCTACCTTGTTTTAATCATTCTTTCCCCAAAACATGTCCAAATAAGTGAAAATTAACCTCTACTAATTGCTCACTGGCTCTTGTGATACTATCACAAACAAGAAATGGTCTTCTAGTTCGGAAATTTGCTTTTGAAATTTAAGTCACAGAAAGGAAGAGAAAGGAAAAACAAACAGCATTTTTCACCTGATACTGGGGGAAAAAATAAACAAAAAAAAACAAACATGATTTTGTGATGCGGCACACATGCAAATAAATATTAAAGCTTTTCCTCATTTAAACTGCATTTGGAATATCCTAAGCCATTAGTTAAAATGACAGAAGAATACAGCTACCTGAAGCCTATGTAAAGAATCTCTCTTTAACAGGCTTTTAAAGATTGCAAGCCAGCGCATCTAAAAAGCACATCCCTGAATAATTTAAGGCTCCTGGCATCTACATTGAAATAACTCCTTTGCTAAACCTGGAGGAAGAAGAAAAAGAGGTAAGAGAAAGAATAAAGGTCATGAAAGATCAGCTACAAAATCACTACTAAAAAAGTATTTTTCCTGTTTTAAAAGTTTAATCAGACACGGCGGAGCACAGATTTTACAGCCAGCCCTTCCCATTTACTGTCAACAGCTGTGGTCTAACATTAACATTTACCTCTTGGCAGCGTTAAGGCTGTGATGGTCAGGGAAAAAATACAGTAAAACAAAATTAAAGAGAAGGAAGGAAACCCATCAAGAAGGTGAAGCATAGCACAGTTCTTCATTAGCAGAAACTCAACAACAAATACAAAGCAAAAAGCTAGATTTTATAATGAAATTTAAATGAGTAGCCTATATTTTAGGGGAAAAGGAGAAAAAGAAAAAAAACAAAAACTCTAGAAAAACAGACCACTGTAAATACATATTATTAAAACAAAACACGATTATGCTATTAAGACACCAGGCAATCTAGTCTGGTGCAGGGCAATCCCCATTTATAACCAATTGTACCAAGGTCAAATTACAAATCAGCATATTGTTGACAATACCAAGTTTTCTCTGCCAACTACATCCTTTAACCATCAGCAAATCCTACCTACTTCCTCTTGTGTCTGTCACAATGGGAGCAAGCAATCTTCACCTCAACAGCTACAGACTTCAAGCAAACCGAACACTTTTTTCATTTTTACTCCTGGATTGGAAAGTCCTTGCTGCGTTACAGTATCTGAAAGCCTCACCACTGATTACAACCAGTTCAGGATCTGGCTCCTCCTCAGTATATGAAAATGGATTTGAAACAATAGGAAACCTTATCTGAGGAAGTTAGCACAGGTCACCCTTCTCGACACGTGAATACTGACTTTATACAGACAGAAAAACAGCTTAACTAAGTCTTACAAATTTGGAAAAACATTTCACACACAGAGTGCTGATCTTTACCAAAAAAAGGCATTAACTTTTTTGAAGAAACATATTTTCAATTTTTGTTTTGCACAACTTTTCATGTAATTGCTAAAAGACGAGTCATTAGGAAGTCACAGCAAACAGGTCAGGTGATGTGTAGAGAAAGATTCAGAACAGGGCAAAAGCAACCTGCTGAATTTCCAAGTAAATGCCTGTAGAAGTGATTCCTCCCTCTTTGTGGAATTTTTATTTCTTACGAGAATGGAAATGAAACAGTAAGAAAATCACACTATTTAATGTGCAATTGTGATATTTTTCCAGAGTAATTGCAAGCAAAAAAAAAATTTTTTTACACATTTTTCTCCCTTAGAACTCAAAATGTTCAGTCGTTGCAGAAAGCAGAAGGTTACAAGAAACTAAACTGCTATTTGTTTTTCAAATTTCATCCGAACGGGCTAGTTGTTATTTACTCTTCATTCCACCCACTCTGAGAAAACTACAAAAAGGTTCTTTGTGAAAAGTATTCAAAGTTTTAAAAGTATTTAATAAAAAGGTAATACAAGACAGACAAGATGGGGCTTTGGACACTGTGATCAAAAAAAAAAAAAAAAAAAGGTTTGGAAGTGCAGACATTTCTAAGATTAGTATGGCAGGAAGGACCTTTTTCCAGAAGACATAATGGAGTAACGAAATAAATTCTACTTTAAACAAATAAAGTGAAGTTTAAGGCCTTAAGGAGAAACTTGACATGCTGGATCCTGAGCTAGTAGAAATATGTGTAATTCCAGGAACGTCAATAATATCACATGAAGTTACACTAGCTGTTGATCTCACTCATAATGTCTAAAGCCCACACCTAACTATAAATATATATATTATGTTTGCTTTTTGAAAACTGATTGAAGTTTAATAGCAACTCATAATTGAAATATTCATGGTCCCAAGCAAGCTTTGAAGTTAAATCCCTAAGTGGATAAAGTGGACTGTATATCTAATCTAAACTAAATGTTTCCCTTAGTTACTAATACCAGTGCAGTTTCATTAGTTAAAATCATTATTACAGAACAGAAACGCAAAACCCAGGGCACTATAAGGGGCATTTAATCCTGCTCAGCACTAGGACGCAGCACATGTTCTTGGCAGTATCAGTTCCTCCGCTACCTTCTACATCTTTGCTTCAAGAGTTGACTAAGGTGGCAATTTCTAGCCAAGAAAGTTTTAACCACAGCTTTCCAGCCCTGCTACTGTTACTGAAATTCCTCACAGGTGTAAGAATGTTACAAGTTTCCATTCAAGACCACAAATGGACTTCAGATTTAAAGCAATGAAATGTCACTAATTTTTGTACCTGAACTGCAGGCTGTAACTGTTTCAGTTTCCTTTACATATTCTGCAAATCACACACATACACACACCCTGACTATAGACAGCTCCATAAATGAAATTTGTGCACCAAATTTAAATGAGGTGGCTGACTACAGTTTGGCTGCCCCTAAACTGGAAAGCAGCTGTGACCTCCTCCACTCACCAGTTTACACTTCTGTCCTTCACCATTTTTGTCCCAATTAAGTGTGTTAAATACTGAACTAATGAAAGCTTGCCCATTCTCTCCCATGTTGGGGGGGGGGGGGAGGAGGAGGAAAAAAAAAAAAGGCAAGTGCTCCTGCCAGGCTGCTGCCAGGAACGGGGTGAGCACTGTACAGATTTCTAGATTATATATAGTAAGTCATTATAATAGAGTTTGAAGGCAGGTTTGGATCCTAGAGAAAACAGTCACAATTGTGCTACTTCTGCAGCAGTAATTTCCCCATGGTTTTGGTTATGTTGATCTCCATTCCTATTTCGCAGAGCCCACAGCTACATACATTATATCCAAGTGTGTGTCTGAAACTCCATAACCTTTGCCAGAGTAACTCTCCAGGAAGCTCTCCTGACCTTTACTTAAGATAAAGAAACCAACTGAAATGAAGAAATAAATGTTCCTTTGATAATAGTGTGTAAGCTGTGGCTCAGGGACTTTGAAATACAACAGCATTAATAAAAGCCATATTAGGAGAATTTCTTTATCATCAAAAGCAGTGACCAGCTTCAATGGAGCTTTTCATTCACAGTTCACAAATTATTTTCCAAGAATCATTTACTTGTTGTGTAACGATAATTGCGGGTTAATAGAAGCCCTAACTGAACTTTGTACTCTCACACAAAGGATGTATGCATACATGACTCTATTTGGACACCGGCTCCATATGTAGGATAGCGTATCTGATTTTCAACTTATAGAGTAGTTTTGGCTTTCATATTATAATTTAATAATAATTTTTAAAAAGTCTTTGAAGCCAGAGGTGGAGGGAAAAAATGTTACAAAGGGCAACTTTAAAACTGCCTTTTACAAAGGGCAAAAAGTGACCATCATCGTTAGTTGGTATATTGTACAGTAACTTCTAGAGAAAAAAAAAAATTGTTGCTGTGCAGGTATCAGGATCAGAGTCCAGGGGATTACTTCCCCCCCAAAAAAAAAAAAAAAAAAATGTAGTTACTAATACTCTTAATAAATTCTTCCTAAAACAGTTTCTAAATTACTGAAAAAACCCTCTAGAAGATTTTTAAAAGAACTCACAGGTCTGAATTTGTATTTTCAGTTAAAGACTATTTTCAATTAAATTCTTTCTCATCTTTCTAATTTTAATCCTAATATTTCAGTTCATGACTGCTGTATTTAACAGCTATCTGGTTTAGTGAACTCCAGTAATTAACTTTGATAGAGTAGATTATTTAAGTTATTTAGCAAAACAGAAAAGCTACCATGTGCTCTGCTGTAATCTGCAGACACTGTAGAAGAGACCGCTGATGATGGAGAGAAGCCTTCCCATGAGGAAGAAAGATGTGTAAAGAGGCTTCAAGAAGTCTGTGACTTCATCAGATGTTTCTCATGCCATTTTTTCACTACACCCCTTCCAACCTCCCAAAACCACAGAACAGCAGGTACAGTGAAGGAGAGCCAGCGTTTAATAGAATAATAGCACTTCAGCAGGTAAAGGCAAGATTTCAGGGGTACAGACTAAAAAAAAAAAAGCTGGGGCACATGTGAAGTAAAGTAGCAAACAATGCAAAGCATCCAGCTTAAAGTAATTCCTGCTTCCTCCCATTCATTCAAAGGAAAATTTTGTTTGAGCAACAAAACGCCACATGCTGAGACAACTTAAAAGTGCTTCAGCTGTGGCTGTAGTTGATTGATTATGTGGAAATTTACACACAAAATGTTCTGAGCAGCACAATTTCTGCTCAGCAGAGCTGCCCTTCTATGTCCCTCAATATCTGATCCAAACTGGCTCAACACTCACCTCTCCTCTCTCTACCAACACAAACTCCCTCCACGTCCACAACGTGACTTTTATCTTGCTTTCTGGCGACTGGGGGGCGGGAATTACAGGACAGGGCCCCCTGCTAAAGGTTATACCTTCAGCCCAAACCACTTTGTTTGGCTGCTCATCAAAATGCCACTTACTTTATCTACTCATTGTGCAAATGTCACCAACCGGCAAAAGCAGCTACCACATGACCACTGATGACACAATAAATAACAAATATGAAGACCCAAATATAAACATACAAATATATATTTTTAATAAAGTGATGATTCATACTATACTTACAACTTTCAGCCTGATAGTCTGGCACAAACTGCTCGTCATTGTCAGGTACCTGAGCTGAAGAAAGGAAAACAAACAAACAAAAACAAACAAACAAAAAAACAAAAACAAGGAAAGAATTAAAAGAAGCCATTAAAGCATAAATAAAGACTCTTGTGCTTAATTTGAAGCACAGCCAAGATTAAATCATTGTTGGGTATGAAAATCAGGCAAGCGCATCATTTCAATATCAGATAAACCCTGGGGTGAAGCTGTGCGGTGCAGTGCGAGCCCAAAGCAGCCCCGGCACACAGCGACGGGGACAGGAGGATGAAAAAAGGCTGACACTGACCCTGGCCCTGCCTCACACCATGCATGAGCGTCTGGACCTGCCATACCACTGGTAAAACCCATCAGTGCTCGTTTTCAAAATACCTGCACAAAAAGTCTGCATAAAACCAAATCCTATTATTTAACACTTTTACATCTTTAACCCCAAACTACCGCACCTTCATCTTCCTTAAGTGATTCCAATTTTTCGTGGCTGTCAGCCAACACAGAATGGGCTTTTTGTTACTATTTTAAATACTCAAAAAAGAACCATTTTACCAGGCCACAGAATTCCTGGTTCAATGAGAACTTTTCAGACATTGGAAAAAAAAAACAACAACATGTACTTAAAGCAAGAAATGCTATTAAGGTCCATTCACCTTGTGCAAGATCATCTTCACTTTTAGCAAACTTCCATCACAAATCTGAGCTATAAAATACAATAATTTCACGGTCTGCTGATACATAATCTTGCATCTGTGGTACCACAATTCCTTTTCATTGTATATCTAGGACATTAGCCATGTCACGTATTGTGTTGTAAACTCATTTAAATAATTTAATCTGAAATATCACTGAATGTATATTATAGGTGAATACATTCTAGTAACTGCAGAATGTTACACTGAGAAGCAGCATCCTCAGAGAATGACAGAGAGAGATCCAGCTTACCATCTCTGGACTTTGTTGTATTGTCCTCAACATCCACTAACTAGAATCATCACAGTAAAATTGCATAGAATTATCTGTTTGAATACATTTTAATTTACACAGTTCTTGTCTAAACATAAGCAAATAATTCACATGATCTAAATTAAAAGTTAATATCTGACATGATCTGGTTACCCAACAGGATTTCAGAGGTAAATACTGGTTATACAATAATTTATCAAAACAGAGACTATCACACCATTAAACACGTTAAATGATACAAGATAACTTTAATGCGATTCAGAACCCTTACTAAATTTGGGAAGCTTAAGTCCCCCTTTACATGTATGCAATTGCTACTAGTTTTAACAGACTCTGTTTGCATTAAAAATACATATTTAATTATAATTACTTACAAGTATTTTTAATGTGCACTACAGTACTGTTCATGGACCAGATCTCCACTCCTTACTCAGGAAATTTCTAATTACTTAACGGAGAGCTTTTTTTCCTAGGTAAAGAGCTCAGAATCAAGCTCATTATACCAAAAAATTATTTGCTCTTGTTTTGAAAATAAATGTTTAAAGTCCTACTGTCTTAATTGCAGCAAATAACCCTTAAGAACAGATGACCTTGGGAAATCTGCAAACAGATTCGAGAAGTGTGAGTGAGACAAATACAGAAAGTGTAATTAGCACTACCCTGAAAAGAAACAAAAAAAGTACAGCTATTGTTGCTTTGTTGTTCTTTTTTTAATAACCTATCCTTTCAGAAGAAAACTACCTCTGCAGACGTTAGCTCTTCAAAGTTTTAACTTATATAAAACACATATTTTACAAACCCAAATATTCCCAGTGTTTTTGATGCATTAAATTTCGTATTCCTTCAGGGAAACCACAGGACTTTTACCAGAAATTAACACAGGAACAGTATGAGCCCAAATGCTAACACTGCAATTTTTGACATTTAATGCAACTCACTGCATATGAGTGCTAGGCATTTTCCTTATAAATATGCCAAATATTTGACTGTCACAGAAGAATCCAGCTATGAAATCAAGGTATTCTACTTAAAAATCAGTTCCTAAGGATTTCTTACATTTCCAATTGTTTTTGAAGGGTTTGCAAGTACGTTTAGACTCAAAGTAATTGTATCAAGTAATTTATTGTTTACACAAGAACCATCCCACACACTTTTCTTAAGCCAGCTATCATTTCCAAATGCAGCGAGGAGGCTAGTATGACTAATTTTTTATACATACACATGCTTGTGTGTGTATTTATATATGTATGTGTGTGTGAATTTGTGATTCCGAGATATCCGAAAAAAGCTAAAAGAAAACAAAACCCCTCCTGTTGAAATCAGGAGGCTACATTTGGTGATTGCAGAACTAGGACAGCAATCTTACATAACTTTGTGGAGTGTACTCTGTGCGCCAGACTGCTTTACCAATGCTTTGTTCTGATTTTATCAGTTTAACTCGACTTACTCCAGAACAAATCTGTTATAGAGATATATGTATGCATCGGTAAATGACTTCTGGTTTTACCAGCCAAAGAAGAAGAAAAAATAAAATACATCTGGTTGTATTCTCATAGAAATCCAGTATATTACTTTAAAGATACTGTCATTACCCCTGATTTGGTCTGGAGTAAACAAGAAAAATATACTTCATTCATGGATCTCCAAAATTTATGAAGGCACATTTAACAGAGATAAAGGCGTATCACTTTATCAGTACTCTAGAAATAGGTGGAGACTATGCTGTCAAAATTTATTTTAAATACAATATTGACTTACTCTTAAAAGCCTCTGTAGGAAAAGGAATACAAGTTAAGAAGTGTTTAAAACCCTGCCAAATATAAACAAAACAAATAGCAACATCCAAAATGTTCAACCCAGGAACATAAATTTCCTACTGGAATCTAATTTTAGTAGCATCAGTACCTTAGAAACGAGCCCACAAGTCTATACAAAGAAATTAAAAGGCCCCACTATCTGTTGAAAATGAGAACTTAAATTATTCCTTTCTTCAATCTGATATTATTTTTAAACTAGCAGAACTGAAAGTCACACATGATCACATTGCAGAAATGCAAGCAACCATCATCAGCCTAACACATAGACTTCTTCCACAAGAATCTTGCTGTGAGAGGGCAAACGCTTAGGATACATCATTCCATTACACAAAGAGAAGAGGGCTTTTGTACCTTGAGTTTGGGCAATTGCAGACAGACTTTATAGCAAATTAAACAGACAGATAAATGCACTGCAACTTGGATGTCCGAAAGGAAAATGTAACTTGCAATGTCGCAACTGTCTGCACATTTATACACGTATGCCATTCATTTCCTCTTTTCTTTTATTCACAAATACTGTAATTCAGCAAGGCTGCCCTAAAATCTTCATTGGTCTTCTGTTAACAAGATACAATGCATAAATCACCAAAATTTTGTTTTGTTTTTACATTGCCATTCATAGGAAAATTGAAAAAGATATCTAAAACGATCATGTAACTGCATGAGAATATTTCCCTGAGCTACTTAATTATGAGGGTTTGAGAAGAGAAGTATAATCCCAAAGACTAATAAAAGGTTTTGAAGGATATAAAGCACGTGGCTTTTACTGCTAATAGCAGAAGCAGCTACATTAGTTCATTCCACATTCAGAGCCATCAAGTCTCAGACTCCTAAGTAGACAACATCTGCAGCATAAGCTATCGAGCTCAGTCTAGATTATTAACAAAAGTTTGCTTTTTCTTCTGCTTATAGCTACAATGTCTCAAGAGGATTTGGGAAGTGTACAGAAATGTTAATGATGATACTGAGGATGTTATCAGTTTAGATTTTACAGTTTCACTAACTACTGAGTTAAAATCACTTTGCCAAAAGCAAACATTCACAGCACAAAAATACTTAATACTTGTTTGTAGTTTTCAAAGCTTTAAAAAGCCTTTGAAAAGCTGAAGTGACAGCTCATTTTGCAAAGGGAAAGCAATTTGGAATAATAAAAAAGTTTAAAACTAGGGCTTGTTAACTTGCTTTCTTTGCAAGTAAACAAAAATAAAAAGTCCCCATTAACAAGCATCCAGGACAAAAGGAGTTAAAATTTAATTAAAACCAGCTCTATCCACTGTAACAATGACCTGGAGCCAAACAAGGCAGAAGATGTATGAGTCATTCTTTCTGCCAGTGAATGAGACAGCTGATCTCCGAAGCAATTCCTCAAGACAAGCAGTCAGAACTGGAGTTCTGCCTCCATTCACAAAAACATAGTCCAGCATGAACCATGTGGCCCCAACCACAAGCTTTTCATGTCACACCCTTCCAGAAAGCTACAGCAAAGTAAACTTGAACTTTAGGCATAAACACACTGATTTCACTGCTTTGTCTCAAGATGCAGCACAGACCTGCTGAGGAACGTATTTAATAAATGAAAAGTTAAGCGAACTATAAAATGCTTAAATTTAACTCTTCCTTCTCCCAGTCACAAACTGCTTTCAAAAAGCCGAGCTGCACTCCGGGGAAAGGTGTTCCTGTTAAAAAACAGAAACTTTCCAGAAAAACAAGAAGCTGCAGAACTCCTTGCTTCTCTTAGAACTTTATTTTGGGTAGCAGAACACTTCCTGTGGTACTGTGTTTTCTGACATCATGCTTCACTTTTAGAGCTAAGACCAATTCATTTTAAAATATCAATTATTTATTCCAAGTGGCAAAAGAAATTGAAATTGACAGGGAATTATATATGAACAGTAGTATTTTGGCTTCAGCTAAAATAAGACTTCAGGCCTCAACAGTAATGAGTCTATTGAGTTTTCTTTGATTCATTGTCATTTCTGAGTATCTGGAAGATTGCATAAATTTTAAGTATTCCTGAAAGATGGGGTATGGGGCTTGCTCTGCTGGTTGTTTTGTGCTTTTTTTTTTTCTCTCTCTCTCCACGGGAACAACTGTTTCTAACAAAGGAGCATTCAGAAGGCAAAACAGTGACAAATTTCAAGATGGTAAAAAATATTATTTCCCATAAGTACTGCATTTGCTGTCAAAACAACCCAAAACCCTTTTTACATAAAATGAGATGCTCTGACTAATAAACATAAAGGCAGTTCAAAACTAGCTCCAGATCTCAAAATTCTTCCTTATGTGAATAATCCCCAGGAATATGGGGATGGGTTTGCAGAATCTGCTCTTCATTTGCTGCTATACTAAAAATGAGAAAAAAGTTAGTTTAAAAGGAACACTCGCATTTAACATTTTGCTACATCCCTCACGGTTCACAAACCCTACTACGCCTTTGAAAATAATTATTTTGTGTAAAAGGCACCTACTTTTCCAGCAAACAAGAAAAATGTTAGAAAGTTTATTACTACACAGACTTTCAGAATTCCAGATTTCTGGCAAGTTTATTTCTTTTGAGTTCCTTTTTAAAAGAACACTCCCTCCCATTTTGCTTATTCTAATTTTTCTCCTTTTTTTTGTGCACAGGTATTTGGGATCAGGAGTTGTAAGTATTAAAAGGTAAAATTTGTCAGATCACCAGAATAACAAATAAATTTAAAAAAACAAACAAAAATCCAACACAAGTATTTTCTGCATTACAAAATCTCAACGGAAAATCTTTTCACTGTTTTTTAGTGTGTCCCCATAAGACAGATTTCAGCCATGGAGGTATTAAATGATAATTTCTTTGCTATTTTTGCTCCTATAAAAATGTCAATAGTTCTTGAATATAGCTACATAGCACTTGCCTTACACTGGGGAAATTTTACAACTTTTTGGTAGAAGAAAGCTAGTTAGGCAGAGTAAGTTGCTACACATCTTCAACAACTGAAATGAAGCCACTCTAACAAGACTAATATTTGAAGATCTAATACTTTATTTTATTCAAAATGATCCTTTGAGAATGACGAACTACTTATTTCCATACATCCTCATTTAAGAAATTAACTAGAAGTCAACACTAGCTTAGACATCATCGTGACACTGGTGCATCCTTCCCAATAGAACAGAGGACAGAAACTTGTTTCCTAAAGTTAATTCTAAATTTGGATGTTAATTACATGGGAAAAAGAACTTATTTTCAGACAAGAAGTGGCTTTTAAATACTGGTAGCTTGTAGTAGCCATCCACTCAACTTAGCTAAGCTGCAATAGAGCTATATACCCATTATCTCCAGCTATTATTTCAACCCACTTACTGTTAGCTTACACATTTTGTATTTTTTCAGTTCACCCAAAGAACATTATATTTTATTTTTCAGTTTATTACCATGTGAGAAGCATATTATCTACTGCTCTAAGAAGCAGATCTAGTACGTAAATTCATTATTAGTCTTAGCTTGGGATACCTTCTATGTTTCTTTAACAAGCTGTATGAGAAACTAGCATCTGAAACAGTAATTTTAAATAAAATCTGGGGTTTTGTTACTGTATTATACCCCCAAAACCAAATGCTTTCACCATGGAAAGAAGACTTCGACTCACTAAGAATTTTTTCTCTCTCTCCTTTTTATTCCAGAATAAGAAGTAACACCTAGCACGATGAGATAACATTACATTAATATTTGAACCATTTTTTGAAGTCACTGAACAATTGCTATCTGCCAAAACTTATCTGATTCCAAATACACAGAATCAATGAAGTAATTTTATAATATTATCATGACAAAATGTTGCCATCAAGTTATTTAAATATAAAACAAAAGATAGTATCTGAATAATATTTGCCTTGGATAGTAATAAGCAATTTTAACTATTTCCTTTCAAGTTTGAAGGTTGAAGCAATTATTAAAGGCTTCACACTTTCAGTTTCTGACATCAGGAAATAGTTCTGTCCAGTATAACAACTGACATGATGGAACCTTACACAGAGTAAGTTTTAAATACAAATAATTTAGATTCTTTCTTACATATTTAATACTACACAGAGTAAGAAGCAAAACTCATTTCCATAAGAATCTAGTATATAGCTAGCAGAATACCTTGGTAAGTTTTCTGTAACTTCTGTTCAGCTTGTTAATTACAAAGTAATAAAATATTAAAGAGGTTACTGAACTGTTTACATTTTGCATTAATTCTTTAATACATGTGAACCTTCCACCATTTTCAACAGGAAAAGAATACATTTCTTTTGTGTTTATTTGTTTACCACCAACTTGTCAGAAGTGTCACTAACTGTAAAAATCTCCAGGCTAAAATATGTGATGTAGTAAGGATAACTTCAGGAAAAGCAAAACAAAAAAATCCACAAGCATTTTTTGCCTGTCAAAATGCAACTCATTTTCTTCTCTAACTCATAAGTAGATGATTTTGACCTGGTTACTCCCCAGTGGGGATCTGAGCTCATGGGAGAAACCTGGTCAGCTGCCACTGCTTTTCTTAAAAAGGGTCAAGATGTTTTAAAATTTCATGGTCATTTCCCTGGCTCCAGAGCATTAGGAAAAGAAATATGTAAACATTACTGATGCTGCCAAATTGGCAGACTTCTAGCCTATGGAGGTCCAGAAGAACATAAATGGACATATCTAGCAATGGGTAAACAAGTTTGATTTCAAAATCTGTTTCCTGATAAGCTCATCCATTTAGACATATGAGCAAAGCTACAATGTCCTCAAACATCAGTATATTACAGAGACCACCAAAGGTTGTTTCGGGTGTGGGGTTTTTTTAATAAATATTTGCGATCACATTAATAGCTCAGTATTTTATTTTCTCCTTTTAACTTTTTATTTCAGTTTTAGTTTAGCCTTTAGAAAAGGTGTGCAAAAGTTTGTGTTTTACGGAACAGCTAAAACTATGGATGGCCTGAAACAATTTTCTTGAAATATTTCTAGAACACTGAAAAATCTGTAATATTTATTTGTAATATGCTTTGGGAAAATATAATTACAACATTATTCAGCTTTATTATAATCTGCTACATGAAACTTTCTTCATTTTTAAATACTTACCAGATGATGCATTCTGCTTTTACAAAGGTTCCTCAACCTACCTGACACAGGACTAGACACCTTTCTGTCTCAAAATCTAAGTTTATTAAGTGAAATAGACTCAGCTAAAGAGAAAAAAAGGCTTTCAAACAATTCATTCTTGTCTAAAATATGTAGTGCCTCCAGAATAAAAATTGCCATTACAGTAATTTATGTACCTGCAGAAATTATTAAATCAGTTTTTAATTCCTATTATTTTTCAAACTTACATTATTATCTGCACATGCATTATGAATCTCCTTATGATCAAAGAAATTTAATCATTTCCAGAAACAGAAACATCCATGGCAGTAAAAAAAAAACCCAAACTAAAAGTTCTCCTCTCCATTAAAGAAAATAGTATCTTTTGAGTAGTATTTTAACATACTTCAGGCTTGTTAGAATGAATGAGATGATACAAAGTAAGGAGAGACATAGGAAAATTACCACAGGGCAACAGTTACAGTTGTATCTGATCATTATACTACAAAAATGACCTTAGTACAGGACATTGTTTTCAATTAGTAGGAAAGAACCATATTAATTCATAAAAATATATCCTCTGATCTATTAATTCCAAGTGGACTTCTTGATTATATACTGAATAAACACATGCTAAAAATAATGTTAGGAGAATAATAATGTCTGCGAAATAAACCAATACTCCCCAACTTGCAGGTTAAGAACTTGACTAACTATATATAAAGCTGTTAAAACAAAAACAGTATGTAGGCAAGTAGTCATCAGCAACATTTCTCTCTTTCTATGAAAACCAGCAGCAAGCAGTTCACCCCAATATCCCTCCTTTCCTAAAAAAACCCGTAACATCTATTCTATAAACAATTGTGCATTGTCCGGTACATGATAAAAATTAAACACATGTGAATACTTACATTCAATTAAATCAGGATAAATTTGGAGAGATTATGTTAACTAGCATCAAAATAATGTTTATTTCAGATGCAGAAGTTTACATAAAAATTTCTACCAGAAATATTAAAAACAGACAATGCATAAAAACCTTTATGCTTGAAATAAACAGTATTGTAAATATCAAAGAAAATAAAATCAGAAAATATTGCTGAAGAGAACAAATACAGTTCAACAATCAGAAAGCTACACTGCATTTTATTAAAGTTCTCTTAATGCAGCAGCTCATTTTTTGTTCATGTTAAATGAATCTCGCAACAGCTACTCTAAATTTAAATGTCCACATTACTGTTCTTAAACCTTCTCTCTTTAATATCATGTGCTCTGCAAGATTATCTGAAATACTTAAAAGCACAAGCAGGTGTAAAACAGACCGATGTCAGTATTCTAATCACCAAGTACACAATCTCACAACTACAAATATGAAGACAAAAATAACATGCAAAATATTTAAAGGTTCCTGAGAAGGAAAAAAAAAAAGAAAAATAGTACTTTTTAAGTATTCCATACACACCTAACGTTCTGTGTTGCGAACAAGGTGGAAAGAAGACACTTGCACTTAAATCTTGAAGCATCCCGTCCCGATGAACCCAGAGAAACTAATTTCTGCCATCAGAAAAGTACTCCACCAGAACACCAAATAATTATATGTGCTGCTCTAAAGGAAACAGCAAGCCCAGTTCTGGCTGTATGTAGTCTCTCGAGGTACAATAATATAAACCTGATCAATTGCAATTAAAATCTGAACAGAGGATTACAACTTGAAGTCTTGGTGCATTAGTTCTTGCCAAAAGCAGATGTGATTGTGAGCTGGAAGCAATTTCTCCTGGTAATTTGTGATGACACTGGGTAGAGCAGCCCCAGAGTCCCCAAAGACAAACTCATCAGAGGCTCTAATGTATGCATGACACATGAGGTGGCTCTTTTAGAGCTCAATTAATTGGGCTGAACATTAAGACAGCAAGTTCAGGACTTTTTTTTTTTTTTCTTCCCCCACCAGAGTTGTTTTTCCTCTTTTTACAAGCAGTTTTTTCCCTTACCTTCTGCAAGCCATGTCTCCTGTAATTGGCTCAGATCTTGAAAGAGTTCTGCAAAAAGATGAAGACATGGATAAAAGACTCACACCTTTAATCTCTTTGTAAGATTAAAATATGCTCAAAAATATTTTTTTCCCAAAAAACAATGTATGTGAATTCTATTTAGGCAGTCAAACATACAGAAAAAATATTTTCAGGTTGCAGTTAATGATTTTTATACACTTGTTAATAAAAAAAAGAGAAGTACTTACTGTATTATTTTATGAACTCTTGAAATAATAACCAGAATCTTAAATCAAGTTCTATAGTACAAAAGCTTGATTCAGCAATACATAGAAAAGTTAAAAATTATAATGTTTCTTCCAGGTGAACTATTTCTCCTTATACAATTTAGGCCTCCTCCTGCAATATTGGCTCCAGATGAAGCTGTCTCGGACTTCGATAGGAGTTCTGACCGAGCAATGACTGAGTATTTTTATTAGTAGAGTTGTAAATATCATGTAAAATCTCTGAAGGAAAGACCTGAGATGCTGCAACAGCAAACAGAAATGGGAAATCTTTTGTACTTCCCCCTACGTTTTGCTTTGTATGACAAGAGAATTACCATTATTTCCTCTATGCTGTACTCACTGTACTTCTTTAAAGAGAAAGCACTTTCTCCATGGACTGAGTTTTGAAGCAGCTTATCTGTCGGGTTTTTTTTTTTGCAAATCACTGAAATCAATTGCTTTAAATGGGTGTAAACTACAGCAGCATTTGGCTTATTTGCAAAGCTCAGAAACTCAGTTATGAAAATTCTGTTTACTAAGATTAAGTAGGATATTTCAACTGACAAATGGTTTATTTTTAATTTACTGTATTTTGAGAGAGACTTCCTCTTTTATGAATGCTGACATAGATAACTATTTACATACACTTATATGACAGAGCTAGTTATTTATCCTGTGGGCTGATACCTCATGTTCGTGTTGGGAAATCATTTAACTGAAAATCAAGAAGTTTTCTTTTCAAAGCACTCTAAAATAAACATTCCCAAACAAGTAAGTATGGATTTTGAGAAGTGTATCAATGTGTCCCTCACCTTGATAAGATTTATATAGGGGTAAGTTATAGGGCCCTATGTACCTTCCTGTATGTCTAACGCTGACCTTGTAACCTAAAAAAGTGTTAACAGCTATTGCTAGACTGCAGTTCTCCAGCTACAGCCATGTGTGTGGCTACTGATGGGACCAAGTTACAAATGTTTGGCCCTCCAAAACTTGATCCACTCTAGACTTGCAGATTTGCATAATCAAATTTCCCAGGATTTTTAACCCTACCAGTGTTAACACAGCAATAGAAACAGGCTACCACACACCAGGAGCCTGATTACTAGCTCTACATTAAAGCTAGAGGGAAAAACCTACATTCCCCCAACATCACTCTCACTCTTCCTGCCACCAGTGAAGACACACCAGTGAAAAGGATGTTAAAAGTGGGGAGGAACTTGGAAAGCCCCGAAGGTGAAAAGGCTAGGTGCCATGACTGGTGTCAGACACTGCAAAGGCTTGGCCTCAGTGCATGACATCCATGTGCCACATGTGCAGCAGCACCTAAAATGCAATAGGGTAAGTAAAGAATATCAACTGGATGGGTTTATTGCCTTTCCCGGTTCGTTTTGCAGTAGTAAATGCAATTCCCTTGTCTTGTTTATTCAGACTGATCTAGATATATTTATCTCCTAAATAAATAAATAAATAGCTCTCAAAAAGCTTCTCTGCATTAGTAAGTAAGCAGGGGGAAAGGAGGGGGAACAACAAGCCCTCACCTTCTGAATCATGAGCCAGGTCTCTGTTAATGAATTTTCTTTTCCTGACATTTGTCGGTCTCTCATTACAGTTCCTCCCACGCGGATTCTATAAACAGGAAAGATCAGTTACTTTAGAAATCTGAAGTTTTGTGTGTTTTGGTTTTTGGGTTTTTTTTATTTAATCAAGAATACTCAAAGCTGGCATGAATTCTTTACATTTTCAAACTGGGAAATGATCGTCTTGCAGCCTCCAATTTCTAGCAAAACATACTGCTGAGCACTTAACATCCTCCAAAAGATCCCTATGTCTAAATGCAACACATTTCTAGCTATGTAGACATCTACTTCTACAGACACATATATGTGCTCAAGCAGTAACACAATACCAACCATGTATTTTTAGCATCTAAAGTACACAAACCTACACAATACCACATAAATCCCTTCTGCATAAGCTACGCAGGAGAACCCAGATACGAGATTATAATAGACTGCTTTGTTTCCCTGTGTTACTTAAAACATTGTTTGCAAAGTCCTGAAAGAAAAATAAAAAAAGAAAAAAAAAATCATGTTTGTCTCAACTTCATTCTTCCGAGTGTTGCAAGCAAACACAGCCAGAAACTTTGAAAGCAGCTGCTGCTGCTCTTGCCTCTCTCATCATGTGCATCTTGCCTCTCTCATCATCTCAATCATGTGCATGATTTTTTAATCATCCCAAAACTGCCTTTTAAAAGGACACGATGCTTTATTGAAATAACTAAGAAGATAGGCTCAATCTTGCAGCCAAAGCTCCCAGACGAAGAGTCGACCCTAGAGCGGTAACAAAGCAGATAACTCTGTCTGCAAAACTCCCCCACAGAAATAAGTCGGAGTCAAGTTTATAAACACCAACTTTGAACTGATCACTCACATTGGTGACCATGTAAGGCACTTGCTGGTCATAAAATCCATCCATTCTGCAGCTCTTCCACAAGTCTTAGCTCAGGGTTTTATTTACTGGGCATTTGATCTGAAGATTTCCTCGGGATCTGGACTCCAACCAGCCTAGAGGGGAATACAAGATGGCTTTTAGATTTAAAAAAAAAAAAAAAATCATGAATGAACTGCTTGCATTTGCATAGCTAATTAACCTCAAAGAGTCCCATTCATAAAAACAACCCTCCCTTCTCTGCCTTCACCTGGGTTACACGCTTCTGCCAGGAAAACACGGAGAGAAAAGCACTTCGAGGCAGCAGCAGCAAGCGAGGCGAAAGGCAGGGTTTTATTTACGCTCCCCGCCGTATCCCTCGGGCGATTCGCGCAAGTGGCAGCCCCGACTCTAGCAAACGTGTGCTGTTCAACTCGTAATGGCGAACAGCGGAGCTCGCCGCGCACCTCACGGAGCGGCGGCGGCAGCGCCCGCCAGCAGCAGCCACGCACACACACACGCCCCCCCCCCCACCCCCCGCCTCAGCTCTACGCACCGAGCCACCTTCTTGCCCAGGACCGCTTCTGCAGCCCACCACCACGCAATCCTGCGGGGCGGCGGACAAAGTTGCGGGGAAGACCCACCTGAAGGCCACGCGCGGCGATCGGCTGCAAAAAATTCCCTCCAAATTTAATAAAAACATTAATTATTCCCCAGCACTTCCCCCTTGGAAGCAGCGAGCGCCACTGACAGAGCTCAATCCCGTGGTTTTTCCTCTCCTCCTCCTCCAGGGGCCCCAGAGCCGCGCCGGCGGATCCCCGCCGCCCATTGGCTCTCCGCGCCCCCCGCCGGATCGCCGGATCGCCGCCCGCCCCGGCCCCGGCCCCGGCCCCGGCCCCACCGCCCCCCGCCCCGGCCCAGCTGCGAAAGCGAGGGGCAAGTCTGTGCTCTCCCCTCGGCTCCTCTGCCGGGGGGGAGGGGGGACCTTGCGGAGGATCGGAAATCGCGACTCGGATGCGCGGCGGTGCCGCCACAAGGATCCAGGGATCCTGCTGCGGGCACACCATGTTCCTTACACCCCTCGGGTAGCAAGGCAACCCTCTCCCCTCACATAGTTTATTTAAAAATAATAACAAAAATTAAAAGTTTCGCCTTCCTGACAGCGAAAAGCAAAACATCCCCCCACCCCCACACACAGACGCCGTCTCTGGCGGCAGAGTAGTCCCGCAAAACTTCGCGGGAACCCAGAGGTGAGGAAAAGGTGAAGGCGGCCAGGGGAGACTTTGCACCGCTCCGTCAGGATCTAGTGGTATCGCAGAGTGGTTGCGTGGTTGTTTTGGGGGTTTATAGATGAATCATAGAAAGCAATTGTTGTTTCTACTAGGATGACATAATTTCTAGGTTTTGTGGACAGAATTTGGCAGCAGCCAGGGACCGGATCTAGGGACTTTTTTTGGTGCAGTGGTGCCAGGACCTATCAAGTTCAGGATTTCTGAGGACTTGTCAAAGGAAGTGAGCTTTCTTTTCTCTGTATGTTCCTGTTGGAGGGCTCTGAGTGGCTGTTGGAGGGCTGTGCCCAAAAGCTCTGCTTTTTCTTCCACTGCCAAAATAGAGCAAAACAGATTGTGTGGTTTCATATAGCAGCTGTATTTGTCCTCTCATTGAGCACTGAATTCCAGATATCACAGGAATCAGGTGGGTATTCATGACACTGCCTTGCTTTAAGTTACGAAGTTTCAGATTTTTATGATCTGATACAGTTCAACAATTAACAGGCAGAGCCCCAAGCTAGCAAGCCCAACTTTGCCCTCAGCTCTTTCTGAGGGTTTTCTTTATAGCTAGGAGTGTAACAGCAATAAAAGAAACCTGCTTTTGCATAAATTGCCTGTAGTGGTATTAACAAAATTCAGGCTACTTCTTCTATACTACTTTGTTGTGAAAATCGCAGGTGTTTCACTACACTTCATTCTGATACATATTACTTTCTACTACAACCTTTTTTTTTTTTTTTTCTTTTCCCCCTCCTTTCTGATCTCACTATTCATACTCACTTGCTACTTGTCCTGTCCAACCAAGGAAGAGAGAAGGATCATGTTCCCACCACTTCTGTCCTTCCCGTACTGCCTTGACAGGGAAAATGTCTGCCACCAGCAGTTTTATTCTCTGTGTTCTTGCTTCTTCTGTTTCCACACATGCATCCCAGCACACCTGGAATTACAAGAAAGTAATTATACTCTAAATGTTGCATAAACCTATAATCATTTTATTCTGTTCTTGGCCAAGTTTCTGAGTTGCTGCTCCTGTAAGCCACTTTCGTGATGTAATAGAGGAATAGAACTCTACCAAATGCTCCAGGTACAAATGAAATTTCCTGGATAATGAAGCCATAATTCTCTTATTTATACAGCTATCCAGTCTAAAGCAGCTGCCAAGCCAATGATGATGGCCTTGTGGAAAGGCCATGGCTACAGATCCGTCCTTGGGGAGCCTATGGCCACTTTAACCCATGGACCAGCAGAACTGATGAAATTTCTGTCTCCAGTCATCCATGCCACTCTGATGAGCATCTCGTCAACCAGCTCCTAAAGTGCCAGACTTCACTGTGTACTCTTTCTAAACTGAAATCAGTGATAGATTGGCTTACCTTTAAACAGTGCACTACTAATTGTTGGTGTGTTTTAAAAGTTGCTGCTCAACAGTTGTTCAGATTGATGGCATCCCTGGCAGCTAATTAAACGAGCCCAACTGAAGTTTCCAAGGGACTTCAGACCCATCAGCTGTTAGGTATCACCTGTGACATTTGCACCTCTGGATCCCATCACTGCACCTCACAGGTTGCTGGCACAGCACCGTGGCCACCGTCTAGCACACACACCCCCATGGCCACAGATTTGGCACCCCAGTTCACAGAGCCAGAGGAGGTCAACATGTAGCTCCAGAAGAAGCGGTGCTTTAAAAGGTGTCTTGACTGGAGACACGCTGTATGGCTTGCTGTTACTCCTTACACCACATGCCTCTTCCTTCCCTCCTCCCCCTCTCTGGCCCTTTCCCACATGCTGGGGAGGAAAGGAAGAGTAAAGGTATTTTGAAGCCCTCTTTATCCTCCTCTCTGGTCATTCACTGTGCTGAGTGGTACTCAGGGAAACTTCACTAACTATTAAGAGGTAGATGCTTACAGGAAAAATAAACAAATAAATGAATAAATAAAAACACCTCACATATCTACTGGCAACACACTCCACAGCCTGTGTGCAGAAATGCAGTCTTATACCATCAGCAGTCACACCTGTCCTACATGTAAGCTGGTGTAGCCACCATAATTATTTTGTAATTTGTTCAAAATTATTGCAACTTTGTTGTGGTTCCTTGTTAATAATGTTTTTAAGTATTAACCACTATTTTCAGAAAACAGCACCTTTTTTTTTAATGATCTTTTTAGAAAACTAAAAAGTAACCTCAAAATCATTTTTTGATTTGAAAAGACTGAACAGGTTTTACCATATTGAAAATATTTTTTAAAAAGGTGCTGAATTTATTTTTTACAAAAAAAAATGGCTTTAAAAATTCAGCTTTTCTAATGGTACTGCTTTAGAAGCAAGATGCTTGTTTTCTTTTAGAAATACACATGTTCAATTACACTATAAAGCTTCATTATATGTTGAAAATTATCTATTATTTCTATTTTACAATGGCAATATATACTCCACATATTTATCTGAAAGAAGACAATGACATATATATTTCTTGCTTGATTTGACACACTATGGAGCTACAAATAATTGCTGTACCATAAAAAAATTGAAGTAAATCTAGACAAACAGAGCAAAGAGAAGGTTTGATAAACAACGGTTGCTCCTGGAAAATGTGAGAAGAATTTAACCATGTAGTAAACCATCATAATCTAGTATGATTAAATTTAAAGTTAATATGAAAAACAAAATGATCTTACTTGATAACAAGACTGAAATTACACTCAAAATTTCTTTATGCTGAAGAAGTAAACCTTTTGGACACCTTCCTAAAATTATGCTTACACAAAAGAAAACTGCTCAAAAAAAAAAAGGATAGTCACAATTGAAATACAATAGGCAAGTAAATTTCAGAATAACCTTAAAAAAAAAAATCTCACTTATTTTTCTGAAATTGTTTAGCCTAACCATTCCTTCCAGGCATTTCCTCAGTAAAAGATTGTACCTATAGTCCTGATGTACAACAAAAGGGATACCATCAACCCAAACAACTGTTGAGCAGGAATTTTTAAAACATAGTCTGTAGCAGACTTCATAAAATAACAACTAAGTATGTGACTGACTACAGGAAAACCATGAAAACCTAATGAGATTTCTGTCTGATAAATTAACCCTTGACCACATATTAACCTCCTGATGCTGACTCTCAGCAGGTTAACGGTGCTTATTTTATCATGATGCTACTGGCATACAACGAAGTAGCATATAACAGCAAAATTAAAAAGAAAATAAAAAACAACAGAGAAATGAATAGTGCAGATGCCAAACAACATGGCTTTTTTGTAAAATCTTTGATTCAAATGCAGCATCCAGGACTGAACATTAAATTAGAAAAATGAAAGTACCAGTAGGAAGAAAACACATTGTTATATCCATAGTCTAAATTATGAGATGTGGAATTAAAAGTACTTGCAACCAAGTATCTTAAAAAAAAAAAAAAAGGAAAGAAAACACGAAAGAAGTAATCCCAGTTTGACTGTATGGATTAATAACACATTGCATACATCATTGTAATTTGAACTAGCATTGCACTAACCTAGAGGCCTCCATAAGTAACTGCATTTAAATGTGTATTTACTTGATAATGCAATGCAAGTAGAGTTTCAGTAAACATTTATGTACTAGAAAAGTATGCTAGCCAGAAAAACAAAAAATTAAGATATTCCACAAACAGTGCAAGAAACCAAATTCAAAACAAATCTTTTATTGCAGAAAAGTGAAAAGTAAATCTAGTTTAAAAGTATTTTCAGCCTTCATAATAATTAAGACTTCAAATTTAGAGTCGATTATAAAATCTTTGGGAAGGAGAAGGCCTGGCAACTCTCTTTAAGCACTGGCTCATTTGTTGACACAAAGTAACCTCAGTATTGTTCTGACTCTGCTAGTAGTCTTCTGGGTAATCACTGCATGGGCAACCCCTGTCATCTCACTGTTGATTTGGTTTGGGGTTTTTTTTGCGGTTTTTGGTTTTTTGTTTGATTGGGTTTGTGTGTGTGTGTGTGTGTGCGTGTGTCTATAAAGGGAGAAAATGATACTTTATTCACTTGAGAAGTAGTGTTGATAATAATAGAAAGTCAATTAGTATTGATCATGAAGATCGTAGCTGCACCTAGCTCCTTAGATTTTCCTAATCTAGCTCCTTTTGAATCAGTGAAGGGCAAAAATCGTGCTACACATACATAGTAACTTCAGTAACAGTTCCTACAAAACAGGAGTGGATCATCCAGACCTGTGAATTGATGCTCAGGAAAGAATGCTCAGCTCTGCATACCATCACAACCAAAGCAGTAAGCAGCCCTCTACCATGAAATACCAGAGAGCAAGTTAAATGACATTTTGATTGACTTGTATAAATCATGACTATCCTGTATCAGCGATGCTCATTTCCTGACCAACTGAGCAAATAAATCAAAATCAAATAAAAGATACAAGGCCAAGATGTAATATAGTAAAAATACGAGTCACTAGAAGAATAAAACAAGTAAAAACACGGAAATATAAATTGAAATAAGCTCTTGCAGGGTCACTGAAGTTCCCAGCTTACTCTCCTTGCAGTTATACTCACAAAATGGCCAGCCATGATTAAGTGATAAGGATGTAGCCTAGAAGTTATTTGGATACAGGACAGTCAAAGGACTTGTGCACAACCCCTAATCTCACATATGGCATTAATTTTCATATTCTCCCTTATGAATACCAACAGAGAATCATGCAAACACTTCAAAATCCTTCACATACTTTATGTGAAATTTCTTCCTAGCTATAGTGCATAGGGGTTGTAGAAAACCTCAAATCTCCTGGTGCAGTTATAGTCTAAGATAAATATGAAGGAAGAAGAAGGAAGAGAAATGTTTAATGATTGTGTTTTCTAAGTTTTCTGGAAAATCTGTTCTTTAGAAGTTGTTCAGTACATGTTAAATGGCTTTGGTCATGATTCACATGCTCCTGACAGCCTGAAATCCAGAAGACACAAAGATGATACAAAGTGCCCTTTCAGAATTACACTCTTATACAAGATGACTATTGGACACATGCTTAGAGCTTGAGTACAGATATTAGCATAGCAGCAAGGGGTCTGTAGGAAAAGAAATACCATTTATTACATGAGTAGCTATAACGACAAACAAAGCAAACAAGCTTCTGGACCCAAAAGAAGGGCCTTACGTTTCTGTTCTTTTGTAGTAACTGGATCAAATGAGCTAGTAAAAAAACCCTCTGTCTACACAAGTTCATTTATGCATGTTGACAGTTACAGTGATAATGAAAATTATTACTATTAGCAGGCAATGGCTATGTTGATACTACATCACATTATTGGCATTTTTGTACTTCACTGTTAATATATTAACTATTTCTGACTTCTCTCTACATCCTAGTCTTCCCATCTGGAGCTGCATATACACATGTGAAATCATGAACAACTATAACCATTGAGACCTAACCATTCAATTTTGCATATCTTTCATTCTGAAACCCAGATGTCTGAATACAACTTCTGAGTATTCCAAGAGAAACAATACTGGAGTCAAAGAAAGAGGACAAAATCTAAGCCCAGTTCCAAGCACATAAAATAACAAGATATTGAAAAGCAGATATAGATTACTTAGAGAAAGGGAAAAACAATAAAAGACAATAATATTTCTTCATGCTTTTCTAAATGGTAAATACCTGTCTTAATAGCAGAAACAAATAATAAAGGCCTAGGTAAACCATGACATTAGCTGAAGAGCGTATTTGTTGTAAATGCTGTTTCAGAGACAAACGCTGCTCCAATCTCCAGTCAACTAGGAAGCTGCTTTGCTGGCAAGAGGGTGAGAGGTATGTGTTGCCATTTGAGTTCAGGTGAGGAATTAACTTCTTGTGTCCACTGGCAGTAGGAAGTATGTGTTTGCTATGAGCAGCTAATGTAAGAGAAAAGGACTATGTTAACTTCTGTAAGGATACTCAGTTCATAAACATTATGTTCTCAGTTTTGCCGTATTTAATATGTTCTGTAATTTTTAGCTGCTGAGAACACCAGCCTTGCAGCAGGGCCCTGCTGTGCCTGTGAAGGTACTGAATAAAGATGCTGGTCTCTGCCTGATAGAGCATATGTGTACGCTCATCAAAGAGCAATGAAAATGTGCCCTCCCTCCTGCCCCAAACTTGTATACTTGAGAGGCAGAGGTCATGAAAGAAGCCATACCTAGCTACTGCCTATATCTGTGCCAGGCAGAGGCATTTTCAATCAGAAGTTTTAAGGCAACCTTTGAAAGAACACAACGTATGAGTTTCCTGAGCTTTCTATGGGAACTTTTCCCATAACAAGTAGAAAGTCAGTAGCAAACATGGGGCACTGCAAACTTTTGTTGTTGTTTGTATGGCTATTGATGTTATTAGACAGCTACCTAGAGCAGACAGTATCACAGTTAGGGTAAACTACATTGCAAAGAGCCAAAGAGCAGAGTGCTTCTATGAAAGACAGTTGAGGAGCGCATAGACACCAGAGAAGGATGGCAATATAGCCAAGGAGCTATTCCTTGGTTGCACTATATGACATGTGCAGGTGGAGGTGCCAAAAGTAAAAATGAAGTTCACAGGTAAGAAAATTGCAGGTAGGCAGTGACTGGTGAAAGCTAATGCTTATCAAAGGTTTAGAATGAGGACTAACAACTATTTTAGCCATATGGTAAGTAAATTCATCATTGGAAGAAATGCCAGGTGGGAAGAAATCACCTAAAAATTGAGCTTAAAGTTACAGGTACAGATGGAATAGGATGTACAGGAATTAGAGACCAGAGTCAACCCAAATGAGTTGTGTAAGTCTTCATAGAAATAATAAATGTCACAGAGGGTATACCAACACAATAACATTTGATCCCTTAGACTTATAAAACATAGAAAGCACAGAACATTTAGAAGCAGGAAGCGATCTTTTCATTCAGTGAATTTAATGTGCTCAAAAACTTTCATTTGCCCCTCCCAAAATCTGTTAGCAATATGGGAAAGCATAATTAACCCTGTTTTCGAAAAAGGAAAATGAGGCTCTTGCAACTATACCAAGGATCAGTAAGAAGGCCTAATGTTGCATGCTGGGAGGATTTCAGTCATATTCAAGAACTTCATTGCTTCTCTGACCTAGCTATATTGGGTCATCAAATTCAGCTTTGATTTTAGAGCCTTCTTCCACATAAAGTGCACAAGGTTACCATAATTTGGAACTTTGCAATTCATTAGCTTTCAGTATTTGAAAAAGAGGGGAGAAGAGAAGAACATGCAACCTTTGAATGTTAGGAATTCAATTTTTTAAGTATCATGTTTTAATAAGGCATCATTTTCTTTAAATTACTGGTTCACATTGTATTTTATTTTGCCCTAGCCATGTTTTGTCTATTATGAAGAACACATTACATTTTAAATTTTCCTGCTTTCAAAGAAACAAAAAAAGAACTGGAAAGCAGAAGCTGGAATTGAAGCCCTCTTATATGTGACAAGGGCTAAATGGCACAAATACGGTCTAGCCCTACCTGCTACTGCTGCTGTTACAGTTAGAGGTTCACCACAGGGAAGTAAACAAGATTAGATGACTACAGCTTGAAGGAAGCTGCCCAGAAAAGGAGCATCTTTCTCTCTGAAATATCTTGCTATGGATCCCCATAGAAATGTTTCAGGCTTTTTAGGAGAAGTGTTCACCAGTGACTTTCCATTACTTTATATTCTTAAACTTGGTTCTATAACTAAAATAATATATCTTCTGAAAACTATCTGCTGCCTTAATAAGCAAACAGCCTGTGTACTGTCCACAAAAAGAGAGCATAGTTCCTGTATTCCTGTAGTATAGTTACATTTCATGGTCTTATATTACTTTCTAAAACATCACAGGTTGGAGAAATTACTCTACTTTAAATATGAAAAGTCTTTTTTACATAAGCAATTCCTCATAAGCCATTCTGTTCCATTTATTTCCTTGTGCATATTATTCTACCTACTCATTTTCATAATAAAAAAAATGTAACTGAGTAGTAGAGACTTTAAAGCCGAAGTCTATACAATCTCCTGTTTTGTTTAAAAGGAGGAATAGGGGGTAGACATTCTAACAAAGTTTCCACTGATCTGGTTTACTCTTTACTGTAGCTTTTTCCTGGGTTCCAGAATTCCTTAGGTTGGTATAATGTTAAATTGGATGGTACCTGCTCTACATAGAATTTTGGAAACACCATAGACCAAGACTTAAAAGTAACAGAATTCTTTTGTGAGGGGTTTTCAGACCCTCTGCAGGAAAAAAATGAACTATTGTAAAAAAGATCCACAGAAGCAGCTGCTCTTAAAATGTCATACATAGACACAAGGGTTGCACAAAGTTTCCACTACTTCTGAAAAAACAAAAAAAGTGTGTTAAAATAAAATAACAACAACAACAAAAAAATCAGTTCAACAAATGCCAGTCAGTCTGAATGGAAATTTTCAGTTTGGCAGAATTTCAGAAATGGAATGGCAGAAGAGAGGCAGAAGGATTTGACATTTATTTGCTTGTGTTTCGAAATCACGTCTTGGTTGAGAAAGAGGGAAGGAGAAGAAATAAACACCTCTAAGAAAAATAGCACTATGAGAGGTACAGTTCATGTTTGATAGGACTGAGATTATGTAATTACATTATGCCATTCATATAATGATCCATTTTATTTCTTAACCTAAGAATTAAAATACAGTAATCATATTTGGCTTTTGAACATAATAGGCTTCACTCGCATTAATTTCTTCAGTTTTGGTTTGGGTTCATCATTCTTTCTTTGTAATTTTAGTTTCAAGTGCTAAGTTTAGCTCTCTTTCAATGTTAATTGCTATGTTTATTTTTCTTTTTAATTTTAGAGGCCTGCAGTACAGTTTGAACTGGAGATTAATTAAATTCCTGGTAAATCACATTCTAACAGGAAATGTTGGAATCCCATTGTGAACAGGGCCAGGCTATATTTAAAAAAAAAAAAAATCATCTCATTCAGCTAGAATCCAGTGCAAATAAGAACAGAAGCTCAGAAAAGCATAAAAATCCTCAGACTGTAGATTTGCCTCAGTCAAACCGTAAGAATGTAAGACTTCTTATATCTAAGGTTACAATCTCTGAAATCTGGTACTTTTACTCAGGATGTTCCTGTTACAAACTCTGTTGACTCTATTATCATCACTATGCTTTCGATGGTGGCCTAAGGAAGAAAGCTGCCTTCTATTCACATCTTACAAAGGAAAGCTCAGATTTAGTAAGCACAGTCTCCTGAGTCACTGTGATTTTTAAATTTTTTTTTTTTTCTTTTCTGCACAGGGAAGATACAAAAGAACATGTTTTTGAATTATGAAACTTTCTTGCTTGCTTTCTCTAAATGTTGATTTGTTTTATCAAGTCTGATTACTAAATTACGTTTTAAAATGGAATTCTTGGCAAAAATACATACCAAATGTTTGAGGGCTAGCACTGACTACAAGTCAAAGAAAAACCTTCCAAGGAGCACTTTCAGTCTTCTAAGTTGACATAAGGATTTTATTGCCTCATTCTCTGGACTGAATGACATTCTTTACTGTCAAGTTCTCTTCACATGGTGTCAAAATATTAATTTCAAAAACTAGAAGATACAGGATTAAAACTATCCTTGCTTCTCAGGGAGCTCCATGGTATCATCATAAAGACGATATCTTTGGTAAAAGTTCCTTGGGTGACACAGATAGAAAGAAGCAGTAATATACACAAAGGACCAATACACACAGACATACCTAAAATTATTCAAAAAAACTAAATATTGCAATCACAGTTCTACCCTTAGGATAGGAAAAATTGTGTACTTGACAGATACTGCTGCTCTGTTTGTTAGGACATACTTGGACAATGCTCAAAAGCTTAAACAATGAGTAAAATGTTAGAGCCACGTATAATTCAGCTCAGCTCAAACGATTAACAACAAGGATGCCACAGATATATACATGAAGTCAAATTGGTTCAAAAAGCCATCCATGCACTATAGTGATAAAACGACAACATATATAAGTATTTTGGCTGAATCACAGAGTTAACATATGGATGTCCATGAAGTACATATCCATATTCCAAATTTAAATATTGAATTCAGACCAGCAAAAGCAGAAAAAAAGAGTAAATTAAACCTTGAAGCTGAGAGCTTGAAAAATTAAAGAAAGAGAAAATATAAATTATTTCACTAAAATAGACCATGTCACCTCTTAAAGACAACCAATGTCAGCTAAATGACTGTTACAAAAGCAGGGTAAAATGCCTTTCTTTCCAACCCCAATTTAACATCTTCCCATATTTATTGATACAGGAATGTATTAACATGTATAAGTGTCCCATAAAGAACTAGAATAAATATATCTACAACTAAGATTATCTGATTTGTACTCTTTATAGAATAAAAGAGGGGAAAAAAAGAAAGACCAACTTCAAAAACCAGGAAAACAAGTATTTGGAAATTCTGGATGTTCAAAACCGGCAAATAATTTAAGAGCATTTATATTTCAAACATATCATTGAAAATTTTAAAGCAGCAGAAAAAGGAGACATCAACCTGATCTTTAGGCTCAAGAAAACATCTTCTGTAGATCCTATCATTTCAGACATAAAAATAGTTTGTTGCCTCAAAGATATCAGTCAGCAGCCTTATGATTAATAACATGAAATTTATGTATTTTGAGATTATGTAAAAGCCATTTTCCAACTTTCTAAGGTCTGCTTGTAAAAACATCATTAAAAGGACCCTTTTGTCCTTTTTTTCCACAATTCCACAAACCTATAGCAAAATATTAGTAAGTCATCATGATTTATTATGAGTTTATTCAAATTCCATATATATCATTTATGTTATTTATTCTGATATTACCTTGACCAAAAGCAAGACGAATCTACTCTCTGCAAAAAGTTTGCAATTGACTAAGTGAAAAATGTTTTACTCATCCAGGGAGTAATTTTTCTCAAGCCGGATATTGCTAACTAAGCGCCAGCTCTCTGTCCTCTTTAAAGAAACTTCCACTACACAAACTTTTTACAAATACACAAATCAATTTTTTTCCGTTCACCTACTTGATATCTCCTAGGCATTTGAGATCTCCATGCATTTGTGCACACTTTCACTGAAAAGTATATGAAGAGGTTTGGCTATACTTCAAGCCCTTTGCACTAGCTGGTTAAAAACACATTTCCTCTCACAGTCTGAAAAGGATCATGAGAGAATCTGTTGGTCTATAGGAGTAATCTTTCCGTGCATATAGTCTCTTTCGTAGGGAACTTCACCTCGATTTGTTTTCTGAACTATCATTTCTGACTCAGCTTGAAGACTTAACCGAAACTTTGCTTCTCCAAAGAAAAAAATAATTAAAATTGAAGTTCAAAAAAGGCACATAAATGAAATTATTACTTAAAAGGACTCTTTCAGGATCCTAGAAAATTGTTCAGAGTTTAAAAATGGCACTAGAGAATCCCAACCACCCAAATCTGAAAAAAATCAAAATATTTTTTTGTTTTGACACTTAAAAATATTAGGTTTCCTTAGAAATTTACTTGACACTTCAAAAAAATGTTTTAAAATAGTAGATAGAAATATTTAAAATTAGTTTTTAATGTTATAGATATTTTTGACTACTGAATTTTAGAAAATATTTTAGCTGTTTTGAAACCAATTCACCTTTCAAGTTTTTGGAACTGCCCCAAGAAAAGTCAATTATTTACATAGTTTTAAACCGGAATGACCAGTGGCTACAAAGAGGAATACTGGCCTAATTTCCAGTGTATGGTACAGTAATGAAGGATGATTGCACTAGTGCTTCTGTAACTGTTTTAGCATTCCTCCTTACTAGAGAAGAGCAATTGTACACAGCACTGATTTCTTCAGAGCTGAACGAGGAACTCGATCTCAGGGCACGAAAGACTGAGACAGTGTTTGTAAAATTCTTTTGACAGCTTTAGAAAAGGGATGTGATTTTACCATTTCCCAAATATTGGTTGTTCCTGGTGACTTTTGAATCTCCAGAAGGCACCTGGTGGTACAGAAGTACTTTCTGCATAAACTAGCTTAGGTTCTTCAGTAGTATTTCCATGCCACTTTGCTGCAAGAGCATAGTAAGTCAAGGCTGTAGAGATCATTTATTACCAGTTCTAAATATTTCTCATTTATTCTGTGGCTCTTTTTAACCATAGGTCTTTTATTCCATGTGAAGCAGTCAGCTAAATGTAGCTTACAGTGTTGTGCAGCCTATGAAATTTTTCAGTCACACTCAGAAAGCCCTTATCAGACTTTAAATTCAGAGTTGTCTCCTTAGCACAAGCACCTCCCTCCTCAGAGGTAAGAGAGACCAAATACTTCTGGCATTTACTGAAAAAACAAAACAAAACAAAAATCCCATGAACAGCAAAAAATATCCCAAACAAACAAAAAAAACCAAACACAATCTTGTATGGAACTGAGCACTTTGGGAAAATGCTGGAATGGCAACTCAAAGAATATTGAGCATTTAAAAAGCAGCAGTATTATATTAGGTTTAATATAGCAGAGAAATCTGTGCTGCTGCTACTGTCTGACAAACACCTCTCAGCTTTTCCAAGGGGAACACTTCAAAGGCAAGAGTGCAGTTGAGTCTTGATGAGCATTTAGGCTTAGGCTTTTGAGCAAAGACTGTCAACACGGATAGTATTCTTGCCAAATGTAGTGGTGCTTTTGCAAGACCACTAAATGCAGTTTATTTTTTCCATCTGAATATAACATTTCTTCTATTTGTCATGGTTTCCATATGGCATCATCTGCTGTTCTGAATGTTTAATGGTGCAATATAAGTATATAGAAACATGTTTAGAAGCCCTCTCTTATCTGTACAAACATCTCCAGAATCAGCTATTACAAAAATACTACACATTGCTTTAGAGTGAAACACTAAACATAACTCACCTCAGCATGAATACAAAACCACATTCATCCTACTTATCACTGTTAATATACATTAATAAACATCAGTATGACAAGTAAAAAAAGAAAAATGTAGCTTGCTTACTTAGACTGATGATGATAGTGTCATATGCTCTTTATTAATAGAAGGGTTTTTTTGAACAGTGATAAAGTAACTGTTAAAGTAAAAGAGAAAGAGCTATCAAAAGTGTTAAATATCAAAGAAGCCACATCTAGCAACCCTAAAGAAGAGATACAGAAAACTGCAAGAGCTGACCAGTTCACTCTGTAGTCATCAGCTGCATGACTTTTGGCATGACCTGAAAGCATTGTCTGAGTTTCCTTTTTTTTTGTTTGTTTTTTATGGGAGAAAAAAAGAAAAAAGCTAAGACTGTGTTTGCTTTAATAGGTCAAATCTTGTAAATCACCTTTGGAGCAGAGCACATTTCACTAATTTTTACATTAAAATTGGCTTTGTCAGTACAAATGCGATACAACAATTTTTATTTTAATTATTGTTACTAGCCTGATTTTCTAGACTAACCCATATACGTTTTCTTGCCCTAACATTTTCCATAGAGGTGGCAATTATGCATAATGAGCTCAGGCCTTTTTTGTCTAGTATAACAACTAGAAGGCTATCCTTGGTAATGCTCAGTGTAACTAATACTGGTGGGGTCGAGAGGTCTTGAGGTGGGACTAGAAAAGCACATACTTGTCATATGCAATTTAGCTTTGTATAGGACAGAAAGCAAATGTTTGTTTTCTATAGCATTTATATCTTCACTAAAACCAAGAAGAGCAAGAACATTCTCCTGAAAGGACAGGATAGGATGGGGTGTAGAATATTGCCTAACAACTCTGATTTACAGGAATTACCTTTCCCCTTGCCACCACACCCCACTGTGATGGCCAAAACAAAGAGCACATGCAGTGAAAAGTAGCATCATCACATGAACACTAGACAGTCAGATGGACTGGATATAGCCAAAATAACAGGTACTTGACATTTTCACACAGAAATTTTGCTTAAGATTTTCACATATACTTCAGAATTTCAGGAAAAAGTTTTTAAAACTGTTGATGGAGATGACAAGAAAAACTTATTCTCACATTTCAAGTCAAAACGAATGTTGATGTTAGATCTCAACTCACACACACCACGCACTACTGACAAGGTGGTAGCAATGACCGTATTTAGAGTTGAGCTCAGTTCAGCTTGGCAAGCTGTGCTAATTGCATGTTCCAGTTCACCTAATTTGCCTAGTGTTTGGAGTAAATGAATTCCTTAAAGTGAAAAAAGAATGCAATTCAAACGATGGTGAGGTTTTTATGTCATATAGTGTATTTTCCTTTTATTGTATTTGAACAGAACAAGTGTGTGGGAAGAAACAAGGAGCCAAAAAGCTGCAGAGTGCATTGCATTTCTCTTGACCATATCAAACTGAAGAGGCTCCAAGAACTTTCCCATGCTTCCCAGAAACATCACCCACACAAGGAACACAGCCTAACATACCGAGGGACTGAAGCTGGGACCTCATCTCTGCAAGTAACAGTCCTTGTAGATTCACAGTTTAAGTGCTTCTGAGAACACAGCTTTGCTCTTTGGCGTACCACAAGTATGCAGCCGTTTTGTTAAAAAGTCCCAGCTGTACAGTAATCAGCACACATTTTAATCCATCCCTTCTCTGCTATGAAACTGCCACAGAGCGAAATAGATAATTTTAACAAGCATCCACTGCATTCAGTTATAATCTTCACTTGAGCCAGTACTTCATTTCTGTAGGTGATGAATCAGTTTACCACACAGAACTGTAAGTATTGGATCTCTAATTCAGAGTAGAGAAGGATTTATTTGGGACAGACAGCATAAAAGTAGAAGGGTGATAAGGGTGTCACCCACACCTTACAATGCTATTCAGAATTATAATATTTTCCTTGTTGTATAATAAGCCAGCAGTTAGGGTGCTACATAGCTCTGCCACTCCCTCTGCCCTCCAACATGGCAGCCATGTCCATCCCTAGGAACAGAGATCAGCCCTTGGTAGCATCATACAGACATTCAATCTGTGCTGTTTGCATCTGAATGTGTGGGGATGAGGTTGGGGTTTTTTTTGTTTGTTGTGGTTTTTTTTATTTGGTTGGTTTTTAAGTCAATAGGAAAACGTGGGAAAAGGCTACAGTAGCATCTACTTTTGAAATAACTATCCTTAAGCAGTAGAGAATTTTTTTACAGCACAGCCAACAGCAAAATGCTGTCTGACAAAACGGTCTGTTATTTATCTGCACAATGAGATCCTAAGTTTGCCAATATCTTAAGGGAAACTTCCTGCAACTCCTTATTGAAGTGAGTGCTTTTCCTTTCTCGTCTTTGAAAATGAAAAGCTTTAAATTTCTAAAGGTGTTGGGTTTTTTTCTAATAAATAACTTTCTTTAAAGTGAGCACCTCAACTACTCCATGCTGCACCCCAGAAGGTTTTGCCAAGTGTGCATGATCACTTGCTCCTGGGAAAGGCCTAATCTCGCTCTTCATCTGGGAAGTTTCCCTGCCCAGTATCCAGCAGCCATGTCAAAGGGCACAAACATCCCTTTTCCAAACTACATGGCTTTTAATAAACTTCAACATGGAGGCTGTAAAGAAACAAGGCAGATGAAGAGCCTGCAAGGGAAAGTTCTCAGTCATGTAATCACACATATAGCTGCTTTTCCCCCTAAAATCTCTGAAGAAATATTCCGTATTATACATACATGGACTTGAAATGGACTGTTCTGTCTGGACATGTAAAACCAGTCTGTCCTTGAGCTGTCCTTTTGATTCACCTGGATATATTATGCAACACCATCATCTGCCAAAAAGCAGCAATGCAAAAATAATTAAGTATGGAAATATTTATAAAGATAATAGTATAATTTGTGGATGAAGACTGCCAAGTATAACTTTAAAAATATTCTAACAGAAGTAGCAGATTGTATAACAATAATAGTTAGACTATGATTTGGGTTTTATCATAATCTGAAGATCTATTTTCATTATTTTTAAATTCTCATTGATCATAAAAATCAAATTGGTGAGTAAAAGATTTCACTTTGGTCTTGTCTGTGAATAACTCTGTTTCTCACATAAAAATTACAGTTAGCTTTATTTAAAATACTATTAGAGACTAGATTGTTGACCAATAAATATTATTAATATATGAAATTATGTAAATAAACTGTTAAAATAATTCTGATAGCATAATACAAACAAATTGAAAATACCATTAATAAGTACATCTAATGTATTTGCATATAAATTATAGGATTTAAATTTGTCACAAAATAAATTAATAAAAGTTTCTTTCTATGTTCTCTAAATTTCAGTCTAGAAATGAAGCTGAGAAATACTTTTAAATTATTTCAGAAAATTATTTAGATCTATATTTACCTAAGAAAAATACATTTTTCATTTCGAGCATTCATTAGGCCTTTCCCAACAAATTTATTTCATCCCTATGTTTTTGAAAGGAAATACTTTGTATTGGAGAGTTAGAACTATGGTTCTGACTATAAAGGACCAAAGGATACAAAGGTGTCTAAAGACACAGAATATGTTGCTCCTAACCCACACTGAAGTCTATAGGGGCTATGCATTACAAACATATTTAGAAGCTAAAGACTAATATTAATCTAGTCCTAAGTGTCAGCAAGCTGGAAGAAAAAACTATTATCAATGTATTTGCATGAGATTGTGTTCCGTGTTTGGGGAATTCAATCCACAGCGTAGAGTGCTGTAAAAGAAAGAGTGCTGTATACTAAGTTCCTTAAGGAAAAAAAAAAAAAGGCCTGAAAAACCCACTCCCAAAACCACTTTACAGTGTGCTACAGGCTAAATACCTTTAGCTGGTTTGATATCTGTCTACATGGATGAGTTAAAAGGAAGTGTCTGCCAAAATATCCAAAGATTTTGAGAAACATTTTAAGAAAGAAATTACTTGGAAAGAAAAGTGCCATTTGTGCTACACATTGTCATAGTTATTGGGTTTTAGAATGTCATGTTTTTAGATACTGTTATTTATTGCTAAAGCATTTCACTCTTTTCTATTCTTTTGATTTGACTGCACTTCAACTATAGGAGTACTTCCTTGGGAGGTCATGTGTGACATACAACCATAAATATCTGGCATCTTTTCCAAAGCATGAGCAGTGGTGCATCTTCTAAACTATATAAGCATATACACTGCATCTTGAGAATCTTAAAAGTGCTTAAAAATCAATAATTGAGTGTTTTGTATGAGCATCATCAACTCTCTAATGATGGCTTAAGAGGACTTTAAAAAAAGGTCATTGTGTAATACTTGAGAAAGTGTAACTCCTCTCAACTTCAGCATTAAAACACCTCTTCATCTTAAAAATAATTGCATAATAATTGCATGTAAAGCAAATAGTTTATTTCCATGTATTGATATTGCATACCAAAATGCAATGTTGAATGACTAAAATTTCACTGTAGCTACTAGTTACACAGACACACGGAAAATTTTGGTATACGGCTTTTGGAAACAAAATAATCCCCATGTATTTAAAGTCTAATTCTATAAAAGACCAATGTTCTCAAAAAATTAATGTAATTCATTGCACTGTAATTGACACATGGCCTCCAAATACATAGAAACTGATCCACTTCAGACCATTGTAATGTGTTGTAATCTTAGTACCATAGCTTTTTAGACACATGCAGTTGAAGTCACATGATGGGTTTATTTGTGCCAACATGTGGGACATAACCAGCTGCAACAAGCAGTGGTTTGGACACAACTCCTACATCTCCGGAGGAGACTTTGATTTTTTTGTATAGATATAATGCACACTAATGAATGGCCCTATAGAAATGTGCCATATTAAATTTTAAAACAAAGCTGCTTTTTTAGTTAACACTTGAATTTTTAGTAAATCAATTCAGAATAACAAATTTTCCTGGGAGATTACGCTATATGAGAACAAATGCCTGTAAAATACCTGTTCGAGCTACTAGGACTTGCTAATTTTAAGTAAGTAACAAATCCACAAAACTATCTTTCATTCTTTTCAGGACCTGTAACAGGGTGCACTCAGTTTTCAGGTGCATGACTGGCTGATGGAAATGTTGGGATTCTACAGTCTCCACACCTTGCAAAAAGAAAATATTGCCCACTGAAATTTTATTGCTAATGCAAATATCACTAGTGTAATTACATGCTGCTATTGTAAACATATGATGCAAGTTCAGGCAGAAACTTAAAATACATCTGACTTTCTAATAGGAGAAACACATAATCCTTTGTGCTTGGATTTGATTTCAGGACTGAAGGTGCTAATCTTAGAGAATAGATACTCCACCTGTAAGAGATAAGAAGGACAAAGAATCCTGAAATAAAATAATGTTATAAAATTCTGTTAAGTTTTTATTAAATTGTCTTTTAAATAATGTTTCCCTTTTCAGAACAGAATTTCCTTTCATCCATTTTAGTGTAAAATGCTTATTACAGCTTCCATGTAGGGGGAAAAAAAAAATTGTATAAGGGATCCTTAAGAAATGCTCTCCAAAACACTGATTTATAAAATCTGAAGCAGATTTCAATTGAGATTTTTCCTCTATTTTCAAGTTTTTGTAGCTAGCTGAGCCAAATCGTTCTTGGCTTTTTCTCCCTTTCCAGTTTTCATAGGATTACTGTACAATACTTCTGGTTTTAAGAAATTCATATTAACGTTACAGATAGCAAATGACTCCATGATTAAAAGGACCATAACTTCTGATATTGTAAGGGCCCCAAGTGTAGCTAAATCAAAGCACTTCCTCTCAGGGGTGGTGGAGGTTATGTAAATCCCATCAAGAATATCTAATGTCACCTGCATGCCACAAGTCCTCCATACTGTGAGATTGGAGGGGTTACTCAGGCCAGTTGAAAAGCACTGACTAGACCACACACAACACTGAATGGATCCACCCACATAAAAACATGGTAGGAATGGAAGAGCATGCTACAGGTGTTGTTTACATTTTTTTTTTCTTGCTCTGTGGACTTAAGAAAATGCCTACTTTTTCTTCTTACCCGGTCAAATTTGAGTAAGAAAGGAATCAATAAGTAAACACTGAGGAGAGAAATAGATGGTGAATGATAAATTACAAGGATCAATTTCATAAAACCTATCAGGCCATAATAAACATAGGCCATCTCTGAACAGAATAAAAGAGATGGTTTGCTGGATAAAGTGTTTGCATTTGTTTTAATAGATTTTTAGTAAGGGTTTTAATGCGATCTGTCCTGGAAGGTTTATAGAAGAAATGGAAAAATGGGCTGGAAAACACCTCAGAAATCGGTCCAGACCATCGTCACACACAAGCCACACACGTAACAAAAGCCACCCCTAACACGTTTGTGTAACCACCTCCTAAAAACCACCAGCAACAGAGACTCCACAATCTCCCTAGGTAAACTGCTCCCGTGCTTAACTATCCTTTACAGTAGTATTGTTGTTCTTAATCGTCAGACTAATCACATCACTTCTTGCCCTATCCAAAGACAAAGAGCTCATTCTTTCCTTTTTAGCATCAACTTTTTTTTTTTTTTTACACATTTAAGCCCTAACATTTCTCTGCAATCTTCTGGTTTCCATACTAAACAACCTCAATTCTTCCATCTTTGTACACAACTCAGCCTCTAGCCCTCGGAGTAAATGTAACTGAGTAAATAATACACGAGGGTAGCTACTGCAGATAAAAACATAAAATAATGTTAATTCCAATATTATGAATAGTCTACAGTCATGTATTGAGAGTAAGAATTAAAGGAGACCATAATTATATCGACATGGATTCTCCCATGAAGCCACTTGCAACCTTATCTAATACAACCTTCACGATATTTTCTTCTCATTTATGCAGATACCATCTCCTTACTACAGAAATGGAAGTTAAAAATCAGGTATAATGAGAGTAGCTTTTTTCCCCACATATAGTTATTTATAGCTACTTGCATTCAAATGAAGATCAGCATTAGCTGCACATAGGATTTTAAATAAAGTAGCATATAGATAAAAACTACATTCTAGACTTTCAATTACATGTCAAATATTTTTTAAAATGTAAATCAATCAAAGAGACTATTGCAATTGTGAACAATATAAAATGAACTATGACTTGAAGTTACAAATTAGTATTTACTAGAAGAAGCTCCTTAAAAGTATATTTAATTAGACATTCCATGGGATTTTTGTGTTATCTTACCCTCATCGTCATCTATATAGATCTTGTTTTTCATATGGCAGTTACTTTAAATTCCAAGAAGCCAAAATCTAACATGCAAATTGTTAGCCAAAAATAGGATTTTATTCTAATTACAATTGTTTTCCACTGACATCTTTCCAACCATAGAGCAGTTGAATGCAGTATTATGTTTACTCTGAGCCAGCTTCTTAAAAATATAAAATAAACACTTTTTTGCCCCCTCACTTCATTTTTTGACCTTTTAGCCTTACAGAGTAACCATTGGTTACTGTCCTCGGAATTTGACCTTGCACTATGTCAGTAGCTTTACTCATGTCAATAGTCTAATGAAGGTCCAAAGCGCTCTTCGTGCAACTGAACTTATTAAGATACAGTTTAACAGTATATTTTTAACAATATATATTAAAAATATATATTGTAAAAAATGACCATTAAAGAAAACTAATTTGTATGCACTGTAGATATTTTTATGACCTTTTATGTATGACTTAATTGTCAAAGACATGCAGTAATGATTCAGAACGACATTGAACCAAGTCTATCCAGAGATGTATTCCACACACGTCAATGAATGTATCTAACACGTCTGAAAAGTGACTTTAGGACTTCCACTGAGGATGCCACTTGCAGAGTTAGTACACTTCCACTGATATTACAATAGATCACTGTCTTTTACACTTCCTTTGTCTTCTCAACTATTATGATGTCAATAGTGAAGTCTATACATAATTTGGCTACTGAAAGGTGAAAGAGAAAAGACATTTTTAACATCTTTTATATCTAAAATGTAAATATCCAGTGCATTTAGATAGACTATGTAATTACCCTCTCTAAACTACAGAAATAGATTTCAGTATGAAAACTCCCTTTGTATTTCCAATATATTCTATGAGTTTTGAACAGATAGCTGGTACTGATTACTTTTTTTTTTCCCCAGAAAGAGATTTATTTTTTTCATCTTTGGAAGAGATACACTTTATGATAGATTGTGATTTGGATTACAAAACCAAAAATTATGAAACACACAAACAATTGCATGAAGAGAAGAAAGAAGGTAAGTAAAACCTTCCTCCTGCACTCCAAATTACTTCCTACATCCTTGTTAGGATTTTCCCAAAACAAAGAGAACTTCACAACTGCTATTTCACCCATCCAAATAAAGAGATAAACAGTGGGTCTTTTTCCTGCTCCCAGACTACACAACACAGTTCATCTTAGTCAATATGGAGTTGGTGGACAAACTCTTTGCAAACGGTGTGAATTTACTTTTGCCAAAAGAAGAAAATCTGCTTAAGACACAGACTCATTCAAGGCTTTTTCAATGTCAAAGACCAAGCTAGCCATAACTGATCATGTTTAAGAGCTGCAGGTTACCTTTGAAATAATGAAATATGGTGCCAAAATCTAATTTGGAAACTCTTTCCTTTCCTTGGCTTAAGTGAGATTTTTAATTTAATTTTATTTCAAGGTGTTTTGCTAGTCAATTAAATACAATGTGGTGATGCAGAGCCCAACTGAGATCTTTTGTGAGTGCAATTCTTCAGACAGAGCACCGGTCTCTCAGATGCTAATAGCTTCTTCAGTATGCAGCAGCCTCCAGCATTCAGGGGTGGTGTGACAACATACATGGAGACAGAGGTATGACTGTAACCTGAACCTTGGTATAGATCTGTCTGCTTTCTACCTTATCGGTAGTTTTCATGTCTCTTCTCTGCATGCTGTGTCTCACTTGACTCTTACTTTCTGTATATTGATGGAGACTTTGAAAGCCAAAAACCACCGTACGGGCAGGAAATGCAAAGTGTGGTCACTTTCTGCAACCTATTATATAAAATAAAACTGCTCAGTATCCTTTGTGCAACATGAGGTTTCATTTATTGATCCAGAGTAGCATCATCATACCAGAAAATTCTGTAATATATTGCTACCTTTCAACAACTCAAAGGAAAAAAAGAAGAGAGAGAAAAAAGATGGAGAGACAGATAAACATAGCGTTGCTGTCCATGTTCTATAAAAGTCTTATCTAATCCATGTAAGATCTGTCTGCAACTGCAAATAGCTATGAACTTCTCCTTATCAAGCAGACATCTTCTTCCTGTGCACAGACTCCAAAACGATATCTCTAGCAGATTCATAATTTTTTGTGCTGGAATGTGTGCATTCCTATCTTTCCCACACTACCCTTTAAGGTAGATAGCTCTACTAATGTCTTTGTAAAGTAATCCTGGGTATTCAAGAAATCAAACATGAATGTATTTTGTTGAACCGTATCTAAGCCCAAGTAAAAAAGATGTACAGAAACAACTCATTTAGAATGGTTGATAGGGATGTGCAAAACAGATAAATATCTTGTCATTATATTCTTAAATGTCCTGTTCCAAATCGTAAAAATACGTGCCTTTTGACACTTTATCTTCTCTCTAAACTGCTGTGAGAGATGGACTCTATGATGGCCACCGGTCCACGACAACTGCCTTTTTCTCTAGGATTCCCTGCACCTGCCCAATGGATCCTTTATGTCCCCTGAAGATTATGCAAACAGAGAAAGGTAATTAATAGGACTCTACTTCTTTGTATTGATGAAGAAATTAGTAATTAATGACTAAATGATATCTGGATATTCTAACTATGTAGGTTCAGGGAATGTTCAGATTTATAACACATACCTTTCCTACTAAAAGAGTATACACCTTTTTTCCTCCATTCCTAGAATGATAGGAATGATATCCTAAATCTTAGGGGTCCTGGTGGCTATCAGTCAAGCAATATGATAATTTTTAATGGACAAGATAATAATAAAGAAAGCTATGGCATGGATTTCAGTCATATATTTTACAGGACTTGAATTCAAGTTTTATCTTGGTGTTGGTGTACAAACAGGTTTCAGGACCTTTGTACGCTTGAAACTACTATTTTGCAGAAGTAATTCACAACTTCCTGCTGAAACCGTAAAAGGGCACCAGTCAAGAAGGCTGCTCAGGCACAAAACAACACTAATTCTTATTCTGCTATCCACAACTTGCTGAGAAGGAAGTCAAAACAGGTGAACAATGAGAAGTTTCTGAGAATATTTCAGAGATGGACAGAAAGGCTATTCTGCAGTAGATAGTTTGTTCTGCTGCTAACTTTCCAGGAAAAATACAGACAAACTCTAGACAATGTTACATTTGGTACCTATTGCAGACAGGATAAATGAGGAATATCCAGTATTCTTGGCAGCTAGATCAAATGGCTGTAAACCCAAATGAAGAGGAAAAGAAATCCAGTATGATAACAATGTTCTCAAGTATGACCCTGTACTGAAGAAAGACAAATTAGAAATTATCTTTCTTGCCTAGATTTTTTAAACATCCAAGTTTAGAGTTTTTTCTTTAATTTCTTTAATCTGCCTGTTAGGTGCCCTAAAGAAAAAAAATTAGCTTTAATGTACGTCCACTACTATAAATAGAGGAAAAAAGTTTTAGAGCACAGAACTAGAAACAGGGGGTTCTACGTGGTCTAGACCCACCTCAGAAGACTTCTTCTGTTACCCTGTTTCTTGTGTACTAGGTTCACAATCTGCTAAAGCACAGTTTAGCATATACATATAGCTTTAAGATACCACGTGTAACATTTGGAATTTTTGAAATAAACCTCCTCCCGTGCAAGGTGCAACTCATTATAAATATCGAGCAAACAAGCATCTGTCTTGCTTTTCAATAGGACTAAAAAGTAAAAAAAAAAAATGTATATAGAACTAATTAAGAATCTTTAGGACAAGATAATGCTCTTGACATAATTGTTCTTTAATATTTCTAATGTGGGATTTTAGTATTAGGTCTCCCTAATGGGGAGGTCTCCCTAGTGGGGTCAGCAACTACCTAATTTCCAGTGAATGACTTGGCTCTAATCTCTACAGAATGCTTGAAACCCTTCTATTTAGTATCCAGAGGTGGATTTTTTTATTATTGTTGTCTTTACTACCAAAGTATAAATTTATCAAAACATTCACTGTAGCCTTACCTAATATTCAACCATTATTGACTGTCTGCTGAGGTTTTATCGATGAGCAGTATTTATTCACTGAGAAGTATAGTGATGAAGCAATAGTTATGAACTTCTGCAAGTTCTGCTCCTGTCTCCAGCAGAGACAAAATGTACAAATGCCTTCTTGGAAGAAAACTCAAGCTTTATTCTTTTCCACTTCAGTGGAAAGAAAAAAAATCTGCTTTGAAAGCAACAGCTTTTAATTTTAAATTTGGGTATACTGTCATTATTCACATAGCTTAAATGATGACTTCAAATTATGACTCCTAAGTTTGTTTATCAGAACTGCACACCTAATTGGTCCTATCTCCTTTCCCCAATGCATGGAGAATTACTGCAGTGTGCTCATGTATCCATATTTCAGTATAAATTTTGTCTAGATATTACATAAAAATTACAACTTTGTTCATATAAAACACATATTGGAAGGGGTGGTGTTGTGAAAAATGTGGAAGACCAGCAGAAAAGGAAACAACATGTTTAATACTATAACAAAGACAATAAAAGTTACTGAGCAGCAGGCTCAAGGACTTTATTTCCACTTGGATGGTAACATGTGTTAGGTCAGTTGTCTTTTTCTAAGGAGATGGCGTTTGACCTTTCCAGTGAAAAGAGTTTGCTAAATTGCTTCCTGTTTCAGAATCTCTGAAACCACAGGGTGAACACCCTCAAGAAACCCGAGTGGGTTGAATATGGCCAAAGTGGATGCTTCAGGAGCTTCTTGTACTAGGGGAAACTCAATTTGCAAAAGAGTAAAGGTTGAAAGATCAAAGATCATGAAACACAGAAAAAATAGCAGTACAAGCAGTGACTCTTTTGCTTTATAAGTCACAAAATGTGTAAGAAAAAAAAGGTACCTGGATTCATCTTCTGTATCACAGTGGAAAAAAAATATTCAAGTAGAAAATGTTTTTCTTTGAAGAAAAAGAATTTAAAAAAATAAAAAAGCAGAAAGTAATCCTGCTAGCTTCTTGCTAAGTTTCTACAAAATAATCCTTGCAGAAGTACTGAAATAAGCTGCACATGTAGCAGTGGTAAGGTTTAAAAATAAGGAAGAAAAAAAATAGGCCTTTTTGAAACTAAGTTTTATATCACACATATATTCTGGGATTTGAGCATGTTCTACTTCTGTTTTGAGGTACCAAATGTGAAGCATTAGGTGATAACAATCAAAACAGAGAGAATTCACTAAAAATAAGTATGTGTTACTGTCATGGTCCGATGGCTGCAGTAGCGGGCCGCCGGAAGTCAGGATGGCAAGTAAATTAAACGTTTGCTTTCAAGGTGTGCCTTTGAATTGTTACTAGATAGGCTAGATAGACCACATCCCCCAGTCCTGGGGGATGCCTGTACAGGCATCCCACTGCTGAATAGTACCTAACTCCCAACTCCACAAAAATATTGACAACATGACAAGTTATTGCATACAGACACACGTAGTTGTTAGGTATTCTCTTCTAAGTGTTCAAATTTAAATTTCACTTAGATTTTGATTAAAGTTTTACATGCATTCTTAGACACTTGAAATGTTAGGTGAAACCACTGAACTGGAACACTTGCAGAGGTATTTAGTTTAGTTATATATGTCACATTACATAAATACTCAATTGTTCTTCACTCATTCACATTCAAACTAATTTTCTTAGCTTATTATAGAGAAGCAAGTTCTGAGTCAGTTCCCAGTCACCGAGAACACGTTCTTAGAAAACTATCTAAGAGTGAAATAAGTTATTTTTGCTTCTATTCCTCATCTTGTAAGATAGCATAATTTTACATTTTTTCTCTAAGTGTCTGCAGTTTTGGAGTTTTTTGTTGTTGCTTTAAAAGCTCTTTTTTTATTACATTTTTTGTCTTTTCTGGCAATATTATCATGGGGCTTGACATGCTTAGCATTCAGTCATTGGTGGCCAAGAGCAACAAGTTAAACTGAAGTTGTACCAATGCCTATTGTGCCTGCTTTGGGAGTATAAAATTTACCAACTGCTATCAAAAACTTTAAGGCAGTCACTGTAATGTGCACGAAGTTTCTGGGTCCATTGTGTTATTGTGCTGTATGAGTAGAATAACACATGTATGTAGCACTTTTATAATGAGGTACAGTTTTGTAACCTAATCAACTTTCATGGCAATTTTCAGCTAGAAGTCTTGTGGGTGAAATTTTCATTGGAGTCTATCTGTAGTTCACTGCATTGCAAGAGAAAACTCAGGAAAGCATTTTGCCTTTCCAAAAAGAAATCTCCGATCCCTGTAAGATCTTCTCTAAAATTCTCCACAGACAAAAAACTTAAGGGATACTTTGCTTTAAAAAAGAGTTTCTTTAACTGGTTTATATATTACAATTATCCAACACTAGCAGCAGATTCCCTAGTCTATGAAGTGGAACTGAACTGTGTGAAAATGGTGCTTACTATGCAGAGACACACACAGACTTTTGTCTGTCCAGGGAACTTGCATCCTCACTCACACCAGTGCTGTTATCTTTTCCTTACTATTAGGTGACCTGATGTAGCAGATACCAAAGCCAACTGTGCTGTTTAAGGGGATGTTTTTACCCTCTTTCAGGGAACCAATAAAAAATTCCCTCACGTAATACACCTCCATTCTCAGAAATATCAGTCTGATCAGTAACTTCCTGAGCTAAAGCAGACTACGAGAGAGCTTACTAGGCTATAGTGTGACCTATGTACACAAGGAATCTGTGCAGTGTTCGAATTTGGTTGCACAGGAGGTCTAGATGTTCAGTGGAGAATGTCTAGCCTGCAGACTGAGAAAGTGCTCTTCCTTGTGCTTGTTTCAAAACAAGAAACCACCAGACCAAGTTTATCACAAGGTATAAATAAAGTTTATCTTTTCACTTACCTCAGGAAACGTTTGACTCTGTTTATTCAGGATACTTATGATTCAATGACCTTAAATACAATAGCAATAGGTTGGGAGATGTTTCTTCCTTTTGACTTTCTAAGTAGCATCTGTCATCTTAGTTTGGGTATTGTTCTCAGCAGGATGACAAATCTCACACTGAAGTGAGAGAATCTATATTTAAAGTCTGAAACCTAAGGATTCTGAAGTTTTCAGTAAGAAGCTCTTTTCTGGGTAGTACTTTGCATACCAAATGTGCTTGACTCAAAGAAAAATAGATGGCACAGAGTCAGCCAGTCCTCTTTGGTTATAAACATCACCAAAAAATAGGAAGTAAAAAATTGGGTTAATGGTTCTATTGATGTAGAGAGCAGGAAGGAAGCCAGTTGATACCACTACAAAGTGATAAATACAGTAAAGCAGTCCCTCAGTCCCTACTGATGAAATGAATAGGTTCATTCTTAGTAAATAGAAATGTATGGTACACCTGTGGAATTGGAAAAGAGCATTCATACATGTGCAATGCTATTTTAGAGGGTTACGTATGCGATGTGTTGTTATAAATGCTCTAAAAAATGGAGAGAAGTGTTAAAATAGTAGAATCTACTAAAGTCCTCTGAGAACAGGTATCACAAATCATCATTGGAGAAGGTAACATTTCAGAATGGTTTAATTCAAAACAGACAAATAACTGCAGAAGTTTCCTCTGCTTATTTTAATCAAGGGTATGTGCTCTCAAACTATAAGTTAAATGATAATTATTATGCTGTTTGAAGGAGTAAAAAGCTTTAGGAATAATTCTAATCAGCTGCTCATAATCACAATTTTATTTCCTATTCATAGACAAATAATTTAGGTGGATACTGCAATGTACTGCAGAATTTAAGAATGAGAGAAGTTTGGTTAGATTGCAAATTAAGAAAGATAGTGGGTTTAAAACCAGTCTAATTGGTATTGTATTCTATTTTTTTTAAAAGCTAAAATACTTTAATCTTTTTATCAGTGTTGTCATCAATTTATTATCCACCGTTAACTCCATATTTTTCTCTATAAATCTGCTCGCTGCTTTCTCTTACAATTTCTTACCACTTTCTAGTCTTATACAGTAAGTTGCACTATTACCTTTCTGGGTGCATATATCAGAGTGCAAGAAACACACACACAGGACAAGGGGGAACAGTTTAAATGGGAAGAGGGCAGGCTTAGATTAGATATTATGAAGAAATTCTTTGCTGTGAGGGTGGTGAGACACTGGAAGGGGTTGCCCAGAGAAGCTGTAGATGCCTCGTACATGTGTGTTAGTGTTAAAAGCCAGCCTGGATGGGGCTTTGAGCAACCTGGTCTAGTGGGAAGTGTCCCTGCCCATGCAGGGGGCTTGGGACTAGAAGATCTTTGAGGTCCCTTCTAACCCAAACAATTCTACGATTCCATATAGACATTTCTATCTCTCTATAGTAAAAGTCAGAAAAAAATTCAAAAGTTTCTTTTTTAAAAATGCTACACTGCCAGCAATATAGTATTCCTACTAGAATTAGTTTCTTGAATATGAAAAACAAATGTCAAAGTGGAAATCATCTGTTAAAAGTAGCACAACAGGGAATTTTTAAATAATCAGTAATCAATTCTGTTTTCCTGAACTGTTGAATGAAATTAAACTAGATGAATTAAAATCAGTTGGGTGGTGTGAAAAAAAATCCAAATTCCTTTTGACAAGTAAGACTTACAAATATGAGTCAGGTATGTGAGTTTGCCTCAAAGTAGTCATCATTTGTATATATCTGATGTCCACAAGCAAGAAAACCTTAGAAATAACCTAACAATGAAGTCTCAAATTTTATGCAATAGAATGAGGCTTTCTGTTGTTTCTTAAGAGTATCTGCTTAATGGATTGTCAGAAACCTTCACTTTCACAGCATGGTCTACTTATCACTTTTCACAAATCCTAAATGCATACAAACAGTAGAAAAACAAAATCACAATATGATGTGTTTTAAGTCATGAGAACAAAAAATGCCACTTACAGGGAAATGCAGAAAACCCCAACCAAGAAAACAAACCCCACACCACCAAAAAATACCAACACTGAAACAAAAAGAACAAAATGCTCATTTTTCTAAGTCAAGAAAAGGAATAAATCAAGATCAAAAGTACATTGTGTTCTAAATTAAGACAGAGATGAGTGAAAATGTGTTTTTCTTGTGTGCTAAAAGCATTGAAGTTGGAGAAAGAATGGAGATCAGATTTGGAAACTTAAAATTCAATAATAGATGTTGGATTAGGCTGAGTAACAAAATGTCTAAAGCATTGACGTATTAAAAAAACCCAAACACCAAACAACAGAGAAGTCCAATACAAACTTAGTTGCTACTCATAACATAATGCAAGGTGAACATAGAAGGCCATTCTTCTGGAATGCCAAAAACCACATTAGTAAACACCACCCAATTGAACGTACCTGCCCCTGTTATCACAGCCACACTGACAGTGGCAGTCACTGCTGCTCCCACAGTGTCTGGCTGTGTCTGTCCTCTTACCAAGCCCATGATGCGAACAATGGAACTTCTAATTATTCAGTGAGAGGAAAGCTTCCCTTATGATTCCTCCCCTCCAAAAAAACCCAAACCAACCAAAACAAACCCTCACACGTGCCCCACACACACTTCAAAGGTAAACAGCACGAGCATCTGAGTATCTCAAGGAAAAACTGTGAACAGCCTTGTTTTTATTGTACTCTCTATAAAAGTATTCCTATTTATGTCCCTGACCTGAAAGAAAATCAAGGCAAAACCCAAGATCTTTGTTTCCCCAGGTTCTTTCCTTATCCTTCTCAGATTCTCATTGACAATTTAAAAACGCAAGGAAGGACAAGTCCACTGTCTATAACAGAGAGGGAGATTGTCACAATATTACATTATCCATGGAAATAGCTCTCCCCTCCCTCAGCAGCATTCGATTTGTGACTCCAGTGACAAAAAGCTGGGAAAGGACCAAATGAATTAAAGAAATGGAATAACTTTGGCTTCATTTCTCCTCACTGCCTTGAGCAGTGGGCCAAATACACCAGAGAGAAACCTGTTCGCTCAAAGAAGAGATGACATGTTTTCCTTCATCATTGGGTGAGGAAGTAGGAAGAAAAATGCTAGGCTGCAGTTTGTTGTCTAATTTGCTATGAGATAAGATGCTCCTTATGCTGGTCAATTGTAACTCTAGAAAAGAGATTTGGAAAAAAAAATAAGGGAAAACAAAAGATAATCAAATCCCACAGATCCTCAATCTCTACTATGCCAGAAGTCCATCAATTCTCTCAGAGCATGGCTCCTGTTTAGGATTTACCTCCTATTTGTGGAGTATGCTGTGTACAAAATGGTGAGACAGCAGCTGGACTGCACTACAGGGTTTAGCTCTCCCCCAATGACCAAAGAAAACTGCTAAAATTCAGCACAGAAACAATACTGAGTCATATAATAAACAAGCTAATCAACACAGTTAAAAATTTTATTGAGAAAAAATCATCTGCAGCTGATTCTGAAACAAAAGTGATGAAATAAGTAACAGATAATTCTAAGGATGAACGTTTCTATTCCATAGTACTAAGGCTCAATTTTAAAGAAGTAGAGATATAGCCTCTTCCCAAAGAGTTTCCAAAATGGTATAGTTTTATTTTAAAAGTGTGCTAAATTGTAGATTTTTGACATTGAGTCAAAGACTACAAAAATCTCCAGTAAGATTTTTTTTAATTAGTAAACAGCTATTCATTCACATTGCACTTTTTCTAGATTTATAGTAATAATTTCAACCTCTTTGAAACTATAAGGCTTCATATATAAATTGAAAAAACGAAATAATACTCTAAAGAAACAAAGCATGACACATTTTACTAGATCCACATGCAAACAATGCAGTTTTGTATGAAGAAGAGAGACATCTTTAATTAAAAAAAAAAAAAAAAAAAACAAACTGAAATGCTTCCACCAATTTATTGAGGGGGAAGAGATAAAATGAACATTTTTACATAGGAACAAATACAATGCACTGTAACTAAATTGCTGAAGTGCACTTATTCCAGAAAGATATGCTTAGACTGAGCAGTGAAGATTACAACACCTGGAACTCATTTGCAATGATTAAATATCTGTGTTGTTACACAAAAGTGAAATCCAATTCCATGAACTTTTGCAAATTTTCTAAAAAAGCCTCAGATTTATTCTTGGAAAGACAAGGAAGCAGAATGCTCACAGACTTACAGACTGAAAGCGATGAAAACGCGAAAGGTGATCTCCAAGTTTTATTGCCAGATGTTTGTGAATTAAAGGGTTCCAGACCATACGCCAGACAAGCAGTTACAGAAATAAGAACAAGAACAGTGGAGCAGTTTGTTCCTATGCTTACAAAGCCTAAGCTTCTGTTTTCTCTCTGATCTTTGCCTTATTGTTTTGGTAGGTTGTTTAATTTTGTAATGATTTGGGCTTCCAAACAAGTCAGAAATTCTCCCAGAGAATTTGTGCACCTTCTGAGGGGCTTCGCTTCTAGTTTTCTCACTATTCAGTTATGCTTCAGATTTCAGAAAGATAAAAACCACTCTATTACATACTCCAAAATTTGTGGGATGTTGCCTGCATTTCTGGTTGATCCAACATGCATTCCAGTTCAAAGTTAGAAATAGGCTGTAAAAAGTCATCACTGCCATCAAAGAGCTAGTAAATGGAAGACATAGGTCAAAGACATAGCATTGAGGTAAGAACATTAAATTAGCCTAATGATTAACTATTTCTTTTTCCCTAGCAGTAATACAGCAACACAAACATCCAGGATCACAGCTTCATCTGATTGATGCTAGATGACTTTAACCTGGTTTTCCTGTCTGTGTCTTAATAACTGTTTTTGATCTGCCTTAACAGAAACATCTCCTTTGCTGTACCAGTTAACATGTATTTCTATTCATGCTATGTACACAACCTATAGAGATGAAGACTAAGAAAAAAAAAAAAAAGAAAAAAGTGGGGGTGGGGTGGTTGCCTTGGTTGAAATGTGAAGAGTTTTTCCAAAAAAAAAAAACAACAACACAACAAAACCCTTCAGTGTCCCTTAGGTCCCAAAACTCCCAAAATTAACCTGAGCAACAATTCACCAATACATAAATTGCTGGACATCAAAATCTGTCTTGAGACAGTGAGCAGTATCAGTTGATGATGATGAAGTTCATTAGACTCACTGCCATGGATGGATCTAACTTCTGAGTGGATGGTAACTACTCTCTCATGCATACAAGCAAGCAAATAAAAATAGCTAATTGAGCTATTTCCTCTACAGAAGGGAAAGAAAGAATTCTTGCTATTTTTATCTGTAGTAGCTGAGTACCTTCTGATTTCTTACAAAAATCTGGGTCATTAAATTTGTCTGAAAAGAAAAACCCCATTACAGCAAAAGACCTAAAACCATATTGAACCTAAATAATGGTGATGGACACATTGTCTTCAAAAAAGCATTCACGTACTTAAACACCGTTTTTAAATCATCTATCAAGCTACCATCTTAAAAAGCTAGCAACCAGATAGCACTAACTTTAGGAAGCTGAGAAAATATTTAACATTTTATTTCAAGTATTTAAGAGAAAAGACAATCTCAACAAAGGGGAGTTTGCTCAAAAAATGTAGAATTTTCCACTCAGCGCAGACAAGTGACAGGATGCGGTCATGTCAGGACCGTTTTTGGAGTTTAAGAATCCACTGGAAATATCATCTATGAGGTCTGTATATTTAGAGGCTCACAAGTGAATCTTACAGTTGTTCAGATTTGTAGAGTCAACTCTTGCCCTTACTGTGATACCAGTCTTTGCAACATAATTGAGTAACTCTATCTTTCTACTACTCCAAGAGATCACTCAGGTTTTTCTAGATGTTCAGAAACTGGTAGGTGAACGCTTTGATCAACAGAATAGGTAAGAGGAATATAGATACAGGATTATGAAACTGCCATTTGTTGGTTTCTTCAAAATTCAGTTATTCTATTGTGAGCTCATGTATGAAAGTATTTTGGTTCCTCCAAGACAGAACCAACATCTTGGTCTCATTTTGTTTAGTGAAACATAGCCTGGAGTAGGTTTTTGCTGTTATTGTTTCACCATCAAGATGAAGAACAAATTCCCATAAATCAAAATAGTATCTTTACAACTTATACTTTACAATCATGACATAAGACATGATGTTATTTTTCAAGACATAACACAGTTGTACCTTATAAAACACAAAAGTTCTACCTGCATAGTATAATTTATTGCCTGGAACCTGAGATAACACAGGCTAGCCTGGTGTAAGAGCCCAACTGTAATTCTGTATCCTGGCTCCTATTTTGCCATTATCCCCATGCTCACTCATGAACCTGGTACATCCTGTTGTTCTCCGAGATAAGACACTGTTGTATTCTTTCCCATTCTCACAATTATGCATATGACCATTGTGGGAGAACTAGATGGTCAATGGAGAATCCTCAGCTTTCAGAAAATTTAGACTGCATCCTACTGCAAACTCAGGGCATGCAGACCATAGAAAACCTGCCTCCCAGCCAGTAAGGTTTCAAACACTGAAATTCACAGATTTACCCAATCTGAGTAAGCTGTTTTTCTGAGAGGGTGAGGAAGGTAAACTAATAAACAGTTAAATAAATATTTGTTGCTCTACATTTCAGTGACAAAAAAGTTACGGATGTACCAAAGATTACAGTTTGACATGACAGGAAATGACACCAGGACTGGAGGACTGCAACAGATGGATGACAAACCATTTGATAAAGTGGAGAAAGCCCTCTTGAAAAAAATGGAAGAAGCCTTTTAACTGCAAGCCCTATTTTTCAAGGAGGACTTGAACCACACTGAAATCTGCTGAAATGGGGACATCTCAGGACACAAGAAATCCACAAGATTTATGGAGTATGTCATTTTTTGGACACAAGAGGTGAAGATGGAGGGAGGCTATGCCTTCTTGGCATAGCTGCTACTCACAAATAAGAACTGGTTGGAAATGCAGTAGTCTAGGGTTACCTTGGCAGAACCGAGCAGGAGACAGTAAAGTTTAAGATACTGAGAGACATGAGGCAGTCAAATAATCAAATAAAACTATAGGCATAATCACATGAGAAACTACCTTGATCTTCAACAACAGTATCCTCAGAGTACAAGAACTGTCCAATCCAATGCGCAGAAAGTCAAGCATGGGAAGCCAGCTTGGATGAATGGGAACTCCTGACTCAGCTCAAATGCAAAAAGGAACCGTACAATGTTACCCAAAATGTTATAAAAACATTTCCTGGGCATTCAATAGTAAAATTAGGAAAGCCAAAGCTCAGCTGGCAGGAGATGCAAAAGACAGTAATAACCTGTTATTATATTGGAAGAAAAAGGAAGACTAATGGTGAGCCCACTGCTAAATGGGACAGAGAAGTTAATGACAGAAGACAAAAAAAGAATAAGGAACATGATGTCTTCTTCACTTTGCTTTAACTTGTATGGCTTCTTTCAAATCTGCCTTTTAAAGCCCTGGGGAGCAACATCTGGAAATGTATTATTTGTGTTAGCATGAAGAGTTAAAGACTCAACACAAATCTGAGATACAAATCCATGGGACCAGACTGAATGATTTCAGAGGCTGCTGAGGGAGCCAGCAAGTGTTAGAGAAACTGTAATCTCTGAATGGACTAGCATATGTAGAAGCTCTCTGAGGACTGGAGGCAGGTGGATGTCACACCTGTTTTCAGGAAGGACAGATATAAGGAACTACAAGCTGATCAGTCTAACCAATTGAGCAGACAAGAAGCAATAAACATAATTTGCAGAAAGGGAATATCCAGTTAGATATTAGGAAGAGATCTTCCCAAAGGAGGTGGTCAGACACTGCAGTAGTAAAATCTCTATCCTTGGAGATATTCAAAACTCAATTGGATGAGGCCTTAGTCCAACCTCAGAAATGTTAGGCCTGAAGGCCTGTTTTAAGCATGAGGTTAAGACCAGAGGATATCCAGAGGTATCTATCTAAATTATTTTGTGACTAATTTGTGATTTTGCACAAGAATATTTAATAAAAATTGCCAAGAAATACATTACTAATAAAAATTAAAATGGAAGCTGCCTATGAAAGCTTTGCAATGAGCAATTTCTTTTTGAGAAGATCAGAAGTTCTAAAAAAGTTAAGAATAAAAGAATTTAGGACAGGAAAAGATCAAACTACAATCCTACTACCTTCTAAAAAAGTTGTGTGTATTCCCTATGCTGCAGTACAATTCTGTGTTCAACATGTTGGTAAACTAGACAAAAACCCCCTGTCAGCTAAGAGTAACCCAAGCCTCTCAGGAACTATGGACACTCTGTTTTCTTTAACAAGACAGCTACTGATGGCTTTCAACAACTCGTGTATCTAGGAAAAATATATCTGGAGCTCTCATGTGATGGTAAAAAGGAATTTGAGATTTGGGTGCCAGCTCATTTGGGTGCCTTTAAAAATGTGACTGTTTTTTCAAGGTTTTGTTGTTGTCGCTGTTGGGTTAGTTTGAGGGGTTTTTTTGCCAGTACCAAAGGGCATTCACAAAGGGCAAAAAAGTATCCTAAATTCTGCAGCCAAATCGTTGCAAGTGACTGCTTCATCTGTCATTTGCTCTATCAGTTGGCATTCCTGCAGATAAAAGAAGTCTTAGTGCCATGAGATGAGTAAGAAATTGGGTCCAATATAGTATGCTAGCAGACTGATTTTTCTCTCTCACACGCCTTCATATTGAGTGGGATGTGATTGCCAAATCAAATCCAGAAGAAATAGTGGATTTGAATGTTAGCAGAGATGACTTGGAGGGTGAATTAACATTATAATTAAAGATGCCTGCAGTTCTAACTGTATTTCAGATTATTAATATACAGCTCAAGAATTTCTGGCATTTTACACCCTTCATCCCCACCCCCCTTCTTTTTTTGTAAGAGGAATGTTTCACATCCTTAGTTATGAAGACAATATCAATACACTAAAGATTATTTTAAAGGGAGGAAAAATTGGATTTAAAGACCAGTCATGTAGTTCTAGTCATTGACACTGCATCTCTTAATTAGTTGTTACATTTAAACTTATAACTACTACATTTATAGCAGATGAATATATATAGCTATATATTTGTATTTTTAAAATATTATTCTTTTGCTAAATGCTGTCAGCTGAAATAAGGACCACATTCAATAATCTGCAAGTCTCTTGGGAAATGCTGACAAATAACTACTCTTCTAAAAATTTGAAGGAACTAAATATTTCACAAGAAATACTTCCCTGCTACCTACACTGTGGCTTCTGTTACTAAACTAAGGTATTATAAAGAACTATGGCATCAAACACATTGGAGAAAACTTCGAGTTCCTCATTATCTACATCATATATACTACTTAAGAGCCTTGTTCTATGCACTAAGGTACTTCAATGACAGCTGAGCTCTTGCAACCAGTGTTAAATGTGCCACAGCCATTTTGCTCCTCTCCTGCACCTCTGTGCACTCTTGCTTGACCATCCTGGAGGGAACAGAGGCCTCTGGGATGTGGAGCTGAGGGCTTGACGCAAAGCACCTTCTTAGCCTGGCGCAAATTAGTAAATTCCTGATTTCTTCAGTTGTCAATTACAACTTCAGTGAATCCCACATATTTAGAGAGAAATCCAAATCCTTGCCCTGAGGCATTTATTGCCCTTGAAACAGACACTCTGTTTACCAATCTTTCCCAAAACCACACACTCTAGTCTTGCTCCAAAGTATATGTAAGTGCAACTTTGAAAGGAAAGGATACCCTCCACCCCTGTGTATCAGGCGTTGTGATAGAGAGGTCTCTTAGAAACTCTCTTAGATGAGGTCACAAGTCCCTTCAGGCAGACAGGGTTTGAGGCTGACTCTCACCATGGAAGTGCCCTTACCTCCATCCCACTTAATAGAAGGGTTGCACAGGCACCCTGTCCTTACAGTTACCAGAAGTCTTGTCTTTTTCTTTACCCTTCCCCTCCTCTGATTGAATTCTTTCTCCAAATTTGCAAATCGTTTCAGGCTTCAGAAAACCAACCCCTTGCCAAATCACATAGACATACAAAACCTCCACTCAGGCTTGTTTAAAAAGCCCACCCCATTTGTATGCACCGAGAATAGTACATGTCCTTTCAAAGGGGCTGGGACATTGTCGGTGCAGTGCTACTCTTTCAGCGGGTAATAAATCAACTCCACTGACTCTGAGGCAACTACTTCTATTTACCTCAGCTAAGAACCTGTTCCCAATGCTGAAATGTCGATCTGATGAGTTAGTATCTATTTCCTTAAAATTTCTTCTGGGCATTGATTGTTTTCCCCTTCCCCCTTTACACTACCATGTGAAGTTGTAAGACAATGTTAAACATTGGAGACTAATTTTTAGCAGTGAATGTAGCAATCCTTTATATCAGCATCAGTGGGCCAAGTAGATGTTGATAATTCTGAAGGGAAAGATAGCATTTAAATAAAGACAGATAATAAATACATCTGATTGATCAAATTTTTCATAAGTCAGTGCAAGCAAAACTGTTTTGTTAGAATAAATTGAAAATAGAGAGATCTTTAACAACATCTCCCGTCTCTTCACAAAAGTTCTGCAGATATTTGATTATTTTTGTCAATATATATGATACTATAATATCAAAATTATATAGAATTTCTAATATTACACATAATTTGAAGATATAGCTCATATCTTATTTCAGCTGAAATCATCCTTACAGTGATTTGTTTGGCCTGTGTGTATGGGACATAATTTATAATTTTACCAAAAAATGAGGGGCGGAGCTTGATCTACTTTAGCAATGAGGAGGTCACTTATCTTGATATGGAACAATTACTACAAAGATGTTAAGTTCACTTTTTTAAGAGTCAGCTTTTATGTTATTGTTTTAGTTTATGTTTTGCTTTTTGACCCCAAGATTAATGGCTGCTTTTTTTTTTTTTTTCCCTTCTGTCTCCCTATACGCCAGGATCATTTGTGATGTTTAGCTTCAGAAAGAACTAGGAGTTAAAATACAGAAGTCTTTATTTTATAAGTCAAGTAATGGAAGTGTTAACTAGTGACTGCTTCTGCAAGCCCTTAACTTGGCTTAGAGTATGTAATAGTAAAAAGAACAAAAAACAATTTAAAGTCAGTGTGCCTAACCGCGTATCAGTTACAAAACTTCTGATTTAGATGGCATTTTTCTTCTTTAAGTATTTGCGATTATGATTTAATTTTGGAAGGCATGTGTGCTACTTCTACCTGTTACAAACAATTCACAGTATGTCAAGCTAAAACAAAACCATTACTCATTAGGATTAGCTTTCAGAGTTGCTCCCACTGTGCGACTCCCCAAAGCAATAAAACAATGCACTTGCGAGATAACAAGTTTTGCATGCTAAAAGGTTAACCCTGGAGTCCTTAGTCAGGTAAAATCCTCTAGTATTGGAGTTAGAATTTTACATAGTAGGAAGTGCAAGACTGAACGACTAATACCTCTCCTTAATCTGCTGTTATAAGAGTCCTTTTGAGTTTCTGTGCTAATCTAATAGCTCTTTTGTTAAACTGTAGAGCAATAAGATTTTTTTTATGCCTTGTGTTATATTGTGGAAACATTAGCAAATTAAATAAATGTGAATTCGGCTTTCTAGCACTTAGAAGTATTCACTTTGAACTGTGAATTATTTATGATACTCAAAGAGACACTTTTTAAATAACAGGAAAGCATCAGAAATCAAATGCAGATGGTGGTATTTAGTTTTGTCTTGCCACCGTTAACCATTTAAGCTCCACAACATGGTTCAATAAATCAAGCATCTCTTTTAAACATCTCTCCGAAAGGAATTGGAAAACAGCAGAAACAAATGAAGCTGTCTAGAAGTGACAGATACAAAGGGAAATCCAGCGAAGGGGCGGGGGGAGGGAAGAAAAAGAAAAAGGTGCTTCTGTGAGCAGATGATAAAGCAGATGCTGTAAAACAACAGGGGGATTGCACCATTTCTTCTCCAGAATTGATGATCGTTTGCTAAACAGCTAGTCATGCTCTTGGAAAACCCTGTCCATCAGTGCATATCAGTACAAATTAATGATGACATGTCCTGATTAAACTTGCTGTGCTGTGAAATGCAATGCATTATCTGCATGGCAGTAAATGAACAAATGCTCACAGGGAGTGAAAGAACAAGCAAAGCCACACATCTCAGGTTAGGTCCCGAGTCCTAGCTGCCTGTGGTGAAGTAGGTGTTTAATTGGCAAAATCAGTCTTGTCTTGTGGATTTTGCAGGCTACAGCTTTTTGTTCTGTTTGCTAAAAAGTTGCCAATGATAATGCCCTTTCTCTAAAACTAAAGTCAAATTTCAAAATCTTCATTCAAGTTTTTGTATCTCTTCCTCAAGCAAACCTTAAATAAGCTTGCATTCTGTGTATACCAACAAGAAGTCCCCTTTTAAAATGAATAGAATACTACAAATATAGTAGTGGTGAAATCACATCACTCAACAGGAACTCTGCCTGAGTAAGGGAGAAGCAATTTCTCAATGAGATTTTGAGAAATGTCCCAAAGGTTCATTTTCTAGACTCAAAGGTAGACAACTTTATACTTTTAATGTAATTAATTAAAAAAAAAAAAATTGACTAAGCTTAAAGACCCTAATATGAGAAGTTTCATCTGACTTTTCTCTAACGTAGAGGATGAAAACCCTTTTGTAAGACCTAGCTATTTTTCTTATTTTCAAAAACACAAGTCATGTATTTCACAGTTTCATCTTACTAAAGCATTTATGACATACCTGATAAATAATTCTCTATGGAGTTGAACAAGCATGCTTCTCAAGTAAGACAGGTCCACTGAATAAAAACATCTCTTCTAAACCAGGTAGGTTACCTTGGGGATGGGGGACAAACTTTGCAACTCATACTACTGCTGAAAGGAAGGACCACTCAAGGCAGTAAGAACCCCATTACCAGTACAGTTAACAGAATCTGGAATTGCTTCTCACATCTGTAAAACACTTTGATGGTAGTAGACTCAATCCAGATGGCTAGATTCAGTCTGAAATATTTTTCAAAACAACTCTGTACCCTGCTCTTACTTCACTTCACTAGCGTTCCAGATCAGATTCCAATCTCCCGTAAAATCTAGAACAATTTGGCTGATTGCTGTGGACTTACATCACAATGAATGAGATTCCAGCCCAAATGTTTTGGTGAAGGAAATAGATAAAGCAGCAGTAGTGGTACTTCCTCTATACTTTCATTCAGGGAAAAGACAGCAACAGATAAAGAATTGTCTTGGGAACCTTGGGAGAAGTAAAATATTTAACCCTTTCAATACTTCCTCTGTACATACTACCTGGCCAGCACCTGAGTGGAAGAGGAAACACATCCATTTCCCTGCCCAAAAAGACATGGTAAAGAAAAACACAGTGGGGGTCTGCTACAGGCCACCTGACCAGGAGGACTGTATAGATAAGACACTCTACAAGCAGATAGTAGCAGCTTCACATTCGCAAGCCATGGTACTCATGGGGGACTTCAACCACCCTGATATCTGTTGGAGGGACAACTCTGCAAAGCACAAACAATGCTGGAGGTTCCTAGAGTGTGTTGATGACAACTTCCTTTTCCAAGTAACTGAGGAACCACCACGGAGAGGTGCTATGCTGGACCTTGTTCTCACCAACAAGGAAGGGCTGGTGAGGGATGCTAAGCTCAAGGGCAGCCTTGGTTGTAGCAACCATGAAATGGCGGAGTTCAAGAGACTTAGGGCAGCAAGGGGGCTCACAGTAAGCTTACTACCCTTGACTTCAGGAGGGCAGATTTCAGCCTCTTCAGGGATCTGCACAAGAGAGTGTCATGGGATAACATCCTGGAGGGAAGAGGGGCCCATGAAGGCTGGCTGATATTTAAGGATTACCTTCTCCATGCCCAAGAGCAATGCATCCCAACTAAGAGAAAGTCAGGTAAAGACTCCAGGAGCCTGGTGTGGATGAGCAAGTGGCTCCCAGAAAAGCTCAAACTTAAGAAGGAAGCATACAGAGGGTGGAAGCTAGGGCAGGTACCCTGGGAGGATTACAGAGAGGTTGTCTGAGCACCTAGGGATCAGATTAGGAGAGCCAAATACCAGGTGGAATTAAGTCTCATAAGAGCAATAAGAAAAGCTTCTATAGGTATGTTGGGGTAAAAAAAGGACAACCAAGGAAAATGTAGGCTCTCTCCTGAGGGAGAAGTGGGAGACCTTGCTATGCAGAATGTTGAGAAGGCTGAGGTTCTCAATTAATTCTTTGCATCAGTCTTTACTGGCAAGTGCTACAGCCCCATTGCAAAGGCCACAGCAGGTGAAAGCAGAGACCGGAACAACAAAATACCCCCCACTGTAGGAGAAGAACAGGTCTGTAACCATCTAAAGAATCTGAAGGTGCACAAGTCTATGGACCTGATGGGGTCCATCCACGGGTCCTGAGGGAGCTGGCAGATGCAGTTGCTAAGCTTCTATCCATCATATTTGAGAGGTCATGGTGGTCTGGTGATGTTCCTGCTGATTGGAAAAAAGGTAACATAGGCCCTGTTTTAAAAAAAGGGGAGAAAGGAAGACCCAGGGAACTACAGGCTGGTTAGTCTCACCTCTGTGCCTGGCAAGATCATGGAACAGATCTTCCTGGAAAATCTGCTAAGGCACATGGAAAATAAGGAGGTGATTGGTGACAGCCAACATGGCTTCACCAAGGGCAAATCATGCCTGAACAATTTGGCGGCCTTCTATGACAAGGTTACAGAGATGGTGGAGAGTGGAAGAGCAACTGACATCATCTACCTGGATTTGTGCAAAGCATTTGACACTGTTCCACAGGACATCCTGGTCTCCAAACTGAAGAGACATGGATTTGACAGATGGACCACTCAGTGGATAAGTAATTGGCTGGATGGCCACACCCAGAAATGTGTGGTCAATGGTTCAGTGTCCCGGTGAAGGCAAGTGATGACAGTGGTGTTCCTCAGGGGTCAGTACTGGGACCACTGCTGTTTAACATCTTTGTTGGAGACAGTGGGATTGAGTGTATCCTCAGCAAGTTTGCTGACAATACCAAGCTGTGTGGAGAGGTGGGCCAATGCCAACCTTATGAAGTTCAACAAGGCCAAGTGCAAGGTCCTGCACCTGGGTTGGGGCAATCCCAGGCACAAATACAGGCTGGGGGGAGAATGGAGAGAAAGCAGTCCTGAGGAAAAGGACTTATGGGTGGCAGTAGATGAGAAGCTTGACATGAGATGCCAGTGTGCGCTTGCAGCCCAGAGGACCAACTGTGCCCTGGGCTGCATCAAAAGAAGTGTGACCAGCAGAGCGAGGAAGGTGATTCTGCCCCTCTACTCTGCTCTGGTGAGACCACACCTGGAGTACTTACTGCATACAGCTGTGGAGCCCTCATCATGGGAAAGATATTAACCTGTTAGAGAGAGTCCAGAGGAGGGCCATAAAGATGATTAAAGGACCGGAGTACCTTTGCTATGAAGACGGGCTGAGAGAGTTGAGGCTATTCAGCCTGGAGAAGAGAGGGTTCCAGGGAGACCTTACAGCAGCCTTCCAGTACCTGAAGGGGTCCTACAGGGAAGTTGGGGAGGGGCTTTACACCAGAGAGGGCAGTGATAGGACAAAGGGTAATGGTTTTAAACTGAATCAGGGTAGATTTAGGTTAGACATCAGGAAGAAATTCACCATGAGGGTAGTAAGGTACTGGAATAGGTTGTCCAGGGAGGTTGTGGATGCCTCCTCCCTTGAGTTGTTCAAAGCCAGGTTGGATGAGGCTTTGTGCAACCTGGTCTAGTGGGAGGTGTCCCTGCTCATAGCAGTGAGGTTGGAACCTGATGATCTTTAAGGTCCCTTCCAACCTCCAACCTTAGCCATTCTATGATCCTCTGAAGTTTTATTTCCCATGTTAAGAGGGCCTGGCTATACATGAAAACTTAAAGAAGCAAGGACTACAGCCACACAGAGTGATGCAAAACACTCTGAAAGTCTTTGTCCAAGAAGGTACAAAATACCAGAGCAACTTTTAAACAATTCTTAAATACTTGTCTGAGGTTTTATTAAAAGCTGACAGGGCAGGAGAGCATATTAGAGAGGCATAATGACTTATGCTTCCATTAGAGATGGAGTAATGAATACTATGTAGGTTTAAGATAGTTCTTTCTTCATAAAGCAGACTGAGAAAGTTGCAGAAACCCAGGCTATTATGGAGGCAGCCAATTCAGGAGGCTATAGCCCGCTAAGTGTTCCCTTCACCTGTCTGCAGAGCCTGTGATGTACCCGGCACAGCCTGGCACAGAGAGTCCCTTCAGCTTGTAGGCAGTCTCTAAAGCAGAAAAATGCAAGCCCATGCAACTTTTTTCCCCCTCCTTTCTTTCATGTGGACTTCAACCTTCTTCTTTGATTTCTGAAATAAAAGTTTTAATTAAAGCCACCTTCTATACAATGCACTGCACTTCAGCTCTGTTGCAAATAACACATTAATTTCCCCTGACTCCAAGTAATCTTACTTTCTCTCTTTTATCCCTGAACACATCTTGCCTGGGCAAACACCAATGGGAAATAACAGGTCAGGGCAACAAAACTGAAGTAGCTTACTGGAACTGATGAAAAACTCTGCATTTTGTTGTTTCTCTTTAGTTTTAAAAGATATACTTAATTCTTTCAGACTTCCCCCAGTAAAGATATGGAATGAGCCTTAACAATGCAGCTTCTCACTGGAGGAATGGAAACAAAGCAGTTACAGAAGAGAAAATAGCAGATAAAGCATACTGAAGGAGAGGAGTATATGCTCAATTCCAGAAATCACCATTACTGTGCCACCCTGCAGGCTATGAGAAGCCATGAATCAGTCTTTGTAACCTCAGATAGTCCTATCTGGCATTCAAGCTCTAATCTTGCATACCCATGTCACAGTTAGGGTAAAGGGTCTTGTATTTTTGCCTGAAAACTCCACTCAGAATCCAGACTGCAAGATATTTTGTGTCTTTCTTTCTGATCCTGGATTAGGTTGATGGCAAAAAAACTTAAATGGCAGAAAATTTTGCAAGGCCAGCTTCCATGTGATACACAGGAGAAAGGAAGGATGTGATCTTGGTCTATTCAGCATCTCTACAAGTCTCCAAGGTTGCTGAATCTGAGATTGGGTTTTTTTGCCCACCCCGCCCTCTTTTTTTTTTTTTTGGGGGGGGGGGGGTGTGTGTGTGACGGGAGGCACGGGGGAGAGGGATTTTAAAGAAATACATCCACAGGGCCCTTGTGAGAACTTACAGTTCCTTCTGCCACTGGGGAAAATGCAGTAGGAAGAAGTTAAATCCTGCTGTATGTCACAGTTGTTGTTTTGGTCAAAAGAAGAGGGAATGGATGAAAAAGTTTCAGAACAGAAAGTTGAAACTATGACAAAGTAAAGCCTCTAGCTGGGTTCCTGTTCCCTGCAGATCACATGCAGAAGGGACATGCAGTGTAATAATCAGTGGGCTATAAATGCATCTGCCAACAAAAAATTCCATGGCTATATCTCTGTTGCTCTAACATTTAAATGATGGAGCTGTGGAACAGAACTCTGATTGTACTAGATGCTCTAACACCACAGAACATGCAGATCCCTCCCCCTCACCCCTAAGAGACCTCGCAGTTTAGAAACAGTTAAGTACAGATAGGTGGGAATATAAAAGAAAATAGGTCTGATTTCTGTGGTAATATCTGAAACATGTAGATAGCTGAAGGAAGGATTTGAAAGAAGGTAACGGAGTAGATTTGTAGGTATTTCCAGAGGAATTCTAATCAAAATAAAGATCATTATGTGCTAAAATCCCCCAAATCTTTGATTTAAAATCTAACACTATACATCACAGAATGTCATCACGTCTTGATTAGATACAGATCATACAAATACGTACTTGCCTTTGTATTGAACAGATTATACACAATGAGAACTCTAAACATTTTAGGGATAGACATTAAAATATCTTCTGTTAAGGTAGGCATAAGTCATTAAAGGCCTCATAAGTAAAGACAAATAGTCTGCACCTACTGTAACCAGAAAAGAAGAGGGTGTAGGGAAAAACAAAACAAAACATAACAAACCAAAACAAAAAGGAATAAAAAAGGTCTGAGGAGCAGTTCCTGAGAGAAGATAAGACTATGAAGTGACAGACCAGGAATCTTTTAGAGGTGGACTCTGAATAGGAAAGAAAATTTACAAGGACTGTGACTGAGATCAAATTAACAAGTACATTAAGTAGAAGTGTATGAACAAAGCAAAGGAAGCAAACTAGCAAAGGGAAAACAAAGTGATGGAAAAACAAACAAAAACTTCAAAGATTGAGAAGAATGCAGACAGTTACTTTAGGACATGCAGGTAAAGACAACAGTGATGAGCCAGAAGTCAGAGAAATACTAAGTAGCAGTCCAGCCTAATAACATGCATGGGAATAGCTGAATGAAACTATAAACAGTGATGAAAGGCAAAGAAATGAGGCCAAGAACCTTATACCTTCCCTATATTTATATGGCGATTTATCAAGTAAAATGGTTACTTGAAATAAGCATTCTCAGTTCTCCTTTACCACTGGATTAGAGCAATGAGTTAACTTAAAAAAATAATCGTATTTCCACATGCAACATTTTCCTAAGGAATAAGACCAGTAGATTGTAGGAGGCTGTGAATTTTTTTTCTTTTTTTTTTTTGTGTCTCATGACAAGTAAACACTGTTCTTCCTCAGATTATAGTTGTGGAGAAAAAAAAAAAAAGCCACAAAATATGCTTTGTTGTTATGTTTTACTATGGTACTTTATACTGTTAATTAACTATGAACTATTAGCTCTGAAATGAATAAGCTATGAGATTGGCTTTATGTCTTAGGACAGCACAAGCCTGAAGGTGCTCAATGGCTGCCAGAAATGACAAAGCAGCAGTCAGAGTACACAGACACTAAACGATCCTGCAAACAAGAAGCTGTATGTAAATGCAAGAGATTGAATATGTACACTTTGTGCACAATTTGCATACCTCTGACATACCACATGCTAATCTAGGTTTGCACACATGCCTGCTTTATAAATGTTTTAAAAACGCTTTTAAATAGCACCTAGCACTGGATATTTCAGCACTGGCAAAGGCCTGACTCACTACTGCGTCACTGCTGTTTTAAGCATAAAAGAGAAGAAATCCAACAGCACCAGCTACTCTAGGCAGAAATAATTAGGTGTGGGTTGTGTTATGCTGTACACAGAGGTGGTTTTGCAGCACTGTGTCAGCGCCTCTTAAGGCAACAGTACGGATTTTAACACCAAGTCAGTATTCTGTTGAACATGCAAGTCCTAAGAGCTATGTTCAAAGCAACTAGTTACTCATACTCAAGTTTGGTGCTACATTCCCCCATGAGGGTGATTCAGAGCACTAAGGGTAGATTTTTAAGGCTCTGAATATTGAGAGGAGAGGTGCATTTACATGTAGAATACATAAAATTTATATGTGAATGGGCAAATGCAAAATAAAACACTGTGTGTGAATTCCAACTAGTTGGAGCTTCAACATTTTCATGCCTTTGAGATTCAGAGAATGGAGTTTAATGACAGGTCCTTAACTGAGTAGGACTCCAATATACTTAACATTGGTTATAGCAGTTACAGTGTTTGCAGGAAAGCCGCAGTCTTTAACTTCTTCCTTAATCTGAAAAATTTCAAATTTGTATTTCTCAAAATAATACCCAACCACCAACAAACAGAACTGTGTAGGCGAAAACATATTCCAGTACAGCATGTTGAAGCTAAGGCTTTTGGAGACAGAAACACAAGATGGCTAAGGACACAGGAAAAGAGTGAGAAAGAGGAAGACATGAGTATTTGGCTGAAAGGAAGAGACCTGGTGACCTGGTTTCCAGGCCAATACTGTGAGGAAACTTGTCAGGTACAAGCATTCAGCAGGTTTTTACAGATGTGTGAACACACAACACTTCCCAATCTCTTTCTTGGACTTGAGCGAGTAAAGACATTCTGAGCCCTACCACAAGATCTCAGAGATAAAACCCTGTCTCTGTGATTGCAATGGTCAACCAATTATTTCAGGGGAGTTGGGAGTTGACTTCCACATCCCTGCTTCACTTTAACATTGTCTCAAACAAGGCTATATTTTAATCATAATGTCCAAAGCTATGACTTCGTGTCACATTCTACACTAGGACTTCAAATCCTCTCAAGAGGATCCACAACAGTGTAGCAGAAGTACCATGGCACACAAATTACCTATATTGTATGCTGCCTTCTCCTGTATGTTTTTCTTCAATGTTGATTATACTTGCAAAAAAATGTTTACAGTAGCCATTGCAGAGCTGTGCTAAAAAAATATTAAAAATAAATGTTTTAAAACCCTAGAGGAACAATTACACAAATAGTGTCTACCTCTGTGTTTCCATGCCTTGCAAGTAGGCTGCTTCTAATCAAGGAAAATTTACAGAAGAGGTTTGGTATGTAAGAGGAACCAGATCTGGCAAAATATTCTCAATCCTCCCTTACATATTTGTGGCTACATACTGTGATAAGGTAATTTGGCCAGAATTCCCATTTTGCAGTTTTTTACTGGGAAGAGGTGGAAATGGCATTATGTGATTTTTCTCTGGAAATCCCTCTGCTGTCCTGTGATGTTGGACTAGAAGGTATCTCAGGTTCCTTAAAACATTATTTAATTGCACTTGTTGAAATCTGCTTTTATAAGTTATGCTGTTGCACTGTGTTTTGTGGAGGAAGCACACAGCAGAAATAGTTAAAAATTACTTTTTGTGCTATATTTGAGATAAAAAAATAGCACAAATATTGCACAGATGAATTGAGTTTTATTAGTGGTAAATCAGAAACGTACTTATTACCCACTTGTGCTCTTATATTTTTAGACAGATGACAATCTAGAAATGAATAAAGAAGGCTTAACCCTTTTCTGGGCTTCTAACAGTTTGTTTCAACTTCTCCCTCTGTGAGTCTGTCCTCAGGTATTCTGCTCTTCCCTCGGTTGTCTACAAAACTGTTCTGGTTGTATTTGAGTGCTTTGACTAGCTCTTGTGGTAGTACATATTTCTACACACAGACCAACAGGGAACAATTGGCATCTGCCGTAAGATTTATTTTTTGTCCAGGATTCAGCAGACAAGCCAACAAAAAAAACCTATAAATCATTTCACACAGACTAATATCTCAACTCCTTGGCAGAGAAAGCTGTTATATCTCATAAAGTGACAGGATTCCCATCAGAAGAGAACCTTATCTTGCGCCAAAGGAACATAACATTTTCTTAAAGCCCCATTAACCTCATGTGAGTCCACTCACCTCTTGTCCCAAGACCATAAAAATAAAACTGATGAGTGTCACAGCAAGGATTTTAACATGATATTCATTGGCTTAGACATTCTAGCATTACTTAGTGATAAAGGTACAGCAACTGAAAGAGGAACAGCAAAACTTCAGACAGGATACATGTGTTGTGGAACTGTGAGATGAAATGTGTTCAGAGATTAGTTATCACACAGTATTAGCTGATCATTCACCCAAAAGATTGAGATACGCATTAAGGACCACAGGATTTTGTGAATTATAGTGATGCACAAATCCCTTATCGATGTGACTGAGCAATTATTATCAAGTTACAGTGTATTTAGTACCTCAGAAGAAACATAAGCATTACATCTGTCTTGTAAATACCTAGTCTAAAATATTAACTTATTTTATAATAATTAGAATAACTTAATAATTTCCCTTCTTTAACTGTCTTCCCATTCTGTTTTTAGTGAAAACCAGAGTCCACTGCTGTTTTGAGAGAGAGCTATCAAGATACTTGATACACTTAGGCTATGTGAAATTATTTTTTGTTTAACATTATTCTGTTATCTCTGTTCTTCTTTGGTGGCAAGATAGTCTTGTACTAACTGGAAACAGGGAACCTATGAATCAAAAATTGACTCCTTGAAGATAACTCTTTGAGTTGTGTAGCTACTGGAATAATCAAAATGCAGAGTTGTTACATAAAGACTAGAATAAAATGTGCAGACTTTTAGTCTGGTAACAATTGCAGTGTGAAAGTTCAAAGTTTAATTTCAGGATCTTGAACAAATACTAAGAATTTAAAAAATCTCCTAAAGGAAATAAGAATTATGTTCATATGGAAATAAAGGGATCATTTAATTCACTTTTTGCTTTTTAGAGTGAAAAGTCAGCTATCTTACAATATTAGTTAATCACTCCATTAATGACATGGAATTAATGAAAGAAACAAACCCTTACATTTCCTTTTGATGTTCAATCATAAAGTATTTTCACGTTTAAAAGGTAAATCTGATTTTGCTCTGAACGTAAATCCAGTGAAAAAATAGACTGACCAGGGAAGGTAGCTCCTTCCCCCTTATTTTATATATTTTGAAGAAACTGAGGCTAAGTAATTTTTGACTAGCAGTAGTGACAAAGTATGGGGGCATCAATCTGCATGTCAGTGCAAGGCTTGACTTTGTAGACCACTGGACCAAAACTTTAAAAACATCTTATTGTACAATAATTATATTGAACTATTAAGAGACAGATTAAGCTGGTTTTCAAAAAAATAACTGTTCAGAATATAACCACAGCAAACAGTGATTGCTGTAAATGAGGTGAAAATTCCTTATATACATGTATATATTGTTGTAACAAGGTCATACTACTCAGGAGAAAAACTCAACACACCCATTTTCCTCCCAAATCCTCCCAAGCTACCTAAAATTAACCAGTTGTTGCTTTTTCTTTCAGTAATAGAACTGAATTTAAACATATGGAAGTTCAGCTCAAATGGAATAGATCTTCTTGCATTTGTTTGCTTGCTTACTTACGTAAACACCATAAACATTCAAAATACGTGTCTGAATCAAAGTTTTAGTCCTTATAATTCTGGGGTACAATAAGAGGTTTGGATCTCACTTCCATTTCCTAAAAAAAACCCCAAACAACCCAGAAAAATGAACCATCACACTCAAAAACCCTGCACCACACACATCCTTTGCAACAGCCAGCTTCATGGCAGGGCACAGAGCACAGTGCTGATAATCATTTCGCAAAGTCCAGTTGCCCCACTGAGGGATATACAAAACTTTCTGCAGATACAAATAGTTTAAAGAATGGTGATTATGTGGTGTTTTGTTTTTTTGTACTTAGTATAAAAAGACTGACAGGCCTCAAGATTGACAACTTTATTTTCTCATTGGAAGGCAGAACACGGGCTCTAACTATGAGTTTCACTGAAAGAGTGAGGAACGTTCACTTCCCTGTCCAGGAAAGCTACTTAGTTATGCAAATTGCTATGTTCCTTCACAATATGCATGTTTGAACTGAGGTAAAAAACAAACGAACAAACAAAAGTTTATTTCAAATAGGCCAATAGGCAGCTAAGAATTTTCAGTCATTTATCAACCTTCGACTAAGAAGTGACCTGAAAAATCAAAATCTTTGCTTCTCACTCAGTTAAACCCAGCAATTAATTTTCCACATCTATTAGAAATGGGCATCTCACTATGAAACTGCTGCTTTACCATCAACATACTACCACCTTTCCATAAATAACAAAGTCTGATTATTATCACTTACTTTTCATGAGACACATTTAAAGAGAGCACTGAGGTGCTTCTCAGGTAGTCTCTTTGAATCTTGAATCAAAAAGGAAAAAAAGCAGCCTCTGAGCCATCACCATGCACAGATTCTAAATGCCTAGAAAATATCATAGCTTATTTATAGTTTCAAGCTGTTGGGCAGTTTCACATACTGGAAGTCAATGGTCATACAGAAGTTTCTCTGCTTCAGTTATATTTGTAAATTAATAGAACCTGAAAATGGGAAAGCTCTATCCATATCCATGCCACAGACACACAAATGAGAACACGAAAGGTGAAACCTCCTTCTTTCAAAATCAACTGAAAATCCAGCCTAAGTGTAAATAGGGTATAAGAGCCAGGAGGCTACCCAGGGCACAAGCCCAGGTTGGGCAGACACGAGCAAATCTTGACAGACCTGAAGAGAGTTTGTACCACCAGTCATTACTGCACAGCACACCCTCAAAAGTCTTGCACACCATGGATTTTAACCTATTACTTAGCATCTCATTAACAGATTCAGCTTCCAGAACTCATCTATGTTTTATTTATTTTCCAGCCAAGGCTACAGTAAGGCTTTTACTCACCTCAGCAGGACCACAAGAAATTTCCTTCCTTATGGACAGAGGAGAGAAAACAAAATGCTTTCAGACTTGACAGAGCTAGACACAAGCAGCAATTATCTGACAAGAGGTTGACATGTTCTTCACCGCTCTTGCATAAAACATTGAGCAGTGCTTCTCAGGCCCATCTCAGCTTTCTGAAGTTCTTTATTTATTTTTCTGCTAACTGCTTAGCAGTTTAGCAAACTGCTATTTAACAGCAAGGGCAAATGTCTTCTTTACTTTAGGGTATGAAAGTACTCATAAATAAAAAAAGCCATAGCAAGTTCTTTACCTTCCTTTGACCATCCTTCAATTCTCCTTTGCTCACAAGTCCTCCTCCCTTCACACAAAGGGCTCAGTTGTCCCTCTTCTTTCTCCCCATGAAGGAAAGGAACACTACCCAAATCCTTCAGCCTAAGATGGAAGAGATCTCTTGATTACTCTAATTAATTCACTTCCTTGACACATCAATGCTTGTTAACCCCAAGTGCCTTCATCTGGCTTCCCAGGCTCCACACCACCATTTTTATGGGCTGCCTTGGAGTGACCCACCAGTTTCACACACCTCTTTGAGCATCTGTTCTGCCATCCCTTAGCAGAGTTCTCTGATCTTTTAATGCTTCCTTGTCTAGAGATAGTTATTCCTAATTTTTATTTTTATTTTTTTCACTTTTGTAGCCACTCTCTCTAGTGACTTTTCCAGAGAGGTGAGGGACAACACTTCTCTAATGTAACTGCTTCCCAGAAAGCCTCAGTCTTACTATCATCCACCTCAGAATTAGAAGTCAGTTTCGGTTGTTACAGAATGGCACTGGTAACCTAAGTCACTAATAATCACTGAATAGCTATAGTCTCAGCAAACAAATATTAACTTAGAGATTAAAAAAAAAAAAAGCTAAGCATAGCAGCATGCTATCTGATCTAGCACGCACATACTTATGCACACACCAACAAGCTAAATCACAAGGTCTAGCTCCTTCACTTTGAATAATTGTGATGATATACATACAAATATCTTGCAAGTACTGGAAACAGTAATTCTGTATTTGCCTCTGCAACAAATTCTGCTTCCACCTCCTTTCAACGGGAACTCATGTGAAGTGAGAGTGATGCTAACCAATTTCAGAAGTTAAGATTTCTTCCTGAGACGTCATGTTCTTTCTTCAGCACATTGCCCACCTGCAATGCTCTAGTAGGGGAACGAAACATTTGCAAATCCAGTGTCAGATATGATTCCTATATATTTTTAATTTCCATTTATATTGCAAACGTCCTTAATGAGGCCTTAAAGAATGTCGCATTGTAAACAGTGGAAAGTTTATGCTACTCCTCTTCTGTCAGTGTAAGAACAGTGCATCTATTGCAGTTGTATGAAGATACATGCATATATTCTTTGTTTCATTTCATACACCAATGCATATTTTTATTATGTTTATTCTGTCCATACTGAAATGGAAAAAAATGAAAAGGATGCCCCCCCCCCCCATTTTCTTTTGTTAAATCAAGCACTTTCCTTCCATACTATATTTTATGTGAGATTTTCTCTTATATCATCAATACTTTCAACCTGAGCATGTTTTTTTTTTTATTAGAGGCCATGCTAAAACAACTAATCAAACAAAATTAACAGACAGAATGTCACTACTACAGTAAGTGCCAATATAGTAAAAAGGCTCATATATTATATTTTGCTACAGTGAGAATTTGATACATACTGACCAACAAATCTGATTTATCTTTTATGTTTAGTCAGAGTTGTATCTAATTGTGATTACATGAACTCATCTATCCCTCTTAATATGAAAAAGTGTGTTGTGAACAATTTGCTGCCACAGACTAGCACATTTAAAATTGCATACATTATTAAATAATAGCTTATGTATAATTTTGTTTTCAGAGTTACAATGTTCATGAGATAATAATAGAGAGCACATTATATATTATTGTTAAACACATTTTTGCCACAAAAAAGTTGAAAGCATTGGTAGAAAATCCTATGATAAGTTATGTGAAAATATTTATCACCTGTAACCATAATTTCATAAAACCAATGTACACTTTATGTAGTGTTATGTCAGCAAGTTCCTTCTTTCTGCAAGTATGTTTTGCTCTACACTTTCATATATTTGCAGCTAAGGAGTGTTTCAAATGCTTCTGTGTGTTTGTGTTTGCAGTGCACAGGAAAAATATTAGTTTACTCCTACAGTAACTATAATTCTCAACACTGCTGGACCCAAGAATGGGGAATTACAATATCTTAATTTTAGCAATGAATTGCCCTCATATTTTTCTACTTAATGCTGAACATAACATTAATTGGTATTTACCTCCTAATGTTGACAGAACACGGACTGCATATTTCCAAGACATAATCCTTACCAACTATATACTAACTTTTATTTCGGTGGCTATTATATAAATTAGGACTCTGTTGAATTCTTATACTGAGGAACAAATGATAGTAACTTTATTGAAATACATGCACAGTACCGTGCACACAGAATGATGAAATACTGTTTTTCCATGGATTAATGAATCAATAGAAAAATAGATTTAATAAATCATTAACATTTAAAAGTCTAGATAAAAATGGGAAATCATGCATTTCAAGCAAAGTTTTATTTTTTCCTTGTTTGTTTTTTGATGAAATCTCAGAGAACTTAAGACATGCAGAGCTGAGAAGCAGCTCACTCTGAACAAAGAACAATGTTAGGACTGCACAAAAAGTTTTGATTGAGACTGTTTTTATGCAAGACTGAAAAAAGTTGCCATTCTTGGACTTCCCTTCAACATTAGACAGTGCTGTGCAAACCTCAGACAAATCCCTGTATTGTGATTTCTAAGCTGTTAGGAAGTCTCTCAGAGGGCTAAGAAAGTAAAAACCTCAGGAACTGCCTCCCCAGAATTTATGACAAGAAATGTTTTGACAGCAGACTACAAAAGCGGAATAGATAATAGTTTATCCTTTCCTGAAGAGATTAATTTAGGGGATGAGTAAATGATGGATAGAATAAATTTCTAAATAATAATGACAACAAAGTTAGATGTAAGTTGAATTTTCCAGTCTTTAGAGTGTGTGTCTACGTCTCAATATTTAGAGTATGTGTTTATGTCTATCAGCTTATGAAACAAATGAAAAGTAAGTACTTACTTGCAATTAATTTAATGTTTTTTTCCTACCCCAACATTTGTTTGGACATTGCCAATGTAATCAAAAGAACTGTAAATTTTCAAAAGTGAGTCTACTCCAGTGAGCTTGATTAATTATGCATTAATATATTTCTCTGAAGCATCCTTCACTAAATCTTTGGTGGGAAATGCACTTTATTAGGCATGAGCTTTGGTTATTTGTGTGCATATGCACTATAGTATCAGTCAATATGCAGAATGATTTAAAGTTTGCCATGTTACAGAGATGAATTCTTCATTAAAATAATTCAAGTGTTTCAACAAACAACACTGATGGCTAGTTTTGCAAGTATAATCATCTTCACTCTTAGCACACCCTCCTTAGCCTTATAGTTTTTGCTCAAACTTGCACTGACTTCCATTCTTACAAAAAGTTACACAAGAGTAATCATGATCATTTGAATACCGCACACATTGCTAGACGTTTTCAGCAGGTACAGTTACTCACGTACATAGAAGTTACCAGAATAAGAGAAAAGTTTTTAATGCTCAGCTGAATAAAAATTCTCAGGGTAGAAAGAAATTATAAACTAAAAGTACAGGTTAATGAGACCTGTAATAAACTTTACTGGGAAACAGGTCGAATTGGCTATTGATGTGACAATGTTTGATTCAAAAAGATACTATTAAACCTATGGCATATAATCATTGTAGTAGAAAAAGCTGAAATGGAAAAGAGAGAAAATGAAATTACTCATGGCATTCTCTTCCTATATTCCATGGCAGAATTAGCCCATAGATTAGTAAATGGTAACGCATGCAACAAAAAATATGCTGTATCACTTTATGTAAACATCTGCTTTTGTCATGCAAAATGCCTACAAAACTGTGGAATATTTTTTTCTAATACCATAGTTTACATTAGCTTGGTTACAGAAACTGTTAAACCAAAATCCATGATCTTGCGAGTAGAAGATATTCTAAAATTCTTGAAAGATTTCCAGCATAAATATTCCAAAGCCCAACAAAGCTAATTGGTTTTCTAAAAACTAAACTACACAGGCTTATTCCTTGCTGTGGTTCCTTGTTCTTTTGATGATAGAAGAAAAAAGACTGGTTTTTGGAGGAGGTCCCATCAGCATGGGGGCTTGGTTCTTGTGAGTAATTTTTATCTGGGGAAGAAAGCAGAAAAACAGAGTTATCCCTTGAGCTAGTTCAATTCCAAGTACCTGAGATACCTGAGTTATCTTTATATGTGACTTCCAAACCTTCATTTAACCAAAGATGAAGGGAAAATACTTGTATTTTTTATGAATTATGTTGCATGTGCAGTAATCCAATCAATGAGTAATTCTTTTTTCCACTTTCACTTATACCCACAATAAATATTGAAAATCATATACAATAAAATACATGCCAATACGTGATCTTACTTTTTGATTGTGGGATTTATTGCTTGCTGCTGAATATTTTGCGTATCTACGAGATGAGTAAGAGTTTAAAAGTTGGAAAGGACACACATGCTGACACACCAAGCTGTTGCCTATTATTAAGATATATAAGCTATGTCTTTGTATGCTTTATTCATGCATCTAATCAAGCTGTACTTCTAACGCATGACACCGCATAATTTCAAAATAACCATTATGAACAAAAGTCCAAAGTTAATCCACAAAAAAGGTCAAAAAAGATGAACTAGCATTCTAATTTGTTAATTCATTGTTAATAGAATGGACTCAAATATTGAAAAGCCTATTTAAAACACTTCGTAAGACTGCTCTAAAGCCACCCGTTTTGATTTCTTTGATATAAAACTACGAATCACCTTAAATGAGACAACCTTAAAGTAGATTATGTCTGCAATTTTCTCTAATTCAAGTCTAAATTAGAGAAGACATTTTATGAATGTATGCTATGCTCAAAGCTAATTGAAAGCAATTATCAAAGTGGCATTTTGTCTGTGACTTTAAGATACATTGTAAGATAATAAATGATTCTCATTATGTAATAAAAAGGTCACATCTTGCCTTTGGGCTAGTGACGCTAAGAGTTTTTCAAAAGCAATCCGAGACATTTTCTTTAGTGAACTACGACTAATACAAGAACCATCACTTATTAAATATCAGTTGTCACCTGCATAGTACCCACATCAGAGATGGGTATTTCTTTTTGAAAAAGAAACACCACCTCATTAAAAACTGGAAAAATATATCTCTCAAAGTGCATACCTGACATTTTCAAGTTAAAATGAATAGCCTTCACTTGTCATTCACCAATAGTAATGAAACAAAAGAAGTATGTCACGTGGAGAGGCTCATTAAAACATAGATCAGGACATTTCTTGGGGTAGAAATTTACTTTACAATATAAGGAGACAGAAACATAAAAATCTCAACAGAATGAGTGGGTTGGTTTAACTCTACTAGAGCCTTTGCTTTACTCTTCAAGTGCTGATTTCCATGGCACTTAGTTCATAAATCTCAAATTTTGTATGTGATCTCCTTTTGTTAACAGGTTCATTAGTATAAAATTTGAATATGGGGTTTTTTTGGCAACCTAGATTAATTTCCCACAGACATTAACTCTCACTTTCAAAGACCAGCATCAACATATTTTCTCACAAGAAATTCTGCTTCAGGCAACACTTCGGAAGCCAAATCTGTAGTTGGTGTAAACTGGAGTTATTCCATTGATGTCACTTTATACCAGCTGATGATCTGGTCCTGGAAAATCTCCACAAGGATTTTTGTAACTTTCACATGCTTCATAAGACATATTTTGGGGCTCAGGAATAGTGACAACATCAACCTGATCCTGAGGAAAAATACATGAAGTGATCTGCAGCTGCTGTGAGTCAATTCTTTGAGAGTCATAAGGATTCAGCTCATTGCAAGATTTGGCCATGATGTGGTAGTAGGAATGGCATTAGAGTTTCCTTTCAGAGGTAAATCATAGTATAGTACTTCCATCTTAAAATGAATAAAAGAGCAAAGCTCAAAAGATGACTTTAGTATGAAAAGGTGAGGTAATCCTGAGACCCCTTGCAGATTGCATGTTGGATTGGGGCTCTTCAATGCTGCTGAGAATGGATGCAATTACATATTAAGAAAATGTTTATAATTTGTAATGTTCTTTTTTGGCTTGAGCCATCTGTTTCAGAGAACATGACCTCTCCAGAATGTTGTATCCTATCAGCTGAGATCAGCTAAGAGGCCTGAACATGACTAACCACTCATGCACATGGGGATGGAGTCCTATATGCATTTCTTCAAGACACATTTTCAACTGGTACTAATTGGCACTATTCCAGTGGTTTAAAACATACTTTACATTCTGAAAACACAAAAATTTAGTGCAAATTTAAGTATATTTTGTTAGTTATGCATAGTACTGTATGTTAACACTGTATTGGTTAACAACGATAAGCATTGATTCTTTGTTCTCCTGCTGAAAAAAGAATTAAAAAAAAAATTTAAAAATCTTATCTTTGGGTGATAAAAAGAGATAAATATGTTTGTTTTACATCCTGGACCATTGCATGATCTTGCCTGAAACTGGCTAATTTTGTTTTCCTTAAGACTTTCAGGAACAGCATTTCTTCTCCTTCTGTTTTTATATTGGCAGCACTGTCAGAGTTGGTGTTGGGAGTTTAGGTGACACAAGTGACAGCACACACTTCGAGATGGTAAGCAGTGCTATGTGTGTCAGAAAGAGAAAGAGTGTTGTAGACAAAAATTCCTCTTAGGGGGAAAGTAAATAGGCACATGAATTGTTAAGATATCATGGCTTTTTTTGGTAAGGTTGATACACAACATTATAGGCTAAACTCAAACTTTTGAAGCCAATGGCAAAACTCTCATTCTCATAATTGAAGCCAGGATTTTATCCCATGAGCTCATGATCACAGAAATTTAAAGGACTGGTAAATCCAGAAAACAGGTTTAGCAGAAAAAGAATGCATTTGCAATTTCAAAATCACTTTCCAGCATTAGAAAGTGTATCCAATGATATAATTGTGGGAAGGAACACCAGATCTAATGAAAAAAAGAGCATAATACTTAAGAGATGGCAATTCCTCCCTATTTGTCAATAGCAAATTTTCTGATAAAGGAGAAGTGTGAATTTGTGATAGCAAACCTATTTACAAATGCAAAACCCAGACATTTATTTGTTTCAGGAGCAGGTCAGAGTTTCAAAATATGCCTTGAAGTCACATTAATAGAATGCATCCACTAAATGAAATGCAGTAAGTATCAATAATTTTAGTGTGATAACTATATATTTTAGGTCAATTGGTTCTGCTTTCATCTTCCTTTTTCTACAACATGTGCTGGTTCCCTATGTGTTCCTGACTTCACATAATGCCTAAAGGTTTACTGTTTACTCAGGACATGGTGGAATAAATACAGGTTCTAACTACAATGCTTAATGACAACAGAAAACTGGAAACAGAGATAATCAACTCTGCTTATAACATTTCAATGCATGTTAAAAAAAGAAACCCTGTATTTTAATGACAGAAGAAAAAACAGATAGAAAAAAACAAGTTGGATCTGTCAGTCTACAGTCACTTTATTTCATGCTATCAGGGTTTGGATGTTGGTAGTTTTGATGGAACGAGGGTTTACCCACAGTCTAGATGCCCATATTCTGTTCCCCTTATAGGATATGGAGGAATGTGACATGCATATATCACAGAAGTACCAAATACTTTTATCTTCCTGTAGGTGATCAAGAACTGTACTGGGTATCACGATACGAGTAAGACCTACAGAATGTAGGCAGTGCTAAACTAAATTAACCTGTGACTAGCATTCTGTGGCATTTGGGTCAAAACCTCTTCAGATCTTGATCAGTTGTTTTAAATATAACATTATGAAACACATCTTTTAAATAGATTTCTTAACAATATTATTGTGCAAAGTGCAATCAAATCTAATCAGTTTGGCATTAATTAAGCTCTAATAATATACTCTAGTCTCTCTCGTAAGTAGTGTGATCCGTTTCCCCTTCACACAGGTAGATTGGAAAACATTCTGGTGTCATCATAATTTTTAAACATACTGAGAAAATGACAGAGCTGCAAAATTAAAATAAATGATTAATGGCATTTTTTCCATGTTTTGTACTAATAGGTATCACTGAGGTTTTAAATTAATAGAGCTGTCAAGCTCAGGTTGTTACAGATCCAGTGCAGAACTAAAATGGAAATTATGTATTCCACAGACACCTAGAGATGACACTTTGGAATATTTTAAATTTTAATTAGTAGGTGCAATTGTTTTCCCCCCCTCTTCCCTAAAACCACTGCAAATTAATTGGCAATTAGTCACAACTAATTCTTTTCTTAACAATCTGAACTGGAAAAAAAGGTGCATTACATGTTAGAGTATTTGTCTGGGGTGCAGAAAGCACACATGCAGTAAATTGCTTTGTCAATTACAAAAAACTACTGTTGTGAAATTAAGAAAAAATATGCATAGGAAAACAAAACTAATTAACATGTAGTGTACCTGTGAGCACAAAAAAAACGCCAATGCCCAGCTGCAAAATGAAGTGTCAGAAACTCAGTAAATCACTCTGGCCTTGAAACAGAAACGCATGAACATTGTTGCTCAAAAAGGCAAAAAAGGCAGCATTTTAGTATAACACCAAAAACTTTTTCTATCCCTTGACTTCCATTTATGGCTCAACTATATAATAATTGTCTAAAATTCTACTAAAATCAGCCACCATATCTAGGACCCAATTCCTCTTTGCTCTAAAAAAGCAGGCAAACCAGTTAAAATTCTCCTGTTTTAAGGAACCGAGAAGAAAATATTACTACATTTGGTGACATGGAAAGAAGATACTTTACAGTCTAGAACACATCTGCAGCTTCTTCATGTGATCTATGGGGTGTTGGAGCCAATGGAACTACATTAAAGCAAATCTGTGACTCTCTTCTAGTTTTCTCCCCCAGCCATGGCATACAGGACTCTTTTTTCTCTCTGGATTTAACTACAGAGGTAGGATGTTACTAGGACTTCTGTGCTCACATCCCTAGGGACTAAAGGCTGGAGAGGAACCATTCATTCATTCAAAACTTATTTTTAAGGTGCATTTGAATTGTAATATTTTGAATATTTTTTCTGAGTTTCATTATTAAATGGCTTTTTGGAAGTATTCCTATCATTAAATAATTCTAAAAATACTATGTGTTTCAGCTGTCTATGAAACTACATTTCTGGCAATCCATTCAGTAGGCTCTGACTATAGACTTTCATTTTTTCCCCTTCATTTAGGCAATATTCTTGCATCTTCTATAGACATTTCTGTCTTCTACTTTTAATCTAATGTTGCTAGCAGCTTGACACTCTTTCAGATATGATGCCAACCAAGCTTGGAATAGATGAAAGAACTGAAATCACAGTTATTTCTAATTAAGATGGAACATTCATATGGGTTTTTTCAAAACAATGCTAATAATTTATGTAGCTAAATTGAAAGATTATTTTTCTTTAAAAAAAATCCTGATGGCTAAAGCTAGAGGTTTATTGAATTAACTTGAGAGTCTTTGAAGTTTCATTACTATTAATGGCCTGTTTGGAGATCAGGTGAAACCATAGATATCTTTCATGTTGCTATATTTGTCTGGGAGAGCTCTGATAGAATTTCCTCTTCAGCTAATTAGACAAGATGTTTAACATAACATTATTATCTTTCCTTCTCCCAAAGACTGCTCTATAAAATCCAGTGAAAACAGCAGAACTTGATGCTCCGATTCTGCATCTTATTATACCAGCGTGCAGTGATTGTGTCAGACACTGCAGTCTGCACGTGTTTAACACAATGAATAATTCTGGATGATAGATCTTTAGACCAAGCCACTCACATTTTTAAATATTCACAGGACCTACAGTGATCTACAGGAACACATTCCTGCTCTCGTCCAAGGATGCTAGATGTATGTACAACAGAAGCATGAAAGATGTTTGAAGAAGCACATGTCAATTTCTTAGTACTAAAACTGATAGCAGGAGTGAAAAATCACAGATCACAGCTTCTGGGGAATCACTGCATTGTCTATTGCATCTCACAGTATTTTCTCAGAGCTCACACTGTCGTTTGGGGGGAGTGTGAGTAGGGATAGCTGTCAGCAACTCGTGCTACTTCCATAAAACTTTTTCCCAGTCAGAAAGTTGAAGTAGCAAAGACAATCTTGTTGATTCCTTCAACAGGAAATAAACTTCAAAACCCACATGTGCAGCCTGCATCACATACACTGATGCAGAATTTGTTTCCCTTAATATGCGTAACAGAATAGCAGGAGAGTTTTGATCAGGTTGAAGTCAATTTCTTGAAAAATCATTCACAAAATACTCTCATTTGTATAAAAGCCTGAAGAAGAAGCAGAGGAGGACTTCTCAGCTTAACCACTTGCACCTTGGGCCAGAGCTGATCCAATACCTGCTGATTGTACAAATTTTGTTCTTAGGCTTTGTAATTTTTATAGGTCAGACTACAAAACCACTGAACTTATATGACACTGAAGTTCCTGAGATGACCATACCAAAATAAAACTGGACATTAACCACTTGCTTTCAGGTAATTTGGGAGAAAACTGCAGTTTTGCCTCTAGAGGAGAGAAAAGCTCATGATTCTTATACTGGTTTCCTCATATTTTTTCTGAAATTTGAGCACTTGCAGGTTCAAATAACTGGCTTCATAGTTGGCTACAAGTAAGATTTTTTTTTATTTATGTTACGTTTGGGTTGTTGTGGGTTTTTTGTGTTGTTTTGTTTTGTTTCAGATTCCAGTTCTGGATACACATCACTGAGATATCACCCTGCTACTTATGTGATCAAATACATTTTGCCTTCCAAAGACCCCTTTGAAGCACACAATTAGAAATCAAATCTTAAACTTCTGTTGAGAGAAAGCCATCATCCACCTTTGTCATTGTCTCAGGAGGAATTCCCAGCTACTTGGCAGAGAACTTAAAGGGAAAATGTAGTTTAGTTAAAATTAGTGGTGAGGGAAGAGTTTGGACCATACATTTGTTTTCTTTTGAAAGATGTAGAAAACAGAGCAGGGTAGATGTACAATAATGCAAGAAGCAATTGCAATAAATACATTAAGCTCACCAGCAGAGAAAAATCATTTCCTGAAAAAAGAATAAGATAAAATAATAATTCTATATCTATATTAATGGAGGTGCAGTAGTCTGGACAAACAGTTCATACATCCTCTTCTCATAGGAAACAGATTCAACAATACGGTTTTCTTATGTAACACAGTCTATTCCCATAACAATGGTGTAACAAAAAGGATGAGTTCCACAGAAAAGTGTTTGCTATTTCCATCCCCTTCAAAACAAAATTCCAACAGTAATTATCAGTAATAATTTACTGTTTCCTCAAGGCAATTATTGAAACGTAAGAACTGTCTCTTTTTCCAGGTTTATCCTCAATTGTGCAGGCAGCTTCTGCTAGCATTCTCAATCAGATAGCAGGGATCTTGCACAGAGCAAGCAATCAAGACAAAAAAAAAAAAAAGCACATATTATTGCCAACATCCTTCCATACATTTTCTTCTGTAATCTGGCAATTGAAAAATTATGTGTCTTTTTCTTGAACAAGTAACTGCTGGGTTCAGTACTGTTGCTCTCTGCTGAGCTGTAGCTGTAGAAAAGGTGAAGATAACGATACCCCTTAACTCCAAAAGGTTTCTGGGAATAAATCTCAAAATCCTCACTGTTCTGCCTTCACACAGTGTTTTTTCATACAGTTCTCCTCTCATTGCAGCATCTGAGCACTTACCATAGAGAATTAGAGTTCAGGCACTCTCCCCACTGTTCAGCTGTACACTATGGTGTATCTGGCAAGCATGAACTATCACAACCCTTTTATTTCATCCTAACCCATACATCATCAGCTGCCACACCTGTTAGCACCTTACTGCAGGTGCTCTCTTTTACTTTTTTTATGTAGTCTTCAAGTTTACTACAGATATAAAGTTCATGAAAGTGATCCTTGTACCCTGGTTTGGAGAATTACTCCTATCTGTAGTGGGACTTCTTCCTTGTCGTATTACTGTTTTGCCACACAAGCTGCAAGGTTACAGCAATTCATGTATTTAAAAATACAGGTCTTCTTTAGGGAAACAAAGTTAGTAAAATTGTATATTAAAACGTTACTATATTTGACAATAAAGAGCTTAAATTTCTTCAACATCATCTCCAAATGCTCAGTTAGCCACCATAATTTATCAGAGAGAGATAAAAAATGGATCACTCTTAGAGCTATACCTTTCTTGTGTTATCTGCAAAGAGTTACTCAAAAAACATCCTCTGAGCAAGGTCCTATCCTATCCGATCCAATCTGAACTGCTGTTTCCCTGCCATATGTGTGGGCACTGAAACAAGAGACTAAATAATGTCCTTAATTTCTCCTTTCAACTGTACGGATTTTGAAATATATGATTCAATCAGCACAGTCAAGACTCCAGCCTTCAATAAATTGTCCTTGATAAGAACTCTTTAAAGCACATTGGAAGATCTTCCTAAATATTTGAAGAATGATTTGCTATTTTATACACTTTAGCATCAAAACTAACATTGGCTCTTCCTCAGCAATAGGGACTGTAAATCTGACATATCATCATAAATAAATTATCACATTGGGTAAAGGGATGATGGGACTGCATCCTTTGAGTATTTCCAAACTTTTGAAATAAATGCCTTCTTATTCTATCCTAACCTGTGGGAAAGAACCAGCATGATAAATTGAAAATGCAGTGGGTGTTGAACTATATAATGAGAGTGTGTGCAGATGTTACATAAGTAAATTGCATTAATGCTAATGACATTGGTTGTCTTTTAAACTGAAAGATGCTCTTTCTGTAATAGAAGAAGTGAAAGCAAATAAATAATTTAATGTTTCTGACTATTGTAATTTTGGTTACTCATTTAAAAAGTTCCTAAATTTGTTGTTCAGCTCTCTTCCCAGAGTATCCCAGTATCCCCAATATTCTCAGTTTCCTTACCGTGCAAGGGGTTTGCATCCAAGGTTCCCCATCTATCTGCATAGGCAGAGACTTGCTGGTCCTAAAGTGATATATTTCATAGTATAAGTAAAAGTAACAAAACAAACTTGATAAATATATTTATTAAGGAGAGATATATGTGACACCACGCACATATAATCCTGATTTACCCCTAAGCTTCTATGTAATCTCCAGTATGACCCAACATACTTACAAAAGTAACCTACTTAGCCTAATTTAGTAGGCTTAGTTTGAATTTCACCACACAACGCAAAAAAACTGCAAACATTCACACATCTTGCTAGTAATACATAACTCTCTCATTGGGATAATAGTCTGTAATTTGTGAAATAAAGAATTTGTGAAATTCAAGAACTTCAGGAAAAAGCCTCATTAACTGAAAAGACAAAGGAACCTCAGCTCTTTTTTATAATACAGACTAACTACTATAAAGAAGATTAGAAATAAGTTGTAGATCTATCATCACCATTTATTAGACCTGTTTGCGTCTAACTCTGGGTTAGACAGAGCACTCACGTAAGGGGCAATGATTCTAACATAAAGCTACAGCCAGTGTTCCCTGCCTATTTTTGGATACCACATTAAGAAAAGTATAGACAAATGAGAAAAAAAATAAATATCTTTTTGGGTCTATTCCAACCTTGTATTCCTGCATTATAATGGTTTGCATATAAGAATATTAGAAATAACACGGAGCAGATAAATCTAATAATGGAAAAATTAGTCAACTGAGCACTCATGTTGGTCAGCAGAAATTCTGCCTTTGGCACTACTTGGAAACGACTAACAGTTCATGGCATTATCCAGTGTCAGCTCTGGTCATAAGCAGAGGAAGGAAACAATGTTCAATGAGATCTCACTTTATGGGTTTGGAAGGGTTCTGAATCTTTGGCAGTTGGGGTCCTGCTGATATGGGACTATAAAAAATATCTCTTGGTATCCAGAGAAGGTTGGAATGCCTCGGTGATCTTAATTCTCTTCATCATCCACATGAGAAAGTACTTTTGAAGTCAACATCACCCAGTCCTTGAGGACAGTCTCAAAAATGTCAGGTGCTTTCACGAATTGTACTTATTTTCTTAAAGTTTTTATTATTGTTCTTCTGTTTCATGCTCATTTTAGGCTTTTAAGGCTTATAATTGTATCACTTATGATTTTATTAAGATTTTGGAAAATTCTTCACTGAACCAAAACTTAGAATAATTATTTTCTCCTTCAGTTCTAATTCAGGTTTCCTCTATTGTGAATGTTCTGGTCACTTCTAGCATAGAAAATGATAAAACACAACTAAATTAGCTCCACCATTAGCAGCTTATACATACCAACACATTTATTAATACTGACTTGTCAGCGTTCAGTAAGCAACAAATAAATTAAAAACAGAGCGCTTAGACTTCTGCAGATCAAAAAAATGCTTTACAACTGCTAATTATGTGCTACTATTCCCTGGTGAAGTATGCATTATAAATGGGTTAAAATGTGTCAAAGTAATATTAAATGATGTTTTGCTCAAAATTGCTCAGAGTGTATGTCAATAATAAAACCCAAGATGTTCATGCCTGATCCAACTGCTTGAGAATACTTCTTCATAGGATGAAATGACAGTTGACTACAACATGTGAAGACTGAATGTAAAGCCCATACGGAATGTAAATTCCATATGGATGGAATGGATATATTTAATATACAAAAATGATACTTTCATAAGAAATAAGTACAGTAATTACGACTATTAAACTACCAAAGGAAGTGAACTGATAATGTGCAAAACTTGCACTACAACCGTGCAGTACAAATTAAAGCTGCCGATACCTGATGACAACAGATGAGCACTGAGCAAGCCGTCTTCCAGCACTTTTCAGACCTGTGTATATCTGTCCCATCTCCATGGCTCCTTCCAGACCAACCACTTCCATAAGCTGGTCACTCAGATCTGCAAAAGTTGAAAAAACCACATTTTATCTAGACAGAATTTTGACAGTGGTCATCCCAACTAGCAAGAATTGTCAGAAGACCAACTGATAATAAAAGATGTGGAGAAAAGAACTGCCAAAAATGATGATTCCTAAGAAGTGCTTGCAGCAGCTTTAATGCTGGACACATCTGGGTCTGTTATCACACCATTCTAAAATATACTGACCAAAATGATTCTAAAACACAATAATCTCCATTGGTTATTTTAATACATACATACTGAACAAATAATCTCACTATATGAGAAAACAGGAGAGACTCCTTTTAGGCTACCTGACATGCATAGAATGAGATGTTTGCTGTTTAGAAATTTACGTAGACCATTGTTTCAACATATGATATGTATGTAAAATACGGTAAAGGACAAGTGAGTGCTCCATACCCTATTGAATTCTCTTCTATATAATTCTTTCCAGACAATGTGTACAACTGTAATTCAGCCTTTGTGTGCATGCATTATTATAGTCCTTAATTATGACACCACATATCATTTTTTGCATTAGATCTTTGTCTCAATTAGTGCACAGACTCAATGCAATAAGAGGTAGAAAAAAACACATTAGCAACTACTCATCTAGGTTTGCTGAACTTTCTAGAACATCTTTGCACTCAATTACATATTTTTGTTACATAGCATTTTGGTAATAGTATCTAAAAATATTTAAATAAATAATGTCTCTGCAAAATACATATTCGTTTGCTTGACTTCAAGGAGCAAGGATAAATTCTGTCTAGAATTTTACATACAGAGATACAACCAGAAACCTAAACAGTAATACAGCAGCCGGGTTTGAGAAGCAACAAAACAAGGTAATGAAATATTATCCAGACTCAACCAGGGTGTTTTGTATGAAATGTTTTACATGCTCCCGTTTAAATACATGCTGCCATGATCAAACGGACAAGAAAAATAATTAGTTTTTTAGCTGTATATTATGTGTGTTTTATAGATTAGCTGTTAATATCCTTGTTTCCAAAAGATACACTACTCGGTGAAGCACAACAATGACCTAGAAAGTTAGAATCTATTATATCACTGAAAAAACAAAGAAAAGAGAGCACATTAGTCTTTGTATATTTTAAACCCTTCAACCTTTAATGAAGGTAGAATGTCAGGCTAATTATCATATCTATAAAACTAGTCCAAAGTTTCAAAGGGAGTCTTTTCTGTTCACTTCTTTGGGCTTTGGATGAAGGTAATTAACTGAAAGAAGTACTGTGATAAGGGATAAAAAAAATTATTAAAAGCAAATAGGATTTATAGTCTGGATTATTCTGCTTCCAACCAGAAAATCTGATATTATCCAAAGCCTTAATTTTTATTCTTATACTTTCTTAATATTCTTTGCTATTTTCATGTTCTCATCACAGTGAAATTCCCTTTAATATCACTGAGGTAAATATAAACCCTAATATTTTCTATTATGGAAAAACCGTAAGATGGACAAAAGTTTAAAATATACAATATGATTAATTTTAACTATACTTTTTAATAGTTTGCATCCCTATAACACATGTAATCTTATTTTTGTACGCCTGGTTTTCTGCTGAATTGGTTTTATCCTAAAATGTTTTCCTTAAGTTAGCCACTTTTAAACTTAATTCAAATTTAAACAAATTCTGCTTTTCTTGATAGCCATAGGGATTTAAATGGGAAAGTCCTACTCATTTGCAAAAGCCATTGTATTATAAAAGCACACAGAATTTATAGAGGTACCAAATAATTAAAATGGTTCCAGCCAAAGGAAATATCAAATTCCTACTCACTAGGTTATTAGAAAACTATTATTTTTTTAAACGGGAGAATAATTAAGAACAGATTTTTATTACTGACAGCTCAGGCAACATATGCAAGATTCAGAACAGTGACATTTGCAGTGATATAAATTTGATGCATCATTTTTCAATAGCTGTGAGGTTAATGCCAGTAACAGCAGGTAACTAAGGGCCAAATCCTGCCCTTTGATCTATACCACACATTTCAAGAAAATGTGGTATATTAAACATTGGAAGATGGAGCCGAACAATACGCTTATGTATCAAGAAAGTGAAACCTTTCCAAAACTTCACATTTGCAGTGGCACATTCCCAAAGTAGGGTTATTTTAGGCCAAATAAGAATATTTTTAGAATCAAGCTTAAATTAGACACAACCTTCCTTCAGAAGCAGTAAAAACTAAAGCAAATGTAACATGCAATTTTCAACTTACGGTTAGTTTGTGCTCTTGCTCTTGTTAATATATTTGACCAGATACTTTTGCATAGTTATAGCCATTTCAACAAATCCTTGAGCTGTATTAACTTTGACAAGAACCCAGAGGGAGTAAATATGGAAAAGGGGGTGTGTATATTTTAGTCCCACTCTTCAAAGATGTTACATGGCTATAGGTACACTGGCTGAATAAAAAGGGTCAAGACATCAATGAATGGATTACATTTGTTCTTAAAAGTTTCTCACCAAGGACTCTGAAAGAGACTAAGCTCTATTAAAAGAGATTAGGTCTTCTGTTAAATTAAAAGCTAGGAAAGGGGAAGTCATTCCTCATTCTGGTGGAAGACTGTAACTGATTTCTCAGAAAGATCTATGCTGGCATCTGTGCTGCTCAACATATACTCCTAAATAATCTGGAAACAGAAGAAGACTGAGTTACTGAGGATTCAACAAAGACAAAACCCAGTTATAAAAATAGTTTAGAAATTTCACACTACTGAGTAATGGGGCTATATGAAATCAGAAAATTTAATACGTGTAACTTTATGCCTATGAGGGGAAACAGCTAACAACACATAACAGAGCTAACTATAGACATGCAGATTATTATATGCATGTATATTACATTTCAAAATAAATATGTGGTGTGTGTGTCTGTCTGTATGTCCATATATACATGCATATTTATTTTGCTGGGCTACAATTAATACTCTCATGCAGGAATTAAGCTTATGGAGTTACTAAAGCTACCTCTATGAAAATATCAGTTCAATGCTCAATAATGATCAAATATCATAAAATATTACAACTGGTACATCCATACAGTATGGAGTTTGTAGTTCCAGTCCACTCAGCAATGAACAGAAGATACTAAATAACTGGAAATGACAGAGCAACAAACATGGTAACAAATATGGAGTGGCTTCTGTATGAAAATATTTTAGACTAGGACACTTCAGGAAGTAAAGAGATGAATGGAGGAAAGACAAGAAAATGATGAGTGTCATGGAATAGGTGACGACAGTATTGTAATTAAGTATTTCTCAAAATACAAGTACTAAGGAGTTTCATAGCATTTCTAGAAGAAGCAGGAAATCCTTTTTACATAATACTTTGTTACACCAGGATGTCATACTAGAATTCAAAATTCCCTAAATAACAAATGGATACATATTTGGTAGGGTATCTTAATGGAAGAACCACTTCAAGTTTGCTCTCTTATGCTTTATTTCTAATCATACAATACAGGTTGGTGTTAGAGGTCAGATAGTGAGCTATGTGAACTTGTGAGCTGACCTAGTATCACTGTTCATTTTGTCTTCTTATACATTGTAGACCAGAATAATGAATGCTGTTGTTAACTAAATGTCATTCATCACTTAAAACAGCTTATAATGTGGACTTATCCATGACATGTATCCCAGCTACGTTTCAGAAAGTCAATTCTTTTCAATACTCAAATTATATTCTAAAGTTACATACTCCTGTGCATCTGTACGTGTGTCTACCAACTATTGAGCAAATAAATTAATCTCTTTTTAGGCATATTGTATTTCTTCTGTATTCAACAGGTTTTATTCTAAAGAGAAAATCATCAGTCTGGTGACTGTACTGATAAAATTCTCCAAGTCATGCTTCACCTATTATAACAAGGGCTAGAAGGTTTAGGTTTAGGAAACGGAAGGTTAGATTTTAAAAAATGATCTAGCAGCTAACAGGGAACAATCACAACTACTGGATGCTGAGCAGCTTTTCAATCTAGCCAGACCATTTAGTTGCCTAAAGGAGAGCTGAAGTCTCATAGGTATGCTATCATGGAGAGCATCTCAGTATTAGTGCATTAGGAAAGTGTTTTTTGACTGGTGCCTTGGGGTTCTTGAGTCCGTTTGTTCTACTTTGAGCTCTGTGAAAGAGCTGAAGGCTCTGGCTTGTTTTCTATGTGAATGAGCCATTAGAGTGTGTGGGAATGTTTTCACAGCACTGTGCCTTTCCTGCCCTCTTCCACAAACCAAAGTACTTCACGTGTCTCCTCATATTAGCCCAGTCAGTAAACAAAGCCAGCTCTCCCGGGGGAGAGCTGCTGTCAGCAGATGGTGACTAGCATGCAGAGGGGCATCTGACCCCTTGCACTCATTCCTGATGGTGAGATAAAGTCACTAGGGAGATGACTGCCCATTTCTTCCCATCAGGCAGCAGGAGAAAGAAGTCCACACAGAAATTTGCACAAGTGACAGACAAAATACTGTACGTGAATATAAGCCCTTTACAGCACTTACAGAATCACAGAATTGCTTAGGTTGGAAAAGAACTTTAAGATCATCAAGTCCAACCATTAACCGTACTCTACCAAGTCCAGCACTAAGCCGTATTCCCTAGCAGCACTAGACAACTTTTAAACACATCCAGGGATGATGACTCAATCACCTCCTTGGGCAGCATGTTCCAATGTCTGACAACCCTTTCAGTGAAAAAGTTCTTCCTAATGTCTAGTCTAAACCTTCCTTGGCACAGCTTGAGGCCATTTCCTCTTGTTCTATCACCAGTTACTTGTGAGAAGGGACCAGTGCCTACTTCTTTACAACGTCCTTTCAGGTAGTTACAGAATCACAGAATGTTAGGGGTTGGAAGGGACCTTTGAAGATCACAGAGTCCAACCCCCTTGCCAGAGCAGGACCAAAACTAGGGCAGATCACTCAGAAAGGTAGCCAGACAGGTCTTGAACGTCTTCAGAGAAGGAGTTGTAGAGGGCAATAAAGTCTCCCCTCAGCCTCATTTTCTTCAGAATAACAGCCTCACTTCTTTGCCCTTCTTTGGACATGCTCCAGCACCTCGATGTCCTTTCTGTATTGAGGTGCCCAAAAGTGGACACAGTATTCAAGGTGTGGCCTAACCAATGCCAAGTACAGAAGGACAATCACTTCCCTGGTTCTGCTTGCCACAACACTTCTAATACAGGCCAGGATGCCATTGATCTTCTTGGCCACCTGGGCACTGGGCTGGCTCATAGTCAGCCACCTATCAAGTGGAAGCACCAGGTTCCTTTCTGCTGGACAGCTTTCCAGACACTCTTCCCCAAGCTTGTAGCGTTGCATGGGGTTGTTGTGGCCAAAGTGCAGGACGTGGCACTTGGCCTTGTTGAACTTCATACTTCCCCAAGGCATGGAGAAACACACTTGGAGACTTAAAGTTTTGTACTGAGTTTACATTATCCATTAGCTTGGCATTACCTGAAAGCTTCAATATTCAAAGTGAACACACAAGAGAAAACACATTTGGAATTAATCTATGAAGATAAAGCAAGGAAGGCAAAATGGGATAGGAGGTGGGAAGAAGCATGGTGTGATTAGAAATACTGATTTACATAGAGAACTTTCCAGCTGTAATGGAACTGGTTTTGATATCCAATTTATCTTTGCAATATATAAATATTGCTGTCCTGGCAAGAGATTGAATGACTCTATTATAACTTGGGGTTACTGCACTCACTCAGGCACATTTGCATAAAACCACTGTTGGTCAGTGGTAAATCTGTCTCTGGCAGCAGTTTGTCTTCGAAGAGAAGGGGCTCCATGGCTTACTAAATGTAATCAAGCCCTAGTAATCATCACACTGGAAATTTTTTGGTTCCAGTTAAAATATTGGGTAAGAATTTGAAAACTGCTATGATGCCAGAGGATCCTTAAAAATCTCCTGAGCTCAATACTCTGCACCATATGAATCCTTCAGTATCTTCCTAGAACAGGGCATGGATTAAAGATACAGTTACCCTTTATGTAGGAATGTGGTGACACTTCCATATGCAGGGATAGGTACTGTTGCTGTGTAAAATGCTAAAAAAGTGTTTAATGTCACAGTATTCTGATTTCAAATGAATGGCTTTTTCTACATTCCTGTTTAAAAGAAATCAAGAGCAACCTCTACATCCTGGTTTTTTTATGCTTTGCTTTAGAGAGACTACCTAAAGTAACATTTGCCTCGACATTTATAATTGTTTATATCTGAGTTGTACCTGGAGGCCTAGATGATGTCAAGGCTGATTCACAGACATATAACACAAGACAGCTCTTGTCTCCAAGAATGTATAATATAGACAAATAAAACTCACAAAGCATTGGGGAAAAATAATACTATTATGTCAATTTTACAAAGTGAAAATTATACACAGGCAAGTTTAGGTCCTGCAAAAGGTTTGTTCTCACACACAGCTGGACATACTGTGTGTAGACCCATGTAAAAGTTAAGCACATGAGTCTGCAGAACTGACCTGGCTAAGACCACATGTGAAGTTTGTGGTAGAGATAGGAAATAAAACAGCAACTCCCGAAATTCAACCCTCTGCTTTTAAAAGTCTATTCTCCCTCTTAATACTGACTTTGAGGATATATTTCAAGTCCGACATCTATAGCATTTGACCCAGTTTTGAATATTTTGCTTTGCTGACTTTGCTTGTAAATGTTAAAAATCAGGTGGCTTTATACATCTGTTTCACGCCAGTATTGATTCTCGAGTCTTTACTTTTATCTTAATATTTTTTTCCTGTTTTTAGAACAGAACAAAACAAGCTATGTCTGCCTCTTAGTGTGAAGAAAGGAAGCTGTATCACTGCTGTAATTTTCACCCTGGTGAGATACTCAGACATGGTGATACTAAATTAAGCTGATACTTTATATATATAAACACATACAAAAATGCACAATTTTTTTATACCTTTGTGGACATACACACACGACATATGCCATATTTAGGCATATGTGAGAAATTCAGTACATTCTTGCACTGTCATCTGAATTGATGATGCACTAAACAGCTTTAATGTGGTTAGAATGCAAGGGTGCTATTTTTGACACATAAAATGAATGAATGCAATAAATAGAATCCCGTCTCTGCTGAAAACTCTTACTGATTTCAGTGGGGCCCAGATTTCACCCAGTATCTTGTGTTTTGCATCAGTCCAGCAAAGGGACTCCATCCTCAGATGGAATCGTTTAACAGATACAGCTCAACCTACTACTTTGTAATGGATTTTTTTGGTGTGTATTATCATCTCCTGACTCTCTTTAATCACTGAGTGACAAGTTTCCAAAAAAAAATAGAAGGGCAAACAAGGAATAATCAGTCCTTATAATTAAATATTTTATGAAACTTTTGAATGTGCACAGAAGGCATTTGTAAAACTTTTCCTTAAGTGAACTTTTTTTTGCCCCTCAGCTTACTAGGGAGAAGGAGAGGAAAGTTCTTAATAGAACCTTTTTTGATTAATAGTAAAAGAAGAAAAATAAAAAAAAGAAACAACAACAAAATCCAGAGCATTGAAATTAAATAGCTTCCACCGAAAAACTGCTCCCAAATACCAATGTTCAGATGTTCAACATTTGAAACAAGAGGTTTCATCTTGAAGTTCGGGAGATCATTATGGATAAGTCTTTTATGGTAAAGCTTGGCAGAAAAAATGTATTCTTTTTTTAATAGATTTATTCTTTTAATAGTTTGAGGTACAATTGCATTGAACACGCTGCTGCACCAAAAAGCTCCCTATTATTTTAATCTGTATTCTTTTAAAAGTTATTTGTTCAAAAGGATTTCACAGTGTTACTCTTATACCCCCTTCATCCAACAGAACAAAAGATGTTCTATGAAAGGAGTCTAAACTTGGACAAACCGTAAAAAAAAAAAAAAAAAAAAAAAGCAAAGTTCCTCTCTGTTTTTATCAAATTTGATTGCTGCAGCTGTTCCCAGTTTCTGTATTTTAAAAATAGCCTTATTCAGTGCCTTGTTGGCTAAAGGCCAGAGTACCATTAGAACATGCTGTACGGAAAACCTCTATTCAGTTACAGATACAGAAATATATTTAAGATCAGTGGGGGTCATCTGCAGCAAACACTTGTATGGGAGAAAATGGAATTTTAATGTGCTTGGACTGCTCACCACTTTTAACAGATATTTAAGAACTTCAAACCGGATATCTTTCTATTTGTATTGGTACTATCACATTACTGAGCATCAGGTACAATACAATATCAGCAACTCAAGACCATTTCAACTAACAAAAATAGATCTAATTCTCAAATTACTCCTTAGTAGTTCTGGCATTCACTTTAAATGGCTCCTAGTAATATTGGATATTGGATTAGCCTATAAAAATGCCACAGCCTAGAAAAGAAAAATACAGTAATATTGATGGAAAGGTAGAAATCTGATCAATGAAAACCAGCTTTGATTTGTACATTTGTAAGAGAACTAGTACTAACAGGGCATAAATGTTCCCTTTCTGCAGGGTAGCAACCTCTAATAATGGTATTATCCCTATATTTACCCACCCAAGTGTTTTTAGCTATCTGCCAGCAAGAAAACTTCCATTTACATGAGTACTAAAACTCCTTTTGATTACAGTGATAACGACTTTGGTCCAGGAGCTCAGAAACCCTCCAAAGATGATCCTCATTCCTCTTTATGAGAATGAATTTAATTTGCTTCCTCTCCATGCTAGTATTCCATGGTGTCTGGAGATCACAGTATGTAGAATGGATACTGGTTTGAACAACAGCACTTCTTACTTATTAACCAAGAGCCTAACGAAGCAGAGTATCCTTAAAATCAATGAGATGTATCATAGATTATTTTTAGCCATTCCTGACGATAGTGATAGGATGAGGGGTGATGGCTTCTGAACTGGAAGAGGGTAGATTTAGATTAGATATTAGGATGAAATTCTTTACTGTGAGTGGTGAGATACTGGCACAGGTTGTCCAGAGAAGTTGCGGATGTCCCAAACCTGGAAATGTTCAAGGCCAGGTTGGATGGAGCTTGGAGCAACCTGGTCCAGAGGAAAGACCAGTCAGCTGCAAGTATCACAGCAGTGAGACTCAGGTAATTTTTAGTCCTCTGGTCCTGAACAGTATCAAATGAAAAAAACCAAACTTTATTTCATTCCAAAGAAGAAGAGATGACTTACAATCAAAACCGGATCTGGCTATAATTTATTTGGTTATGATGTTCTGACACAATGTGAAAGCCACGACCTTTTACTAAAAACCAATCTGAACACATACCATTCAGCTACAACACCACTTGCAATGTTTCAGGTATCAGAGAAATACAGAAGTAAAGTCCTTGCCCAGAGCTAACTTACCTTGAGATCCTGAGCTGAAAATTTATACTGAAATGTGGAGCCTTACTGAACTTGTCTTTAGAGAGGTCTGACATGGTAAGAAATACATATCTTCATGGAGTTTAATGAAAACAGGAGACCTAGAAAACTAAGGGAATTATTATCATCTTACTTTAATTCTAATTTTTCAATATTATTTTTGTTCTGAATGATGGAAAGTAAGAGAAGGCATACAAGAAACAGATAAGGAGACCAGAGTTGTATGAATGCATGTGCACTTTAGTTGTTTCCAGACTGGACTATGCTAAACCTGAATATGGCAACCCTGCTCTCAATAGTAGTCATCATATCTGGAGCTCCTGAAAGAAACCCTGCTATAATTCCTGACCAGCTATGTTCAAACAGTTCCAGAGGGTGGAAAAGCCTTCTGGTTACTAACTGGCATTGTGATAGGATAACACTTGAGGATCATTGTGGGTTTTTTTTTTTTTTACTTTCCAACTTCACTAATTCATCTTGATTATGTATCTTTGTTTAAATTCCTTTTCTAGACGTAAGGGCCAAAACTGAAATAGTACATATATAGGATTACTCTTTCAGTTCAGGATTACTCTTTCACTTCAGATAGGAATTTGAGAAGCTTCTGGGTTTATTTAGTGTATGGGATTCTAGGTGGGCCATGATAGGACATGCTGTTGTGTTATGTTGCTAGTTCTATTGTATGTGCTATTTGCACAATAAATGCCATGCATTGTTTGGCAATACTTGTAGGGAGAGTTAATATCTTTCATCATGTCAACTGATACACAAGGAAAAGACACCTTTCAGGCTAAAAAGTCCTGCCTCCAGTCTAAAACAGAAAGAGCAAACCTCACATTGAATTAGAGTTTGGAACAATCATTCTGGGTTTGTTTTCTTTTTACTAATCAATTACACACTGGGTAAAGGTGGGAGGGTTGCTTTTTTGTTACATACAGAAATTAATCTGGAAGGACAAAAGATTTTTTATTAATATTTTGGAATTTTCAACTTCCAGGTTACTTTCAAATAACGATTACGAGACAAATGTTTGAAGGACTTTAATTTCAGTCTCTGCCCAACAAATCATTTAAGCGTGGATATTCAGTGATATCAAATGGATTACAAGCATGTTTCAAGCATAACTGTTAAGTACTCTGTTTATTCAGGCCTACCTCTATGGTAAGGCCTACCTCAGGCCTTTTTTATGGTACCTGATTTCAGAACACTAAATATAAAGCAGTATAAATAAGGCTGTGTACAACAAACAGGTTAGCACTTACATATCTGAGGCATCTGAAAATTCAGCTTTACTTGTGTAATGTAATGTGTGATTCATTTAAAAAAATATTTTTCATAATTGTAATTCATGCATGTTAATGGTAGCTGAATTTTCTTTTCCATAACACTGCATTGCACTAGGATCAGCAGCACAAGGGGACTGCAATATACTAAGGGAATTAAAGAAAGTGGAAGATGCAGGTGCACTAATAAATGGGAAGTCTTTGGATTACAGTACTTATGCGTGCTATGCTGAGCTAAACAAAAACCTAAATGTTACACGTTAAGAAGTGGTACAACAACAACATCTGTGTTGGGGGACTGAACTGGCATGGCTAACACCTCCAGTGCCAGGTGCAAAGGAAATTTCAGTACAGCTTGAGTAATTTTGACTGCTAGCATCTGTATGTATTAGATTTTTTCTCCTCTTCCCTCCATATTGTACTAGAGTATTTGCATTACATCTGGCTTTAGATTCTAGCATAGCAAAAGACAGGTTGTAATCTTTCCATTCCTGGATCTTCACCTCATTTTTTAATTTTCTTTGGGTCTTACTTCTCCTAGAAGCATAAGGCCAGAGTTACTAGTATTTTCCAAATTTATGGTTAAAGAAAATGAGTATTTTTTCCTGGGAAAGAAAGAAACATTAAAGGAAGAATCATACCTTTGTTTTATTTAAAGCTGTTCAAAACGCCTATAATACGGCATTCTAGACTTTCATTTAAAGTAACTTTTAAAAATCAACCTCCAAAATAAAATGAAAATTTTCATTTCAAGTGACATACCTGATTCACAGAAATATTGATATTTGTTAGATGACATAAAATACTTGAAAGAATGACACAGCTAGCTGAAATGATTGCTAGGAGACACAAAATCAGTCACTTATGACGTACTCATTGAAGTCCAATCCTAATAATCTTTTAAATATGTAAAATTCCTACAGAGTCCCTTGGGATAATGACTTCTGTATTAAGTGGACTTCTATTTCTTAATTAGGCAAAGATTTCAGGAATAAAAAACTACTAGTGATCATGTTAGTTCAGGTGGAAGTCAATGGCCTGACCACCATCACCATGACATCAATGAAAGCTGATGCTGTTCCCAAGAAAGTGATGGGAAGAGATTGGGGAGGAGGTGGGGGAATGGGAAAAGACAAAAGAAATACCAGAATATAAACACAGTGTTTGTATTCCAGTATAAGTAGATTTGTTAGTACACTGTTAACATGTCTGAATCACAGCTCTCCATGTTTTATTTGTCCAGCTCTTTTAACAAGACCTACATTTCTATTCAAGACAGGAACAAAATGTCAATAGTACAACTGGACATATTGCACTTTTAAAGAATTTCTTCAGAAATGTTTGTAGAAAACTATTTCTTTCTCTTGGCAACTTCAAATCACCTCCTTCCATCCCCAGCCACTGATTAAACCTCTTAAATATGTCTAATAAATAATCTAAAAAAGGAAAAGACAAATTATTAGAAGGCTACACTTCTCCAGGAATTGGGAACTCGTTTCACTACATTATAAATTATCTTTGCTAACTTTGCTAACAAGGTGTAACAAAAATGCAATAAACACAAATAAATCCACAGAGAAGAGACTCAAAAAACATTACAAACCTTGCTTTAAAAAAAAAAAAAAAGTATAACAAATTTGCAATTCCTAGTTACTCATCTTTTCTTCTTACTTCAGTTCTAACGCCAAATTCCTTCCTTTTTTTTGACCTGATATGAAACACCATCTGGCAAAAGCATGTTGCAGTTCTACATAAATGAAATAATTGGATGGTTGCTTTAAAATACAATTAATAGATAAGTATTATTATTATTAGCAAAACTCACTTCATTCCATTTCTAAGCCCTATTGCTGAGCTATGATTTTTTGCGTGCCTACAGGACCTTGGATCCCCAGACAGTCTTGCACCCGGTGCTAGGCAGTTGTGAGGTATCAGATGCATATGTCCATATCTTTCATTCGTAGTTATTTTATGCATTATTATTCCTACTACTGTTAGAAAAAGGTAGCACCACAGACACATCGGAACCACTGCCTTGTAGGAAGAGATCACAGACTAAGAGTTCTCATGGATCTGTGGCAACAGATTACAAACCATATGGCTGATGTGGTTATCTTGCAGTATATAAGAAGAGATCACACTTCAAAACACCTTTAGAATAATTTTGGCCAGTCAATTACTTGCAATCTACTATCACAAAGCTGTGAAGGTCTGAGAAGGTGATCCTATTACTGGAGTCCTACAGATGGACTTCTGTGTCTGCACAGTGCCATTTGCTAGTCTTCTGCAGCATTCACACCTCTCTAGGCATACATCATGGGAGGAATTAGGCCAGAGGAGACAAAGAAGTCATTGAGTAATTGGATACATGTTACAATGTTGCTCCTCGACAAGTTATGACAAGCATGGAGTAACACTGAAAAACAAAATATTTGCTAGTGATGAAAAGCAGTATATAAAACAGCAGTTGGTCGAGAGCAAACATTTTGCAGCTATAAAGACCCAGCTGCTTTGGCTGACTAAAATGAAAAGTAACAATCCTTTAGAGGTCGTGAAAGAAGATTTCAAAACTGATGGATTAAATGGAAGAAAAAAAAAGACCTCCTTATAAAGCATGAATACTCCTAGTTCTCTTTTCATCTGTTTATAATATATCTAAATTTCTTTGAGTCAAGAGTCCTAGGTAAGTGTGCTATGCACTAAATGAAAACCTGTTCACAGCTGCTAAAACCAGTTTATTCTGTATGCCTGTTTTCGTATTTCATTAAATATTCATTTATTGATATTAGACTTATGAAAAATTTATTATAATTTTGATCCTCCCCGATATGAACAGGAGAAATTAAAGGAAAAGGGAGTTCATCCAGGTTTATAGGTATGTGTGAAACAGCTTGTGATATTTCCAGAAAAGAAAAACAATATCAGGAATCAATGAGAAAAAAATGTCTTGTGCATCACCTAAATATTTAATTACAATATCAGCTTATATTAATCATATTTCAAGAATTGGGTTGAACGTGCTGTAATTGTGCCATCAACCCACATGAATCAAAGCTTTATTTAATAACGGTAAAAGCTGCCATTTGCTACTTTTAAAATATCTCATTTCTCATGGCCTTTCCTCGATAATGGTCACTAGAGTTACAAAATGCTAAAAATATCAATGTTCTTGAAAATCATATTTGAGTCCTTACTGCAGAAGCTGAAACATCTGTAACAGTGTATGACAGTTATCAGCTTCTTGTTATTTCTGGCACTGTTCAGTTAAAAAGGCTTTATAAAGTGCAAGTAAAAAAAGTGTTTTGACTACTTGTAAGCAACTGTTTTGCATACAATTAATATAAAGGAAACTGCCAAATCAATCTGTGCTTAAAATTCAGGAATTTGGTTTTTTATTTATTTTTGAATTTGTAAAAAAAAACAAACCAGAAACAAAAAAGCAAGCTGTTTCAAAACCTAAAGCCAACTGAGTATTCCAGGTATTTTATTTTCATTAAGATACAAATGGATTGTAAAATCCAACAGATGCACAAAATAATAAATGAGCAAGAGCAGAAAAATACCTACCAAATCAATATTTGAAAAAAACCACTAATATTCCTCATCTTTGTTTATGCAAATAAAAATCAAACAAAACCAAACTCCAAGATGAAGTGTTCTCTCAACAGCAAGCATATAGAAAGTTCAACAAAAGTTTGACCCAACTCATATTCAGATATAATGAGAGCTGGACCCAGTCCTAAATCTTTTGAACAAATGGAAAAGTATCCTCTAAAAAAACAAAACAAATCAATGCCATTTTGGTTATAGCATGAAAAACAATCAAACAAAAAAAAAAAAAGAAGCAGATAAAGGGAGAGCAGTAAGGGAAAACAGAGTTACTTGCTAAGGTTTGAGATTTTTTTTTTTTCCGTCATGTATTTTCTTCCAAAATATCTTCGAATATGACACTGCCAATGCTGATTCCCAGTGCTTAAACAGGTTTTTATATAATCAAAGCACAGTATACACACTGAAGTTCATGGCACTTACCATAGAAAATACAACGTACAACACTATATGGAGTCCAGAAAACTTTGGTCTTCACAAGAGAACTGAATTAAGATTAGACTGTCTGAATATTGGCACTTTCTATTGTTTTACATTCTAACTCTGTAGCCTTAGGATTGTTCTTTTTACTTACTTTTTATGGTCAGTGTACATAAAATACTTCATAAAGTAAATTCATAGATTTTTTCACATGGATAGCCAATAAACATTTTCTATACATTTTATGTTTATCTAATTCTACTACTTGTCACTGCCTTTCAATTATATTATTAATCATAGAATCATAGAATCCTAGGGGTTGGAAGGGACCTCGAAAGATCATCTAGTCCAACCCCCCCTGCCAGAGCAGGGTCACCTAGAGCACATCACATAGGAACGCATCCAGGCGGGTTTTGAATGTCTCCAGTGAAGGAGACTCCACAACCTCCCTGGGCAGCCTGTTCCAGTGCTCTGTCACTCTCACAGTAAAAAAATTTTTTCGGATATTCACCTTGAACCTCCTATGCTCCAATTTACACCCATTACTCCTTGTCCTATCACTGGTCATCACTGAGAAGAGCCTAACTCCATCTCCCTGACACTCACCCCTTACATATTTGTAAACATTGATGAGGTCACCCCTCAGCCTCCTTTTTTCCAAGCTAAAGAGACCCAGCTCCCTCAGCCTTTCCTTGTAAGGGAGATGTTCCACTCCCTTAATCATCTTTGTGGCTCTGTACTGGACTCTTTCAAGCAGTTCCCTGTCCTTCTTGAACTGAGGGGCCCAGAACTGGACACAATACTCCAGATGCGGCCTCACCAATGCAGAATAGAGGGGGAGGAGAACCTCTCTTGACCTACTAACCACACCCTTTCTAATGCACCCCAGGATGCCATTGGCCTTCTTGGCCACAAGGGCACATTGCTGGCTCATGGTCATCCTCCTGTCTACCAGGACCCCCAGGTCTCTTTCACCTACACTACTCTCCAGCAGGTCAGTCGCCAACCTATACTGGGACATCGTGTTGTTCTTCCCCAAATGCAAAACTCTACACTTCCCCTTGTTGAATTTCATCATGTTTCTCCCCGCCCAACTCTCCAGCCTGTCTAAGTCTCTCTGAATGGCAGCACAGCCTTCTGGTGTGTCAGCCACTCCTCCCAGCTTAGTGTCATCAGCAAACTTGCTGAGGGTACATTCTATACCCTCATCCAGGTCGTTGATGAAGATGTTGAACAACATCGGTCCCAGTACCGACCCCTGAGGGACTCCACTAGTCACACACTTCCAGCCAGATTCTGCCCCATTGACTACAACTCTCTGACTCCTTCCCATCAACCAGTTCCTGATCCACCTCACTACCTGATCACCAAACCCATACCTGATCAACTTATCTACAAGGATGCTGTGGGAGACGGTGTCAAATGCCTTACTGAAATCCAGATAAACCACATCTACCGCTCTACCATCTTATAATTGGCCAAAGCTGTTGGTTAAAAATTTAATTAAGCTTTATCAAACTGAAATTACTTTCTTGCTTAACTCCCATCACATGCAGATTTTCTTGCCACAACACTTTAGCTGTAGAGGCTAAAACAAAGACTGACTATTGCTTTTCCTGTTTCACAAAATAGGACCATATTTTAAAACTGTATCATAGGAATCATGACCACTGCTAATAATACAAAGTATAGATCTTTATTTGGGATCTGCTCCAAAGCCTGCCAGTTCTGTAGGATTAAAATAACCACCATGTGTTTGGTAGCTTAAGCTCCCAAATGGATGTAATATCAGATGAGTTGTGTAATAAATTATCACTTAAACGTGTTCATTTTCTTTTTATGTACATATTAATTGCAGAGTGACAAAGATACAGGGAGAAAAGTCAGGGGTTTTGAATGCCATTCAGCTTAACCATATAACTGCTAAGTAACTTCAGGAAAGCCATCATATTCCATTTACAACCCTGATCCAATTGTACTTATTGAATCAATTGAACTGTTTAGAGTTGCTATAGGTCTGGATTCTTCCGGATCTTATGGGAATGGGGAAACCTTAATTTATATACATTCCCTCAAAAATCCCAATAGCTCTGGTTTCACACGTGAAATCAATGATCAGCTATGATCATCAAGGAAGCACTGAGCAGCCTGTGAGCTCTCCAGTGCATGGATTGCTTTTTTGTTGTTTGTGCAGTACTCTGTTCCCTGTAACTCCGCTATCTGATTAGACTCCTTAGGAGGTACTGGAATATACATAAATAATAAGTAAGTGGAGACAATTTAAAAAAAATAATAATTGCTACTATTAATCTAAGAGATTAAGATGTAAACGACATGCTTTCTATTGCACTGCTGACTCCCAAAGGAGGTTTGTCAAAGAGAACGTACACACATGTGTTCATGAGGCAGTGTCACCAAACAGTGTACCCTCCCCAGTCCAGCAGAAATTCCACCCCAGTGCAGACTGATGATTTACTGTTTATTTTCCTTGGCTGACTTGGAAAGTGTTCTTGACTTCAGCTCAGTCACTCAGCCTTCTTGCAAATGCTGGCTTATTGTTCACAACCATTTTTTTCAATTCATGGGGATTTTAATAAGCATGAATGAGTGAACAAGGACAGTTAAGAAGGAAATTAATAGCATAAAGGAAAACCCTGACATTCAGTTATTAATTGGGCACCCAGGCTTCACTTCTCTTTCAAGCTGACTAGTCCTTGCTCATTTGGACAATGCCAATGATCTTTTTCTAGGCTGACCATCATAAAGCCACTTGTATACAGTAGCATGGCTTTTCTCCGAGCTTGTGAGTGTGCCTGCAGCTCAATAGGACTATTCACATGAACAGATGTTACTCAATGTGAAAACTGGTTGCAGAATTAAGCCTGTCCTTGCTCTTCCTCTTGCTACAAACATCAGCTGCTCAGACACCCAGGCTCTTTTTTTTTTAATATGGCTTTTTGCCATACACAAGGCCTGTAGATGACAATTTTTGTAATTTTTTTTAAAAAACCTTCTATCTTCCATTAGCACTTATATAAACGAATGTTTATGCATTCCTCCATACAGTTTCTTTTATGGATGATGATAAAAAAAATTAGATCTTAGTTAGCTGTTTGGCATGGTATTCTGAAGCTTTCACAGATAAGCAGAAACCTCTATCTGGTCATTTTAAAGTATATACTTGAATGGATACGGAAGCGTGTTGGACCACAGTGAATTTTTTTTTTTCATACCATGCAACAAAAGCCGATAAATCTACAGATTATGTTTGGCTTGATACATTTTAATCCCAATACAATTTTTGTCCATAACAAATGAAATAAATAATTTAAAGTATGTAAAACAATCCTAAACACTGAAAAAAATCCTAAAAATTAGACAGACAACAATTGTAATATTTAGAATAATTGGTCCACTTTTAATATTAAAAATCTCATCTTTCCTTACCTAACTATCCTCCTCAATTTTAACGAAATCGTGACTGTTACAATCTCAATTCACATTAGGTGTAAGACCTTCCATCTTAAGACCTGAAATTATGAGTCCTAACACTTGCTTGGAGAAATAAATTTAACATAATGTTTGAAAATGAACAGTAATAGTAATACATCCCATACTTATAGAGATCTTATTTAAAAACTGAAGGCATTTTATTTAGCATTTTTCTTCTAGCTGATGGCCAAAGCCGATTGTTGATATCAGTATCTTTTTGGCCATTTATATTTTTAAATCTCTCTAACTTGATTCTGTGCTGAAAGCACAGCTGAGGCTCACAAATAAGTTAAAAAAGATATAAAGAAATCCTTTGAAAATGAAAAAGAAAAATACCTGAAGAGAGTGAGCTTCACAAGTTGCAACTATACAACCAGGTTTAAAGACCAAATCAGGCTTGTGGGGCTTGTTTTTGTTTGTTTCTTCTTTCCTTTTCTGTGTTACATGAAAATCGTCAGTTATTTCTCTTTGTTACAAACTGTGAACCCAGTAGCCTTGGAAGAAAGATCAGGGAGGAAAACTTTCAGGGAGCTATATTTCAGATACAGCTGGATCAGGTGGTCCAATCTGCCAGTTTACAACTAATTGGTAAACCATTTGCTCTTCTTCAGACCCCGGTACATCACCTGTTCTTAATGACTTGTCAGAATTATGGCAAGTGGATCACAATTTATTCTGACAGTTCTCTAAAAACTCTTGACTGAACATCATCTGGCCCTGCTGATTTATGTGTATATTTAGTTTTTCTAGGTATTCTTTTACTTCCTTAACACTCATTTCAAATGATCCTCATTAAACTTCAGCTCATTGTTCTTCCATGTTTTCATTCTGAAAAAGAAAGCAAGCCTGAACACGGGGTGAGGAAGGAGAAGAAGAAAAAAACAGAAACGGCAAAACCTGCAAAACAAATCTGGATGAATATTTTAAAAAGCCTGTAAGTTCTCTGCTTCTTCTTGGCTAGTACCAAAACATGCTAAATGGATGCAGATGCATGGATATGCCATCTAACAGAGAAAAGTGACTATTTCTGTCTAGCATGTACAGCTACACTTGCCAACAAATGAGGAAATTTGGACCACTCACTATCCCCTTCCCTTCTCCTTCCTTGCTCACAAATTACTCTCAAGGGAAATAAACTGGACATGGTACCAACAGTTTCTTAAGCACCAGACATGCAACTGTAGCCATTATTTACAGAAGATACAGAATGACCAACCATCTTCTCCCAGCTCAAACCCTTAATAACAATGACCATTTCCTATGGTAAAGTGTGCATTACCTTTTTTTATTGCCTACTATTTATGTCAGATTTCTTATATACTGTCCTTTGCTTGCTCTGGAAAGAGCCAGTATTTTCTAGCCTAGACTTTTCTGTTAGTAAAATTCATAACATATACTTCCTGGTCTTTTCCTTTTTTTCTTACTTCATATTCATTCCTGGAGAATGAATGCCGGTACTCCTAGTACCAGAACTGCCATCTGCTCTGCCCTTATTATTGTATCATTCATTCAATTCCATCTTCCATGTCCTGTCACCTCTTACTAACAGTGCTTACTGGATTTTGGCACACTGATTCTTTTAATGTCACTGTATCTCCTTTTAAAATGCAGTGTTGTTGGTTTTTTTTGTTGTTGTTTGTTTGTTTGTTTTTCCTAAACTTAACTGGTTTAGTCAATACTTAAAACAGATAGCAAATCACTGCATCTAAATTTCAGCACCTTGTTCAGGGCTCACTGGAGAGCTGGATGAGGAAAGAACTGAGGAGATGAGCATATCCAACCCTACTACAAACACACACCTAAATTCCCTGCCTCATCAACAGAGAAAGATCTACCTCAATTAAGACTCAAGAATATGCCCAAGAGACGTTGATCTCCCTCTTCCCTGGCTGCATAGTTAAGTAGCAAGTGTCAAACAGTCCCTTCCAGTTAGGATATGTTCCTTCCAGCCACAGTACACGGTGGGCACTGATGGATGCCTATTATTAGGAAAGAGAATTATAACTAACACAGCAGTACTTACTGATTAGCTCCTGGTACCAGGTGATACCCTCAGGGTTTAAACCATACAGAAGAGTGCCTACCAGTTTCCACAGCATGTTGGGGGACTGTCAATGTGTAAGCAGAAAGATGATGGCCACAGGATTAGGAGGAAAGCAAGAAAAGCCATTTCTGAAGACAGAAAACACAGATTCAGCTACATGCAAGCTGAGAGAGTGCAGAATCCTGAAATCTTCCCTGGATGAGTACCATAACTAGCAGTCATTAGTGGAGAAGGTAAAGGACCAGAAAGTGTTACCTGGGCTGCTGACCATTATGGCACTTGGGTATCTCCCTAACTGAACCAAGTCACAACAGATCTTGAGGTAGGAAATATTCTTCTGTCTAATACTAGAAGTGACAGCTGTAACAGTAGCCAACAAATCAGGTAGTTTCAGGCAACTGAACAGTGCCTAATGCTTTTCAGTGCCTGCAGGGTCTCAGACAGTGGGAGAAATTAAAAGTTCTGGATTTTTTTCTGTGGTTTAGGCCAATTACAAATTATATTTCGATTCACAGGATCCTATCTATCTATTAATTCTTATATTTTGATATTACACTTTATTTCACAGAATTGACTGCATGACTTCTTCCTGAAGATCTTACCAAATGCCACAAGCCATAGTGAAGATTTATGCTACATACTAATTAATTTGAGTGCCCCATGCCCAAGAATTGTATCTTTAACTTTTTGAAAGTCTAAGTTTATCTTGAAAATGAAACAGTTGCTAAATTAAATACAACCAAACTATCAAAGTTTGAGAAGTGTTTATTATACTTTTACAAATTGAATACTGGGATGAGATTTTAAAAGACGCTTTTTGCCCTTGAAACTCCCCAAACATCATGTTTTGGCCTGGGGAATTTCTGTAGCTGAATTATAAACTCTTGGTAGAGTGATGAAAACACTGAATTATTGTGTAACAGACAGTGACAGTATAATACTCTACTGATCTGAAAGAACACTGCACCTTATGGTCGAAACAAAACTGTTCCTTCAGCAAATACTGAATGAAAACAGTACATGACACTGATTCGAGGGACACGGAGAATCATGCTGGAAAACACTATTCCATAGTAGTGGGCAGCAAATCAGTTTTTAGCCAATTTCAAAGCAGTAACATAAAAATGATATGCTTTGTGCTGCTCCCCTGTAGAATATGTTCTGTTTGCTAATCCTGGGCTTTGGGCCCAATAAGGACTGAGGAAGCTTTCTACTTCAGTATATGCTACGCTAGCCTGTTACATACAGTATCAAATTTTTCTCTCCCCAAATTGATCTGCATAATGTCTTCAAAAGCAAAAACGTGTAAATCCATCTACAGCATGCCTAAAATAAATAGTAACGTGTTCCAAACTACAGCATACTGGCCTCTATTTTGAAAAAGCAGACATTTTATAGTGATGGAAACCTGGTCAAAGGAAGTTTCTGGCAGTAGAGTGTATAGTTTCACAGGGGAAAAAAGTGGAGAAATTTTGCCCCAAAGAAAAGAAACTTAAAGAAGGGGCAGACGGGAAGTAAAAGCATAAATACTCGCATTACACTTGCATAAAGAAAAGCATTTGAGAGAAATAAATAAACAAGCTCTGATCTCTTGACTGATCCGGGAAACAATTCAATTAAGATAATCAACACACCAGATCTCCCTTCCTGATTTGCTTAAGTATGTTTGCATTTGCAATTGTAGAATTAAATTGTGTATATATGTGAGTGCTTCCCTCCACCTCTTTTCCCCCAGGGAAAATCAAACTTACAAGAGGTCATTTAGCAAATGTCATGGGGGATTAGAGGACCTCAGGTTCCCAGAACTTTGGCTACATTAACTATAGGATTTGTATGCATTAAAGGACAAATCTGGCTCAGATTTAACTCAGCTCTCTTTGCTAGCTCGACTAACCAAACTTTGTTGGGTCTCGTGTGGTTTTGGTCAGGTACTCTGGCTTGGCTTCACAGCACCTGTAAATTTTATTAGTTTCTATTCTACCTAAAAGAAAAAGTTGAAACCTGTATTTTATTGCATCACCTCTTCAAATATCTACACAAATCAGGTGCATATAACTAAAAAACTCCAAATTTAAAAAATCTAAAATAGCTAACCTGGCTAGGAGAGTGAAATATGGCATGGTGTTACATTCTACCATTTTGAAACATAAATCCCTGACCCCAGTCAAACAGTTCTTTAACTGTGATAAAGTGTTAAAGGTCTGTAACATAACCTAAGGTTATATTCATGGTAAAAGACACATTTCCAGTCAGAAGAGTAGATTATGTCTTTAGAAATGGGAAAAGGACGTGCTTTTTAGTGTGTACTGCAACAAAAGAGACAGGAATAGCAGTGATGGCTACAGCAGAGCACACTGATAATGACAAGCGTGTTCTCTGATGCTCTCTGACTCTCCCCACACAGAGTGCAACTCTGTGCTGAACAGACCTACAGTCCATGGACTCAGTAAGAATAAAGTACCAGTAATATTATTGTGTGCTCTGTTAAACTCCATCTACAAGAAAGTAATAAGACAGTGTAATGATGTTGCTCAAGGAGTAATATACAAAAAGACTAAAAGGGCTTAGATATTGATAACCACACAAGTGACAGTATCTCCCAAATTTCTGGATTATGTAGTTTTTCTGTTTCACAGGATTCACACTGCTTGTATTTCTAACTTCCCTACACATCAGTATTTTTTTTCAGTTAATACTTTTCGGAAAACCTTATGAAAATTGTCTTGAAATTAGTAGAAACTTGATCTTTGAAATAATTTCCCTTAATTCGCTAGTTTTCCCAATACAGTACTATAATTTCTACAGTTTTCAATAGATTATTTGATAATTATTACTTTCAATGACATTTTCACTCCTCTCTCCTGCACACACACAAAAAAAATTAAAAATTGTCCACAAGACTTAATAATCTTAAAGGAATACAATTTGAACTAAAACCAAGTATTTTAGCAGCAGCTATTTACATACTTTTTTCTATCCTTTTTTCCACATGCCACTAACATTCAGAACTATTTGGTCTTTATCTTGATGGTTTCCAACTTCAATATTTGAATCAAGATTAACCAAATGACGGTGATTTAAATCATGAACCTTCATTTAGTGTTTTTCATTTTAAACAATTTATAATTCTAGATTATTTCTAACATGACACTGAAACCATGCTGCAGCAAGAAAAAGCAAAGATTTTAGCAAGAGCAAGTCATTAAAGCCCAGTATGAGCCATATCAGTTAAAAATAAACTCGCAGTTTAGAAATGTACTGCAAGTCATTTGCAATAGCAATAGAGAATACTGTTAGATCTACCTGGGGGGAAAAAAAATAATTATCAAAAATACAAAAAAATCACTGGACTTTCACTTTCAAATCACTGAAAATAATTTTTTTAAAGAGCTGAATATTGCCACTTCATCTGCTTATCTCTTTATTTATTAATAAATATCTATTTACCCAACAAAAAAAAAGAAAACACCAGCGTTCTCATGGTTTCACTTTGTCCAGGCACGGGCAGGTTTCCCACCTGGTATGGATCTGTGTTTTCTGAGGACCATCACAGAGTATTGCTAGGAGATGGAAAGTGCATTCAGAGCTGCTGTTATAGCATAGATTTCTCTGTTCTCTCTGTCAGAGAGAGTGGCATAAACGACCATGAAAGTATTTCTGTGAGGTCTGGCAGAGGAACAACAAGGCATGCATTTTGGATTTCTTGGATTTGGGAATGCTATTGATGTTTTCTTTTAGAATACTATCCTAATTATGGATCAAATATTTAATTTTAGAAGGCAATCTATGTCAGACAGAATTGCTTTGGAAAACAAATGTAAAAAAATTCCAATTGCGGACATAGAGAATGAGCATACTGCCTCTCATGAAATAATTTTAATGAAGAGAGATAAGCCATCCGTTTAACTCTCCTTCAGCCTGCTAAACATAATCATACCTTAACAGCTAGGGAATCTTGGCTCCCTCTTTCTCTCTGTTGCAATTCTGGGAACCTCCATAAAAACCTATTTCTGTATTAGCCTTAAGTATTATAACGTGGAAGAAGTCCTTTTTTATGACTATCCTTATAAATATGGCATCTTAACCTCTGATGAACAGCACAACTTAAAAAAAAAACCAAACAACAACCAAACTTCAATAATTAAGTTGAATGTCTAAAAAACAGGTAAGTGGTCCCAGGTTAGCATTATTTACACTGAGGTTATAGAAGTGCCATTTCAGAATCCTTAGAATGATTTATGTCTGAACAGAACAGGTGGATAAGCATCTGTATTCATACATGGTCTAAGTTACAGTGACTTAGTTCTATAATGGTGTAGCATACATATCTTGTCATGGAACACTGCTTTCCAAGTCCAATCTAGAAGTCTATAATTGGAAATTCAATATCCAGATACTTCCCCTTATATACATAATCTACAGCTATGGACATCCTTTTAAAAATGTACAAAAAACCCCAAACCAAAACTAAATCAATCAGAAAACAAACAACCCCCCTCCCCCCAAAAAAACCCAAACAAACAACAAAAAAAGAAACTAAAAGCCCATCCAAACAAACTTTCAAATGTTATGTACATAACTGTGATAGAGCAAAAATATGTAAATATGGATATGTGTATGCACATGTGGGTATATTTGCATGAACGCAGAAAGAAGGCAGAGAGGTATAAGGACTTACCTAGCTCTCATTGTAGAATTTCTAGTTTTAAAAGCTTAGAGACTGTATTATGTCATAAGTCTCTGGGCTTCACTAATTCCATGACTGCAGGCTTCTTTGTGATTTTGATTTTGCAATTGAAACTGATTGGCTGGCAGACAAAGGGACAGAAACAGCTGCAGCTGGTATTATTGATTATTTCCTCAATTTAAAGGAAGTAAAGCAGGAGGCTAACAACATTGAAGGACAAAGGCTAAGTTGTTGCTCTACATCCCTGGCAAAGCCAGTCACTGTCCACTGCAGCATGCTCTGAATTAATTCTTAAAATGTAGCTTTTATCATTTTAATACCATAAATTGCTGTAGAAGTCATAGGGACTTGCCTGTTCTGATGGTGAGTTTTTAATCTCATTATTGTTTTAGTAAAATCTGAAATCTCTAATATGGAAAGACACTAAATCCAATATAACATTCTGGAAACTGCTTTTGGTCTGTTATCAGTAACATGAATAACTTTCTAGCAATACACTGAGCTCATGTCCCTTAAGAGGTCTTGCCCTCTGAATGAGGATTGTGTCTTCCTAGAGAAAACAGAAGATAACTCTCGAAAACCAGAAGATTCATTAGTGATCCACAATGGGGGAAAAAAATCAAAATCAAATCAAAGCAGGAAATGTGTAAATTTAGAAAACAAATTATACAAATGTTATTTGTTTTCCTCCTCTTCTTTAACCCCTTCAATGCATTGACTTGACATTAGCCACTCTCTTCTTATGTAGGACTTCAATGGAAAGGAGTAAAGCAGAAGAATTGAAGAGATTCTCTCTGCATTAAAGAAATGTGTTAATGTAGATGCATGGTATGAACAGCAGCATGGATATAACCCCTTAGTGTAAAATTAGGTTTGTACTTGCACTGCTTCCTCTAGTGATCTACAACGTGGAGGCCTCTCAGGTTACAGAACTGTACCAATTTTCCTCAGGTAGTGGGGGATGCACTGTTTTAAGATGCCCTTTTTGAACAACAGCAGGAGGAATCACATGGACCCTTGCAACCAATGATTTACAATAAATCTTAAATATGACCAATACACACATTTGTAAAGACCCCCCCCACAAAAAAGGCAGCAACTTGCAGGAGCCTCGTACCTATGCTACTCAGCCACTCTCAAAGCCTTGCTGTGATAAAAACTCCCCCCATCTCCCTTGGAGTCTATTCCAGTTCCTCACTCTCATTACCATTACAAAGTTTTTCTCGTCTAGCTGAATCTTTTGATAGAATTTAAGCCCATTACTCGTTGTTCTGTTCTTCATGTACATACAGAACAGATGATCCCCTTCTGCTTTAAGGAGTTGGAAGCTGTCCTCATGTTTGCTCTCAGGCTTTCCAAACCGTGCTTGGATCTTTTAAAGAAATGTCCTCTAGGTTCTGAGATTGTATACTTAGGTGGTCATTGAGACTGGACCTGTGCATTACTGGATCATCTAACAATAAACATTTTCTGCACAAATAATCACAACATTTATGTTGAGAACAGCAACAGAATGCCTCCTACACTCAAGGATTGTCCACCTGTGCTCTTCATCTCCATTTTGTCTTACCTTTCTCTTGCCTTCCAGTCAAAATATTCTGCCTGTAATACTAAACTAAACAAGGCCAGGTTTTCTGACCCTGAGGCTAACTGGCAGAAAATGGCTTCCTTCCATACAGTTAAACTCTCTTATCCCAGATAACAGTATAGCTTTGTCAGTGCTGCCTGTTGGGAACAGTCCCTGGCCTGTGCCCAGACACTATCTAGGAAAGTTAGTTTCCACTGGGGAGTATTCTTGCTAATGAACATGTGCCAGGGCTTGAGGCTTTTCCTTGTTTAATTTACAGCCATAAATGTAGTCAAAGATGTTGACTCTATCACATTAGAGGAAAAGTTTACAGCCACTAACCCTTTGGGATATGGTTTTCAGTTCCTGACATTAGCTACCACCTTAGAAAAAGCCTCCCGAAAAGCACTTATGCCACTTCCAGACTGCTGGTTTTACTTCACAAACGCAACATCACCAGGCTACTTACACCTTTCCACATCCTAGGTCTCATTTTTAGGCTAGCCTAAGCAGCGACCTGTATTTGGGTCTATATCCATGCAAAGTCCTAGAGAGTTAATGTAGGCTCTGCTGATGTGGATCAGCAGAGGTTGGACCAGATGATCCTTGAGGTCCCTTCCAATGTGGCATTCTATGATTCTAGGAATCTTCTAACTGCATCAGGAGTTTCTAACTACACCAGAGTGTTTTGACTTTTCTGGCCTCTCCTAGATCCTGAGAGGTAGAAAGGCATGCTTCCCAGATGTACTGAAGCTATTGTGGAAGCTGGTGTTACTCAAAGAACAGGGTGTAAAGACTGGACACCCTGTTCTTTGGGTAACACCAGCTTCCACAATACACTAATTAGTATTAAAAGCAAATTGGTCCACTATCTTGGCTTGAATGTATTTTCTTAAAATTGCCCCCATCAGGTTCAAGTGTGACCTTCCTTTGGTAAGGAGTTCCATAAATTTGCTAACTTATGTGTAAAAAAAAATCGTTTTGAACAAACAAAACTCTTTTACTTTTAAGTGAGCACCTCACTTCCACCAGCTTTGTGTCATAGCTCCTTTTTTCTACATGAGAGAGAAGGAACAGGCAATTCCCATGCATTCTCTGCAACAATCCAGTGATCCTACAGGCTTCGATCATAATCCCTAAACCTCTTCCTTTTCAGATTCAAAAGGCCTATTAATATTTTTCTCAGATAATCCATTACATACTAGGGCCTTGATGATTTCTATATCTATAAAATTATCATTATTATTATTTTTTTATGTTTTATGTATTCTAAAATAAGATTTACTATTATGTTTGATCACAGTTTACCATCCTTTAGATTATTTTGATAGTACTTTTTTGTAATGTCAGGCAGTCAAATTCAGTTCTCAGTTAATAAGTACAATAGGAACAATTCCATGCACCAGTACGTGTGGGGGCTGACCTGTCCTGGAGGACACCAAGTTGAACATCAGCCAGCAATGTGCCTTTGCTGCAGAAAAGACCAGTGGTATCCTAGACTGCATTAGGTAAAATATTGCCAGCAGGTGGAGAGAGGTGATCCTTCCCCTGTAATAAGCACTGGTGAGGCCACAACTGGAGTGCTGGGTCCAGTTCTGGGCTCCTCAGTGCAAGATGGACATGGACAGAATTCAGTGAAAGGCCATGAAGATGATTAAGGAACTGGAGCACCTCTCCCATAAGGAAACACTGAGAGAGCTGGGACTGTCCAGCCTGGAGAAGTGAAGGCTCAGAGAGCCCTTATTAATGCATAGAAATACTTGAAGGGAGGATGCAAAGAGGAGAGATTCAGGCTCCTTTCAGAGACTGAAAATGTGTCTGAGCCCAAATTCATGCAAATCTCTGACACACAAGATGAATTCACACTGCCCAACCTTGAGTCTAAAAAACACTTAATTATTTAGCTACAGTGGACTGACCCATTTGCCATTCTTTTTTTTCTCATTCTCGGGGAACATTTTGAGAAATACATGAAAAACTTAAGAATGCATATATTTTTATCTCTCAAGTTTAAAAATTCTCAGAAAGTCAGATCACAAAGCCAGATTCTGAATAGAGTATCCCTTGTCTGTCTCTGCACAGTTCACATTAAAACAGTATCTTACTTCACTGTTTCCTGCCACAACATTTCAGAATTTTTATGCAATTGTAAAAGAGCTGTACAACTTCCATAAGTCATATTGTTATAATTACAAAAAAATACTGAGAAACCATAAGACACCTGGGGAATTTCTGATTCAAAGTTTGCATTTTGTTTGTAATCTCAAAGGATTTTTTTGGTGTTTGAGGAGAGTAACCAAAGGAAAACCAGTGTCTGAAAGACAGCATGTAACTGCCAGCCAATTCTCAGGAAATGAAAAAAGGTGCAAAACTCCCCTCTGTAATACACTACTAGCATGTTGGGAGAGCTCCCAAGTAGCTGAAGAGCCAGTGCTCCCTTCTGACTCCTCTGAATGGTGCATCTCTTAGCAGTATGCACAAGTTGGAATGGGAAACAGACTGTACATTCATAAACATATTGTTTATAACCTCTATACTATCCCATTAAGAAAAGTGAAGAAAATTACTGAAAAGTATTGGCACCTCAGTCATTTCATTCATGGGAGAGCCAAGTTGCTAAAAATTAGAGTGTGCCTGAAAATGTATTTAATATTAGCCTGCAATGTCAAAACTGAAGACAGCACAGGGCTGAGCTTCCTTGTGCTTCGTTAGCCTGGGGTTGTATGTGATCACAGAGGAATCATGCAGCTAGGCTAAGGTAGATCAGCTAATGAGGCAAATTCCATTTATTTCTGTTGAGGAGAAAACAGTGTTCTCAACAACAATGTAATTCAAAATCCTAGAGAAAAACTGTAAAGATTTGTGAGGGTTGTGCCATAAAAGTAGTAAGAGATATGCTGTGCCAGACCAGCATGACCATGCACATGGAAGAAAAATGGTGAGTGATTGTTGCAGAGATGAAGCCGGATGGAGAAATGCCAAGAGGCACCCAGCAGGAATTGACAACTTGGTTACTGCAGAACCCACTCCCCAAATTTTTCGATATAGGCAAGTTTCATATCCAAAGAGTAGAAAGGTTTTGAGAAATCCTAATGTTGTATTAAGCAGCAGTAGTAGTAATGGTGTCTCTGCACTTCTGTTTACAAAACCACAATCTGTGTTCATGCAAACTTGCACACCAACAGAATCACTCCTCTGAGACAGAGGAAGCAATCCAGACTTAATGAAAATGACTTTTGGTTATTTGGTGAGTAGAAAACATTACAAAACTCTGTATGGCTTACACCATCCTGTATAAACCTCTGTCACTATGAAAAGTCTGAATTAAGAGGCACACAAGCCATATTCTTTATTTTTTAGAAATTCTTTAGCATGAGGGTGGTGAGACACTGGAACAGGTTGCCCAGACATGTTGTGGAAGCCCCAACCCTGAAAGTGTCTGAGGGCAGGTTAGAGGAGGCTCTGAGCAACCTGATCTAGTGCGAGGTGTCCCTGCCCATGCAGAGGGGTTGGAACTAGATGATCTTTAAGGTCCTCTCCAACTCAAACCATTTTGTGTGACTCTGTGATTTACTCCATCAGTTCTCACATGCATGAATAAATCCCTTTGAAAGCACACATAATGGTGTAACAGGACAGACCACAGAGGATGATCTCCCAGCTCATACAGAGACTAAAGGAAAGGCCAGAAGAGCTACAGATTTATTGTGCTCAGCTGACTGCACATGTCCTCCTGCTGCTCCCTCTATGCCTTCTGGAAGCATTGGGAGGGTCCAGCCCAGCACTGACATGTATTCTCAGCCTTCAGTGACATCCTGAACTGTTTGTATTCTTGTTACAAGTATGATGCTCCATAACAACATAAAACCGGATAACTGGAGAGAGTTCCATAGACTGTAATTCTGATTCAGCACCTACTTTGGACAACAGCAAAATCTCCACCGGTTAAACTGGGAGCATGAGAAGATGGCTATATGCATGTGTGAATATAGATTCCTTTGTCTAATGCTGCTTTCACCTCTCCTGAAAAGACCTAATCTATTCTTGCATACTTAAAGAGGTATTTATTAATGTTTAGCTTCCTGTAGATAATTTGGCTGCTCTATGCAGCCATAAAATTTTATGACAGTAAACATGAGAGATGTGCCTAAATTGCACAGAAATGTTTCTAGACTGCCTGTTTTATTTTTCTTTTATAGTGTCAGTCCCATTAAATTTACATTGGTGCTAATTTTACAAAAAACTTTGTGTCAAAATTATTAAGGTGACAAACATGCTGAGTCGATTAATTTTAGCTATGCCCACTGAATGACTGCATACAGTACTTTTTGGTCTGAAATGTATGTATGTAAAAACTCTACAGCAAATGCTGCTATGCTTATCCAACTCCTGTAGTTGTCAGAGGGACTAGTGATGAGACCAAGAGATCATTAAAATGAGATTTTAATTGTTTGACTCTCAATTGAGCCATCAGAGCATGCCTTTCAAATAAAAAAAAAATTGCTTATTTATTAACATTTTGAAAAATCTGCAGTGAGGGCAAAAGAGAAATATATAGTTATTTAATAATATAGTTTACTATAAAAATTAACTGACTATTTTACTACTGAGGTCAGCTGCTAGACCTTCCCAGATACAAAAGCAGAGCACTTATACTTGGGGACCTGGTTTAGTGGTGGACTTGGCAGCACTGGTTTAAAGGTTGATGATCTTCAAGGTCCTTTACAACCAAAAAGATTCTGTATGATTTACAGAAAGAGCTGCAAACCATTCCCGAATTAACACACCACAGATTTCTATAAAGATTTTGGAGAGAAGATTATGAAGAACAGATACAGAACAGTGTATCTTTTGATGAGGGAACATTTCTACAGAATCATAATCAGTGCCTACTTAGATGAACTTTCCAAGCCTGGAAGTCCTCAGCTGAAAAAGAAACATATAAGGCTTAAAAGTTTGTGCAAGTCAAAGTACTTTTTCTGTACATTGAAATTACTTCAAGTAAGGGATTTCTTCTTCCTCCATCTCATCCTTAGGTTAGGGGTTACTATGACTTTGCCTCTGCCTGAGAGTCACAAAATGACATACAAGTCAAAACTTAATCTCTTCTGAATCCTATTTAACTCAAAACACTCACAAAGTGAGCCCCACAAGTTTGTTTACAGTCAACAGTAACAAAACTGGCTGAAATAATGCACATCTCTGGTCTTCAATACTGGAATGCTACTTTTCTGCATATTTTCTCTGTTTTCCCTCTCCCTGCTTTCCCTTTCCATGTCTTCCCTTTGTTTTCCTTTGCGTTTTGGTGATGGTACTAAATATGAGTTAAAAGATTGTAGAAACTGTTTTCAGTTTTGCTAAAGACATGATTCTTGTCAGATATTTTTATTTTTCTGAGGAAAATATTTCTATTTGTCTGAGTTCACAAAGCAGAACCTTGTTTGGTCTAATAATAACCTAGAACTATATATCTGATCAATAGCTCACCTTTGAACCCCTGCAAAAAATGTTCAGCAAGTACATATGTGTTTTGATTGCGGTTGTTTTGCTGTTGTTTGTTTGGGTTTATTTTTTTAAATGTATGCCCATAGCAGACGGGTACTTCTGAAATTCTGACTATACCACAGAGAAGAGACAGATCTGCTATGCCACTGGAACAATATTCTCCCAGGAAAAGGATGAAATATCCCCAAATCCTTTTTTCCTAACTCCTCTTTCTGTTTGCTCGGTCATTTTGCATTCATCTTTGGCTTGCATTTGGTTACACACTAGTCTATGATTAATCTACAGTGAAATGGTGCCTCAGCTACTGCATCCTTTTCATATTACTTTTACAGCTTTTGTTTCCAACTTGCTGTTTTTTAAAACTTATGTAAGCAATCATGCCAAGAACGGGTATGAACACACAAAACAAGGTGTAGTTTGAACACCAAGTGTTTACAACTTAGGCAAGGTTATTGCTGATGCCAGAGAAGAACACAGTTAAAAATTGTATGCTAGAAATTTTAAGGCTCAAATGCATGATAAATGAGAAACACTAGGGATCCAAGAGGTAGGAACCGTAACAGATTCCTGATGTCAAGGAATGCAAAATACTTTACAGGCTACCTGGCTTTGCTCCGTAAAAGCAACAAAACAGAGCTCCTCCAAACAGGACAACAAATTCTTTGACCATAACCTTACAGAGACTATTCCTCTTTACCTACAATTTTCCATGGAAAAGGTGATTTAAGAGAAGATTACATAAGTATCACTAAGCCCAAAAGGGATCCTTCAGCCACTATAAATATTTTTCATATGAACATCAGCATCATTTTGTCCTATTTTCTCTGTCATAATCAGTTCTGATCTTAGCTTTTGCTCTAAATAAAGGATGTCACAGCTTCCTAACGAGGCCTTCATACTGTTTTGCAATGCAAGAAAATGGAAACATTCAAATGCAACTAAGAGGAAGCAAAATTAAGAAGTAAAAAAAGCACCAGATTTCTTATGAAATAAACTATTGGACCCACAGCAGAAAATACCACTGCGCAGAATGAGTAAGGGCATATTCTCAAACAAATCTAAATAAACTGAATAGAAATATTAAGCTATGATTACAATTTGGGGGGAGTAGAGACTTTATGTCGGAAGACATAAAGCAACCATAATTTGCTTGAGATAAGGAAATAAATTCCGTTTCAGGTATTCATACTTATCTGTTGTGGAAATTGTTTCCAGCTCTGTTAAAGAGCCAGCATAGACATTCCAAGAGAGATTAACTGGATCAGTGAGTCAGTGACATAGTTTGATTATACAGCAGTTACTCCTCTAAGATATTTGTGCTCTCCATATAAAAAAACAAACAAACAAACAACAACCTACTAATTTTGTGCTAAAAAGCTCTTAGAAAAAAATATTGTTGAGCTGTATATGAATTTATTTATTTATTTATTTGGAAACCCTATTGCATAAGCCAATTCTCTAGCCTCAGACAATGTTAAGGGAAAAATAAAACAAGTAAGTGCCTGAGAAAACTATTATGACCACACGGCCTCGCACATACCGAAGTTACAAAGGATGAGAAGTTTCAAGTACATTTGAGAGAATGTCAATTGCCCTTCTTCAAGAGGACTGTAAAAAGTAAGGAAAAAAAAGGAAATAAAATACTGAGCAGCAGAATATTTTACTAGCAGCAGCTGTAATATAACTAGACAGAAAAATATAACAAATTGCAGTAGATTATTGAACAGTTGTAATTTATACATTTCCACATTGATTTATATAAAAAACCAAGTGGGAGGCAAATCTACATTCTTCAGTACAGAATATGCAAGAAGCTAAATAGATTTCATTTAACTCAGTCAATGACATGCCTGCAGGCTGACATAATTTTCCTTTACTATTACTAGTCTCTGGTGGATACCAATTTTGACTTCATATTCTATAAAATGATGTTTCTGTAAATTACTGAGCAATCCAGATTTGGACAGTAGTCCAAATAGATCATTCAAGCCAAAGCAGTTGTAAGAATCAGTCCTTACATTTCCCTAGCAGTGATTTCCAGACCAACTGTGTTAGAGCAGATTCAGGCTACATGCTCAGTATGTCCATGGTGTAGATTATTGGCCACAATGGCTGGCATTTGTAGAATCAGATGCTGTCCTTACAAAACCAATGGTAAAATCCACCGTGGCCAGGTTTTCTGTTTAGGTTTGGATTAATATTTCAAACAAGGCAAAGACCTATCAAGGCTGCATCCTAGGAAATTTAGGTGAGGCTTTCAGTAGAATCCCAGGCCCTTCAAACTCTAAAAACATGAAATAAACCTTTAAGGATTAACTTATGACTATTAATAACTTACATCATTAACAGAACAGAGAAAAACTATTCTCCATAAAATGTAATTGGTGACCTCAGAAGAGTGCTAGTATCTAAAATATAACTACCCCTCTTATGACTTCCCAAATCAATAATAATAATGTTTGAATATGATGTTAGACTGTCTAAATTCAATAGAAATGTCAGTGACTGTAAATTTTAAGGAGACCTCATACCCAAAGAAATGAAAGCTCTTCAATGAACAGAAGAAAAATAAGAAGTCTTCTGGCTCTATTCCAAGAACACCTAACGCACCTTAAGTGTAGAACAGGTATCCTTAGTTGTTCAAGAAACCACCCATCTGCCCCCTAACAGTAAGACTTTCTTAAAAAGATAAACATACAGCTTAGAGGGAGAATCCTTTTATTCACATTTAGGTGCTGATGGAAGAAATCTTTCCAAGCGTTCCTTTGTGCTCACAGAGGCAAAAAAATGTTCTTTTATGTTTCAGGGCTTTTTTTTGTTTTAGGTTTTTAATAAAACGAAAGATATTCTTACTGTGTCATGTGATTCCATGATCTAGGGACTGAAGAAAAACACCAAATGTCTTGAGAGCTGGCGGCTCTGAGAGTGTTACAAAACAAGCCCCTGAGCCAAGCAGACTGAGAGATGTTGGCCTCGTAGTCGCTATAGCGTAATGGTAAATGTTTAAGTTACATGTCTATAGCACAAGGAAGCTGCCTCTTACTTCAAATGTTTATGTAGAAACTCAATTAGCAGATGCCAGGGTACGCAGAGGTCACATGAGAAAACATACTCCAAAGTTCCCCCAAAGAGGACACAGTGGAGTTTTGGCTCTGCTGGCCCTCAGCCTACTGCGTCAACCAGCAGCATGTCTGGGCAAGCTGAAAGGTGAAGGCAGAAGGTTTGTGTTACCCTTACAAATTTATAGCAACCCAGGCACACTAAGTGCTGCCACTATCTCAGGAGAGCATGCATGAATCTGGTGGGGGCAGAGTAGCTCTGTTACCGTCTACATGATAAATTGTACTGAATTGGTGCAACTGTGCTGCATGTTGCACTGAATTTTATGTCAGTGGTTGCTATATATATGACATGGAATCATTCCCTAAAATTCAAATTGCAATTCTCTTTCCCCACCACCTTTTTTTTCTCTTCCAGAGCAATGGGCAGGAGACTAGAAAACCAAAGGTAAACCAAAACTGCTTAAATAAAGCTATTTAATTCCTGTGCTTTCTCACTTGTCTTTGTTACTCATTGAACACTTGAACTGAAAAAGGAAAACTACTCATGCCAATTAAACTAACAGAATTTGTATTCTTTCATTTATTTTGATCTAGAAGATTGCACTGCTGTGAAAAGGTGGTCTCAAAGCATGCTAGCAAAGATAAAAAACCATGTAGCTGTCAGCTGAAAGAAAAGGAAATTGTACTAGTGTTGAATCCAAATCCAAACTGAGCAGAGATTTAAAAGCTCATACCCATCTAATATTCCATTCTGTATGAAATAGTTTTCCATCACTTTTGGAATGAAAATTCTAAATTTTGAGATTTTCTTAAAATTCTTAATGAAGTTGGTTCTAAACAAATGGAAATATTTTGCATTCATAACACAGAAATACTCTAGTTTGATAGTGGCAAATCTGGTTTATTATATGAACAATAAATATAATCCATGTTGTATTTTAAAAACTATTTTAGTAGAAATACAATCAATAATTTTCAATATTTTCAAAATATGGTAAGAGAGTAAAAATTATTATATTGATTTTTCATTGAAAATCTTATTTCATTCAAATTCCTAACACATATTTTAAATGAAGCTTCTGGTGAAAAAGATTTTGCAGAGAAGTTTCAAAATGGAACTCTGCTACTGTTTCCCTGTACTATTAATTAACTGCTTTAACTAACAAAGGTAGATTTGCTAGTGATGCAGGAAAGAAGCAGTAAGAGCTTATTACGTTCCTGCTGATAGTCTTGAGCTTTTATTGTCTTACTTGACGTGGTAAGAACTGTCAGCGTATTTAGTGGAGTTCTAATACTGGTGAGATAAGTTCACGTTCTTACTTGAAAGAGGATGATAATGGGCTTACCTTACATACAAAGTATGTATTCTCTCACATAAAATGTATTTTTACCATTTTTTTGAGTGAACATGATGTATGTTTGGTGCTGATCATATTTCATAGAGCCACAGGCAGTCAGTCAAGTGAGCCAGATCTGGTCTAAAACTCTTGAAAAACCTACAAGTAAGTGAATATGTCCCTACACCTTTCTGCTCTTCCTTGTGATGCAGACTTTTTTGGTAAACACATCAATAGTAGTGGTAGACACATCAATAATAAAAGTTAATTACTATTACCTCAGATACAGTATACTACCAAATGATTCAGTTGACAATAATGGTCTCCTTTCTACTTTTGCTAACTGTAACAAAGGCAGATCAACCATTGAGTCATATATTTAAGGACTTCTAAGATTGTGTGTTTTGTATAAATTTGTGAATATGTACATTAAAGTTCTATGTCAATAATGATTTCCTGAACTATAAAGCTTATTCAACACTTAGATTACGTTAATGAATTGATGGAGTCCCACAGTCTGAGAAACTGATGAAAGTATTTATGAGAACATTTAGGTACCTGTGTAAATCCAGTGAACATGAATTGAAAACGATGTGACACCCAACTATATAACCAAATCAAGGTCTACACAGGGCTAAATTTGCTTCAAATTGAAATGAAAACACATGGGCTTTTATTTAAAAAAAAAAAAAGTATTCTGTTGGACAATATAATCTTGGAAGTACTTTAATAACTTAAAGGACAACAGCTTGAGTAATTATGTAATGGCCTATATCCATGATTTCAGAAAATTAAACCTATTAAAGTATGGTTGGGTGGAGAGGGGGCAGGTGGGGAGGAGAAAGAGCACCTTCATTCCAGTCGATTTTAGGCACTTAACACCTGAAGTGAGTTTGTCACTCTAGGCCCTCTCTACAACAAGTGGAGAGAACTGGGCAGTTCCAGATGGTGACACTTTATGAGCCTCAAAGTGCTTAAATACTGATGAGTTCTGCCTTCCCAAGCCTTCCCTTAACAATCCTGAAAACACAAGGTGTCTGCAGACACATAGGAAACTCATCACACCATAAGAAGTATGCAATCAGTCAAAGACACTGCTCATCACACCTCAGTTCATCTTTATACTCCTACGAAATAAGAAAGAAATGAGAAGAAAAAAGAATCACAGAATCATAGCATCATAGAATCATAGGGGTTGGAAGGGACCTCTGAAGATCATCAAGTCCAATCCTGCTGCTGCAGCAGGAACACCTAGGGAAGATTATACAGGAACGCGTCCAGAGGGGTCTTGAAAGTCTCCAGAGAAGGAGACTCCACAACCTCCCTGGGCAGCCTATTCCAGTGCTTCGTCACCCTCACAGCAAAGAAGTTTTTCCTCGTGTTGAGGTGGAACTTCCTGTGTTGCAACTTGGTGATGTTTCCCCTTGTTCTATCACAGGCCACCACTGAAAAGAGACTGGCCCGTTCTTGACATCCATTCTTCAGATATTTCTAGACATTAATAAGGTCCCCTCTTAACCTTCTCTTCTCCAGACTAAACAGCCCCAGGTCTCTTAGCCTTTCCTCATATGACAGAAGTTCAAGTCCCTTAATCATCCTGGTAGCCCTCCGTTGGACTCTTTCCAGTATATCCCTTTCCCTCTTGAACTGGGGAGCCCAGAACTGGACACAATATGCCAGATGTGGTCTTACGAGGGCAGAGTAGAGGGGGAGGAGAACCTCCCTTGATCTGCTGGCCATACTGTTCTTAATACATCCCAAGATACTATTGGCTCTCTTGGCCACAAGGGCACATTGCTGTCCCATGGATAACTTGTTGCCCACCAGGACCCCAAGGTCCTTCTTCATGGGGCTGCTTTCTAGCAGGTCAAAGACTCAAGATGTTAATTCAAGTTAAGATTTATGAAGAAAACACTGCTGAGGGGGACAGAGATTTTAGAAACTGATGACAAACAAACATATTTCCAATTCAAAAGACATTTTTACTGATGTGTGTTTTCAGTAGAATCCCTCCCCCCTCTGCATGCTGCAATTAACAACACCAGAACTGACAGTAACACCTACAGCATACTAAACACATCGAGCAAAGAAAGGGCAAAACAGTAGCAATCAAGAGACTAATTTTAGTAAAGACACAAAACGGTTGGAGATTGAATGTGAAAGGCCACTGAATGACAGGTGCAAAGCTGTAATGGAAATAAGGTGTGTAAGAAGGATGTTTTTTACAAGTAGTTATAACATTGTCCATTAGCACCAATTGTGCTGTAATAAAACTGGTTTACATTTAATGACATGGTCATCGCTGCTACCAAACCAGATTCTGCAGGTTCTATTGCAATAAATGAAAAGACAGACAAGGCTAATGTACTATTCACACACAGGATCAAGGAACAGTGGACTATCAAATAGAGAAAATATTTGTTGATTCATGATTCAAAGGCAAAACTGAGCTTAGGCAGATGGAGGTCACTGGGAATTGTTCTAATTAGCAAAGTGCAACAAGACAGATCATCTGTTTCTGCTTCCTCTCCCAAGTGTCTAAATATATCTCATCAAGAACAGCTGCCAGGAAATAAATAAATAAATAAATAAACCACGTGAGAGAAAAGTGTCATGAAAACGAGCAAGCATCGGCTGCAGCTTCTGTAGAATCTGGAGCTGCACTTCCCTATGAATTCCTACCAAAGAGAGTCATGAACATATCTCTGCACCAAAGTTTCAACAGAAATGCATACTGAAAGTGTATTCCTACAGATTTAATCTAGCTGTTGTCAAATTAATGAAATCATCTTCATGTAATGAATACAAAACTGCTATAAAAAGATATATGCTGTTATTAAGCTGGTAAAGACTTGAGTAACATACTTCTCTAAGGCAGCGTGATAGACCTACTGCAGCTACTCCACCACTGCCTTACTCTTTTCCTGAAACAGATACTACTTGAAGCCAAAAATGCCCATATAAAACAGTTTCATTTGATATGTTACAAAATATGCTTCTACAGAAAAAAACAAACTACCCTCCACTATCTTAATGACGTAATTGTAACTCAAAGTGTCTCAAATTTTATCTAAGTTACTGTTACAAATGTGTTGATTTTGAAACTTCACATCAGACAGAAACATAGTTTATTATGGAAGACAGAAAAAAGAAAACCCAGCGTTTACTTAGGAAAGAAATCCTAAATAAATAATTCATACTTGGATGAACTGAATTCTACTCTTTCAGAAGGTGCCAACAGATGGTTTACATTTATAGAAAGCGCACTTGCTGACTTTGAAACAGGAATTAAAATTCATAAAGTATATCATTAGTTCTCCTTTGAAACACCATTATGTTTATGATGAGGATTTGGATTTTTCCAGGTGAACAGTCTTTAATCATAATTTTGCCAACAAAAAAGTGCAACATGTTACTTTTTAGCTGGTGTTTTTTGTTTGTAGGTTTAAAGGTAAACCAATCTAATGATCAGTCAAAGGACAAACTGAGACACATGGAAGCTAGATGAGGCTGATGTTTCCAGCTATTAGGAATGTCAAAACAATTTCAGGGCTTTCCCATTCCTTAAACGAAGGACACTGTACTGTCAAGTCCTTATGGTAGGGGTTCATAAACTGCGAATGCAGCTTACAAAATCTGTGTTTGTGCTGAACACTGTAACCACCACAATAAGCAGTGAGCTTGCAGCTTCTGTAAAAGTGGGCATGTAGTTCTTCTCAGTTAATTTTAGAAACTCCCCTGTGTAAGCACAGCCAATATAATAGCTTGGTATTATTGCAACACTTCATTTTTTAGCTAGACTAAATGTTAGCGCCTAACAGGGTAATGATTAAGGCGTACTTTACACCTATAAAATATACAGTGATTAGCTTTCATTAAGTATCGTCATACATCTTTTTCCTTGCTCCATAGCAGATCTACTGTTTAATATCTATTTTTTGATATAGCAGAATAATAGTAAGAGGTATGGAAGAATCCCAGTAGATGGGAGAAGAGTTTGCTGTTGCAAGGTCAGGCATACGACAGAGGAATCCTCTTCATCAGTAGAAGACTGTTTAATTTAAAAACTAATTCAGTGAATGAGTTTTGTCAAAAGAAAGTTGACAATGTAGGAACCGTTAAAGAAAGCCTGTCTGCATATTTTGTCCACAGTTCACATGCCTTTTTACATTTGGTAGCATTTAAATATCACCCTAGTTGAAATGAAGAGTCACTTCGGAGATGTAAGCAGATATGAACAGGCTTTCCACAGTTCTGCACCTAACTGAAGTATCTCAATGAGGAGACATACCTCCCTAGGATCACCTTTTCCAAAAAGTAATTACATGCAGGAGGCAATAAGCAGTGTAAGTCAGCCTAACATCAGTACCTAAGTTAAGCAGTGGAAATGCCCTGTGTTGCTCCTAGAGATCATCTCCGAAGATGACTGCAATCTATTAGGTTTGCATAGCACTTAGGAACCTCTTAATTCTACCCTCAGGTGAAGGAAGTTTAATATTCCTCACACCAGAATTCAGAAAGAAGACGAATTGTGGTTATTTCTCACCTGAATTACCAAAGCTACAGAAAGCTATTCAAGGCCTGGGCAGGGGGCATGCTAGGGACTATATAAAAAAGGAATAAATGCTTACTCTTGCCACTTCCTCATGTGGTCAGGCTGGGTTTTTGTGTTTCACGAATGTGAATCTTGTTTATAAAGAAAACTTTAAAGGGCAGACAGTGTTTCTCATAGTCCTTCTCATTAGTGATCCTGGCCTAGTCAACCTAATGAAAGCATTTCACATCCGCCAACATGTAAACTGAAAATTCTTGATGTTCTTAACAAACTTCTTCAAACTTTAAGCTGTGGGTATAAACCATGAGAGAGCAAACACAGTCCCAGGTATCAAGTAAACACGCAGAAGAATGTCTATGTCTAAGAAAGACTAAAATTGAAATTATTAATAGGATCAATTAACTGGAAGAGAGTGGAATTCTTGGGATGATCTCAAAAGAAACAAGGATTCTTGGTTACTCTCTATGAATACATCAAGGGACTAGGAGAGCTTGCAAAGTTAAAAAAAAAAGTATTGGCATAAGACCTAAGGATCTGGACACTCAGACGCAAAGGCTTGAGAGATAAGTTATTAGCTTTAAAGTAATGTATTAAGTAATTTCCTCATAACAAAGACCACCATACCACCTATAACAGTGAACAGATTCTCCTTCAACTGATTTGGTTCAATCTTTAAAACCTTTCTTATTTTCTGCATAAGACAAAGGGGCAGCAGGTGCCAAAAAAACCACAACCCAAACCAACAACAAACAAAAAACAAACACCTCAACCCAAAAACAAATAAACAAACCCAAAAAGCTCCTGAAATTTGAGATTTAAAAGCTTTAGTTTTCTCCTGTGGGTATAAGATCTACCAGCAAAACTATGAGAGCACTATGTATTACAGTAAGATCTAGATCCAGTCCTTCACTCCCCATCCTTCCATGCACTATTCAAATGAACACGTTTTTCCCAAAAGGCTAAGTCTTCTTCTAGAGAAGGAAAATAGCTTTAACATACTATCTGCAAAACAGCAATCATTTAAACAATAAGAAAAGACAAAAATCGACATTGCTTTTACTGTAATTTGCTATTTTGTGAAATAAAGCTACTTTATATGATCAGTTTAGAGACCGGTGAAAGTAAAATATAGCCTGGAGGAAAACAGCTTTCTTAAGACTGTGTTTTGGTACCCAAAGCCAAAGGCAATGTATTCAATTAGAGGAAATAGTTATTTCCAATACATTTTATAACTACTACTGGATTCAAGCCTGCTATCACTCTCTTGGGGTTTTTATGCACTGGAGTCTTTGTAAACTAATAAAAATCAGATGCTATCATGAAAATGAGGCTGTGGCCCTTGATGGAAAACAATGGAGAAGCTCCTAGTTTGAACAGTTTGACACAGAACTCATTCACAAGGCCTTTAGCACAACTTTTTTTTTTTTTTTTTTTTTTTTGCATATAAACATCTTCCTAACAGCACATACAAACCCAGCAGTATATATGGTACTGTTTGAGTTACCTGCTCAGTTTAAGTGGTTCTCCAGAACACGTTTTGCAAAGACACACTTCTTCCCACTTATCCTTCCTCTTAGACAGTGGTACATACTGGTCTGAAAACAGCTGGAAAGTTAGGTGTCTTGCCAGTCGGAGTCAGACATAGAAACATTTTACTTTGTGGGACACTCAAAAGCTGAGGCAGCCATGTGCAGGCTGTCCTGAACATAAGTGACTTAGCTGGACTGTTTGCACAGTGACATACACTGTTTCTCCCCTGTCAAAGTCAGAATATGAATGCTCACAAAGCTCTCGAGTATTTCACTGGGTTAGATTCAGGTCCATTATTAATATCTAATTTCCTGACTGATATTAGGAGCCTCATTAATACTCTGAAATTTGACCATTAATATCACATATTGGTTGTCAAAGAAACTGAAAGTTTCTAATCCTTAAAATATTTTTTTTCCTTAAAATTCAAGACATATATTTGTATATCTGGAATCTAAGTTTCCTGTAAGTCAGAGAAGATCAGGTAAACTAAACAAAACCAGTCTATTCATTGTTTGCTTGCACAGAGGCTTATTCAAACACGAGATAATATATTGATTGAGCTTCCTAAAGAACACCTGTAAATTACTGTTTTGGAAATCTGCCTGTTACTAAAAAGGTTACAAATAGCATAAATAATTTCAGGTGTAATCTGCCTCATGTAACTGTTTATTATATGTTTTATACCTTTTCACTTAATGAGGGGACAAAACAAGGAATGCTGTTGAATGATTCAATTTGCCATTACCCAGATGCAATCTCTTTGTCTCTCCTAGTCCATACTCTTGATGGCCCTTGGTCTGCTTGAAACAGTGAGAATAACTTTCTAGATGCAGACAAAGAAACTTGCAAATATTTTATTTGCTGGGTAGTAATGATATTCGTAAGCATATCTTCACTGGAAAAATAAAGTCGCTTAACCTTATTTCTACTCTGAACTAATTTTTGAATGATGAATGCTTCATAGGTATACTGGGTCCTATGTTTTTAAATATTTTGTATGCTAGTTTGCACAAATGGATCCTGCTGCAGAGAAGACAAAACTCATGCCCACTTCCAGCTTCACATAATGCTGTTCTCATTACCACAATCAGTCTTAAAGCACATTTCTTTTCCTAAATCATATTAGTATTGCTACATCTATATAACACAGAGAATTTCCTGCTTTTGGAGGCAGAAGAGAATCTCTTGATCTTTCAGTGGAAGAAACAGGTATCTCTAAGAACAAGCTATTAAAAACTTGCAGCCATTACTGATGAGCTCTGCAGCATATTGATCCACTGTACAGTGAAGGCATGACCACAAGTTCCACCTTGGTCTGGCTACTTCAGCTCCAGCTGCTTTGGACCCCACCTGCTCCATGCCTGTCTTCAATGGAGGAGTGGGTACAAACAGCTGGGAGGGCAGAAACTTCTAGGATGGTTGCTGGAGAAACATGTGCCTGTCACAGCCTGATTCAACTGAGTCTCTCACCTGGTTTACATCATATTGACTCCCCCCCACAGAAATAATTCAGAACGATTTTAGCATCTGGATGCTTTATTAGCATTCCCTTCAGAGAACAGTCACACACATATAAACGAACTATTGACACATTAAGGAAACTGCTAGACAGTGGGAGAAGGATTACTACAGGAAAGCCTTTCAGGCTTATCTTATCCTTCTTTTAGCCCGTCTTGTCACAGCTGCATTGGTGGATGGGTTACAGGGACATCTTTTCTTTCATTAACTACATCTTTGCAAATATTTCTAAAGGCCATATACCTGTCATTAGTTAATCCCAGTTATTCATTACCATATCTGGCTTTCTGAATAACAGCAGTGACTATAATTTGATTCATCTGATCTACTTCAAACACCTACATCAGGAGCACAAGAGGAACCATGCCCTGGTTAGGCAGACAGCTACTGTGCAGCTACTGTTGAAAGGTAGGTGTGATGAACATCAAAACTGATTTCTATGCCAAGATTTTCAAGACCTAGAATGTACACCTAAAAAAGTCTACTTGTCTTCTTCAGTTTCCTCTGTTACTTTCTTTGGTGTTTTTCTCTACCTAGATCTTACCCAGAATATGAAATGAAATTAGGAAGAGACCTTTGCTAGCTCTTGAAGGCACATAGTCTTACAGTGTGGTGGGAAAGAACTGTCAAACACAAATAGCAAAACAGTCTAGGTATTTATGACTTGCTTTCTAAAAGAACTATGTGGCTTCAGTGCAAAAATGTGGGAACAAGTGGGATTTTTAAAATTGATTTCTAATAATGTGTGCAGTAATAAGGAGTACCACCAGTACAAATCAGGAGCTGTTCTTTTTATGTAGGATCTTTAGAGCTTCCTTTTTTTATCGTTTTTCTAACAAAAAGGTTGTGGCGTTTTGTTTGGGGTGGGTTTGTTTTTTTTTTTGTTTGTTTTTTTTTTTTAAAGCATTGTTCAACAGCAGGTTCAAGATATTTTAGATATATAGGCAGAGTTTTCTGAGGACGCTGCTTGAGTTTGTTAACAGTTGTACAGAGACCTCTTTGCAGTTGCCAGCAAGATTGGCTCTTACCACTGTCACTCCCTTAACTATGTCTACTGACATTCCACTTTTGTCTTCAAACCAGATGTCAGCCATTACAGAGAACACTCTCTCCACAGGTGCATTAGTGTCTCTGCATGCCAAAACAAATTCAGCAAGGAGCAGGAGATTTTAGAATATATAGTATTTTTAAAAAATATTTACAATTTTCACCCATCTTTCAGTGAGCACCCAAAACCCCATAACTGAGAACAGGAGAGAAAACTCCAGCTGAAGGCAGACTTTCACTTCAGAATGTATACAGGCTCAATTATTTAAAAATAAAATAAAAATTAATTTACCCTCCCTGTGGTTTTCAGACTACGTTATGCATGCTATTAAGAGGACACAGGATTTTAGTTTAAGAAAAAACCTCAGATTTGAATATCAATGACATGTAAACCAATGTTGCAGAGATACGTTTAGTACTGAAGGGAAAAAAAACACTTTTGAAAAACAGTCTTGTGTAAATCTATGTAACTAAGTCCAAGTAACTTGTGATACTAAACTTGCAATATACTGCAATGTAGAGGATTTGAGTCTCCCTTAAAGTAACTGAGACTGCACTGCAAGTCAGAAATAAGTCCATTCAAGCACTCTCGTATCCGTGCTGAACACTGGGCTATCTCCTTAATGAGCATAACCATGGTCGTAACTGGATGAAAGTCAATGGGACAGGGACTGAAATTTTCATGTCAAATGAGATGTGCCCCTGCTTGGGCTGCATCATACTCTCTCACCTTTCCTTCTTCCACTAACTTGGATCCTGCTTCCCTGCAAAGTAAGCTGGGATCTGTATTTAACAGCAAGTCCTTTTTAGACACTTAAGAGTTTATACTAAAAATACTGTTGTGTGGGTTAGTGAAGGAGCAGTTCCAGTGCAGTTAAATCATACATTTAGCAATTCTTCCTGAGTAGAGGCCTATCTATTCGGTGCTAATTACTGCTGACAATGCATGGATGCAGTTGCTGATGGCTGTGATATTAGTATATCCACAGTCTGTAATTAGAAGACCATGGCTCTTCCTACACAAACATTTCTTCCTGAGTATCTCATGCAGTGACACAGATTTCAAAATCTACTCGTTATGTCAGGGAAGAATTGAAGGAACACCTCAGGTGAATGCACAGAGCTTTTAGATGTTCTTAAACTGCAATTTACAACAGTATTTCTAACTTTTGACTCTGGGAAGTTTTAGTAGTAAATAATGCATTACCTCTTCCAAAAATCCAGAAAATACTTAAACTATGCTTTTGCTATTCTTCCTTATAATGGGCTGTAAAACTTAATAGTGCCACCAGCTTCAGGCAGTTAGAGCATGTAATATCCCATATCCCATTTTTTTTTCTCCAAAGAAATACAATTCTTTATTCCCTTCTAGTTTTTCAGTCTTCACTCAGTTTCACTCAGGCATTTTTACACAACCAGAAGAGCCAAAAAAAAAAAAGCCCTTCGTTACTGAAATTTGAGCTTTTCAGAAAACCTGGAGATCTCAGTGCAGACTACATGTCGGGCAAAATAAATTAGGTCTTCTGTGAAGCAGACAGGAGGGACAGCAGGTACTTCACCTACTAATTCCAGATGACTACTAGACCATTATATCAGTCTTCCTTGTGGTATGAAAGAATACTCACTTTTTATTCTTGCTTCCAGGAGACTGAGATGACTTTCAAAGTCTTTATTATTGCAAAGCAAAGTGACAATATTTTTGTATTATAAAGGGACACATATTAATCTCCTCTTAGAAGGGAAGTTTATTACATGCTACTCAGAGATGCAGCTTCAGCTTCTATCCCTGGACTGCTGAAAAGTAATGTAAAAAGTTGCAGAAATGTACTTGGTTCTCAGTGGAGGGAAAAGGTGACAGTGCTCTGAGAGCTGTTCCTGCTCACAGTGTGTTAGGTTGGAGGGTTATTATTATTCTTAGAGCCAGGGGATGTGGACATCTGTCAGCTTGCTTCCCTCACATGTGCAGCGACTGTGTGTGGTCCTCTAAATGAAACTATTAGCTATGCAGTTCTGTATTCCTGTACCAATTCTGAGCAGGCTGAACTCCTGCCAATTAGAAAGTATTTTGTTAGGGGTGGGTGAAATGGGAAAACACAAATACTTTAAGAAAATAAATAACTGCTTTAAAAGAACTTTTTTTTTTTTTCCTTAACTTCCTCTCCAAATTTATTTTCTTTTCTTTTAAAATGGAAGTATACACTAAATTAACAGGTCTGTTTTTAAAATGCGACCTTGCTTTACAGCAGCCTGCTCCACTGTATGATAATCACTGTACAAACAGCTGCTGTGGGAGGTCAGGGAAAGCAAAGAAAAGGAAAAATAACCACTGACATGAGAAGATGGGTGATCTCAAGATGCAGTTGGTTTAATGCACAAAATGCACATTACTAAGAAGATTGCACTAATGGAGACCACTGGGAACCAATGTTTACATACAAAAGTTGTTACACAACTAAGGATAAGCTACTATACTCATTAGGAAATATAATGTGATTGGCACAGGTGTTTATGAAATACTTGTTTGGAGGTTGTCAGCTGATGCACAATAAGCAAAAATATTCTTCATAATATTGCATTAAGAGATTTACTTTGTTTACTGGTTTGATTAACTTTTCAGAATAGGGCAGCCTTCCAGATTACATTCAAAACTCAGCAACTGTAAACACACATACTTTACAGCATAAATCTTGCAGCACCACTGCCATCATGCAAAGCCATCACCACACAACGTCCAAGCTGTATGTAATGCCTTTTTGGGGTCATAACACACAGCATAAAGCATTTTCTAATGAGGGGCAGAAAGACACACTTGTCTGACTTCCTATTTCTGCTAAGATAACCTAGCTATGCTACTTCACATGCTCTACCACTTTTTTTCTGTCACTAGACATGTAGCACTGTCATCTACCATGCTGTACAAGTAATACATGTTAGTTAAATGGATTTTTCTTTTTCAATTATCTAGCAACATTTTGTCAATTATCTCGCAGCTCACATTGGCAAGACTTGTCATAAACTTCATAGATCTGTCAGATTCCTATAATGATGGAATATATGTTAAGAAGACACCCAAATCCCTTAAATAAAATAATACTAATAAAAAAATCAAACATGTGGCCTAGACCAAAAGATATTTAATGCATGTACAATGAAAGGAATCTAGTGATTTTTTGAATTCACTGGTCACAATGTCACTCTCTCTTTCAAGTTGTTGCAAGTAGTTCCTCCACTTTCAAAGCTAAAAGGCCATCTTCTCTCCTATTAACTTTTGTTTTAACAGTCCTTTTATTTCCCCAGCAGAACAAATCTTTTTCCCTGAGCCAACTGCCAAGTGAAATTTTAACTATCTCTCAAATCGACCCAAAGCCTTGATATTACCCTCAAGAAACATCTGACATTTTGGGGATTTTGACAAGACATACTATTCAACACATTTTTAAAGTTATTTAAAATAGATTTTATAAAATCTTCTAGCTATCCTGTAAAGAAATAACTTTTGAGCACCAATGTACTAAACATACTACCAAATGGGTATAGGAAGCCTTAACATTTTTGGAGGATGTTTTAAACAGATAATATGCCATTAAACTTACCTTTTTTCCTCATTACTTTATTAAAATATCTCTTTTTCCTTTTTTTAAACAACAAAAATAAGATTCATACTCAGAAATGTGACATACAAAAGACAATTATAAAGAATTCATAAATATAGTACTAGTTTTTCACCAGTTATAACCTTTGACTCAGGCTGAGTCAAATTAATGCAGAAGTGAACTTGATTAAGACCTGAAGCCTCTAATATTTCAAATAAGCCATCACCATTCCGTTCACAAAAACCTCTGCCACACAAACCCAAATGAAACCTTACTTGGATAAATATGGCCAAAGTCCATTGCACCTGTCTCTTTCCTGGTACTGCCAACAAATTGCCACAATTTTTCTGGCATATGACTACTTCATAATTCAACATAGACCACAAGACAAAACATGTTAAAACAGTTTAGCAGAGTAGTCAGTATTTCATAAAGGTGCACTCACGTGAGTAGGAAGTGATTTAAAAATGATCACTGGACCAACGCAATTACGTATGTGATGTCAAATTTTCACGCTTAGAATATGTCTGGTGTAGTAAGAACACGTCTGAAGAAAGACAGACCTGCAGCATTCTGTGTGTCACACAGACCTCAGCAACTCACCTCAGCAGCTTAGAGCAGAGGGTCTAAAGCTGGTGGAGACTCCTCTCCCAAGGAGTTTTAGCAGGGCCAAAGAAAGATGCCCAGGTGAGAAACCTTGAAAGCCATTTATCTGTACTGAGTTCTCTTTTCTCTGTAAGGATAATTTATGAGTGGAATAAAGTGCAAGAAATATAACTGCAGTTCTTTCTAGATGAGATAAAATATATGGGATTTTCATACGGTATACCGCAGTCTCCTTTGTTAATTTGCTTTTGCTAAACTGGCTTTTTCATATATACGAGAATAATAATGCTGAGACAATCCTGTAGCAACGCAATGAAATGCTTTAGTAGGGGTCACCATCCAACACAGACATCATCAGACTGCCTTAACTTCAAACACTATAAATACATATCTTTAAAAATTATTATCACAGTAAGCAATACTAGATTTGATGTTCAGTGTTCTTTCCTTCAAGAAGGAAGAAATTACTTCAAAGGAGTTTGTCCAAAGTGACCTCTTCATTCTTTGCATTCAAATAGTTATTTTAATAAAATGTAAGCAGAAAATTCCTAGACTTGAAAACCCCAAAAGAACAGAGTATCTTTATTTTTTATATATATACATTGCAGGTACATTATTTCCTCCCTCTCCAGCAGGCTTCTGTAACCTAGAATTTTTTTGCTTTTTATTTTAATATTAGGTTGACTCTTTCTTTAAAATACAAGTAACATTTGAAAATACAAGTAACTCCAAAGTGACAGTAGTATGCTGTCTTACCTTAATAGTTTTTACACCCAGATAGAGCTTAGGCATTCATCAGGTAAAGTTTTACAAACCTGGAGACATATATAAACAGTGACTATATCACAGTCTTTGTTCTGCACTACAGAAAAGGGTCTGTAGGCTGAGATTATTTAAAAATAAACTCCATTTTTATCCTAATGAATTGTTGTCTAAATAACTAGCTCTATATATTTTGATAACTGAGTGGCAATTTTATAGCTGCACAGCACTGCCAGTATATATGAGACTAACCACACAGATCTTCACCTGTAGAAAATGATAGTTTCACAAATTGCTTCAGACAGAGCAAGATTAATCAACTCAATCACCCCCAAATTAATTATACAGTAATTATTTTCTGATGTCTTAAATGTCTTCTGATTATGTCTTACTCAGTAATTCTGGAAGTGTCTACATCTTAATATGATTTCCGATGTTACAACAGAAATTGCTGATTGTTTCTTACTAACATAACTTTTTCATGCTCTAAAGACTTAATCATCCATTTTATCAGTTCTTAGGTAATGGTTCTAAACATCCCCAAACTGTCAAGGAATATTTTTAACAGAATAAATTTAAAAACTTGAGTAATGCATAGCTTTTTTCCCCACACAAACTAGAGAAAATGGCCACCTATGAGAAATTTTTGACTATCTGTAGAAGGTCACCTGAACGTGAGACCCTTTGCATTCCAGGGAGCTTATTGCCATTATTTTAACAGGTCTGTATGCCTTTTGGAATGCAGAGGTCCTAAACTTTCAGCTATTTTCTCTCAACAAAAAAAAAAAAAAAAACCCAACAAAACTAAGAGAGACAGGAAGTTGGTCAATAAGGAGAAACAAACACTTTAGAAGGAAAATTATACTCTCAAGTGTATCTGGAGTTCTGATAAATGTAGGTGAGGCCTTTTATAAGATACTATCGGTGGGTGTGCTGAGGCTTTTTCCAGATGGCAAGTCCCCAGAAGAGAACTCTAATTTCTAAGAGAGCATGAGGACCCTCTGGGACAGGACTATTGGGTCAGCTAAGTCTGTGGTCAAACTAATAAGAAAGATAAAAATAAAACAAATTACATACTGACTGCCTGGATTAGAGTTACATACGAGCAGTATGAGACTGGACTTCTTAACCTTGCATTCAAGAATGAAACCCTTAGATTTTAGCAAATTAACTTTAGATCACAAATTCTCAGGCTCCTTAGAGTGTAAGTTCTAGACAAACCCCTGAGCAACCTGATCTAATTAGACCTGCTTTGAGCAGAGAGGGTTGGTCTAGATGACCTTTAGAGGTCCCTTCCAACCTAAATTATCCTTTGGTTCTCTGATTCTTCATGTTGGAAACATCCACTTGATCTGTGTTTTTATAAAGCATTTAGTGTCAGAGACCTTTGGGTGTTACCACAGAACAAACAAATAATAATCATTAACTGTCAATTTGATCATACGGTTCATAAAAAGTAATACAAGGAATGGTTTGGTCAGCCTCAAATTATTTACTGAGTTACAAAAAGGCTATTTTTTTCCTAAGCATATAACTTCTTTTCCTGTACTCAATACTATATTAGAACAGCCCCACCCCCCCAAATAAAAAGGTACACAGACATTGTCTGTGATTTATTACAAATCCATGGCTGCTCTAGTCCATATTTTAAAGCAACTTTCTTACTGGCTGGCAGCTGGAGCCACTGAAAAACAGAAACATGCCTTTCTGATAAGATGAAAAGAACTAGTAACCAGGCCCTTAAGTATAAAATAATGCACAGAGAAGGTTTTTACCAGTTCCATGGAGGATGTGCAAATCAGAAAAACAAAATTCATCTTGAACCCATAATTTTACCATCTCTGCAGTGCTAACAACTATTGAAAATACTGTAAGTGTAAAGACATGTGTCTGAATACTGATGAGGAGGATGATGGGACAACTCCTGAGCCTTGCACAATGGACCTTTAAAATTGTTCAATTAGCCTCTTGCAGGTTTCTGCACCATGGAACACATTGCCAAGGCGACAACAAAGCCAACACAGTAGCTTTAAGCTGTGCCCTCTCAGTATCAGGGAAAGGAGCACAGCCAGAAAAATGTATTGCCAGCAGGAACCACCCACTGGGGCTATAGATAGGTAGCACGATTTAGTGTATCAGAAATCACAACACACACAATAAATGGCAAAATCTGTACCTACCTGGATTTTACAATTAAGTATATACCTCTGCTTTACTGCTATTTTTCTTATGTCCAATTTCAAGGACTTCCGATGATAATAAAAAACCCTCCCACTGACACACATGAAAGATAAGCAGTGTGTTCGTAACCCTGTTGCCTGGAAATAGTAGGTCCAGAATAGTTGGCGCTAAACTTTAAATAAAATTATAGAACTCTTTCAACCTTTCTACTCTCACTGTGTAAATGCGAAAGTATTGTAAATCTTGTTGACAGTTATTGCCATATCTATTGGCACACAGTCAGCAGCAGTTTGAAAAGTGTTGTGCAGCATAGCTAGTGCCCATTACCTGTCTCCCTATATTTTCTTACAATTTATTTTCACTCCAGCAGGCAGCACCTCACAATGCCATTAATTTGTTGGGCAGCTCATACTTTCCAATACAACCTACTTTACAATGTGCTCTTATAAACAACCTGGTGGTTTACTGGCAACGCTTAACAGTGTCAGGAGGGAGGCTACAATTTAAAGGCAGCAGGTACAAATGGAGCAGGTCATGGAGATGACGTGGGCTGACTGAACCTCCTCTCCTTTAATTTGACTTATCGTCAACACAAGTGCACAAAATCACCAGACTTACACTTGTCTTCGTAAATACGTGATTGAAACAACACTGCTACCAAACAGTGCATTTTGTGGCTGGACACGTGCTTCTGCTACACAGTATTCTGCTAATAGTACATTTGCTAGCAGATCATGGGTGCTTTTATGAAGAAAATAAACAAAGAGGAAAAAACCCTTAACATTGATTATAAAAGCAAGAATGAAAAAATTAATAACCTCTGCTTTCAGAGGCACTAGTAAAATACTGCATGATTACAATACATATTTAAAGCTAGACATATTTGAATACTTTGGTTGACAAAAGTCTTTGCAGAGTGAGGTGAAAAAAAAAAGCCCCAACAGAACAAATTCAGCTTCTTTAATAGAACACACTGAACCTCACATTTTTGCTTTAGTATACTCATCTTCTTCCACATTTCTCTCTCTGCTTCATACACAAACACTTATTTTCTCCTGTAAATTCCACTTCTACCTCTAGTGAGTAGCGGAAGTGTATATACACCCGACCTGTGGTTTTACTCGGTTCTTCATGTCACCAATACTTTTAGAACATTTTACTTATCTTTTTATTAGTAAGACTAATGTGTACATTACCTGAAACTGTCTCTCCTGTTGTTACTCAAAATTAAATTGCTGTCCATCTGACACCTTTTGCAAACACTCAAGTAACGTGAAATTTTCTATTAACAAGTAATAGAAAACTAGAATGGATCAGAGGATATGATTATGTGTTATAGCAGCCAAAAATGATCTGCTAGGCTATTCTATTTTTATTTTTGTATCTTTAATCTAAAGATTCAGGCACCTGGGGCAGGGTTAAATGAGTAAACAATCTGGTTAATACACTATCAGACATTCCTAGGGAATACTACTCTGCCATTAAACAAATTGGATATTGCAGAATGATTATAGCAGCTTTTTTGTACAAAGGTCACCATATACAAGCATATGTTTAGCATCAGAAAATATTACTATAAATCTAAACCATACATGCACATATCAAGTCTCATTTAGGATCTGAGGGGAGGAGTAAACATTCACAACATTCACATGTGAAGAGAGCCTGAAAGGGTTAAAAAGGTCTCAGTCTTAAATTCATCCAACCTTTCTACTTCATTTTTATCATTTTCCATGTGCTTGCAATGTTTTCTAATAACAGGACAATTCCTTAACTCACACAGGAATCTAAATTACAATAATCATATGCATTCCTTTCCCCAAGAAAGGAAACACCTGTTGTAGTTAGTTATTGACTTTTTTTAAGCTTTTGGAAGAAAAGTAACATTTACAAACAATTTATATCTGAAAAACTTCAGAAGCAGAGAAAAACATTAATTATAAAACTGGTATGAAACTCAAAAACTATCTTGAGACATTAACAGATATTTTCACCTTGTTAATTAAAGAAAAAGTCTGTATGAAAGTACCATCAAAGGATATGGTGATTTTATAACTAAGATCAGGCTACTTTCTGTTCTCAGCTGAGTTTAATACTTCTGCAATATTTGTTATACCAAGTAGCAACAGGAAATAAAACCTAACTTCTACTAAAATATGAGAATGTATGCTTCTGTAAAAAAAAAGTAACTATGTGTACATAAATCAATGTACAGTATAGAAGGTATGTCCAATAAAGAATTATTTAATTTCTTGCTTTGTTTGTTATGGAATTCTTGCTGAAGTAGAGGAAAAGGCACGTACATGAACGTGATTACAAAACCTAAAATCTCAATTAAATATATCTGTTCACAAATATACACACACATTCTCACTTTTTAAAAAAATCTGAGACTGTGAATCTTTTCTCATCCACATTTTGATAGATAGAAAATTTGAAATTCCACTCTAAGCTAAGGTACTTTAATTGTCATCTATATAAAGATGATAATTTTCTATTTATTTTCTTTAATATTCATGTATCTATACAAAACCAGTAATTTTAACTCAAAAAATTTCCTGTGCCAATGCTCTTGTACGAATACTCACTATTGATGCATGCCATAATACATTTTAAATAACAGCTACTCATCTGCTGTATTAGCAAACTCTGAGTACCAAGACTGACCACACCATACTACTGGCACTATGGTGGATGAGCTGCTGAAACACGGAAGCGAAGTTATAGTCAGAGGAAAGACCAACGTGGAGGTAAGACTCAAGAAAGGATTCCAGGAAAGGCAAAGTTTAGCCTCTCCTGTCAGGTACAAAAGAGCTAATTATTACAGAGGTATGCACCCTGCAAGGTGTATTTTCATGTGAAAGTCAAGTCTCTAAGGAGAAGAATACCTGGGGTAAGCATCTTAACTTCTGGTTATCATACAGGTAAGTACTCATTACCTGGGTTAATAAGGTGGAAGAGTCATGAAGGGTTTCCAGCAAAGCAGAGTGAAGCCCTGGGAGTACTGTGGTCATGTGCCTTTTGCAGACACCTGTGCTGAGGTTTGCCACAGTACCTGCACGACATGTACATAAGGGCATACCCTTGTTCCAGGTCAGAGAGACTCAGGCTAAATTTACCTTGAACTCTGTAGGGGTGCCTGAGGAGCTGGCTGAACACAGGGAGTGCAGGCACATTGGCAAGGTGATGTTTCCACTAATTGGCAGCCAAAGTGAATCCCAGCAGGATACCACATCAATGCTGCTGGCACAGAACTTGGTTTGATTATTTGCATACTACATTGTAGGTGTACCCTAAAACAATACTCTTCGCTTGCTACTTAACATGCCATCCCTCCCACCCTCACCTGTTCTCTGTACAAACCAATTTACTGGAGCTTTTTTTATACAATAGCTAGAGTTAATTTCACCTACTGCATTTAATGTCATAGGAGTTATACGTGTAAATCCCTGTACTTAGAGATAAGATAGTCCTTTATGCCATTTTAATCAATCTTTGTCATGGGTATGTTACTTAATAGCTCTGTCTTCCTATAGAAAATGAGCAACTTAAGGGAAATGAAACTTTTCAAAGACACATTTTCCTTCTGGCAGTCTGTGAAATACACCATAATTACCCTCCTTGAATGAGTAACGTTTGAAAGAAAATGAACATTCTGTGCACCAAAAGGTATGATACAATGACAATCTCAACTGCCTTGTAAATAAAAGGAAATTGTTTTTCTACTATGATCTATATTGCACAGAAACATATATACATGCTTTATAAATATAAAACCAAATCAGACTATCAAGACAATTCTCAAGGTCCTACTACTTCCTAATAACAATAAAATCAGTATTTCACAGCAACAAGGAATTGTATTTATATTTCTAAAAGATTCAAACTGTGTTATGAATTATGGACTCCACCCCCTCAGGCTGATGGGCCTACTCGTATGAATAAGGCTTCCACTGAACAGAGTGCCCCTTGAGTAATAAAGGTATCTAGAGGAAAAGAGTGCACCCTAAAGATTTGCTGCTGGGCAGCCAAAAGAGGGGAGAAGGCTTTTTTAATAGCATAACCAAATCATGACTGTCCAGCCCATATTCTCTTTCTAGGAAACCTGTACTACCTTTAACAGCTTGGCAAAATGAATGTTTGCATTTCAGATCTTACAAGCTCCTAGGTGCAATTCACAATTTAACTGTCTAGGACAAAGTACCATTTAACCCTGTCATTCCAGGGAATGTGCACATGCAGTGAAAATTGGGAGCTAAAGCTCAATAGCTAAAATGGGGCAATTTGGATACCAACCCACCCCTCATAAAGTAATCAAAAATCTAGGTTCTGAGTTAGGAAAATTACCAGTGCCATCACTTTGTCATGTTGAGTACTTTAGCACCTTTCTCACCTCTCCACTGTGTCTAAACTCGTAACCCACAGCTTAAAGTAAGACAAAAGAAGTAGGAATTTGTTAATGGAAAAATGGTGACATTAATTTCTTCTTCCCTTTCCTGCCTTCCTGCCCCTGAAATCACTGCCTCCACAGAGATAGGATACTGCTGAATAGTGGCAGCACACCACAGTATGAAGCATACTGTTCCACAGCTTCTAGAGGAACATTCAAAAACTGGGAAATACTACATCAGTAAAAGGAAGTTCAGTTGCATCTGGCCTTAGGCACATCCTGGATTTGCAGGAACAGGCACTCCCACAAGGGCAAACTGGCAAGGGTTTCTTGCCCTTGTTGACTTTGCAACCTTTCCAAAGCCAGAGATAAACACCTCGCACTCTGATGAGGTGAGACACCAGCTCCCACTGCCTATTCAGACCTTGCTTGAGAAGTGGAGCAAAACACCCAGAGTGGTGGCCAGTTACTGCTGTTTAGCAAATAGAAGAGGCAACGCACAATGGCTGAGTGCTGCAACACAAATGCACAAAAAGGAAACTGGATATTCAGCATAACATGAAGATTTTTAAAAGGTGACCAAAAATAATGCAGTTCAAAATAAAGAGGGGGTGATATATAGCACCAGTGAATATTACTCTGTTTCCCAATGCTGCCTATGCTATAATCCCCCAAACAAGTGCTCCCCTGCTTGAGTCCCCGACACTGGAAGCAGGGTTTGCCACACTGGACAGACATATTCTGCCATGGTCCTTTCTGCTCAGTAGATTAGTGACTATTGTGGTCATGAAAGATGTGGGACACATCAGCACCGAATCCGTAGAAGAGAGCATGGTTCAGCTCAACAAGGCTTATCTAGCAGAGTGGTACCTGGTTCACATTCCTGCTCCAAGGAACTGCTGAAGTATTTAATGAGCTGTTGCCTCATGCAGCACGTACAGAAATTCATCTCTCCACCTAGTCAGCAGGAAATGAGGTGTCTAACCAGGCCTATTACTTAGGCTTCACTTAAAATAAATGGAGACAGAGTCACATTCAGTGGGCATTTTATTCTGCCTAGCTCAGACCCTTATTTGAGGATGATAGACTTTTCTTGAGGTTAGTCTACCTACTGGCTATAGGGTTGCTATTTAGACACTGAAGTTAATGGCAGCCTAACTTTGACAGTCCTCATAAGACTGTGATTTACTGTAAACAACACACACTCCCATAACTGTAACAACAAATTCTTTGCACAAATATATGAAGTTTATGTTAAATCTTCAATTTATGCTTTAAGATATTTAGAATGTGGTGCTTGCTTAGACAAGGAAAAAAAAGTAAGTTGAATAAATCTAGGACTTTTTTTCCTAATGTTTAAACTTTGAAGAAATATCCAGATTAGAAGGGTTAACTTTACTGTTTATTTAGGTCATTTTTCTACCTTCAGTCAAGGATAGAAATGAAAAAATGCTTCTATTTTCAATTCAATTAAACAAAATTTAGGAAAGAAATGAACATTTCATACGCGAGTATTATTGTGTTATTTTCCAAGTAAAGAAAGTTAGGTATGTAAGTGAATTTGTGAGCCAAACATAAAAAGCATTTTAGATTAATGTAACACTATAACTCATTATGTGTATGTTTCCTAAATTCACACACTAGAAGTGCCACATGGGTTTTATAGCAGTTTATATTGAAATAATACTGGACTCTTCTCCTGAACTTTGTGTACTTAATGCTTTGAACCTATATATATATTTATCATCAGTGTTCAGTCCTATTTAAATAGGCAGACAAGGTCACATAGATCTTCCTTAATTTTTACTTTTTTTGGGGAACTGAGACACACTATCTGCCATAACCCTTTTAAATTTAACTTATTTTACTACTTACTAAGAAACTTGGTTTCTTCTTTTTTCTGATCTGCGTATTAGATAAGTTGCAGGTCTTCTTGGGTTGTTTTTATTAGGAAAAGAATACCAATGTTAGATTTTCATTCTTCATACTTCTTCCATTACAGACAAAAGATCTTTTTTCTTAAATGGAGGAAGACTTGAACAGAAGGCAGTCTCTGCTTATCTAACAATTTTATCATCAGAATTTGGCCAAGAAAGCTGTCTTTCTCTTAACTTTTTTTAAGAAATGCATGAACATATTTTCTATTTCTGTGTTCAGTGCTTCCTCTTTTTCGAGGCTCATTGTTCTTTTTCTGTTATTTTTCACAGAAATATAAACCTTTATGTATATTACCCAGCAAGATATTTCCAATATATATGCCCTGCTTGTATCTTTGTTTTGGATGGTGATATATATCTCAGTTTGTGTAGAGTCTTCCTGAAAAAGGACTATAAAGGTTTTGCAAGGTATCTAAAATGCAAGAAGGTGGTTATACATCCCTGTTATCTATGCTAGTGAGTTTGAGCCTAGCTCAGAACAGTGTGTAATTATTATTTCCTTTGATGTTTAACTGATTTAGGAACTGGTTCTTATTAGTTAGACATATTTCTGCATTCTTAAATTCTGAATATCAAATGTATTACCTCAAGTTCTTAAACAGATACGTCTTCAATTAAAGATAATTTACCTTTTTCTTTCTTTCTTTAGAAAAAATTAACACAAATAATCTATAACACTGATTACTAAACTTGGTAGAACTTGATTATATCTCTACTATTTGCTTTCATAAAACTATATGTGTATGTACACAAAAATACCTAGTTAGGATTGTCGAGGCAGCAATTAAACTATTTTACTTTGCCTAGAGGACATTGTTTCTGTAAGTTGAATGTCATACCATAGACCAGCTATGAAATAGCTATAATTAGTTATTTTTCTCTATGGTAATGTGTTAAAGTCTATGTTACCCAAAAACTGCTGAAACAAGATGCAAAATAAGGGCAATTACTGTATCTAGCCATTACATTATCCATAGCATTTAACAAAAATATTATTATAGAGAGTTCATTATACGTCTTGCACCATGTCCTAAATAATGTACAATCTACCAGTACTGCACATACACTGTGTATATTCAGGCTACATAGTAGTTATACTGTGCATATAGAACAGAGTTTGTAAATCTTTCAGCTTATAAAAATATGTCTATCAAAATTAATAATGTGTAAACATTTTTAATTTAGAGAATTACAAACAGTAAGGAGTAGTCATCTGGATCTGGCTAGAGTGTAGTTCTTGAAAGATCTCAATAAATTCGTTTAGTCTGCTAGCCTACAAAGTTTGTAAGTTGTTTTAGAGAACTTTTGTCAGGAATCCCCTGGCTATACAGAAGCTTGGGATGACATTCTCCTTCTCCCCTGTACAGTGGAATTTAACACCTAATAAGAAAGGTATTTTGTCCTCTCTTACTATGTATACATATTGTGAAGTGTTTTACGGCTTTCACAGTCTCTGCATGTCCCTTACTTTTAACTGTAGCAAACTGTATACACATTATTCTGTTTCCAAAACTTCTGCATTTCCATTCAGAAACTCATAATGCAGTTATTAGGAGACTTCCACATGAAATTATTGAATCATATTAGTAAGCTGGGTTTATGCCTAGGTGCTGTGATATAAATGCATGTTGCCTTCAATTAGTCCAGTAGCCTGGCATGTTGCTGAGTAAGAGCACACTGCAGCTCTTTAACAAGCAGTGCAGATCAACTTGGTTAAGCATCAGTGTGCTGGGTGATGGACAAAAGAAACAGGAAGAAAGTATTGCATGGAAATATTTACACTCTAAAGGTTTCATCCACTAATAGCTTATACATATTGTCTTCAGGAAGGAGTCCATTGAGGTGACTGCAACTGCTTGTGCAAAGTTACATATTTGTTTGCAATAAAGTCTTAAGAGACTTTAAAAGAGATTCTATTTCAGACCACGGCTCTAACGGAACTTCAGCACTGAAAGCAAATCAAAGCATAACAACATCCACCCTAAAGGAATCCTACTCCACTCAGCAAAAAGTTTACTAAAGAGATTTTCATAGGAATTATTTCCTTTCTGTAAAAAAAGTTTTGAAAGATTTACTTGGGATTTCTGTGAAGAGGAAAATGTTGCTGCTTAACACTTACCATAAGTAGTTCATATCTCATGCAAGATACGTTGTCATGATTCAACTTATGTTTTGGATGTAATTTCCAAACAACAAGTAGCTCAATTATTTACATTTATGCTTCTCAACTCATACTTCAGTTGCTCTGCAGCATGTTCATCTTTTTAAAGCACTGTTTTTTGGCATTTATCAGTATGTGTGTATATCCAAACAAAAGCCCTGTCCAAATAATGTTCAAGGATTGTTCACAATCATATTTAAAATCTGTACTTAGAAAAAAATTGATTGTAGATAGATATATCATAGATATGTATATACTAGAAGACTTTAAAACAAAAAGTAGAATCATCTCAAGTATCAAGTTCATAAAGCCAAATTACTAATTAAATCATCTTCTTTCACAGATTGTCAGATGTATCTTTAGTTATTTTTTCCTAATGCATCGATTTTATACAATAGAAATCATAATAATAAATTAGAAATTAAAATTAAATTAAATTGGAAAAAAATAATCTGATTTTTACCCTAATAACATTTGTTGAAAGGCCCTCTATACTTCTGCACAGGAGCTGAAATAAAAACTGTATATTTTTTTCCATTAACAAAGAATAGGATAATATTTAGTAATTACAGCTAAATATGGTTTTCTTTCCAATAAATCATGAGTTTATCAGACAAATATATTTTAATATATTTTTCATCACAGACACACATAGCTTTTAGCTATCAGTACCAAATGTTGCTCTTTAGTGTACATGCACAACTCCTAATAGGGTAGGCAGGGAATATATTTAAGTGGTGAGCATTTTAAATTGCTACATTTCAATAGATTGTTTATCAGACTACGTGCATATGATCAGATTGTTTTCCAAGCAGATGTCCCTCTGATTACTTAAAGTCCTAATTGCAGTCTGGCTATTGAGTACGCAGAGATGGATAAGGGGAAGGGCAAATAAAATACAAGCCTTTTTGCATCAACAGGTGACAACAGTACATAGGGGAAAAAAGTGGGAAGCAGGCTCAGAGGAATACAGTTTCCCTGAATGGTACAGAAGGTTTGGCTGAACTTTGACCCTTTTTCCCTGCAGTGATGATCATGTTGCATGTACACGGCTTGTGTTAATTGATACATAGAAGAGGCAGGAGGGACAGCAGCAGGACCTCACAGAGGCTTCTTCTTTGGAAGTTTTCAAAGTCCTGCTGAGGCTGTTCCAAGAGGAGTAATGCAACATACTCAGGGGGGAACAATCTACCCAGAGCAAGGAGACAGCTTTCACTAGTCCATGCAAGAATCCTATTTAAGAGCTCAGATTTTAAATATTAAACTTCAATCTGCATATTTATGGTCAAGTTACAAAAATCATAGAAGTAGAGAGACAAGAAGAATACAGATCAATATACAGTAGAAAAAACTATAGTTGCACTGTAATTGAAAAAGACTAAAACTAAATGTGCATGCCAATCTTAAATCCTGAGTATATAAGAGGAGTAGATTAAAAAAATATAAAAATCCAACACCAAAACCTGATACATATCTCCATATGAAAAGATAAGGATGTTTGATTACTGTATCCTAGAAGAAAGTGCAGTGCTTATTTGTCAAGTGATTAGATGCATTATTTGGACATAAATGAACTGAAAGGGTATTTGTTCAGAATAAGTAAATAAACAAACAGAAGTTAACAAGCAGGTGTATTTTTTAATTTACCATGGCTCTCAATACAGCAATACCTCTTTCTGCATCTGGCATTAACATTTTGTAAAATATTTTCTTCAAACTAAAAAGTGGAATCCAAATGCCTCTGAGAGGTCTGCTAGACAACATTGGGCTCCTGAATTCGCTTGTATAAAGCTGGTGAAGGAATCAGTGCTTTAGAAGTGACAGGCAGTCAGTTATTTCTACAGTGGGTAGATTTAGATTTATCAAAACTTTTTGAGAAGCATAGACATAAAATTGATTGAATTCCATTATTCAGCAATAATCTTTGAAGAAGCACACTCTATCATGAGAGCCTAAGATAGCAGAATTAAGTGACTGTTCTTTGCAGTATAAAACAGGAGTGGATCCACAGAGAAAATCAGTTCGTTCGCAAATGTTCACACCATGTTACACCATGTTAATTTTGGAGTTTTAATTTGAGTTTTTTTAACCTGGTTCCATGGACTGAATGCTCATTTGCAGTCAGAGCACTTGCCACACTCACCGCTCCAGCCCATTTAAGAGGAATACAGTTTGCTTACTGAATAATGTTGCAAACTGGAATGCAATAAACATGGATAACTGGGAAATCCAAGAAGCGTACTCCTGTTAAGCACTAAAATGCTACTGTAGATGCAACGAACAATACTATCCATGTACTCAGTGACAAGATAGAGGTGCTCTAGCTTCTGATATTGAGAGGCTGATCTCTGCTTTGAAATTATCTTTTGGCTGAAGCTACTTCCATCCACAGTGCACATAAAGTGATTGAAACTAAGTCATGAGATTAGTTCTTCTGAACTAAAATGATTACTGATTGCATTAGGAACACTGACAGATAATGTAAGATCTTTTGTTCAGTCTTTAGTATTTTTATGATTATTTTATTTTTTCCTGTCCAGGAAAAAGGAAACAAAGAGAAACACCAAATAGTGTACACCAAAAGCAGCCAGTAGTTTAAAATCACTGTTATGTATGTATCAAATACATATATGACATCAGTAATTAAAACGGTTATAACATCTTGCTTCAGCTCTATCAAAAAGGTGAAATGTCATGTCTCCCTATGTTCAGAAGCTACACAAAAAAGAAAAATTTTGGTGAGTCCATTATGCCTCCATCTCTTGAACATCAGGAAATAAAACAGAAGTTGTAGCGTATGCAGAAGCTCAGCAGCTGGTAAGATTTCAGCTGACAGAATCTACTGATAAGTTACTTTGAGATATTAAGAACCTATGTCAAATTGCTTAAACACTGAAATTTTGAATCCTAGTACCTATTGCAACCTCCAATCCATAGACAACTACTTTAGTCCTAAACTTTTGTCATCCAGATAAATTAGCTGGATTAAAAGTACAACACATATTAATTAAGATACAGCCAGTGACTTAAAAATTACTGCTGATGAAATGTAAAAAACAGGATTTCCAAAAGGATCTCAATAACATCAGATAGGTAAAATCCTGATCATTGTTCAGTCTGAATAAGGAGAAACAAGGAGCTGTGAAGCAGGGGATGTTCTTTTCCACAGGATAAAAAGAGAAAGAAAAGTTTAGTCTGTTCATCCTTTCATGTGACATATGTTTTATAACCACAGAATGATGTTTTATAATCACAAGAACTTGTGACGCAGTGATGCACTACAATACACAGGATTCAGACTTTAGAAAGTAGAACTGAGATTACTACTTACTGTAGGTTTTGTAAATTTTTGTCAAAATTTAGGGACCCAACGCTCCCAATCACCAGGAATGTATATAAGCCCTGAAAGTAAGGATCACACCCAGGCTAGCAAGCTACAGCATATGCATTTAAGGATTGCATAGAGCATGACAGTATAGTAACATAAAATGTACAGACAGCTTGCTCTTACTACTCTGAAGTAATTTTCCACAGTCTCAGGCCAAATTTTTTTAGACACAGGGCATGGTTATCCCGAAGTTTTATGCATAGTGACATTGAGAAATATTATAAATGACCAGTAAGCATTTTCTAACCATAAAAACTCCAGGTAATTCTGGACTAAATACCATAGTAGCAAACGGTGCCACATGGTGTGCTTAGTCTGCTTAACAGGTAACATCCAAGACAGGCTTGCAAGCGTATAGACTGTAATTGTCAGCACACCTGGCAAAAGGATTTATGCCTTTGTTCTAGTGCTTCCCATCAGAAAAGCTAAATACAGAAGAAAAAAAATAGCTAAGAACTGCCTATTCTTTTTCTTGACAAAAGGCAATACAAGTGCAAATTTACAATTGAGTTGAGCGTATGGAGTCAGAGAGCCTATATTAGAGTGTACGCTTACCTTGGCACACAAACTTCAGTTCCTTCGCATCTGTGACAGTGGTTCTTTTATCTGACCTCTTCTTCTCTGTTCGACGGTGGCTACGTCTTTTCTTTGTCTCTCCCCAAAGATTCGACCCACCATGCATGCTTGGGATGTTCAGAATGGCAATTCCTTCTAGAGAAATATTGGTTAAGTCTAGCTGAATTCCATCACACTGATTAGCAAGGGGGAAAAAAAGAAAAGAAAAAAAAAGAGAAAATAGTAAAAGAGAAAGAAAAATCAGAATGTTCTATCTATCAGATATTTTTCTTCAGCAAGTCATCATTCTTAACACTGTTAGTGGTTTATTCAATGTGTACACCTAAGATATATACTTATATCTAGAAAGGAGGTATGAGGTAAGAACAGAACCTAATTCAGTAGACAAAACATGATTCCTATTCAGCTCTCGATTGCATAAGCGTGGGACCATTTAAGCTATCAGACACCTAATCATTGACCCAAGTGAAATTGATTTGTACCTTCACTACAGCTATTAGCATAAAAACATTTATACTATAAAAATTGCTATAGCAATACCTGGAGCTTTTTTTTTTTGCTGCCTGTTCTAGCTACATTCTCTCTCTTAAGATATTGCAATGAAACGTGTCATTATAACATCTGAGTCCCTTCCAAATGAAACTGAATATAAAAGTCCTTGCATACAGAGCATATACAGCTTCACAGAAAAGGACATAAGAGGGCCCCAGGCACACAGAACACCACACTGATGGTAGTTTCAATCCAAAGCCACAACTGGCACATCAGTGTATGGCTGTGTCTGAATAATAACTAAATAAGATAAGATTAATAAAACTGGGTACAGCAACATGGGGATGCAGCAAGAGCACTTCTTATCCCACAACTTCCACCTGACAGTTCTCTGAAATATGCAGCATTGCCAAAAGAACACACAGCATATGGAGCTAAAGAAGACATTATCAGTGTTCTAAAAGCCTTTCAAGACTTACTGCACACACAGAAGAAATCTCACCCTTCAGCGATGGCATCACTACTGTAGGGCACCTTATGTCACTACTGTGTATTTCTCCTGCTTCCTATAGCAAAACTGGACATTCAGGCATTTTATAGGGTATATTCCTTTGCTAAATCTGGCTTCAAATTGCATCTTATAAAGAGACCATCACTTTAATTTTCAGAAGAATGGCTCAGGGACCTTGGTTTATCAGCTTCTTCCTTGACAAACTGCAACATCTTCTAATGTGGCAAAAGCCTACAACATTTGCAAACACAGTTCACCTGAACCACATTGGATAACATGTACTTAGCTTGATAGGATACACCTAGCCTTCACTGACTATCCTTTACTCACTCCAAGTCCTCCTCCCTGCCCACATTGTTTCAGGATCAGGGGAAACTCCTAATCCGTATAAAACACACAAAATACTGAAGAACCTCTACAGAAGAAAAAAAAAAACCAACTTCAGATTACTACAGTTGAAGATGCAGGTGGAAGGCAAAGCATCCAGTTCTGGTTTTTAGTTCACTGAACCAGCCAAAGTTGCCAGGATTCATATGGCTAGAGGTAGATTAGCTTCACGCCTCACAACATAGTGAGAATATATAGATTCCTTGGCACGTCACACACACCTTATAGTGTATAGCAGCATATTTTTAAAACACTAGATCCTACTCCTGCAATGTTCTGCAAACCAGCAAAGGGTTCAGTCATGCATTAAAAATGATTAAGGGTCTTATTTTGTAATTGCAATATAGTATAATCAGGAAAAAAACCTGGAAAAATAATTAACCATGCTCCAGTAATAGCCCACTGACAACTTGCAGCTTGCTGCTCTGTGGGTCACTGACACTTTTTCCTCTCTGCCTAAACTTCCCTCACAGCTTTGAAGAAGAAAAGCAAATTACAATTTAAAGAGAACTGTGCATAATTATTTGTTTTTCCTGAAAACTTCTGCTATCATAAAACAGAACTGTGTTGTAATGCATATTCTGCATCTTGCAAATTCTTTTAAGAGTATACATCTGGAGAGAGAATAATTTCAATGTTCAGGTTTCCACTTCATATTTGTTTTTTGAGAACTATATTCATATAGGGAAACCTTTACAGTCAAAAGACCTATCTGGAAGTGAGTTGGCAATTGTGGCAGTTACTGTAATTTAAGGTGTGACTTTTTAATCACACTTGTCTTATAAGAAAAAAGGCATGGGTCTTCACTGTTCTTTTGGAAGCAAATTCATGGTTCCCACCTATATTTTATATGGGTTAAATATTAAGATGATTTATTTTACTAAAAATTCTGCTCATGTGTATGCTCACTTACTGCTATACATTCTAGATAAACAGATATTAATTTCATAATTAAAAGTAATCTTGTGTAAATACCCTGCAGGCCTCAATGAATCAAACACATACTGTGTGTCAGGCCTCCCACTGTCTTCAAGTGGAATGTACTGGCTGGATAATTAGATAGTACATATTTTTTAACCTTATTTGCATGCATATTATATCTTTTGCACACTGACAAGCAGCAGTAACAACAAAAGTCAGATTACCACAGGGAATTCCCACAAAGAAGTCTTCATTCCTTATAATTTGCAGCCTAAATTAAAATAATTTGATCTTTGACAAGGATGAAATGTCAAGCAGAAGGGGGTCCTCTACAAGCCACGGCCTGTGGCTTCTGAAATCTGCCTAATTTATGTCAGTCACTTCTTAATACATATTTAAGTATTACACGAGAAAGATGATAAATATGCAATCTGACACCTTTGGTATTTCCCTGCTGTTAATTTATAAAGGTCTGGCGTCCCCCAAACTGACTGGAATTATTTAAATAAAAGAAGAATTGTGAAATAGGATGGCACAGGGTCTGTCTTCCATTTTCACTCAATATTGAACACAGCAGGTAGCACACTAAGACAATTATTTGACGAGGTCTCAGAATCCCACAGTGACGAGGAACTTTCTGAATTGGTAAAGGAGGATTTCTTTTGTTCATACATAGACAAGTTTGCACTACAGGTAGCTCTGCGTTGTCCTAACACATTCATATGCTGTAAAAACAAAACACAGATTTGTCCTGCTCCTTTTTTTTTTTTTAATTTCAAATATTGCAAAGATGCTGCTAAAACTGAAAGCATGCTTTTAAAATGTGGAGCATGCCAACCTAGATCCAAAATAAACACCAAGTCTTTTACTTCTTTTTTGCCTTCTTTCCTGCCAGTCCTTTTCGGGCATTATCTTTTACACTTCATTTTTTATATAAAATATTTTCAGATCGGCTCTAAGTGGAGAACATATCCATGCCTGCAAACAGCTGAGATTTAGGCTTTACTGTGTAACCAAATGCAGGATCATGCAAGACTACATGATCGTTTAAACTCCTTTCCCTCACCCATTAATACCAGGCAGTAGAGTAAGCTGCTTCTGATCCCATGATGGTTTTACAGCACTGCAGGTACGGGCCATGCCATCCCCACTTTACACTGCATCTATGCCTACTGTCATTAAACACCCTTCATATACCTTTCTTTTTTTCTGATTTGGAAATAAAGTGTAAGTGCTTTACACTGTGAAGTCTTCAGCCTCATTTACTAACACATTACTGTTAAAAATAAATCTTTAATTTCACCCTGTTTCTTTTTTCCCTTTAGAACCTCTTTCCTCAGTTTCTTGGATCCCACTTTGGAAAGCAAAACATCTCTTATTCTGGATAACATAAGAATTTAGTGTCCAAACTTTGTTCTGCAACTCACACAGAAGAAAATACACAGAACATAAAGGACATGAATCTGTATCAGGAAAGCCAAGCTTAATAAGGCTTAGAAATCAAATATAGGGTTGAACAAGTATTTGCCCACAGAATGTTTGATTGCTGTCTCCTAGCTCAGAGATACAGATCCTTAATCTTCATGTGCTATGTTCCTTCAAAATTTGGCTGTAGAGCAAAGGCATTCTATGGGCATTTTATTCAGAGTGCAATGTGGTATTATATGCCAAGCTCTCATTTACAGCAACGTCCCCGAGCAAGGGGCAGCAGGTTAAAAATCAGATAAAAACAGCACTACTCCCAAGTGTTTATGATGTTCAAACAACAAACAGTAGATTCAAGCATACTGGGAAGCACTGTTCATTTAAATGTAATTTACTGATTCTAAATAATAAATAAATAAACCAATACCTCCTAACACCTCTTGTGTAAACATTTTGGAAACTATTTTTCCCCTATGATTTTTGTTCCTAATTGTAGGACTAATTATAATGACCAGGATAGATGAAGTGAACATTAACAAACATGTCTCAGACACTGGCAATGGAATAACAGTGTTACTGATATGAACTGGTAATAATTACACAACTGATATCAGCAGCATCTGCTTGCTCTGGGATGTTAAAATTTCATCATCCTTTCAATGGTTACAATTAGATGGTTTAAGAAGATATCTCATGATGTAAGATTTTTGCTAGAGAGAAATACTTCATTGGGAAAGTCTGCCCCTCAATTTGCATTTAATCAAAAGGTACATTTAAATTGCAATATATTAAAACCAAATCAAATCAGGTAAGCATTTTTTCCAATAACTTACCAAATATTTTTCAGGCTACATGTACTTAAGCCCAAATGTGTGAAGCACTGTCTCAGGAAGTAAGTTTTAGGCAAGTCTGGCACCACAGGTCTTACTGTTTTGTTCTCAGTTTTCTTTGTTACTATTCTACTACCAGATCCACAGTCCCTTCAGATGATTTCAGATTTTGCCTTTCAGGAGGCTTTGACCAGACTCTTACAGCTCTCACCACACGTCTCCAAGTGCCTCATGCTACGATATAAACACTCCATTGACATGCAGTTTTCCACTACTACTGGAAAAGGAAAGCACTGTAATCCTCTTGAGAATGGATTCCATTATTTAACTTAAATTTTCAGGTTGGTACCTTCGCTCATTTCCCATTTTTAATTTACTCATTTATCAGTGCCCCAAACAGTTTATGTCATATAGTCACTTATTCTATCAGCACATTATTTTAAATTCCTATTTTGTCTGTAACTATCCTGTGCCTTTTCAGTTCATGTTCAGTGTATAATGGAAAGAGAACCCCTTGTGCAGAGAGAAAAGATATTTAATGAAGGGAAATGATTCAAAAAAATATATATTCCTTAACCTTTATTCAGGAAAGTAAGTACAATTTTAGGGAATTGAGTTTTAAAGGTTACAAAAACTTGGGACCTAGAAATAATAAGATTTTTTTTTATTTTAATCCTGCAGCAGCTCTGACTCCCTCCAACAGTCTTTCATTTTTCCATCTGACCTAGCCACACTCCCTATTGATTTCTAATGTTATATTTCACCTCTTGACCTCGTCTACTGTATTAAGACTTCACTAATCATCAAACTGAACTTTGTTCCAGTGTGCAGGGCCACACTACAAATAGACGTGATAAAAATAATATTTTGGAATATAGGGTCGAAAGGATGTGCACTGCTTTGCGTTGTTGGATTCAGGCACTCTGCACCCTTGCTCCCTGCATTTCAGCCAAACTAGTGACATTTCAAGGATAAAGGCAACAATTAGTTTCTTACTTCTATTTCTACAGATTCATGCAGCTTCTTACAGGTGGCTGAGAAAGTTTCCGAAGTGCCAAATTCAAAATACCAAAATTTGTTCTTCATTCTGAAACAAGAAAAAAAGAAAAAAGAAAGATCTTATTCACTATCAATATGTGACAAAAGTGATCATCCTGTCTTCCATTATAAGTAATGGCAAAGGCTTGGGAACATGTGACATCCCATTTGAAATAGATGAGCTCATAATTTTCAAAGCTTAAATGTTGGTGTCAAGTTGTATGATATCCCCTAAAGGGATAACAGGAATGTGTTGAACTGACAGGTTCAAATGTACCTTTGACTCTTTTTTTCAGTGAATATCAGAGTATTTTTTGTCACTTAACCAGTGACGTGCCTCAGAAAAATGCATTGATTTTATTTCATGCCTTACACCTACTATACAATTTCTGATTCATGGTTAAAATCTCTATCCCGCAGACTACCAGAATGTGCAAGCAGGGCACTCCCACCATGAAGATGAGCCAAGACAAAAATGTACCTTGCCTCAAGTTAGCTAAAGACGAAGGTAAAAGTTCATGATGACAGATGAGATACTCGACAAAAATAAAAATTCCAGCTCTAACAATCTTTAGGTGTTCTGCAGTAGAAGAGCTGTATTACCGCATCATTAACTCATAGACACATTTTAAATGGGTGATGGGACCTGCATCTTGAAGTTCATTAACAGATTCTACAGAAAAATAAAACCGGATATAAATGCCAGTAAATTGCTTAGTTTATCATGACTGCAGGCAGAGATTACACTTTTTTCTTCTTAAATACATAAAGATTGCACTTCTGTTTTACCAGATTTATTGCACACTGTTAAATACAATCAGGACTCCAGCAGCACCATTTCAAATAAGTATGTGCAGTTTTGTTTAACTGTCACAAGTAATTATTATTCTGTAACAAAACAAGAAGCTAAACTAAAAATAAAAAAAAACCACACCGAATTAGAATTCATTATTCACAGTTAGGAATCAGATAGGAACCCAGTTCATCCACTTGTATAAACTGTTTTCTGACACAGACACAGCCCAGTGTGTGTGGAACTTGAAAATAACTAGGTTTGCATGAGCTAGAAGCGAAGAATGAAATGCAGATGTAGATGACTGTCAAACATGGCTTCAAAAGTATAAATCCTACCCATGGTACATATGTCGAATTACACATAAAAGTCTACTTAGTGGCTCCTAAAGCCACTACTGGCTCTTAAAGTCACAAAGGGAGAAGGGGCACTACAGTATTGGTCATTCCCCAAAACCTGCTGGCACACAAGCCAACAGTTCTGGCGCAGTACCAGAGGTGTGTAGGGATGTCCAACCTGGCAGCTTGCATGGGGTGGAGAAAAGGGGAATAATACGAGAGAAACCAACACATTTCTGAAGAGCAGTTACAGGCATTTCCAAATGTTTGGAAACTGTTCTGGAGAACCTGCTCTGGGGTAAATGGCATATCCTCAAAGGAGCTCCAACAACCAGAATGGCTTAGATCAGATTCAGCTTCCAGATTCCAAGAGCCTGTGAGTGGAAGTGATCTGATGTAGGTTCCTTCTACACCTGCAGATTAGTCAGCACACTGACATGCCAACCTAGGATCAACTGCTCTATTTACGACAATGTATGTGAAGAAATGTAGAGTCCTTTAATTTTCAAGCAAGTGTGAACAAACTACTGAATTCCTGTTGGGTCCCTCTGGATAATGTGGATGTAGCTATTTTCCTGCTTTCTACACAGGGACAATGAACAATAAAACAATAAAAAAAATCTGATTTAAGTATCCAGAAAAAATACTTCATCATTTCTTTGATTCTATTAATTAAGATCAACAGGCCTTTGCATCTTCTCCTCCTTTTGCTATTCAGTTATCTTTACCTCAAATGAAACATCTTCTTCTTTATTGAAAAGCCTGCTTTTAATTGACTTCTTAGCACTATATATAATAAACTCCTTGACTTGCACAAAGATAAAATAGATAGATATATTTCAGATTCATTCAGAATATATTTTGCCAAATTCATGTATTTTCAGTTCAGCAAAACAAAACCCAGCATTGTCACTGCTGCACTCTGGGTTTACTAAAGCACTTATGTCTATAAATCAAAATCTTGTAGAATTATAGGACAAAAAGATTAAGTACATCTATCAGGTGAGGTTTTGATGGTAGATGTATTTCTTGTCATTGCAATATACTCATTAAGATTCTATTAGGCCAAAAAACATAGTCTTGTGAGTCTCTCCTCCTTTCTCTAGTTTACTATACCTCTTCTTTTTAACAATAGAAAGACAACCTACTGGACATTTTTTCCAGTATAGAGATAGGTATATATACAAATCATTTTAATCTTAATTTTCAAAAGGAAAGGATTTACCAACTCTCATTTACCAGCTGTTAAATAGATTAGATTGCATATTATTATTCAAATGCACTATACTTTTTATTGAACAGAACACTGTATCATATCTTTTCTTATATGTACAAAACAAAGTTAAATGTAAAGAAATCAAGACAAATTATAACAAAATTGCCATTAGCAACACCAGTCTTATTATTATAGTAAATATTCTACTTTTTATACTAAAATATTTCTAAATTTATATATTCCGCTTGCATTCCCCTTTCAAACAGGTGAAGCTTATCTGCCTATCAAGATGGCAGCAAATAGTAGAGAAGTCCATTTAGATAATGAGTGAACTACTTTCATGGCCACTCTAATTTCTTTCAGAATGGTATAAGTAAATTTTAGAATGGCAAACAAATACATATTTAATGACAATTTTGCAGTATTAAAACTGTAAGAAACTGAATCATGGGCTGCTGGCATGTCTATTTTATCTCTGTCCTAGGAGAGCTGATAATATTGACTTTTTCAAACTTTTAATAAGAGTTGACCAAAACAAAGATGAAGTCTGTTTCAGGAGAAAAAAAAAAAAAAAAGTGCCTTATACAGTAGCGCTTTCCTTTACAACATTGGTTTTGTTGGAATAGGAAAGGGAATAGATTATTTTACAGGAGAGTGTTTTTGTTTACGCTTCAAAGTGCATAGTTAAACTCTTAAACAACTTTGTGTTTGAAAATACAATATGAATGAACCATCAATCATGATTAAAGGCTGATCTATCTAATCCTGCTATTGGATTAAAGTATGCCAAAATATATACAGACTACGGATGTAGGAACAAAACAAAACTGTACTTCAAGAGTCTAAAACCTTTTATGCTGTCAGTGTTCCACACCTTCAGCTATTGGTCAATTTTCTCATAAATGGAGCGACCTTCTTAAACGGGAATGAAACAAATTGGCAAGACAGTATGGGAAGGCTAATACTGTCATTTCTTACAGTGTTTCTATGCTGTGGATAAAGATCAGACTTAGAAACTTGGATATGTTTCTTGGAAAAGTTCAGGCTAATATTTGGCAATCAAGGCAAAATTATCAAAATAGTCTGCGATATGGGTTTGCTCCATTATCAGTTAATCAGAAACACCCCTACTGCTAAAACTATTTTATATAACCTTTCTGATTAAGCAATTACAAGGCATGTCATTGAAAAATTGTCCTGTATCTAAATATGGAAATAGTAAACATTTTATTCTACATCTGAAGAGCATCTGTACTTCATTGCAGTGTGCACATTCTGTCATAATAGAACAGCAGCAATAAGGGGCTAATAAAAGGTCGTGACCATAAAACAGGAATATCTTTAAACTTAAGAAACTGATTTATACTCTGGTGTTAAGGGTCTACAGCTGGGGCAATTGCTTATTGCTACAGTTGTAAGTTTCTAACACTCTCTACTACATTCTTCTTATACTTACTATTTCTATTTATTTTATTTATTTCTACTTTATTTTAGTCATGCAATGTCAAGCTTCAATGACTTGAGCTAAAAATGTCTACATCAGGAAATTTCTGACTGCAATTTTTATAAAATTTCAGATGAAATATTTTGACAATATTTTTGAAATTGACTGCAGAAAACCATGTATATTTGCTTTTATTAACTGTGCTTGTTAACATACACTTTGAACTTGTGTAATGCAGCTACAGTTTCTGAGAAGAGACTTCAAATTTAGTGCAAGGATGGCCTTACATCAAGAATATGCCTCTGGCCATCTGCATGAGAACACATATAGAATTTAACTATATTATGAGCATTTGGAAATACACTCTGGGAAAGCTTTATTTTCAATATTCTCACATGGCAGAGAAAGAACAAATTTTTGTCTCTAGTTCTGTCATTTTTTATCCCTTAACCTATACAAAATACAGACATTTTTACCCATGCAACTACTAGAATTCATCATTTTTCCAAGGTAAATTCCTTGAAAAGTCCACTGCCAGGAAGCAATCTCTACCACAAATCTGTGCAAGAATGTCTACTCAGGGACAAGCAGCATTTGGTTTCCTCCATGAACTATGTTCCCCAAAATGTACTCCCTAACCTCTGCCTTCTGAATTATTTTTTTAAAGCTATTCCAATTATGCTGCAGAATTACTGCTTGTTTCTCAGTGAGCGTCAAGTGTTGGCCTCAGTCTACATCATAAACTCATAAATTTCCCAGCATAAAGCTCCCATTCTGAGCAGCATTAATGAACAACAGTGTAAAGAATGTAATGAATTAAAAAAAAAATAAAATTCATGGGTGGGGGAGAAGAGTAGGAAAGAAGCCACATAGAGTGGATGCTTATGATCATATTCACCACATTTCTGGAAGGTGCTCAGAGCCACAGATTCAAGGTAAGTATTTAAAAGGAGCAGATCTCTCTGTCTCCCTTTCACCCCTTGTTCACTCTTTTGTCCTCTGTTACAAGCAAATGTGCAATAACATGTAGAACCACCTCTGCAGGGAATCAAAAATACCAGCAAAGTGTGGAAATGTGCAGAAATGGTGACATGAGACAAAGATGTATTTTCACAGAGGAGAAACTGTGAAGACTCCAATGGGAGAAAGTGGTTGGCAGGTATATGTGAAAAAAAAAAAAAGGGAGATGATCATCAGGGAAAATAAAGGAATAAAAAAAGAAAAGAACAAGAAAAAGACAGGAACCTAATTTCAAAATGCATTGAAGTCCTGCAACGCTGAGAGAAAAATGATGACAGTATAGAAGGGAAGAAAAAGAAAATAATCCTCAAGGAAACCCAAGTAAAACCATATTTCTGAGGTCTGAAAGTATGGATAATAAGGCCTAAAAATGAAACTGGGAGCATAGGAAAAACCATACTAGGCAAAACAGCCAAACATGTTGCAATATTCTGTCCCTGACAGTGGTTACTACCCGAGACTTCAGAGAAGAGTGTAAAATTCCATGTAATATACTAGTGGCAATAATCTAGCTCTAAGTAAGGTTTATTTTTTTTGATGATTCTATCAAATTGAAAAGGTATCTTTCGATTAGACTTAAGGAATACTTTTTTTACAATGAGGATGGTGAGACACTGGAATGGGTTGCCCAGAGAAGCTGTGGCTGCCCCACCATTGGAAGGGTTCAGAATCAGCTTGTAACAGGCTTTGAGAAGCTGCTCTAGTAAAAAATGCACCTGCACGTGGCAGGGAGTTGGACCAGATGACCTTTAAAGGCCTCTTCCAACTCAAACCATTATATCATTCTATGATTTTAATTAAGACAGTTTATAGCATGAAGCAATAGGAAAAAAAAAAAAAAGAAAAAAGAAAAAATTACTTGTCAAATTAATGGGAGCAAATTATCCTTTTTTAAAAAAGAAAGCAAAACAAAAAAATCCCAACTTGTTTATGTTAAACATGTCTGTGTCCTGCTTTATTAGAGTCTGGAATTTCACATTGCATTTAAAACAACTCCAATATAGAAGTCTGGTTCTCAATGCACGTTCCTCCACCCAGGAACAACTGAAGCATAAGCAGCTATGGAAGTTTGTGCCTGTAATTGGGAATAAAAGTGCCTGGAACCATATACAGTCTAATTTTTCTCAAGTCATGGAAAAGTTTTCTCTGGTATGTCTGAAGCTGCTGCTTCTGGTTTATTGAGCTCCAGCCTGAGAGACATACTTTCAAGAGCAAGTGAAGTAAAATTTACAGTGGATTGTATGTCACTGTGTACTTGGTATTTCTGCTAATGAAGTGTGCTGATACTTTCGATTTTATCTAATTAAATACTAAATAACTGATAAAATAAATAAAACTTGAGTTGCAAAAAAAATCTTAATGCTTTGTAGAATTCGATATAAAGAATATTTTTATCAAGTCCTATTTCTCTCACAGAAGTTTTCAAGAGACAACATATTTTCCATCTTTTCTTACTGTTCATAAATCTATTATCTAGGTAATTTTATACTTGGGTAAAAATGATTTCATTGCAGCACATAATATATATTAATAAGAATGTATGACTTTTTCTAATGTTCTTCTTTTCTTTCCACTTCTGTCTTAACAACCATATAATTCCTGTTCTGCTTTATAATGAATCATACGCAAAGGTAAGGAAATAGCCAGTGGAGATGCACATCCCTAAGAGATTTATGTGTGACTGGCATGATTTTAATAGAGACATCTTTGTCAATTTTTTCTTTTTCCATTACCAACTGTACTTACAGCAAATCTAAGTGTTAATCTCTCATGGCACATAGCATAAGCAGAGATTGTATAGACAAGTGCAGAGAAGTTAAAATCCTGACAGAACAGTTCCAGTTTCACCAAATAAATAAAATGGTCACCTTATCATACAATGATACAATCCATAGCTAGAAAGCTACTCTATAAAAGCTTATACCATTAAGTAATGCTGTGAGATCATCTCTTCCTGACATTTATTAGCTCTACTGCTGCAAAGCTGCATTTGACTCCATTGTCTCTCATACCTTATAGTACCGTTTTGCACTGCAATTTGCACTTCTGTCTGCAGCTGGTCTGCAGACCCTGCTGCCCACCTGCCTGCCCCACTTCTCCAGCTCTCTTGCCGATTTTCTGCAAACTGTCTGCAGTTCGTTCCAGCTGTAAATACCATCCTGCCCCCTCGCCTGTTCAGTTCTACTCCTGCCTTCAGTTGTACTCCCACATCCATCAAAAAACACACTCCTGGACACCTTGTTCGTTCTGACTGCTTTCAGTAACAAACACAAATCATGAGGAGCTGCAAAGGGGCCTCGTCGTACTGATTGACTGGGGTATGAAAATGTAGATGACGTTTAATGTGGATAAATGCAAAGTGATGCACGAGGAAAAACAATCCTAATCTTACAAACAGTGATGAGTTCTCAGGGACAAGGTGTTGGGCTTACAATAAATAGCTGAATGAAGTGTTGGAGCAGTGCTTAATAGCTTCCAGATTGGAAGCACTCTCTGTGCTAGGGCTACCAGAAAAACACGTGAGCAAAGCCAGGATGATAGTCATATCCATAATCTACATTCTTCACTAAGTACCTATAAAACCTGTTGTCACTGGGTTAACTATGATGCCCTTCTCATATGCCCTTCTTACACTATAGACTCTGGTGGAGAGAAGCCTACTGCTAACATGTATGCAGAAGAGAATATTTTCCTAAAATACAAATACCCATATTGAAATATAAACATCACAGTCCAATAATTCTAGGAGCCTCAGAGTACGTGCTAGGTGCTACCATGCAGGAGGAACCCAATGACTTTTGAGCTGTGCCTCAGGTTGGATCTGTTCTGTGCCAATAGGCAACAGGATGTTAATGAGAAAAAAAAAAGATAATGTATTTCTCCTAGAGTTATAGAAAAGTGGTACACTCAACTGAGACAAATTACAGGAGGTTAACCTACAGCACCTGATATAAAAATCAGCTATTATAAAACAGTGTGATACCTGACTGATCCAGTTTACAGTACTGTTTCTCTCTGTGATAGAAATGTCTGTTTTAAGTAAGGAATTCTGACACTTGCTTTTGAATATATTTTGTTTTAACAGCAGTTATAAGTATGACCAAAAAAACACAGTTTATTTTCTCAAAACGTTTACTTAAAAATATCTCCCTTTTATCTGTGATTTTAGCTGTCATTTTGCTCCATTAAGTGAACATTTCTGTAACACTCCTTAAATCCTTTGTGTCCATTCCCCATCACAAAGATTTCTACTCTTAACATTTTACTTATTTTTATCTTCATATTTCCCCTCAGTTTCTTTCCCAAATCCTCAGTCTTGAGAGCAGATGCTGAGGCACCAATGACTCATTAATCTGAAGAGGTTTTTTATCATGAACAAAAATAAAGCCTATAAACAGTTCCACATTGGCTAGCCTTGGTTGTACTAGAGAACCAACAAAGCTTCGTTAAAAAAAAAAAAAAAGTAAAAGAAAAAGAAAAAGAAAATAAAAAAGCCCTGTCTGTGTATTTTATAATAGACCTACTATCTCAGAGCAAGGTCATAGACCTTCACATTTCATCTTTAAATTATGTCAGATGAATAAAACAATTTTCCTTCCCCTTACCCACTAATATGGATATGTAAAAGAAGATATGACACTGAGTAGTACTTAAATTAATGAGACCATTGTTAAGGCGTTCAGAGGTTCAGGGACAGGTTTGCAAGGAGCAAGTCCTCATTGGCTGCTTCACATGCACAACTGTAGCTCTGTTTTAGAAAACAAACAGACAAACATATAAACCAGCTTTATTTCCCTGTAATGCAGGTGATTATATGTAATTAAATAATCTTTTTCTCTACCCAATATTTTAACTCCCACTGAAAAATTGTAGTATCTCAATACTGCTATTCAGTTCTTGCCAAAAACTCCTTCCATTCCCTTAAAATCCTTGAAACACTATGCTTTACACCATTCCCAAGTAGGATGCAATGAGGAGGCTAAGGGAAGACAAAAAAAAAAAAAAAGTAAGCAATGAAATGATGCTGCAAAGGAAACACTGAGCAGCTCTTATGTGAACACACAGGAGAAACATCAGACTGTGTCGGAGAAAATCTTTGACAAAATCTTACCACCCTAGGATGCCTCCAGAAATATTTAAGCCTAACAGGACTGGGGTAGGACTAAACATCTCTCCCTGTTTGACTGGGATTCATAAAACTTTAAAGTTTCTTTTTTTATTATTTTTTTCTAAAGAGAGAGCAGATTTATGAGTTTAGGAAGCCTCACCCTTTTCAACCTTCATTGCTTTCTGATTCCACCCACATGAGAAGACCACTTCTAACAATGAGATGGCTTGTCTGAGATTTGGCTTAACACTGCATTTAGCCACATCACTGCATTTGTCTACCTGTGAACTAGATGGTTGTATTCCCACTGAAGACAAAAAATATCTACTCAATGGAACTGAAGTTGTGATTCACCAGACCCAAGAAAGCAGAATTGTTCTCCAGGCTTCACTGAGAGAAGTAACTGGCTCTCCACTGACTATAGTGAGAACATTGATGTCTAGACCACCTAGACACCTTTAGAGGCCTATGTTGAAGTGTCTGATCTCAAACGGAAAACATTTCAAAACACACGTAAATAAAAGACTGCACTCCCACAAACCCTACAACATAAATGAAGTCTCATTATTCCTTATTTTGCTTGCTAAAATACAATCACATACCCTTAAAAGTATTTAGGTGGGACAAAGCACCTAAGCATCCTTATACCTAAGTCTTTTTAGCAACTTACCACAGAAGAACCCAGGAACTGAACCCAGTCCATCTGTGTTCCCTGTAACACCTTAAATACAAAAGGCAACATAAGCTGTCCAGCCTCACTAGTCTCATTTTCTAGGAATTTTCTAATAGGCATCTAACCTATCTGTTTCTCCAGGAAATGCATGGACATTGTGCTTCCTGATTTCCTACAGAAGGGTTACAGCACAGCTGTCAGCTCTGAGGCACAGACCATGCAGGAGAGAACAGGCAGGTGAAGCATGTGGGTTAAGCTTAATTCTCTGTGAAACAAAAGTTCACAGTTATTAAATAACAGGACATTAATTTCTACTTTTTAGGGATGAGTTTTGTTTTTAAAAGGACACTGATTTTTTAGAAACCTGGAAATTTTACAATTAACGCCATCTTTATGAGTCTATATTTTTAGGCAATGTTTTCTTCCCCTGAAAACTGAACACAGTCATCAGCTGTGGTTAAAAATGCTGTTCTGTAAATCTGCAGAGACTTCAGAATGCATTTTTAGTGTGGCAGAAGGTCTTAGTAGGAATCAGGAGTTAGCACTGAAAATGCACATGGTAGCTGTATAAATAATAAATTGTACTACTATAACTACTTACCAACTTACCCTTCAAAATACAAATTTAGAAAACTTTCTACACTGAACAGCACCAAAAAGGATGAGGCAGGCTGCCAGGCAGAGAGTAAAGCTGAGAACACTGTAGTGCTTTTGATCCTCTATACAAGGCTATGTGACCAAGACTTTTTCCTCCAAAAATCTTGTTGGATTATCAGTAAATAACTGCTATGCATCTGACATGTCATTTGTTTCATTTGTTAGAATGTTGAAGTAAGAACACCTATTTTTTAATCCCTGTGCTCTATTATAATTTAAAATATATGCAAGAAGAATTCAATGTGCTTTCAAAATAATACTTAAATCTATACAATGATTCTGAATGCACCTTCTATGGAATATACCAGTCAATTGTATACATTCCACTTAGGGAAAGTCTACAGATACAGACCCATTTTGCAGGGATGAACACAAACATTGCTTCAAGAAATCTTCTGCCTTTTCAATTTTTGGATAATCGCATGCTACAGGAATGGTAAATTTAACATGAATGTAGTAGGATTCTTTTCTACAGAGAATTGGTGAGGAATCAGCCTTTATGGGTGATAATTCTAAGCTATCAAGTAAGCCTAGTAATTATACCTGTGCTTTTGACTAAATTGTGTTTGTCTTGTTCAGTGCCTTTGTTTTTACTTTCTATACTACAGCTCCATATTGCATTTCTAATCATTACTTCACCCCAGCTTTTTAAAAGCTCTCACAGCTCCATGCTACCAGCTGTTGTTTTCTTTCCTAATGCACTTCACTTGCAAGGAGAAAAAAACCCAACAAAAATCCCCCACATTTAGATTTCTTTGAACCTCATCATTACTCACTGCTTTTCAGCTCGAGACAAATGGAGGCAACCATTCATTGCTTTAAAGTCAGTAATACTTTAGGACCTGATAAGGAAATCAAACATGGTCAATGAGGATACTGTCCTTTGGAGGCATTGATCTGATTTCTTCAAATACGCAGGATTCCAGAGACTTGCTGACTTGAAAATTACACTAGTTTAACCGGTTTTCTAAACTTAGACAGACAAATACAGATTGTTTGGTGTATGCTATTAAACAAAGAAATGGAAATCAACAGAACTTTGCATATACGTGGATAAAATGAAGCACTTCAATGATTGCAGAATTGGGACTCTATTACAGTATAAAACTTCTTTTAAGTTATTTAATAATTTTCTAACTGATCTAAACTAAGCCAAATTAAGTTGCTCTTAAATGAGAGTTAAAATATACATAGTCTATCATTTGTTCCAGTTAAATAATTTTATACATTGCGTTTAAAAATTAACAAGAAAAAGGCAAAACAAACAAACAAACCTTGTATTAAACTGGCACAATTTTTTTAACCTAGACACATTATTTGACATAAAACTACACATCTTTTGTTAACATACATGCATACCTTTTGTGAACTGTGAACGCATCAGTAAAGAAAGAAAAATTATCAGTGTATAAAATGCTGCTTCACAGGGCTCACTGTACTTACATGAGAACTGAAGGTAAACTTCCACTGACACTTGCAGTTGTTTAAAACTTTCAGAATGTAGCTTGCAGGCTTGGCTTTCATTAAAAAAAAAAATCTTAAGAGCGTATTAAAGAATATAAGCCTAGCATCTATAACAGGTCTTCAAAATGTATTCTGCCATAAACTTTTTAGGGCTGAAAAAAGTAATAAAAACCATAAAATACAGTTCTACAATACTACATCTGAGAAAGGGCAAGGGAACTTTTCCAAATTTTAGCAAACGAGAAACCATGTATGAAATAGTCTTCAAACAGTATATACTAAATTCTTAAGTAAAAGCTTACCATGCTGACTGAAAAAGACATGCTTTAAAAAAAAACAGGGTTCACCAAATTTTTTCAGCTTTCAACTGAGAACATGTAGTAATCCATCATTTTTCATGTTAATGTTGAGTGAAAAACTAGGATGAAGAATATGCTGAAATTCTTAGCTTTTCTGTAGTTACTCTGCATCAGTCTACAAGTACAAAGGGCAGTAAAAATGACTATTGTTGTACAATCCGTAACAAAGTCTTAAGGCTTCTTACCTCACAGTAACACAGTTTTTCTGCTGTTTAGGCCCTTGGCCAGAGAAAGGGGAAATATTTTTTCTTCCTATCAACTCTCAGCTACATAGCACAGTGCTGAGGCTGACTCAACCGTATCAGTTTAGGATTTATGATTTAGCTGGTAGGAGAGGTGGCGTAAGAAACAGGTAGGATTTGAAATACAACTTTCAGATTGAAAAGATCCATATTTATACATTCTTGTGTGAGCCCTAGAGCTGACTGTAACTACAGTTTTCAGGTAACAGGTACATGTTTCTGTGTTAAGATATCAGCAGCACATTAACCAAGTATAACTCCCTTCAGGGAAGGGGGTACAGAGGAGGGAAAAAGCCAAGCCTGTTTAGTGAAAACAGCACTGTTTTCAATAGACAACAGAGGCTATTATGTCAAGGCAGAACTGTGCAATGCTTTCTGAAAAAAGGGTCTTATCTTTCCAAGTGTACTTCAAAAAAATGTTCCTGCAGAATTTTCCTAAGTAGTAATTCTGAACTATGTGTTTGTAATGAATATAAAATTGTGGGTTTATCTCTGTGTAGGAATATTATTAACATATCAGCTCCACTTTTGTAAGTTCCATGAGAACATGACAAAGAATATTTTCCTTTAATTTTGGTAACCCACCTTTTATAATCACAGCCCTAATATATCTGACAATCTTTTGTAGAAACCTAAGACATTTTCCAGACGGGTTATCTCTCAGAAGTAATAAACCTATTATAGTTTTTTAGCTGTCTCTCTATATGTGGAAGTATGCTCAGGAGCATTTTTAGAAGTTTGTCTAATTTTGAAAATACTTAATTTCAAAAATCTTAGCATGCTTCTTCTCTGAGTTGTTCCTTACAGCTAGATATTTGCTGGGAGTATGAGGTATCATGGGCAATTGTCACATGATAAATTACTGTTTTCATCCATCAAATATTAAAGCTGCTCACTACTGACCTTGAGCACCACTTATGCTCCCACAGCCATGGCCCTTTTCTAAGTCAGCAGGGTACAGCTGGCACAAATTCAGCCAAGCAATCAAGTTCATACTCGGTCACAAAAGCTGAGAATTTTAAAAGCTCCGTGTCTCATGCAGGACAACCAGAGACTTGACCACTCCTTAGACAGGTGTCACACCTGACCGTTCCTACCGAGGAGTATTACCTACTCACATTGATTTGCAGCTAAGTATTTCTCAGTAAGTATTTCCACTTAACATTTACTCTCAAGGAACCTGTGTAGTAGGAGATATTTACGAGTTGCTTTCAGCTTAAAAATAAATCACCTCTAATTCCTCTAAGCGAAATCAATCAAAAGTCTGTAAAAAATGGACTGGTTGTTTGGTCGATTCTGGCAGAAAAGTAAACAGCACTTCAGCTTTTCTCCACCATTAAGGTCTAAATGGCCTAGAAAGTAAATCAATATCTCCAGTCAGCCTTCTGGCTATTGTTTAGCCAGTAGATATGGATTTTCTCTAGCTTACTGCACTCCTTTGGGACTAACCTGTAATCCTCAGAGAGTAATAATAAGTTCGTTATCTAGTTCAGCTCTCTGTTGTACATTTAAATGGACCACATCCATCAGCAGCACTTGTTAAAGTTAAAGGACAATGACATCCCTTTCACCCTATTTCACAGTGAAATACTTACAATACCTGATGGAGAAAATTATTATGAAAATCTTATTTGTTGTCAGGTTATGAAAAATGAAATTACACAAATGAAGTAAACAGTAAATAAGGATTTTTCTCATATATGTAACATTGTTTCTTTGTTAATGAGTTAAATTGTGGTGAAGTTTATTTCTGTCATACATCATGCAATCTTTCATTATTCATATCAATCTGTTTCAAATATTTCTGGTTAAATACCACTGCAAAGCAGGCAGCTGTCAGAACCAATCTGTACTTTTTTTTTATTCCTGAGCTACCAGATGTTCGCTGGACTAAAATGATTTTCTCTCCCTCTACCTAGGAGTTCACAAGAAAGCTCTCTCATTTTTAAACACTGAAGTTTTAAAAGCCTGTACTCTTGAATCACAGAATCTGTGCTGTGCTCTCAGCCAGGGAGAGCTACAGTTTCTGATCTCAGTGCTCCATTTTATTGTGCACACACACATTTTCTCTGATAAAGGTATACAGGCCATCACAATATGACTAAATATTATTACTACAGTTTTAGTATCCACTGATTTTTTTTTTTTAAATACCTAGTAACTGTTCTCTAGACACTCTGAGCATTTAAAAAAACCCATCACTTACTAGTTGCTGTGACTAGATCCATACTGTAAATTATGTACATGAAGACTGCTGTCTGCTGGGGAATGTGCTACATTTTATCTACAGCTTCATGCTCAGCCCTCAGAGGGGTTACACAAACGTACATAAGAGTCACAGTCACAACTGCCACACTGGCACAGGTTCCTTTCTCTAATTCAAGAATTAAGGAGAATGAAACAAGAAAAGGATGGGGGCAAATGGCTTGAAGAGCAATAGTTTCTATAATAAGTACCTGTTCTTTTTTCTTTCAGAATTGCCTATCTGGATTGCATCCACACTTAGGTGAGTCACAAACAGTACCCAAATCAAAAGATGAGTTAAGAGAGTCCTAAATAAAGATGAAGTTACTGATCCTTAGCATGGATTATTTCATTTAACAGGATGAGTCCAAACAGCAATGCTGTATGGAAGGACAAATGGAACTTTATGACAGTGGCAATGCCCAAAACGCGTCTTTAGTCTCTGGTGAGCTGCTTGTTGGTACTGGGACCACCACGAGGTGACACCTAGAGAGCACCCAGGGTTCCCCCGATCTTCTCGCTAACAACTTTTGCCTAAAGCAATTCTCTTGATTTCGTGACGTTTTTTCATCACTGCGCACAGCACTACAAAGCAAATCAATAGAACTTAGGTTCCTACGTACAAGTCGCTTTGAAGATATCTGTTACTCTTGTGTGAAATAAGGCTTATACACCTTCAAAACGGGGCCTTAAAGTCTTCTTATATCACTAATCTTTGGCAGAGAATGAGGTCTGGTGAAAAGGCAAGTCGAAGAAATCAAAGCCACAGAATGGAGCCTGAAAAAGCTTCACAAAAGGTGTCCTTCCAAAATCCTTTGCAAAAATTTTTCTTGTCCTTTCTCATTTGGCTTCAAAGATGAATATTAAAATAAATTTCTCCTCTACTTTTCCACAGGACTTGGGGCTTCATATCAGTATAAGAAACCAGTGATGGAACTGATGTTCTAGGAGGGGAAATTTGTTTGCTTTTGAGATTCTTATTGTGGGATCCTGTTCCTTTTGTTATGTTTGTTCTCAGGGAACTGTGGTGGCAATGACTTGTGAGCCAACTCTGCCAGTTCATTAGTCCTATTGATGAGCCTTTCTATTCTCCTCTCCTACAGCAAATCTATCTACTTGCAGCATCTGGGCTGTCTAATACCTTTGCCTAATAAACCAAACAACCTTTTACAATTAAATGACATCCAGATACTTGTTATGATCATCTCATACTTTAATCTTCTTTTTATGAGAAATTATTAAGATTCAACTGTGTGGTGGCTTGTTCCCAACTTTTAACAATTTTTGCAGCTTCTTCAGAAATATTTTCAATTTTTTAATATTCTTTTTAAAGACTAGACACTAGAATTGCATACATCATCCCAGCAATGGTCTCATGAACACCACCTAAAGCTTAAAGAACCACTGTCCTATTTAAAAGTGTCATTCCCCTGCTCATAAAGCCAAATATCGTATCTGCTCTGTAAGCCACAGAATAACCCTCAAAAGCTCCTGTTTAGCTGATTACCAGGCACGACCATTTAGATCTTTCCGTGGTCAGTGTTCTCCAAAACAAAGATTGCCATTCCCCACACATGATCATACATTTGTGATTTCCAGATGTTTGACCCTCCATTTAGCCATTTGAAAAAATACATAGAGAAATTCATCCAGACAACAACGTTATTGGCCTTTCTTCATTATTACTTACTATTTCAATTTTTTTAAGATTAAAACTTTCCTAGCAGTGTTCTCTTACAGGTCTCTGACAAAGACACTATACTACACTGTAAGAAATAACTACTTAATTCTGTAAAAATATTTTGGACATAAAAATATAAAATAGCAATTTTAACTACAGATTGGTCTGTGTAGGCTGTAGACTTTTAGATTGCATAACACGCTTAGAAGAAAGTACTAGAAACAGAATATACATAAAATGAGTTTTGGCTTTCATGTAGTATATTATAGGCTCCTTCCAAACAATATACTTCTAATCTCCTGTTACATTAAAAAAATGCAGAAACCTAAATGCTGTTAAAGAAAATAAAACCTTTGTAATAATTATATCTTCTGTGTTCAGTTTTGTGTCTTCATCTCAGTCCTATTTAACAACAGGTTTGTGCAGGAACTAAATACTCTCTACAACCTGCATAATTAGAATTTGATTATTATTTTAGGCATCTGTATTACTCTTATATCCTAATAGCTGGAGTAATGGAACTTATACCCTAACATCTTGTATCCAGAATGAAATCTGACCCTGCTAATTCAAAAGTAAAATTCCTACCAATTTCAAAGAGGTCAAGATCTCAGTCTATCTCTTTGAAGGCATTAACCTAATGCACTCTTGGAACTCCAATTTTAGCAGTGTTCTTTCCTTTGTATAATGGATATGTTTTAAAACTTTTTTTCCTTTGTTTTTAGCCAAAGAGTGAATAAATAAAAAATAATCAATTTGGTTATTTTTAAATGTGATTATGTTAAGAAAATTAGTTCTATATAAACAATCTCTTATTTCTTCACTCATCTGCTCCTGATGCCTCTTGGGTCTAAAGCAGAATGTTTTACCCAAATGCTGAGACTCAGGAAACCAAGTTCTTTACAGAATTTTCCTGGTGAGGTTCAAAGAGATACACAAAGTTACCCGTAGTTAAGAGTTTAAGCTCTCAGAGGGAACCCAACTTCAAGACACTCCTGTTTTTGTTTGTTACGCTTAGAGAATGAGACAGTGGAATTCATTCTATGAGACAACCTGTGTGCTTGGAGGGCAAGGACTCTAGGTGCTGGCAGGACAGTCGCCCCTCTGGCTAGAGTTGCACAATGTACCCTGACAGCCTTAAGGCACCATGGGAGAGGTAGGCAGGATAGGTCATTTAACCATACGGGAAAACGGGACAAAAGCACCTAAACTTCAACTCCCTTGAGTTACTCAGCACTTGGGAGCAGGCAGATAGCTGTTGACCTTGACAGACTCCTTCATTTTCTAACATTCCTCTTTTGAAAGAAACTCCCAAGCTCATGTCATGTAATTAAGGAAAAGGTGCTTGTGCATGTCATATGGCAGGCTTTTGCTTTCAAGTGACTAAAGAAGTTTAGCTAGGAATATAAGTTTTAGCATGGCTTCCTTTGGCATTAAGGCCTGTGTTGAATGTAATGCAGTGTTCCAGCCTCATATTCCCTCTGGGACACTGCATGTCAAGTTCAGTCAAACATGGGCTTCTGGCACAAGGAGTTCTGCTTTAGGTTAACTGACTAAAGGCTAATAAAAGTAAACATGAAGACCTGATAAGGAGCCAGAGGAACCAAGTAATCTCATCAGTGAAGAACACAGCACAGGCAATCCTACCATCACATGAGAACAAGCTCAGCACATCCAGCAGAGGCCACCAAAGGGGTTGGGGCTGCTGAATTTGTCCTATGAGCAGATGCTGAGAAAGCTGGATTTGGTTCAGCCTGGAGGGGAGGCAGTTTTTGGGGGAATAATAACAGCCTGCTGGTGCCTACAGAACTTAAGCCAGGTTCTTCACAACAGTGTATGAGGGCAGGAAGAAACAGGGGGAATAAATTGAAATAAGAGAGGATTTTTTTTTTATTTTTTTTTTAACAAAGACACCTGAAGACACCAGAAGGCATGAAGGCACCAGAGTAGTTTGCCTAGAGAGGCTGCGCAATCTCCATGCTCTCAAATTTTCAAGGCCAGACTGCATGAAGCCCTGAGCAACCTGGCTGCCTTATAGATGACCCTAGGATCTGGGCATAGACATGGGAGAGACCTGAAGTCCAGGAAAATATTTGGCAGCTCTGTGAATATGTGCAGGACTGTGAATCAAGAGGGTGAGAGTGTACATTCCACTAAAAAACATCAATCGTGATCAGCCAGAGAGGAGAAACTGATCTGGGCCTTCTGTGTTAATCCTTGAGTGGGTGCTGGGCTGTTTATGTAGGAGCTGTGAAAGGCACTGTGCTCGGTGCTGGTAGGGTCACTGCAAACACCTCTGACGTCCTGGACCTCCCACTCCAGGCATATACTGAAAACTTTTGAAAATTATGTTGGTGAACACAGCCTGAGGAAATGTTATTGTATTTAACATTGAAATTAAAAGCCTAAGAATCTGACTGGAAAATGTCCAGAATATTCTATACTTGCTTTTTAAGTCTCTTCATTTAATGAAAAGTATTGATGCTTAATGCCTGTTTGAGACAGGAACAAATGCCTCAGTATTGCCATTTCATACCTGACAGAAATGCTACTCTCATTAACTAGAACAGGTACTTTGGTCTACCTTCCATTTTTAAGTATCCTACAGTATCCTACTGCCCTTCATCAGCATTTTAACTGAGGCCCTCACAAACCGAAGATACCTAGACTCCCTTACACATGGTAATTATATTGCTTTTATGTATAAATGAGGAATTAAGACATACAAGAATTAATCACACCTGAAAAGTCTGTTCTTAAGAAGGCTGAATCTACACTTCGAAGTCTGTTGCTTTTACCAACACACCACATGTTTTTCTAGAGACTGGCACAGCTTTTAGCCATGGCAACAGTGAAGTAAATCTCATGGAACAGTCAGAACCTAAGTTATCTCTTGTTAAAACCAACACTGTATTTATTTCTGGCAAAATAGCTGACCAGTGCTCCCAGAATCTTCTAATTTAAAAAGTCTAGATTAAAGGACACATTAGCAAAATCTACATAGAACCCAAAGTGAATCCATCAGTGTTAGACATGAGTAGAACCAACTATTTATGGAAAACAGCATTACCAGAAGGTATCAATGACCTTCAACCTCTACAAGTCTTGCAACAGGAAAAACTAACGACAAGGGAAACATCCAATATTACAGAAAACAAACTGCTAATCAACATGTTATTGATCCCTCGTTTTTGTCAAGGTCATTTAGTGTTTTAAAAAATGATCTCACGCTAAATCTTTATAGAAAAAATGGGCTAATTTGATTTACAAAGTAAAGTGCTATTAATTATGGAAGACAGTCAATAAAAAAGCTGATTCCTCTAAACACAAGGCAGATCTTATGGCCTCTGATTTATGATGATGATTATGATGGCAAAATATTTGCAGTTCTCTCTATGAACTTACTTGGGTTAGCTGGTATAAAAGATGCAGGCAAGATATAATCAAGCATCAACAAAAAGAACATTAGGAGGCTAACAACCTTTAGAGCAGGAAAGGTAAGCATCTGGATTAAGAACAGTATACAAAAAGAATAATGTGGCCTATTGCTTCTTTTCCATTGCAGAGCAAACAAACCTCTAATTTTTTAATATCAGAGCAAGACTCCTGTCTTGCTGCTGATGTTTCGTTTTGTATTAAAGTCCCTCAACATCTAAGTTACATAACCAGACATCTCAAAGGCACACAACACTCATCTAAAATGATGTACTCATTACAAATTTTCCCATTCGGGATTATTAGTATGCCAATGAAATCTGGCAGCTTCTCTCACAAGTAAGGCAAGGCTTGGATTTTACTAAAAACATCTTGTGGGACTTAAAATATTCAAAAGTCTCTTTCAACAAAGGAATATTCTGAAACCCTTAAGTCAAAGATTAGAAACAACGTATCAGACATTTTAATTTAAAATAGTTAATATTAATTAAATACCTCAAAACCAGAAAAAAAAATTTACAAGATAAGCCTAGAAAGTAGTATTGGAAGGCCAAAGATGTCTTGCAAATGAAAATAAATTTTAGATTAAGGAGTAGAAAAATGAAGAAACTGGAAAAATCAAATGCATCTACCACAATGTATGATGTTTTCCTTTTCCATTTTTTTAGTTTGCTAAGTGAAAATGGGATAATTCACACTTCATAGAATAATTGTTTCAAGCTGCTACTAGACAAAGACAGAAATAGTATAGGTTATGCCAGGTCATATTTTCCAACTTTTTTTTTTAAAACCATACGATTTAAAGAATATTTCTGTCACTGATGCAATCAAAGGGCTCCAAAAGCCATCATCTATAGCTTGAGCTTCCAATATATATGTCTTAATTTGGCCTGGATTTTGCAGCCATTTCTTTAACACAGACAAACAGTAATTTATTCTGCAGCGCTTAGAGAGAGGAAAAAACATTTTGGAAAGAACTTAATGAATTTTGGCCTATCAAAATGATCTTCTTTCTTTATGCAGAAGCTGTTGCTCAAATAAAATATCAGTGTATAGTGCAAGGTGCTGGCAAAACAGTCTACACTAAACCTGTGCCTATCACTAAAAGCTTTCATCGTGTTTGCTTTGTTTTCATGTGAACAACATGACACTTAATTTTGACAATCTATCATTCTTCTAGCATGTTCAGGGAGCAGTCAGACAGAGCAGTACTTTTATGTTTTCCATCAAAAGCCTTACGATGCAGAACTGCTCTTCTTCTATTAGAGTCCTTGTCAAGCCCAGTGAGCTGTTCAGGCTGAGGGAGGACTGTGTCAAATTGTTTCAAGCTCACATGTCAGCAAAGAGAGATATAGATCTAGCGGTTTCTATTGGCATTAATGCTTGCTTGTGCGTTCATATACATCAGATATCTTTGTTTGCAAGATGCAACTTGGTAGCACTGTAGTGCTAATGCAAGCAGTCTATAAAAGCCTCTATCTTTCAAGGCAGGAAGGGGCTGCATGGCACATACTCCACCAGCCTGCTCTCCTGGAGAAGCTGTTTGCACCTGTGCAATACATCGGCTAGTTGGGGTAAAGGTTGTTATTTTTCCATAGGTTGATTCTCTTTTTATTCTTGAGTAATTACAAGAGTATCAGAAAATTTCTGAGAACTTCCCCCAAAATAATTTGTAGGTTGTTTCCAACTTTGTGAAGCTGTAACCCTAAAATAAAGTCTTTTCTTCAGGTAATTGCTTTCTAAGTCTCTCTCAAGGTCTTAATATTGTTTAAAAAGTCCAAACAAACAAACAAACCTCTTCAATTTTTTTAAGAAAAAATTTAAACAAAAATCATTTGTTATAGTCTGTGCACAAAAGAGACCAAGAACACCCCTGAATATTATTATATTATTATCAAGAAATCTAAAAGTACATAATGATTTTGCATTATTTATCTGAATAAATAAGAAAAGTTATTTTCTGGCAAATACGTAAACTCTTTTGGCTTTCTACCAGAAGTAACATTAGATTGAAATTCATGTATCATTCCTTCTGATGTTAAACCTCTGCACAGATGACATTTTAAGCTAACTCAAAACCAGAAAGATGACATAAAATCTCTGTTTAAATCTTTGTGAACTGGAGCTCAGCTATTTACCTACCATTTTTTGATGTCTTCTCCTTTAAGTGCAAAATAACAAATGTAAACTAATTATACAAAATTACTGAAGATACTATGTTTAAAATGAATTGATGAAACTTAAATTAAACAAACTGCCATATGTTCCTAAGATCTAAGTAATGTCTAGTTGGACAGTAGCCTGTAGTTACATCCATAGCACCTCTTGTGTATGAGCTCAAGCCCAGACCTGCCTTGCTTGCAAACTGCTGTACGTCTGTGGAAGAGCTCAAGTGAAAGCTGTGGTTGCTGTACATGGTATGATCTAGCCCATTCCAGGATCTGTGCTCTACAAAGTAGAACATGTCTTGCACAGTGTAGTCTAAGTTGTCACAGCCAGCTCATATTAGTTCCTTCGGACAGGATGGTAAAGCTATGCACCCTGTAGGGTTGTCTGCTACATCTGTTGCTACGTCCTCAAATTATATCAGAAGTTTGAAGTGCTATTCAGATTGGAGCTTTCCTCAGTTACGTTCTGCATTCCACATGCTGGAATAATTTTCCTGGCTATGTAAATATAGAACTCCCAAGCAAATGCCCTGACTTGGAAAAGAGCTGTCTTACAGAAATCAGGTGCTCCAGGTACTCTAAGCCTTGAAGTAGGGTTATATATAGTTCTTTATGAGCAGAATTTTAATAATTCCTTTTCCAAAGTTGAAGTGCATCTGACTAGATGGTCACACCAGAAAAAAAATAAATTTTTGTATGAGAACATTTTTGTTGTCATTCTTATTAGTCCTACAGCAATGAGAAACCTCTGTCATGAACCAGGACACAATTGTGTCAGAAACACAAAACAAAAAGATGGTCTGTGAATCAGAAACCCCTTACATTTAATGGAAACGGGCTTTTTTTCCCCCCCACATTATTGATCAGATAAGAGGCTCCTGTTCTCTAGGAGGATAGAAGATTTCTGAGAGAATGCCAATGTTATTATTTCTCATATAATAGTGTTTTCCGATTTGGAACAGCAGTATTGCCAACTCTAATATTAAAAAGTCATGCGTCAGGCCTCAAAAAGTATGCCATTTGGAAAAAAAAAATGTATTTGGGTACTTTATATTTGTGCCTTGCTACTTTGCCTAGGGGAGTGTTCTAACCATAACTTTAAAATCTTCTCTAACACAATAAAGAAAAATAAACACATTTGCAACTGAAAGCAAGCTTTTCTGATAATCAGGAGTTTAGAATTGAGACCAGAAATATTCGAACACACAAACATTTTAAATCAAAAAATCAATACCATTTGCCAATGTTCCATGAGTCACTTGTAACTCAAGGACAGCTGCACAAAGTCCTTGGGTAAGACCTTCTATTCACATGGGGAGCTTCTGCAAGGAGCAGGCCAAGGGTCATAAAAAAAAAAAGGGAAGAACACTAAGGAGTAAAGATCAGGACAATATTATTGTTATGTTACATGAGAGGGTAATACTCTCATCCAATTTGCATTTATTTCATATTTATTCCTCAGTTTATTTTGGAGTCTATATGTCTGACTGAACATGTTCATTAGAAAAGAGATCTAGGAAGTCAAGGTGAAGGAGGCATGAGAAGATTAGAAAATAAGTTAAGATGTGGCATCTGGACAGATTCAAGCCACATTTGCATGGACGAAATGCCAGTCAGGTAATACCTTGACAAAGAAAAGGCAAAGAGGTGGTATTTCTTTTTACTATTAGAGATTAGGTGGTGACACAGGAAATCAAGACAAATATTAGTTTTCTGTGCTTCGTGCCTAGGAACACAATGGAATGTGTTTCATTATTTGCCTATATTACCCCTGAAAAACTAAAACTACAGCTCTTCAATGCTGATGCCAAAAGTCCCAGACAGGGAACACATTTGGGCTATCAGCCAAAGCCAAAAACACGTATGTATGTATGTATGTATGTATGTCAGGGGGGAGGGAGGAAGGAAGGAAGGGAGGAAGGAAGGAAGGAAGGAAGGAAGGAAGGGAGGAAGGGAGGGAGGAAGGAAGGGAGGGAGGGAGGAAGGGAGGGAGGAAGGAAGGGAGGAAGGGAGGAAGGGAGGAAGGGAGGAAGGGAGGAAGGGAGGAAGGAAGGGAGGGAGGGAGGGAGGGAGGGGGGAAGAAAAAGGGAAGAAAAAGGGAGGAAGGGAATGAAAAGGAAAGGAAGAAACAGGAAAGGGAAGGAAAAGGAAGGAAGGAAATGTTCTGAGGCCTTTTGCTATATCTAAGATCTCAAGATTATTTTTGTTTCTTTTTTACATGAATTTTATCAGTAAAAAGGATTATTGTGTAGATAGGGCTAATCTCCATTAACAATGATCTATTATTATATTATAGCCACACAGTGAAGGAGAGAATTTTGACTTGGCAAACCAGCTTCAAAAAACAGCCAGCTTTTGAAAGTATGTGATTCTGCTCCATCAGGTATTTCTAAATAATATTATTTGATGTACAGTTTCTTTGAGGGTAAAAATGAGTACCATCAGATTACAGGAAGGATCTGTGGTTGAAATAAGAAGAGATCCAACAGCTACCAGAGCAAATAAGAGAAGAAGCATGTTATGATGTTAAGCCACATGCCCTGCCTGGCATTCATTCAGCTCACTGTAGCTGAAAAATAGCTGTGAGCGTGTATGTTCCATTAACACTATGTTAATTATTATCATTGTCTCATCAGTATTTTGTTTACGACAGCTCTGGGTGACAAGGATACTGAGATGCTCTGTCAAAGCTATCACCTGATGAGATTTTTATTGGCATAAGATCTTTCTTTCCCTTAGCTAGCTACATTACAAAAAACAGTTTCATTAAATGCACATACTATTGTCTGCCTTTGGCTTTTTGTAAGATTCATATGACTGATCTCGCATTGCGTTAACCAGTTTCTTCTCTAAGTGAGGATAAGCTAATCTATATCTCTTCTGAAGAAAGTCACACTATAATAATAAAATATCAAATGGACATGTTGAAGCTTGCTAATAAATATTTTCTTTCTGATTCTCCCATGTATGAAAGATATAAAATGAACTGCTATTGTTTAACTAAAAGTAAATTCCCTAGAAAGGTTAGCACTAAAAGGGAAGGATAGCAAATGCTTACTTATTCTTCATAAATAGCATCTGCTTACAGTTGCATTACTGAATCCTTAGGCATTCAGTTTAAATTACAGCTTTGCTAATGAAAATATTCTGGAGCTCTTTCCTAGTTTCCTTCCTTAACTAGCCATGCTAATAAGGATGGCCTTTCCAAAACAAAGTATATTCTAGCATGGTAAAAGCTCCAGAGCCAAATGCATACAGGAGACTAATCCGTTGGTTTTGCAGGATATTTTGGTAAATGCCATGGATATTACTGAGACCTCTTATATTTACCTAAAATCTATTTAAGCAGATCTTAGACACACTTATTTTAGAAGGATTCAGACCATCTTCCATGAATTACTGGGCACTATATACTTTAAGCATCGAGACAACTGTACTAGAGTAGATAGCCTGAATCTATTTCTGTCTTTAGCTTCACTTCTCCTCTTTGGCAGACAAAACCATGCCAGATCTAAACAACTGCTCCTCTTTTCCTCTTCTCCCACCATTTTTTGAAGTGGGAAACTTGATATCATTAGTAAAAATTAATTCAATTAGCATTTGAGGTTGTGAATAACAACATGAAACAAATAGTGCTTCAGTAAATTGTACTGTACTAATGTTTTGATTTGAGCAAGCTCTCTGCTGATTTTTCTTTTTTCCTTTCAGTGAACTTTTTAGCAGCGCCAGTGGACTGATAATAACCAAGGTCACTTCTGACTGTCTGCAGCCTCCCCGCCGCTACAGGGGAGCAGATTAGACCGAAGGCAGGATCAGCAAATCAGAATATTCCCTTCTCATAATATTTTCTCTGTTTGGCTTTCAGTATAGGTTAAGACGAAGTCAAGCCTCTCTCTTTCCTTTTTCTCTCACTTCTCTGCTCACTGTTGCTTCTATCACCCTCTCTTTGGCTCTCTCTTTTTTTTTCCATTTCTCTTCCCAGCCGACACCCGAGGGCCCCGTCCGTGCGCCCGGACACTCCCCCCTTCAGCTGGGAGACCATGAGAGTGGTTAGGGCAGGAGGGAGGGGATCGGGTGTTGCACATCCCTTTGCAAACACATACATATATATATATATTCCCTTGCCACTAATAATTAAAATCAATCTGTTTCACTTTTCAACCCAGAGAGCCTCTCCTTCTCATTTTTTTCCCTCTTTCCCTACCTTGGGGGAGGAGGGGAGGGAGGGGTGAATCGAGAGACTGCCAACTCGGTGCCAAACCGACACAACTAACCACTGGGTTATTTCCATATTTCATCTTATTATCTTTCACATGTATCTAACAGTTTTTCTTCTGGCATCTTTAATTATCTTTGTTATTAAATACTTACATTACATTGCACTGAACTGGGAACTGGCGTTAACTATGGGAAACACATATTTTAACAAACAACTCCTCCTTTATCAAATGTTCCTCCAATCTGATGACTTCTTAATTCTCATTTGAAGTGTCTGTCTTCTGGTAGATTCATAATCAGAAATGTAGTTATAGGAAGGAAGAGCCACATTCTGATTCTGGTATGAACTTCATCTTAACAGTGCTTAGCTATGAATTTTAAATCATCATGTGTCATCATTCATCCAAATATGTATTTTGTTGAACTAGCATTTCAAATGTGCATAATGCCAACCCAGTCTATCTGAAGCTATAGCTGGTAGTCTCGCTTACCATCACCAAAATGTTGGCCTTAACAAGTCTTTCCATAGTGGAATTGCTTGAGAAACTGCCTGTGAGATTAAACAATAATGTCCTTTGTATCAAACAGGAGTTTCTTTTGTACCCACCTTCCTGATGTTCATGCATGATTCACCATCAGAAGTAGTTCTTGTATTAAGTACTGCAGAAGCTTCACTTTTTGAAAATACACTGTGAATATCATATCAGTCCTTACCACACAGTAATTCACAAGTAAATCAGGCATCATAAACAAAAGGGTCATAAAAATAAGTCTGAAATGATCAGTGTCTCCTTCATGCAACTGATTTTAGTATACTTTAATCATGTAACATCCTTTAAGTGGTCATGGACCATCAGCATTACACATAGAGGTTACTAAGAAACAGTAAGTAAAAAACATACACAAATTCAGAGTAATAATGTTTAAAATTTTATACTTAAAAACAGTGAATGAAAATAAAAGAGTAATTACATGTATTTAAAAAAAAAAAAAAATCCTAATGAAGTGAATTTATAATAGAATTACTTGCCTTCCCCACACGCATGTTTCCAGGGCTTTGAGACTAGCAGTACTCAGGTCAACCACTTAAAAAACCAGAGCCAGATCAGCACCTTATCTTCAGCTGATTCCATATGTTACTCTTTTTTACTCCTCACATTAGTGATGCCTCGTATTGAACTTTGTCATTATTTAGTTCTAAGGGATCTGTCTCTGTTCATGATCTAAGTAGTTTGGTAACTGAATCTAAAATATTATTTCAGACCAAGAACTCAAGGACTTTTGTCACAACTTCCTTGGCTTATTTAGGGCTAGACTTAATTGAGGTATTTGGTAGTTGCTTGCTAGAATCATGTCTGAAGAGTTAAAATTAGCACCAGTGATGTGCTTTAGCATCTCTCTTCCACTTACTTTCAGTCAATGCAAGATCATACCTAAGGAAAACAGTGCATGTAAGAATAGCCAGTGATTTCTTAAAAGAATTCACAAGTGATTGAAAACAGCATGTATTTTTTCCCTTTTCCATCTAGAACTAAAAGAACCAAACAAAGACAAATACATTTTAGATATTGACATTCCAGGGAGAGTGGCCTATGCTGTCATTTAGTATGTAAGAAAACTCACCATCATAAATTTTCTCAACTGGCTTACAACACTTTTGTATCATGAACATGTAATTTTACTTTGTTTACTTTTGCAAATCTGTATTTTACTAGTAAGGCAGATATTAAGACTCTAGTTTTTCATAAAATTTGTAGGATTTGTATGTCTACAACTTTTAAGAAGCTAGAACTAGGAAGGAAGCAACAAAGTGGCATGCAAAGTTTGAAGATACATTGGGCTAAAAATTGATAAAGTTCTGGGAGAGGTCTTATGACCTCCAGGCATCCTCTGCTGATGAAGCCCAGATCATCATAGAATTTCACTCCTCCTGGCTTTTCTCCCTTTACTTTGGGATGGAATTGGAAAAGTATCTCCTGAATCCGTAAGTACACTTTTCAAAGGAGAAATTTTGCTTAGCTTTGAACTATGATTAAAGGGTACAAGTCAAACGGACAATAGGGTGAGATTTTCTGTGTGTTTTGGTGTGCTTCTATTGCAAACATACCTTTCCATCATCCTTTAATCTATTTATTACTTACCCAAAGGACTTTCCTAGCCTTTTATGATGTCAAGTTTCAGCGAAGAATGACTTTTTATGACCCTATTATAAACCCATAAAAATGAAGGTTTACAATGGAAAAACGGACAGATGTTTATTTCTAGCTTTAAAAGAGGGAGCTTTGGATTTGAGTGAAGATTGCTTTTATTTAAAAATAGTCAGTCTTCACAGATATTTGGCATTTTGTCCTGGAACCCTATATTCTGTTTCCTACAGTTTCTTCAGCTAGATCTATCTTTCTTACAACAGTACTATTTGTCAAGATTCACTACAGTGAAAGATACGCTACAATCTGCCTTTTCCTTATCAATAAATTCTTATTCTTAGCTCTTCAAAATATGTTCTACATTTAAACTTGCCACTAAAAGTTGGGCTAGGGATGAATTTGTTTACAAAACTTAATAATGAAAAATACGTATCTATTTTTGAGTTTTCAATACAATGCAGGAATGAATGACTTAAAGCTTAAATAATTGATTTTTAAATGGGTTTTTGGAGGCAAATAATTTGTAAATGGTACTAATTGATTTGTTCTTTTGGAAAAAAACAACAACAACAAGTCACCTCTTGAAAAACAGGTCAGTGTTTTCAATGACACTTTCTTAAGATAATTGGCAGGAATACTTTGTTCCTCCATCACATTAATAAGCAAGTGCCTGTAGAAACAAAGATTGAAGGATCATCTTACTGTGAAAGTAAGCAACATTATTGCTATCTAACATTTAAAAAACTAAGCAACTATTTCTGCCTATTTTATCATTATTAATTCTGAAGGAAATCCTTAATTTGGTTGAATTTCTAGGACTTTCTGAGACATATTTTGTCTCCAAAGTAGACAATGAACTTGGGCTCTAAGCAAAGATAAATGAAACAATATACATAATCTACAAAAGTCAGTACTTTTCCTATTAAATCAAGTTCAAAACACGTCCCTTGAACTCTTGTTATATGATGCTATGATGTCTGGTAATAGAGAAGCACCTTTAAGGCTGTAAAAATATGACACAGAAATGCACAGTTTAGCATATCTGTAGCATACAATACTAGAAAAAATTGATGGGATATTGCAACACAAGCCCAGCATTACTCATTTGCAGATGTATTTTAAACAGTCATTTCCTATAATCTCTCTGTATTTCCTCCCTGCTTTTGCTGACTTTCTCTATAATGACTAGATTAAAAGGAATGTACTTTGTCAACAGCAAAGAAAATGGGCCTAATTCATTCTCTACAAATGCAGAAGCTTCTCACAATTTTGCAAAAGCTTTTTTCTATAGGCTTTTTGGATACACTGTAAAATGGCTCTATAACAAGAATCTGAAATTAGTATGGCTGCTCAAAACAGAGTGATTAGGTCTAATCACAATTATGAAACTTCACACAGAAAACAATCATAGTGTTACTATTGTACAACGGTGATGTACAATATCTGATGTGTTCTATTCTAGTTAAATTAGTGTTATTCAGAGTTTGGGTTCCCTTGCATGAGCATTCTCAGAATGGAGTCTACCCAGTTTTGGTGATGCTCTCTTGAAAATTAGAAAGGTCACTCAAAATATACACTGTTGCGGAAACAAGGAGAAGAGAGGATATTTTAAAACTACACAGAATTCTTATTTTGATACACAAATGCTATATGAACCCAATTACTCAATGGAATGCACATATAATGAGAAAACAAATATCACAAATAAAATTACATTAAATAAAACTGAAACTAAACTTTTTGATAGTTGCTATCATTCGTAGCAAGATTTCCCTGAGTGCAGTGAATCTTTAAAGTATGCAAGAGAATTTTAAGTTCTCTCATTGCACCAGTGCATGCTCTCATACTCTTCTATATATGTAATTCATATGTGTGTCTATATATTTCTATATATTACATAAATTGCATACAATAATAATACTGAAAGGGAATATTTTCAGGGCAGCACACAATTTATTCAGTTAGGTTTTATCAAACTAGTTGATGATGGTAACTTCACCAGAACAGACCCAATCAAAGAGAAAAGATTATGCTACTTACTCAGGTAGTTGCCCACAGAACATCAACCAAATGCTCAACCACTTGTAATCTGGAAACGGTTAATTTACAAGTCCTCCTTCACAGGAACATACTAACGGAAGTGTTGAATCTGAACAAGTAGTACAGAGCTCATATTAAATTTCACTTTTTAGGTGATCTTATTTAACTAAGTTTTAATTCCTGAATAATATGTTTTTCTATAGCAGACTATAAAAAGATTAAAGAACGAGGAAGACTGTTTTAGTCCTAACGAAGGAGATTTATGTCTGCTTACTTCATATGACCTGTGATACTAGTTCTCACCTTAGTATGTAATACTTCTCAAATGAACCAAATGGGAAAACTGGATCTATAAGATAAATGGTAGTATCAGAACCAGCAAAACTGTTATAGAGTATTTTTATAGACAGTGATAGAGGAGCTGGGACAGTGTCATTAAAATGACTTAGCAATTAGAACTGGAGTGATCTGAACTGGAGTTCATAATCTAACTAAACTCAAGGCAGTTTATAGTGCCACAGAATTATAGCCAGATTACAAATTACCTTGGCTGGGTTTTTTACCTTACTTTGGCCAACTGAAAACTGGGGCACCTTATTTTCACTGCATGGCAAAATGGTCCAAATTATTTATGATGACAGATGTCAGAGGAAACAAGAAATAACTTAGGAAATCACTGAAATCTTTCAGTTAGGATATTAAATATACTTAGGAGGGAAAGAGGTATGTCATAAGACAGTGTCTTATAAAATGGTTAGTAAATGAAATTAGGACTGAAAACAATCAAATTGACAGAAACCCTATTTTATATCATAGGATGTTAAGATTATTTCTTCCTTCTTTTCCAGGCAATGTTATTTCCTATTTAATGTACCTATGAATCTACTCATTAAGCCTTATAGAAGTCAGAAGAGTCCCCACATAGGGGAAATATTTTTAGGTTAAATAGGCACTATAGAGATGTCCCAAGATGTGCTCACATGTGAGGTTCAGTAGATATGCTTGGTACAAGGAAGCATTACAAGGAACACATTTCACAAGCAGATGTACACTGATATAGACAGGTAAGTCTACAGGTGCTCTTACAGTTTGAGGGGGCAGAAACTAATTTTATGGCATTGATGTGATGACCTCTGATGGCCAAGCCCAAGAGAGACAGAAAGCATTACTTAAGATCTCAGGGGAAGTCCAGGGGGAAGAACACAGAAGGGCTGGGCTGAGAGTAGAGGAGAGCCAGCAGAACTTTAGTAGGTGAGACTAGGGGGAAGATGGACAATAGAAGACATATTGAAAAAGTTCACTCCTGCATGGGCATGCACATACAAGGTAGCTTAGTGAGACAGTCAGTGTCAGGAGTCAGAGACAAGACATTAGGATAGAGATGTCAAGCATGTTAAAGAGAAAGAGGTCTGAAACATTCACATCCTGATTTTTTTTTCTATACAGTTATCAGTTGCAATTACACATCAAAAGAAACAAATCTACCCCCAGTTGTGATGGTTGAACATCTGCACTTCCCAGACATTCTTTTCCACAGGATTTCTTTGCAATAGCATAGAACAACCAATCAGTCATTTAATGACAGCATTATAACCCATTATGTTCAAGAGTCAATTACTCTAAGGCCTTACAGTTTTATCACATACAATGTGTCTAAATTGGATGCAATACTGTGGATCAATCAAATTCCAAATTTTATCTGAATCTGACTGTATAAGGCTACAATCAATTTATACTGGGGAGTGGGGAGGAGAAAACTCAGTCAAAAATTGTAAAATATCAAATAGTTGATGAGCTCTTAAAGAAATTACTACTTCTTTCATTGATACACGGCCTGTACACAAACAAGATAATTACAGTTTAAAGAAAGTATCTGGCATTTTTTCCATTTGTAACAAAGCCCAGAAATCAGCAAATACTGATTGGTTACTCGGAAACACACACCACGTATCAGCATGTGGAATTAGCCCACATGTGAAAACAGGGTTTTCACAGCAAGGACACTAAGGGTCACAGGACATACATCTGTAGGAAATCAGTCTTCATTACTTTGGCTGCTCATGGAAAAGTTTGTTAGTATTATGTTCATCCATGGATGTACTATCATTAACAAACAGAGCCGTAAGTTACTTTTCAGAAACAGAACACAATATAGTCAATACTGTCGATTGACTGTAAGAGGGAAAGTGTCAGAAACATACATAAAAATCTCCTTATAATATCTGGAAGCAAAAGACTTTTTTTTTTTTTTTTTTTTTTTTAATAAGAAGTCACATACTCAATAGTTTCACTAAGAATTCTGTATGTCTTGAAAGGGTGAATCTGGAATTTAATCAAATTACATGTGAGTAGGGGTTCATCCAAATACCAGCCAAAAGCAGGATCAAAATGCAAGAATTTAGTTCTTCAGTTGTGGTAGATAGGTGCTGTAAACAGCAGCAGAAGACTGGAATGGCTATGTCAATATTTAAACTGCATGAAAGAAGCTGACACTGACTTCCCCTAAGGGGGAAGAGAGTCTTTGCTCAGGAGCTTGTGGGGCTCATTGACAGAGCTTTAAGCTAGACTTGAAGGGGGAGGTGGACAATTTCAGTTTTGCCTGTGAAAAGCTGTGGGACCTGCCTCGTAACTGCAGCATTGCCTGGCAACGACTGTCAGCTGAGTCTATGAACACGTGGTAAGATGTGAAAAGCCATTTGTTTTACAGAAGTTTAATACTACAACATCAAATATATATAGCAGTGTTAGTTAAAGCTGATTTCTACAAATTCAGAAACCACATACTCTTGGTCTACCGTTATGATGCTTTGGATTCTAGAATCCTGAAGACGGCAAAATATTTTAAGAAATTAAATGCAATATAATTCAATTAGGATTTTGTTTAATAGGATTTAATAAGGACATGCTACCTTTCTCTTCTCTTATCAATAAAGGTTGGCCACTGCCTTCAGTTTTGAGTGTGTCATAATTTCAAATAATAACTTCAATAAACATGTCCTTTTAATTTCTTCATGCAAACTCCATTTTCTTCTCCTACCATAAGAGTGAAATGTCCACATTAGCTCAAAGTAGTGAGATAGAGGGAACTTTGATTTGACTAGTTTTAAAAATTTAAAAGTTCATTTTAAAATACAGACATCTTGATATATGCATGACATCTTTAGGATATGTTAGTAACAAACAACTAGGATTTCTCTGAATATTTTTTTTTCTTTGTGATATTTAACATATGTAACCCTTCACAGCTGGTGAGCTGCTCCTTCCCTTTCTTTTTCTGACTATAGATTGGCCATAGATAAAGATTTAGGTTAGATATTTGCCAGCCCTCCAGATGCCACTAAGTTACCTGAAGCGGGGCACTCTTGTTCGTATAATCAAAAGTTAAATCAGTCGTGAACCCAGGAATTTTAACTCCAGGACAGAAGCAGTAAGGATTTTATTGCTATCTTAGCAGCACTGACCAGGGTCTTCCTTCTGGGCTCACCTGGCAGGGTTGGTCTTAGTTTTTTTTGTTTTTTTTTGTTTTTTTTTTTTAATCTTAGTTGTTTGGGGGTTTTTGTGTGTGTATGTTTTTGTTGTTGTTGTTGGTTGGTTGGATTTTTTAATTACTCATATTGTAGGGATATAGGGCTGCTGGTGCTTGTGATCACATCTGTACTCTTTCTGTTGCTCAATATGATTTCAGGTCTCTCATTACTTGTCTTAAATTTCTGGTAGCAGGTAGAGAAGTATGTAATAGTACTTTGGATCTGATGACCTGTGGACATATTTGAGTAATTTTATTGTATTTTCATCTGTGACAGCAATTGACTGAATTTGATGTCCCAGATGTTTCCTTTGGTTCCTACCTTTATAAAAAACAAAAAAAAATACAGAGAAACACTTCCCTTCTAGATTTTTACTTCTAGTTTCTGGCCATCAGCAGTTCAGAGGCTTTCTGCACTGGAAGTTGCAACTAGACTATAATGTTTAATAGCTCTTGATCTCCATCTTCCATCCGTTTGCTTAAATGCAATCTCATTCTGTGGATTGCCAGTTCTAAGTCAGGAGGGTTTGAACTACTCCCTCAGGTTATTCTTTCTGACTATTTTATTAAAAATATGTTTTTATTACTATAGTAAAAAGAAATTGAAAACTAATAGATTTGACTCTGGTATCCACAATAAACCTTTGGATGGATACTTAATGAGAATGTGAGTATCTGGGATCATCAAACAAAGCAGATTCCCTAACCAGCATAGGTTACTGAAAGAGGAAATCCTGCATTTCTTACTCAGATGCAGTTTCCATAAAAACAAAAGGAAAGTTTTTGTTATCCTATAATCTAGTCAACTCACGTTGTCTATCAGATATTACAAGATGTGCATTGCTTCTGACTCAATATGATGAACTCTCTCCCTGTCACGTTCAATACCTAAGCTCACACTGCAGGTCAGCAGCTTCATTCGGATTTCTATTTTATGTTTACATGGAATTAGCTTTCTGTAGCCAAACCACTAATAAACTCTGTTGAAAATGTGTTTAGAAAAGTAGGGCAACCCAGATTACAGATCTGTCTGTGACACCAAAATAGTGCATATTCTAAATTGCCATTTAAAGTAAATGGGATGAGATGATCAGTAAGACTGTTAAAAAAACCCAACACCTCAAGTCACAAAATACCTTAAAAAGAAAAAAAAATCACCAAAACAAACAAACAAACAAACAAACAACATCAAAGCAGGTCCCACAAGAGAATATTCACTATACTCACACAGCTTTTCTGGTACAGCGTAAAATACTTGCTGGGAAATTCACTACAAATGTGCTTTGTGCATTATATTTCCAAATTGTTTAATGACTCCCCAGAAGCATGAAGGCACAGACTGGCACCCATATAGAAAGCAGAGAGTCATGGCATCACTGCCAGGCAGTGTGTGAATCTGAAGGAATGCTCCTCTTCCTGTGGCTGTCTGGGAGCCACTGTGAAGACTCTTCGCCTGCTTTAGCTTCATCTGAAGATGAACTGCTGTGGGGTTAATCACAATAATTATGTACTTTCTCCCTCTCTAAGAAGCATTATTTTCTCTGCATCTCAGACTGGGGATTGTGAAGAATGAAGTTGAGCCTGTGCATCTGCTGTTTGCTGAGTGCTGACTTAATCCCCTCCTGTCCTGCTGTCCCACATAATTATTTTGTGGAGTGTGGGTGAAGAGGAAGACCTGGATACAGTGCATTGATTTTTTTTTTTTTTTTTTCTCCAGACATGTTGTTTAAGACATTTCTGGAATTGCTGTCTCTTCATCTCCTACTTTGCCACACTTAGGAGAGATGAACCCACCTTTACAATGGCATAAAATTGAAACTATGTACAACCTGAATTAAAAACTGCATGAAGCAAATCACATCAAGTTTCTCATTAGAAAATATTTTTTATTTACCAAATGTGATTGCACATGCAAGCTTTATTTAACTAGTTTATTATTTTGATTGCATACCTCCAAAATATGTTTTCAACTAAGGTAATTGTGTTAATTTGCATCTTGAAAGGGCACCTTTGCAAAACTGAGCATTTTATCAAGGTTATTCCTGCTGAATCAAAAGAAATTCACACACAGAGTTGTAATAATTACCTTCAATATTAACATTGATAGAAAAAAATAAAATTCAAAAGTGCAGATCTTCTAACCCAAGCATAAACAAAAAATGGAACAAAAAATGAATTTTCAGTGGGATTGATATAAAAATGAATTATGTCTTGTTTTAAGGGAATTCTTAAAAACAAGACCTGAATCAATAGGATGTGGTAAAGGTAGAATGCCCTCCTCCAGTCCAGAGACAGAAACAAATTAACTGTCCTCGTCAACAGTTGATCAAGTGGTGGGTGTTCAGCAGAAATTTTAAGAACTCATTGCACAGCTCTTGCCTTGATTTTATTGACAGGTGATTTTGTATCTTCTTCCTTAAACTAGTGGCAAAGCCTATTTTTATTATATTTGTTCTAAGAGGGGGGTTTTTTTGGTTGTATTTTTTTCCTTTTTGCAAAAGACTTCTTTTGCCCTTAATGCAAGTGCCATCTTTTTGAATTAGGACAAACTACATCAAGGTAAAGTGATTTTCAATCCCCAAAATAAAACTTTAGAATGTCACATTAAATTAATAGAAAATAGAATGAACAGTTAAAATCAAGTGGCTTTTGAACCTAGACAACTCTAAAAGACTACCGATTAGTGAGTGCTGCCAGAAGAACCACCACCCACAAGCTCTTTCCCTCTGAACTTTGTACACCCATGAAAAGGGTGAATGTCTCATAGTGCGTATGATCTCTTCTTGGGTCTTGTTCATACATATGCCTCTGCACAAGAGAACTACAGCACCGATGCTGCTTTTTGGGCCTCTAGACTCTGCAGAACAGAGGCAGGAGAAGAACGTGATATAGAGAATCATACTGGTATATCACATTTGTTGGGTCTCTACAAATGAGAGAGGAGGCTTACTTAATCTAGGAATAGTACTGTATGCAATTATCCAATAATACACAGATTAAATAATTTTTATACACAAAACTGGAATGAAAAATCCAGATTAGCAACATTAAAATGTCCCTTGCGACATATTCACAGTTGACTAGTTTAATTATGTGAAATCTCATAAATTAATTACATTTTTCCAAATCCAATGAGTTGTGTCACATTATTGCTGATATAGCCAAGATTAAAAAAAATGGGGATGTAACAGTCTGCCTTGTTATCAGTGTGTATGTTGTCACAGCTTCTCAGTGAACTGTGACTGAGATGTATTAGCAGGTCAAAAGGGCAAAGCTCTTCAATTTTTTACAGTTCTAGAAAATGGATGACATTCGAAGAAAAGCTTAGTCTTAGCAGGGGACCAAACCAAGTCATTTTTTGTATACATACATTCTTAAAGAAGGAAAAAGAAAACAAACAAATGCAGACTCTGTTATTAAAAGGCACTATTCCATGCTAGGCTTCTTCTATATGTTTATTGTGTACAATTTACTGCTTAAACCCCCTATAAAGCTCACACAATGATTCGGATAAAACCAGAAAGAAAAGTGCTATGACTTTTGCTTCCTGGAGAGGCAGAGGTTGAGCCAGAGGTGAGACTTCAATGAATTAAACTCGTAAGTGCCCATCAATTATAGATAACAGTATAGTTAGATGCATTATTTTATCTCAAATTAGGGCCACGCAATTGGGCATTCATAGGAGCTCTCTCCAGCAGCTTTATGAAAGTGCTGGCAGCTGAATGAGGTTGGACCTGACTCTATCTTTTTAGAGAAACAGATAATTAAGTATCTCCCAATCATCTGGTCTCTTTTTTCCCCTCTTTTTCAAAAGGTTAACACTTGAACGCTTTAAAATCTGAGTAATAAGAAAAAGATGTGGTGACCTGCTAAACTTTTTCTGACTCTCTAAGACATGTTAACATTTAAAGTCCCACAATAATTTTGCTAATGATTAGTATTTTTTCATTTAGGAAAGCCCACTCTGCTTGCCCTCTGTGGCATGATGAAGACTCAGGATAGCAATGAAATCAATAGAGGAAACACAGCACACTTAGTAAGTTTGTGGAAAGACGGGTCAAGGGAGAATGCTCACTATGTATTTCTATTTCAACAACTCTTTTCTCAAACTACATCACATTTTCACTAATGCATGTGTTTCTAGCATACCTAAAAAGGATGAAATATCCTGTGATAGCCCTGCCTTGGGCTGAATTTCAGAGGCCATCATTTCAGTCCTTAGAAAATTATTTACATCTTTATATACCTGTTTGACTATCATTGAAGACCTCGTCTAAGGTCTTCTATATTCATGATCTGTGAGAGGGAAATAATAAATACACATAGAGCTAATTATGTAAATATAATTGAAATTCAAATTATCTTCCTTAGTAATTCTGCAATGATTTCTAGGGTATTTAAGCACAAATTATTATTTGAAACACAAAGCCTGGCCTCTAAAGGCTGCACTAAGGCAGGATACTAAGGATCTATGAGCATTTTCTCTTTCGTTTTCTTACTGTCCAGAAATGGTTTGGAGTTGAAGCTGGGTCTCGATAAATCATCTACTTGTCACATGGCAAGGTTTCCTATGTTAGGAAAGCCAGTTCAGGCAATCCTACCCAGAATGGTGAAAGGATTTCTTCTCTTTCCTGCACCTACAGGTTCTTCTTTCAAATTGTGGAGAAAGGCTGGCAGCCCACAAGTCGATGGGTGTCCAGCATGCTTCTCCAATAAGGTTTCAGTTATGGTATTTTGCACATGCCTTATGTTCAGAATCCTTTAGACAGGATTTGACAGGGTACTCCTGCTGTCCTTACACTGTCTGCATACTTACAAAAGACAAAACTTCTAATAAGAAAGCTTGGAGTACACCTCATCAGGCTTTGGATTCTGGAGACCGAGGTTCAATACTTATCCCTAGAACACCCCACCTGTATTACCCCTTCCCTCAACATGAACAAAGAAGCATTTTCAGTTAATGACTGCTAACTTGGGGAATCACATAGTTCAGATACATTTTAAAAACTAAATTTTTGTGATGTCATATAAGCACTTCTTGTCCAACCAAAAATATCTAGAATGAAATGTTACACATTTGAAGTCGCTATTTACCACTGTGATTGTTGTGAATGGTCTATTTAGAAACGGAAAACTCTGGTCAGTTTTGTCTAAATTGCTGACCTGTAGACTTATAGAGCCATTATTGATCAATTTCTGGGCGAGAGCACAGGGTAATCTTTGTCAGATTATTTACTTTAAATGATAAGAAAATCTGGTTAATATCCAAGGATAAAAAAAAAAAAAGACTTAACAATATTAAAAATATATTTTATAAATCCCTTCATGAATTAGTATATAATATTAATCTAGTGCTATTAAATCAGTCAGTATTGCATCCCCTTCTGTAAATGACTGAACATTTGTCCCTTTTGGTATGTATATTTAGCTCACTAGAAAAAATATTCCTCCACTTCTTCCATAATGGTAATAAAAAGAAACTGATTATTTTTCACTTGTCCATAAAAAATGTACCCACAGCAACCTGAATTTGATTAAGCTGGTATATCAAATATATATATGGAACTATGCACACAAAGTAGAGCTTACAAGAACGTATGTACAAATTAGATTACTGGAATATTTAATAACTCAGTGAACCCTTGCTAATGGAACACTTTTTTTCTGCATTCAGTTATTTGAAATTGAAATCATGTCTAGCCAGAACATGCCGTTCTTTGAGTGTTTAAATCAGAACTCCTTTATCAATGCACTGATCATAGCTGCTGTAATAAAACATCTCAGACCTTGAAAGTTTGCAACACACTGATGAAATACAAAGATACATTTGTGAAAACAGTTGTTGTTCTTTAGTATAAGACTAATTTCACATTTGCATTTCTTGTAAATAAAAACAAACCCCGAATAACAAACAATCCTCCTCCCCTCCTCTTACAACGACTTTGTTCAACTATACAAAAGAAATTCTCAATCTTATTAAAAGTGATGGAATTGGAACACTTAAAGGCACTTTAAATGATCTTAGCTTGCACACTTCCCACCTTGGGCTTAGGCCAGGAAGTTAGTTTTAAAAAGCATTTAATACTGCACGAATCCCAAGCAAAGGAAATTGGCTTCAGTGTTTTAAAACTTAAGGTCAGTGGATATTGCACTGATTCAATGTGATGGACACGAGACTGACTTGTTTAGATGTGAATCACTCATTTCACGTTCATTGTTACTTTTCTATTGCCTTTATTTGATTCTAGACTCACCAAAAAACCCAGGCTGTGTGTGCTCTACCTCAACAGTAGCTGCATTTAGTTTTGTTTAAAATAGAGAATTAATCACTGCCAGTATCTTTTTTTTTTTTTTTTTCTCTGACAGTGCTTCAAGTTTGCAGTGGAATTAGAAAATGATTGTTAATTTACACATACAAGATAATTTTATGTGACTTAAAAAAGATTAAATGGAACAATCAGGAGTGACAGTGGAAGAAATTAAATCAGGATATGAATGAGCGCTGTTTTATACTGTAGGTGTTCCTGCAAAACCTAACGCTAATACTTAAGCTCATCAGTTAATCACTTCCCATATTCTTTTTCAAATATTAACCTTTTAAAAAGTTGAATTAGCTTAAGAATAACTTGATATATTATTAGGATTCATTTAAAAAGTCCATGCTGAAAAAGAATGGTTCTCTTTTTAAACAGTTTTTAATTATTAGGAGGCTTATATGAAGAGGAAAATATATTTTAACAAGCATCCACACAAGTGGTCTGATTATGTTATTCTAATCTGCAAACCTAATTATCACCTTCTTATGGAGTACAAGGAACAGCTTTAGAAGAAAATTAATGTATCCTATCAGTGGGACAGTTTGTCACTTTATTAAATAATCATCTTCTTTGCAAATAAAATTGTTAGAAGCTTCATTGTATTAAGGAAAAAATAAAACCCCTCACACCATTACATATTAAAATTAACTTCCCACCGTTTCTTTAATGGTGTATTAAGCCTTCACTGTGGTGGATTATGAAGTACAAATGAGGATATCAACTGATTCTAAAACTGCAAGAAACAAATCTGTTTTATGTGCATTTTTTATTACTATGAGCTATAAATTAGCAAACATTTAAACTATTTTCACTAGTTTCCAATGTAGAAAGTGTATAATAAATTTGAAGTAGATAATGTATTTTTTTTCCTCTTTTTAATCAAAATCATAAACTTTGGGGACAAAACTGACATCTCACTGTGTCTATCTCTTTTTCATAGAATCATATCATAGAATCATAGAATGTTTTGAGTTGGAAGGGACCTTAAAGATCACCTAGTTCCAACTCCCCCAAGTGTCTCCCAACCAGGGACATATTTTTTTCTGTAAAACAGAAAATTCACATTCTGTATTTCAACCTAGCAGACAAAAAAATCCCAAGCATGATCTGAAGAGTTCCCAAAGATGCCCCTGGAAGTAATCTTTAGACTGATCTATGACACTAAAAGTGGAAATCTTGACAGAAATGTTTAATATGTCATTATATAAAATACCATTCTCCCTGAGAACAAAATTTCACCTCCAAATCTTCAAAGGCCTTCTGTACAGTAATTACTAAATGTCACAGCTTGTGAATACATACAGGAATCCAGCTTGTAAGCATGTACAAGGTCATAATTGTCTGGCCTGTAATTAAGAAATCAAATTGGGCTCACCAGTAAATAAAGATTTTCTTTCACTGGTTACTGCAGTCAAAAACTACAGTGCAGGTTGTTGCCTTTGTTTTTTTTCCCCTCTCAGGATACATATAACAACTTCCATGTATAGCTATCATGGATATTTTTTAGCTCTTTTTGATTAGGCTATATCATTCAGTGAAACCAAAACTGACATAAAATGAAGCCAATTTTAATGGAATTTTCATCTAGAAAAAGTTTTTAACTAACAGATGGAATATCAGCTTAAAACGACGTATGAAAACATACTTAGCTACCCCTTATTAACTGTCTCTGGTGAGTCAGTGTACATCACCTGGGACTTAGGCAACACAGTTTGTGTGTACATTTGCACTAAAGGCTTGAACTTAATCTCCAGCATCTCAGGCAAGTGCTCTTACCTTTGCAATTCTAGCCATGGTTTTCAACGTTACCTGCTGGAGTTTCACCCTGGCAGCAGGACAGCAGAATGAAGGTCTTGGGTGGACCTAATCTGTATCTACCAGTTTCAAGCTGACCAGCTGCTCTACGTTGTATAAACAAACATTCACCACTGCAGATTTTAAAAAACAAACAAGCAAAACCCCAAACCCCTTATTCATAGGCTAACTTAGTATTAGGGCAACCTGCACTTAAGCATCACAGAGGGAGAAGGGGAGTCTTCGTCAGGGTGTCAAAGCTAGGACTCTCTCATGGCCCTTAGGGACATGGTGTGGTGGTGAACTTGGCAGTGGTTGGACTTGATGATCTTAAAGGTCTTCTCCAACCTAAACAATTTGATGATTCTATGATTCAAGCAAGCACTGCAGCTCTGAGGATAACAACACCTGAAGGAGAGGCAAAGCCCCCTTTCTGTCGCTGAGGCTTCAGCAGGTTCTGATTTTTTAATCCAAATTAGCTATCTTTTATATAGGAAAAATATTATCACATCAGGGAAATTATTTCCTGCCCAGCACTATGATGTGAGGGAGCCTTACAAGCTACACATTTTTTCCTCCTTTCAGATAGCAGGATACTTTGCACTCATAGGCAATCCAGACTATCACAGAGTAGAGAACTCAGGTTTCCACTCTTTCCATGTATTAAATAATTCCTTTTTTTAACCGTATATGATGGTATAAAAGTTATAAAAATATAAAGCTTTGAGCTGTCATAAAACTTTGGATATTCTATCCATACAGAAAATTTTAAAAAATCCTATGTGTCTTGTCATCAGAAAGATGGATCAAACTGGTCATGAGAGTCAGTAATTATTTCATTCATAAAACTGTCATACTGGTTATTAGTAACATTTATGTTCTTTGTGAGGAAAAGCCTCAGCTATAAAGACACTGATTTTCCTTACATATTATCTGATACAGTTAAAAGTTCACCTCCCATGGCTTGTGGGTAAAGTATATCCAGCCATCAAAACGTCCGATATTCTGTGATATTATACATGGGGCATGACCACTAGTCTGTAAAATAAGACTGAAATATTGGAAGGTTACTGAATTTTAATGTAGAAGACAGTATTTGAGTTAATTAAACAATCCATGAAGTCAATGTTTTTATGATAAACTCTACCTTTCTGCATTTTTTTAACTTATAAATGTGAAGATCAAAAGTATGTCTGGTAGTAAAAGGTGAAAAATAAAAAAGCTCAGAGAGATCAGGATTTCAGTGACACACTGACTGATCTATTAGAACCATTTTTTTTCCAACAGGTTTGGGCTTATCCCCAAATCTAAATTCTTAGAGAACAGAACATCTTATTCACAGTCAGGTATTTCAGGGTGCTCTCAAAAAAACCCATCAAAGTTATTAATTCTAGAAAATTAGGAGAGCAGTTATTTAGTCTGCAGTGGCATTGATACTTTGCCTCATACTTCTGAACAGACTTTAGTGAGGAAGGAACACTTCTCAAAGTCTTAATGTCACCGTCCTATTTTTTACAGGAACCATTAGGCTTTAATTTCTGTTTGCTTAAAAAAAAAAAAAAAGAAAAAAAAGATTGCTTCCCTAGAAGCCCTCACAGACTCTGCACTGTACACCAAAATCTTGGCACAGAAACTGATCATGTCCTTTTGCAGGCTACAAGTTTTAGAGTGCTACCAGTTCAGGGTACTAAAACTGGCATGCTTATGCTTTGATTACTTAACCTTAAATTGTGAAAGAGCATTCTGGTAGAAGTGTACACCACATGCAGCTGTACACCATCTTAAAAATTCCATAGAGAAGAAAAGTGTTATGAAAAATACAGACATTAGATAATAAAGACTTCAGAAAAAATAAACAGACCAAAGAAAGCAACACTTAAGACTTCAAGTAAGAGACATGGCTGAAAAGCACTTCCCTCTTGCTCTGTTAGCTTCTCCATTTCCTTTTTTATTAAAATACTAAACCATGAGCATTAAGCAGCTCTTAATTTAGCTTTATAATAAAAACTGAAATCCTTCTTAACCAAGAGTATAGCATTGAAATCTGTATCCTTGATTATTTTATAAGGTGAAGGAACAAAGTAAAGTCAAGACAGACAAGGAAAAAAAGAGTAAAAAGCAGAAATAGAAACTAGAGCAATTGTAAGATGCCAGTAGAAGGGAAAAGTAGGCAAAAGATGAATTAGCCTTTTAGCAAGAACAGACTTGTAAGTTAAAATTTCATCTTAAAGCCTTCCTTCACTTGAGACAGCTAAAAAAACATTTTGTAAGGATCAAGGTGTAATGTGGGAGACTAGTGGCTACAAGCTTGTGATCCAGTGTACTTTGCCACTGCACATTTTATCCCATAATTCAGCTGCATCTCCACTGTGCACTGGAGCACACCTCCAGGATTGCAGAGCTAGTGCTAATTGAGATGGCTCTGGAAACACAAGCAAGACAGTCACAGGGTATTACTTTGTGCTTGAGGTAGTCTAAATCTACTCTAAACCACAGAAGAATGTGTGGTGGTGTGCTCCACACAGATGCTGCAGTGCTGTCCAGCCTAGAAGCAGACCTGCAGTTCATTATGCAGGAGGCCAGGGGTGACTGTCCATGAATGATTTTGAGAAACTGGCACAGTCAGAGAAGGCTCAGAGTAGCCCTGACAGGCATCTTTTTTTTCTGTAATTCTAAGCAGTTCCCTCTTTGGCAATGCTTGCTGTGTCTAACATGTCTCTCCAACAGGGACTGTTCTGCATCATGCCTAAATACTCTTATCCTACAATTTTAGTGTCTTGGCATTGTATGTAATGTCAAAGGAGCTTTGACAGATAGAAGGAAGACTACTATGTGCACTTACAAATTATGCCAGATTACAAATACTTTAGATTAGATTCATTTTCTTATTCTATATTGAACAAAATCAGTTGAGAATCTTGCTCTGGTATGCAGACATCAGTACGCTACCCATAAACCATCACCTTTGTAGCAGGTGTGCTCATTTGCCATGATATTAATTTTGTTCATGCGAATAAAGTAGCAGATACATTTTCTTAGTAATTAAAAACGCAGTCTTTTACCAGACTTTAAATAATACAAAAATGTCTCTTCACAAGGCTAGTGCCTCGGCAACCTGGTGACAGAGTCAAATTCCCACCTGCTTACTTGTTTTCTGCCTTTCTGCTATAGTTGCGAACTGTGGCATTTGCAGTTGCACTGTAGTGCAGCTGCTATTTTGTTGTTTAGTGATTAAAACACTTTCCAAGTAAGTAACAGAGTGCGTCTGATTGCTACTTGTCAGAGGGGGAAACTGAACCCCAATGTTCTCTGTCCTGGCTGAGCGCCCTCACTACGAAGTCAGCATAAAAATAGTCCCATGGGTGCAGTGGCACGGCTGTCAGGCAGCTTTGCTGCTGCAATGTTTTCTGAAGCACAAGCCCTGCTCATCTAGGTCAATCCCACTTAGGTTTAATTTTCAAAACTTGACAACAATTTGACAATTAAATTTATGCTCCCAAACCACTTTCACAGAACATTTTCACTGCAATTCTCTATGAAAGTGGGTAAACATATTGAAGATTTCATTCAGAGTGAGTTGTCAGCTGCCTCATACCAGCAAGAACACATTTCTTTGATTAACACACTTTTTTTTTCTTTCTTTGAACATCAACAAACTCTCGATAAGGAACTAGATTGACAGCTTAACACAGCCTTCAAGGCTTTACTATCAAAATCCAAATCACTTAAGTATCTTCTGCTACTTCTGCTGCCACTGTAGTTATTAATTTATCACCATAACTAACAAAAAAGGATCCAAGAAGTATTTTAGATCACAAAAAAAAAAAATCAATGCTGCCCTTGTTTTTAATATATTGTGAGCACAAATATTCTAACCACAGAGAAAGTTCTTCAGTTGGCCATTATACTCCCAAATCACAAGTTACTGTTCCAAAGAGCATTTGATGCCTTTAGACATCTTCATAATTGGCTCAGAAATAGCATGCTGCAAAAAAGGTTAACAGACCTTGCTGTTCCCTCATATGGACAAATCTTTATTAAAAAAAGTGTAACTGAAAGGTTCTCAAGAACCAGGAAACCACATTACTTGCAGCTGTTCTCTAAGTCTAATTTGAACAAAAAATGGCAAATCTAACAGACAGTCTGGCCTCTTCCTCTGACTACTAAATCAAAATCCTAGGCAGCTTTTACCATATCTACCTACGTCATGTGGATTCAAATTATACCTCTGTCCTGAATTTTAGGTACATCAGGAAAACAATTTTATGTGAATTCAGTATTATGTTTAATACTGTATTAGTTTCTTAACCTAAGAAAAAATATTAATGGTTTGCATATCTAAGCACACTTCCAGGGATTGAAACTGGATATAATTTGAAACCTTGCCAAGCCTAATAAGTTCCAAGTAATTACTGGGTAACAATTTTTATATCCAATGATTTTCTGCTTTTTATGTTGTGAATTATTTTATGCCATGACATACCAACATACCACAAGCATCTGGCTCATCCTCACAATCACTGAGCAGTAAATGAAATCAGAATTCTGCAATTACTGTTCATTAAAACTTTGAGATATATAAAATTATATTGTTCCCCACATGTTTCTTTGCCTGTCTTGTATCTGTCCTAACAGTTTCCTCTGAGACTTTTCCTGGGCCTTTTGAGCTGAAAGAGGGGGGCATTCAGATTCTTTAGCCAACAATCTGTCACATACCTTATGATCCTGATGTTGATCTGAACCCTTAACCCTTTTACCCAAATCAGAGCTGAACATTGCATACTCAACAGAGACAGGTAACTTATGTACAATGTGTGTTTCCTGAAATGCAGAGTAGAGGCCTAAATAAATACAAACAGGTTTTGTTGGACCAGGTTAGCAACATGTTTTAAATTTCCACAATTTCTCTGACACAGGAAAAAGCTGAAAGCAGGGTACTAGACTCTGACCACTGGTGAGACTGTAAATGAACAACAGTTACTACTCTTCTTTAGAAGCAGATGTAGATCAATAGTCACTAATCATTCAGCAATATATTTACAAGAGAAGACAGGGAGGTATTCTATCAGTTCCATGCTAGTACACAGCATTATCCTAAAATTAGTAAGGCTGTCTTAGGAAGGGCAGGAACATAAGAAAGAATGTGATTTAGTTTCCAAAGACATAAATGACCAAAACAGTACTCCCAAAACACATCAGATCTCCTGTCAGGCAGACTACAAAGTACAGTAAAGGAAAATCAGGCAATATTGCTTTAAAACTACTTTTATCTTTCAGCTAAACTTTCCCTCAATAGTAACAGTGTCACATTTCAGAATAAGCAACAGCCATTCCCTGTAAACCACCAAGTCAGCTAACATATTTCTCCAGTGATGTTTTGTGTTTTGTACTTCTTTCTGATAATGTCTTTAAAGATGTGTAGCGATTTCATACACACACACAGACACACACACACACACACACACACGATACTGAAAAAAAAAATCCGTATTTCGGGTACAAGTATATAATACAAAATATAAAAATAATATTTATATAAAAAGAAAATACAATTAAATGTAACAAAATTTAGAAAATATGTTAGGTATATCAATGCTAAAGAGATTCGATACTAAGACAAATACTTCTTAATTTTGATTATATACTTATGTTCTTATCAGGTGCAATAAGAAGAAGCAGTAGTTATTATTTTACAACTAATACTAAATCTCAAAATTATCCTGAAGGCAATGTTAGCAACAATGCAATTGTAAGAATAGGTACTATTATACAACTGCATCTGTCATACAATTATCAACCAAATGCATTGCATGAACTGCTCTGCATTATTAAAAATAGTATTTAAAACATATTTTCTTTGGAAGAATATATCCTGTGTTAAGAAAACGAAGATATACATCAGAAGTCAGTAAGAACTTTACCTGAGGGATATCCACAGGATTGATCTATTTTTATACTTTACTATATACTATAAATTTAGAACTATTTCTAGCTTTGCACATTTCTTAGACAGGGCTATGTAACCTGTTGCAATAAAAACAAGGCTTGAAATCAGATCACAAAGCAGGTGGATTATTCACATGAAAATACATAGACATGAGTCAGGCAAACTACATTCAAACAAAATAACGTGGAAGTGATGGAGATGGTGACAGAGGCTCTTTATTAGATGCATTAAGTACTTAAAATCACTTCAGTTATATAATTAGCAAAGATAAGAACTACAGGTTATTTAATCAGGGGCTGGCATGTTGGTTGACAGGATTACTTTTCAGGTAATCTTTTAAAAAATGAGTTTTGAACAGCAGTACTGAAAATTTTTTACAGGGTTAGGAGAATTGGCTAAATTATTCAAAAATATATTTCCAATTACCTAAGCCTCTCTCATATGACACAAACTAATTTGCAATTTCAGAATGTAGACTTAGAAGCCTGGGATATATTAGCTGTAAGATTCTGGATCTAAAGTAAATCTAGGATTCAATTTCTCATGACTTAAGGCAAGGCACAAGGCAAGTAAAGGCACATGCTGTAAATCATGTCAGCCCATGCTGCACTAAAGGAGTATTTGGGTGCTCCTCATTATCTACGGGTACTGTAGTATATGCCTGGATAACAATATTCTCTAAAATAGGGGCTTAATTACTGGAATTAAAGGATTAAAACAAAAGTCCTATAAAGCACCCACAATTCAGAGTAAAGGTTTTCATGTTATGATTAAAGTTTAATTTCTTTGTGCTAAAGAATAATGTAGTTATGTTTATTAAATAGGAATTGTAACATTTATTCCTTAACAATTCATTTCATTGCTTTTAATTTTTGCCAATAATATTATATGTAGGTGCTCTCTGGACACTTAGCAAACTTGACTGGATTTTGAAAGAAGGCTTTGTTGTTTTTGGAATATATATTAGAAATGGCTGATGCTTATCTGCTTATAAAGCCCAGCATCTGTTGTAAACATGACGTATATCCACATGTAAAGATTTGCCATTTACTTCAGAGATTTGAATATTGACCCAAAATTAAGTTTCAAAATCAGCTTCAAATTTACATTGCTTGTCTTCACTAGTTCTGATCATAACTTTCCATCCAAAAAAGCAAGCAATGCTTGATAACAAAAATTGTATCACAATGTATTTTATTCAGTGTGTGCTCATGAAAAGCAGGGAAAATAACCTTATTCATTTGTAAAGAAATACCTGACCATACTTGATCAGCAAGCAATAAATGGCAAGCTGTAGTTTAGTAGTTTTGTTACAGTGTTTCTCATGTCTATTATATATTCCCTTCACATGTGAATTTACTACAAATGAAAGTAGTTGGAAAGCTTTTTCTATCATGTTATTAATTGTTATTTCAAATGGTGTGACTAAACAGTGGAAGAGACCCAAGATTTAATTTCTATATAGTGAAGTTTGCCTTTAATGTATTGTAATAAAAGGCAGTAGTTTTAATTAATTAAAGAATGTGTAGGACATCCAATAGGCACTTCAATCCATAGAAAAGGTTCAATGACCTACTCTGGGCAATGAAACATCATCTTCAGTAAATTCCTTTTCCAGCCTGGCATCAGTTGAAGAAAATTACTTTTTATTGACCTTGGCCTATAGCATATGGATAGACTTGTTGTGAATCAAAAGTTTGTTACTTGCAGAAAGCATGCTGGGCCAATCCCTCTATATGATTGTGCACCATGTTAAACAATCCTTTCTCCTAGAGAATGCAAAGATTTTCACCCTTTAACATGGCTATACATTTCACTTGACAATTTCTGAAGCAACTGTTTCTTTAACAACTGGATATCATTACATATCTTCAAAATATAACTTCCCCTAAAGGAAAAAATATTTATGTATCTTGTCAGTATTAATAGTACACATAACAGTTATTTGTTTAAAAGTGCAGAATGGCAAATGTTTCACAACAGCCCCCTCCAATGGAACTGTCCAATGAACAGACAGCCCAGGTCAGTATAACAGCACAAAAGCTGACACCATTTTAGTCCTGCAGTAGTGAATTTGACAGCTGAGGACCCTGAGAATACAAACATAAAGTCACTGCTCTGCTTAGGGTCTGATACAGCACACTGCTTCACAAATGTACTTTGAAATGACAGGTGATGCTCATGACTTAGGGACATCTACTTAGAATAGTTTATAGAGCACACTGCCTTTGGTCTGAACCTAAGGTTCCCCAATCACACCAGCCTCCCAGACAGTCACTTATAATGCTTAAGAAGTCTCTCAGGCAGTGGGCCTTCACCCATGAACACATTCTAAAGAAATGATAAAAATGTGAAATCTAGTATCAAAGAGACGTGCAGATATCGCAGATACAGACTGCTGTAATTTTGCCCTGTAGACAACAGAAAAAGGTAGGTTGAATCAGCATTCTTCAAGAATACTTTTTTATCCCAGCTCACTAAACTCAAGCACACATTATACACTTGAGGCATTTTTTCTAAAGATAAGCTACTACATGTTTGAAGTCTGACAAAACAACATGTTGATTCTTTTTTTTTTCTTTCTGTCTATAAATCTTAAAACCAAGAGCTAGACAAGAGCAGGCTGCCTAACTACAAGCCATCTCTTGCCTATGTGAAACTATTTCACACTCTATCATAAATATTTTTGCCTTGTGTTGCTTCCTCTGATGACTGCGATTGCAGTAATACTGCCTGAGTTCAGAGGTATTGTTCCCTGGAGTCTTATCCTTTGATGAAAAGAAACCTGTGGGTTCAATGGGACAAGTAACAGATGTCTGCAATCTGGTCTCTCTGTGGGGCTAGTGTCTTCTTTGTAAGAGTTCTCAGCTCAGTCACAACCAGGAAGGGAGGAGAGGTTGAAGGAAAGAGACTGAAATGTCTAAAGTTAGGAACTTTCTGTTGATTAGTAAATTCACTGCAAATATACAGTTGTGATTCAACCCAAGAGACTCCATCAATTAAGCTGAAAATCTGGAAGAATACTGAAAATATCAAAATAGTTTTATTCTATTTGAAATAAAACATTTTGACTTTTCAGTTCAAAGCTAAATAAAGCCAACTTTAAAACAAAGGATAAGCACATGTGAGAACTAAGCATTTTATTCACCCTAGGACAAATAATTTACTTTTAAACTGAGATTGCTTTATGCAAACAAAAAAGGAAAAAGATAAAAAAAAGGGGAAAGTTTACACTGGTCTTTCATCTGTGGTGTTCAGTCACCAAACTGGAACTAGCACTTGCTCTCAAAAGCAGTTGATTTGGGGCATCTCCAATATTCAAGTGGAATAACTGTGTTCCGGCTTAGATTAGAAATCATTTACAATATGGCTTTTGAACACAGTAATAGTGCTTGCATTATGGGACTTTTTCTTTTTTTCTTGAGGTCAGTCAAGATATCATACTATGATGACTACATTGTATAGTGCAGTACTCAATTTGAGACACATGGGAAAACTTGCTAAAGATTCGTTTACCTGCCATTTCTCCCATCTTTTCTCTCTGTGTCTTTTCCAGATTAAACCAGTGTCACATAATGTGTAGGTAAAAACAAAAGAGTAAATTTCTTCACTCATATTCATTAAAAGAACAGTTATTCTCTTGGAAATCACTTGCACAGAGCTAGTCAGTAGTTTTGATTACTTAAAATTTTCCTGACAGATTAAATGCATACTTATTGGAACAAAATAGAAGGAGAGTTTAGCAAGCTGAAAGGGAATGTCAAAAGTACATATCAAGAATATTATACAGATCGAGTTATTAGGATTTGTTCTGCTTTAGGATTTGTTCTTCATAAAAGAGGAAAATAAACTGATGTTTGAAAACCTCAAAGATGATGTACTTAAGACTGTAAATGCAATTTATAAATCCTACTTTACTTTACTGAGAATAAGAAATATCTTTTACGGTACAGGGTACCAGAGAGTCAAATTAGAATGCCTAATTTAACTGAATATTGTTTTAGAATAGTTAACATCAATCTGAATTATTTTTTGTTGAATGTATTCTTTGTTTCCCTGTGCATATTCCAGTCACATAACTCACACATCTGTTATTCCTAGCATTGAGTCTATAGTGTTTACACAGATCTCCCTGAAGGGCATTTTGGCCTAACTGAATCGTTATTTCAACAGTACATCTTAGTCTAATGATACTGTTACTTGAAATGTTGTCTTTTCCAAGTTTTCTTCCCCCTAGGTTTAACTCTGCCCTTCCACACTGAAATCAGAAAATCTGACCCTACTCTTAAGCACGAGATGCTGGGAAGATGCCTGCTTTCTCAAGTACAGGGTTCTCAGCACTTCAGACCTATAGAGTGGGTGCTGTGACAGCTGAGATTCTGGCTTTTATGAACACATTTAAATCTTAATGCAGTGTCAGAACTGGTTTCTGATAATGTATGCTAATGATCTGAAGATACGATTACTTAAAATGGCATATTAGGATTACTTAAAATGGCATATTAGGATTCATTCTTTTGACAGAGGTGGGGATGCTTCTGCACTTTCACTTCCATTCTTTTCTATTTGACCATCACTAGAAGAAAAAATCTTCTCCTACAGATCCATTTTTAGGAACAAGTAATGATTATTTTAAAATAATTATTAAACATTTATCCTGAACCTTATTTGGAAAACAATATGGAGACATCTGATATTGTACCTTATAACATTTTCAAGTGATTAAGGTGTGTATTAAGTGTTTTTCAGTGAAATTTAAGCATCTGAACACAGAAGAGTCTTTTTACAAAAGAACTTGTTTAAATTTAGTAAGAATCTGAAACAAACAGGTGCTTCACTGAAAATAAAAGTCACAAGGTACCTCAAAGTAATTTGAAGATTTAGAAACAACAGATAATGTGGATTTTTAATTCAGGAGTATTTACACATACCTAATCTGAGATTTTCCAAAAATCTTAATGTTTAAGTATCTGCAGGCAGTTTAGAAATCCACGCCGTAATTTCTTTCTTTCTTAACAAGTGAGTAGCACCAAGTTTTTGCATCCAGTATCTATGAACCATTTCCAAACATGTCTGAGTTCCTAATAATTAGTCATCTACCTCCAAAGCATTGTACAATATAGGCTACTAGTGAATAAAAAGTCCTTCCAAGTCTTGGCATATGCTCTCAGCTTCCTGGTGAGAAGGTAAGCAAGTACAGAAAGATTCTGCTTTCACACACAAGTACAACATGTCAGGAGTTTCCCTGTTGGTATGCTCTATTTATACATGAAACTTGGGATCAGAGTGTCAAGGTATGTGCTCAGGAATTTGAGGATCATTACCAGGACTTACTGAAAAAGATTCTCCACCACCAAACTTCACGTAACTTACTTCACTGAACCAAATACAACACCTTTGGGCTCCGAAAGACCTCTGCACGCAGCAGTGAGGTCTTCAGTGAGGAAACCTTTTACATATTCATTTTCAGAGTAGAACCTCAGTGCTTTACAAAACTGAATTATAGCTGTGGGAGCTCAAATTCTTTGAAAATCAGGCAAGCGAAAACTAACAGAAAACCACAAAATAACTGATTTTTTAAATCACAGGAAATATTCACATGTGACAATGTAGGATTTTCAAATGAGTAAGTGCTACAAGCTATGGAGCCCACTATGGAGCCCACTATGAATCTGACTTGAGCTGGACTTGCTGATCCTAAATAATTTAGATTGCACATAAAATTCCACACTCTGGTGAATAAAGTCTTGTGGTTTAGCAGACATCTAAAAAAGGGTTTTATTTTCACACAGTACAGGAAAACACTGCTGCAACATATTATGGAGTGTTGCCACATGCAAATAACTGTTCGTAGAACAAACTATTCATGCACTAACACAATTTGGAAAATTGTATTCAACAAAAATAGAAATCTGCATTTCTGCATCTTTCATTCAAAGAAGAAACGTTTTTTAACCTCAGTCTCTATTACAATACTTCACTCAAATCTTTACATTCTTTTTTACAAATGCATAATCTTTTTGAATAGTCTTTCAATACCCAGAGAATCACTGCTTTTTTCATGTTCTTCCAATATAGCAGTACCAAAGCACATAGGGACTGAAATTATATATTTTTTTAATTAATTTCCTTAAGATAATGTTAGAGACATCAGGTTTCTTAAAATATAGATGAATTTCAAGGTGAGTCTGCTAGATGTTATTAATGGCATATGATTTATTGTGACATGAAATCTGATCTGAAACTCATGTTATTAGCTGAGCTTTTTATAAATTATAATTGCCAACTGCTGAAAATATGCAGAAAGACCACTGATAAACTAGCTTCATCGTCAGGGCCTAGAATATCTGCATTTGCTAAATGTCCAATATCTCAAGTATTGCTGAATGAGTATAATACATTGGGATGTACGGATCAGGCTTGAGTTCAGATCTTTTCATAGTAGAATTCTTTCAGAATGAGAAGTATTGGAGGTAGGAAGAGGGGATCATACAAAATAAATGTTTACTGTGGAACTTCAAATGAAACATACACTCAGGATCATAGTATGTTATTGCATAGATGTTAAACAGATCGAGTATTTAAGAAAAACAGCCCCCATCTCTGACTGTTAAATATAAAATGTGTATTTTCAACATGAAAACAGTAATAAGTTAGACAAAATTCAAACATACTCAAACATCATTCTGTACAGCTGTAATATGACAGCACAAACAGCATATTTTATCATCGTAAGATCTACAAAGATTTGCATCTACACAGGACTTTCGAGGTCACCCCAATGGAAAGCTAAAGAAAGTCTATGGGTAGACTCACAATATCAAAACATTAGTGTTAATAATTATTTCTAGATATTTCCTGTTTATTCCAAGTAACTCTGTATCTTACTGTCCTCTCCTCATGTACGTTTAAATGTTAATTAAAGTTTCTGAAATGTTGCTTTTACCCATCACAACTTATGTTATCGAAATAAGGGACAAACATAAGCATTGCATTATGAATATTATCTGCTGAACAAACCAGATTTTGAAAGGAGGTGAATTTACAGTACATGTTGTAATACATTTTTAATCTCCAGAAAAGCTCTGAGATAACATTGCAAATTCAGAAAGCAGCACAAGGAACAGATGCAGTCTCGTTCCTGACTTTTTTACATATCCAAAGCTGTTTAATGATAAAAGCATTTATGTGTAAAATGGCATTCACTTGCCCTTACTAAGAGTATATATGGAAAAGCCCCCTGTCAATGTACCAGTGTGTGTGTGGGAATGAAACATAAGGATCACCATCTGCAGCTGTCTAATAAGTGTTCTTCAGTGCCTAATGGCAAAGTGTCAACTCAGGGATCCTAAGATACCACAATGCATCATCTTGTCCATGCTAGTCTTACAAGTCAAACATTTTGCATGTGAGAAGAGTTTATTTATATTGCTATTCATTTCAGTTGAAATACCAGATACAAAACAGTTACACTACAAGCAGTCTGGGAGCATATATTTAATATAAAATGCACCAATTTCCTCTCTTTTATAAGAATCAATATTTTAAAGGATGTGCAAAGTTTAACCCCTCAGAGAACATACCTTAATAATACGGGAAGAATCTTTTCATATGCAAATACTTTTAGATTCTTACCTACTGTTGAACTTCTCTGGATGTTTTTCCCTCATTATATGGAATCTGTGGGCAATTGAAGCATCCTAACAGGAAAAAAGAAAACCATAAATCTGTTGTGACAGGAAAATTACAGAAGGCCAAAACTGTAAACAAGGGGAAAAAACAAAATAGAATACTTAAATGTTATCAAATTTCTGACTCCAAACATGATTAAAATATCTCATTTAAAATAATCTTTATTTAGACAAATCAATGTTAATATCAATCTCAAATAAGCAGGCAAGGATTTTGTGCAGATATGTAGGCAGCCACTAACATCACACATGGCTGCAATACTTTCTGACTACGATAGGTTTTTATTCACTAGAATGTTAAGCAAGGCACTCTCGAAAACAGGCTGGTCCAACCTTTAGGTTTTGCTTAGTGGCCTGTGAGCACTTTGAAAAATAAATATATGAACTTTAATACTGTGTCTAATGTAAAATTGTTCAGGTAGATTGATAATATTTAAATAAACTGTTAAGATTATGAATAAAAAACAAATAAATAAGTAATAATATTTTACACACACTCTACCTACATGAAGATGTAGCATAGCATAGATTTTTAGGCAAAAGTCACAATCACTGATCAAGTAAAATCATTTAGTGACATCACTAAATGTATTGGCTCCATTGAAATATTCATTTTTATTCACAATCTTATTATGCAGTTTCTAAAGGTGCATACAGTTTGTTGCCTTCTGCACATTCACATCATTATGCATTTATTTTTCTATTATATTTAAGAATGAAATTGCCATTTAACATTTCACCATCCCATAAGGAAATGGCAGCAGAAACCCCTAGAGAATGAACGGGTGTTAAGTCATAAAATGCCTTATTGTTCTGTCCTGTCATCCAAACTGTCATCTGAAACTTTCAGTGCTATATTCTCAAACTGCACTCAGCATCACTTTAAATTTATTTTTATGTGCAATGCAACTTTATAAGGCAAATATCCACAAGTATTCAGGTGATCCCACAGTTCTTGGAGATGGATGAAATAAAGCTGACAGTAAACCCTGAGACATCAGACTTATAAACAAAGCCTGCCAGCTGAACTAAAATAATAACTCTGTTAACTTTAGAAAGACCCATCATTCATACTTTATCCTGCATCAGATGTGCCAACATTATAAAAGTATATTTGTTAGCCAGTTCTATATGAAAAAGAAATAAAAAGACTACTGTTGTGGTTAACTGTTAATTTTCTACACACTGAAGCAAAAGACAGACCCAAGACAAAATGAATAAAAGAGTAGTAGTATGTTTGACAGAAACTAGGAAACACTAACCAAGGACTAACTGTCTAATGAATGAAATGAAAAGGCTAATGTACTTACTCATGCATAACAAATGCAAGCCACAAACAAGCTAGGGATCAATGCCCACTGCAGATGGCAAACAGTCAGTTCTTTCCATGCAAGGTTGATTTGATAAAAATTTTCCCCTCCCTGCCTAAACATTTTCTGACTCCAAAACAGAACAATGAACTTAATGAGCTGAGAGGTAAAAAAAGTAATCCGCAAAGCTAATTTTGATAGGCACAACACAAGCCAGGCAAATGACAGGCAGATTTCATAGAAAAATTGTTGAAAGGCTATTTTAATTAATGGATACTCTAAATCAGAGTGGTAAATGGACATAGATAAGCTCGAAAGCAGGGAAGCTGCTAAGGTTTTCTTTAGTTTATACTGCCCAACTATTCTCTTGAATCCTAAATCGAGTCCAATGTACAGAGTTCTAAGATTCCTAGCACAGGGATCTCTATGCAACGATAACTCAAAGCAGCAGGAAAATCTGAAACCGGACCATGTGTGCTAGCAAAACAATCCTTTACTTTAGGGGAAGAAAAAAGAGAACAAAAGAAAAACTACACTGTTTTCTGTTTTTCAATGTCTATCATCTTTTATTTGTTAAGATAGTACTGTGTGCAGTTTTGGGCACCACAGTATAGGAAGGACATTGAGGTGCTGGAGAGGGTGCAGAGAAGGGCAACTAGACTGATGAGGGGTCTGGAGAACAGGTCTTATGAGAAGAGGCTGAGGGAGCTGGGGCTGTTCAGCCTGGAGAAGAGGAGGCTGAGGGGAGACCTCATTGCTCTCTACAACTACCTGAAAGGAGGTTGTAGTGAGGTGGGTGTTGGTCTCTTCTCCCCAGTGACTAGCAATAGGACAAGAGGAAATGGGGTCAAGTTGCACCAGGGGAGGTTCAGAGTGGATATAAGGAAACATTTATTCACAGAAAAAGTGGTGAGGCATTGGAACAGGCTGTCCAGGGAGGTGGTGGAGGCACCGTCAAAAAATGGGTAAACATGGTGTTTCAGGAGATGGCTTAGTGGTTAAGGGTTGTAGGGTGGACGGTTGGACTTGATGATCTTGAAGGTCTTTTGCAACCTTGATGATTCTATGCTAGTAGCATACAGTCCACCTAGTACAAACAAAAAACAACCAGATGAATGGAAAGTAACATTAACTTGAAAGGGGGTCAGAACGCAAGTTTTGTGTTTTAAGAGCAGCAAGAATTATCAGATGCCATCCTTGAATCCTGAGGAACAATCATTCGAAGTTTTCTATTTCTGGGTGAGGAGAGCAGAGGGTCCTTCATTGTGAGCTGCTTCAGCTACATTTGAAATAGGATTCATCTTGGCGGATTTCATTCACCCATTTGAAAAAGAGGCATCTAACCTATTTAGAGCATACAACTGTTGCTGGACCAATGGAAAATTAATTCATTTTTTTTGTCACAAACTATATTAGAATAATCTAATTAACTATACTGAGAAACAGAGCAATATCCACATGCATGGTAAGTCAAATATTGTTTGCATATTGTTGCTTTAATATTCTGACCTTTCCTGGTACCTGATATTGTGAATGGACAGTAAAATATGAGAAAATATTTTTCTATTTGATATTAAAACTGATGTAAAAGAGAAAATCCAGGAGTCAGTAAAGCATAGTCACATGCTTCATGCTATTACCTAGCAAGGTATCAAGTGAGTAGGCCGTTTTAGAAAGGTCATTTGGCAGTCAGAAACTGGTCTATAATTAGTATCAGCTAATAATGGGCATTATTTCTTAATTTTTATTGATAAACTGATATGTATGCTAGCCTGAAATACAATTTTCCACCAGTACTATACCTGAATCTAAATATATTCTATTTTTAAAAGTAAAGCATGATAAGTGGCTAAAATTTGCAAGAGCTTTAAAATTAATAATAATAATGACCTGAGGAGACACAATGCTGTCAGGCCTGTTGCAAGGTGAGAGGAGGAGGAAGGTCTTACTGGATCACTGTAATGCAAAACTAGCACATTTCGCTACACCCATGCTTCTTTCACAAAGCTCATTTTACACTTAAAGCATTGTAATATTTTTCACCAAAGCATTCAAGAATGGAGACTTTCAAGAACACTTTTGCATCAAAATAGATGCTGGTGTGCAAAGTAATGCTGAATACAGAGGATTTAAAGCAGAACTACATAACTAATTAGACAATTTTGTGTTTCTGAGAATACTATATGAATATTTCAGTTGTATGCTACTGTTCTAAAATAATTAATTTCTTTTTTAAGACATAGAATATTTTTACAGTCATTTACATGTCACATGTACTGTATGGCAATAGCCTAGATGATGATAATTTCTCTGAACTTTCACTTCATCATATCACCAATCTAATCTGAAAAAACCTAGCACACTTTGTTCTCTTTTGTATGCCTCTCTAGTTCAGATTGTTTCGACTCACTACTGTAGAATTTCGAACGTAGAGACGGAGTGAATGTTTGAAGAACACAAAGTGCAGTTGCAATTCTACAAAATTGTATACAGACTCTTAAAAAATGTACCTCAGTACTTCCCAAATATTTAACCTAGACATATATGTGATGAACACATATATACACCTTTAATTCAAACATGTTCAGAGTCTGAAGTATCTGGACTATCTTTCTTATATCTCACTCAGGTTTGTTTTAAATCTTGACAGTGAAGATAAGATAGAGAACAGAGAGAGCATATCTGAATCTATTCCTAGGAAATGGAAAAAATATTTTAATTGAACCAGGACATCTCTCAAAGTGACCTGCCAAGAAGAAAAGAAGCTTAAGTTGCTACACCTCTTTAATACCTCATGATTGACTTACACACATATATATTCATCTTTTTAATGGGTATTAGCATTACCGGAAAGCAATCTGAAGCAGTCTTTTCAGAGGAGTAACCTTATACATTGTGAATAACCTTATAGAAAGATTAATGCATTTAATATATGTCTATCTATAAGCTTGCTGTGATTAAAATTCCCATTAAATAATAATTTTATGCTGGTGAACAAACAAATGACCAATGTGCAACTTCTTAGGATATAAATGGTCTGATTATTTTTTTCTAAGATGCTTCTTTAATTAAGGCTTAACGTATCCACAAGGCTAGGAAGCTTAAGGGATAATTCAGCAACCTGTAATCTTTGGATCAGAATGCAAATCTAACCTGAACTACCAGTTAGCTCACATCAGTTATTAATGTGGAATAGTACAGATGTACAAAAATATTATTGAATATAGATTAAGAAAAGCTTGCTGTAGTGGCTTAAGACTACAAATTATTTTCTAGATAAATATCCTTACGATTATGCATTCTACTTTCTGCACATACACATAAAAGGCAAAAACCATAGGTACATCCTTTGTTTTAATATTTCCCACCCCATAATAATCAAGTCTCAGAAAAGCAAATAATATGGCAAGTACTGACCCATTCAATGACCAAGTCTAGAAAAAGGTACTCAAGAAGCTTCAGACCCTGCCTTGTTTAAAGCAAGCTGTCATTTCCTATTTGACTCCTAGGTATTTTTGATTAAATTACATGCATTAACCTGAGAGACAAATTAAGAAATCTTAAAAAAAAAATCTGTAATACATTAGGTTTTGGTGAAACCCTAGTTACTAATACCAACTTAGTTTCTACTGATACTCTGAGACAGTATATCTAAGAAAGGTGATAGCTTCAAAAGGTAAGAAGCGATTTTGAGATACCACTTTACTAAAAGACAATGATAATTCACTGTCTTAAGAAAAAATCTGAGAAAAAAAATCTGAGAAACTTGTGTTTCTGATTTTCTAAGAAAAACAGAGAAACTGTCAAGGTAAAGCTATTCGTTTGGTCAGTGATATTCTTGACAGCCAGCCCTCTGATGGTCATGTTTAAATACATTAAATACATTTCAGCTGTACATGTGTTACTAAGGCAAGTGACAGTTCATTAACTAAATACTCATTTAAATAGGAAATATCTCCAAATCAGAGATGAAATATCAGTAACTACAGTATTTTAAAATAACAGGCAAAAGACCAGAGGATGTTACATAGGGGAAAATGTAACAAAATATTTAGAACAGGCCTTCAAATGTAAGCATATTTCCTCTTCCTTTTCATTTGAAGTCAGATCTCTGTTGAGTTTCTGACACTATATAAACATATTTTGGTACTAGAAATGTTTTACATCAACTCAAAGTGGAATCCATTTTGCAGAAAAGAAAAAAAAAACATAACTCACCCCTATGTTCTGCCTATGTATAACTCTATAACATGTGGACACGTACACAAATTGACTCATCAGCATTTACTATCAATCAGTTCATATAGGGTAACCATATGTCCCAGCTGTGTAGGGACCAGTCCAGGGACCAGTCCTTTAAGACAGCCCTTTGTACCAGTATCTCAAGGAGCTATTTTGGTTTTTAGAAATTGATGCTAGATTACTATATATGTGCATATTTTTATATCACTAATCAAATTCAAGGACTATCAAAGAAGACTGGGAGATAAGGCAGTTAGGTTAAGAGACTAGATGACCAAACCAAACTGTGCCCCATGACTCAATACAACGCAGAGGACATGTACCCTGTAAGATGAGGTCTGCTGAGGATACACACTGTTACTGAGCACATCTTCCTTTCTTTATATTTGGTCACCCTAAATTTACTGTAACTAGAGAAGGGTTCTTCTAGATCCATGCTGAGTGTTTATGTGGTCACTAAAAAGAGAAGAAAAGTGATCACATGGCAATTAGCCAACATAGCCATATAGGCAGCATATTAAATATCTTGTATATTAAAAAGATCTCTGTGGTAAACCTTCAGTAGCATTTTGGATAACTGCAGATGGAGAACTATGCTGAAATGGTCCCAAATTATTCTGCAGAATGAGTTTGAGAATAACACAACCAAGGACACAGCTGAGATTGAAAGTAAATGTAAGTAATGCAATGAAATTGGCTGTTGCTTTAGCGTTTCTTCAGCAACATACAGAAATAACTCACGGATATCCAGTAAAACGTAAAGAAACAAAGTTTAAGAGCCTGTCTAGCTTGAAATGAGCACCTAGACTTTCCTGCCCAGCATTTTTCCAGCTCTGAGGAGTGAAAAGTAAGTAATTCACCCCAAAAAAATCAGCTGCTAAGCATTTTTTGTGAAATACTAATTATTGCTATCACACTAAAAACTTTACATAAAGAAAAAGGTGCATTTGGGATAAGCAGTAATTGTTTGTGCACTGTCTCAAAAAATTAAATTCAACTTATTTATGGTTTTCAAACACTGTCCTAAAAAAACCCAACAAAGCACCTAAACAAACAAAAAAACAAAACGAAAACCTTTGGGTAATTTAATTTTGTTGGCATCAGAGTAGTATTCTCAGGGGCTAAACTTCAGTCCTTAATTTTAGGTGCCTAAACTGGCAGAATGATCTCTGTATCTTCCCAGTATGCTCGGCAGTAAGAACAAAGCTCTTTGGAAAGATTCTTCAAAAAGGCACAAGTTTCTGTTCCGAATCATCATGCGGAAATCTTTTGTTATTAACAACACAAGAAGCTGAGAACATCTATCTCCTTAACTTTATGAAGCTATGCCTGAAATGCAACAGTTTGAGCAGTCCTCTGAAATCTTCATCTGGGTTCAAGCCAAATCTTGTATCACAACCCATTTTATATGCTCATTTGCCTGATAGGGATTAAATAATAAATGTTCACCTGACTTCTCCTTAGCAACTTCCCATAACTTGTTAGTCAAAGCCTTGGCAACAGAGCCTTATAATTTTAATACATATTTATGTTATTCATTTGTTTCCATAGCAGATATTTATTTTTATAAGAAGTATGCAAACCACTGAAACATTTCTTATTGATTTACACGCTGAAAGAATATTTTTCTCTTAATTGAAAAAGGTCACTGTTTTCCTCATTCATTATATTTTAAATTTGAAATTTAAATTTTTGCAATAGAATATTATTTATTATCTTCCCTATTGGACAAACAAATATTAATTTATAAAAAAACCCCCAACATACTCATAAATTAGGGCTACATGTTATTCAGCTACAGATGATCTCTCTCTCTCCACTCATTCACAACAAACTTTTGAAGATCCTCTCCTTCACATCTTTTATACAGCCTCTTTGCTTTTTCTTATAAGCCTAAAAGCAACTTTCTTTACTTTTGCTCAAGATCTGCATTTTTTCTTGTGTTGCATTGATCCAAATGTTTTCTGAATCCTTCTACTTTATTTTCTTGTTTTTGTCTTCATCTGTGTTATAATCAACTAAGGAGACATACAGCTGTCAGGCACAGGTTTTCTTCAACTCCTCAAAACTCAGACTTTAAAATTAAAGTGTTTTCAATTCATCAAGCTTCTTCCTCGGAAAGATTTCAGGATTGCCCTGTTCACCTTTTCTAATTGCAGTATCATTGACATTCTTCACCTTCACCATCATTTGATATGTGGTAAATGAGCAAACTTCTGGGTTTTTCTGTCTTAAAACAGGATAGTTAACTGGTATATTCCACATTATTTGATTGGCAGCTTTTTACCACTAACACTAACTCTCCCCTTCTCAGGAATTTCTTTCAGAACTTCCCACTCTGACGTAATTTTCCAGGATCACTGTCAGTGCCCTTTTCTTCTGTTCCATCCCCCATTTTTCACCAGAGCTGATAAATTCATTACTTGTCTGCCTTCCGGAAGCAGGAGAGCCCCTTCCAATACCACTGGCATGCATATTCCAAGTGAATATCTCCAGTGATTAAGAAGTGATGAGTTCAGAGAGTCTGTGGATGACTAAGATACTTGTTCATATATTCAGTATACGAGCTGTAAAATCCTCCAATATGGAAAGAAAACCAAGTTCTCACTGCCAAATGCCTGATCTAATTTCTAAATTACTAAATATCAAGTCCATGGAAGTGCCACATACTGAGGGTAAACTCTTTTGTCCACAGTTTGAGTGTGTAATCGTTTCAAGGATTTTTTGTTCTCTGTCTTTCAGTTCATGCCACCATTTGGTGATATGTCTCAGATTGCAGTCCTGGCAAAGTGCATAAGCTCCCTAATTCCACACATGCTTCTGTGGAGGTTGCTTCAAGCTTCCTTCCCCCTTTCTCCTCTAAATGCGTAGGCCACATCCTTGTACCAGAGTAAGTACTTATGATCCAGTTCAAACTGGGAGAAGGCAACTACAGCAAGTGAAGAGCATTCTTGTGGACCCTGGCTAATGCTGCCTTGGTGGGGGGAGCATGAGAGGTATCCTATTCTTTTCAGGCATTTAAGCATACTAAATACTTGTACCGCCTTTGAGCGCATCCAGGTTATGAAGAAGCAGCAGCAGAGTCTAATGAAGTCCCTACAAATGGCCTGGTTCTCCCTAGGGTTCACAGCTAATGTGAAAGAGCCAGACTGTCTTACAGAAGGGTGAGGTCATAGGGAAAACAGCACAAGAATTTTGTGTGAAACTGAGACAAACTTACTTAACAGGTAGTTTGAAAATAACTGGACAGCTGAGAAGCCTCTGAGAATTATGAGCTAGCTTAACGAGTTACCCATAACAAGCCTACTCCCACCAGAGTGGTTCCTCTGAGTATCTAAAAGGGTACCACAATAATAGAATGAAATTAAAACTGTTTATAGAGGTATTAGACTGACCGGATTAGACCCTAGTAGATCATCTTGATCACACAAAGGTTTTACTGCTGTTGTTACTCAAATTTGTAACTTTAAAGGTTAATGTATACTAGTCCTCATACACAGTGTAAAGAGGTCAGATTCCTTCCTGGAGTGTAAAACCCAGTCAAATATTACATGGCAATGACCAATATTTCCATGAAAAACAGGGGGTTAATATTCTCTGAAAGACACTTGTTATCCCAAAAACTTAATGTAGTCAGTTCATATAAACAGTGTTTGATATCAAAAGCCTTTTCTGAACTTACTATATGGATACATGGAAAAGTGTTAAAATATGTCCAAATGTGAATGCCTGTTTATGGTAGTTTAGTCCAATTTTACAAAACTGATTCACCTATATTTTCCTGCTTAAACAGATCAAGCTCTCTCTATAGTTGTTTTGAATAAATAATTTAGGTATGTAAAACATTTTACAGAGTACAGCACACAGTGGTTATGCAGTACTGATTTTTCTAGTCTCTGGACATTAAAAGGATTTGAGGTTAAATACATTGATTTATTCCACCAAGAGGTTCTATTATGTGGTATAAGGGGAATAAGTCACAGGTTATTATCAGCATGTTGATACTTAGGTACAACAAAAAATTGTTCTTTGTTTTACTGAAGTTACTAAAAATTAAGAACTGGAAACATTTTTTAACAAAACTAACATGCACTGAAAACTGGCTTCAGCAAATAAGGAAAAAACACTTCAAAAACTACCAATTCTACATTTCACTATTGGTTCATGCAATACTATTTCACCATTAAGCAATCTCAAAATACGGCTCTTGATGTGGTCAGAAACCCTGGAAACTGCACTGAAGCCCTTTGTTAAGATTTCACATGTGCAGAATTTTAAACCCAAGCAAAAAAAAAAAAAGAAAGTCCCAATTGCTTTAGAAGTGATTAATTGATCCTTCACAGAGGGCTAAAGAAGTATTTTTGCTGCCTTTCACATGCCATAGATCTGAGTCTGCAGAAGACTAACGAAAAAGTCTCGAGGAGCGCATGATGTGTGGAACGAAGAAATTCCTTGAGTTTTCTAGCAAAAAAACTCCCTCCCAAGTGTGCACTTGCATAATGCTTTTTGCCTAACCATCTGGAGAGGCTCAGTGCGTCATGGTTGTTTAGCAACTTAAGGTTTTCATGGTAGCTTTGAATATATTATACCAGTATCCTATTCTCAGCCTCAAATTGTTTGGGAAGGTTCTGTATCTGCATAAAATCTCCTTGCGTAAGTCCTGTTTACTCAGGATTTCCAACACAGATGAGGTTTTCTACAAGGCTACGTTGTTTATACTAAATAATGGGGTACAATTCCCCAAATTAATTATCTAGTTTATAGAGTTATTCCCCAACAATCAAATTAAGGGTGCAGCAAGCTGTAGTGCAGAGGCAGGAACAAGTGAGAAAATAAATTCTTTAGGTTTTTTCTTTTCTGAAGCCAGAATTCCCTAAAATAAATGCTCTTGGTTTGAAATGAGCAATGGAATATGGAACCACATTTATGCTAGAGAGGTAAAAGTATGCAGAAATGGCAAACTATACTTTTATTTGCAGGTATATCACAGTTTTAATGCAACTAGAGAGCTTTGTAATTTTGAGAATCTGCTGATACAGTGCTTTCAGCTCCTGCAGATCAATTCAGGACACAACTAAGACACATGGTCAAAGTCAGGTCCATAAAATTTCATTGCAAACAACTTGAATGGCATAGTTTCTCTGAACTCCAGGCCAGATAGTTATAATATAAAAATATTTTCTGGACAGAGAACCACACCAGGTTTTGATAGCAATACCTCAATTTGCTTCAGGAGACAGAAAGTTCTTAATAAATCTTTGGCCTAAATGAAAGCATAGTCAATTCACCCTTCAACTTTTTACCTTAAAAACCAATAATGAAGTAGGCTGAAAGCTGCTCCTAGATTTTTATAAATTTGCAAATCAAAGAGCACCTGTTTGTAAAGTGCTGCTTTGCTCAGCTACTTAAATAATGCAATCAATCCTAAATGACAAGCCAGTATTCCCAAATTTGCTGCACAGTAAGCAGACACTTGTCTTGCCAATGTTTGTAATAAGTAATCCTTGTAATTAGCAAAGACAAATGTAGTTAATATTAACTTTTACTCAGCATAAATATCACATCCATATGAAGTTATATAGGAGTAAGAATGTTTTAATGGTTTTAACTATTTTGTATAATACTAGCATCAATAAGGGCAACTTGGAACATAAATGACCTTTCGTTTTGACAAAATGAAAGCTGCAGTTCAAGCTACCATGACTTTCCAAAGAAATGAATCCATGTTAACATTCCTCAAAGGGGCATTTCATAATGGCCTTCATTTATACACTATCACAGAATGTTAGGGGTTGAAGGAGACCTCAAAGGATCGTCTAGTCCAACCCCCCCCCCGCCAGAGCAGGATCCTCTAGAGTAGGTCACACAGGTACATGTCTAGGCTGGTTTTGAATGTCTCCAGAGAAGGAGACTCCACAACCTCTCTGGGCAGCCTGTTCCCATGTTCTGTCACCCTCACAGTGAAAAAGGTTTTCCTTATGTTTACGTGGAACCTCCTATGCTCCAGCTTGCACCCGTTGCCCCTTGTCCTATCACTGGACATCACTGAGAAGAGCCTGGCTCTGTCCTCCTGACACCTGCCCTTTACGTATGTGTAAACGTTAATGATGTCACCCCCCCAGTCTCCTCCAAGCTAAAGAGATCCAGCTCCCTCAGCCTTTCCTCATAAGGGAGATGTTCCACTCCCTTAATCATCTTTGTGGCTCTGCGCTGGACTCTTTCAAGCAGTTCCCTGTCCTTCTTGAACTGAGGGGCCCAGAACTGGACATAGTATTTCAGATGTGGCTTCAACAGGGTAGAGTAGAGGGGGAGGAGAACCTCTCTTAACTTACTAACCACACCCCTTCTAATACATTCCAGGATGCCCTTGGCCTTCTTGGCCACAAGGGCACATTGCTGGCTCATGGTCATCCTTCTGTCCACCAGGACTCCCAGGTCCCTGTCCCCTACACTGCTCTCCAACAGGTCAGTCCCCAACCTGTACTGGTACATGGGGTTGTTCTTTCCCAGATGCAAGACTCTACACTTGCCCTTGTTATATTTCACTAGATTTATCCCCGCCCAACTCTCCAGCCTGTCCAGGTCTCGCTGAATGGCAGCACAACCCTCTGGTGTGTCAGCCACTCCTCCCAGTTCAGTGTCATCAGCGAACTTGCTGACAGTGCACTCTGTTCCCTCATCCAGGTTGCTGATGAACATATTGAATTGTACTGGTCCCAGTACTGACCCCTTTTGGACTCCACTAGATACAGGCCTCCAACTAGGCTCTGCCTCAATGACCACAACTCTCTGACTTCTGTCCTTCAACCAGTTCACAATCCATGACTTCCCCTTGGCAAAACCATGCTGACTGCTCCTAATGACCCTCTTATCCTTGATATGCCTAGAGACAGAACCGAGGATAAGTTGTTCCATCACCTTTCCAGGGATGGAGGTGAGACTGACTGGTCTCTTGTCACCCGCGTCCTCCTTCTTACCCTTTTTGTAGACTGGCGTGACATTTGCTATCCTCCAGTCCTCAGGCACCTCTCCTGTTCTCCACAATTTACCAAAGATGATGGAGAGTGGCCTAGCAATGACTTCCGCCAGCTCCCTCAGCACCCCTGGGTGCATCCCATCAAGACCCATCGATTTATGGATGTCCAGATTGCTTAACTGATCCCTAACCCAGTCCTCATCTACCAAAGCAAACTCCTCCTTTATCCTGACTTCCTCTGGGGCCTCAGGGGTCTGGGGCTCCTGAGGACAGTCTCCTGCAGTACAGACAAAGACAAGAAGGCATTCAGTAACTTCGCTTTCTTTGCATCATCTGTCACCAGGGCACCCACCTCATTCAGCAGTGGGCCTATATTGCCGCTAGTATTGGTTTTGTCTGCAATCTATTTGAAGAAGCCCTTTCTGTTGCCCTTGGCCTCTCTTGCAAGGTTTAATTCCAAGGAAGCCTTAGCTTTCCTAGTTGCCACCCTACATCCTCTGACAATAGTCTTATATTCCTCCCAAGTGGCCAGCCCCTCCTTCCATGATCTGTAAACTCTCTTCTTCCTCTTGAGTTTGCCAAGCAGTTCCCTCTTTAACCATGTGGGTCTCCTGGCTCCCTTTCTTGGTTTCCTACCTATTGGGATGCTCTGATCTTGAGCTTAGAAGAAGTGGTCCTTGAATGTTAGCCAACTATCTTGGGCCCCTTTACCTTCTAGCACCATGTCCCATGGGATTTCCCCTAACAGTTGCTTGAAAAGGCCAAAGTTGGCCCTGCTGAAGTCCAGGGCCATGATCTGGCTTGGTATTCTGTTCCTACTGCACAAGATCCTGAATTCCACCATCTCATGGTTGCTGCAGCCAAGGCTGCCCTCAACCTTCACTGCTTCAACCAGGCCCTCCTTGTTAGTGAGTAAAAGATCCAGCAGCGCTCCCCTTTTTGTTGGCTCATCCACCATTTGCATCAAGAAGTTATCAAATATCTGGGTAGTTAAAATCCCCCATGAGAACCAGGGCCTGTAATTGCGAGGCTGCTTTCAGCCCCCTGTAGAAGGCCTCATCAACTTCCTCATCTTGATCAGGTGGCCTATGACAGACACCCACAACAGTATCACCCATGCTAGCCCGCCCCTTAATTCACACCCACAAACTCTCAACTCATTCCTCATCCGTCCCTGGACAGAACTCAATACATTCTAGTTGTTCTCCCATGTAAACAGCAACTCCACCACCTCACCTTGTTGCCCTCTCTTTCCTAAAAAGAACATAGCATCCATGACCACATTCCAGTCACAGGAGCTGTCCCACCATGTCTATGTAATTGCCACCAGACCATAACCCCTTGGCCGCACACAGATTTCTAACTCCTCCCGCTTATTCCCCATACTGCATGCATTGGTGTATAAGCATTTCAGAGACGGAGTTGAGCACTTAGTTTTCACTCTTAAGGAGTGGTAGGCCCTCTAATTCCCAAAAATGCTAGCACACTGCCCCACAAATGCTAGGCTACTACACCCAGGAGCCCCACTAGCTTCTCCAGTTATATCTCCCCCTTCATTATCTGTGACAAAAATACCGTTTCTGGAATAAGAAGCATTTTTTTGCCCTTAGTTTACTTTCAGTGTAAGTAAAAATACTTACACTGTTCAAAATTACTAAAGTATCTTCTACAGCAATTTCACTGTTACTGCACAAATTGTAAATTATGTTTTCTGAATTATGGATAGAATTTTTAAAAGGCTTCCATTTTTACAGTCTTGTGAAAGGACAATGAAAACTATAAAAAAACAGGATTACTATTTCAGCATTTAAAATCTACACAAAGTAATTCAAACAAATGTTACGACATTTAAGATAATGAAACCCTTCATTTATGCCAGTGTGTCCTACTTCACATATAAGGAGTCAGAACAGATGTCCAAATACTGTAATGCCAGAAGAAAGTTAGGGCATATCTTGATTAATACTCTCGGAGCAGTCCGTGGTGTCTCTTTAAAACTGGCATGCGTTACTTCAAAACATCTATTCAAAATCCATTCTAGGAAACACAGCTAGACAAAGTGTTCCCAAGACAAAAGGAAAACAATAAAGCTTTGTATAACCCTTTTAGCAATGTAAGCTGCATATTATCGACAGACCATTCATTGCAATCAACAAATGATTAATTGCAAATTTGTTGCTAAATTGACCACAAAAAAAGACAAGCTTCAGGGTACTGTTAAAGAGGAAAAACTTATGTTAAAAATGATTGGAGACTTTTTGTAGTGAATTAATTCTAATCAATACTCTTGTTGACTACACGGTAGAATAATGACTTCCTTAAATAGCATATGTACCCATTATTGTAGACATTCAAATTAATATTTAACCTAATGCCTTGCGCTTTTTTTCTCCTTTTGAAACAGCATTTTTCTAATTTCACTTTTAAGAACTACAGTCTACTATCAGCTGCAACATAAACCAGATTTTTGTAATGTCCAATATCAATCATCTTGTGAGGCATCATATATAAGTAACGAAAGTTTCTAATACAAAAGTAATTATGTTTATTTAGACTCTTCACATTACATTCTTCTTTTTAATTACTCTTGGAATGGATTAAGTATTAGATGCCTTCAAGCATATATCTACCTTACAAAATCCTGACAATTCGGTAATCTTTCACTTCTGAACAAAGGTGTGATTTCAGATTTTCCTGGCTGTGCCATTTTCCTCCTATTGTAGATGCAGTCATATAACTAGAAGTTAATCTTTTAATGACACAGATAATTTGATCCCTGCGAGGGTCAATATGCTACTGCAAAAGAGATAGGATTTGTTAGTGTTTTTTAGGTGTTCTTTTTTATTTTTGGCATGTCAATGTTGAAAAGTGCTTTGCTTCTTGCATTTGGTCCTCAAATTTCTGTTCAAGAAAAGCATTCCCATTGATTTGCAAACACTGCAATTGATAAAGAAATAATTTAATTATTGAACTATATTCACAACTAAGGCCCAACTTACAGTTTTGACTATGGGCTGATCCTTATGTGTAAAAGTCTTGCATTAATTAAAACTTTTTAGGAAGCAAATTTATTTTAAATGGGGGGTATGCTGAAATGCAGAGCTGAATTATTTTTATTCTTTTGTATTTATTCATTGTAAAATTACAGAAAGATTTGTGTATATATATAAATGGAATAGTTTATATTATGGTTTTGGGGTTGTTTTATTTTTTTTGGGGAAAAAAAAAATAAAAAAAATCCCAGGCACTAGAAATATTTTTCTTCTACTTCACAGCTACCCCTGCAGTGCATATTTTTAGAAAAACAACCAAACCTATAAATAAAAAAGGAACAAATCTAAAAAGATTCAAGTTTCTCTGATTCCAAAGCAAATGATAAATTTCTCTAAAAAGCAGAGACAGACAAGCTACAGACACAGAACAGAGCTGGAAGTCAAGCTGTTGACAAACTGATAGAATTTTTTACATGTCTATGTAGGACAAATTTTGTCTTTGTTAAGATTTCTGCTTTAAAGATGTCTGAAATATTGTTTTCTTTGACGAAGTTAGATTACATAAAGAATCCACAATACCTAGCTTTCAGAGGCAAAGAGTAGAACCCAAACCCCAGAACTATACTCAAAAGCTCCATATAATGAGGTACTTCAAAATTTGATTCAAAATCCAGTATGTTTTAGAATTCAAATATATCTGGCCATACCACTATGTTGTCTTCACTGAAGCCTTCAGCAAAGGTTTCTCCACTCAGTATCCAGAGATCTGCAAGGAGGTACTAATGTCTCTCATTTCTTTTGGGGTGAAAAGTGGATTCTTGAGGCAAAATTCAAAAAGGCAATCATGAAGTGGTATTTCCTCAAAATACTCTCTCAGCCTCCAAAAGTCTCAGAAACAGGACTGACAGAAACAAACTATATTTCAACAAAAAGCAAATGCAAAGACTTGCATCTGGGGTGGGATTATGCAACAATACAAGCTGGTGCTGACTGTTTGGGAAGCAGATCTGCAGAAAAGGATCCAGGACTCCTTGATGACAGTAAGTTGAACATAAGTCACCAGTGTGCCCCTGCAGCAAAGATGGCCAGCACCATCTTGGGCTCTATCTGCATCCACCATGTTCAGGGTAGTGAACATTTCCCTCTGTTCAGCATTTGTGAAACCATATTTGGAGTACTGTTTACTTTTGGGCTCTCCATTACTAGAAACACATGGACATCTAGCAGAGGGCCATCAGGCTGCTCAGGAGCTCTAGCACATGCCCCTTGAGTAGAGGCTGAAGTAACTTGTTCAGCCTCAAAGAAAGCTGCTAATGGGAGACTTTATTGTTGTCTACAGCTCCCTGATCAGAAGATGTAGAAAAGACAGCCAGCCTCTTGTCAGAGGTGCACAATAATAGCATGAAAGACAACAAGACACAAGCCAAATACTGCACAGACAGGTAGTGGAACCTTCATTCTTGGAGGTGTTCAAGATTCAGTTACAGAAGTCCCTGAGCAAACTGATCTGATTAGACTTGCTTGCAGTAGGACTTTAGTTTAGAGGATCTTTTCTATGAATAGAGGATTTCTTCTATGAATTTCATGTTCTCTTGAGCCCATGCACTGCAAACATGCTTGGAAGAGTTCTGCAGTTTAATTACATGCTGTATGTATAGACAAATGCTTCCTTTGGCTTGCCATGAAGCTGGAACATAATACCCTCATTTAATGCCTTTTAGTTTTAATACTAGAAGAAACAGCAAACAAATTCACCACCCACCCCCTGCTTCTCACTCAGGACTATATAGAACCTATAATCTTTGCTGTGTTTTCTATACCAAAGAATTTTGGCCAAAGTAACTTTTCTCCTTATGGAAGCTATTCCCTATCTTTGATAATTCTTCTTGCCTTTCATTAAATCTTCCACTTTGATAACAGTATTTGTGAAATGAGAGAACCAAAGTGGTACACACTAATTCAAGAGGAAGGCACATCTCAGGCATAACAGCAATCTCTATTTTTGTCTTTATTACTTTCTTAATAAGAGAATAGTGCTGCTGCTGCAACCTTTCATACAATAAGCTGAAGCCTGGAACAGTCACTCAAGGAACAGAAGATCCAGCTTCAGAAATGATTCATGAACTATATGATAGGACTATAGGACATCTATTTTTTATTAAATAAAGAGATATAAACAGCAACAACACGTCACAAAAATTAAAACATCCATATGACAAAGTATCCTCCATTTGGTATAATAATGATTTCAAAATTAGCCTTTAAACTGTATCTTCATAAATAATATTTTTAGTAGGGGTTTTTATTTATTTGTTTATTTTTAATAGGAGTTCTTTGTAATTCTGATACGTAAACTAAAAAACTGACATGCTATGTGAACTGAGTAGCCTCTTTGGAATCCAGCTGGCTTGGCTGTATGCCTTTCTAATGGTAATGAAGTCACACAGCTGCTAGGACAATCAGCTGGAGTTCAGATCATCACTAGCTAAATGGATATCCACTGACTGGCTTCTTATCAGGTCTCATTAAAGTTCAGTGTTAACAAACTGTAGGGTTACGAAGGTTTACATGGTTACAGCAAAGTGCCTTTTAAAAATGAACTTGTTGGAGCTGAAAAAAAATCTATCCTTTTTCTGCCTATAAATGTTACTTTGTGCTGGTCAACCCAAGAAACGTCCAATCCTACTCCCAGTGAAGTGAAAGGAAAGTCCCCATTCATTTGCATGGAAGTAAAACAAGTCAGTTCCCAATGTTTCGGGGATTTTTGAAGAATACTGCTATTCAGATTGCTTTAGAATGCCTCAACTAAAGGGTCACTAAGTATTCAGCTATGTCCAATTTGCAAGTTAGAATGCAGAGCACACTGGACCTGTGAGAATTTACGAACGTTTACTTTGCCCATCAAATTGCTGGTATGTTCATGCCACATAAAATGGTGAAGTTTCACCATTTCCACAGAAGGACAATTTTATATGATGAAATTACAACTAGATGTAAAATACTCTTTTTTTAGCCTATCAGTACTACACAACCTTCTGTGTAAACACAATAGATTTCAGTATTAACTGTCTTCCCTGTAGATAAATTGAAAAGACATGAAAATTTTAATTAAATTAATAGATATCTTTTTTGTCTCTATATTTTTTGTCATCTGTCTTTCCCCAAACAAAATTTGAATTATTACACCTTATTAGAACAGGAAACATGCAATGGTGCTTGATTGAGATACTAAAATGGAAGAAAAAGTTTTATCAGCCTAATGTGAATGTGTAGTGACAGAACTTCAAAAGCATTCTCCTCATTCTTCAAAACTGATCCAACCCTTAGACAAAATTTCAGCTGTTATGAGTAATGGAATCAAATGGTTTCAATCACGGGAACAAGTATTAACTGCTCTACTAGTGAAAATTTCAGTGAGAAATAACAATGGTTGAACAACTGACCCTCTTTTAAATTAAGGAGAAAATTTTTTTACAGACATTCAGATGGTTGGGGTTTTGGTCATCAGCTTTATGTGTCCCCTCACAACATAGGAGCTGCTCAATATAAAATTTATAAATAATTTAAAAGGACATTATAGTCCTTCTATATAAGGACTTTATCTTACCTTTATCTTATCTTTGTAGTGATTGATGCAAAAAAGAAAAAATACACCAAATTACATATTACCCAAATTACCTGTGATCCAAACAGTTCTGACTTTTGATCTCTTTACTTTCCTTTTTAAGGTGTACCCAGCTCCTTCCCATTGGGTTTCCTTTAAGAATCAAAAGCTAGTCAGTATTACTTATGTGAAACTCAGATGAAGGGCTTTGGCAACACCTCCAGATTATAATCAGCAAAATATCATACCTCCCACTAACCAATATATGGAAACTCACCCACGTAAATGATATCATCCTGATTCAACTAAGCATGCTCAAACTGAGCAGTGACATTCATGCACAGGGAGAAGTCCATAGAAGCAAAATAATAATACTCCTACAGCTAATTACACTCAAAGATAAACCGGTAAGTAATTTCTTTAAACTTGCACATAATCTGAATTTGACATTGTAGAACAAAAAATATTATTCTAGTTTTGATTTTTAAATTATTTTAGTGGCTATGAAAACTGGCAAGATGACAGCTTTTTCTACATAAAGTCCTATACTTATCCACTGACCTTACGTTTCCTTGCCAATATCCTTTGGCTTTTACCTACAGGAGCTACTTCTGCTGGCAAGCAATAAGTTCACTTCCATGGTTCACAGTTGAGGCTGTCAACGAATGTGCCAACTGTATGACATGGATATCTATTCAATTGAGAAGACTCAGCAGAATTTTTCTATAGGTTGTATAAATGTCACTTGGTGATAACTTTTGGTTACCATATATCCCAGCTGACTTCAAATAGCTGATTGAGAAAGGAGAAGTTCTGTAAACTATTCCTTCTGTCAGAAACTTATCCCAGAAACCAATCAACCAACCACATGTAGCAACTCTCAGTTGACCTGATTTTGTCCACTAGCAAGCACACAATTTACCATAATATACAGCTCCAACTTAAACCCCACTAACTTATGTGAACTTTTGATTAGCTTTCACCGACTTAAAAGGAACAAGAATTTTTCAGATGGAAAATAAGTAGTTTCAACTGAATTGACACGTACTCTGTTTTCCCCTCTTTGGATTTAGAAAACGTAGCTCTGTTACCAAAAAAAAGAGTTAGGATGAGCACATGATCTTTTTCTACTTCTGATCACTGCAGTATACAGGTATGTCCACAGGATATAACAAAGTGTTAAAGTGGTGTCCAAAAGAGAGAGACTTCATACAAAATAGGAGCCACTTGCTGTGTTTTGCAGTGTAACCATCGAGAGCAATTGCTCTTGGCACAGGTCTAACCAATTTGTGAGCAGGCAAAATGCCATCTGAACAGATGGCATAAGGTACACTGCCAAATAGCCATGTATGTGCATGGGCTGTGGGTAGTAATGGCATGATTCCCAGCCATGAAGGTCTAAACAGTTGTCCATCCTGATCTTACAAGCTCCTGTTTATAGTGAATTGTCATCAATAATCCAGCTTTGTACTAAATTATCTTTCAAATAAAAAATGTTCCTAGAGCTGAAAATGGCAGATATTTGAGTTTCAAAAGAACTCCTGTGTTCCTTTCTTTCTTACTTCATTAACAACTGAAAAAAAAAAAAAAAAGTGCAGATATGAAAATGGGCCTCAGCTTCCCAGAACCATTCAACTTGTTGCTTGCTGCTGTGGTAATACCGTGCAGCCAAACATCATGATCTGAAGGGGAAAGAATTAGCTTTTGAGTAAGGGAGTGCCTGTGCTGCAAAACTGCACATTGATTGTGTCAACATTCTCCTCTTTCTTCTTGTTCCCAGATTATACAACTGTTCCCATGGAATAAAAGCACAAAGCGTTCTTCTAATCTGGAGATTCACCGGAATTATTCAAAGCACTACGAACACCCATTGCTGGGTATGATCAACTGTACCTGGAGCTTTACAAACCTTATCTGTCCCCATAACCACAGAACAATAAAACAGCTCTAATTCAGCTTTGCCTGGCATCTCTACAGTGTGTCTCAAATACTTCTGAAGATCCAAAGCAACAATTTTGCCTAGACAAATTTCATTTAAATTCTTTGGTACTCTATCACAGATAATAATTATTAACCAGCTATTTTTTCACCAGAATTAATTCCTTGTCTGCTTACAAACTGCTCCAAGACAGATTAAAGTATCTTTGTGCCCATTAGTTACTTGAAATTGTTTTCCTTGTCATTTAAGTGATTGGTTCTTATCTTTAAATCTTCACAGGTTTTCATTTTGTACATTTAGCAGTTCAAGCTGAGTTGGTTGTTGACTGTACACAAAGGTTACCAATGATAATTTTTGTGTCCTCTGTTTGGATGAACAGTAATTCTTACAATCAGGATTTTGACACAAACTTTTGTAATTTCAAGTTCCAAATGAAATCTTGCAAATATTTTTTTTTTTCCTCTTAAAAATGCTCCAGGCTAGTAAGTTTACATCCATGCAACACAAATCTTACCTTCCTTTGTAACTTATAATTTTTATCTTTCTGAATGTTGGGGAAAAAGATCCACAAATAAAAGACAGACATCATGCTCTAAACAGAAGTGAACAGGAACAACAACAAAAAAAAGAAGCTCACTTATTTTCCCAAACCAATTTCTGATGCTTAAACTTTATTTTTAGGCAACAATATTGGATTCTGTATCAGCATTGACCCAAATGTACAAGATCTTTTTGCTTACATAAAACATAATAGTATAACTTTTTAGGGAAAATGTTGCCAGCTGCAATTTAATTAGTTTTACCAAATGATCCATCCTTAAGAATTCACCAGCATAGATAAGTTGACCTTGTGCAGATAACTTGGGCTGATTCAATAGTGTATCTACCAATGTTCAATACAATGCACAGAAGACCATCAACTATAGTCTCTTAAGACGTTTCTTGATGGATGCTTACTGCAGATGTCAAACAATCTGGCAAACAAGAAGACAAATTTGGTGCAAACAACAAAAAGCTTACTACTGATTTCAACAGAATCACAAAATGGCCTCTAACCATATTACAAATTCCAGATTATCAAGTTTCATATAAAAGGAAATCATAATGAATTGTAGGAACATTTGTGGAGAAAAAGCTGTGTGATTATAGGTTACCTTTAGCAGTTGTCTATTGTTTGACTCGTGCAAGGAACTGGCAGAAAGAGAGCATTTTGCTTGAAATAGAAAACAAAAGTCAGGAAAAAAAAAGCAGTGTAATCTCAAACAAAGCTGTAATTGCCAAGAGCCTGTTAAATTAGCTCTCTGTTTTTGCAGTATGTCTTGAACACATTGAACATTTTAACCTTACAGGTAGAACCTGTCTATTCTTAAAGTGATTTAGCCATAAAACAGTATGTAAAACAGGCTAGCAGAGATGAAACTTAACTGAGCAAAACATATTTTTGCCCACAGATCTAAAAGTTTCAAGTAGTTTTCAATAAACCATGTATGTACAGTTGGTTAAAACTCTTCTTCCCACTATACCTTGTAAAATAAATTTGGCTTAGTAAGTGGCATCAGAAACATTGCCTGGATTGTTAAACTGATCAGGCACACAAAAAAGAACAAATTACATATATATATGTAGACAACAGGGATGTTGCGTGTTGAGCAGAGGGATAAATATTTGGTGATGGAATTCATTATTTCACTATAATGCTTACTATAGCTGTGAAAGTAAAAGTCTTTCAAATTTCCTGTTTGTCTAGGGCAGCTGTGACAACAGCAGATTTTGTAATATGGTTCAGGAATAAATAAAAAAAAAAAAGGCACATTTCTCATAAATTTGCCGTATTTAGTCCTGGAAGCCATGATGGATTTGACATTATGAGATGAAAATGGAAGGTCTGTCCTATACAGGAAGAGCATGAAAAAACAGATTGATGAATGACACTGTTCTTTTCAGGCTTATCAAGGAAGACCTGCAAACAGCAGCACTGATCAAAATGGGAAAGAGAAACATTCAGTATGAGGCATACCACAAGAAAACTCCAAATGACAGTAACTTGTTTCTGAAGGAAAGACCAAAAGCTGAAGACCAAAAAGTAGGACTATTAAAAAAACCCCACAGACATTTTGGAGAACAAGTGTTGAAGAATGTGAACTATGAAGATGTCAGGAAAGAATTTAAATAGTCATTGTCACGTTAAAGCTGGCAAGAGGTAGAAGGTTGAAGACATTAAGATAAAAATAAAAATCACTCTTTATATGAGAATATTATGCCAATGATGTATTCAACAAAGAAGATAAAAAACTATATGGATGAATGAACTTTAAGAAACTGTTATTCAAGCAGCAGAACTAAGGAAATCTGGTTTCTTATTGATGCATATCTGTTACGTTTACACACCTATCTGTTACGCTTACGTACTTTTAATTCTCAAGACAAACCTGCTGATCAAGAGACTGTGCCTCCTTGTAGCTATTGCAAAACTAAACGTATGATAGTTAATGCACTACTGCTATGAACTACATTGACAGCTGAATTCTGTCTGCTTTTCTTTCAAAATCAGCTTCTCTCCTACACCAGCTACTGATTTTCACAAGTTACTGAGAACTTCACATCTCTAACATTGTTGGAATCAGGCTGATGCTCACACAGATATACAATATGGTCATGCACATTTATTTTGTTAGGGAATGTGTTTAGAATCAGTGAAGCTGCAAAGATGGCTGAGGCCAGAATACAGGAAAGGAGTGAAGGAGTTATATTCCAGAGGTATATGTCCTGAGCTTATCCAAGAGTAGAGAATGATGCTGGGCACTATTCCTTTTCCAGTGTTGAATCTAAATGGGGAAACACGATAAGGAATTGGAACTGATAAGCCAGGAAAAAATTCAACTACTACATGTCTTCCTATAATAATAATGAATCAACATAACCCTCATGTTTGTGTATGGTGTTTGGCAAAACCACATTCTTACTGAGTCTTAAAACTAAAGCAGCAGCTTCTACCAAAAAGTGGATTGTCAATTTCTATGCTGAAATCCAAGATGCACTTACAGTGAAGGGCAGGTTGTTTTATGGTCATTTAGCACCTTTTGGGAGTTAGAAAGTACGAGTATGTCTTTGTGACATTGCTCAAGTCACTTACTGAGAAACTGTCAACTAAAAAAAAGTAATTCATACACTTCTGCCTCACAATGACTTAGCTCCTTTTATTACGATTTGTCTGGTATTAGTATGCATAATCTACTACCATTAAGACATATATGAAAAATAATGTTCTTCATTTTCCATTTTGCCAATATAGTGAACTTCTGAAGTCTTGTCCTGTATTTTAGTATTTACTTGTATAATTCTTGTTGTTAGGTATGAGTATGTTAACACAGTGATGGAAGAGAGTAAAGTTAATAAATACTTAAAAAAAATAAAAGCATTTATCTTCCACAGTACTTAAAAAAATACTGTAGGAGATTTCAGTAGAGGTTTAATCATTGAGACCACATTAACACCAGTGTTTCAAATTGCCCAGATTTGGATTTAGCTGCACATTTTTTCTATTCTGAATCTGACTTTATCCATTCATAGCGAGTGGACAATTACCTACTTACCTCAAAGAGATAATATGAAAAAGATATGTTAAATTATTGAAAGGTAGGAAAAAATACTATTCTGTTACAATCCCTACATACAGATAACAAAGTTTATATAATCTCAAGAGTGGCACCTCGTCCCAGCTCTAAAACATAGTGACTTACTTTACTTATGTCAAATGGGCAATTTTGAAATATCTGCTAGGTTCATTCACACCAAGAATACAGTGTATCAACTCCAGTTCACTGATGGAAATGTGGCAGTAAATTGCAACCTCAGTTCTCAAGGGCTGGAAAAACAATTAAAAAAAACGTATCTCTTGCAGCACAGAAAGTCATCACCACATTCCTAGGGAGCTCGGCCAATACTGGGCAAAAAGCACTTGTGAGATGCATCCAAATTGGAATCTACAATTTGAATCAACCTACAATATAATTAGAAAAGTCCTCCACACCACAGCTAAGGCATAACATTTTTTTAATAATATATCTCAGTGACCCTTCTCAGAATCCCTTTGGAATCTTATGTCCAAAGCATGGCAATAAAAGGGTTATTTAAGTATCTTAAGCATCTGCTTTTGTGATTAGTATTTGAAAGGAGATGAGTGCTTCTCTTGCGAGGCACAAAATGACATGGAATATAACAGGTACTGTTAATGACAGTATATTAATGTTTAATAACGCAGAGTGATTAACACTGGGTCTGTACTTTATTATTCTATCTTCCACATATATCAGAATGGCTTGAATACCTTTTGGCATTATATTTAATTAAAAGAAAAAGTTAATTTTTCTCATTCACATCAGGTATAAGAGTTATTACTTATGATTATGCCTACAATGACTTTCTTTGTTTAATTGATTGCTTACAGTGAGAATGAATACAATTTTATTTTGAGTTCTTTTTTTTACAAATTGTACAAAATTACTCTACCACCACTCTACCACCATCCTAATTGATTGAACGTTGTTTAAGATAAATAAAGCAGGGGTTTTTTTCCTGCACCAAAGTTGCTCAGCAACGAACTGCAGTTGCAAAAATTCCCAAGTGATTTACGAGCATATCACTCATACATTTTCCAATATACATGGGCTTTCTAAAATGACGTTAAGATCTTTTGTCCTGCAGACCCTGCTTTCAACTTCTTTGAAAAATCTCAGCAGGTGAATTTTATCTAATAATACCTTTATTTAATAAAAACAAAACAAAAACCCCTCAAACTTAAAACCTCATGAAAATAAATATTTTTTCAATGAATTTCATACCCAACAAAACTGACATAAGCAAGGCCTTAAAAGGGAGCTGCTTAATACACTTTAGATCAATTCACAAAATCTCTCACTAATCCCAAGCTAAAATTAACCTGTCATATTCACACAATAGTTTTGCTAAATATTCCAAATATGACCAGAAAGAAATAAACAATTTGACTTCAAGTCACTCTTAGAGCTTAGAAACACTGACACTGCCTAGTACATCAGCCTTCTGTATCTCTGTAACTCCCTGGTAGCACAGCAGTTTCTAAAAAGGGTATAATTAGACATAGAACCTTAAATAAGTTTTTCTGAAAATCTCAATACAGCAACTGAAAATAAGAAAGTTTTCCTAGACTGTAATCTAATCTTACCTGTGTTTCTTCAAACAAATTCACTACAGAACACGATTTACTGAATACTTAGGTGCTTTTAAACTCATCTGAGGCATGGAGTTCTATAAAATGGGAATACTATTCTCTTCTATGAAAACATACACTGTGAAATTATACACATTTGCAACCATATTTTCGGCAAGGAAAGCCATATAAAAGTCTATAAACAAACAACACTAAATCCCATTTATTCAGTGAATACTTGCCCACACTAGATTGCAACTCTGTTTTAAAAAATATGTTTGGAAGATCAAGGGATAAAAGCCCATATGTTTATCTGCTATACAAGAATGTGCAGAGAGGAATAAATTAGTTTAAGACATTCAAAATGGTACAAGGACCGATTTAGCTGATGTAAAGTCCCCTGCTCTATGTAGTTGAAGGTGATAGAGCATGGGTAGATTCAGGTAATGAAAAAAAGAGCTACGAATCCTTGCCAATCATTTGCAAAACTCTCATCTGATGTGTATCTGTGATTCACCTACTGCCACCTTTGAGGCTTAAGCAAGTTGTCTTTCCTAGGTATTGTGACATCCTGTATCTGTGATTTCCCCCCTTTTTTTAAAGGTATGGTACTCTCTGCTCCTATCCACTCAGTTGTCCCTGCTGTCTCCTCAAGCTCTTTCCCGGCACCCAGATTCCTCACAGTGTTTAAGTGGACAGTGAAGTAATTTCTGCCTTGAGGAAGATCATGCAGAAATAAAGCAGTGAAAAATCCTGAAGAATCAACAAAGCAAGAGAAGTGAAGAAAGGTTCATTTCCTTTCCACCATTCACGATCTTGCTGCTTTTTTCAGGTCTGTTTCTAGCACTGAGTCCAATTTCACACGGCCTAGAAGAGTTTATGAACCTGTGTTGAACCTCACCTTGCCTAGCTGAATGCTGCTACTGAAACCAAAAGAAATTGCTACTGACATACATCAACCATTCAGTTCTTCATTTGCTGTTGAAATAAACAAGGCAGCTCAAAGCCACACCTGCTTGCATTTTAACACTGGAACAAATCCCTACAGCTCAAAAGTGCTTTTTGAAGGGGGCAAGAGAAGAATATAGGTCTTCCTATATACTTCTACCTTTAATCTGCCTATAAGGACTATTTTTTCACTAAGTTGCTCATTCTTAGGACTATTCCTTTTTCTAAAAATAAATATACCATGATAACAAAGATTTTACTCATGGAGTTTCAGCAAGACTATATCTTACACTTTTCAAGCATAAGGAAAAGCAATGAAGAAAAGTTGAAGTTCTTACGATCCCTCTTGCAACATGTTTAGATATGTAGATTATTATTTTGCAGATCCACCAGCAGTTTATCCTCAGCTGAAGTTTTACTGCAGCACAACACGGAACTATAAAGAAATTTAATCCTCCCTGCATTACTGTTTTCATAAAGAAACCAGTTGTTAAATTTATTGTTATTGTTGCAGTTTAATGTTTCTTTATTTGCCTGTAACAGACCAACCAGATCTTGATCTCTGACCTCATGCAAACTAATACAGCTAAACCATATCATGTCAATACTTATACATTTTCAGCAATTATAAGCATCTACATCTGTAGAGATATTTTTATAAAAATCACAGTACTGAAGAGAGAAATATAAATTTCAAATAGAAGAAATCTAGCTACATTTTCTTAACAACCTGGTAATACAAGAAAAGGTTTGTTTTTACCATAATTCTACTTTAAAATCTAAATCAAATGAAAAAAAAAACAAACCCAAAACCAACCAACCAACCAACAGATCAATGGGATTAAAATAATAATACTTAAAATAAAATGAGTCCTCAGCCCCCAGGGGCCCAGGTTACCTTTCTTGCAACACTACTTCTACAGACATGGTTAAATATTTCTAGTAGACTTGTGCAAAACCAAGCACTGATGTAGACTTTCTTTCTGAAACAGATCAACAATCCTTTCATCCAGCTTCTACCCATTCTTCTGAAAAGAGAAAAATAGTTTTAAAAAAGGCACCAAGTAACTTCTCTGCGCCCACCCCGATCCGAGTAGGGCAGATTTATCTAAAACTTCAATAGTGCTTCTTTTAATTTGGATGTCAATTTATTTGCCCATTCTAGGAAATGAAGACATCAGGGAAATAAGAAAGTCGATATGGATACATGCTTGCAATTTTGCATTTGTTAAAAATCTGTCCAGTAAAGGTTTGACTGGCATCTGCTGAAAAGGAGTGTGAATTATAAAAAAAATATTTGTTTTAAAAGAGAACACTTCAGAAAACATTTAGAAAAAAATGAGTATGCAGACATTAAACATAAATTTCAACTGAAAAATCAGGAAATCTAGTGGTCACAAGTATAGTTTTCCAAAAATAAATGAAAAACCGCAGGCACTTGGACACTGCAGCACCATGAAGTTTATGCTTCTGTAGACATTCATCCATCCATCCATCCATCCATCCATCCATCCATCCATCCATCCATCCATCCCTCCATCCATCCGATTACAACTAGAGAGAATGCAAAGATATCTTTTTTCTCTGCATTGTTTCTACTGCCTGTAACTCACACCTCCCCTGGTTCTCAAGGCATCCTTATCTTGTGGAGCCTGACACAGTTACACAGCTCTAAGCAGACAGTTATGCATTCAACTACTTTACCCAATCAGAACATTCCAATTTCCAAAAGCATCTTATAATCAGATTATACCATGCTGACATTTATATACAAATTATAGTGTTTCCATGTATCATAACCCTTTTAATCGTGAACAGCTTTAGTAGAATTCTCTGTGGAAGACAGCTTTGATAGAAAATCGTTTCTGTCCTCCCAGTTAATTACTGATTTTTTTTCCCACCAATTAGAAACTTGAACTCAATCCCACAGATTTATAATTTACAATCAGTAGCCAATGCATACAAATTACTCTTGCTTCTCTTTTAAACAAGACTAAAAGTTCAATTTATTAAATGTTAAATCATATGAAATATCCACAGTAAAATGCTGTGTAGTAAAACCTTCTCTGGCTACTGGAGAATACAGAATAGTTATTTATTTTAACTAATCAATCTTAAAAGCTACTAGAGGCTTTTCTACACTCAGCATATGTGTCTGCACTCTAACCTACTAGATTTGTATTGCCAATTTAGACTCTTAATCAATTTAAATATATATATTTAAAATCACTAGGATAAATGATACAAGTGAAACAGAAAATGTAGATTGGAAAAGGATGATTAACCTGACAAAAAACCCCAGCCAGCAAGGCAAAGAGAGAAACATTAATGTAGACTTCCTGTTCTAGTAATGCAGCCACTGAATCATAGTAGACTGAGGTTTCAAAATTTACCCAAGTTCCAAGGAAATTGCATTTCTCTGCATTTATTTCCCACCTTCACTCCCCTTCCCACCTGACCCTCCCGTTGTACTAGACAGGCTTCATACTGGATGATTTGAAATTAAGCAAATAGTGACAAACCACCACTACTTGCGACTGTGATCAGAGACAGACCACACATGTATGAATGTTCCCAAAGTCCAACAGTGCTAATGAGTGTAGAATTCTTGTATTTTCCTGAAAGCCTCTTTAGCAGAGTTTATGAAAGCCTATGTCAGCAGATGTTACAACTGTATTGGTGAAGTCTCTTTTCTGTTGAATACATCAGAATATATAGCCATACCAATCACTGGGCAATACTGCCTTCAGAACATCCAACTTAAGACATTGTAGAGCATTTCAGCAGTTTGCTTATTTGCCAAATAACATACTATAAATTACAATTAACTGTTAAAAACTCTTGATTAGATTAATAGAGTGCTTTGAAGCAATTGTGAAGAAATGTGACAACATATACAGGAAGTGTCTTATGTCTGATGGAAAAAATACTGCAAGAGATTATAACATTAGAATTAACTTTAGCTCTGCACTTTACAGATTTGCCCTCAATAACATCAACAAATAGCTTACTTATAAGTTAAAAAGAAACATCCAGTGCTGTAACTTGAACCTCTGTTGCTTAGATTCAAATCGATTTAGTGCTACTGATTAAAAGAAAAATTTCTAGTGGTTACAAATAAGAATTGGGGTTTTTTGGCATTATTTTCAGAATGAAGTCCATCCTAAAAATAGCCAAGTAACACATTCAGTCCAGTAATCTTTTCAATAACTTACTGCAATGTATTCCTCACCCTGCTTGGAGAAGAACTGCTCACTTTTCTGCTTCAGACTACTGCTAGTAATATGGCAGAAGGTGCTCTTGAGAATCAAATGAAGACTGTTACTAAAAATATTCATATCCAATTGATGGCTCAACCAATTTTTCTGATCCTTACAGAGAAATCTCCTCTCACTCAGGTTTCTGTTTTCAATTACACTAGACTGTGATTGTAAGAAAAGACAAACACTTTGCAGCTTAGTTTAGCTTAATAACAACTTTAAGAAGAAAATTGCCTGTGATGTAGAACAGTAGGTTGTAAAAGTTTTCATAGCAGTAAAAGTATTGTAAACACAAGTACCCACACACTTCAGTAAATGTAAAGTAAGTGTGAAGCTAATCTAGAGAAAATAATCTTTATATATACCAGGTATGCATCTGATATATGTTTCCAGACCAATTATTTTACCTCAACACCTACACATTCAATCCTTATCAACAAAACCAGTAAAGTTTAGGAAATCTCTCAAAAGTGTTTTCTAATAATTGTCCTGTATCTTTTTGACTACACAAGTGTGAGTGATTCATTCGAAGCCTACTCTGGTCTGTATATTTGGGTCGTTAAATATACAACATTCAACGTTGGCGGAATTAATGATCAAAAATCCCTATGCATTAAGTGAATAGTAATTTTATCCCTACAGCTGTATTGAAAAAATATTATTATTTCCATTGAAACACTGTTTTTCTCATAAATTAGTCATACAACACATTTATTTTAATTTATTTATGCTTATTCTTATTTGTTTCTTTTCAACCCATCATTAGAAAAAAAAGAGGTTCAGTCCTGAGAATGCACTGAATAAACAAACATGTCATGAACTAGATAGCCAAATACTAACATGCTCAAACTTAATGAAGTAAGCATTCAGAAAAGTTATTTGTACATCATAATTTGTCCATACAAACAAATAATCAGGATCGTATCTATTTCTGCTTAAAAGAGACATAGAATCTCATGAGCTCTCAGTAATATTGCAGTTGCAGCTTCTTTTTAAAGCAAGTTCTTTACGGTTTTATGTTGTTTGTTTTTTCCCCTCTATTAGGAATTCGCTGTCAGAGGAAACCACCAGAAATATAAATGAGTCTAAGTAGTCAAAATACTACCTCAGATGTGCTTACTAAATGGTGTTGCTTGTTGTTTCTCTTTGGTTTTGTTTTTTTTTTGTTTTTTGTTTGTTTTTTGTTTTGTGTGTGTGTGTGTTTTCAGTTGTGTTTTGTTTTTTTTTTAATAAAACAATAACTGTGGTAATGGGAACACTAATGGGTTCCTCAACCAATACTTTTACCTAAAATCTGAAAGGCTCTGTGTGGACTCTATTAAGGCCTACAGGAACACTCTGACTTTAATAGGGCTAAAGTGCATTACAGTATTTATTATTATCCTCCTAGTCTCACAGGGGGACTTCATACACGAAGCAGTGTCCTAAAGCTGCCCAGTGTTTTTCTCCATTATTCTGCTACCTTGAGCTCAGATTCATCTCCATGCACACAATCTGCCTGATTAGTCATTCTTTGGCCTACTCCTGGTCTGAGGTGAAGAAAGCTGGCATTACATTTCAGGAGGCAGACTAGGGGCTGGCTTGAACTTGAACCCATCCTCCATAAGGAAGACACAAAACTGGCTTGAGCTGGTTCAGTTGCAGTCTACCAAAAATTTTCCCAGTAACCAAACAGCTGCCTCTCATTTTTATTCTCCTGTGCCTACATTTAAGCTCAGCTATTTGACGTCATCCCACCACAAAAACGGAGTCTGCAAGTTAGGGATACATCAAACGAGGGGAATCACAAACAAAGCAAATTCAATGAGCAGAAGTGATCTACACATGAAGCAGAGAGCATAGGGACAGCAGGGAGGGCCACAGCCCCCTCATTCATGCTGGCAGGGCTACCAATACAGATGTACTGACTCAAAGTCAGAAGCAGAGCAAGCAGAAGTACCCTGGACTCAACTCAGAGCCAACTGCAGATACTACAGGACAGTTATTTTCTTTTTCTTCTCTGGGGAATGGAAAACACAGTTTCATAAACCAAACCAACAAAACACTCTAATCAGATAAAGTAAAAAACCACAACCCCGAACAAACCTTCCTATCTCAGCCTGGCAGGTGATACACAGCTTTCCTTAGTGAAAGAAAACTTCTAGTCCTTGAGCTATGGAAGACTAGAACTGTAGAGAGAGGACAGCCAAATACTCACAGGTAAAAGCATACAGGGATGTTTCTCAGTAATCCACAGTGTAGTAGGGACTTTGAGAGAAAAGCAAGTTTAAAGTCACTTTCGTGCTGTTACTCAGCTTTCTTCTTTGTTCTATGGGGGAAATCAGCACTTAAACTCATTGTTTAAAGAATAGTTGCAGGTCAATTTTAGATTAAAATACACAATCCTTAAAGGAAAATATAAATCTCTTCTCTATCATCATACTGATTTATTTGTTTGATCTTCTGGTGTAAACTTTCTATCATACACCTCCCCACACCTCCCCGGAAACTAGGCAGCACTAACTACTAACACACAATTACACAAGTCTAATTCAGTTGATCAGAATCCCTGACTACAGGCCAGAAGTACTTCTAATAGGAGTTTTCAATATTAGTTAAACAACTCTCTAAAAATCAATTGTCTTCAGTTTATTAACGGTTATTAGAATCACCCTGATACACAGTAATTTTTTCATTGACATCATCACATCTTGCTGCCATGGTTTCCAAACAGCAAAGGTTTAGCTTCTAATGACAGAACCATCACATTCACAGGAATATGTTATTCCAGACCTAAACCCCTGAGCAAAGCATTTTGACATAGACACTCGAGTCCCCATGCTCGTGAACCTAACTGCATAGAGATTAATTCTGAAAGATTAATTCTATTTGGTTAGAAATTTTGGTGTGGATGCTGAATGCAGTATTACTTGCCCTACAAAAATAACTGTCTTCTGTGGCCAAAAATACTGTTATGGTCTCCATGAAAGTTCTTCCTCTTGCATACTGCTGGGATACAGTTATTTATTAATTCTATTAACACAGCATTTAAGAATTGTTGTTATGATTCCCCGTGCAAAAAAAGGAGCTATACAAACACAGAATAAAAGGTCAGTTTTTGTCATGACTGTCCTGTATTGGAAGCATGAAAAGCTTTATCTGAAACATCACCTCCTTCAGATTTATTAGTTCTGATTAAATTAGGCATTTGAAATTTATTTACATCACAGTTCACAGTAAATACTAAATAAGCTCAAATGTAAAACGAATGTATTCTATATAAAAAAAAAAAGGAGTAAGTTCTTGATTTTAAAATTCAAAAGTCATTAAAAGAGTGGAATTTAGCAATAAATAACAATAAAACACATTTTGAGACTATATTTAACAATAAAGTTCTTTCCTAACTGCCATACCATCTTGCCTGGCTTAGGAAAGATAAGGAAACTAGTCCACTCCTAACCCGCACAGATGACTAAGCCTTGAGAGTTTTACTGGTTACATTTACCTTTATTCCTTTGTTTAAGGTTCATCTGCCCAACTTTCTCTGTCTAGCTCATATTACTGTTCAATGTAGGGGTGTCAAGAAAGGTACCTTCCATTTCTCTCCTTTGACTAAAACTATTTCTTCTGGCTTCATTAACATTCCAGCTCATTGCAATATTTTCAAGAGTGTTACAAATCACAGAGTACAGGTCTACCACAGATATATAAATCATGGACTGTAAGAAGTTATCACTACTAATATATTTTCTCAAATTTGCAATCTTAAGTTTATCTTCATATCTTCATGGAGACCAGAGACAGTTTATTAATTACAGAGCTACAAACTTGGCATTTAGAGTGCTCTCACCCTTCCCTCACAGCACTTGTCAGTTTTGGGCTCTTGCCATCACCACTATACTATAGAAAATCAGTAAATCAGAATTCATTATGAGATTCAATCAGTTTTCCAAGTGCTTAATTTACCCAAGAAGAATTTCATGGCCTCTAAAATAATTTTCATCATCCTTTTTAGCCTATGTTTCACTTTCTACATAGAAACATAGAATTGTTTTGGTAGACCTTTAAGATCATCATCCGATCATTAATCTAGGACACTGCCAAGTCCACAACTAAACCATGTCCTTAAACATCACATCTACAGGTCTTTTAAATACATCCAGGGATGGTGACTCAACCACTTCCCTAGGCAGCCTGTTCCAGTGCCTGACAACCCTTTCAGTAAATAAAGTTTTCCTAATATCCAATCTAAACCTCCCCAGCATATACTTCAGGTCATTTCCTCTTTTTGAAACAAACCTAGAGATGTAGCTCAGATACACAAAGTGTCCACCAACCCTGCCAATTAAATAAAAAAAAAATCTAATTTTATACCTGAAACCTTTAGCAAAATTTATGGTCAGTGTATTACATGAGATCAGCCATGGTTATCTGTCTTTCCTTTCAGCAATGATCACTCCAAAAAACTACTAAAAATACACTTGCACTTTTGCAAGCAGCATGAGTATTTCTTTGTATTTCATAAACTTGATTTTCATATTCTTTCCTTTACATCAACAAGTACATCTCACAATCAGAGTATATCACATGCAGATTCCCTCAGCTGCTGTTCAATGCACTTAAAAAATAAACAAACTTATTTAAAACAAAAAGAATTGTGTTGTATTTTCTGGCTGTCTTTTTTACTTGTTTTCCTAATAGCTAAAACCAGCCAGTTCTTTACTGATGTGAACCACCGAGGCACCAGTTTTGCAATTTGATAATTGTATTTTTCTATTTCATAATTGTGATGCACGTCCTCACTGTAAAGTTCATATTGGTGTCAAGCTACAGTACATAACATAGTCAAATCAAAAAAACATGGAGACTTCTTGATCATTTTGGCTCTGCCTACCAGCATCAGTAGCTACAGAAATCCATTAAGGTTGGCCTGAAATGTTAAACATATATACATCTCTATATATGGCCTAGTCATATTAGTCCTAATGCATATCGCTGAGCCATTTTTTCCCATTATTTGAGTTTCATGAGGTTATGGGAACTAACCTGACAGTGTTTAAAAGCAGTTAATGCCAGTCAATCAGTTTATCTCAAGAGACAGCTGTGAAACTTGATTTGGATTCAACAAATATTGTATGCCATGTGGATAGATGCCTAAAAATCAGCTAGAATTGGCTACTTAATTAAAGCCATATGTTCCCATCAGTTACGCACTGCACATGGAAGCAGCTGGTCATAAGTTATACAACTTACATGCAAAGTGCTAGTAAACCCTTTATGTGGGAAATTAATGTCTAGATGGCATACTGACAGAGCTGTTTGGTACCCTTTGATACTCGGATGTACTCCATCCAGGTTCAATGCTGTATTGTACTCAGATGCTTGCAAAAATATTATTTAAATCCTGAGCAAGTGCAAGAAGAGAACAGTAAGCCTCAGATTTTTTGCGATGCAGTACAGATCATTCAGAAATTTACATTAAAATAGCACCAACAACTAGAATAATCTGCAGTAGTTTTAATTGGTAGTTAGTCTGATGACCAAAGTAGCTGGAATTTAAACATGATTCTTTAAGGATTCTATGGGACCATGCATCATTATCAGACCTATGAAGTCAGTGAGACCTTGATTGTGCATTTAAAAACTACAGTCAGATCCCTGTATCCAGAAAAAAACACTGGGGGCTACTTATGAGTTGGTAGGGAGTGCTAATTAGTTAATGCTATAATTACTACTGGCAGATAGTTGCCAATGGTCATGGCAATGAAAAAAAAAGTATGCTATAGTTTTACTGGCAGTGAGCCTCTTTGTAATACAGTATATAAAGATATCTTATATCAGTGCAAATTTAAAAGCACAATTAAAAGCACTTTGGCCACGTAAAGGAACAAGACTCATTAGAAAGTCTAGGTGGAAAACAGTTGCCCTGGCTTTTCTAGGAAACATTGACTTAATCTGCCTGACTTTTTAAGAGCTAAATATAGGTACTCCACGGAAAACACACCTGTGCTAATATGGCTGTTTTGGCTTTGTTTTCCTTTTTAATAAACAAAATATATACAACCTGATTCAAACAAAAAACTGTAGTGAAAACCTTTAAAAAACCTGAACAAGTTCTGTATGATCCTCATATGAATGTGTTTGCAAGCAGTAGCTTACAAAGAACTCAAGGGATCCTAGTCTTTGTGGCACAGAGTGCCAACTTCCAGAGAGGCTGCACCTTGACCCATATTTGAGAAAACAAATCCTGGTTCTCACCTCTATCAAGCTTTGGGACCACTCACTTTCAAGGGTGGTAATGATGGGACAACGCAGAATAAGGATTTCAAACAACTGGCTAAAAAAGAAATCAGGAGAGGAACATATTGACTCTCTCATCTATCTGATGGGACCGTAAGTTGAAGGCATTCCAGTCCTTTAGCCTACACATGATATAAATAATATTGTATACTAACGCTATGCTTGGCAAGTATAATCATGATGTTATGTATTTATCTAGAAGACGAAGCTTCATTCCTGTTCTAAAACATGACAACTAATGTACAATCTCATAATCACCTTTTACACGTAGGATGACTATGCCTTCATAATCCAATGTTTGTGACACTAAATTTGCTTAATACCAGAAAGGTTAAGATATGCATTGCTCTGGGCACAGCTCTGGGAATAAAAGGACTATAGCCCTGTTAACCATTTCACTAAATTTGCACTGACAGAAGACATCTTTATATACTGACTGAATTGCAAAGAGCCTTACTGAAAGTAAAACTATAGTCTACTTTTTTTTCCCATTGTGATTCCCATGCATTTTGCATCCATTTGAGACACTGGCTACCAGCTTGACCTACAAGTCTTGTAGCTGTTACAGTACTTCAACTAACTATATCAATTTTTGCTACTGAGCTAAATCAGGAATGGAAGTGTAATAAAACCTTCCCAAAGATAAGAATCCTAAATCCATTTGGTGCTTTTAACTGTTTACCTGTTCAGTATATATGTGTGTATATACCCAAGTCAGCAAAAAATACAGATTTCTGAGGCCATCCAGGAAGGGTTTATATTCAACTCACAAAGAGTAAATGTCTACACATTATGAAGAGGAATATGGGGCCCAGTATGCAATCTTCTAGCTTGACCTGACCAGCCAAGCTATGGTAATACATCCTGGAGCTAGAGATTCCTCACAGCAATTTCCTAACTGTTTGCATTCTATGCTTAATATTTTATGCAAATTAATGGCAGGCAGGGTCTTCCAGAAAGTCACCTCTCGGAGGATTATCAATTGCCCAGTCTGCTCCTGTCACCCAAATACAAGAAAACTGTATTCTTTTATATGTGTTTTACCTTTGGAAACCCTATTTTTTTCGTCTAACATGAAAAAACATCTTTAACTGCAAGGCTTAGTTGTTTCTGGCATCTGACCATAAATTATCAGAACAAGGCAATCAATAAATATACATGTTAAAACTCAATGACTGTAGCCATCAAAACAGTCATTGGAATATTTATACTCTGTGAAACAAGGGAATTATAGAAGCTGTCACTCTTCTTGACAGAAAAAGACACCATACATGCTGTTTAACTTCAAATATAGTTAAAGAGAAATGGTACACAAAACGATACAGCTCCGCAGCTTAAGCAGTGAGCCAAGGTTGAGGAAGACCTTATTATTCTATGTTGCTTTCCAACTGAATTTCATAGAATCATAGAATCATTTTCACATATGTACATGCTCTTTTTCGGCATAAATTTCTATTATTCTTCTGCTCTGAACTAAAAAGGTACCTTTGCCATTAATCCCACTTATAAATCGTCACATGAACCTATTGGGCTTTTTAAATTTAGCAGTCTTTAAATAGCTTCAGTGAGGCCTCACATGGCACATATCAACTCCAATCACTTCTTGAGGAGATTTCAAACAGAAAAGGGAGTAAAAGTTGAAGAGATTGGCTACGATGATGTGATCAAGGAGCACATTTAAATAATAGAATGCATTTTAATGAAGGTATTTGCTTTGACAATACTTTGGAACGTTATGAACCATCCCATGAAGAAATAGGTAATAGGGTTTACATCAAGCAGGCCAGCTTTTTACACATCAAGCTGCTATATATTTTAGCTTTGCAAAGAATGGGAAATTTGCCTACTAGTTTTCCACACCTCTTTCTTTACATAAAAAATCCCTTCTCATGATAACTGGCAGATAAAATAGAAACTCATAGCAATAAGCATCAAATAAAGCTTGCTTAGTAAATACTATAGTCATTGTGACTTTATCATCATAATATATCTTATACGATGATACAGTTAAACCTTATGATTATACATACTGCAATATTATTCAACTCTGTTGCTTTCAAACGATTATGCCTCCTTTGAGCTGTTTATCTACCTGCCAATGGAAATTTCTTTTGCTATACATGTGCAGCAGTGTAGCAGTATGCATGCTGGAGCAGCAAACAACCATAGGCAGACAGAGGAACTGAGAAGTCAGAGGAGCTCCAGCAGACTAGAACAGGAAGGACTAGCCCTGGCTTCCTCAGCAATAGCCCACCTTAAAGCTGCTGCTTCTCCTCCTTCTTTCCTTTGGAATGGGAATTCATGGTATAATTTAAGTGTGTGGGAAAGGTCCCACGGACCAAGGATTCACCAGTTACTCAGAGTTCATCACAATTTTCTGCCTAAATAGGAAAGAACATTCAACACTGCCGTTCCTAAATAAGTAAATAACATTTCTTCCTGAGCTACTGTTTTGAGGTTGTTTGTTTTTTTCCCCAGAAACAGTACTGGCTTGAACTGAAAGCTGAAGTGATGAAAATAAGCAGATTGTCTCCCTTATTAATTTGCTTCATTTTTAAGTTTCACTGATTCATGTCCAACCATGATTTGTCTAGTTTCAGCTTGTATCTTAAGGATCTTTTCTATCTTAAGAGACTGCTGACTTACAGAGTATTTTCTTCCCGTTAAGGTACATTTAGACTGATCAAGTTGTCTCTTAACTCTCTTTTCCAATAAAGCTCTTAAACCTTCTGAACCACTTGTCACACTTTCTGAACTATCCTAAATCTTTCAACATCCTTTTTGAAATATGGATGCCACAGCAGGACAAATTTTGCAAGAATGCATCCAAAGCATGCTACGTTTGCTCAGTGTTCCCCTCGGAAGAAATCCAAAGATCATATTTGCTGTTCTAGCAACAACTTATATTCAAGTGATCACTGAACAGGGCCAATTAGTGCTTCAGAGTTGCTGCTTTGGGGTATGCAGTCTGCAGTTAATGGCAATTAACTGTAATTCCATGCTTCATTTCTAGATATTTGACAGTATTAAAACAGAAAACCCTCAATACTGGCTGATAAGAATAGCTATTACCACCCAAGAGAATGAGAAGAGAGGAAAGACTGATGTTGAGCCAGGTAACATTAGTTAAGTTATTCTTTCAGATATGCCCTTACAATTTCCAGTACTTGGTAGCTGAGAAGCCCTGCTAACCTTTCTGACAGGCTGAAGCATACATTAATGATACTGAACTCAATCTCCAAGAAGACATTCTGTGCCCTACTACTGAGTAAATCACAGTGTTGTGCAATGAGACAGAGGTTGTCAAGAGATTAGAGATTAGGAAAAAAAAGAAAATGTGTGAGACTCTGTGTTCTGATGAGAAAGAATGGGAAAAGGGATACAAGGGCTTTCCAGATGTGCAACGTGCAGATTTATCTAAATTAATTTAGACAAAATTGATGCAATCGTTTGTGTGGTTGCTTTTAAAGTGGTTAAAGAGTGGTCAAAATTGATTTAGTTTAATTGGGTTAAGCTAAAACTGTTTTAGCTACTTTTAAACTGCCTCAATGTCCACACAAAGCAGTTGAACCTACTTACCTAAATGGAATTAGAAACTGATTTTGTTAAGCAGGAACAATTCCTGTCACACTAAAGTGACAGAGAAGTGACAGAGTTAAAAAGAGAGAGTGGTGAAGATGAGGTAATAATAAATGGGTATTACAGGATAAATGAATGAACCATGAAGTGGGGAAAAGAGTGAAGATCTGAATACAAATGAAGATAGAATAGATATATGGATAAAATAGAAAAGAAGGCAGAACATAGTGGGGAAAGAAGAGCGGTTTGGCTTTGAATTTCCTACAGAACAAAAAAGAACAGAAGAAACAAAGACGAAATAAGGATTTTATAAATCATGCTTCTAAGAACAGTCGTCTATGTCTTGGTCTGGCAAACCTGCTATTGATTTTTGCCTGAGTAGAGGCTCAGCCTCTAATTTGGCTCTAAGAGTGGAAATTTGTTCATTCTTGCCATGTACCATCTCAATGAACTATTGTAAGAAAACATGCTTATTATGATCCTTTGCTAAGATGCCAGGTGGTAGCACTTAAAACCTCTTGCCATGGGAGTAGAAAGGGGATTTATTTTCATTATTCATGAGAGCCATTTTTAAGGGATAACTAGTAACATGAATGTAGTTGGGAATCAAGTGACATCAAGTGTACTTGCTTCTGGGGTTACAAAATGAGAAGAGGTGAGGTAGTTACTTAAATTTTTGACAATTGCTTATGAAATGCAGGTATACTGTGGCAACAAGTAACAAGAACCCAAAATCACTAGTCCCATAATTTTTTTAATTCTTTTTTTTTATATATACACATACACACTTTGGTGCCATATAAGCAAAACTGGCATCTAATACTGTGCACACAAAATTAAGTGTTGCTTTGGATTGTCAACTTTACTTTAAAATCTCATCTGACAATTCAGAAATATTGATCCTTCTGATTATTTGCTGTTCATGTCATCTTCTCGCATGGACATTTTTTATTTCCTGAAATTCTGAGGGGGAAAAAAAATAGGAAAGGGAAAGGGAAAGGGAAAGGGAAAGGGAAAGGGAAAGGGAAAGGGAAAGGGAAAGGGAAAGGGAAAGGGAAAGGGAAAGGGAAAGGGAAAGGGAAAGGGAAAGGGAAAGGGAAAGGGAAAGGGAAAGGACCAATCAATCAAAACAAACCACTACAACACTATGAAAAGTATTTGGCAGTGGTAGTGTGAAATTTTCAGAGTTAAATGTTAAAATTAGATAGACATTGAGACATTGAGTAGCCTCTCTCATTCAAACAGATAAAGCTAGATTGAGAAACAAGTTTGAACACAGGGTTTTGAAAACACAGCTATCTCTTCATTTTATCTCCAAAAGCTGTCTAGCCTAGGAATTGAAGAATCCCAACTATTTCTTCTTCCTTCATCAAGAAATATTTTAAGTAATTTATTCTTTAGATTTTGAAGACATCATGAAAATAGAAGGATTATATTCCTCTATATTATATAACAAGGCAAATACATTTTTAGGTCAAAATTTGTAACTATAAGGCATTATTTTCAAATACTTGCGATAATTTAACTCAAGAAAGAACTAGATTAAACCATATGTTATTTAGGCTATAAACATAGAGAAAAAAGATCTAATAAAAAAAAAAATTTCAGTGATGCTGTGACTGTGCATCCTTAAGCTATCTCTGATCTGATCTGGTATGTGCACAAACAACATTAACACATGAAGGCTGCTCCAATTCTGGGTTTGTGGTAGCATGGTGCACATCTTTACACATGCATTCACAGCACAGATTACTTGCAGATCATCAAAAATAAACAAAATAACATCACTATTTTATTTGTACTCAACAGTATAAATTCAAAGCATGCAAATAAAGTTATAGCAGAAAAAATAATTTTGTTCCACACCTTGGGAGGGGATTTAAGAGTTCAAGATGAAAGCCCTCTGAAGGCAGTGCTCCCTTCTAGATAAAATTCCCTTGAAACACAACATATCTGATTCTGCTTTCAGTTCTACCCATGGCTTCCTGAATGGTCTCTTAAAAGTCACTTTAGCTATGAATAAAACAGAGAAAATGAAAAGTGTCTCTTTTCCAAATGGTCTGAGGCTGGGAATTTGCTGAAAAGTACTAACTAGTAAGTCCTACTGTCTGTAGTGTCTAGCAACTAACAAGCAAGTGACCCCCTCATTTTCTTTCTCTGCCACTGGTACTACAATGCTTGAGCTGGACTCAAGCTTCAATATTGTTACAGGTTTAGAACATCAAGGATGTTAATTTTCTATCTATGCTTTATCCCTAATAACAGCTTAAATAACAGAGATTCTACTAGTCTAACTTTATTCTCTGTTAAAGGAGAGATGAAATAGCAGTTCATACATCTTTACTCCTCTTCAAGTAGTGAAGAAATTCATGCACTGTGCTGATTTTTTTAATGTTTTTTTCCCTCTGAGGCCACAACAAAATATAAGGGACTGTAATTTAAACTAGTGAAACAAAGCATTTCTTAACAAAAAACATTAGTAAAAAAAAGTTCTGAAACAGGAATTTTAAGAATTTGTCTGCTTGTCTGCACATTTCTTTGGTAGCTAACATACAGCTTACATGAATTCTTTTTTTTTAAGTAACTTTTTTTTTTTAATGAGAAAGGAAATCACCCTAACTCAAACATTAAGTCAATCCTAGTCTAACAAAGGAGAAAAATTCAGTATCTTTTTCCATGCGTTTTGTCTGGGTGATGGATTAAGTTACATTGTGAGATTCAGCTTCAAACATTAACTCACACAATTAGCCAGACATAATTAGACAGTCAAGTGAAAGAGTATTACTCGTCATTCACTCAGCTTTTTCATCTTATGACCTGTACAGATTTCCATAAGGTGAAGGCCAAAATGGACTACAGGATTTTTATTTGACTAGCATTTATGAATTCATGTATCATTATATAAATATTACCTTTGATTGAGATCTCATTAAAGGTCTCTCTGTCTCAATTCAAAATGTCAATAACACTCCTAAGAAAAGAAATGTCATTTAACTTAGGCTGTGCTTATTAATCTAATAAATTCAAAAATGATCATAGAAAATTAAGGTATTTTCTCATTACACCTCCATTGTTTAGGTTTTTTCCTTCAAAAATGCTGAACTGTCTTCAGATGCATTTTGCAATGAAAGCAGAAAATAGTATTTGAACTGGTAGTTATGTTCCTGAACTGAGGAACACTCTAAGAATCCTCGAGCCACCGTGTTGCTTTTTGGCTTAACACAGCATTTTTCCTAGACGTTAGAGGGCCTTTCCTCCTCTCAGTCTCACAACATACTCAGTGTAAAAGTGACAGAACAAAAGAAATAGGATTCCCATAGTGAAGCCCTCATTGAAATGAAGAAATGCAAACAGGAAGTTGGAGTCCGAACACAAATTATTTTTAGTATTATCCAACTTCCACCCAGGCATCAATGCTTATGGCTGGGTAAATTCACTTCCCTGAAGATTCTGCAACCACTGCTGTTTGGGAAGTAGGAATGCTTCCTTCCCTGTAACCCAGAAGAAGTGAACGTGGTTAGACATTTCAGATAGGTGTTACATCAGTTGGATGTGTTAGCTGACAGGCAACCTTTTCAAACAGGGAAATATGTCAATGAACATCTGACATCATCCCCTTGATGTGGAGTTTGCCTACAATGGCAAAAGGAATTTTCTTAGTCATCAGCTGTGGGATTTTACAGATGCAAAGCAGAAGACCTTTTTCCTACTGTTCTCTAAGGGGATCAAAATGCTGCAGCAATCTAGACAAGACCTATAAGGGTCAGAATTGACTCCTAGGCTGTGCGCTTTACTGATTTTTTTTTGTCTGGTGAAGACTGGCAAGGCTGGATCTATATAATCTGTTGTATTTCACTATATCTAAGTACTAGTTGTTTAAAAGTCCATAGAATCTCAATTTTAATCTGCTTCTCCAGACAACACCAGGTCTTCTATTTATTTCTTTTAGCATTCTGGATTACTTGATATGTTTTTAGTGCCAAGGATACATCTAAGAAAGAAGTAATGCAGTAATATGCCATACATATGGATTAATTACTTTTTAATTGTGGGACAAAAGTGGCAAAGGATTTTTAGGGTAACAGTTCTGGACAGCAACTGTAAACGGCTAATACCATGATCAGCTCTGAAGTAACTGGTGATAATTCTGATACTTAGTTACTTGCCTTATGACTCATGAAGTATAACATCATGAGTTATAGAGTACAGGGAAAATGAAAACATGAAAAGCCAGAGCAGAAGAGGGAGGAAAGGGTATGTGAATGTCCCAGACAATCAAGCTGCTGAGGAACTCTTTCTTTATGACTATAAAGACCAAAATGACTGCATGAACTGTCTTCCCACAAACCCTGTAAGCAGGAACCTCATTACCAGGACAGCACCACAGCCTGCCATGGAAAGGGTGCCTTGCCTATATTACACAGTTATTGAAGAGTATGTACGTGGCTCGATGGTGATAAACTAAGGTGCAGGTGCAAGTGGGTGCATACTCTGCCACAGTGCACTGTGTAACATGTGTTGATGGGCTTGCACGGTTCTTTATGGGAGCATCCTCTCTGTTGAGACTGCCTAGCAGGATGCACTGGAAAGCACTGACTAAAATGTGTGGTCCTATGACTTTTACTCTGGTGTGCCACCTCAGCCCATTCAGCCTTGGTGACACCACCAGTAGTTATATAAAATGACAGCACAAGGGCAACAATTTTGACCCATTCTTTGGCACATTGTAAGGCTAAGTACTCTTGGGATTGTCACAGCAACAAAGAATATGCTATGTTTTACCCTCAGAACTCCAGTTTAAATGAAGAAACTGTAAAATCACAAACAGTGAAAAGAGAGTTCCTTGGCTATGTGTCTGTAGAGGTTTCTTAGAACAAATTGTTCCAATAAGGACATGGAGTAACTTATGTTCAGTAATTCTCCTCTAGTTCCACCTGGTTCGGATGGTAACATAAGACTGTTTCTTGGCTAAATCCACCCACTTGCAATTTAGTTAAATCATGTTCCTTTTGGGTCTTTGCCATAAAAATGTAGAAAACATGCAGATCTGGAGATATAAAGAGTATTTTTGTACTATTGGAATCTCAATTAAGCTATCAGCTCTCTAGTTATGTAAATAATGTTAAATGGCAGACAACTCTAGGTCTCTGAGATTTTTATGTATTTTCCCCATAAGATTTCCCCCCATATAAATTACAGGATAAAATCAATAGTGTACATAATTTAAATGGGTGATATACCCATTTTTTATTTTTTATATATCTTGTGACATGAACTCTTCTCATATATATGTAAGTCTCTCAGAATGAAAAACTTCTTCCTAAATAGTGTTTGCTGGATTTTTTAAAGCTATGTGGGCTTAAGGCTGAGCACAGACATGTATTGTATGCATGATTGTATAGTGGATGCTGAAACAAAAATTCCCTGTGCCTATTTAACATCCAATTCACACATCAGAGTTCTCTTTTAAATATGCAGGTGCCCACTTTAAATCTTAAAGAGTTCTATGTTTGTTTATTTCTCCTCTTTATACCTGGGTCTGTAGCCAGAATGTCTGACTTACTCTTTTATGATTTATTCAGCTATGACTATAGAGCACATGCTAAAGTATCATTACACTGTATTCATCGTGCACCCAAAAGATCAATACCTCAGATGAATTTTCTAGTTTTAACAGCAATTTTGTATGTAGTCAACAGATGGACTATTGTTCTAAACTAACAGAACTAGAATGCAGAGGAAAAAATTTCCAACAGCTATCACACTGCTCATTTTCTAACCAATAAGTAATTCAAAGCAATTAATTAATGTAATCTTTTTTTCTTACATGTATTTTAAGTAACTATAAATTTAATGTTCTATAAAATGAATATAAAATGGATCTCCCTCTTTGTTACCTGTAATAGACTGGTTTTTTATACTGTGCTCTCAGAAATAACTGTACTTCATGTCCTCAACAGGCACTTGAGTCAGCATGATCATGAGTTCTTTGGTCACTCTCGGCTACAGACAGGCAGTCTGAAAAGGGCTCTGGTAGACCTGTGAAAGTAAAGTTCTAAGATAGGATCTTTAACGGCATGGAAAAAAGGTGAAGAATGTTTTCAGGGAGAACTCAGTAAAGTAACTCATTTACATCAACTTGTTGACACACATCAGGACTAACTCTCACATGGAAACAGAATGCTTACAATTTAAATCTGAGTTGTTTTTCACATAGTTTTACATGTGTACTCAGATAAACTTTTTATAGCTTAGCCAGGTTGAGGCATCAGTGTACACCCAGCCCGCCTTATGTTCTGTACACCTTGCATATTTCATAAACTCCTTTTCCAGATGCAATTTACCTTCATTGCTAGCCTCACAAGTTCAAAATCTCAGCCTTTTTTCTTCAAGTCATTTTCTCAGTTCTCTAAGCTTATTCCTACTTCAAGCTCAGCATGAGTCTTATGACCAACTTTAAAGCTTATTCACCTTACTCTTGACTTCAGTATAAAGTACTGTTGGCTTCTACTTTCCCTCAATACATTTCTGTCATCACTAACATGCAGAATTACAAAATGAAGACGAGGACTAGAATTTCAATTTCATTTGAATACAGATGGTTCTCGGTCTGTGTGCAAAAAAATCACATCATATTTTCCTGATATCCTTGACATTTCTTTTAAGAACAACTAAGAATAACAGCATTAAGAAGATGAACATGCATCACAATTATATGATGATAATATGAATGAAATATTATAATGAACTCTTAATCATTACTTAGTATATTACAAATTTCACATGGAGAAAATAATAACTTACATATATAATGAATAATATTGAACTAGGACTAATATAGTTGTAAGTTAATTACACACTGTGTAGCTGATTTAGTTGCATTTAGCTACGGAGCTGTTCTGAGCTCACTGCAGATTAATTATGTCTTTAGGCATATACTCTCATTTGTAACTGTCACTTGTGACAGTGGCTGCTGGCTAGGCTGCTTTGCAGACCCTGCTTTTACAAAAACAAATGCAACCCCTCAAAAAAACAACAAAAACCCCCAAAACTCCCAGCAACTGCTCTGAACGTTTAAGATCCAAAACATCTACTAGCTAAGGTAAGGTAAGACAGAACATTAGAGGACTGCAGGCTTAATTTTACTGCATTTCTGCCCACAAAACACCCTTTATAATATCTGTTTAGTAAAGTTATAATGTGTCATTGCATTTTATTTAATATAACTAGCTTTCACTATCATTAAACTTAACGTGTATCTTCTCAACTCTATAAATAGTTCTATTTTCCAAATCCCTTATGAATTAAAGAGAAGGATTTAGGTAACTGCCAAAGACTGCCAATGATTCTTCCTGAAGTTTTTACTGGCTATAGGAAACAAGTCACTTTCTAGCCTTTGACTTCACACCAGGAGAGTAATTTTACATGAAAGGAATGGGTAATAAGAGATAGCAGGTGCATGAGCTACTCAGGAATCTAAAACAAGGGAGTCTTTCTTTGTTCAAGGTATTCAGCATTGTTTTAACCTCATCATGGAAAGTTCAATTAAAAAGAGAGTCTCAAGTACCTAAAATGCTAAAGGGAAAAAAAAAAATCTATGTGGGAAAACAGGAGAGGAAGAAGGAAGGTCCAAGTTAGATACACCATACTCCTATATGGCTTTTTCAGGTTTATTGTGAAATTGCTGGAGCAGCAATGAAATTTTAAAGCACATCTCTTAGTCAGCTCCACTTCCTGTGATGCAGTTTGAAGACTGGTGCATGTCAGCCAGATATTTTTGGAAGGAAACGCATTTAGTGTGTCCTATGTGATCCTCCCTTAATATGGGGACATACAGGCCAAACCAGTGACTGGTCCTTTAGGTCACTTTAGGACAAGCATGTGCCAGAAGAGTTCATCGCAGGGGAACAGACTATATCCAGCTTGAATTAAGACTCCCAAACTGCATGTTCTGTAGACAGAAGGGACTCAGCATCAATTGCTGCACTCCTACTGAGCCACATTACTTGGTAATATAAATATAGCCCACAGAATTGTATTTTCACTGAACCTGACAGTGAATTCAGCAGTCCTCAGTGTTCTTACTGCACTGCAAGGGAAATAACACACACAATTCTCAATCTATCTACATAATAGACATACGTACTTTCAGGAAGCTCTGGCAGACTGGTATACATTCACATTTTAGCACTAAAATTAAAACAAATAAATAACCAAACAAATAGTAGGAATAATTTTCTTTATGCTTATATACAGCACAAGAAATGGTACTTCAAGAAACCGTAATTTTTTTTGTAGCACTAAGATACATTAAGTAGTAGAGTAAGCTATGAAACATCTGTTCTCTGTATGAATGTACCTTACATGTTGCAGGCAGTACAGTGCAACTCTCTTGCTAGGGCACCCTTCTATACCTTATGAATGGTAGAAGGTTATAATGGCAAGAGAGATTTACAAGGTAACCCAAACCACAGTGGCAGAAGGAAACTAGCTAGCAGAAAACACTAACAGCAGTCTTGCAATATAGACATTACCAACTCTAAGACTCAGTATTTCTAGCAATGGAATTCACATCCTCCATGTCCAGGGAAATATTATCACACAGCAACAAGGGGAAACCTTCAGAGAGGCTCCTATCATGTCTTATCTATGAATTATTCTACAGATCCAGCTTTCCACGATATGTGGTATGTGTTTGTGGCTTTCTGCCATATGAAAAAAATAATCACCTGCAACAAAAAGCCCTTCATCAAACTTATTTGCCATATATTATGACCAACATTTCTGCAGAAGAATTTCAATAGTAGCAAAAGCTGAAAAGAGTAAAAATGGTTAAAATGTGCAAACAGAAAAAGCCTGTAAAAATAACTAATTTGTAAAAGATTAACAATGTTTGGAGATTAAGCAAGATAACTACAACTACATGTTGAAGTACCAATAAATTCTCAGTAAGACAGTATTTCAGATCTGGGATGGAAGTTGTTCTGAGCATACTTCTGAAAGAGAGCAGGATTCTCTACACAGAGAGAGCAATCACTTCCACAGATTATACTACAAGACAGAGGCTATGTTGTACCCAATATCAATACGGATTTTTATAAATTATACTTAAATTCATATATAGATCAGTTGTTCATTCTCTTAACCCTTTTCAAAGAAAAAAGTTATTTGGATTTCAGAGCAATAATATTGTTTATTTACGAGATGTTATTTCCCTCACTGGCACAGAAATAATGCAATATATCACAGCATTCCATTAGCACATTTAAAGTAATTATTAAGATTCACAAAATCAGTTAAGCATGTGCTTGTATTCATATTAGTTCAGTAAACCAATAAGCTTGATTCTTAGTTATGTATACTAACAAATCTCACTTGAGTAATTTACTAGCTTAAACCAAATGCTGAGAATTCAACATATGCATTTGTCCAGTCATATAAATGAAACTGTAGAAAATGGTTAAAAAATTAACCAAGTATTCAACTAGCTCACTAAATCAGGAAAGTTTAAACACATACTCAAATGTCACATCGAATTAGTGTTGTGCATGTGCTTAAATTCTGCACTGAATCAGGGAATAAATAGCAAATGAATGTCCTTAGGATTTTTCCTTGTGGGGGGAAGAAAAAAAAAATATCTCTTTAACTACCATGAACAACAAAATGCTATGAGGCTTTGACATTTCAAAATATGTGGTTACTGCAATAGTAAAATTGATTACCTTTTGTAAGTTATATATACCATAGTAAACTCCTTTTTTTTTAGAAAAAAACATACTCTAAAACAACACAGATGAAATAAAAGATGATGAGATCACATTGTCAATTAGAGGAACAACTCTACTCAGAATCTGTTTTTTGTAACTAAAAATTATGATATTTAAAAGTTTCTATTTAAATTTTCTTTCATGAGAAAAGCCCAAAATATGGCTTCTATGTATAATTTTTCTTTTCACTTTTTTTTTTTTTTTTATTCCCCCTCCCCAGTTTTGCAAAAAAAGAATTAAGGAGATGTAATGGAAGGGGAGGTTGATGACTTAGAGTATAGCGATGGGGATGCAGACCCACAACAAGTTCAATTTCACCATTATGAAAATTAGGCAGTCATATTTTTCCCACTGACAGAATAAGAGACTCTTAGTGACTGGTTAAGGCTGAAGGATATTAAATCATGACCATACAAATATCTATTTGATACTTCATTTGGATAGTACCATATTAGGTGTCATAAAAGTATACTGATCTTTCTTGTAGAACCTTACTACTTTCTGATAAATTTTACAGTCAACTCATCCTTATTGTAGCATTACTTACTAGTATTAAAGAAGTTTCCCCTCTACCTGATAACTGGTTTTGGGCTTTTTTTTGTTGTTCTTTGTTGTTTTGTTGGGTTTTTTTACACCAGCCCATAATACTGACTTGTTTTTCAAAGAACTTACAGAACATTTCCAGGCACATTTAGATATCTTTATTGCCTTAACTAAATACACTTGCAAAAAAATATTGCTGTTGTAGATCATCCAAGTGAGAATATCACCATATTGCTATTAAACCAATTATCACATGTTGTAATGTCTGAATGAAAGACTGAGGTGTTCTACTTGCATAAGTTCTTTTTTGACATTATAATTCCGTATCTATTGATGCTAGAAAAGAAGTCACTCATAGCAGTGGAAGTCTCTGAATTGCCATGTACATGTTAGTCAAATGGACAAAAACAACAGGTGGAACAGGAATCTGGATATCACAGTTCTCTTCCAGGTTACTGTCTTAATTACTGTCCTAGAGCATTTCACTCCTCTTTTTCCCTCAGTATGTTTTCGTGTATGGGTTTGCACATGTATCCAAAGTTTCAGCTGAAGCAATATTGGAAGATTCTTGTTAAATCCTGTTTTAGTAAGCAGACAGATAGGATGTTTTCCACATCTTAAGTATCTTGTGCAAATGAAATAGTCTGAGTAAGATTAGCTATCGTTTCAAGCATCCTAAGGAGTTTGATTCTATTGACAATTACTCTTTAGGATGTGAATGCAGAAGAGTATCAATAGCAAAGATCCCAAGTAGGCTCAAACCTAAAGCATGCACTCAGCTGATCAGCCTAGACAACGGAGAAGCAATTCTGGATCTGCGAAGAATGGAAGCCTCTAAGAGACACGCTATCTTAAGAGACAGCACCCCTCGCAGTCCTTCTGGCCAGACCATTAGGCAATCCACCTAAGTGTGAACAGAGAGAGTATGCATGTTCTTTACATATATAACAGCTACATAACGTGGTCAAAAAAACATGCGTTAGCTTAAAATTTGAATGGAATCTGGCCCAAGAGGAGAAAAACTGAGATGGAAGTCGGAGTTACTTAATCAGTCATTCATACAGAACATTCCTAGTTAAACACAAGGATTAACAATGGTTACTAGTATAATCTTTACAGCTGCTTCCTGTAAATACCAATCATTACTATAGGATTTGGTGTGCTCTCACACCTTGAAGACTGCACTGACACCAATGAGAATTGCTTCCATTTTAGAATGGTATCTTTACTGTTTTAACATAGGGAAGGTTGCACTGTGCCATATCTTAACTAGTATAATTTGCCTTAAAATCTATCTTGGTAATATTTCTTCCTATACAAACTTGTATGAAAAGACAATGCAGATGTTTGCAAGTTCAGTTTATTATACTCCAACACTCTAATTACAGAGCTGCAAGGGGCTTAGCAGCATATGCTCTGCAATACCCTGTGCAGTTACAGAGAATCAAATGAAAGTTAACCAGCGTTGCTAATAGTTCATCTCCTATTAACATCAGATAAATGTATGATTTATTTAAAAGTTAAAAAATAAAAAAAAAAGAAAACAAAGCAAGAAAATGTTTATGGTAAAATATTTTCAGGACTGATTCATGTTGACCTAATCCTGGCTCCATAATGGCTAAATTCTAAAATAATTCAGTGGCATAACAGTAAATTCAAAATTATGCTTGCTTCTGGAAAACCTACTTTTGGACTCTTATCCTAACAGCAATGCAAATCTATCCATAATTTCTTTCAGCATTATAACCTGCAAAATGAGAAGAGAATACAATTCTATGAGTAACTGCAAACGAAGTCAATGGGAGAAGTCAAGTCATTATCTCAGTACAAGTCATACTTAAAAAAAAATATTTTCAACAATCAGGGTATTTGTGCCTTTGGTTTGACCTACAGCTATTAGATCCCATCAAGGATGAGCCTCTGAAGTGCTCACCTATCTTTAGGAATAATAATTGTTCATTGTGACATACCAAATAGCAATGAGATTTTTCTTTAAAGGACTCCATTACAATTTTTTTGCCAGATTTCTGTGAGCTATTTTGTTTTAATTTTGTTTTGTTTTGAATCTTCAATGAACCTGTGGCAGCTACAGCATGGCTAGTACTCCCAGACTTAAAAAATTAGGACATTTTGACCAGTTTTCCTGCAACTTCTATTGACTAATCTCAGTTGAAGTGAGCTGCAAAAAAAGGATTTTAAAAAGAGTATGCATGAATTTCCTATAATTTATAATCGTATCAGTGAATGGACTTTGCCTAGCTCATATTATTTCTGAGATTTTAATCAGCTGATTCAAACCCAAAACCTCCAAGGTGATTTTGCCTACACAACTCTGCCTCCGTCCTACATGTCTATGGCTTCTTCCTAGAACTCCTGTGGTTCTTCTGCCTCTCTTAAGTATTAGAAGAAATCCCAGGTAGAGAGAAACACTGAATCATTTGTCCTGAGTTTCCACCTTAAAGAGAAAGTACAGCAGGACTAAGTAGCACAGGTTGCTTGTTCTCTCTCCCATTTTTTCTACCACTAAGTATATAAGATGGTTTCTCCCTCCTTTCTTCCACATGCTCTTTTCAACCAAGCATTTAGTGAAAGTCGAGCTTTCTAATGCTTAATCACAATTGAACATTTAATGAGGCATTCTTTGAGAAAGCTTTTATCAAAATACCCATTTTGTCTCACTTTGAGACAATCATTTGAGAAACACGAAAAACAACCATAGTAACTGCCCTACATATTTAGCACCATTTAATAACTTCCCCATAAAAGATGCATAACCTTGACAGTCATTCCATTTTAATTGATTATAGCCTAACTAAAATTGCTTGACAACTAAGCTACTTTTCTCTAAGCTTAAAAGGATTGTTTCTTCCCATCTTAGCATTATGTAAAATTTTTGACCATGCCGTTATGTGGTTTGATGATGGCGCAGACACAAGTCCTTCTCCAGGTAACAAAGACTGTTCTGAAGTAAGGTTTTTGTGTTTCTTGGTTTTATGCAAAAGCTTGCCTGTCTTGGTCTTCCATGTCCTACTGCTCAGGTATTTCACCATCTTCCATGCTTATTTGTTTTGTGTGTACTCACATTGGGTACTTTTATTGTGAATTTCATGGAATAAATGCCCATCTGCTAAAAGTTTTGTAATGAACAATGTGTATTCTATGGTGTGTTGTGACTGCACGACTGCTTGGTGGAAATGGTTGATCTTCCACTTGAATTAGATCTGAGATTAGACTTGTGAGCAACTGTTTGCAAAAACAGAGTTTAGTTTTGGGCATACCAATAACCACTTTTTTCTTATTATTTTGCCACCTAGACTAATGCTGGCATACAGTAATGACTATATTAGTTGTTGCTTTTTTTGTTGTTTTTTTTGTTTGTTTGTTTTTTGGGGGGAGGCATGGCTGGTTGGTTGGTTGGGTTTTTTGGTAGGCTTGTTGGGAGGTTTTTTTCAGTTGTGGTTATTTTGGGGGTTTTGTTTTGTTTTTTATGTTCAAGCAGTGAACTGAAGGGTTATTACTGAATTTTGTGAAATTTTTTCTCTATGATAAGATAATAAGATATACAATTGATTAGTTTGGTTTTTTTTTAAATATGGGTCTGGGATACAGAGGTGGGAAATAGCTGGGATAAAATAAAAAAAGATGTGCAGAGCTATTACAGTACACAAGCTTATCTGAAGTAATTGTCCACATATACATGCTGACCTGACACTAATGGTAAGCAGCTGAGTGCTTGAAGAAAGTAGCATAAGTTATGTTGTTTTATCTCCAGGTAAAAGGCTAACCATGACAAAATACTATGCACAAACTGACACACACTGTCTACGTACACATTCCTTCTAAGTTTATACCCTCAGCAGGTTAGCCAAATGATGTGACATGACTGAAATTCCATCACTGCAGGAACTGCAGAAATGCATTGCAAATCCACTGTCTTGAACATGGCCTGTGACAATACACCAATATTAGAATTATTGAACTCTTGTCTTTGATGATCACTGTGATAGTATCAACTTAGTGGCCAAGAGGACCAATGGTATCCTTGGGTGCATCAAGAAAAGTGTGTCCAGCAGGTCTAGGGAGGTTTTCCTCCCTTCTCCACTCTGCCCTGGTGAGACATCTGGAATACCGTATCCAGTTTTGGGGTCCCCAATTTAAGAGAGAAAGGGATATACTGGAGAGAGTCCAATGGAGAGTTATGAGGGTACTTAAGGGACTTGAACTCATCTCTCCTATGAAAAAAGGCTAAGAGAACTGGAGCTGTTTAGTCTTAAGAAGAGAAGGCTGAGGGGATCTTACTAATGTCTATATGTATCTGAAGGGTGGGTGTCAAGAGGAAGGGGCCAGCCTCTTTTTGGTGGCACCCAGTAATAGGACAAAGAACAATCGGTATAAGCTAGAACACAGGAAGTTCCATCTCAACATGAGGAAAAACTTCTTCACTGTGAGGGTGATGGAGCACTGGAACAGGCTGCCTAAAGAGGCTGTGGAATCTCCTTCTCTGCAGACTTTCAAAACCTGCCTGGATGCGTTCCTATGTGGCCTGCCCTAGGTGATCCTGTTTTGGCATGGGGGTTGGACTAGATGATCTCTAGAGGTCCCTTCCAACCCCTAACATTCTGTGATTCTATGTATGACTCTTAAAGATGGTTGTGTAGATCAAGGGGAGAACTTTTTATTTTCTCAAAAATGTCAGTCATTGTATTTGCCCCTGTCTGACAGTTGGCCTGATGTTTCCTGTCTCTATCATTCCCAGTTATCTGTCCTCTAATATTATCAGTTATGTTTTTCCGACTCACCAAATCTGTGACTTTCCAAAGCAAGTTTCCATTTTCAGATGTCTTTAATATATTCTTGAGGGATTTGTTTGTTTTGGTTTTTGCTGTTGCTGGATTTTTAAAGCAAGTAGGACTTGACTGCTTTAATATACAATTTTCTTGGATATTTAGCTTGTTTCAGTGACTCCAGTATTATTGGGAAGCAGATGGATCTTCTCTCCTGGTATCTTGCCATCCTGACAGAATGATGGATGTTAGCACTTGAAAAATCTTTATCTTATTTTACATTGCTCTTAGATACTTTCTAGCTCCTGCTTTGAAACTGACACATAGCTTGGCTTTACACTTTGTATGGCTCTTTCATGCTTTGTGCTTTGATCAGGTTGAACATTGCACATATTCATTTACGTACTACATCACACTTTGTTTCTTACTTTTTCCCCTGTACTTATAGTTAATATAATACATATACTTATGTCCATACCAGACCTCTGAGACTGCTGTAGAAAAATAAGCTTTTTTTGACTTGAACATACCAATCGAACTTCTCACATACACATGCTACTGTAAAACATTCTTAGTCAACTTAGTAGATCATTTTCCTTCCAATGGCTAAATTGCCTTCAGACTGCTGTATATGATAAAACAAACTAGATTTGTAGATGAGGAGAGAGCAGTGGATGCCATACTCAACTTCAGCAAAGTTTTGAACACTGTTTACCCCAGCATTCTTGTATCCAAGTTGGGATATTATGGTCCTGATTGGTGGAAAACAAGTTAAAAAAAAGGCTGGCTGGATGATTTGGCTCAGGCTAGAAGAGAAGGCTCCAGGGAGATCTACTAGCAGCCTGCAAGTACCTACAAGGAGATTATCAGGACGACAAAGCCAGGATTTACACAGTGGCATATATTGGGAGGATAGGAGACAAAGAAGGTAAGTCGAAAGAAGACACATTCAGATTCAATACAAGGAAAAAAAATCTTCATTGTTAAGAACAATCAAGCACCAGAACAGGTTGCCCAGAGGGGTTGTGCCATCTTGAAGATTTTGAAGACCCAACTGCATAAAGTCCTGAGCAATGTGACCTGCCCTTGTAGCTGCTCCTGTTTAGAACAGGAGATTGGACTAATTACTTTCTGCAATCCCTTCCAACCTGAATTATGGCCCTAAGGCAGTAAGAGCCCCATGTCAAGCACAATTTCCTTTTTTTACTCCCCTGGCCTAAGTACACATTGTTGTCAAATACAATTTCTGCCATCCTGTTACAAAATTCATAAAGCAAATTCTATTCATACCACAGTAGAGACTGTGCTTATTAGCTGGCATGAATCTATGAAGCAATGTGCAATATGTTGTAAGTTACCATTAGGTTTCACACTACCTTGAAGAAAGAGTAAACAGGGTGTAATCCCGTAAAGTGTAAGTTTGTGCATGTCAGCAGGAAGACCCAGATATGAAAAACCCAAAGGAGATATGAAATACTGCTTCTTCAGAATAGTATCTGAAATTAACAATTAATCACAAGTCAAATATGAACATAGAAATTAATGCTAATATTAAGACTAATTTTTCTCAATAAAGGTATCCTCTGCAAGACATTAATTCCTCTTTTTCACTCAGTGCTGATAAGACACCAAATGCGGTACTGAGTCTAACTGGGAGCAATATGGTTCCAGAGATATATGGACCAAAGGGATTGAATTCTCATGTTTTATCTGAACACAGATAAAAGCAGTACTATGATCAGATGTCTAGAAAACATTTTCTGTGAAGAAAGGTTGAAGAAATTGGAGATAGGCTATAAAACACAAGATTAAGGGATGAATTGATAGACCATTTAGTAGGTAGTAAGTAGTTTAACAGAGGAATCGTATAACTGTTTTCCTTTTCCACCCTGTACAGGACAAAAATGACCCAGTTCCAGGCTACAAGAGTATTCAGGTTAGATACGACAAAGAAATTTCAGAGTAAAGAGAAAAAAGTAATATATTAGGTCAACACAGGCAAATGAAGAAATAGTCTTTATTGGGAATTTCTAGAGACTAGATAAGGAATTAGGTGAGCACCACTGACTCTACTGTACAGAGAGGAATGGATGGATGACCCAATGTTTTTCTATGGTTCTATGAATAACATAATCTGTAATATCAATCCTTTTGTATTCTCTTAATATAATATTGCAGACAGCACTAGTATTTTTTTGCTACAGGCTTGACTCCAGTTATGTTCTTGGGTATCAGCAGCTAGAGACAGGTGTGTAATAGGGTGGTAGATTGTTGCTTTCCCAGTTCAGTACTTGCCAAAGTTTGTATTAGACACCAAGTACAATTTTGCTTTTATGAAATCTGGTTTACTTCTGTTGTAGCCAAATTTAAGTACTTTGCCTATTTACATAGACAAACATTTTGCCTGGCTTTCCAAGAATTATGATGAATGATAACTAAGATAAGAATTAAACAATTTTAACAAATCTAAAATCCAATTTCTAATTTTCTCCATTTGCTTTGTCTTATTCACATCAATGAAATTGAGAAGCAGAGATTTTATGTATTTCCATGTATGATAAACTTGGCAGATCTTACTCCTTCAAAAATGTGATTTCATAATTTTAGAAGAAACATATTGTATTGTCCATTCCTGATATAATTTTCTGGTGCTCACATTTTTATTATGTGAAGAATCATAATTTTAGTTTTCTTAAATTCAAGTTTTTAATTGAAAACTGAGTCTTCTGGTTGTCCATGGATCCTGGCATATAGAGTAGAGCCTGCTATTTTTGTGCAGTATTCTAAAAGTAATTTACATTGTACTTAACAGTATTATAATCTTGCCAATGATAATTTCAGTTCAACTTTTTTTCTTTAACGTATTTATGTTTTCTTTCTTTGAATAACGCTAAAGGATTCTTTGAAGCCTAGCACATTCACAGATGTCCCAATATCTACTTGGCATTCAAATTCTTGTTTCTGTGCTGTGTCTTTACCTGTGGTGGTACTCTACATTTCAGAAACCATTTAAATTGCACTGTATTAATACATAGGTGTAAAAAATCTCATCCTTCCTCCCTTACAGTTCTTGCTTGCTTCCTTAATATAACACATTTCTTTTCTTTTTTCATCTGTGAGGCTTTAGCATCAATATTCCCTTTTGAGAAAGTCACTGAATATGTCCCCCTGTGCTGGGCATTTTCTGTTATCATGGTATTTTTTCATGTAGCCAAAGATTTTCTCTGAACTTTCTCTCCTATTTATGAACTTAATTTTGCACTAGTCTTGGTGCATATCCTTTGCATTTATGTACTTTTATACACTAATTTCTGTTATTTCTGTTACATCTAATTGTTCTCTGCACTTGTTTTGAGCAACAGAGGCTAAAATCCAAACTTTATAAGCAAAACAAAACCCAACAAAAATTTTGTATTACTTAAATATCATAACCTTGGGTACACCTGATTAATTGTTTTTCCAGCATTTAGGACTACACAGTACAGAAAACTAAGGAATGATTTTAAGGAACACTGTCCCTGCATGTTACTGATAGGCACTACATCAAAATTACAGAATTCCAACTAATATGTAAAAATTTCATCAAGCATTTAAAGTTGGGGCAGAACCCTGTTACTGGTGAAGCACAGTAATCAAATAAACTAAGCACGCATCCTTAATTTCCTTGGATTTACAATGCTGTGTGTACTACTTCCCATTAAAACACTTTTCTGTATCATTTTGAAATAGTGGATTACAGATGTCCTGTAAAAGTGGATTTTGATGTTTATTAAAAAATTAATATGCAGATTCATGTAATGCATGTGGAACAAGCTGATTTCCAAATAGCTAGTGCTAGTTATTGGAGGGCAAATTCACAAGTTAATTAGACTTCATCTGTGTCCAAGTTAAAAATCTTATTTGTGAACTATCCTATCTGTGAAATTTGGACTTGATCATGGTCCCCCTTCCGCTTGTGTTTGAAAGTATATCCAAAGCAAAAGGCTGAAGAGTCAGGCTGGACATATGCAATATGCAGTGTGGATAGCAGATATAACAGGAAACCGTAAAGAAGCACAAGCTGGAGAAGCAGTTCCTAGGACATGAAGAGCTTCTTAAACCCCTTTTCCTCATAATTCATTCTAACTGTGAATATTGCCATAAAACAGAACCAAGAAGAAACCTGACGGGGTTTTTTTAAGATATTTTATTTTCTTATTTAAAACTGCACTGAAGAAATTAATAATGCCATTGCTCTTTTAAACATTTCTGATTATGTGAATACTAATGGAAAAGGTTACCTAGAGTTCTTATATTAAGTGATTAGTTTTGCTTTATATTTTTATAGGACTTTCATAACAGCAATCTAAATTTAGTGCTATGGCTGCTCATAAACCTTTAGGAACAACACAAATATCCTCTTTATAAATGGGAAGGAAGAAGGTCCTGAAAAACAATTCTGGTTTGAATGTGTGGAAGTAAATTTATGTAAATTGCTGTCAGTCATCTGTGTATTCATTTCACTAGCAAAGTAACATTCTAAATGATCTGTAGCCAACAATTCCTCACTTGAAGACATGCAATGCAAATATTTATTCAAAATAGAAAAAGAAAATCACTTAAGGATAAGCATAAGTCTTACCACGCCAATAGAAAAGTAGTTATTAATGATGTTGTAAGGCACTGGGTCTCCTTTCTCATCTTTATCATTGGGTATTACTTCAAATTTCCACCTGTCCAGCAAAATCTCTGAGCTATTCTCAATGTCTTTTAAAATCTTCATCAAATTCTCACCTTCGTAACCTAGCAAGACACAAAAGTGAGTATTTAATCAAACATAATAAAGTTTCATTACATTTTCTTTCTTATTCTAGATGACTGAAAAATGAAAACTATGCATATAAGACCTGAAAAACTGGATTGCATTTGAAGTATCAACAATTTTCCAGTACCTGTCATTGAAGGGAGTGCAAATACAAAGCTGGTTTCTGCACTCAGCTAAATTAATGTAAACTTAGATTAATTTTACAGATTCCATTGGGCATCAAATTTACACTGCAGAAAATAATTTGATCTTAAAACTTTCTAATCACTCTAATCTTCCAAACTATTGTAACAGTTATCCAAAAAGCTAAGGTTATACTTCGCAAAATGTTCTTGCTATGTAATAGATATTTAAATTTATTTTTATTTCAAAATTTATGGAAAAAGACAAACAGTAGATTTGTCTGAAAGAAGTCTGACAAGAGACCGAAAGGTTAAAAGTTGTCTACTATTTTTTATCAATTGTTTCAATGTGGTTTAACACAACAAATTCCAAATTTGAGATCAGTAACTGATGACTTATCAGCAGAACTAACATTTTTCCATCTTTAAACAACTTCTTTATGAGCCTCATCCTGCTCCGTAGAGAGATCATACTCTTACTTGCCAAGAAGTGTTTACATCTAGTTAGGTAATTCCTTAGTAGTAGTAGTAGTTCACTACACTGCATACTAAACTAGCAGAAAATTTGTAGGTGTGTGAACAAAACACAGGATGCACGAGTGCATGTATAAAAAGTGTGGGGATTTTACTAAGTGACATTATCAACTCTGAATACTATTCAGACCACGTGATTTTGTAATAGATAATGAAGATCTGTGGATTCATTCCTTCTTCAAACCAGAAATAAAAGTTTCATATTGAAGCAACGTGTACCTTCTGGGTCATTAACAGTTTAAGCAAGCAAAGCAATTCAAAGCTTCCCTGCTCAAAACCCATTGCTGATGTATTTCTTTATGACTATATAGTATGTTTTTGTTAGCTACCGCCAACCACTGCAGAACAGCAGCATGCACAATTCCATTTGTCTCCATCCCTGAGATCACACATCAGCGATTTATATTCTGGAAGCCCTGTCTCTTCTCCCATCTACAGAAGATCCAGAAAATCTGTGTTATGGCACTATCTACCACAAAGCAACTGGTGAAAGAATGATAAAAGCCAGAATATTTACACACTGTCTTTTTCTACTTTAGTGTAGATGGAATCACTCAAAACAGAAGCTAAATAAATAGAAGTGGATGGAAAGACAGGTCCTAACTAACGTAATCAAATGCTCTCATAGCTGACCCTGCTTAGAACATGAAATTGGACAACCGACCTCCTGCGACCCCTTCCAACCAGAATTATTATCTATGAACTGTTCAGAAAGTGAAGCAAGGCTGAGTTTATTGGGTTTTGGGTTGTTTTGTTTTCTTTTCATTCATTCTTAAGACTATGTAAGTAAACAATCACCAATCATGAAAGAGAAAATAAAGGAGGTTCTTAAATGATTTGACAGAACATCACAGTTAAAAAAGATGTTCTATAGCACAGAAACTACTGAGAATTTGCTAAAGACTATCTAGTAACAAGGCAGAGATTTGGAAAGGAAACTTGACGATGAGAAGGAAGAGATATCTACAAAGGCTGAGAACTTCCAATTAAAAGACAAGTTTCAAATACACAACATCTCATCTGAAACGACCAACTGAGACCTGAAACAGAACTGGTTGTGAGCCCGTAAACTGACATGCTTTCACCAGAGACTGAGTCTTTCCTAAGATTTTCTTCTTTGTGTCCCCTTGAAGTTATCCAGTAATGCAAATCCTGAATGGAAGTAAGTTATTGGAGGAGCTGAGAGTAAGGCTTCATACATCCAGAAAAGGACGCAAAGGGTATTAAAGGTTTGACTTTACTCTCCTTTCAGCATTCCTTGCCTTCTCATTTCCTGATAAATAGCACCACAGCACTTATTGTCTGGATTCCTCTGTAGGAGAAGAGGAGAGCGGAGTGGATCAAAGGAACTAGTCTGAGGCTGAGACAAATATTTCATTTAATATTTATGAATATTAAAAAAATGAAACCACTCCAAAACCATTATTAGCTGTTTTCAGTAACCCTTTCAGAACAGCCCCAATTAAATTCCATTTAAGAATACTCCCTTTATAAGTTATTGATCACAGAAATAACTGCAATACAGACGCTAAAAAGCAACTAAATAGCTATATACTACTGTCATTGTACCTTGGAGCCTTTTTGGTGTCAGCAGAAACTACAAACAAGGTATGAAGAGTAATTACAACCTTTAATATCTATAAAACCATTCATGTAACATTTACAGACAGCTAATTACAAAAAGAGGAAAGGTGGTAACAGTTCTTTACATACACCATAAAAAAGAAATCCAAATGTTTAGAGCAGACTTTGATGCAAAAGTTATTGTTTTCCTTTTAATTCTATAATGTATTGTATTTTGTGTTTACCTCCTCCCCATCTCAGACACCTTGCTAAATCATTGCCAGTCCCAAGAGGCAGGATAGCAACTGGAGGATGCTTAATCAAGTTCGCTTTCTCTGTGAATAAAGAAGGAAAAACATAACTGAGATACAAAAGAGCTAATTGTATGGTATTGATACAGAAACTGTGTTACGGTTTTTCAGAGAAAGACAGTGATACATATTTTGTACATGAGATTATGCTGCCTGCTCAGCAACAAGCATTTCACCAAGCCACTCCATTATTCAGCCCCTTCCCCGGCAAATATTCAATCCTTAATCCTAATTTCCTTGATTGTCATCACAAGGACTTGTCATAAACACTGTGATAGACATTCATAAACAACAACACTCCAGATATTCCCAAGACTGAACACGGTGTGCTCTCTGTTGCTCTCAACTCTCACATTCCCACCTAAGAATGCAAAAGAGTAATAGTTAAGGGCATGAAATGACTCTTGTACTTTTTCATCTGGGTGGCCAAATTTGTGTTTAGCTGTGTATTTACTTTGATTTGTGTCTACACATGAGCACCATTACCAAGAACCCCCTGAAAGCAACAGCAGGGCTTTGCCCATCAGGAATTAAAACTGATACTGAAAATGAGAATTGATCTATCTGATGAAGTCTCCAAGTCAATATTTTGTATTTAATGAGTATTTTTAATAAGTATTTTTAAATGTATGAATTTAAAGTGTCTTTTGACTCTTCACTGGTACTTTTCTAGCATTTCAAGGCAAAGGATGTATTCAAGATCCAATGGGAAAACTCTTTTAAAGAAATACAGCCTTTCTGAAAGTGGGGCAGATAACTCCCAGGTATAAAATTTCAAATACATCATTTGTCAAATTCCCCATTTAATTGGAATGAATAGTATGTCTAGTTTAAAAGTTATACTTGAAGAGTTAAACAATTGGCTGTTTTGTTCATAGAATTATGCACAATTATCAGCAATTCTCAGTAGGAGTTTATATAACCAATGGATGTGGCAGGGACATCTGGTTCTTTATCAGTTTCACTCTTCAATTCTTTAGGAAGACCAGTGTACTGCAGATCTTTAAGAGAACTTAACATTTAATAGAATAATAAAGTTTAGAAATCTCAAATTGAGGCAAAACAAGTTTTGCTGTTATTTGGTTTTGGTTTTTTTTGTTTTCCGTGTGGTTTGTTTCTATTTGGTGAGGTTTTTCATGTTTTTGTTTGGTTTGTTGTTTTGTTCCTTTGTTTTCCTCTTGCTGTGCTCTCAACTAAGATTCTTTGTATATCAGGAGATGAGGGAAGAAAAGATCCAGCTATAAAGCATCTGTTTCTCAAAACAGGTGACTATTTAAACTTTATATGCAAAACTTCCGCCAAAGGGCTTTGTTCACTGAAAGACAGCATTCAAAATTTACTTCATAGTTCTGTCCCATAAAATTTGCCACAGAAGATAATACTTTATGACGACAAAATGTAGTCTGTTTTTTTCAAAGATAAAGTAACCACGTAGCATTTAATACTTCTTGGGAAAAAGTCATTACACAATTAACAGCTGCAAAACTTTACTCCTTCCAAGTTTGGGCAGTACATCTATTATTTACGTACATCGATTCATGATTTTCAAAGCTATTTGACAGTTAAAATCAATAGCTTGTATTTGCAAAAAGGTGGGCTTTTTTTTTTTTTAAACCAAGATTAGAAATATGCTTTTGCTGTCATCTATTCCTCCAATTTTTATTTTTCACTGAACTTTAAAAGGCATTCGGGTCCACATCTTCCACAAAGCACACACTTTTAAACACTCTTCATTCTAACTTTCAGTTGATTCTTTTGACCTCTCTTCATCTCCTTCCTATTTCCATCGTCACACACTGCCATTTTTTCTCTGCAGCCCCTCTGATGCCAAAGAAACAATCATGTGGTGTGGAAGATTTTATCCCTAATAAGCCTTGAGAAGTTTAAGTCTGTAATATCTTGACTTATGGGCCTTCCTAATGATATCTACAAAGGACGTTATGGCCGACTGAAAGAACTCCAAAACTGAAATGGCAGTTAACCCATCACCTCCATGGTGGGATAACGGAGCATAAAGAAAAATGTGGTAACTGATAAAGCAAATTATTTAAGGTAAATGGTCTTAAGAGAAACAATTTAGATTTTACTCTGTTTGGGGAATAGACTTTGAACTGAAAAGACAATAGAGTTATTCAAATTTCTTGCTTTCTGGAAAAACAGAAGACTACAAACACTGGATTTCTCTAGAGATTTTGAAGATCTTCTGCAATTTTAATGTCCTGAAAAATAATCATGTCCCAAACTAATAAACTTCAAAAATTTAAATTAACAAGATCTTGTTTGAAATAGCTATATCCATAGTCTAGTATATAGGAAAGAGTAGCAAAATGAAAAACATGAGTCAAGCAAAACTATGTAAAAGGTATTGATTACCTATGCAATCCAAAATCCAGCCTACTGTTCCATCTCCACCACACGCTAGTACTCGGAACTCAGGAACATCTCGGAAAAAATTTAACCTAAAAGCAGTAAATAATGAGATCTATTTAATTACCATAAATGCATTGTGCATTATGCAAACATTTTATGTCTTAAGACATTTTATTTAATTATAAATGGCAAGTAAACACTTGAAAAAGTAATTACCTCTGCTCATGTATTTTTGTAAAAAACTACAATCCAACATTTTGTTATTTGAAAAATTTAATATGAAATTGTTAATTTAAGGGTTATTACGGTAAACTAATACTAGAAAAAGCTTGGCTCTGACAGTTAATCCAAATCTGTGTCTCAGTTCAAATCATGTTTGAAACTACTGTCAGAAAACATTCTTTGTTTACCAAGTTGTGAATGGAAACATAGTCTCTCAAGACAGAAATTCTAAGGTAGCTAAATGTATTAGCCACAACATTTCCTTGTGAGGTGCTGGCTATAAAAGCATATGAAAACAGCATATTTCTGAGAATACACTGAGCAATTTGTGGTTGATAAAAACAACTTTGCATCATGGTCTAATACAAAATGAGTAAGCATCGGATTGAAAGCACCCATTCCATCATCCTACAAACCATATTTTAAAAGTGAAGTATCTTTGGTAATATTTGCATGGCTATTTCTTCTTCCATATTTATTGAGTGCTGGACAGTATCACCACCTCTTTATCCACTTTACTCATACCAATATTCCATAATGCTGAAAAGCAGGGATATAGTAAAGCAATTCTAATTTGCAGTATTTCAGATTTAAAAGCATCTTTTCAGGATAGCTTTTGATGCATACTGAAAATAGTCGTTACACATAAATTATGACTAGATAAAAACCTTCCAGTAATTTTGCTGAATTTATATATGTGTGTATATTTACATATATTCTATTCATTATTGTCATAGACATCTTAATCCATATTCTACATGCTAGTGACCAGACGATTTCCAATTTGAAATCTCCTAATAAATAGACAATTAGTACATTGCACCCTTAACTGCAATTCTTAAAAACAAATAAATATACATAATAACTTGCAAGTTTTTAATTCAATCTATTTTCCAAATGAAATCTTAATGCGGCACAGTGAATGGGGCTCCTGTCCCTAGAAAGTTTTAAAAATTCTTATAGGCTCTTGATAAAATTAAAACTGAAAAACTAGAGTAAAATAAAGTGCATGGGAGAAGGAAATAGAAAGCACAATGGTCAAAAAGTGTTACTTAAGATGCAGAAGACAATAAGACAACTTGTTCTATTTGTTTTAAACAGGAATTTCAAAGTTAGCAAAGCTACACAGAATTAAGCCCATCACATTATTTTCCCAATCCTGCTAATTTTCTCTGCTCAGAAGAGCTCCTAGTCAATTTCAATTGTCAAGTACAGTGTTTGAAGGATGATTACTCATTCTGTATTAAACTCTACTTTGCCTTTCTCACCTCTAACGTTCTACTTCACACATCTGCAGGACAAGGGCTATAGGATCTCTTCTGATGCAAAACGTGATGTGCCAAATCTGACTGGGTACACTTGGAGAACACATCTTCTAAAACGAAGTATACGTGCTGAAAGACCCTCTGCTGAAAGTCAGTTCCTACCACTGTAAGTGTGGGCACTGAGATATGCCCTGGCTCACAGGTGTGCATCTCTGTCACTTCATGAGACCTGGCAAAGAGACGAACGCGTCCCATCACCAGCCTTCCCACTTTGACCCAATGTGTTTGGTCTGTAGAAAGTTAATACACCTAATTATAATGCTTCCATTACTAAGAATATTCCAGATTAATTTAAAATCGAATTCTAGCCCAGAGGTGATGGCAAGATTATAACTTCTATAAATATTTAAGCATTTCCAGCACATGCAACAGATATAAAAAAGAAAGTCTGGGAAAAAAACCAAGCAAACATCAAACAAACGGGCAAACAAAAAACCCCCTAGTACCAAAAGTACAGCGTTGATGCTAGCATTAATCCAGATAGGCAGAACAGAGACCTAATCCTCTGCCTCTGTTTTTATGAACAAGCATCCTTGCCATATGGCTATAAAACGTTCTTTTTGACTGTATATTTAATCTTCATAAAAAAATATAACTTTCTAAGAAAAAGTCTGACAGAACCAAATTGTCAAAAAAATTCTCAATAAGCTTAATTTGTATTTCCCTTTGAGCATTTTATATTCATACACAGTGGATTCTCCAATTTCATAGTACAGCATTAAGTTCACATGACTTCTTTATAAATTTAAATATAAAAATGATATACACATTATATAAATATAAAATAAATACATGAAAATATAGTATAATACTACTTACATTGTATATTTGCATATATAAGTATACTGTATATAAATATACTATAGTAAATATAAATATAGAATCAAAACTATTTATAACATTAAATATAGTTGTATAATTATATATGTAAATAAATCTCATTTATTGAATTAGAATGTGCAGTCTACATTCAGAGTTGGTAAGGGAACACAGTTTTATGTTTAAAAACTCAGTAGATGTTATGATGGTAAAGAAATAATTTGACAAACATATTACGTGAACTTAAAATAAAGAGTAAGTATTGTCTATCAAGATAGCTTTTGTCAATTAGGTTTTTTAATAGCATCTGTTGCCTCTTATCCACAGAATATTTTATAGGGTTTGAAAAAAAAAAAAAAAGTTGGAGAAAAACTTAGTAGTAACTGTTTTGAAGTGGAAATAAAAAAAAATGGAAGTCATCTTAAAGCCTTTGTGCACTGTCAGACTAGGGCAGAGGACCAGAATAGAAAATCTAATCTTATTTTCTTGAAATGATTCATAAAATTGTATGAGAATTTTAAGCATATATAATAATAATTTAAAAAACCCCATAAAAATATAAAACAGTACTTACAATAGGTCTCTTTCCCAAAAGATTTATCTCTACTTTTAAAAAAACTATTTAACAATTTAGATGATTATTCCTTACATAGCACAATACAGATAACAATCTTACTACAAGTAGAACATTAAGTACAAAGGACAAATGTCCATTATATCAATAAATTTTACAAAAATCATGTCGATAACCTTGTCAGAAATTAAATAGAAAATGAGTAACAGGTAAATCAGATAATTTGATATAAATAAAATACATGTTTTGAAGTAATTTGTGCTGTAATTCACATAGAATAATTTGATACAAACACACATATGCTAGGCAGAAGAAATACAGAAGCATTTGTGAGAAAAGTGAATCAATAGATGCTAGGTAGTGGGTGGAGTAAAGATGATGGATGTCATATGTTCAGAAGTGACTTAACTGTAATAGTCAAAAGCTTATTATGGGGTGACCAAGGAAAGAGAACTAGTTCAAGAATGTGAAAAGTGCAAGCTAATAAGCAGGCTAAAAGACATGGCAGAGTTTTTTAAAATAGATTTCAGACAAAGCCTGTGTGGCAAACTCACTACTGGACAATTACAATCCTGTCTATTTAGAGAGAGATGAATGAATCTAGCTCACAACTTTGGAAGTCTAGACTGAGACGGGAGTGGAAATTGATGATATTTACAATATTTAAAGATTGCAGTATGAATGCAGCAAACACCACAGATGCCATACAAGTAAAATTTTTGTTTAACAGCTGTTTAAAATATATCTCTAAACCCAAGGCTTAAGTTTCACATGTGAAGACTTACTGAGGCACTACTGATTTATGGCGCACAACCGTGATTTTAATCATTAGAGTACTACCCATCCACCATGGCTTCCTTTGCCATTCTTTGGCAAAAATGTAATTCTTTCAAAGAAATACAGACTGAGTTCAAGGTTTTGTTCAGGAGAAAATAACTACACAATTATCTTCTAAAGATATTCTTGGTGTATATGTCTTCCTAGAATACTCTGGATATTCCATATGTCCAACAGCAAAGAAATGCTCGAGCAATCCATTCCAATAATCAGGAAAAATAGTGTAATTTTCAAAATAGGCCTATTGCTTTGTGAAATTATAAAGGCCCAGGTGCTGTAGATTCCTAACTAAATTGCAGAGTAAGTTGGAGGGATTCAGTTTGGCTGTCTTGGGCATCTTTTAAGTGGACAAAATTTAAGATTTAAAAAGGCCTGTTGAGGTAAACTTCCGGATAGAATTTAAAAAATACATCCAAATTAAATACTTAAGGGATGTACAAAGAAATACAACTTTTGTGGATATAATTTCTATTATAGAGTATAAAAATAACATAAATTAGACATTTGAAATAATAGACTTAAGGGAACAGGAGTCTTTTCAGAGGGACAAAGTCTTTGTGAAACGGTGACCCCTCTACAGAGTCATATGCGTCTGTGGCTGGACTGCTATTCATCCAGCTATTATTTACCTCTCTGTGAGGTGAACAGTAACTGAATTTCAGATTCTTCAAGATCATTAAATCCACAATAACAGTTGTTGTCAGAAGTAGAAGACTCCTATAGAGATATAACAACCAAACAGGGAAACTCTTTTCAAGGCTAAAAACACAGGTGCTAGGCACAAATTACACAATGTATCAGCCTGGCAATTTTCACGTCACTTTGTTAACTGTGGCAGGCTGTAACTATGGAGTACCATTTATGCCTCTGTTCAGCTGCAGAGCTTACAGGGTTTCTCCAGCTTACCCTGTCTCTCTGCTCCTAAATAAAGAATGTCTAAACCATTAATTGTTATTCCAGTGTTTATAGCACACTGTTGCCCTTTGGCTGTGAGCTCCTTGAATTTCAGGCCTCGCAGGCGGTCAGTTTCCGTTGTTGGAAAGGAATCAATGTCAGAGAGTCAGCTAGTATGCAATTTATTTACATCATGTACATATTTTTATATGGATTATATACATGAATCTAGACATCACTAGCTTCAAAAACCTTAGCTTAGGCATGCTAAGAAGGTACAAGAAGCATCATTGTTGCTGTCCCTGCATTTCTGCTAGTAGCATCCCATCTATTATGAGAGTAGGTGACACATCCACTTAAGTAACTGCACATTCAGACAGCAGCACTGAAATTTGCTGTCGTTAAAGTATTTTTCTGTTGATCTGCTACAAGCCAGCATATTTATAAAAAAGAAAGCACAATAACAGATATTACAAAAGGTGGGGAGCAAGATGCATGTTGGTTTTTTTGTTGTTTTAGTTTGTTTTTTTGAAGGAGAGTATGGAAAAGGAAAATTAAATGTATTCTTTCCAGATTTCAAAGAAATTCAAATATGGGACTCCACTAGTGGCCTTTCTTCCAGTGAGCAAAAACTATTTAACCTTGTTCCAGCTCAGGTTTGTTAAGCAGCCCTTTATTCCAACACATTTCCGTGAAATAACATGGTTATCTTACCAAACAGGAAGAATGAAAGACCTAGTGATTGAGCTGTTGACTTTAAAAAAAAAAAAAAACAAAACAAAAAAACCCAACACAACAAAAAACCCTCAACAATTTCACAGTCCCCCTAAGACTTAGGAATTTATTGGTCTCCAAGATCTCTTGTATTTCTCCCTGTTATCTAACCAGAAGATACTCAGATTTTCAACAGAAATTAACTGGAAATATTAATTAATTTTAGCCACAGACTAGAAAACATGAATGTTATCTTCTTGGTTGACAAGAGCAGCCCATGAGAAAACTACTCGCATAAATAAAAAATGAACTTATGCATTAAAGCAGGCAGTTTGGCTCTACCAAAACCATGCAATTTCTATCTAATACTATAAACACTCTATAGGTTGAGTAAACGTGTCTGAAATTAGTATTTAAAAGGAAAAAAAAAAATCTCAAAATAGACTCAATTATAAAGCATTTCAATGATTATGCTTCAAAATACATATATATATATAATGCTTATCCCTTTCCACTAAACAACAGTAATTGACATAATACAATTTTGTTTTTCTTTGTGCTGTACAATCCCCCACTCCGTTCCATTTCAATCTAAACAACAGATATGGCAATATTAAGTAAACGTAACATTTTGATTGACAATCCAGGATAACTGGCATTACAGAGATGGATGAATGAGTGGACGGACAGATGGATGGGCAGGTTTTATTAGGCAATCCAGCCCTTGCAGAAAGGGAAACAAGGACTGGTAACTGAAATACAGAGTTTATTCAACTGCTCTCTTAAGGGACAAATTATATGCAGCCTACATAGTATTGCCAGGGGCAAGAAGTGATGGCAGGAGATAAACTGGAAATTTAGGATTATTCATTTCTGTGGAATGAATAAAAAATATATCCAAACAAGCTTAATAAAATGCAGTGTCTGTTTGCAAATTAATTAGAAATTTCTTCAAAGTGACTCTGAAGTAAAACTATTTCGATTCCTAATCGGAAGAGATACTGAAAATATTTTCTAAAAAACACTGTCCTGGTTCAAGAGACTAAAATTTCAATCGTTCAGCGCAGGGTTTCAGCTTGAACTTAACACTGCCCTCTTGTGCTTCTGCCTTAAAATACATTTTCCTTTCCATCACAAGATACAGGAAAACCAGAACATAGCAAGAGACATAAATGAGATCTCTAAGTGAGATTTAATTCTTTTGTTTGTTAAAAAAAAAAAAAAAGTTTAACGAAATAAGATGAATTTGATAAATATCTCATTTTGTCATCTCAATCTCTAGCATGGCATTTCTATTATACTGCATTGGTTATTATATTGGTTATACTGCATCGGTTATACTATATTGGTTACTAGTTTTGACTGAGAGAAAAATTTCTTATGAAGTCCTAAAAAAAGTTTCTGCAATTTTTCTAGTATACTTACTATTTGCACTAAGATTATTTAAATTTTCCATATGTGTCAAGACTAGCATTACAAACCACCACCACCAAATAGCATTTAAGTAAGAAAACAGCACTAGCATCCAGGTACAGGATAAAATTACAGGCATGAAAGAAATTATCCATGCCATTATTTCCGTATTTTTAGCAGATTTTTCACCATTATTCAGGTTGAAAATTAGCCACACTGTAGTGAAAGATATCCTGAGAATCTTCAAAATGGATTGAGCTCAATCCACTTTTCACTTTCATCAATGCTATACACAGCCCAAGTCTAACACAACAAACTAAAGGACAGTTGATGTAGAATCATTTTGAGATTAGCTTCATACACAGAAACAGATGTTTGGTCTGCCTGTTTTTTTTTTACCAAAGTACCCACTGCTTAAAAAGGAGACAATTTCAGATGGCAAAAGTTGGTATTTGATATATTGCAATTCTCCTGTCTCCATATAAATGCAAAATAGGAAGAATCATAGAAGAACCACGTTAGGCAAGTGACTGCAACACTACTTGGCTGAGATAACACTTCAGTCCCCTTAAAAAGTCACTGTCAGCATAATCTCTCTTGTCCAGTCATTTTCTGCCCACTACATCCCCAAGATGATGGAATTGATAAGGAGTGCACAGCCACTGTAACTTGAAACAACATTCTATATCTGACATGCATAAGAATGTATGTTGGTGTATATATATATGCACACTATATATTTATATTACATAGACACAAACATATGTGGCCATATGCGTTTATGTAAAATAAATGTATGTCCTGCAGATCAATTTCTGAGGCTGCTTGGTATTTGTAACGTAATGGTAACCCCCACATGAACTCGGGTTGCTGATATAGCAGTAAAAGCTGCAAACAGAATTAAATGTAACCCACAGTTCTTATAGAGTACAGCATGGTTATCAGTAAAAAATATGATACATAGCTTTACTTGTACACATCAACAAACAATACCTGTAAATTTCAGAGATCTGTAGTGTTGATACATCCAAAACATGCTGTATGTGCCTCAGTCTGTTCATTTGATTATGTAGTGTTTTATTAAATGAGTTCCTGGTAATAATATTAACTGTAGACTTACCCTGGCATTGGTCCATTTCCAGAAAGACTATAAACTTGACGAGGATTTAAAAGGTACTGAAATTTTCTATAGATTCTGAAGAGTTAAAAGAGACAAGAAGGAAATATTTACTTACATGTTTGATATTTTTTCAAAGGAAAAAAATAAAGTTAACACATACTATAATTATTTGAATTGTAGGATGTCATTTATGCAAAAAACTCAAATATTTGAACAGAGCCATTATAATACATGCATACAGTGTATTGTAGGCATAAAATTGAGACAGAAGTGCTACAAGTATCCACAATTCAAATGCTGTATATAGACAGGAACTAAAAAAAAAAAGGATAAGGAGGTATAATGACACACAAAAAAGTGAGTCAAAAAAGCATTTGGAAAAGTTTATAGGCTCCTATTAAAGTAACTCCATGATAAAGTAGAGATATATTCCTAAAATTTACTGCTAACACAAAATTACAAGTAAAATTAATTTGCAACCCACCAAAATATGTCCCCATAGTTTGAACAGCATTATAAGAAATCAAATCTGTTCTCAACTACATCTCCTTTGGATTATATTTGAATGGGAAGAAAATGAAAAATATTCAAAACCCTTGTTTTACTTAAACTACATCTATTTTAAAATCACCTGAATAATAGAAAGCAATTGATTTATATTCTACCTCACAAAGTACTCCATTTGTTGTCCCACATTTATTTAAATGGCAGAATATTTTAAAAAATTGTAACTTTATAAATTTGAGGTGACTTGTCCTAAAAGTATGACAAACATTTTGTTTCTTCATTAAAAATATTAGAAATGTAATTTCCTAAATTGACTACAATGTGGTAGCTGCTTCATTTCTTACATACAAACAAGTAAGCACATGAAGGAGCTGGAGCTCAGAATGAATAAATGTATATGTGGGATTTATGCCAATAGTTTAAATCATAAACCCCTGTTTTTTGCTTTTAATTTTAAAGTTTACATATTCAAGCTAATTAATATTTTAACGTTTTCAAGAAAGTATTTATTTTTCCCACTGAAATACCCCTTCCTTTCTTTTTAGTGCCTTAAATAAAATAGAAGCATAAGAGCTGAATTTTAAGTTAAAATGTCCATGTTTTCAAATCAGCAAAATAAAACTGTCTAGACACAATCTATGTGAGTATTGAAAGATTTTTCTTATTTTATTTTTTTAATAGCAATGCATAATTTATCAGGCTAGGTGGAAGACAAGGGTGTAAGAATACTGAATACAAACAAATTTATAATTATCTCTAAAATTGCATATTGGAACATTTTCTTAACTTATCAATTATTTAGAGATATTAGCTTCTTCATAAAGTACTGTATTCAAGCACACTCACACAATCTACTCCTGATGCCATTCCTAAGAGAAAAAGTCAATGTGAAATGACTGGTTTCACTTTGCAAGCATGCACACACCTTTGTCAATGGCTGTGATGATGACTAAATCAGACATTTGACAGTGGATTTACAACACAGTATATTTCCATTTCGTTTGCAGCCTCTTACCAATGTAAAAAGATCCTACTTTCAATTTTCTGGGTAGTATGTGTGAGTTGCTCCTCAGTGAGGTACAGGATTTACCCTGGTCAGGAGTGCTGGCTAATTTAATTTGTGTAGCTGACCATAAGAAGTTCACAAATGGTATTGTTATGAGGTCCCAAAGGCTTAAGAGTTATTTGCCCAAAGGTTTGGTGCTACAAACATACCAGCCATCTAAACTCACAGTACTGTTGTCAGGTATTTGTGAAATGCTATAAAAGCCTTCTTAATAAAGAGAGAGATAGGCATCTCTAGCCAAAGCCCAGAAATCCATCTGCAATAATGAAAAGATTACACTGAATCATACTTGATTCTATGCATACCATTCATAGGTACTAGTCAAATATCAATATCAGATAATCACTCTATAACGACTCACTGCAAATGACACATCATACTTTAAGTTATTATAACATATTTATTTATGCTAGTCTGTGTAAAATTCATAAATTGATGGTTCATTCCCATTCATACATTTTCCAAAAAAGAAAAAGAAACCGTCTCTAAACATTTGCCTTCACACTAAGCTACAACTGGACCTAACAGCATGACACATGCAAGACAAGGAAATGGACAGTAACCTGGCCTTCCAGTTGTATACATACAGTACCAAACAGCCCAACAATACTGACATGTCTCTGAATGTCTTGCTTCTGCATGTAAGGAATGTATTGGACATCATATCCTTGTGATCGGAGATTTATGCTGACAAAGCCATGAGGCTGCGTATTGGGTAATGCCCCAAAAGACAGCTTTTTGTAGTGGAGTGCGATTCCATGAACAAAGCCAGCTCTTGAAACTACCACTTGTTGCCACCACCTCCAGCTCAGCTGGTTCTTACTCCATGACATAGCTTACAGATGAACAGTTGTGCCCTGTAACTATTTGCAGGATTATTTTGTAAAGAATATATCTGGATATAGTATTATATCAAGAAAATGAAACAGATTCAATTTAAAATACAAATCCTCACAAGATTCTCTGTTGCCATTTTCCCCTTCACTTAAATCATGTCCATAATCTTATTCTTACGAACCTCAAAACAGCTGTACTAGCATAACTGAGGAGGCAGAAAATTACAGCAGGAGTGGCCAAGAGGGCTGGGATCATTGTTAAAACAGTTCTGCTGCTGAAGAAAATACTTAAGTGCACCTTGAGGTAAATTAGACTGACCTATCCTCTTAAGTCATAAGATCATTCCTTTAAAGAGAGAAAAAAAACCCAAACAGATAGACAGAAACCCACAAGCAATTCAAAACTGGCAATAAAGTTGACTACACTGGGGAAAAAGCTGGCCGTAGCAGTGCTTTTTGCCAACCGGGCGATGCATCTTCAGTAATCTAGGGAGTGACTATTCAAGGTGTGGTCAGTATAGGCTTAATTTAACCCTAATGGAAGAGAAAGAAGAAGCCAATGACCTCTCTCCAAAATTAAAAGAATGCTAGCCATCTTCTCTCCTAAACATTTGAAAAAGATAATTTTTTAAACTGCTTCTACATTTTGTCTCAGTGCTAAGTGAAAGCTTAGAAATCCAGATTAATCAGAGGGTAGGAGGGAAGAGATACTATGAACTGAAGTTATTTGAAAACAACAAAGGTCAAAGATATCATCAACCTGTGCTGCACAGACACTGAACGTGGAGTCAGCAGGAAACATCAGTGTACGGAAGCTGATCTCCAGTGCATCCAACCGCACATTTGTCAAGGAAACAATTGTTTAAACTCACCTGCTGGTCTGGCAAATAAATTGGAAAATGGGGAAGTGGAAAACAAAGTAATGAGCATGGTAAAACAATACCATGATTTAGAAGGACTCTTATGTGAGAAGCATTACCCTTAAAAAGTCTTTAGAAGCACTACCTGCTTGTTGTATGTTCTCGCTGCTGAAATAAACTATTTTGTTAATGATGTACTAAACATATACATTCTGTTCACAGATTATTGAAAGCTGTTGTCTTGATTAGTCAGTTCTTAAATGCAGACATACAGGATTTAATTCTAGGATGAGATGGATGTACTGCAATTCTTTTCTGATGAAATTAACCACACCTGTCCATTCTATGCACAATTACTGAAACCATGTTACAGAGTGATATAGCCTGATGAGGACACTTGATTGTGTTTGCTGCATTCCTACTCAAACTCATGCTTAATTAAAATCTATTTTTGGTGTGTGAAAGGCTTAAACTAATCAGCTTTAATTCTGATTTGCTCCTTTCTTCTTAATAAACATTTAATTCTATTTCTGTTCTATTTTATTATAAACATATGTATTATCCATTTGGCTAAATAATTTAAGTCCAAGTAACTGTAAATGCACTTGTGTTTGAGGTGATGGGCAATAACTGTTAGTCTCAATTACGAAGAAAGTAGATCTGGGTTATTTTCAAAGATCTTTTTTTGCAATTATATCTGAAAGATATAGCATTGGTTTTTGAAAGAGAAATCTATTCAAGAAGAACATGATATTTATCACTATACATTTTGCAAAACTCGGGCTTTCTAAATAATTGACATTTAAAAGATTATCTATCAGGTAATTGGATATGGTTGTAGAGAAAGTATTCTTGGTTTTGAATTAACTTTTTCTACATATCCTTTTGTTTCCCCATCACCCCTCTGTTCCAACATTCAAAAACCAAAATGAAAGCACCTAACTTTTTTACCTTAGTGATCCTCAGATCTCTTCTTTTGCACTTTAGAGATTTGAAAAGAATTGCAAAATACAAAAGGAAATGACAGAGCATTATTGGGGGAGTGCATTTATTCAACTGGTTGTCAGATGGATGCGTACACTCTCTCCAAGAGTAAGGGCAATTAAATGGGCTGGGTTACCATATGGCAAGGCATAAAATCTCATACAGGGAACTGTGGGAACACTGGAGTCTTGACAGTATCTGCAATAACCTTTCTGTGCTCAATGAAAGTCAATTAGAAATCATAACTTCATGCATCGTGATCTCTCACATACAGAAAATTCTAAGTAAAGACTGAAGAATGGCTTTCAGTAAAAGACCATCTTAATCGGAATGACTGAAGATAATGAAATTCTCATCTACAAAAATTAATAGGTTGTGGTTTGGGATTATTTTGCCCCTCACTGCTGTGGAAATCTTACTTTTGTTACAGTTTATATTCTAAGCCTAGCTTCTCAAAATACCTGACTACATTCTAAAATTTCTATAATCAAAACCCCTGACTTGAATCACTCTAACTGTGCCTTTTGCAGAGCTTCTTATGTCTTCAAATGTTCTGTGATTTTACTTTTTACAACACATAACACCCATAAAACTGTGTGTGGGGGGGGGGAGGGTTGGGGATGGGATTCTTCTCATTCCAGTTAATGACAGTAAAGCAGACAGATAAAAAATAGGAGAAACAAAAAAGTTAAGTATTAATGTTCCCTGAAAATATTTTCATCCCTTAGATTAAATTTTCACACTAATATGCACTCTTAACATCTTTATTTTATAAGGTTAATGGTATTGGTCGGAAACATTAACACCTAAAAGGCAGAGGGCAAAACTCTTCTCATCAAATAGTCCAAATGTGGACTTTTAAAAACTTTTTTGCATCTAGTTTTAGATCTAACCATGAGATATTATCTCCTGCTGGTGAATGACTTGAGATATGTTTACATGACTATGCAGCTGACCTTTTGACACATCTGTCCTAACAGAGAAATATTGAGTGCAACTTTGACACATCAGTATGCAGTTTAACATTGTACTTTCTGTGGTATTAAAGCCAATTTTAGAGGTTTTCATCCTTCACTATACTCAGCTATTGGTGGCAGCCCTCATGCTGCACACTTCATTGTGTAATGACACCTGTAGGTAATGGTGTTAGTGAATGAAGCATGTATAAGGTATTCATTTTTTTCAATTCAAGTAATTCCTGTGATCTACTTGGCCTCAGCCACGGTTGCATTAACATAAAGTGAGAATTATCAGACTGCAACACGTGAATGGGAATAGGAGCTTGGGAAGGGGATCAGGTTTTAAACTTGCTTTTACCCTGGAGAATGTCTAGCATTAAATGACGTCCCTCATGTGTTAAGTCCATTCAGATAGTAACACTTGAGACCAATTATGTGCTGGAAACGGAAAGCTGTGAAATAGGATTTCATTAAATTGTTTCTAGGTTATAACTAACTACATAAGAGCAGCTCTCTAACCTGTCTCTTGCCTACGTAATTCTAGACTGGATCCCTGTTTGACTCACTTTGTATCAGTACTATAAAAAAGTCAAGCTGAGTGCCCCTGACAACACAAGAAAGGGCTACCTCACACTACGACAATGTCTGAAATATGAATGTTCAGGACAGCTCAGATTGTTTTGTTGTGAGTGCAAAGGCATGTTCTTGAAACTGCTTAGAATGAATCTTTTATATCATTAACTGCATTTGACACAACTAGTGCTGTTGGTATTGCTGATATCTAGGTACATCAGTCCAGGGATAACATAATCAGCTCCTAAATGATAACCTGTTCTCTCAGAGGTCTTTTGAGTGCAGTTTTGGTTAAATGTTCTTCAGCTCTGAGAATTCCTCTAACATCTACTCTGTAGGATTTTGTCCCTTTTGTCAGTTTACTTTAAGGGACACTGTTTGAAAGAAGTGATCTAAGGAAGGCAGTGGGGAAGATGTAGGGAAGGCTGACCCACTTGCAATTTACTTGCTTGGTTCCAACCTTTAGAATCACACTGCATCCCTTTGTGCTTTTAGGTAGCCATATCACTTAGTATCATCTGAGTGATCATGTGAGTCACCTTCAGCCTGATCTTGGCCAAAAGACCTTAGCTTTTTTCAAGACTTGAAGGCTAGATTACAGCCCTGACATGGTACATAAAAATGTTGGGATTTATGTGATGATCAAAAATGGTCATATTGTTAGCACTTGTGATTCTGAAATACACTGAAAAATATGCTTGGGGTTAACTAATTCAGCATTTCTGCCTGAGTTTGATGGGTAGAGTAGGATGACAATGCTCCTTACCTCTGTTTCATCATGCCTCTGATACACTAACATTTAAACATAAACTTAAGCATTTTGAATATAAATCAATGTAATTACTGACATACGTAAAATTAAGCATATCTTTAAAGTTTATGTGATTGGACTGTAATACTTAAACGGGATTGTTAGAATGCTTCCTATCTACAGAAATCAAAAGGTTTCTTTGTAGGAAATCTTATGGAGATGCTGGAGAGTGTACTCACTAAATCTTTGAAAGGCAAGTCATACAAGAAAATGGAATACTGTTTCCAATTTAAATTATTGGCCTGTCTGCATAATTATTACAACAGATTAAAAGAAAGCTTTTTAAAACTTCAAAGTTGCAATGCAAAATACAGCAACTCACATCTTCATGCATATCATACAAAAACATACACTGAATATAGCTACTTTTTCTGATGTGAAATAAACTGTTGCATAGAATTAATTCTAGTTTTAACTGCAGAACTATATGTTAATGTGTACTTCTTCCAAACAGGGCAATAGGATGTTCAAATGTGAGGCATAACAGTATAAAACTTTGGATTTCTTTTCATATGCAAACTTTTAATATTCATTTTCAAATATATCACAGAGATCAGAACAGAGGAACAGAAGGGGGTAAAAAAAAAAAAAGATAAACCTTACCTTTCTCCTTGTTTCCCACCACTTTTAGGATTGACAAAAACTAAAAGTGGATGAGTGCCTGGAACTGGCGTGATCTAAAAGAAGGGAATAACACAGCCACTCATTAATGCTGTGTGTTGCATTCATTTTTTCCTATAGTAGACAGAAAACAAAAAGCTTAATGCAAACTCTATGTTATGCTATGTAATCCAGCTGGAAACAATTCCATAATTTGCAATAATCCTCACTTCATTAAATTGCCACAAATTGCAAGTGACTTTTTTTTAAATGCTACCTGTCTTATAGCTGCGATTTCATTTTAACCTAGAAGTCCATTGAAATATTGATATATATAGGTTACATCCATCAATAGAGAAGAAAACTTTCAAGCAAGAAATGCATGACTGATTTTGACAGTGGAGTAATTTCCTATGAAAAAAAGCTATGAAGAAGCTGTATTTTGCAGTGAGAAATGACACTATACTATAAAGGTTCAATTTAGCTATATGAAATTTTAAACTTGACGGAATAGATTATTTTTTTTTAATTACAGAAACCTACAATATTTGATATGATGTGAAATACCACACTTTTTAAAATGTAACAATAATGAGTTCCTTTAAACATCTTAGAAAGCTGTGAAACTTAAAGTAGAGGAGAAAACGTGGAAGAAGGGCAAGCCTGAGGAAAAGAATGGAGAGGAGAACATACTGAAAGAAACAATAACTTCTACCAGGTTTTTTAATTCTTTTCTGCACGGAAAGTTTAACATGTTCACATTAATGTTTAGCTCTACAAACTAAAACCTTTCTTCTAAGTAATAATCTATATTTCCAGATACTGTAAGATGTTCATATTCACTGCCATAGATTTGAAGAACAAAAAAATTACATCCTATGATCTCTAATATCAGTTTTAAAAATATAAAGCTAGACTATTCATATTTAAAATTATCACGTTCAGACATACATCAATTCTACAATGTTTTAAAGCATATTAAAAAGTCAAAATCAACATCTCCAAAGTCATGCTTTAACCACTTCAGAGATGAAGCCTGAATCATCTCTGTTTCAAAATGATACATTGAAAGCTCTTGCTCCAAATCCTCATTCATAGTTCCTGAAATGACAAAATCTTTTCAGCTGAGGATTTCATAAAAAGTAATTTAAGGTAGAACCTGAGAAACATCATAGCTAAGGAGTCTTAGAGGCATGCTATATGCATATAATCCTATAGGCATCTAAAAGCACTTTTCTTCTAGTAGAAGTGTTAAGCACTAGTGTGTCAAGTCCATCCATAACTTCACAAAGAATGGATCCAAATCTGTTCTAATATATACAACAAATAATTAAAAACTCCAGCAAACTTGGTGGAATTAAACCTAGCGTAAAAACAACCCAGTATCACATCCTGGCACAGTATGTTGTTACAGTAAAGTGCTATATGTTGAAACATACATCAAATTGCAGGGTGTAATGAAGTTTGTCATATATTTAATTTTTATCTACTGTTTTAATCAATTTTAGTTATTTAGCCAATTCCCATGATGTTTGTTCCCATGAACTAAGTGTAAACCAATGGTGCTCATTGTGACAGAGATGGACTACCTACTGAAATCCTTTAGGACGCAGGTTAATTAATGAGACTAATCCTAAGGTTATACATGATCTATTACTTCCTCTAATTAGAAATAATAATCCTGATCATTATGCTGGTTAGCTAGAAAGAAGTAAGATGAATGTGCTTAACTATGATTAATTGTCTTTAAGTCGTGCAGATCTCCACTGCCACTAAGTTATCTGCTCACTGCTGCCTGATGGAAGGAAGGTTTGCTCTTGATACTTTTCTCAACAAAAAGTAAATTACGAACTTATTTCTATTTTAAATCTTTTATTTAAAAACTTAATCATATTATTACAAGTTGAAGGTTTAGGACCATAAAAAAATGCTTAACCAGTTTGTATTCCACTGATTTCCAAAATAAGGTCTCTTAATTCATTTCTTACAGTTTTTCCAAAGCACTTCTCTAGACAGCATAGATCTTTCCTTACAATAAATAATGCAACTAAATATTTAGACTACGTTGGTGAACATTTTCAAACCTTAATCTAGCATGATTTAGAGGCAGTGACTTAAAGGGTTGGGTTTGGTTTTTTTTAAAGAAAAAAAAGAAGATCAGATAAGATAAAGTGGTGAACCAATTATGTAACTTCTCCCATATTAAAAACAGAGGTCTAGCAGGAGTAGTATGAAGATCTGATGGGTTTCTCTGATATGCTACCTTGAGAACTTAAATCATTAACAACTGCAATTAACATAAGAAACATGTTTTCTAAATAAAAAAGGTACACACAAAAAAAAATCACAATTTTTTTTTATCTTGTTCACTTAAGATCATGTTAAAATGAGACCATGTCAGTAAAATCAAATTATTAGAATCAGACTAGCATGCTTCAGCCAGACACGGGAGAATTAGAGAAGTATACTTTGATCAGCTACAGATATTTTTTGCTCCAGACCATCTTTAGGCAAAATAGTAACATTAATTAAGAGTTATATTTATGGAATCTTACATCTTTGTTGAAATAGTTCCAAAACTATAAAATCTGTAAGTGGAAAAAAACAACCTTAACAGCCTCACTGTTCCCAGTATCCTTCAAGATCCTCTCAGCCTTCACAATGATCAGGTTATCAATAGCGATACCAACCAACCAAAAAAGTAACAGTTGGTGCTAAGATGGATTCCTGTTACTCAAATCAAATTTTATCCAACAGGGAAAAACAAAAACCACAAATAATCAAATGAGGGTCATCATTGCAGCATTATTTCTCATGTTATCATTATGATTACCAGTATTGCATTGTGCAGTACATTATAGATGTGGCATTACAGAATGAGTAATTTAGAAAACACATCAAATCCATCCAATAATTATTCTATCATCTTAGTCCCCACTCCTTCTTTCTCTTCTCCTTAAGTGATAATGAATAAAAGCCATGATGAATCCTAGGCTTTGGATTCATGATGGAAAGAGAAGACAGAACATAACTTCTGGGTCATACTAAAAATCTTACAGAAAATCTTATGTCCCAATTACTTGAAAGCAGGATTTTTAATAATTTAAGGTTGTGTGTACATGAGTCAGTGGTGCTAGGAGTTCACTAGTGTGAAGAGCCCAGGTAGTATGTCCTAGGCACTGTATTGCATGAGTGGAAACAGAGACTCGAAAAATATCTCAGAATATACTATGAGCATAAGCAAGCTAATGCTTGGAGTAAAACCAAAATTCATGACACATGGTGCTGCTACAGAAAGGAGATGCCAAAGATACTCCTCTATCTAGAGCAGTTGGGCTCACTGAAATTGCACTGTTATCACCCCAAGTTAGAAAACTCGTGCTTCCTTTAGCACCAGTTTATTAGTCACACTGACTGATTAGACAGAACTTGAGCTTTCTGTCAATGAACACTCCAGCCATTTTGTTTCATGTTCTGTCACAGAAAATCTAGATCCCAATGCAGCCTGTGAGGATTTTAAGTATAGGAGAACCTTGAAAGCCATGGATAATGATTGCTATAATACCCTACCATCAATAGAGCAGCCATACGACTACATAGGTTTTAGGGTTTGGGTTTTTTTATTGTTTTTCCCTCTTATTAGGGTTGTCATAACAAGAATGTTTCCGTAATCTATAAAGATGAAAACAATAAAATAAGCCTTTCTATACTGACACAATAAGGTATATAATGAAATAATTATGAGGTACATGGCATTTGATATAGGGTAATGCAAACCTTTACATTATAAGATAATGTAAAATCTTTTACATTTTTCTGAACCTCATTTGCAACACATCAAAAGATACAGAGAACAGTCAGCTATGTATATTAAATGATTATCACATTATCATGATGATCAGTTAACTCCTGAGGAAATAAAACAGGAGCATCATATATGTGAACATTGAGTTCAATCAAAACTATTCCTTTCTCAAGGAAAAGAAGTCAAACAGTTCAGGCAGAACTTCTGGTATGCTTCTAAGTAACCTCCCTGAAAATAACTCATGACACACACAATTTTTTTCTTTCAAGTAGAAAAAGAACTTCCATTACTGAAACCACCTTGCTTCTCTCTACTCTTTAATTTTCATGTGCCAAATACCCTACCTAGAAATACCTGGACAAATAACATCCTTGAAGTCTGCTCCATCCATCTATTAGTTAAGAGGTCCAAGTGAAAAGAATGAACAGTTTTCAAGATATAAACTCAGATTTATAATGTAAATTCACATAATGCTGCGCAACAGATACTAAAACAAATGAGTTCTGTTTGAATCCCACAATACAAGTGTTTTAAAGCTAGTTTTCCTTTGCTTTTAATGCCTTAGGAAATCCTCCTACCAATCACATGTGAAGCAGATCTGCACCACCAGATTCATGTACAGATGAAAGAATTTATGTATTTTTAAATATGTACAAGTAAAACATTAGAAGAGGGACTGTACAGGAAATATTTCACTTTAAAGATTTCTCACTCTATCATTGTCTTCATACCTATGTGTATCTCCTTAAAATTAAAATAAAAATAATCACACCTGAAGGCCTTGTCCATCTACAGTGACAGAATTTGCTCTTTGCATTTTATTCCGTTCTCCCAGTTTGTTCATTTGCTGGGGGCAACTCTTTTCTTTTTTCACTGTTGCCTGTCTTTCCTTGAAAAAAGAAAATGAGAAAAAAGAATATTTTAACACATTATATAATGGTATACAACTGTAACTGAGACTGTGCCTGCTCAGAGTTGTTTTTTGACTAGACAGCAATGTCAGATTCTGCTTTAATGAAAATGAGATCTCGGTCAAGTTATTACACAATGTCTGGCCACTTCACATAACATCTATCTATGTGCCTGGACATTCCATAATGACTAGGCAATAGATGGATGAAAAGTGTGCAGTCACAACACAAATTGATGCAATGATGTGAAAAGATAATCTGACATTGCCAGGATGGCATTCTGAAATTTGAAAGCCGAGCATACAAATACTTGACCGTTTAATAAGGACATTGATAAGAGACCAGTAATTGGATGCTTCAACAGTACTTTACCAGTTTGGCAAAATATACCTGTCCTAAAAGTACCACAATCAATTGGCTGACTGGCTTTTTAAAAAATATGAATTTTGTATCAGAAAGAAACCAGAGTCGACATCAGATTCTAAGCCATTGGATACTTTTGATGCTGATACACAGCATAATCAGATGGTTACTTGAAAGAGGAAAGCTCACAACTATATTGCTGTAATCATATTTGCAACTGTTGTCAGGTCACTTCAAAGAACTTGGAATGAAAAATGTCCTTGCTCTTTGTATCTCATTTATCCTATTTATAAACTGCACTCTGCAGGTCCTCCTAGGTTGTCAAAAAATGCACCATAAATTAAGACAGCAGATGTTTATCAAATAGAATCACTGTCCCCATTCCCAACTGCACCCCAGTCACTTTTGTCACTTCACAAGTGCAAGGAGGCTTTAAACTACTCAGGGCAATGTGCTGGCACAAAGCTGCTGTACTAGAAAGTAGTATGAAGGACACTTCCATCCCCTGCAAGTGCACACAGTAAGCTGTTCATTAAATGTTACCATTTACATTCCATACCAGGCCAAACCCATCTCTCTGCTACCTCTGATAAAGCCTTAGGGCCTGTAATAGCAAATAATCCATGCCACTCTTTCTGGAGCACTTTAAACTGGTAAGAAACATTGACACATTCTCTGGCAGGAAGGGAGTAACTCATTTTAATCCAGTGCCTTCTAACACAGATGTGGACCATCACTGTTTTTATACTATCTTTAGTTTCCTTAAATTTGAAGATTGATGCAGCCTCAGTCTAGTCCTGACACAAACAGGGGTCCAAGTCATCCCAGGCTGCATTAGGTAGTCAAGTGTTTTGGGGAGCTGTGGCAATCTGATCACATTTCTTGTAAAAGGACTGATAAATCTATGCCACAGAAAAAAAAGAACAACACAACAACAAAACCAAACAAAAACCAAAACAAAAACCAACCAAACAAAAAAAGAACCGAAACCAAATAAAACCACAAATAAAAACACCACAAAAAAACCCCAACAAACCAAAACCAAAGAAACCAAAAACACAAAAACCCAAACCAAACCAACCAGCAAACAAAAAACCTCAAATAGACAAACCAAAATCTAAATCAAAACCAAAAAAACACCCAACAAGGTAGTCTACACTGTTTGCAGTACACAGTGAGATTCCTAAAAGATTAGGTAACTGAGCTCTGGTATGCTTTGAGTAAACTGATCAGTTCAAGAAGAGGTCCAATAGTCTAGACTACAGTATCATTGCTTTAAACAGAAAACAGTAAAAGCAATTAGAGCTATTCATCTCAGCCCAAACATTTGAACACAGTCACGCACTGCCCATAATGGTGTCCATCTGCAGTTTGCCCATGACACCAAGTTGGGTGGGAGTGTTGAACTGCCTGAGGATAGGAAAGTGCTACAGAGTGATCTGGATCGATGGGCCAAGGCCAATTGCATTAGATGGAGAGCAAATTTAAAAGTCTAGAAAAATGTTACATTAAACAATATATTTCTGATAGTTCAAAGAAAAAGGCAAAATGAAGTACGTGCATTTAAAGAGGTTAACAAAACACTGTTCAAAAGAGGCATACTTACAAAGTGTGGCACTAAAAATCTTTTTGCATGTATTATGCTATTACTTAGAGGAAAAGTATTTATACACTGCTGAGAACTGTCTTTATATAAATTATGCTTGCTACAGTGCCCAATCCTGCTGTTATCAATCATTCACCAGGAAAATGCAGTAACAATTACCTCAAGCCATGTTTTGGATATTGTTTTTTTTGTTTCAGCATGCTACAGACAGCAGCAAATACCCTCAGCTGGCCCTGGCCCTTATGACTGCTGCATCAGCAACATTCCTCCTAAAAAAATTTTCCATTTCTTAACTCACAAAGAATCACAGCTTCTCCCATGCAGTGGCTACACAAGATTTGGCCATACACCTCACACAATATAAAGAAAAAAGCCCTATATTCATTACACAGAATATATATATTTGTAAAAGTATAAAAGATGTGTTTTGTATCACCCATCTTATATGAATACAATAACAATATATATGTTACCATATGTACCAACCATTTTCTATGACACATTTCTAAAGAAGCCTGTAAGAGCTTTTAGATTTTCTAGAGTTACATATCTTATAAGTGAATATCTCTTTTAAATATTTTTAAATATTTTAAATATTATTGCACAGATACTTTTATTTTGTGTATGAAATAGAAAGCTGGCTTTCTAATCCAGTTGTACATGACTATTTGAATAACTGTCTTTCAGGAACTGTAACATTACTAAGCAATCCACAAGTGTCAGAAACTAAACGGTGTCATTTTTATGAGATAATAGCAGTTTAATAGAATCACCTGTAGATACCAGCCTACAAATTCTAGCAATGTTAAGACAATTTTGACATGCATTGAATAAATGGTTTACAAAGTGCAAAAATTTACTTTTCAAGGGAAGAAACGTGTCTACAACAGTTGTGCTGCTTTTAATATCTTATTAATTAATGCATACAAAATGATAAATGTGTCAGTGAACCATTTTGTTTAGTGGACATGCATGAGGTTGACAGAGATACTGAATACAGCATTTTAAAAGCTATTGTACATTTTGATGGCTCAAAGAATCAAGCTTTTCTGTTCTTTTGGTATATGCCAGAGCACATACTTTCAAAATAGTACTTACCACAACAAAATTTTTCCACCCATTTTTGCATCTCTCATGCCTTCTTTTCTCACCTTGAACTCTCACTTTTAAGTCAGTATCTCTTAACTGGAGCATTCAATACTGCTCCAGAGAGATCACAGTCTGAGAAGAACTATTCAATTGTATCTATCCCTTACCCCTCCAAATACAAAAAAAGAAATTATAAATAAGACAGGGCCCTCAAATGACAACACAGAATACCATGGTTTAGTCCAGCCCCAAAATGCACTTTTATAGCAAGCAGAATGCACAGTATCATGATCTATTAGTACTCGTGTGTACACAGATGCCTCCCATTACGCACCTCAGGGAGCAAACCTCCTAAAGTGGGTAGCGTCTGTTGGAAAAAGAGAATGTTAGGCTGGAACACTGAACAGCTGGGACAGTCAGGGGCATGGAGAGAGCACTCACGAGGAACATTACCTTGCAGCAGTTGTACTTAACAACAAACTTACCTGGCACTTTTTTTTTTTTTTTTTCACATTTGCACAACCATACTCCCCCAATGTTTTGGCTGTCATACAATTTATATTCTGGGAAAGAGGCATGGGATCATTTTATCACAAGATAAAAATATTAGAAAATCTAAAGACTATATATTATTTTGAACAGTAAAAGAGATACTTAGTACCTGGAGAATATATATATATTTTTTTTTTATATTCCAAGTCTTTGAATCCTCATCCAAAGTGAGGAATCATATTTAAAAAGCTTTTTTTCTGCTAAAATTGAAAAGCTATACAACTCTCATCCTCAGAAAGTACTTCTACTCCTTCTTTATACAGAGATAGAGTCTTTTCCTCTACACAAAATACTGAAATATTATATTCTATCACAGCTGGCATAGGAAAACAGATTAATAGTAATTTATGGCTCACTAAATAGTTACCTATTTACATTTTAACTGCTGACAGAATCCAGTGCCAATTTAGCAAAAATTGCTTTTTTTCCCCTCACCTTGTCTCTTCAGCAAAGTGCAGATATATTTTTCTGTGATATTTCATACATATCTGAGATTATTTTAAACAATTTATTTAGTATATTAAATAATAATTTATTTAGAAATTAAATAGGATTTTAAAGACATTAGTGAATGGTTAATACCAGTACACAATTTGTTAAGTAGCTACTGAAAACTTGAGATGACTTCTGTATGATAATTACTTCTTTTATACAATATGCTTTCAGATGAGGCATATACACTAAAGGCCAGCTGCAGGATGGGGCACAAAAGGAGAGAATCAAATTCTATGTTAATATGCATAAACTTAAACAGTTATTAAAAAAAATACCTTATTTTAGAATTCAGAAACTTGAAATGTTTGCAGGATGAACGCCATGGAAGTTTAAATATGCGACTTGAATACCTAACTGACACTTTTTTTTTCAGGCAACTTGGAGGAAGGTTGCTCCACAATTCCTTGGAGCTATTTTAACAACATGGGAATCTCCAGGGGATGCAAAAACTGTACTTTAATATGCAATGAAGTATTAGAATAGGTACTCATAGACTGTCATTTTGTAAACCTACATGGTATTCAATCCCTTGCTTATAAAAATTCCATTCCATGCAATTTATGTCCATACTTGCACAATAAACAAAGAAAATCAAAGATTCAGATACCCCGGGAACTGAAAAAAACCCACCACCACTATCCCAAAACCCAGAGAAGCAATCTGTTTGTGACATCTACTAGATAACACATCCAACTAACTAGGATTTAGCTATGCTAAAATATTTTGAAAATTTACTGTATGGATTTTTTCCACATTTCTAGATCTAACCCTGTGCACATACTGATCAGAAGGGCCAATATTAGGACAGTACATCATGCTGTCTTCAAAGCTCCTAGAGCTGTAGCACAGTATCCAGCTCTAGATCCATGGGCTGAAGCTGAAAGTCATCCTGTGGACAAGATTAGTGACTGATTCACTAGCAAAACTACTGTCTAGTGAGCTGCACATGCCCATACTATAAATGAAAGGTAAGGCTTCTGATTCATCAAAGAGCTGTCATGATAGAAACATGTGCAGCTAAAATAAAAATAAAACATATTATGTCTATCAGAAGGAGGTATTTTGTCACCCATAATACCAGGAGGCAAAATACATGGAAAAAGGCAAGGCTGGAATGGAGACTAGTTCATTTGAGAATACCTTCCCAAATTGCAAGACTGTTCTGAACAAGGAATTGCTACATGGTTAATTGTATGTATGTACTTTGTCTTTATTCTTTAATAAGTCTTAATAAAGATGTAAAAAACTACATATCAAAATCATAACCAAGTATTTCTCAGTTAGCATGTTGGCCTCAGTTAATTTAGTTGGCTTAAGGTAACTTGCATTACACCTTGCACCCTTTCACTATATGCATCAACATGCACCAACACTAGAGCCCAAGACTTTAGATTGCAATTTGCAACATAAAATGAACGTGGGCTATAGCAGGCATTTATACACATTGTCCAAAAAAGACAAAAGAGTTGGAAAAGAATTTTGAAAATAAAAACACGTTAAACTCCAATGGGAGAGGATCTAAGGAGTAAACTTAGGGACAGACTGTAGTGATGAGTTGTGGGCAGGCAACTAGAGATAACTTAAAATGATTGAATGGCTGCCATTGCAGTTTATCAGCATCTTATTATTTTAACATTGAACTGTGTTTGCTGAACAGATAATTAGTTAGGAAGATACATTTTCCTCCAGGGCAATTATTAATTTCCTTCTGACTTCAAAGAAATGAAAAAGCTCTTAGTGTAGATAAGCACGCCATTATATTTCAAGTCTGTTTTAGATTCTCAGAGAACTGCATCTGCAACATGATATGCAACTGAAAAGGAAAACAATGGTTTTGTTTTGTTTTTTAAATCTGTTTCAATTGCTGTGTCATTACCTAATATTCAACAACCAGATTTAAATTCCACCCCCATAGAAGTATATATATTGTAATATCCGGGGGTTTTTGGTAGTGTCTTTCTTCAGAAACTGAGAATAAGGCTAGTACTCAACTTCAAAGGATTGAGTTGCTCATAAAGATGCTTACACACTGCACTGATTTTCTGTGCTCCATGTTGAACTTGGATTCAACTGAATTAAAACTGATATCTACTATAATAAAGACTTTATGATTAAAAATTGGAAAAAAGGATTAAGAAGGCTCATTCTTCAATCAGCAAATGCTAATTCCCTTTTTTCTCTCTCTATGTCTCTGCTTTCCTATGTGAGTAACATTTACACACCTCACAGAAAAAAAGCATTAGTAAAACCTATTATCAGACAGGGACAAGTACCTATTTAACTATGTTGCAATTATAACAGTCATTAGCTATCCTATCTAGTCTCTCTAAATACTGATAGTCAAAGAAAATTTCTGTACAGTACTTTCATCTCAATTCTGTATTAATTTTTGCCAGCATCTCAACACATTTGCTATATTTACACAAAAGTTTGATGCTACGGATCATAATGTATATTGTTCAGTCGCACAAGGCACATTGCTTAGCTAAATAAAACATTTGTAATCTGCTATGTGTATTAAGTGCCTAACTAGAACTAGTTCTAAACAAATGATGTCTGAGCATTTCTGTTCTTGTACAATAAAATGCCAAACCAACCCAAAGGTTGGAGCAGGTGACACTTGAGGCCCCTTCCAAACCTGGCGTACTATGATTAAATCTGACCCCAGATATATCTGCTTCCTCCTCCAAAATATATACCTGTTTGTATTTCAAAATAAAATTTTAAGTGAATTTGACTTATGATGGTATTTTACATTAGATGTATATAAACATATTTCTTCTCTGATGTATACAATTTTACATCTATATTCTTTATTTATATAAACAGAATTTATGTTTAAATTTTTTTGTCCTAAAAAGTTAATAAGCATCTACACTACACAAACTGCATTAGTAAGAGAAAAGAAACAAAAGTCAGTTACTCCAAACTTTTAATCATGATGACCAATTTGTCCCAGAATGCTGAACAATAAAATTGAAAATCAAATACAAGGAAACACATCCAATTTTAAATTTTAATTCTTTAACTTCTTGCCTTGAATATTACACCACACCCTCCCCCACTGAAATAAACTGGTTACTATAGAGACAATGATAACTGTCATATAGTACCACTCACACCCTAATCAAGGTACCTTATGTTCTACAATTCATTCCATAATTTTATTTTTATTCTACAACCAATAGTTTTAATTATAGTTTTTAAAACCAATGTTAGAAATTAGGTTTAAAAAACCCATTGTAAAATTCAATAAACAATACGAGAATCACAATTGCCATACCTTATAAAATAAATATATATTTATTAAATAGTAGGCTTTTACTGGTTCATTTGTCTTTACCCAAAACATTATCTATTTTCACGGGAAACAGAAAAACCTAATTATTCTTCTACAAACATAAATATGAATTAGAACATCCAATGTGTTCATCAATTAAAAGGCTGGAATGAAATGAAGAAGCCAAAATGTATGTTACCATTTTTTCCCTTCCTGCCTTATAAAGGGGTGGGGGGAGAGAAGCTGCATCATAAGGAGAAATCAATCTTTTTTCCTCACTACTCACTCATCTCATTCCAATACCCAGGTTTTAACCTGGTTATGATCTAATTCTGTACTCTTGGTAGGCTAGGATTCAATTGAGTTAAAGATTTTTAAACTCAGTGCCAGTCAACCTTATCATGAACTTTCATTATGTGCATGTAATTAATTGGGTCCAATGAACAATATCAGCACTGAGTTATAGGCTTTTTCCCCCCACCATATAATTAGAATATAATTACCCACAGGATATCAGAATGATGCAAAACCTTTCCTCTAAATGTGCCCTCATTAGGAAACAAGTCTCAATGTACATTTATTCAATCAGTATGAATTAATTAAAACGTTACCGAAATAAAAGAGAGTAACATTAAAGTGTATCTGACATCTATTAAAAGACTATCACTTGAGATCTGCACACACAGTTTATAACAAAACTCATTTAACTTGAACAAAAAACTTACTGTACAACAAGCCTCACATACAGTAAACAGAAAAGTAAAAAGGATTATTTTTAAAGTTGACAGACTGCATTTTACTAAAACATTTAAAAGTACAGAAGTGAGATATTGTTGCAGACCGACAATCTTTGTAAGGCGTTGAATCCACACAGATATGTGAGTCTTTCATGACACATACAGTATCAGCCATGTGAGTTTCCTCATGGTTTCTTTTTCACCTGAGAATGTTGCTTATCATATTTAGGAAAAACATCTGACAAGATCCACTTTGTGCAGTTTTGAAGATGTGAGCCCTCTTATTTGACTTCGGGCAGCTATCTAACTTTCAGATTACCAGGCATTTAGGTTCTCTCTCCCAGCCATTTAGGTTCTCTCTCCAGCCACTAAGAGAAAGGACAGTAAGAGAGGGTCATGCCAGTCACTATTTTAGAGGAATCTCTCTTGTGTCTAAAGAGACCCTAAATGAGTAATTTAGAACAGTCACTTGAGTTGAGAGGGATATGTTTAGGAGAGAAAGAGATATCATGCTCTGAGATATCACAATCAGGAAAGCTAGATCTTTTTTATTTATTCTTCACAGTTGCAGCAGTGATTTTGGATACTGATGGATACATACTAAATGGAAAAACTGAGAGGATATAGACCTGAACAAAAAAATTGCAACTGAGAGACCAGTGGTACCTCCAGTACAGTACATGGTCCTGATGAAATGCAATTTATGTAAAAAATATTTTCATCTCTGCAGAAAGAATTGAGGCTGGACTTCACAAGAACTGAAGAAATGAGACATGCTGGGTGAGAAAAAAAAAAAAATTAAGGTCCTTTGCTCTGCAAAAGAGAAAAGATGAGAATTTAACCTGTACTCTTATAGGAAAACTTACGAGAAGGCATATTGGTCTGAGATTAACTGACAGTTTTAGGGAAGAAGTCTGGACTTCCAAAGTTAAGATGGAAGGGAGGGCCAAAACATTTGGGAGATCAAAGATACACGATTTTTCCACTTCCTATTTTCCCACAAGTCCTATTACCTTATTCTATGGGAGATGGAGATAACGTTCTTCTCTGATACCTCAAAATACCCAAAGATAAACCTGGTACAGAAAGCATGGTGTGAAAACATTTATCTGCTTTCCTTTGCTTTTCAGATACGTAGCATTGCAAGAATGTGATTGCTCAGCTGATTATTGAAGCTAAATGTGTGTCCTAGGTGAAAGACTCTTCCATTGTCAGATTTGATGTGTCTGAACATATAATTTCTATTAACAGATACACTTACTATTTTTTCCTTAGACAATTTTGACATGTATATATTCCCTGATTTTGCTGTCATTGTTGACAGTGCTGGAACCACATACAATGAAGTACTACGTTTTTTAAAAGGAATCCCCGTAACAGGAAATCAGAGAAACTAATTTAAAAAATTGTTAAGATAAATAATACGTACACTGTAATCAATAATTTCTAGGAGGAATTCCCATTAGCTAGAACACTGATGTAGTATTTGTAAGAATATACAGAATTCTAACGCATTTTTGAAAGAAACTACTAGATGAATATATATACTACGAAATTATAAAGTTCCCATTAAATAAGGGTAAAACATATTTTCCATTCCTAACAATATGCATTGTGCTGAAAAACATGTTTTATGTTACATTATTAGTATGTAATACTGAAACATGATTCTGATACAGGAAAAATTATTTACTTCTGCTTATGTCTCCAAAATTTGCAGATAAAACAAACCTATTCAAGGGTGATTTGACTCTAGAGTGGTTTTATATATCCTCTAAACAACTTAACTAAACTCCAATCGTGGAATGAAAATCTTAATTCCACTATACCTCTTCCTCTCCTGAAAAGAAAATGGAGTTACACAAATATAATTGAAGATGAAATTTCATGCTGAAGCTTTATTCAGTTTATAAGAATGGTAAACAATAAATAACAATAAAACAAAAACGGCCCTGTAACAAAATAGCAATTCCTACATGTTACATTTTAAAGTATGACCTAAATTTCTGAAAATCAAATAATCTAAAGCAGAATGTAATCATCCAACAAACTTAGAATAATATTTTACAATTATTATTCAGAACATGTCCAGGCAATATCAAAATACTGTGACAGACAAACTACTCATGACTTTCCATAAATACTAAAAAATATTTTACAAATATTAAAGCCAGCTTTCTGTTGCTTTACTTTCATTAACAGCAATGGAACAGTCCCAGTCTACTCAAGTAGAGGGTCGAAGTCTAGCATGCATTCCTTAGCAGATTTACCAACAAACAGCCAACAGGATTATCAGAGAACAAGTAACTTACAACAGGCATGAATATTATTCTTAATGATTAGAAACATGTTTAAGATTAGAAGGTGTAGTGTCTTATTTTTGCCTCCCTGCAATAAATCCCTCCTTCTTTAATTCAAGAATTTCTTAGTATTATTATGAAATAAATTCAGAGTAAAAGGACCACATGTCTGTTATGAATATGATGATGCTAAGACTTTCATCAGCACAAAACATCCAATTTAATATATGAATACATAAGTTAATTCCAAAGCTCTTTTTTAATGATAAAGTGCCCAGCTCCTTTCTATACAACCTACATATAGCTTGCATTTTTCTTTTCATTGAATTGAGTTATTGTTTTTGTGGATAGAGAAATTTACTGTCCACCACTGCAGAATAAAATATACCATAATGTTGATGCATAGCTTACTGCAAGACCAGTGTCATCATTCTAGGTAACCTCCGGCTTAGATCAGAGACCTCAGCATTGCAGATATACAATATGCATCCCAAGCAAAAACTGTCCATAAGAATAACTTCATTATTCTGGGAAGTTGGATCTATAAAATGTAGAAGTGTTCTGCCTATACAGTTTCTGGTAAATACAGTCTGAGTAAGTGATAAAACCTGAGTCAGCTTCAGATATAATATGCCCTACAGAAAGTTCATTCTCACATGAAGGAAAATGCAACATGCAGAGGATAAAGCACACTTGTGCCTGTAAACTCATCAGTAAGGATTACCCATTGTGTTTAAGGTTCACACAGTTCTGGAAATTTAGGAAATCCTCTGGCAGTCAGTGCCATCATTGTTTTAGCAGTTATCTATGATAGAGGATTATATCGGAAATAAATACATGGACAACTCACCAATACTACTGGGCAGATTGATGTGGGTGGTAAAATATGGTCCTTCAAAGGTCCACAGTCACATTCAGGTTTTAGATGTGAAGCACATTTGTTATGCAGCTACAGGAAGACACAAAATGAAGATTCAACTTAGACATTTTACTAATGCAGTCCAAGAAAATGGGGCATCTTGGAACGGTGTGAGCTTAGAGATGCTAACTTAATGTAACTATTACTCAAGTTCTACAAGGAAAATTAAACACAGTGCAGTGGAAAGCCTCTTAGGATTGACGAAACCGAAGAATTTATACTGAAGCAAAGAACAGTGGATCAAAATATTTTCCAGTAGACTGCATGTATGGTCCAGCAGACAAAATGAGCATGGCAGTATGGTAACATCAGCATGGTGTTATTGGTGATCAAAAACTCCATTTTGGAAGAGAACTACTTAAACTGAGCCAGGAACTTCTGTTCTACCGCTAGTGGGTGATCTGGGGTAATTCAGGGCTGCTTTTGGCATTATTGATATAATTCTGCCTCCTACCTGAAGCTGATAAAGTCAGCCTTTTAATTGGGATGCTGCAGTATCTATGAAAATATATACAAAATATTGTAATCATGTAGAAACATTTAAGAGCTTTAAGCTGTATTGTGGAAATTTTGGTCTTGATTGAATCAATGTTCAGATTTCCACTGACTGCTGAGGAACTTGTATTACTCTCCTTTTTCTACTTTGTTCTTAGCATTCATCCAGTTTTCCTGAAAGCAAGGAGTTCTACTCTGAAAACATAGAATGAATGTCCTCAGGTCTGCTGACTGAAAGAGCAATGGCTTATTTCCATATTGTTAAAATGGTGGAAGGAAAATATCTGCATATAAGATCAACAGTAAATGCAAACAAACAATGACACATTTATTCATATTTATTGAAATATTTTGCATTAACAATCTAGAGTTCTTGTTGGTATTTTAGGATTTAACTCAACTCAAATGTCTCTAAATAGAATATTTCAACATATACATCCAGCCACACAGTATAAAGGTACAGCTGTGTGTCTGGATCATGTAAAGCATTCATGTTTACTTGGTATACTTCACAATTTTATCAGAGATAGCTTGAAGAAAATACAACTTAATATTGTGAATTTTGGTGAAAATTTATTAGTTCTGCATTGATTCAATAAACTGTGAGTTCTTAATGTAACATGCATTTCCTATAGGGCCAAATATTTTATTTTTTGAGAAGATATGTGCATTTGCATTAAGGAAAATAATCAATATAACAAATGTCAGAAATTTTGAAGTAAAAATCTGCTTTAACAAGTGATTTAACTAGTTTAATAGGTAGAATACAGCATTAGTTCAAAAGGTGTTATAAAAATCTGTAGTTCAATGTTTGCAACTGTAAACCAAATTTTTACAATGACTGATTCATTTTTCCTTAGATGATTAAACTATGACAGTATGAACTCTATTAAAATTACAATAAAATTGTCCCACTTGCTGATGCATGTAAGCTTTACCACTAATGTGGTCTTCATAAAGTTCTCTCATACAGTTAATGTTGACATAACATTTCTGAATTTTGAACTGAATGGCACCTAATATTAGCCTTGTTCATATTCATTTACACTGCAAAGTTACCTTTTCAGGCAGTTACTTAGCAACAGAAAATAAAAGTCTAACGACTTTCGATTTACTCTGAGTATTAAAGCCTTATTGTGAGGGTATTTTGGTAGCCCTGTAATCTAAATCATTTGTCATGCTAATTCTCTGCCTCAGTGGTAAGGCTACTTGTACCATAATTAATGCACACTAGGCCATGTTACATCAAATAAAAGTATCTTCACACATTCAGTGGTAATTAGCAGATTTGCTACTTGGTGGCATGCAAACTTATCTATGAAAAAAAATAGCTTAATCTTCTTATTAGTCTCTGCTGATCGTTGACAACATAATTGGCACACAGCAGACAAGAGAAATGGTAGAAGATATGTAGCTTTAACGAAAAAAACACTTCCACAAAATGAAATAAAATAATATGCATCTCTTCTCAAAAAATATTTTAGCAGCTTTTAAACACATTTCCCCAAAATCTCCTTACTCCAAACTTAGCTCCTTTAGAATATTACCTCCCTCAGAACTAGAAGCCTGCAAAGTAGGTAAAAATGTATTTGCTGAAGGGAAAAAAAACACGTTAATGAGACCATAGTAGAGAACTGCAGAGTATATGGAAGAGGGAATCATGGGCCTGGCTGAGAACTCAGAGTAACAAGCCTCCTTAGTGAAGAACACCTCAATTTTTCAGAATTTGATTAGTGATTCAACATTAGAAGTGACCCTACTAAGCTGTAGGAAGAAGAAATACTTAAAATGCACAAAAGCGGCTCAGAATTAGTTGCGTAATAACAGCATCCCCCTATATTACAAAATTATGTCAGCAACAAGCCTTAGATGTATTGTTGTACAAGGAGTTGGAAATGTATGAAGGATGTGATTATAATTATATAACACCAGGACATCCATTTCAAAATCATGCATCTGTTAGAAATTTAAGACACCGGCTTTTCAGTAATGAAGTTATTACTATTAGCAAAGGAAGTTATTGCAATAGAATATAGAGAATTTCTAGCATTGCAAGAAAAATGAATAGGCAATTGAAAAAATAATTTTCAGTATTTTTAAAACTTTAAAAAAAATACTAATTTATACCTGAACCATAAACATTAAATAACGTATTAAAGATTTTTTGAAAATACATTTACAGAAAACAGAAATACAACTGTAAAATCGTAAACCTCTGCCAATATTTTCAAAAGACCACAGGCCCATTTTAATAGGAATTTCAATAGATAATTAAGCCTAAAATATACACACTTAAGATATTTTCAAAAGAATTTAGACTCTCCCTTCACAGTGATTTCAATTATAATTATTTTCTCAGTATTTTCTCAAAAAGTCTCAGTTCTTATGGAATTCCTCTAAAATCTTGATGTATATCTTCCAGAAGTAAAAGGGTTTCAAAAATCTGGTCCAGATTCACATTAAAAAAGGTGGAAATAATTCTTCTGAGATGGTACAGAATTTGCAACTTCCTTTGACTTCAAGAAGGAGCCTTACATAATATGTATTCCTTGAATGATATACACATATTATAAAAATGTAAACACACTTCTATCTAGAGTGGAAGACTCTTATTTATCTACCTAAACACAGATAGCCATTGTCTAAATTTAATTATCTGCATGCAAAAAAAATTTGGATCGGGTGTTTTATTCTCTGCATAAATTATCCAAATTTTGACAGCAATCTGGACTACATATTTGCTTTCTTATAAAACATTGGTTTTTAAGGAATCGTAACAGCTTATCACTGAAACTATCCTGGATCTATTTTCTTTGATGATGTTTCATATTTTGTATTATTGTGTTAAGAAAATGTGTCATAAAACATCCAAACTTGTATGCTGAAAACAAACATTCATTAATGCCTTGGTCTCATATTATTATTTAAAACACTGAACAAACAACTGCTGTTCCACAACAATAACAATAATAATAATGATATCAGCAAAAAAGCAAAAACCCTAGAAGGTGCTGAATCTCTCCCCATTTAGATTTAAATCCTGCCCTGGCTAGGAACAGAAATACTGGCATTGCTCCTTCTAGCATGAAGATCTCACTTACAAGGGCAGTGTTCCTTGAATGTCTTTAGTTCCAGTTATTAGTTCCTGCTGAATAAGGAGCGCATGAAAGTTGTATACATTAGACTTGGTGCACAGATTACTATATTACCAAGATGTCTCTGCTATTATTCTCAGATGCTTGAAATCACTGTATCCTACCAGATGTCTTCAATTTAATTTCCCTGTCAGTACACCACATACTAGAACTTCGCCCTAATGTCACAGTGGCCTTGACTTTTCCTGGTACTGAAAACTCTTCTATAATCTTTCTATAACATAGATTGGGAATTCTGCTCTTTAGAATTATTTCCATTTTAATATTGTCTTGAAGCAGAGTACAACTTTAAGTGTATTTGGTTGCAACAATTAAGGACTTCTATGAATATTCTCCATTTACTATTTCTTTAAATGTACACTATCCATTTCTGACGACAAAAACCGAACGAGACCTTTTGAATGAAGAGGCAATAAAAAAGACATGCAGATTTTTGTCTCTCTAATCTGTACTAAAGGTTGTACTATTGTATACTCACTGTGATCTGACACCAAACACAGTGAAGTCCAGTCAAGCCTTGATAACATTTTATAGTTTTGTGGCACTTATCACATTTTGTTGGACAATTTCCTTCTACCCAGAAATGGTGCATTACCTGCAAAAGAGAAGTGTGGATTTACGTAGGGTTAACAAATTAACAGGAACATGCCAAACTTCAAGCTAACCCAAACTTACATCAGTATCCTTTTTGGACTTCACGTATGTTTTGATGCAAGATGCAGGAGCTCTTGAGACACAGCGTTCATGAACTGTATACTTGCAAACTGAAAAAAGAAACACATTAACAGATGTTGAGGCAATCGTGTTTCTGACTACATTTTTATGAAACAAATAACGCTACCAGCATGCCATCTCTATATAATCAATCCAATCAGTCAATGAAAACTCAAACTAGACTGCTTTTTCCATGGAATACAAAAGGCCAATTAGAACAGGAAATATTATGCAAGTGAGAAATCCAAGAATGCACTACCATTGCATAACAGGAAATGCTTAATTAAATCAGAGCTCACTACATTTTTTCACAATAATTCCCAAATGACAAAAATATTAAAGACAAATTGATGACTGCCAAATGGTTTGGTGTCATTTACTAGAAAGAAATCTATATTTTACAAACTATAGGCATGAGAGCAGCTGGCAAGCATAAAAATAAAAGCCAATGAGTTTTGTTGTTTCTATTGATTTATAAATCTTAAATGGCTGATTAGTCCATTTTCAGATAGCAATTGTTTTCATGCATTCCATGTAATCACCCTAACTTTAACTCTTACTTTCCCAAATGCCACCTCCTGAGAAGTTATTGTTTTTTTTTTTTCTAACCCCTCCATATCAGTTTTAGGCAACTACTATTGTTGACCAGGTCTGTAAAGATCATTAGCTGCACTTGGAAAAATAAAAGTGTCGGGGTACAAGGCAAAGATCTCCTGACTATACCACTGTGCCCTCAACTGTGAGAAAATAATGCTACAGCTTATACCTGCATTCAATAGAGTCAACTATTAAAAACCGAGAACAAATTTCTCCCTGCATGGTATATGTCTCACGCTTTTGACCTCGACAGTAATTAAGCACAAAGTACTTCTAAACACCTTGCTTGCACCTATTACACAAACCCAGTGGGAGGCGCAGCCATTAATCAGACAAACTGCAGGGAGTAACATTGTTGATTGGACCATGGAGGGATGGTGAGGCCCCCTGCAGTTTCCTTTTTTTTTTTCCTCCCACACAATCTAAAATGCAAATAATGAAATCTATAGCCATGCTTTGAAAATATATTGGAAAAGATGCTTAGCAAGATAAGGAAACAGTGTAAGAGTTTTGTAAGTAGACTCATGCCCCTTGCTGAATGAACTCAAATAAGCATGTGGATGTTAAGCAGGTACTCTGGGACCATTCTCACCAAATAAACGCCAAGCACAGTAACAAATTTTAAAGGTTATACATTGCAGCAGAGAAAATTACAGTTCTTTTAAGGCTGGTCTTTTGGGGCAGCTGATATAACTCATCTACAGATTTATGATAACTACTGAAGATCTACATAATTTGCTCAATAGAATTCTCTCTTTACAACATATATAGGTCTTACATTTCCTCACAAGGATTAAGTTTACATCAATCTGACATGAAAGAATATTAACTAATGTAATGTTTCAAGATCTAACAGTCAATTCAGCATTTTTTTATACATACATATATATATATTCCAGTTACCGTCATTAGCATTTATTAATCTGAAGTTATGCAACAACTTCTATCGGAATTTGAATGAATGTATCTCTCATTCCACAGCAATGTGAATCAAATCATGAAATGTGAAAACCCATGTGTGAGGATTTACATGTGAATTACGTTTCAAAGAATTCTGTGGTCCACAGAGGAGAGAAGTGGCCAATTCCAAAACCCTCATTCATTCAGACAAATCTCAAATTACATCAATAGAACTGTACAGGCAGAAAGGTTCTGATCAGCTGTGATGGGCCGTCTTTCATACCAAAATTGGAGGAAGTAAGTTACACTAAGAAACTGATTAATTTATCAAAAAGAACAATAAAAGGTGACTTGATACTATCATGAGAAGAATACAGTGAGTACTAAAGAGCTCATTAATGTAATGGGGCAGGGGATAACACGAACCAATCATTGGAACCATGTACCAGACACATTCAAATCACAAAATAGGTCTTTGTTAAAAAAAAGATGATTAATCATTGGAACACACCACAAAAGAAATACGTGGATCATCCATCTCTTGAAACATTCAGAAACCAGATATCTTTTGGCAAGATTTGGTTTCTCATGATACAGGTTATGAAATGGTTAAACACAGATTACTAGGAGACAGAGAGCTATAATTCAAGGAACTGAACTGAAGTAACTATGTGTAATAGTCTAACGAAGGTAAAATTAGATGCAGTAGTTTTTCTGTGTCCCTTTACCTTAAAATCTATAATCAGTTATTATGTGAAATGATGACAAGACAGATTTAAGATTACAAACCAAGTAAACATACAAAATTTTAGAAGGAGTACAGAAACTTGATTTCTGGGAAACTGAGCTTTTGCCCTTCACAATTAACAAAACAAGAATTCTGTACAAAATTTGAATAAACAAATATGGGACCTAGACACTTGTCAAGTTGATACCTATTAAAGAATATGGATAATTATCAGTAAATACAAAAGAGTATTAGCAAAAAAATAAGGTTGAAACTTAAGCATGATAATAGCTAAGAGAATAAAAAAAAAAAAGGAAAGAGAAAAAGAGGCTGACTCTAAAGAGAACTATAAGAGCTATTGTCCCTCAAACAACAGTTCTGAAAACCCATATCCTGAAAAATTACAAATGGAACCTTGATTGCTCAAGCATAGAAGACAAAGGTGGAGATACCATTGTGCTGGCCATGGGTTTGTACTGGGAAGCTACTAGTTCTTTGTTATGCAGCGAGCACAACATTTCTAGGAATAGACAAGTATGCAAATGGACACTGAAATGCTTATACTCACAAGAACAGCAGAGACCTTGCTTGCCTACTCCGATTAGCATGTTCAAACAAAGATTACAGTAGGCAGGCTTGTTAAAGTGTTTCAGTCTCCATACATGCTGCCCATCATCTTTCACATTCTGCACAGAACATAAAAGAAACAGATTTCACTTAATAAGATAAACAATGAAATATATAAGTGCCAATAAAAATTGGAGATTGACTCACGAACATAAAAGACAAGCTGTTACTTCATTTAATACTCTGCACCAGATCACAGTATAATAATTCTAAATACACAGGCAATGATGCAATAAAAATTCTTCAGTAGCTCATGGACATCCATGTGTTTCAGAAACGACTCAGAAAAGACTCCAGGCTGCTGTCACCATTGCAACACAATAGCAACAATAAATCTAGCCTGATGTTATAACTAGTACTAAAACTAACTAATATTTGTTCTAGACTATTTATAAAAATAAAGGTCCTGCATTTTAGAGGGTAAATCTCCCCAAAATGAACAGTAGAAACTCTTTTTTAAAACAACAGAGATATTCTGCATGTCTCTTAGAACTAGGGACATGTATCAACATAGATGAAGTGGGAAATCTAACCACAATAACTGTTGCCAGGTTTAATTTATGTTTATCTACTGCAAATAGTCTATCAAAAAGCAAGTATTTAAGGGTGGAATTTACATCCTGGACCTCTTCTCTAAAAATTGAATTCCTTATATTTAACCCCAAATTTTTCAGATAGCTGTAGCACTATACTCAAATCTTGTGTATCAGTAGACTGATCCGACAGATCAGGACTTATAACTCAGGGGCCCACTGGGCGGACAACTAAAATATTATCAAATCATTTATGTTTACGAAAGTAAGCTTTCAGTTACATGATTCTCCTCTTCATTCTTAACAGATTCATTCCAAGACCTCACAGTTACTAGAAGGATTTAAAATGATGTGCACTTGGTAAACAGATGTTAAATAAATTCATAAAATTCCAAGTTTCTTGGCAAGTGTGGCTATCAGCTATTTCCCTTTTTGCAATCATTAGAGGTCTTGAATTTTTAAAATAACAGATTAAGCTAATGTTATATCACCTTATTTAAATTTTTTTTTTTAAACAAATATAATATCCAATGGAACAAAGGCAGTTAATGTCTATGAGCTGGAAATGGGTTGCAGTAGTTTGATTCTTTATTATGTCTTACTGAAACACTATGGTCTTCCTGGTCATATAATTTCCAAAAAGAAATTGTCACATAGCTAAAGAAATCCACATCAACCTCTGGTTCTCAGAAGCCACATCAACAGGTGCTTTGTATTCAGTTTCTGATTTCTCCCATCAAACTACAAAAATATTTGTCATCACGTGTGTACTAGACCATAAATAATACAATAGCTTTCACTAATAAAGACAGTCAAAGCAGAGTCAGTAGACACAAAATGTAACAAAAATTCAGTTTGGCCCTGAATTTGCATTTACTGCATGAGTTACGTTCTTAACAATCAGTATTGCTCTATTCTAAGAGTTAGCTGTTAATGACAAGTCAAAGATGATGAAGACTTCTTCAGCCTTGAGGGAAAAAAAAATCCTGAAGGAAAATTAGCATTCCCAGAAATTAAGAATGTTTGGTTGAAAGCCAGGTCCTAGCTAGAACACAACTTCAATTAACTCCTACAAATTACCTAGAAATAAAAGGAACTGAAATAAGCTGGAACATTTTTTTTCTCCATTGAGGTATCATGATCAGAGCTTAAGTTACCCCAATATTATCAGTAGGAGTTCAAATGTCATCTCTGACAGCTGGGCAATGTCAGGGTCCCCTTTCTGCAGAAAGAGCAGAGCAGATGCCTAATATGGGATTCTCAGGCAGAGTGTGGAAGTTTTCCAATTTCCCCTGAAGAAGCAGAAATAGATTCTGCAGCTGTGGAGCACTAGAAGCCTGTCAAGCTCCTTCATGACTGGCAGCTGAAGAGGATGTATTTCATTAAATGGAGCTCTGTAACTTCTATTTTTCTTTCCATCTTTTACTATCATATTCCATGCATCTTTGAAGTATTGTCCAACTACTATTAAGTAGGTGAGTTTCAAGTCTTCTGAAAGTAGAGAATTAGTCAGTAGACAATAGAGACCGTGTAAATCCTTCTGTGTAAACAATGTACACTTTCATTTCAATATTACTCAGGTCATCAAAAGATACAGTCATAAACCACAAGCACTTAAAATGCAAGCCAAACAGCTTTCCTCAGCAAAATAGTTGCTATTTCTGAAAATCGACAAAAAAACATAACTATGCATAAGCTTGCCCCTCTTCCACGTTAGTTTTGTGTTACTTTTTCGTTTTAATTTTATTTTTAAAGAATGGCCATTACATGTGACTATGTCGCTTCTTATTTGAACAGAACATATGGACTAACTTAGCTGGCATTTTCCTTATCAGAAAAACAAACAAGTCTTGATGTGGGTGTTCTGCCAATTAAAACACTTAACTGTGTTACAGACTGCAACTGATGCAATTCCATTACATAAACACAATGCACTTTTGGAAAACAGCAAATTAAGTTTTTGCTCTTGTGCACTGCCAAAAATAAGCAATAAAGTGCTGCATATGATTATGCATGCACATAACTTTTTAAAACACTGCCTAGAAAAAAAAAAGACATAATGTGAAACAAAGCTACCTCAATGCAAGTCTTTAAGTATGAATAAAATCCACAATTCTGACACATCAGATCATTTACTGACATTCACTCATTTTGCTTCAATATCCTGAGAAAGAGTTTTTAAAAACAGTCATTAAGAAAATCTCAAAGCAGGGCAAGTACAGTAAAAATCTCTTCATCACTTCATTATAGATCACTGAAAATGAAGCCTCCATATGCCATGCTCAGACTTTAGCACATAATGACAACAGTAACATTTATTCTGTTAACAACAGCTCTCTTAACTTACGGTCCTGACCCTTTTACCATGGATTTGTATGCCAAAAGGACCTGACCTTAAAAACCAAGTCAACCATGAAAGACCCAGTCTTGGAATTAGTGGAAAATTTTATTCAGTCACAGAATTTAGCTACACATCCCTAACGTGTTTTAATATGCTTCAGCTTTTTTAGGTATTTGTAAATAAAAGCAGCCAAAGAGATCTTAAGGTTTCAAGCAGAAAACTCAAGATTCTGAGACTTCAAGAAGGTAATGAAATTACTCATAAATTTCCATCCTAGCAAGTATTCCCTCTTAAAATAGCTACAGTGTCTGATACACCAGCATGCTGTCTTTTCTATGAGAAGAATCAGTAACAGGCAGCCAAGGGAGAAGGATCTTAGTGAATTTGCTAAGTTACTAATTTGCTACCTAATGAATGTTATTTTCTTTTAAACATATTTTTATGTCTTAAGACATTTTTATGACTGATCTTTAGGAAAGTGGGAAGAGCATCCACCAAACCCCACAGCACCTCCTTTTAATACGAACGCAGTTAACTTCTATAATCCTTTTCTGGCTCTCAGCAAAGAATTCATGTCAGGTTTGGCTTTGCTCAATTTTATTTGTGGAAAAGGATTTTCAAGTCTCTGCTGGTTCAACTGGAGAGGGAGTGACCTCATTCAAGAGACGTACTACTCAGGAGGGCTTCTAACTTCCAAGATATTTTGTGTGTGTCTCCATGTATGCTGGAGAAAGGAAAAAATCAAATCACTTCCTCAGTCTTCATCCATGCACTCACCAGCACACTACATCCTGATCATCCAGAAATGCTTAAGAAAATGACAGCATAGAAAAGGGAGCAGAGGAGGGGAAATTAATTTGTTCAAACAAGCTTCATCATTAGCCACATTACCATGTTTCATGTCCTAAATTTGGTAGTCACTTGTCATCTGCACAGACTGAAATGCTGCAGAAAATACATTTTAAAGAATGGTAAAATTGTATACCTGCATGAAACATCAGTTATTTTACACTTTACACACAGAACGTTAGTAAGGAATGGCATTTGCAAAGTCCCTGCAAAGAAGTAGGAGCTAGCACGGCATAAAGGTAGACAGCACTGTGGAAAAAAAGAGACGTGCACGTTTTTAGCAGCTCCTTCTATGAATCTCACAAAGTATTAACATTTCCCCCTCTGCTGGCAATGCCTTGAAATGATACTGGTAAATTAGCTCCCGTTAACACTTAAAAGTTACTCTGCCTCCCAGCTGGTAAGGAACTGTCACAAAGAGGATAAGCTACAGCTTCTTTTAGCAGAGGCTTGGTTTGGTTCTCTGTACATATGGAAATAGCATATGGCTCATCATCACCTCAACTTTTTAGAAAACTCACCTGCCAGACTTCAGGCAGGCCTTATAAAAATATACTGGGGTTGACAAAAGGCCAGATAGCCTCACTCCTTGCTAAATGAAAGAGAGAACTCTACGAAACTGCCTAGACATTCAACAGTCATTTCAGAGTTCAGCCTAAGTGGGACTCCTCATGATGCAAAAAAATTCCACACCAAACTTGCAAATGTTTGCAAGTCCCAAGTCTGGTTACACTTTCACGTACTCAGAACTCAAAAATGAAGCAAAGAACTATGTAACATACAGTGTAAGATGTAGTACTGCCTAATTGTGGATTCATGCTTGAGTATTCCATTCCACGTTTAATCAAAAAAAGGTTAAAAAAGCGTTACCTCTTAAGTTCTCTGAGTGTAATACCATAATATTTGCTGCTTGAGGATCCAAAATAAAACTGTAACAGCCTTTTCTTCTGATTTAACTGAAGCATAGTTACACTTCAGTACAGATGTGTTTGTCTCACTGAGATTCACCTCGATGTGAAAGGTGAAATGGGGTGAAAATTAAAATAGGTGAATTAAAAGAAAGGTATAGAGGCCTGGTTTCAGATTATTGATGATGTTATGAAGCATTTACTGGCGTTCAATTTCTCGCTCACCTCAGGGCAGCTTTTCAGCAAGTGAGCAGCACCAGACACAGTGCAACCGTGACATCTAGTGGCCACTGAAAAGGGAATAAAACTTTCCACTCCTAAAACACTACACTTTTTAAACACTAGCACTTGTGAAACTGTGCTTTACACCTACCTTTTGTTTAACCGCTAACAGAGGTAACACTAATGATCTGTTAGAAGACAGGTGAGACCAAAATATCTAGCATGTAATTACTTTAGAACAGAAAGCAGGTCCTTTTATCAGGACAGATTAGAATAATACTGTTCAAGTGAAGAAGTAACAGAGCAGAATGCAGTATTTGTGACTGCTTCAGTTAATGCAGAATGAAAGAAAAAAGCCAGATTCTTTGAAGGTTTCTGTTGTGAAGGAGTAGAATAAATGGCCTAGTTGTCAGTAGTATGCAACAGGCCACTTCCCAGAAGTGTAATTATCCATCAGAAGGAGTAATGCAGACACCTCTGTCTAATCCGTGTTTTGATGGGAGATAAATAAACTATTGCTTTAAGAAGTGAAAATAAATTTGGAAGTTGATAAGGATAGTGAAATTTCAGATGGAAGTGTGACATAACAAAAAAATAATCTACCTTATATTTATTATTAAAAACTGCACCAGTAACAATTTATACCATAATTAACTAATTTTTTTTCCCTCATAAAATTCTCACTTTTCATGAGAATTTTTAAAACAAATGAAACTGGCACAGCTGAATACCTCAGAGCAAGAGTTATGGGTCTTAAAGACAAGTTTCAGTAGGTACTACACAGAACACTTTCAGCCACTGCTAGGTGAAAGCACAGTCATTTAAGTACAAATGGATTATCCACATAGGCAATTCCAAGATCTTTTAAGTCAAAACAAATTTCCAAACAGTACGTGCATCACAGTACCCCTGCAGAATAAGAATAAATTAAGTACTTATTTAAATTTATTATCTTATACTGAAATTGTCTGTTTAGCATACCAATTGCCTTGAAAAGGACCAAAGTAAGAATTCTTTCTATCCTGGAATATTCCCAGAGAAAACTCTCTGTATTTCTAAGTTCTACTTAAGTACAAGTAGTGAAGATTAAGTACTACAATGTAGCAGAATTTGGAAAGTATTATGGCAAATCTTCAGCTGAAATAAATTATTGTAGCTTTACTGATACTAGCATAACAAATTATACCAGCTGAGAATCTTGAACTCTATACAAGCTCTATAAAAGAGGTAAGTTTGTTACAGTAAGATAATGGATCAACCCTAACCCCCAACTTAAAACAAATTAAAGACTTAACTAGTATCATGATTTTAAAAAATAAAGTGCAAAGACAATACTTTGACACTATAATACCGGACAGTCTCAGAAATTGATCTCTTAGATTTACAATTTCATCATTGCCTGAATTCAGCATAGCTGGTGAGATTTTTTTTGTTGTTGTTTTGGGAGGTCTTTTGCTTATTTTCAACACCCAAAGACTACCCAGACATGTCTAACCAGCATAAGCCAGTAGGCTATGCCCTTTATTTTCACATACTAATCAGCCTGTGGAAAACGTTAAGATAACAGCACTTTATTATTTGATTACTGAGTCCAAAGGACTCTTCTCTTACTTTTCATTATCCTAACTGATAGGAGAAAGACAGTGAAAAAGCAGAGTCCTGGGAAGCTGGGTTTGCAAGATTTAACAACTGCATGTAAAGTGAAATAACAGCATTCCAATAATGGGAATTAAAAGCTTTGATAATACATTAGATTCTGTAAAACTATCAAAATCATGCTCAAACATCAATTTACACAAAATTATGATGAACAGGCCTTAAAGAGTTTTAATTGTCTTGATTTAACTTTCAAATGCTGTAAAATACACTTAGATTTGATAATTTAGAACTGTGTCCAAACAGAGGTAGTAACTTTTTGCTGGTTTGATGGAAAATTTAAAAATCCAACTTTTCTTTACATATAACATGAATGATTTAAGAAATCAAGACAACTTTTAAACATGAAAAGAATAATGGAAGCCCTTTTAGAGGATAGCATCATTTCCTTGTAAATCATTAGCAAATGACTAGCAATTCAGTTTGTATATTTCTTTAGGTAATGGACTTCATTCACACTAAAGTAAATTATTAAAAAAAGCATTAAAAGCCACCCCATCCATTTTACTCCAACTTTCAACTAGTAAAAGTATGTTTATTGATCAAAAAGATACTTTTCATACCACTATAATATTTTTGTCATCTGTATATTTGTATCTCTTCAACACATAAAGTACTGACAACACTCTTGATGACAGAAACACTGACCTATTCTAATAGGAGGCTACAGAATTTTGATCACTGTTTATGTATTTTTATTCTTTCCATAGTAAAACTACACATAGCAAGTTAATTTATCCAGCAACTAGTAAAAATACTCAAAAGGATAACATGTCAGGTAACATACATTTCCATAGCTTCTTTCTAATTGCATAGCTTTTGCTTTAATGTGAAAATAAATCTCTACAGAAGGATCTACCTTAATTTATCACAGAATGTAAAGTTTTAAATTTAGAAAGAATGAAGTGTAGACATTAAAAACTATTCCCATAACAATGTCACTACCTGTCCCAAAAGAAAAATCTTTATTGAAAATGACTACAAGTTATCTGCTACACTGATTGCTTGAGAGCATTTGCTGCCTTTTGTTTAGAGTAATTCTTTGGAAATGATGGAATACAGCCTGACAAAGATTTGTTGTTTGATGGCAGGGAAGTAATTTAACATTTTTGTTGCTCAGTCGCACATAGAGAATTAGGAAATTAGTACTTACAGTGACCCAAATGTATTGAAACTTCCCCTAAATTCAGATACTTAGCTGCTAATTTGATTAATAAAATTTCACAAGAACTTCAGATCTTCTGTTAAACGCACTACTTTGTTGATTATTTCCCTACAGCAAGTATCAGTCTGACCATTATTTTAGAAAATAAAATACTGTAGAGCAACTACAGCAGTCGAGGTTTAGTTCAGGCTATAGCAGTACATGGGGAAAGTAAATTTTATTTACGATTTCATCTCAATATCTGAAAAAGACTTCAGAAAAAAAAATAAATAAAAATGTTTTCTTTCACACAACAGAAAAATATTGGGATATATGCTAATATACATGTGCTCAAAATTAGATGGAATACAGGACAGCAGGTGGCACTGGCAACACGCCAAGCTTTAAAACAGCTGTGTTAAACTGGCATAATACTGATTAATATTGCATCTGTTTTATCTTTTCTGTGAAGCTGTAAATGTACAGAGCACAAGCTCTTCTTTCATAACACTCTATCCTTTGGTATGTGTTCTCTGATATTGCTACGTAGTATAGTTTATTGAAATAGTTACAGAGACAGAAGAACTATCTTCACAGGGATTTATCATGACAGGACAAGAGCCAGTTGGCAATAATTGCTGCAGAAGAAATCCCATATGTGTGTAAGAAAAAAGCTCTTTCCCTTGTGAACAATTGACACTGGTTGTCCACAGAACTTTGAACTCACTGGAATTCTTCAGGATTGGGCTAGACAGGGCCCTGGATAATTCAGTCTGTGGCCCTGCCTCTATTAAGAGGCTGGACCAGCTGATATCCAGAAGTTCCTTCCAATGTAGGTTGTTCTGTGACTCAGAATGGTTAGGCTGCACAACACAGCACCACACTGAGAAGCCTAGACACTGCTCCAAGCCAGCTGTTACATACACACGGGCAGTAAAAGACTCTCCACAGATACTGCTACAGCTAAGAATTAACAGTTATGTTGTTAGTAAGTAAAATAAATCAGCTTTTTACAGCTTCCAATTCAAGACCTGGCTCATTTGGTGTTGCTTCAAACATGCTAACATACCTCTGATTTTGAAGACATGCTTCTGATCTTTGCACACCATTCAGCCACAACAAAGAAAAGCCATTCTCCATACAGGCCACAAACTAACCTGAGGGCCACAGATGACATGCAAGCAGAAACTTGACACTCTTATGTCAATACTTACATTCTCTAGCCCAAGGAGGACCAAGAGTGGGATTGTTGTCATTCCTCCTTGGATCCACTCTTCTAGAGAAACAGTGCCATCATGATCATAGTCAATTTCTTCCATCATTTCATGAAGAATCTACATGGTTTAATGAAAAAAATCTCATAAGTTCCATATTCTGATACAGTGAGAAGACATGTGCAGATATCCAATTCCCTCATCCACATGCAAAAAAGGAAAATATTACTTGTATGGCACCTGTACTAAAATAAGTACTGACACTTCAGAAAATGAAGTGCTGACAGTCTTACTTGGATTTTATTATCACCTAAAGTTCCCAAAATAAGTTGTGTCCCCTTACATACTCTCTACTATGTACAATACAAAAAAAGAGGTAGTTACTTTTAAGTAACTAGTAGTTACTTTTAAGAAATTTTCATAGAAAAACTAGTTATATTATAAATGTTAATTAGTACCTGCACTGAAGAAAAGCCTTGAACTGTAGCGAGAATATAAAAGTGCTAATTGACAACATTATAGAGGAGCACAGACTATTACTATTTTTATCTTACTAGTATACAAAATCACACAGACATCAAGTATCACAAAATGACTAAACACTCCCTCTTGCAACATCAAAAACTTGTGATAAAAGGAATGCTTACTGGACTCAGTTCAGTAACATCCCATTCGAGGTATTCCGCAACATGCATCATTTGAGTGATAATATTTTCCAGCTCCTGCAGATGAAAATTTTAATGCAATGTTATCCAAATTCTACTGCAAGGAACTTAAAATTAAAATATATTGCGTTCAGTGACACTGTTTAGTCAATGTTCCTAATGAAATATCCTTTACACTGGAAATTGTCCCCTCTTAGGTAAATCCATTTCACTAGCAAAACGTCAGGCACGGACCACAAAGTAAGCAGGAACTTGAAATGCAGCCCTACAGCCAAAGGACAACCTCTGGGTTGAAAGCCATAGCAGATTCTCCCATCCTGGTTGTTCAATTAACTATTGGTTTCATTATCCAAAGTCCACCCTCTGATATAATGATGTAAAGTCCTTTAAATTCCAGCACTTTAACAAACTATTTTTTTTTACAGCAAATTGACTAATTCGTAATTTTCTTACGGAAACAAGGCATAAAGTGAAAGGTAGAAACTAATATATTCTCTTACCATTACAGTGTTGTAATTTCCCTTGATCATGTATCACTAGTGCTTTTCCATATTCATATATACAATTTCCCCTTTTAAAGAAATCTTTATAAATGGTACTTTCATAGACATCTCCCAGCAGCAGAGTAGAATTTTAGAAATCATATTATTGTGTCCCCTACAGTAATATGATTAAAAATCAGAAGACTATAGAATAGGACTCCATGATAGCAGTGTCATCATTTGAAAATTTATACAGTTGTAGAAGCAGCAGCTTAAAGGGAAAGAAAAATCAAGTGTTACTTCCAAAATTGGTGGCTTTTTCTTGACTACAGTTTATACTGCTTCTATTAATTCACAAAAAATATAAACTTGATTTGGATTATTGTAGTTTTGTATAGGTATGCCATTATGACACATTCATACATATAAGACATAAATAACGTTACCGAACTATCCAAGTATCCATTTCCGTCTGTATCATACAAGCGAAACATAACTAGAGAGTAAAGAAAAAGAGAAGGAAACTCAGTAAGAAAATGTAGTAACAACATAATTTCCTTCAAAAAAAAACCCCCTAAAACCAAAACACAAAACAATGAAACCTGAGCTTCAAAAAAGGAAAACTATTAACATTTTCTTTTAGAGATCAACTAACTGATCAAATGCTTTGTGTTATGCAAGAGGTTCACTCAGCGACTCCCCTGCCACAGTGCCAAAAAACATACTAGCAGAACAGTGCAGTTGCACCTTTTCCACATAATCACTCCAACAACTAATGTGGTCTGTGAACTTCGTTCTGGTTCCTCCTAAAGATGATCTGGATTCATGGCAAGTAACACCAAAAGGGCCTTTTCTGTCATCTCACCACAGGATAACACACAATTGGTCAGCCAAATGCTGATAAGCCTGCTTACATTACAATGCTATCCTACTCCCTTGTTGCAGCTATTCACTATTCAATGGTGATATTGCTTTAGAAATACTTTCTGACCAAATAAATGAAACAGAGGATTATTATTTGAAGAATCTGATCAGTCAAATCTAACAAAACAGACTCCTCACAGCTTGCCATCATTAATCTGCCGAGGACAAGAATTGCTTCATCAATTTAAAAATGTATTCCCAACATTTTGGGGAGCTACCCAGACAAGAATGACTACATATTGACAATATCCAGAAAGAATATATACCTTCAAGTTTTATCACTACTTGATTCCAGCCACAAGAGTATGTCCACCATTATCATGGTATTTCAAAAAAGCCTACTCAACTGATCATATACTGCATCAGATGGCAGAGCAGAAGAAAGCCTGTAGCTTTGGAAGGAATATTGGTAAAAGGCTAAAGATCAAAAACAAGCCTAGAAATATCTCACTCTTTGTCCCTACTGTCAGAACCCTAAAATCTAAACACAATCCTCCTCAAAAGTACTAATCTTTTCCCCCTGCATGTATTTTTTAATTAAGGAAGAAGAGATCCCATGTGTAGGTGGTTCCAGGACACCATAATGCCTTGACTGAGAGCAAAACCCAAGCAATCTGCTTTACAAACACTCTTATGAGATTCATTTAGAAACATAACATATGACCTATTCAACAGTGAACAATCCCTCCACACTGGATCCACAGCAAATGCTGTTACAGTCCAACAAATTCTTTAAGCAAAGCTTATCATAGTTTTCAGGAAACAATATAATGAGAAGTGAGAAGACATTATTAGCAATTTAAAAGTTCAGAAATAATGTTATTATTTTTGACTTACAGAAAAAAATATTTAACTGTTATATGGATTGACTTGCTTCCCCTTACATCCCCCATCTTATTGCCAAATTGATCACCTAGCTGTGGGCAAAAAAGGTAAGTACTGTACCTCTCTACCACTTCAGCAATTTTTGCCACTATATCACACTGCTCTTAAGAGCTGTAATATAAGATTGAAGATATTTACTGTAGTACATTGTTTCAAGCTAGAAAGGTCCATTATTCAATAGTTATAAGACAAGCTATAAAAATATCTTTCTTTGCCTGTGAATTACATAGCAGAAATATTTCAGTGTAAAACAACAGTTAATACTGAAAGCCACAAGAGACTGGTACTGTCCCTGGTACTGCCTTCTACCAAAGCTGCTCAAAGCATGACAGCTAATATTATCTGGCAAAGGTACCATTAAGCATTCACAGCTTCCATAGGGATGAATCACTGAAACAGTCAGTGATAAAGTTCAAATAATTTGGCTCTCATTCCTCCTACTCTGTGATTGTAATGCACTTGTTGAAAGAACATTACCGCAAGAGCAAGTTTTAGCATCTCCCTGATCTTTACTCACTCCAGAGTAGTGTTTACCACTTTTTTTCCTTTAACATGAATCAGTAGTTCCAATAAGTCATTTAAAAACAGACATTAGCATAATCACAACTTTTTTCACCTTTGTAGCAAGTAAAGTCTCTCGAATTACGTATGTACTGGGTAGTGAAAAGGCTCAATCTGTACTCTTGGCTGGGCTCTGAAAAACTATGCTGCTGGTGTGGCATGCAATCTCTTTTCTATTCATATTCAAATATTCATGTTCTTGCTGATCTACACACTAAAAAAAACACAAAACAAACCAACAACAACAAAAAAACCAACAACAACAAAAAACCAACAACAACAAAAAACCAACAACAACAAAAACCCAACAACAACAACAAAAAAAAAACCCAACAACAACAAAAAACCAACAAAAACCAACAACAAAAACCAACAACAAAAACCAACAACAAAAACCAACAACAAAAACCAACAACAAAAACCAACAACAAAAACCAACAACAACAACACAACAACAACAACACAACAACAACACCACAACAACAACACCACAACAACAACACAACACCACAACAACAACAACACCACAACAGCAACACCACAACAGCAACACCACAACAACAGCAACACCACAACAACAACAACAACACCACAACAACACCAACACCACAACAACACCACAACAACAACAACAACAACAACAACACAACAACAACACAACAACAACACAACAACAACACAACAACAACACAACAACAACACAACAACAACACAACAACAACAACAACAACACAACAACAACAACAACACAACAACAACACAACAACAACACAACAACAACAACACAACAACAACACAACAACACAACAACAACACAAAAACAAAACAACAACAAAAAAAACCAACAAATTATAAAAAGACCTGAACAAAAGTTCTTATATAAACTACAGAGCCCAAGTCAATCAAGGGACGTGAGTCTCGCTCTCCACTCTGCTCTCATGAGACCCCACCTGGAGTACCGTGCCTTAAAATTTTGAAAATTTAGAAACAGAATTTTTTATTACTTCTTGAAATAAATATATAAAATTAACTTAAAAAAATGCAAACAACAACATACATTCTAGCTTATCTTCAGGTCTTCCTCTTTCCAGCAGGGACAAATAGCAAACAATATCTTTCAGCTGGATCATGTCTGGTAAATGTAAGTTGGCAGGAGTAGGAGGTCGGGATGTAGAAGTACCTTTGTTAAGTCTCAGACCTGGAAATAACACATAGCCTTTGTTACTCTTAGCATATGATATAAACAGAAAATAAGAACTTAACTCTCACATACATGCATCTTCATTTCATGTGACTCTCAGATGAATTCTTTATTTAAATATAAATGTGAAGTTTTAAACAATTCAGGTTCATAGTTTATCCAGTAATGGCAGAATTAAATGATAGCAAGGTTTTAAATCATTACATTCATAAAGCAAGCTACTGAAAAAAAAAAATTATGGGAACAACCTAACCCTTTTTATAGTTCGTGTTCTGATGTCATTTGACTACAAAAAGAGCTGGTGATTATTTTTATTCCTTTAGCTTGTAGAAGCTTCATTTAACTTACAGACTGACACCAGCTACACTATCTGAAGATGTTTGTGTCAAAGAACACTCTGTAATACTCAAGTGTGTAGTCTTCCCAAAAGCAGACCCAGATGTGTCAGAGCAACACGTATTTAAAACATGAAGCCTCAACCACAGAATTTTATAAAAATAAACACAGAATTTAAATAATAGTAATAATAATTGCTCAAACATTGTGATTCAGTTCCAGTACCACTTGTATTCCAAGTTTCAACACTGCCAAACTTCATGTTTCAAGAGAACACTAATATTCTCTGATTCTGTTACTGAAATCTGCAGGACCAATAAACCAAGGAAAAAAAGGGGAACAACAGGAGAACACAGACAAAGCAGTAATGAAAATTTCTTTACAAGTTTGTTACATTTCTCAGTGACTTTAGTGATGTTAAAGATTAAACTTTACAAAAAGATTTACTATCCTTAAATATTTTATCTAATTCAAAATAGATTTGCCATTGCACAAATAACCTGCACACATATTTTTCTCATCTATTTGTCTTGAACAAGTGAATTCCTCTACCAAATGGAAACAGAATTCTGGTGGGTTTCTCTCCCCATGTTTTTATTTTTAAAAACTTCATTATCATCTGAAGACATTTGCAATGGTCCACGGGGGTATAAGTGTTAAAAAAAAATACTAAAAAAGAGCAACTTGCCATGCAGAAAATACATCTGAATCAAGTTCATGGTTTCAGGCAAATAATAAATACTGAAAGTAAATATTTACATTAATGAAACAACTGAATGGGGCAATATACTATTAAAAGAGTTTGCATGTCAGTTAAGTGCCCTTAAAATTAAGACATTGAAACATGTTAATTAAGATGCTAGCTTTAATCACACAATTTACACAAAAATTTGACGTTTCAGTCTTACACGAGTCAAATGCTCAGAATAAGAAGTATTATAAAAGTTGGGCTACCTCATTTAAAACAGTCCTGAAATCCAAATGAAAAGGCTAACAAATTCATAGGTATCTTCTAGCTTATCATCAGCTACAAGGCACAGGTTAAAATATTACTTATTAATCAGAGATGGGAGAGGGATGGCTGAATGTGCTGACTTACAGACGACTTAAAGTGCTGCTGCTTACCTGGCATCTGTTTCCATCTCTCTTCAGACACCTTAACTGAAAATACAATTTATAAACAGACATGAGTTGATCAAGAGACACTAGTAAAAAATGGACACACACCAGAGATTTATGAACCCTGATACTTTCCTTGTGATCTTCTCTAGCTTTCATGTACCTTTCCATTTTCCAGAAGAAAGTAAAGTGTTTCTGTCAAACTTTTTTGTCCCGTATGGTTTGTTGTTTTTTTTTTTCATTATTGGTAACATTTAAAAATTACTAGATATCCTAAAACAAAGCCTTCTGTAATTTTCATTTGCATCAAAATGTATTATTGTACACTTTTTCCCTTTAAATGCTACAGCTTATAAAGATGTAACATCTAACTGAATCCTCATGCAACTGAATTACAAGAGGAACAGTATATTTTCAAGCACAAATAACACTTGCACGAGGTGAACTGCATTGTATTTCTGAACATGCTTTGGATATTACTATTAAACAGTCCTTCTGCTATTACATTAAATACATATGGAAGACTATCAATCTGGTGTGATGTTACATTACTTCTAAAGTCCTGACAGAAAAAGATTAAAATTATCTACAAACTGGGAAAAGTGAGTGAAGGAAAGAAATAAATTTGAGACAGCATTAGAGTAAGAAACTTAGCATACAGTTTAAAAAAGAACAACAATAACAACAAACATAATAATAACAACAATAAAGTATTTTACTGAACATAAGAGCAAAATTTAGCTGAGACAATTACAGTAAAAGTTAAGAAAGCTGAGTATGGCCTATACTGGGCAGAATTTATCAGCTGTTATCATTTCTACATATCAAGTGTCAAAACCATAGAAATACAACACCAGAATGATAAAAGATGATTTTTTTAAATAATAGTAGTCAGTCAACATATGTAAAAATACAGTATAATAAATATGCACCACTAAATGGCAGCTGCTATTGGAGTTACCAGGCAAAAAGTGTTAAACGTTAAATTACAAATTTTGGTGGCTGGTACAGTGTTTATTTATTGCTGAGGCAACTCACTGATGAAAACGTAACAAAAACTTCAATGAAAAATTGTAAGTCATGAAAGTAGAAATAAAATTGTGCTGATGAGACTTTATAGGCAACTGAATCTATATTCATAGTTGAAAAAATGCAATGCTGACAATTTATGACATCCAAAATATACCCTGAGGCATATAATAAAGAATACATTTAGACATGCCATTAGAGATTCTGTTGCAAAGTATCTTTAAGGGCAGGGACTGAATTACTGGTCCAAGTGACTTGCCCAAACTGATGAGTAAGTCGTTATCAGAGCTGTAATTAACAGAAGATTTCAAATACCACACAACTGATCACACTACAGTCTACTAAGCCTACTGTTCTGCACACAGAACCAGCCTTGGTAACTAACAACAAAAGCCCAAGAATTTGGAAATGTGCTGTCTACACTGCAGACATCTGTGGAAGGAGATGGATCGATAGCAGTTCTGATTAGAAAGGATAAAAATAGATACCTGAAGAATTAAATAAAAATGAAGTTTTTTTAAATGAAGAATCATACCTTCAACGTGGTAAGCAAGCTTTGCTAGCAGAAAAAGTTTTTTCTATTAAGTCTAATTATAGTTCATTATTATTATATGGATACATTATAATAATGCAATATAGTTTTGTTTGTTTGTTCCTTGCTTTTTTGCTAGGAAATCTAAAGCTAAGAATTAGAAACAACAGATACTGTTAAACTTAAAGAGAGAAAAATAACCCATCTGTTTAACATATTCAGAATGGCACGTGCTAAAAAACAGGTCAGACTCAATGGGTAATATCTGAAAGATTATAATTAGTACTGTACACTGAGGCATCTCTGGAAATCTAGTGTTTGGTATCTGAAAGAAGAGCTAACATTGCACCTATTAGCACTTGTACAAAAATCAAAACTTCTGGATGAGTTGCAATCTGAAGACACCTAATCTTCATAATCAAGAATTCAAGCTTTTAAGTATCCATCAAACCATTTGGTTACTCGCTCTAAGTGCTTGATTATCCCAGCTGTTCAAAACATAGAATTCATTTCATTAAATTAGTCTAGCTTCTCCTTTTTTCTAGCTCTGGATTTTGATTGAGTTCCCAAATTGCTGAAGTACTATACCAAATATTTCAAGTTAGAAAGGTAACCTTTAATTTCTTCTGCAAATGTAAAAGTTTTATAAGGTTTTGTTGACAGTTTTAAAAACTCTTTTGCATGGAAGTTTTTTAACATGTTATGTCCTCTGAAAATCACTTTTAATAAAAATGTTCAGATTAGCATGAAAATATCAAACTGCATTAAATATCCTTACATTGAGAAAAGAAATACTGCTAACAGTTATCGGACATTTAAAATACCAGTAGCTGATAATTATGTGGGATTACTAATAGCAGTGTCACACCTAGGCAATTAAGAGAAGCAGCAGTGACTGGGCAGAGAAACTGTAGAGCATCAGCAGGACCACCCTGCATGTAGCTCTGAAGGTTTCTCAAGTGTTTATACAGTAGTGTAGGCAGCAATATCATGTAACCATAGCAATCTCATTATCATTAACATGACAAAGACTGTCCACTTGGTGTCTCAGCTGTATCATTATTGTGAATTACACAGATAAAATAATATAATTTCCATTTCTTTCCACAGTATTTCTTGTTCATGATTGAGCTAGTTTCCAATTTAACAAAAATCAGAGCAAATAAAGCAATACACACGGTTAAAAATTCCATATATTTCTACCTATTACAAGTAAAATAGCAAGGGGAGGGAACCTTCAGCTCTCATATGACTGTTATTTTATTACTTACCTCCAGAAAGGTGCTGCGGTTTGTTTTTTAATGGGCTGCAGTGCGAGATTTTGTTGCTAAACGATGTAAAAAGATGCTCAATGAAATCATCTGGTAACTCTGCCTCCAGAAAAGTCTTCATGAAAAGCTTGAACCCCTCTAAATCAATTGTCTAGAGTGAAAAAAAAAAAAGAAAAAAGAAAAAGAAAAAGTTTTTGCAAAAACTTTCATACTAACCCATCAAGTAATATTCAGTTAACATAAACCTCAGACTGTCTTTAAAAATACCAGTTTCTGAAGATATAGTAGGGGCACACCTACCCTTGAAAGTAACTCATTATTGAATTACGTATTGTTTTTGAAAGCTCTCAGTGTTGCTGCAGTAGCTCAGAGCACAGTGTACTGTAGCCCAGAGAAAATTCAGAACACTTGTATCAAGACCTTGAAACTAAGTTCCACTGTCTCTAGTTTCTTCATCAGGATATGGCTTAACAGCATATAAAACACTGCAACCAAAGGCACCTCTGCAGCTCACAGATATGTACCTAGCAACTTAGTTTTTCCCATAATTAGGCAGACAGCAAGCAGGGGATTTTTGGATGTTTAATTCAGAGAATTGAAGACTGCCCGGCTTTTCCTAGGTGGCAACACGTTTTGCTGGTATTTGTCAAAGAAAAATTAAACACCCTGTCTTAAATAGGTTCTAACAGTCAAATAAGAGTGCTGAGACATGCAATGTTACTTATAAAGAAAAAAAAAGTTATTGATTTTAAACAGTTTTCATTTAGTTTAGTTTGTATTTTCTTTTGCCAGCAAGTTGAGAGCTGATAAAAGAAAGTTCTGTGATGCTTTCTCCTGGTAAGACAGCATTGTGTGTTTTAAGTAATAACATGAACCATAGACTATCTCAATTTGGAAGGGACACTTTGGATCAGGGATTTCTCTCTCTCTGCCTTTTTTTTTTTTTAATATTTACAAGGTGTAGAAATTTTATGTCCACATGAAATAATGTGTTTCCCATTAAGGCCAAGACCTAACTGCCCCAGGGTAATGTTTTAAACGTTTATCACTGTCTTTAAGAGGGACCAACAACACAGATTGCAAAATTTGACCCATCTTGTGTAAGTCATTATTATTAGGAATAAAAAAGAACAATAAAATGCTTCCACAAGGCTCAAGCTGGGCAAAAAATTGAAATAATCAGCTTGGACATGAACTTGTTACCTTTGTCTCATCATAAGAGTTTCGGCAGTCCTCTTCTACTTTGGCAAATCTGTTTGACTCATGCTCCAAACACTACATTTTTCTTTAACAATAAAGTCGCTGACATTTAATTCACTGTTTATAAACTATGAAACCACAATAGCAAAAAGATTCATATCAGCATCCCAGTAAATAGGTCATTAGTTTATACTATATAAATGTATTTTTTTTAATCTGTAAATATAACCAATACATTCATCATTAAATCAGATGACTAACAATGTGAAAGTGCTTTGTAAGCTGGTAACGTGTGCTTGCAGCCCAGAAAGCCAACAGTATCCTGGGCCGCATCAAAAGAAGCATGACCAGCAGGTCAAGGGAGGTGATTCTCCCCCTCTACTCCACTCTCCTGGGACTCCACCTGGAGTACTGTGTCCAGTTCTGGAACTCACAACACAGAAAGGACATGGAGCTCTTGGAGTAAGTGCAGAGGAGAGCCACAAAGATGATCAGAGGGCTGCAGCACCTCTCCTACGAAGACAGGCTGAGAGAGTTGGGGTTGTTCAGCCTAGAGAAGAGAAGACTCCAGGGTAACCTTATAGTGACCTTCCAGTAACTGTAGGGGACCTGTAGGGAAGCAGGGGAGGGATTTTTTACAAGGACATGTAGTGGTAGGACAAGGGGTAATGGTTTTAAATTGGCAGAAGGGAGATTTAGATTTGACATTAGGAAGAAATTCTTTAGTGTGAGGGTGGTGAGACACTGGAGCAGGTTGCCCAGGGAAGCTGTGGATGCCCCATCCCTGGAAGTGTTCAAGGCTAGGCTGGACAGGGCTTTGAGCAACCTGGTCTAATGGGAGCTGTCCCTGCCTACGCATGGAGGTTGGAACTAGATGATCTTGAAGGCCACTTCCAACTCAAACCATCCTACGATTCTATGAAATGTGTCTTAACTATTTCACTAAATCACAAAGAGAAATAACCAAGTGAAAAAGGAAAACAGGAAAACAAGTTATAATCCCATTGCATTTGAGGTTTATGGATAGACTGTAACAGCCCCATGATTAGGTTGTTGCTAATATGAAAAAAACCCAGAAAATCTGTGATTCTACCACTCCATAGCTGAAAAACATTTTAAGAGAAAAACATTTTAATCTACACACTGGGGTGTAGATTATCCTATTAGAACTAAGCTCTGAAGTAATGCAGTCATTTGTGGGAACTTGTTTTTGTGAATGTATGTACAGTAAATAACAGAAGTGATCTAAACTACAGCAGATCTAGGAGTAGTTTAGATTATCCATCTAGCTTTCCAATGAAAATGGGGTTACCTTTCAAAAAAGGCTCACTTTAAATTATTTACAGTGCTTTCCCTATTATTTCTCTCTCACTGTAATATACACAAACCATTACATAGCTGTAGAAAAATGGACTAATAAATCCTGTGAGGACCACTGTAGAAGACTTACAAGTGTTAGAGTATTACCACCAAGTAGAGATTTTAGTATTGAGTATGGTTCATTTAGAATGGAACACTTAAATACATTAAACATTTGCTCATCTTAATTCGAAATAACTTTTACAGAAGGTATATCACACAATATTATGAACATTTCTCTATTCTGCAACTATACAGCATTTTTCTTCTTTCCTCATGGAACTCTACCATTCTAAAATATGAAAATGCTTCAGTAAGTAACTAGTCATCCTTTAATTACATTTCCCCCCACCCCAGCTACTTTTCAAAGGAACCACAAAGCAACCCAAAAGACAAAAAAGGAAAGCAGAGAACATCAATTTTCCATGCTAACACAGATCATGCTCAGTCAGCTATGTAAACCACAATATCTTCCTTTTTAAATCTCATTGTCACATTAGAACTTCTCAGATGAAAAGTTCAATAAATATTGACACGGTTTGAAAATAATTTATTTCTGTTAATGAATTTTCAAGCATTAATTAAACAGTTCAGATTAATAATATCAGAATAATATGAAAGCCATAATGTTGGATGTTGTTTTCTTAAGCATGCAGGCTAATTGCTTTCAACAGTTGCTTGGCTTCCAGAAGCTCCAGTTGAACTAAAATGAACCTGAGATAGAAGGATTTAGTATTTCAGAAGGTATTTTCCATGACATTTCTGAAGTCAGGGGATGAGAGCTTGAGAGGATGTACCAAACCGACTACAATTAACCTGGCACATGAATCAATTCCATTTCACAAGAGACTATCAGGGCACAGGGGGATTATGATGACAAGTTTAGGGATCTCAGGAAAATTTTCAACGTAACAAGGAGGTATATAAGGCCATAGCTGAATCAAACAATTCTTATTCAAAGAAACATGAAAGAACTTCCGAATCATTAGGCCTTTTTTTTTTTTTTTTTGAGGGTAGAATAAAAATCTATGCTATTTCAGCTTTGATTCAAATAGAAAAAGTACCAAAAGTCTCACCTATAGGTCAGAGAAAGGTAAGTAGTTTTGTATTAATCATATATCACTGAATTCCTCTTTTTTACATTAAACAACTGATTCACCATGTTTACTGGAGCTCCATTTCTTACGTCTTAAAAATAAACCTTACAAAACACAACTTTATAAATCTTTATCTTCTTCTATATTATTGGGTAATAAAACATTTGGTAAAGAAACATTTTTATATAAGACCAGAGAAATAGATTTTTAAAAACATCAGTGAGTTTCAGCTAACTTAAACCACATAAAATTAATTTTACTATTTTATTATTCTTACTATGATCATTTCCCATTTATACATTTTCTCAGTGTTACCAATTACCTGAAATAGAAAAAAAAAAGAAGTATATACCCACCTTGTAGAAACAGAGAGAGGACAGAAGACAGAAGCAAAACAGCACATTTTTAACTTTTAAATGATTTTTAGCAAATAAAATGAGTCAACTATTAAACATGTTTGCTTTCTGAAAGCAAACATCAAACTGGATTCACTATGACTCAATGTAGAGGAAAATTAAAATTACTCTTGAGACATTTCAACCACATCTAAAGGCAAACTATTTGCAGCAGCTGCCAGACACTATTAAGGAAAATAGTGATGGAGGAAAGGCGTTTTTACTGAGTTACAAGCTATAATTTGCACTCATTGGAAGAATTGAGGTAGGATTAAAAAGAAAGTTCCTCCATAGAAAATCATATTTCTCTCTTCCCCAGCTGCTAAAAGTGCCTGGGAAACTCCCTAATGGCTTTGACCAGGCATTCTGAGATGTTACCCTGTTTTTCTACCATAGTACATTTTAAAAGCAAACTCTGTAGAAAATTCTTTAGCTTGGGCTTTCATTCTCCTTCTCCACCTTAGGAATCACTATCCTTTTCAACATAAGACAGGAAATCCTATGACAGAACAGTAAACATACATACAGTCTATGCTTAATATGCTTTAAAAAACCTCCTATTTCTATGATAAGAGTTCTTTTTCTTCTCAAGCACTCACTGATAAGTACATTAGGCTAATTTAGTGCTAGTTCATAGACGGTGAGTCTCTAAATCTCAAGAAAAACAGGAATTGAAAGACTGGTTTCCAAGTAGCAGCTATGACTATGCTTGGAAAAACAACGGACAATTTCAGATGTCTTCTAATTTTGTATCAGACACATTAGACCAACACTCAACTGAAAATACAGGGCCTGCTCAGGTCTCTGATCTTCTGAGTATATCTACAATAGACTATGTAGGTGCCTTAAAATACCTGATCCTGTCCAGAACAGCAGAATGGCTTCTAACAGCCTGTACACCAGGGAGAAAGAGGCTGAACATCATTTGCATTGCCAGGTTACGTGACTGTAAAATCTGCCTTAGGAGATCTATCATGGCTAACGGAAAGCACAGAATCACCCCTCTGAATTCCAGTGTCTTTGCAGAGAACAGAAACCTGTCTTTCCACAATCTAGAGTAAATATACTGTGTTCTGCGCATCCTCCACTACATAATGAATAGGACTGATCTCAGGTGACTGGTTGTATACAACAATATTGCTTTCAACTTTTTTTAAATTGGTGATGTCGCAAAACTTTTTATAATTGATCTGTTTTGCAGTGCAAATCTGCATTGGTGGAACTGAGGAATCATGCACATGAGACCCATGGAAATCATAAGCAAGAACACACAGGAAACTATAAGCCAACAATTTGACATACTGTCAGCATTTTTCACTGGCCTCTTACTTCATACAAGATATGAAGTATTCATACAGCTATTGGATCCCCCCCCACCAATTAAGCTTTTTCACCCCCAATTGTACACAGAAGTTAACATCCCTTAAATTATGCATTTCAGGCTGGGGTGTGCCTAACTGTGAATGTGACTACAGGTAATTTCCAGCTGTGGGAACTCATCCCCTGTTCCTCCATCTCACAAGGCAGCAGAATTCAAGGGGTGGATGGGAGGAAAAGTGGGAAACCAGTGAAAAAAGGGAAATACCACACTATGAGTATTTTACTTTTTCCTTTCTCCTACTGCAGCTAAGCTGTGCAATTTTATAATTTGCTCTTCTGCTTTACTGATGGTAAACAGAAATTTAAGAAATTTAAGAAAAATCCAACTATGCATATTGTGAAGATGTATGCATTTATGTGCATGTTCTGTGCCAACATACACAGAACTCTATATGGTATAGACATCACCACTCACTATATCCTGATACTGAGAATACATGAAACACGATTTCTCAGTGAAAAATAGAAGTAAAAAAAAATAAAATGCATCCTTTATTATTGTAATTATAAAGAAAACTATTCACAGGTTTTAATTATGCTATGCAATATTTTAACTACCATATTAAGACATTTGAAGAGGTCAAATAATTTAGTCAGAAAAAAACGACAGCTTTTGTCTCAAGATCCACCCCAACACCAAATTGCAACAGAAGCGATCTAACTGCCTCCTCTATTTTCCTAGCTGGTATAAATGCAGCAACCAGTTCTGCTGGATGACAAGTAGAAGGAAGAAAAAGAAGGGGTAACTCTCAACTTTCTTTCTCCTCAGGGGACAAAAAAAGCAACTTTGTTAATAGTCTCTTGACAGAAGAGCTGCCACTGTGGATAGTCAGGGCAAGGGAGGGGCAGAATAACAACGCCTTTTATTCCTCCCCACCACACTGGCCACATAAATGGGAACAAGACAAGATCTAGTGATTGGAATTAATCTCGACCCATAAATTATTTTAAAATACCACATTCACTTTGGTCTTTTTCTTCTTTAAAATTTGTACAAAATATTTCAATATAAGCCACTGTTTTTGTCATCCTGAAAAACAAAATGTAAGAGAGGGGGAAAAAAATTAAAAAGATAAATCGTTAATTTCAGCAGTATTTAATGAAATATGAGTTTCACTTATTAAAAATAATATTTCAGAGATAATTAGAAAAGAATTATGTTGAAGTATAATTTTCAATTAACTACTTTTTAAATTATGTTGCGTGATCTCCAAGTGGTGCAAAAAATGTAGAGTATAATCAGCTTTATTCTACTGACAGTAATAGCTCTGGGATATTTTTGTTTGTGGGTAGGCTCCCTTAAGTGATTATTTCTTTTCCAACAATGTATATAGACCCCATATCTGAAAAATGAGCTGTTGAAAAAGCAGTAGATGTTACAGGGCCTTGTATCATATTTAATGCTATGACAATAATCACACATATTAATGCTGGTGCATTAGCGAAAATGAGATGAATAGCTGTGAAAAGCAATCCTAAAGCATCCCCAGTATAGGTCCAAGTTTTGAAGAGCCATTGATTCTGACAATGTTTCAAAACCTGACTTTTGCCAACATCTGTGGAAACAAAGCAGAGACCATACAGAGGAGGGTTAATAAGTTAGGAAACATGAATTACAAGAGAAGGCATAAGTTTTTGGTGTTTAAAATTAATTTCTAATGTTCATATGGCAGAAATTCAAATTAGATTTGGAATTTGTCATGGAGATTGCCTTCGTGCACCAGGGTGAAACTTCATTTAAATTGAAAGTCCTTAGCATTTTCTGATCTAAGTATTTTATTTAATACATTTTTTACATAGTTTATTTTGAAAGTTCAGGTAACCAAATAAAGTTATATCTCTAATAAAGCAGCATCCAAATTCTCACCTACCGAGATGAAAGTTTACAGAAAAAAAAAATAATTAAAACCCCCACACCCTCTCACAGGTTGTTCCTACCAAATACTCTATACATCCAATAATATATGGATATTATCAATACTACAGACATAAATTACTGACAAATTTATCCCTTAATGTCTCCTACCAAAAACAATTACTTAGCAATATTTGAGAGCAGCTAACACATCTTCAAAGCAGCAAACTCAACAAAACACCCAAAAAGGAAATGGGAAGATTCAATTTTTATGCAATAACTCCATTTTTAGGCATAACATTGTACTACCGTCTCATGTTATTAACATCAACTTATGGTAATTAGTAAAATAAAACTGGAATGCATTCACTAACCACTGCAGTCTCATCCCAGTATTAAATCCATGTAAGAAAGAAGTCCTTTATTACCAGCAGGTTTTTGTTAGTACACGATTATTTCTATATGTATGTATATCCATTCATACTGCACACATAAATACATATATTTAATACAGAAATTCATTAAATATAATACATTTACTATACAAACGAGGGTTTTTTAAGAAGAAAGAGTGCTAAGGCATATACTTTCAGAAGGATCTTGTAGCAGATTATCACCCAGGGTCTATTTTACATTTATTACCAATAAAGACTGTTAGACAAAATCTATATAAATTATTACACACTAAAGAAAGTGAAGAGTAGATCGCTTGCATTCAGTCCCAGCAGAATTGGTCACCTGAAACTTACAATCACTACAGAAGTTAGGAAAAATAGGGTAGGTGGCATGCTTCAGACGAAAACCAAATAGAACAGCAAAATGCATGAATCCCTGAAAAATTCCTGTGTCTGGCTGGCTAACAAACATCTGTAGAACTGTTTACAAGGGCCATATAGTCCTTTATTGCCCAACTGTTACAAATAGGATGTAAACAAAAACCATTGTAGCACCAACACATCACTCATTAAATGCTTCAGAATTCTCACTGTTACAAATGAAACAATTTAAATATTAAATGCTGTTCTTTTAAGAGAATGTCTTTATTTCTGTTTCACAGACTCCAAATACCCATTAGCCAAACACCTCTCCCCTGCTATTTATTTCACAGCACTAATTCAGACATTCAGTGATCAAACGAAGGCATAGAGTAATACAATTAAAATTATAATAATTTAAAACACAGGAAAATAATTTCGCATTGAAGTTAAACACATCTTAGTAGTTAAAGATTATTAAATGTATCACCAATGACTAGCAGAATAAGTAGTTGTAACTCCTATTTATGTACAAATATTACACCACTGAACTTGAGACAAAATGAATCCATTTAAATATTCATTAATGGCAATATAAAAAAAATCAAGAAATACACAAAATTTATCCTTTCAGACGGAATTTATTTCTGTGTTTACTTCACTTTAAGAACAACTTAGCTGATACTTCAAATTAATATGAAAATATGAGGATAGCATTCTTAATACTCTGTAACTCAGTGCCATAATTGGTACCATATTTATACACTGTTTTCATGCTGCTAGAGGAGCTGAAATGTTGTTTGAGTAGTCTGTCACTCTTCAGATAAAACACGTTAAAAATAAAATTGACGCCACTGTGACCCCTTGCTTTGTTTTAATCTGTTTTCCTTTTAAAATTATTTAGTTTTAAGCAGCATAGTCTTTGAAATTTAATGATCCGTCTGGCTTGAATATCAAGACAGCTTAGAATATTTATCAACTCTAAATACTGATGCTGGTACTCTAATAAACAAAAAAAAAATGTTTTCTTTAAAAAAAACTTTGAAACAGTATCTAGTGCATATCAGACCTGGAAAACAGTCCTTGAATTTGCCATTTAACAAACTATGATAACTCAACAGGTGAGATGTAAATGAAAGCAGTATGAGGCTCCTAAAGCTTAAACATAAGGTACTGTGCAATACAAAAATGTAGAGGGGGGGAAAAGGGGGGATCTTGAGACAGAGAGTAGAAATATCAAAAGGGAAGATATCAAGGAGGGAGAGATGTTATCACAACTGAGTAAAGATGACAGGAGGACCACTAAAGATGATGAAAAATGTTAAAAACTGAACAGTTTTGCAGCAGAAAGTGACTATCTGAAACATTTTACACCTCAGTCCCCTCAACACTTTCCACAGAAAGCAGGCTCAGAGCCAGACTGCCAGCATCCCTGCTTGGCTGCCTTCCCAACTCTCTAGATATCCAGGAAGCTGTTTCCCTAGAAATTCTGCCCAGAGAGCCAGAAAAACACTGAGTGCCCAGTGTCTGAAGAGTTTTCTGCCAGTGATATTTGCAAGTTGTTAATTTTTTCTCCTTTGTAGCGAGAAAGATACATCAACCTTTCCTAGTCCACAGTTTCTTACATGTTAAGGATAGGCTTTTGCTACACAATACATATTCTGTAATTCTCCACATCTCCCTAACCCTTCTGTAAATTAGTTCCAATTTGAGTTGACTTTGTTTCATCCCTTGGTCAAAAGCAGAAAGATGTGGTTTCCGCAGTACTTTTTAATACAATACTAAATCCTCCTTACCTGTAGTAGAAATACTTCTTTTTATATATTGTAATAAGGCAAGGTCTTTACAGCAAATTAGTACCTTCTGTCAGATAAAAGAAAATAACTGAAGGAAACAGCAAAATAATTCTTTCAACCCATATTCCTGTGTATTTGAAATTTTAACTAGTTTTCCACCTATGTGAATTGGCCTAAGGCACCACCTTTCCTTTGTCTTATTCTCAGACCATCACTGCAGGAATAGTATTACAATGTCTCAGTAATACATTTCTCTTCTTCCTGATCAAACCACACCAATGCTTTGCAATCTTCTTGTGATCAACTGCCACACACAGCAATTTATCTAACAATCCCATTAGTCTCAGGGTACACCACACTGTACTCTGCTTTAGTGCATTTCATTCCATTTCCATTAACTATAGTCCATAGCATCATCAGGTTTTTCCAGTATAATATTCAGATTTTTCTCCATTTTAGCAATGATTACCAAATTTGGTTTATTGAGTTGATTCTATTAGTATTCATCTACTTCTTCTGATGAGGTTATTAGGAAAAATACTAAGGAGATTAGTCTCAAGACTGGTCACAGACACACTGCTTTAATCTGAACACCTTCTCTTTCAGGCCCCATTACAGTCTCTCTGTTAGCTTACTAAAAAAGTAATGTTGGTCATCTGAAGTAAACTGACCCCTTTTGTGAACATGGACGACTGCTCTCCGTAACACACCTCCAATACCTCAAGTGGCTTTTGGCCCCAGAAAGTGAGGGGTTCCTACAAAACTAATCCTTTCAGTCTCTTGACTTGTTCTCATGTTCTGGCTGCCCCTCCCCAGAACAGCAGAGCAGGGGCTTTTTAACATCTCCACGCTATAAAGGAAGAATAACTAGGTCATTTTAAAAAAATAGTTCATTTGATCAGTTGTTCTTCCCTAACTTTTTCTTTTTTCATTGTATTTTTATACCTGGTTTTAGGCTACTGAATCTTCTCATGAGGAGAATCTTGGGTTGATGATGACTCTTTAACCATTTCTTTTGCAATTGCTGTAAAGTCGTAATTGCTTAAAGCACACTATAAGCCTTATTCAAATAATAAAATCTGCAATTTCAAGCCTCCTAAATATAAATGGTTATAGAAACAGTATTTAATATTTTTTCTGAGATGTGTTATTGTTATTTCAGAATAATACAAAACCATTTAGAGATCTCACTAATAAGACGAAATTTCTGTGACAAGTATGGAACAAGTTAATTACTTGCTCTTATTTTTCATACTCCTCTCAATTAATGTTAGTAAAGTTATGTACTGTGAATGTCAAAACCAAAATTCACCTAGTGAAAAAGTCTGCCAGCAGAAAGAGTGCACTTTTCTCTCAGCTTTTAATATTTGTCTGTTATCTGAGAGAATAGCCTCATGCAGTACCTACTAATAAGTGGTATCTCAATGGAAGCCTACAAAACAAAAAGATACGGCTTCTAAGCACAACAAACAAAATTAAAATCAAAATAAGATTACTTACTTGATTAAGTATATCTTGTTTCTGTAACGCATGCAAGGAAAGAAAGAACACATGAACATTAGTGCAGGCTCTGTTTTTGCAATAGAATTCTTTTTGCTGAAAGGTTAGTGATGTAGATGAACAGGCTTAAGATACTAGAATATTCCATTTTCTTCCGTTAGCACATATGTCAAGAAAATGGTTCTAAGTCAGCATTTTAGTTTTTATTAGAGAGTGCAAGCAATTTATATTTAACCATGCAATGACAGATAAACAAGGAAAAAAAATCGAAATAAAATGTTTGTCTTTCATCTCTGTGTACTTTAACAACTATTCTTCTCAACAAGTTTTATTTTTTTTTAATGAAATAACTTAATCAGAAGTGAATGCAGGGATAAATTCTACAAATAGATTAACAACAGAAAGAGACGTTCCACCCTTTATTGGATGCAGGGGGAAACATAGTGACAAAGGAAGAGGAAAAGGCTGAGGTACTTAATGCCTTCTTTGTCTCAGTCATTAAAAGTAAGACCAATTGTCCTTGAGTACCCAGCCCCCTGAGCGGGAAGACAGGGATGGCAAGCAAAATGAAGCCCCCGTAATCCACGAGGAAATGGTTAGTGACCTGCTACGCTGCTTAGACATACACAAGTCTATAGGGCCAGATGAGATCCATCCAAGGCTACTGAGCTGGCAGAAGTGCTCACCAAGCCACTTTCTATAATTTATATTCAGTCCTGGCTAACCAGGAAGGTCCCAGTTGACTGGAGGATAGCAAATGTGACACCCATCTACAAGAAGGGTTGGAAGGAAGATCCAGAGAACTACAGGCCTGTGAGTCTGACATCAGTGCCAGGGAACGTTATGGAGCAGATCATCTTGAGTGCCAACACACAGCATGTACAGGACAAATGTTAGGTTTATAGGTGGACTTGACTATCTGAAAAGTCTTTTTCAACCTAAATGATTCCATGGTGCTATAAACACTAGTAAGTAGTATTGGAAAAATCATAATTGTATGTTGCTTTAGTTTCCAATAATTCTTACTCCTTTTAATAAGCGAGCCGTATTAATTTTCTACCTTTATCACAAATTGCTATCAGTACTTCCCAGCAAGAGGTAGTACCTTAAAATAATAAATACAGATGTATTCTCTGTATAAATCACACTGATTGTGCCAGACTTTTATTAACCTAGAGCTATCAGACATACCTTTGATATGTCCACAAATTTAAGTTACAAAAACCTTAACACCTCCAGAAATCACGAAGGCCCTAGAGAAAGCTTCTTAGAAGGATCTGCACTACTTTCAAAAATGCAAAACACAAAAATCCTTTGGAGCAGGCAGATAGTTGCAACCTGATTGCAAACCTTCTGCCAAACTTGGGGTTCCACCTCTCTGGGCACATCAGATCATAAAATGTGCCTTGTGTCATGCAGTCATTGTCATAACCTTTGTGGAAATTTTAGATGGCAAGAAGTTAAGCAGGTAAACAAAAAATTACGATGTACTCCAACAGATTCCTCAAAAATGTCGTAGACACTAGGACTACAAGCAGACAGTGATGTGTACTTAGTGCCTATTTAGATATCATCTTTAGCTTCAGCTGCTTCCCTAATTCTTGCTGGCCTATTCAGTGCTCCCCTCAAAGTGAAATGGCTGAAATTAATTAATTTAGATAAATCTCAAATGATAAAAAAGACTATTTTCAATCACACCTTTCCAAGAGGCTGATCTTAACCAACCTTTGTGTTTCACATCAGGTATAAAACCGAGTCTTAATTATATATTTGACATTGATTTATAGAACATGGAAGGGCAGAGGTTTAGTAGCATTTGTAGAAGTTTTAGTCATGTCTCTTACACTGAAAACAGAGAGTAAAAGCTCCATCAATAAACTCCCTATACTGTATGACCTTTTGATAATCAGATACATAATTTCCACTAAGCCAAAAAACCACTCACTCGACAAGATATAAGACAATATAAAAAAAAACAGACTACTTCAGGTAACAAGCTTCGAATACCAATAGCTTTTGTTTTGTTTCTTGTGTCCCATTAAATCAGGTTGTGATAAAAACTGGCAATATAAAAGCCCTGGAGTAGAATACATTCCTGAACCCTTTAAGCAGGAAAAAGCTTGAAACAGGAAGTTCTTAAGGCTTTTTCTTAAGTACCTAAATATATCACACTATTAAATCTGCCACAGTACTACGCCCCACATTTAATAGTAAAAAACTGGCACCACCTTTTGGCAGAATATTGACAAGATTTAAAAAATACTTTGAGTGCTTATGAGATAATGATCTAGGAAATAAAAAGGTAAATTGGAAACATGATGGCATCTCCTACAAAACACAACAACAAAACGGAAATGCTGTGTACTATATGTGGAAGTAAAAAGCTGCACTACGACTGATTTCAGCTGGATCAGTCAATTTTTGTCATCTCATTTACAGATAATAATGAATTACATAAATATCACATCCAACTCATGGAGTCTTCATCTGACCAGATACAATCAATTTGCAAACCATTCTGTAAAGATTTTATCCACATAGCAGTTTGAATGCATGTCAAAAATACAGACACACCTGTGCAAAGGCAGTTCTGTCTGACTTGGAATAGTCATTCACCTGCAGAGGAATTTCAGCCACTTTGCTTTCACTTCAGCAGCTTATGGCATGAAACCTGAGCTAATAAATCCTACAAGATCCAAAGTAGATTCAAGGCTAGCTGTGCTTTTCTTAGGTTGCACTCCCTCAAGTCTAAGAGCTAAGCAGCAAAGTACAAAAGTTGCCAGGGTTAGGCTGGGTCCAACATTGACCCAATAGTAGTGAATTGTTTGATCCCTGCTGAAGACACTGAAGCTACCACTGAGTGTCTGACTTCCATTCCCTCCTCCCCTTCCATCCTTCCATCCTGCTTACTAGCTTGGGTGCTGTGCTTCTCTGTAATTCCTGGATGTTTTGGTACATTGGTAGGACTCCACAAACACATTGCTGTGAAATGAAGAAGTCTTTGGCTCATGACCAACTGTGTTTATTAATTTCAGCTTTTCACAAATTCTGCCAATTCACCTGGCTTCAGTCAGAGCAATTGTCCCAGGTGCCCACACTGATAACTTTTTGCTGTGACTCATCCTTCACATAACCCAAAATTGGAGGAATGACTTTGTTAAGAGAGTAACCTTACAACTTTAAATACCAATTTCTTAATACACAAACATTAATAATCTGATAATGTGTTACATACATGGCAATATGTTATTTAAATATCCATAAAATACACAATTATATTGTACTTTAGATGGTTACACTTTACAAAATTGAAACTGTTTGATAAGGACCTAAAAGTGAAGAATTTCAAGAAAAAATGAGAATAATAAATTAAGACCATTTTTTCACATACACTATGAGCACTAAGAAAACTGAAGAAGCAAAAAAAAAAAAAAAAAGAGAGCAAGCACTGAATTTGTAAAACCCAAGTTCATACTCTTCAAAGCAACCCCTAAACCAAGCAACTAAGCATGGCTACTTTCTAACAGGAATCAATTAAGGGAGGTTCTACAGCCTGTGTTACATTCAATGACAAATTAGATGACGACAGTATTCCAGATCCTTTTATAATCTATGATTCTACTCAACTAAAATAATTGAGATTTAAGATGATCTTTTAAAAGATCAACTCATACTGTTTTACTGAATTATGAAATATTTTCCTCAGAAACTGACTGAAATTACCAACATTATCCTTTGCAAAGTTCAAAGTGTCAAAGAATTTTTCCATGCTTAATGAGTTATAACTGCCTTACTTGACAATAATTCTTGTCTTTTCCAACCTGAAGTGTAAGATCAAGTAATTTTCATAATGGTTAGCACATTTTTCTATCCTGAAGTCCACATAATGCAAGTATAGCTAGAAACATTACTGTTAGAAAAAATAAGGAAACAGGACTTTATTTAGCTGCATTTTGAATCGTAGTATTAGGATGTGCCAAGCAGATACAAATTGCAATTAAGGATAACAAAAGAAAGCAATCTGGCTTTTTCTACCAGCCAAAACAGAGTATTTTGTCTACTAATGAAACCGTAGTGACAATGCACATACACACACTTTTTTCAGATGGTTTAGTTTCATAACATAAAAAAAACAATTGCCCTTTATTAGTGGGGAACCCAGTATCAGACACAACATAAGAGAAAAAGAATTAAAAAATAAATCTGTTCAAATCTGAACAGAATTTTCTAACTTTTGAAATTATGCTTAATTTTTCCAATTGTTAAAAAGAACTGGGAAACATGTTCACCTTACCAGAACTTTGGGGTCTTTCTGTGTCTGTTTAAATCTTAGGAAAGAAGATGTGGTTTAATGTAAATTGTTAAGCAGGTCTGTCTAATAAGATGTTTAGAAACTTCCAGTTCTCCAAAATATTCATTTTTTTGTTTTACAGTTTCAAATACTCCAAACAGCTTATTTATAATAATCTTCTATTTCAAATGCTAAGATTTACTGCAACATTTGTAAATATTTCCCTCCCCCCCATTTCTGACCATTAAAGAAAGAAGAAGAATTAGAAGAATTACCCCTTCAGGATTGTATTTTGCTAACACACCACTGCCATGGAACTCTTCTAAGACATCCTTAATTTTCTTCGTGGAATCTGGATGAAGAATAAAGAGAGAAAAAATGAAATACAGAAAATTGATTTACATAATATGAACTGTAACTAAAGAAACAACAACCAAACTGCTAATAGCTTTTCTCAATGCAGATTAGTAATTTTCTCTAGCTGTATGAGAGCTGTGGACACAAAGAAAATGAGAACATACTGTACCTTCTCATCTTGCTGTAAAAATCAGCAAGAAAACTCAAAATGCTCAGAAATAAACAGCCTTTGATTCAATCCTTAACTACTGTCTAGTAGCATATTTCTGAAGGAGTTGTTTGCCAGGACTCTTTCAAGTAACTTTTCTTGACCTTGAAACCCGAGTCATCTATGGAACACGCTCATTCCCAACAACGCTACTAAATCTTCTCTGGCACAGCTGCCAGGGAGTAGAGAAACTGTCAGAAAAGCCTGACAATATCAAGATAAAGGAGAAACTTGAAGAAAAAAAATCTTTTTCTGCAGTCCTGTCACAGAAAATAAATGTTACCATCGAAACCTCAATTTTTGCAGACCTCTAAGATATTTTAAACTATTGTCAGCTGCAGTAACTTTAGTAATATTTTTGTCAAACAGAATTGTGTAAAATCCCCACAGTTCAGAAGCACACAGGTCTAACCTTCCCAGTTTGTCTTTAATTGTCTACTTGCAGAATAACAAAACAGTTATTTCAACAGCCACTACACAAAGCCTTTAGATTCACTTAACTACATCATGCAAGTAATGATCTTTTAAATATCTCAGCAATACAACAAAAAAAAACAACTCAGTTTTTTCTTTGAAATGCAGTAGTTGAGTGCATAATAGTCAAATGTGCATAAAGGCCACAACACTAAAGCAAACCATGAACTAGTAATGAGTAGGAGATGCATTACAGAAGAAAACAGATAAACTTTGTAGCAGGACAGGACAGTTTTGTCCCGTTCAGGACAAACTTAATGGCTGCACATTTATTTCTACAACTAAACCTGGAAGAAAAGGAGAGAAACAAGGAGACACCACCTAAAACCACACACATTAGGACGTAGTCATACTGATGTTTTAATTATAATAAAATATGGCACTGTAATAGTTCTTAAAAGTCAAAGAAACTCAGCACCTTAAACTTTACTCTAAAAAGTAAACCTAGCAAATTATGTGATCTGGAAAGAGAAAATATAGCAGCAAAGGATTCGAAAAATAGCTTTGTAACAGTTCATAACAGCTATAAACACCAGTAAAATTCAGTTTTAAGAGGTGCTGGAAGAGTTTTTTCCCTCCCATTCACAGTAAAGAATGGCTTTTTACAATTTGATGAAACTTTCTTAAATCAAAACTCCCAAAACTATGTGTGGCATCAATATAACATTTTATTTTCACTAATTGATCGGACGTATTTCAGTTTTACTGTCCACTATAACTAACTGAGTTTGGTGGCCTCATGGGCAATGACAGCAAATAATTACTTGATAATTATCCACAGTCTTATTGCTGTGTCATATGAAATACAGCACATAATTACTATAAAAAGAATAAATCAGTATGCTAAGAAATAAATTTTACAAAGAGCTGTAATTAGAAGCTCATGAGTGAGATATTTACGATTAGGACAAGTACACAGACTGATTACTGACAAAAAATTCTTTTTAACTTGATCTCTGTTATTTAAATATGTTTTTCAGTAGTCATATACAAGGCTGTATACAAAAATCATTGCATCTTATGATGCTGAATTCAATAATCATTACAGTGGCAGTGTGAAATGAGCAGATTCATGACAGAGGTGACAGAATTTCATCCTAAAAAAGGATTTTTCTGAACTTTTGAGGCAAGAGGTAAAACACACATCAAAGAGAAAGAAAGGTCTCCCCATACACTTTTTATTATCCAAAGAAAAAAAATTAAAAAATAGAAATGTCTTACTTTCTAGCAGTTTTACAAGTGTCTTGAGATCTTCTCTCAGCAATGACCATGCTCCTTTTATTTCATTTTTTGCCAGATCAATTCTATTCGCCTTTAAATTAGTATTATGCCTATGCAACCGTAACTAAAACCAAAAACCTGTGCTTGCTTTTAATTTTGTTCCTATTCTTAGTCAAGTATCATTAAGATGGAAAATATCCTCTGTTCCAGTAACAATACAACTATTCACCTTTTTTGTGCATGAGCTTAAACCAGTCACATCCAAAAAAGCACAGCTAACTCCATGCTTGACATAACTTAAGAAAAAGGGGTCTGTGGTTGTAAATTCTGCTTTGGTTGTTTCAGCAAAACTCTTCAAGAAGAGACTTCCACAATCTGGACAGGAGCTGCATCTATTACAATCAACATGACACACATTTCACAGCAAGGCAGAACCATTTTTCACAATCTTTTTGTTCACAGTGATTCAATAATTTTTTTTCAGTTCATGTGACAGTACCCAAACTACCATGAAGAGAGACCTTTTAAAATGCTATGAAATGACATATCAATATTTTAAGTCAAACACCAACTGACAATCTTCTGCACGTATATTCTTCAACAGTGTTGATATTCCTCAGAAAAATTAATTCTCCTTCCTCAGCCTCTAGTAGGCAAACTTGTATTAGGAACATGCTCCATCTTTAAGAAGTTGATCTAAAAGGATAGGAAAAATAGGATAATTTTCAAGTTTCACTCCCATTTGAGGATCACACTCAAAAACATGAGGCATTGACTTGGAAAGCTCTATGCCAATAAAAATGAGAAATTCCAATAAAATACTCGCAAATCTACTAAAAAAAAACAACAAGTCAAGAAAATGCTTTGCTTCAAAAATAGAAAAAATCTTCCTGACATTATACACATAAGTAACTAGGAAGCTTTCCTAACTTTTTATCCTAAGTTTACTAACTAGGAAATAACAACGCTATGCCTTCCATTATAGTTTATTTAGTCTGAACCAAATCATCTGCATACTCACTGGGAAATGGTCATGTGAACACAAGCATCAAGACAGAACCTGTGCTCTCACTGTTACCTCCAAGTACAGGTGTGCAGTGATGCAGACCTCATTGCCCTGGGCCGCATTGCAATGTCAGCACCAGTCAATATTGGTCTTGCTTTAATTACTACTGCAGTGGGCCCAACATTGTTCTTAACTGCAAGTGCAGTGTGCTGGGACAACTTGGCTGTTTCTGAGCTCACGTACTGGAGCAGTGAGTTGAGACAATCTGGTACTGTCTTGCCGTGGTACAAGTACAGTGAGTTGGGACACCAGACACTCCCTAACTGTACCCAGAACTTCTGTTGCTGGGGATATGTACCTGAGATTCCTCCTGCCCGGATCACAGTTCACTCTGAAAGTTGCCAGGATTACCTGACAAGAATTACGGTCACAATGAAAAAGTACTGACCAAAGTCAATCTTCATGTAATCCAAGCTCAGGTTGGACTGAATGGGGCTCTGAGCTACCTGGTCTAGTGGGAGGTGTCCCTGCTCATACAAGGGAGTTGGAACTTGATGATCTTTAAGGTCCCTTCCAACTCTAACCATTCTATGATTCTATGTGAGGCCTCAGACCTCGCCAGGATGGCAGCAGGATGCCATCCTATAACTCACAATGTGATTCAGACCATCAGCTGGCAGAAGTCAATGAAAGGAAAAGAGTTAGAAGTTTCAGATCATTCCCTGACATAAGCTAGTGAAGGAAAGAGAGTGAGTGTAGTTTGATTTCAATTATTGGGTACCAAAATTTACTACAATCTGCAGAAAAGGAAACATCATAGATTAACCTCTGTATCTCTCCATGTGTATGCAATTTGATTTAACAGACTTTGTTAAATCTTAAACTAAGTCACTATGTTGATTATAACAAATTGTTGATTATTAACTGAAAAAGTTTTGCTAGAAACTCGTATAACCTAATGGTGTGATTCATCATAATAGTGTTAATGAATCTTAAATTGCTGCTACCCCAAAGTTACAAAAGATCTATGATCACGTTGAATCACTACACTGAAATGCCTGTACCTAATCCCTTTAGACATAAGCCTTTGACTGTCAGGGACTTGGAACGGATCCAGCCACACCTAGGCTCCTCTCTGAGAAAGGAGTTTAGAAAGCAAGAGGATCCATTCTGAATCTCATGACTCAACTGGAGGGCCCCCCTCATCCTCTTTCCCTGATCCCTTTGTAAATCACTCCAACCTGATTTCAACCTTCATATGTTCCACACAGTAAGTAATAGAATGAACCTTGCCATTGAACACTTAAGCTGCATTTTTACCAATCCATATTTTAAAAAAAATTATCTAGTATCTCTGATGGTGATTCCCTAAGTGATCTTAAGTCCATCCACTCTCATCCACAACAACACATTCTGCATAACTTAGTAACTTACCACTTTATGAGCAGCCTCAGTAAATTCACAAGCATCACTCACGTTCAAATACAAATATGGTCTTAAATCTGTTTTTTATGGTTTTAAATCTGATTTAAAATTTATTTAAATCAGCAGCTTTAAATAAAAAGTTTGTTTCATTAAACATCTTTCTTTTTTTGTTCACACCATTTTATTATTTTTATTACCCCCTAGCCAAGTGCTTTGGGCAATTCACTCAAAGTATCAACCACCTTCAATTCTCTCCTCTGCCTGAATGGATTTAAACTCTTACCATTCAACTAGTCTTCTGTTGCACTTCGGACAGAATGCAGTAGTGTTCATCTAGCCAAGGTGGTAGAAGGAGAAAAAGGGCAACTATGGCCCAGGAATCAAGAACTTTCTTTAGATGAGATAAGATGTGGTTTCCCACCTCAAGCTCCATTGAGTGTGGGGCAGAACAAACAGGCTAGGCATGGTGTGGAAGACTGCAAACTGAAAGGCTCTTACTAGCACAACAGAGAAAATTAGCTGGATTGCACGCAGTGCTACAAAAATTCTATTTAAAAAAAAAAGACTACAAAACAATAGCTAAATAGATGAGATGTGGACTAATGTTGTATTGTTTCAGAATAAAAGGAAAACAATTAAAATAATGACACTAGAAATAAGAAACCTTCATATGTAACAGTAAAAGTGCCAAAGTGTCCAATTTTTCCTTAACTGCCTTTCAGTCCTAACAAATACACTTTTTATAACTGAAGGAAAATTGCATGCTAAATTCAAAACCATTTAGGATTTAGCCCACATTAAAAATTATGAATCATTTTTTTAAATCTCAACTTTAGATGAGAAAGTTTGAGCACTCAGTTGACACTGGAATTTGGTGTACCATTTCTCCCATAATCAGAAAACACAAAACAAAAGGAAAGTTTGTCCAGATCACACACTTTGTCTACACTTTCTCTCCCTCCTGCCAGAAAAGTCCTTGAAAAAGGATTCTATTTGGTTTTCTTTTAATTAGAATTTTAAACCTATTACAGCCCTGAAAAGAGTGGCCAGGCTGGGAAGGCAATCACTGTCCAGTAGTCTAAAGGAGATTGTCCCTCATTAGTTACTACCAATGGTTTGTGTAACGCTCCATAAACAGGAGAATGTGCATGAATACACCCTCCAGCAAATCACATACTCTTTAAATCCTGTGACACTTAGCAAAAAGCTTCTTAGAAAACCAGGCAGAATTGCTGCATAAATAAATACAATGGCAAGTGACTTGCAATGGGAAATGGAGGAGGTAGAAGAGGCAGGTGAGAAAGGTGGGGGCCCAACATCACAAGGAGGAAGATTGATCCATTTTACCCATTGCTATGTACTAAATGACACTTAGGCAGACAATCAAGGACTTCTTTGTGGAAAAAAGGCATACTGACTGCATATACCATCACATCTTTAGTTGACATTAATAAAAAACATTCACCAAATCCCACTTCCCTACAGCAGATGTTCAAATGGAAGTATACAGTAAACAACAGGCATCTGGAGAGGAGTAGGGGGAGGCTTTGACAGGAAGAAATAAGTAAAGGACAAACACATACTCCAGGACTTGAGAGGCACTGCAGGTAATTCCCATCTGTACTTAAAACATTTTGAGAAGAAAAAGAACTAATAAACTTCTACATCTTAAAACTAAGCTAGCTGACTTAGTTTGCTTCTTTTGGACTCCTTCATCTTCCAGAATTAAGGCTAAAACAGTTTGAAAGATCCTTAGAGTGCATCTCTGAGGGCAAGGTCCAGATGTCAGGGCACTGCAAGGGCTGGGGGCCCCTGGGGGCCAGTGCCTGTGGCTCTCCAGGGGCAGCAGTGCTGGACCTGACAGCCAGGGCCTGTCCCACTGCCACAGCTGGGAGCAGGGCGGTCCAGAGGCAGCCCCAGACCCAGGAATCGGGCACCTCCCTGGGAATGGGGCAAGGCCCAGGCTGTTAGCCCATGGGTGGGCCTGACCTTGGGGAGCTGGAGACCAGCCCTCCTGCCATGCTGCCAGGGCAGGGCTGGCCAGTCCCCAGGGGGGCTGCCTTGGGGTCCTGGGCCATAGGCAGAGTCTGGGAACCCTGGGGGAGGCCAGGCAGGGACAGTCAGACCTCGCACTACTCTCAGGGCCTGGAGGGAACATCCCCTTTTCCTAAGTCCGTGAGTTGAGAAAATCATGATATTGCAAGTCATACTAATACTCATCTTCAAAATGCAGTATTTGTGCACACAGTTAATATATCATACTTCAGAAACAACTTTTCCTGACTGGGAAGGAGGAGGCACCTTAGGACACCTCTCCAGCCCTGTTGGTATTTGTCTTCCTCTCTCCCTCCATTTATTTATGGGCAGGCTGCCTTAAAGACCCTGTTTCATTCTAAGACATAATTTCAAAGCTACATCTGGTTCTTCCATGCAGCATGGACTATTCTTGAAATGGTTTTATATTCTTTTTGAAAGAGGAAGATTAAATACATTTTTTTTTCCATTGTGCGTTATCGTGTGTCTTGCTTCCAATATCTCACATTAATTTTACTCTTCCTCTTACAAAAATTTAAAGATTTATACACTGACAGTTCTTGACATTCTATGTACTGAAACTGTATTCAAGAAATGAAACTTTAGCTCTCTTGACATTGTAGGCAACACTTTTGCCTTCTAACTATGGAATTTTTCTATCATACAAAAATTTATTAGCCTATGAATAAGCCATCTAAGCCAGATCTGTGTCCAAGTTCAGTACAGTTAAACAGGTCTTTTACAGCATTCCTATATCAAGTCTTTATTTTGTCAGTATTAAACACTTTCTCCTGTTAATTAACTGCTTTATATCATTAATTTCTTCAGAGACTTTATGGACAATATTGACCGTAACAGACAATACTTGAGAAATAGAGTGCATGCATGGTTGTCAAGGAAAGCTCATAAGAAGGCTGGGCCACCTCATCTAAAACATGTTCTTACCTAGAAAGGTTGAGTCAGACAATCCTTGAGGTCTCTTCCAACCTGGCATTCTATGATTCTAAGATCAGTTTACGCTCCTGGAGGGCTTTCTTTTATTAATCCTTGCTTGATGCATCTCTAATCCTTTCCCTTTCACTACAAATACATTAGACCTGAAATCTGTATCTGCCTTGGCTTGAAGGGATTTAAACTTCCACCTTTCCAATCTAATACAAAATCTGGAATAGGAGAATTCTTTGTTCATTCCAGGACTCTAAGGAGACAGCAAGCAAGAATAAACAGTGAAATATACTCCATTGATAAAAGCATCATTAAACCCTACTACCAGGAGTATTTGTGACTTTATTCAATGACATTTTAATGTTAAGAAAACAGTTATTGGAAAGCTCTACTCCAAGGAAGACTGCATTTTCATGGAAACTTACCTAGCAAGGTAATACCATTATTCAGATAAGTAGCTCCCTCAAGCTAATTTGTAAAGCTCTCTAATAATCCTAAACAATATCTGCTTAACTATATAATTTAAACAGTTTAATACGTTTGGGTTAGTTGCCCTTTACAGGCTTAGAAGCCAAAGTCCATTTCCTCTCTTAAGCTTTATTTGGGCTTGGTGACAGTGAGGTGGATTGAGAGCTGGCTGAGTGACAGAACTCAGAGGGTGGTGATCAATGGATCAGGGTCGAGTTGGAGGCCAGTAACCAGCGGTGTCTCCCAGGGATCAATACTAGGTCCGGTTTTGTTCAATGAGTTCATCAATGACCTGGACATGGGGACAGAGTGTATCCTCAGCAAGTTTGCTGATAATACCAAACTGGGAGGGGTGGCTGACACTCCAGAGGCCTGTGCTGCCATTCAGCATGACCTGGACGGGCTGGAAAGCTGGGCAGAGAAGAACCTCATGAGGTTCAATAAAAGCAAGTGTAGGGTCCTGCACCTGAGAAGGAAGAACCCCAAGCACAAGTATAGATTAGGGGCAGACCTGCTGGAAAGTAGTTCAGAGGAGAAGGATCTTGGGAGTCCTGATAGACAGTAAATTATCCATGAGCCAGCAGTGTGCCCTTGTTGCCAAGAAGGCCAACAGAATCCTGGGTTGCATAAAAAAGAGTGTGGCCAGTAGGTCAAGGGAGATCATTCTCCCACTCTAATCTTCCCTGGTGAGGCCACAGCTAGAATACTGCATTCAGTTCTGGGCTCCCTCATTCAAGAGGGACAGGGAACTACCAGAGAGGGTCCAGAGGAGGGTGACGAAGATGATAGGGGGATTGGAGCATCTCTCTTATGAGGAAAGGCTGAGAGAGCTGGGACTCTTTAGCCTGGAGATGAGAAGGCTGAGGGGAGACCTTAACAATGTATACAAGTATCTAAAGGAAGTGCAAGGAAGATGGGGACAGGCTCTTCTCAGTAGTTTCCAGTGACAGAAAGAGGAGCAATGGTACAAACTGGAATATAGGAAGTTCCATTTAAACATAAGAAAAAACTTCTTCACCATGAGAGTGACAAGGCACTGCAACAGGCTGCCCAGAGAGGTTGTGCAGTCTCCATCTTTGGAGATATTCAAAACCTGCCTGGATGCAGCCCTGAGTAATGTGCTCTAGGTTATCCTACTTCAGTGGGAGAGTTGGACTAGATGATCTCTAGAGGTCCCTTCCAACTCTAACAATTCTGTGATTGTGATTTCCTTCTCTGTTATCACTTTCTGGAATTCCCTGTTTAGCTAATAAAACAAAGAAAAAAATAATGCATATATTCTCAGCCATTTTTGTTCTAGTCCCTCAGAAATCACTTTAATCCTAAATTATGCTATAATCAGTTTTCCACAGTTTTATCCCATCAATCTGTTCTTCATTTATATTTTCCTACTACTTACTTCATTTTTATCCAATCTTACTTCCCAAGATAAATCTCTGCTCTTTTGTATGCTATCACCAATTAACAGTTTTATGTGATGGATACAGTAGTACATGGGTACCTGTGTCTGTCCAGCCCTATAAGCTTACCTCCTTGTCTTGGAAAGAATCAACATGTTTTACTTTAGGGAAATGCAAAATGGATCGCTTTCAGCAAATTCAAGTCACAGGGAAGACAGACCATTTTTTCAGAGGGAATTGTCTTGAGAAAGGAATGTGAAGTACTACCGATTTAGACTGATTTTTGCCTTAAAACACTGATGACGGACAGTTGGCTAAACATACTAGAATGAATGAACAAAGATATAATTATGAAGGCATCATTTGAAAAGGATGAATGCCAAGTGACTCCTACTTACTAAACAAGTTTAGTCACTGAGTGTGCAGAAAAGAGACAAATACAATGATAACATGAAGTAATGTACATATGCCCAATAAGATAAAGAACTTGTTAAATAAGGACAAAACTTTTACAGTTAAGTTTTATTAACTCAGAGTTTATTCCTGGTATTTCCAAGACAGCAAATAATCTTAAAGGCATTTCTAACATTCACAAGAGGTTTTTTTAGCCAACAAGTAGTGATTTATGCAATTTATTTGGATATTTAACAAACAGCTTGGAGCAGAAGAGGAACCAGTCCCTGACTCAAATCAAGCAAATGGTATAATTATAATTTTTTTTATTCAAAATATTTCTATGGTCTTTGTTTGAAATATTATTGCATAACATGCTCACATCTATAAAAATCCACTGAAAAGACAAAGCTAGGGAGGTTGCTATAATGATGAACACAAGATTTCAGGACTTTTGCCACAGCTGAGTAGGATGGCAATCTTCAAAATAAAACATGTCAATGTCAATCTTTCTTTTAACAACATGGCACAGCAGATTCCATTTACTGCAGTAATTGTTGCTATAATCATCCTTGAACCAGTTCCCTTAGAGACTTTACTAGAGATGTACCCAATATACCAGTGCCAGCATCTTTCATTACACTTTCCAGTTCTCAAAAAACCTTTATATTAAGGTTAGTAGAATATCATCTCTTTACAATTCAAATGACAGTGTAAGTCAAATCAAGTCTTTTTACACCTTTTAATTTTTCAGAATGAAATCTTAAAAACAATGACTGAAAACTTCTGGTGACAACAACAGAAAAATATCAGAATCTTTTTTTAGAATGCATTCCTCCTGCCTAATTTCCACACCTATAAATCACTTGGCTTCCTCACTCCAGTGAAATTTAAGCAGATCTTTCTAAATGAACTGGAAAGCTCTTTTTTCCTTCATCCTACAAGTCACTACCAGATACACTGAAAATGTCTCCACCAAGGGAAGGTTTTGTCTACTTTCAAGTCAAAGTTGCAACTGTGAATCTTTATTCATCCCAAATGATTGAACACTGAGGTAAAAGTAGTTGCATCCTCACTGACCTCAGTTTCACAGACTTGAAAAGTAGTATGACATCATCTGTGCCAAAAATGTATTCAAGTTATCAAACATAGCTAAACCAAGCTGGTTCCTTTAAAGCTGTGTATGCAAAAATCACAATTTGACTACAGAGCATACTCTGAGTTAATTTTACTTCCACTTAATTATATCAGAAAATTTCTAGTTATGTTTTTCCTCTCTAGAAACACGTATCCCTGTGATAGGTGTACTATAAAATGGCACAATATATATATACAAGGATCTTAAAGAACATACACTGTACTGATTTATTCCACGTAAAGGACCATTACAGGTTAGAACCCACTATGGGTAGTTATTATAAGTACAATACAGATTAAATCACCAATTTTTATAAAGTAATTTTGTCATTTACCTGCAATTATGGTCAACATACTTCAGCAATTTCTGGCAAGTTCACCATTAATTTCTTCACCAAAACCTGTTTTCAAAATCACAAATTACTTCCTCATCTTTGGCTAGGTCTTTCCTTAAATCATCCCTGCCACAAATCCTGGCAACAATCAATGACCTTTGGAGCAAGAATCCCTGCCACCAAATCTTGTCAATCCATAATATTATAGCTTAGGGGGAAAAAAATAGGAAGGAGATAGACAAATCAATTTAGTAAAACATCTTTTCTATCATCTATGGTTTAAATTAAAAAGATATGCCCCTGAACTAAACTCAACGTATATTTAGAATAAAAAGATAAACTTCCACTTAATGTTAACCTAGCATAAGGTTATTTAAATGTTTTATGGAAATGTACCCCTGAAATACAGGTAATATAACAACATTAAGTTATCTAACCTAGTAGCAAAACACCAGTAAATGACACTGGCATTCATCAACTTAATGTCCTCACGGACGAAAGACAACATAACAGTAATGAACTAACAATATTTCCAGATACCAATTCAAACTTCTCTCTCTTCTTAATCCTTCCACTTCTCCCACAGTATGCACACGCAGGATAGGTTTGGTTATTTAATTTTATATTCTTCAGTTAGGAAGATTAACAATGATACTGTCTAGAGACCAAAATCGAGATAATTTCAACAAAGCTGATCGGACAAAGTAAAAGGAAGCAGGAAAAGACAGGAGAAGGAAAGAAGGATGAAGAGTTAATCACCAAAAGGTTAAAAGTAACCAGGAAAGCCCAAGAACATAATAGGAGGGAGGAAGATAGGAAGAGGTAGATGAGACTTCAAAACAGTAAGACAAAATCTAAGAGGAAAGAAAAGTTGATTCTTCTGAACTTCTTCCCTTCACCTTTCTCTTCTTTTGCTCCCTCATACCTTTTTTAAAGTTGTAACTAACACACCTTAAACAGAAAAAGCTCTCAGAAATGCTATAACGCTTCTAAAAACCTTGAAGAATTCAGGAAAATTATGAGATTACATTTCAAATTTCTAGAGACCTTAACCTTCTAATGATCTGAAAGGATTACTCCCTTTTCAGAATGAAATTATTCCATCAAATACTCCCTACATGAGGAAAAAAATAATCATGAAAAGTTAACATTAGAGCATTCAGAAATAGGAAATTATAGTCACAAGCAGATACTTTTCCCAAGTTTTTTTATTCATCGTTAATTTGCGGCTGAACATTCTGAACATTCCTTAAATCTGATTAATACAGTATTTTAATATACTAATTTGTTAATAAAATTGTTCGTTTTAAGCAAAGAAGAGGCTGGAAAGACATTAACTTATAAACCTGGAGAACAGACTATCTGAGAGGGAGCTACATTCCAATTCCAATGGAATTCCAATTTGAGTGGAGCTATGCTCCAACTAAATGGAAGAGCAAATCATCTGTGAACTTTTAACTCCACTGCTTGTGGAGATCTGGTTTATTAGGCTTAGTTTGTCTGGGTTAGAAAAAAACTGAGGAAAAGGGAAGTGTATTGATTCAATGTAAGACATAGGGGAGTGAAAATAAAAACAAAACTAGACTACAGAGTTTTGCTAAAGGGTGGTAAAGAAAATGTTTTAGACTTGTCCCTTGCTTTTCAAGCTGGGCTCTTTCCTTCCTGTGTTATATTCTGTTTCTGAATTAGAAAAACCAAAGCGCTTGAATACCTCTGTTGTAAAACCACTGCTCTAGAACATTTTAACACAATGAATCTGTTCTTAAAAAAGTACATTTGAAGCCCTAGAGCCTGGTAGGCATGCAATAAGTGCAATACACAGTAGACAGTAGCTCATGAAAAGACACAAGACATTATTTCATCTCAAGGAAAGAAAAAAATCTTATGTCTATGGGGATAAGCTGAGCAGTATGATTTTCCTTAAGCAATGGTACCATGCCCTATTAAGGCCTATCATATATTTTAAATACCGCTGTATAGACAAACACAGAACAACCGTAAAACTTGAATTGTTTTTGCTATTTGGCAGGCACCATGCTTCCCTAACAAATACAATTAACAATAAATACAGGATATGCCATCTTTACTTGACATTTAGGATGATCCATGCTGGGCTGTTCTGTTCCTCCTGCAGCCCCAGCCCCTTATGTTCTTCCTTGTTCTCCTACAATGTAAACTCTCTTAAAAGCTAACTTCTAGCATGGATGGAGGTCGCCACATTTATGTTCAAGTTTCTCATAGACTAATGACTTTGTTTTGGTCTAATGCTTTTCTAACATTGTATGGGCTTAGTAAGAGAAAGCTTTTCCCCAACTGTGCATTAAAAAATGACAGAGAATAAATTACTTACTAGCTTTCAGTATGTATGAGATCATGGCTTCAAGATAAGTCATATAATGAAGAACCAGTCTCCTGAAAGTAGTGACGCACAATCCCCTACATCAGTAAGAAATATGCCAGATCCATGTCAGAATATCTCAAACTTAGTGTCACTCAGAGAGCAAACCAGAGAATATATTCATATAAATTGTACTAAAATAAAGAATCTATAATCTACACCTCTCTTCAACATCTTCTAAGAACTCTATATCTGGAAAAAAACCCACAACCCATGGTCCAAGATAAGATACAGATATGGATATGAATATAAATAAACTGGCTAGACAGGAGGATAGCTTATTTTAGAAAACAAAGATTGAAATTTTTAAGGCTGTCTTCAGAAATCAGATCATCCAAATTGAAATTCTACAGCAATACAGAAAATTCCCTTTAATGATGTCACTTATATTTAAATGTTACATTTAATATAAGACTGTGCAAACTATTTGCTTTCGTTCCATCAAAACAACCTGAATTATTTTTTTTTTGTAATTTCCTTTGTTAAAAAGAAAACCATTTGGTATTTGCATTCTTTGACAATCAGATTTCACCTTACATTTTTCCCCAAATAAAATACGGAAATATTTAAATTTGTAAGCATCCAAATGTTTCAAAAGGAATATTGCAATGTTTTGTTTCATAACCATGAGCCAGCAATGTGCCCTTCTGGCCAAGAAGGCCAATGGCATTCTGGGGTACATTAGAAAGGGTGTGGTTAGTAGGTCAAGAGAGGTTCTCCTCCCCCTCTATTCTGCCTTGGTGAGGCCGCACCTGGAATATTGTGTCCAGTTCTGGGCTCCACAGTTCAAGAAGGACAGGGAACTCCTTGCAAGAGTCCAGCACAGAGCCACAAAGATGATTATGGGAATGGAACATCTCCCTTATGAGGAAAGGCTGAGGGAGCTGGGTCTCTTTAGCTTGGAGAAGAGGAGACTGAGGGGCGACCTCATCAAAGTTTACAAATATGTTAAGGGGAAGTGTCAGGATGATGGAGCCAGGCTTTTTTCAGTGATGTCCAGTGACAGGACATGGGGCAATGGGTGCAAACCGGAGCATAGGAGGTTCCATGTAAATATCAGAAACAACTTCTTTACTGTGAGAGTGACAGAGCACTGGAACAGGCTGCCCAGGGAGGTTGTGGAGTCTCCATCGCTGGAGACATTCAAAACCTGCCTGGACAAGTTCCTGTGTGATGTACTCTAGGTGACCCTGCCTGGCCAGGGGGTTGGATTAGATGATCTCTTGAGGTCCCTTCCAACCCCTAGGATTCTGTGATTCTGTGAAAGGATTTGTTACTCTGTGTGCCTACAAATGGCACTATTATGTAAAGATACTCTGATTAGCCTGAATGAGGCACTAGAGGAATTCTAGAGCTCCTGAAATAAACTGAAAATAACCTCCAGCTGTGCTGCCACACCAGCTTACTGCTCTTTTCTAGCTTAGGAACCTTTACACTGCACTGCAAAGTACAGCACAAGCATGTTGCTTCTCAGAGAAATTCCCAAATACAACGACGTATAAGAGGATAGAATTCAGCGCCCATGACATGGGTAGACACACAGCCACATTTGGTTCCATGCAGGTTCTCCGTTTCACCCACAAGCCTTCCCTTTGCCAAAAAGGGTCTTAAGAACATCCTTCAGTGGAAGCGGAGAGGTGTTTGTCTTGCGTCTTGACATAGCACTGTTGCAAAAGGATGGTGGAGAGATGAAGTGAGGAGGACATGAATCCCAGTATGAAAGGGGTGGAAATGGGGACAGGTATCTGAAAAGGGTAGGGAGAACAGTTGTGAATAAGAAGGACAGCCTGCAAGCAGCTGCAGCTTCTCAAAACTCAAGAAAGCCACATGGTTGCCAGTGCTGGACTCACACTTCATACAGAAAATATACCATTTTCTTGCTCTCAGAATTCAAATCATTCTCTAGAAAGGTTAATCACAAATGCAACAATGTGCATAATATAGAGTCAGTTGTAACCACATAAAAGCAGGAAAATCAGCACAATCCTATTCAGCTTGCTGTGTGTCCTGTGAAAGCACTGAGGACTTCACAAAGATCAAAAATTGACTTCTGTCCAGTTTTAAAGGGAAGAGCTATAATTCAAATTATTTAAAAGCCTGCATGCCATTCAGTAGATAATTTGAATACAGAAAAAAAATACATTTTTAATACAGTATTACTTCTTTCTTCTCTGAGAACACAATGAACAAGTAACTACACCTGAGGAATATTGTCGTGGTTTGGGCCTAACATGACAACAAACAAACAGGCCCGTGGCTGCTCACTCAACTCCCTGCCCCCACACACACCCTGTGGGATGGGGAGGACAAGGCCAACTAGAAGCTCATGGGTCGAGAGAAAGGACAAGGAAAGTTGGTTCTTCATAGATTAAAGTCATGGGCAAAACAGACTCAACTTGGGGAAAAAATAATAATTTAACACTAGTCAGATGCACACAGGACACAGACAACACAACGAGCATTGCTTACATACGTTACCCCCACCCCTCCCTTCTTCCCAGGTCCAAATTACTTTGTTCCTGATTTCTCTACCTCCTTTCCCCCAGGGGGACAGGGGATGGGGTTTAGAGTCATTTCAGAGTGTGGTGGTTCCTGCCACTCCTTCCTCCTCAGGAAGGAGGATTCCTTACAGTCCTCCCCTGCTTTGCCATGGGGTCCCTCCCATGGAAGAGAGCCCTCCACAAACCTCTCCTTCATGAGTCCTTCCCATGAGGTCAGCAGCAAGCTGCTCCAGCGTGGGCTTCCCAAAGAGTCACAGGCTGCTTTGGGAACAGTCACCTCCCCTGGCGCCAGGGTCTTCCACAGCTGTATAATCCACTGGCAGCAAATCCAAGACCACTGGCCGCAAAATCCAAGTCCAGTGGCCAAGTTCACCCCTCCTGACACCTTCAGGGAATGTTCCACCACGTTCCTCCATGAATGCAGGGGGACAGCCTGCCATCTTGCCATAGTTTGCAGGGAAACTTCTGCTTGGTCACCTTCTTCCCCTTCTTCCTCACCAACCACCGGCACCACTCTGCCTCTCCAGCTCAGCTCTTCTTCCACCTGCTCACTCTGCTCAGGTCTTATATCAGTTCTTTCATATGTTAATCGCAGAGGCGCATCTATTGTCCCTCTAATGGCTCCTTGGCTGGTTTTGGAGCAGGGGGAGCTTCTCAGCTTCTTACAGGAGCCAACCCTGGGGCCCTTCCCCCACTACAAAAAAATCCCACCAAACCAAACCAGCACAAATATATATATATATATTTTTTTTTATTCTTACCTTACCTTCTTCCCAGTTTTATAACTTCACTCTTTATTCCATGTCTCACATAAACCCTTGATCATTTCATGCATGCTACAATGTTTACTATTAAGCTTTCTTTCCTCTTTGTCTTTATTCCTATTTTACCCAAAATTTCTCCAATCTTCTTAATTGCTACTGCTTTTTTCACCTGTGCCTAACTATTTAACTTTTATTTCTGATGGCTACATATTTGCAATCTTTTAAACAAAATATCAAGCTAATGAAAATCAGACCTTATCTGCATCCTTGTCCACTCTTTACATTTTTGTAATTGATCTGCACCATTTTTTAAGGCGAAGGATTAATGTAATTTTAAAAGTTGACAATGTTCTGACTACAATTAAAAATCAATAAATGGTGATAAAATGAAATGGGATTGTCTTTTCAGAGAAATACTGATAATGCATTAACTTCATAGAGAACAGTGTTGCATACCCTGTACAAATTAATATTGTTAGATAAAAAAATAACTTTTATGAGTCAGGAAGATATAAGAATAATTTTATCAGCTTTTTCAAAGCTCCAAAAACTGTTAAAAAATGCTTAAAATTTTTAAGCTGCTATTCAAATATCCAGACCTGCAAACGGAAATACATTCCCCCAAAATTACTATTATAATTACTAGTCCAACAGCATTACTGCATAAAACTTCAAAATGCAACTGGATGCCAACCAAAAAAGCAGTTTGAAAAATCTCAGCTCTGATGACAAGCTCCAAAGCTTTGTCTACTGATGGTCATTTGGCAAGGGCTGGGAGTATCCACTTGCAGAAAGGTCCATTGATCACTAAAGTTCTGCACCATAATGTACTAGACCTTTATCTAATACTAAATATGTATAGTGGGGGAGAAAAAGATCAAACTCTATAACATGTATGCAAAGAAAATATTTTTTCCAGAATTGGAAGAACATGGAAAACTGTTACTTATATTAAATTGAAAGCCAGTACCTGTAAAAGCAAAACTCTCTCCTTGTGAATTTTTGTTTCAAGAGAGATTAGGACAAGACTGATATTCTGCATAACTATTAACACTAAAAACTGATTAAGAAAAAAAAGTAAAATGAAAATAATAAAAATCTGCTATGATAAAGGACTTCGTTCTCCTTTTCCTTTTGTGAAAGGGATAAAAATGTTTCCCATTTCTTTCACCTGCTTTGTTTTTATACAACAATTATTGGTTTGTAATAACTAAATAGGTAGGAGAAATGGGAAGCATTTTCATCTTTTTCACAAAGGAGAAAGAAAATGAGGTAAGGTAGGATTCACTCCTCAAAACAGAACAAGGCATTGAGACAGCACTTCTGGAAAAGACTGAGCAGATAAACACAGGCATTTAGTAAAACAATGCACAAATCAAATCCCCATAAAACAAAGCAGATGATCAACTCTTCTAAGGAAAAAATAGTTGAAAAATGTAGGCATGTATTATTTCTTATTATCACTATTTTTGAAAGAGGGAGGTATGGGTATGTGGTCTAAAAACACTAGAATGCTAACAGAGTCAAGGTCAAAGTGACACATTCACAGACTGAATAAGACTTACAAAAACTCACCCACTGTTACATACAACACTAATGACAACAGAAAACCCTAACACAGATTGCCTTAACGCCTCACAACACTACATATACTACTCTTTGGCACTATCATTTTGTGTAGCAGCCAGCAGCAAGTGAACACAACTCCTCTATCACTGGCAGCATGAACAGCAAGCCCATGTGGACAGAGCTCTTGTGTTTTCTTGGTTGCTACTTCGTGACTCCCAAAGGACAGGACAAATTCTTTCTGCATGAGACAGAACAACTTTCTTTACATCGAACATCTCAGGTGGGCATTCCTACCCAAGTAAAATTATTGTCATTCCTCACCCTAAATAACATCTTTCAGGATAAAATCTGAAGTACACATCAATTAGCAAGTTTAATATAAAAAATTGCAATTACATGATCTGTTTCTTATTCATTAACAAAAGTTATTTAGAGCAGTTTATGCAGCTTTATTCACAAGAAGCAACAACACTGAATGAGGCCTGACTCACTTTCAAGCCAACGACCTTCTGTAGCACAGCAACCATATTGCTAGTTTCCACCAAAATAATTAAATGTAGATGTGATTATAACCCATTGTGCGTAATTATGCAAAATCTGGTATTGCTTTTTATGTCAAGACAGACTCTGAATAAGGATTAACATATTTGTGCCTGGAACATTTACAAAACTTTTCAGTTGCATGCCTCTCAGGGACAGGATGCTAAGCTGATGACTGGAATTGTTTGGGGGTTTTCGTTTTGTTTAGTTTTGTCTGGGGAGTGGGAGGGAGTGTAGTTACCTAAAGGTGCTACACAGGTTTTGTGGCTAGACAACAAAATGGTGATGGAAAAAAAAAAAAAAAGAAATTAATGTTCTTATGAATCATAGAATCCTAGGGGTTGGAAGGGACCTCGAAAGATCATCTAGTCCAACCCCCCCTGCCACAGCAGGGTCACCTAGAGCACATCACATAGGAACGCATCCAGGCGGGTTTTGAATGTCTCCAGTGAAGGAGACTCCACAACCTCCCTGGGCAGCCTGTTCCAGTGCTCTGTCACTCTTACAGTAAAAAAATTTTTTCGGATATTCACCTTGAACCTCCTGTGCTCCAATTTACAGCTATTACTCCTTGTCCTATCACAGGTCATCACTGAGAAGAGCCTAACTCCATCTCCCTGACACTCACCCCTTACATATTTGTAAACATTGAAAACATGAAAGCTGTTAATGGTAGGGAACACATAAAATTTAAAGTAAAATTATTCCGGTTATTTTTAAAAATATGAGATTGGATACCTTTAAACTCCAATATATACACAGAGCTGCAAAGTATTTATCTTAAGAGATTATCTTATCTTATTGTCTGTCTTGGACAGACAATGCAATTTGAAGAGTAGTTTAGTAGTCCTACACAATCAGTCATTACACTTCTAGAATGCTATTTGAAGGAAGTGCTACTCCTGGTACTTGCTTCTTGAAACCTAATCCAGAAAAACTTTGGTGCATGCTTTAATTTAAACACACAGTTACACTGGGAAATACTTCAGAATGTGTTTTTGTACCATTTGGGACAACTTAATTACAGCTTGTAACTCTTTCTGTGGTTCCCTTGAAGCACTGATAGTGCTTCATATATACATCATAGTATCATACACTGTTTGGAGAAATCATTGTCATCTCTGGAGGTATCGTATATTAGACCATAGATGAAATAATGAGCTTGGACTTGATGGGCAACATCACAAGATTGATTGTGTCTGAAGCAAAATAGAAAATATGGTTCTATACTTAAAACAAGGGAATATGAAATGGGTAAGTATTCCTCTATTAGCTAATTCCTAATTAACTAACATCTTACCTACTAAAATTATTCTGAAGGAAGAATAGTTTCTGATTTATTCTAGAAAAAGAGCACCTCCAAAGGGAATGCAAATGGCTTATTTTAAATTCCAGTTTGACTACTTATTTGGATTCACCCTCAGCCAAAATAAGCCAAGTAGTCAAGCTATAGAATCAAAAATGATAGCACTTGTGCACATTTTCACAGATTTTAATCATAAAGTATTAATAGAAAAACTTCTACAGGGCTCTCTACAGAAGTCAGAATAGTTATCTTAGAGTTAGTTAAATCATTGTTACGAGATAAAATTAGGCTAGCCACTAAGGTTCTACTTTAATTCTTTTCCTTCTGCCCCAGGTCATTCCTCTCAGCCTCACCATTTGTTTTTCATGATTTTTTTAAAATTATTTTTCATGACCAAACACCCAAATGTCAAATAAGAATTTCCAAAAAACAGCCTTTAGGTACTGAACTGTCTTTTTGGCTCCCATCTGCTGTTTTGACTCTTTAAAAACCTAATTTGATTTTGTCCTAATCACCTTTTTCTGAGATCTGTTCTCCTCTCAGTTTCTTAAATCACTCAATTTATTACCTATGAGTTGTAAAAATAGCATGGCTCCATGAATTTTGGTCTACCAAAAGTTGATAGACTGCAACTCCATTTGAAGCCATTTGTTTAGTTTTGTTTTCCAATGGTTTAGTTTTTAATTATTTTTAGGTTTTTTTCCCCTTCAGGTCTTTAATCTTTTTCATGCCAGGAACTCTGAATCTCCTATATTGATGCTGCTAAAACAGGAAAGTTACCATCTATTTGTAATCTTAGTTCAAAACTAGAGTAATGCATCTATCTTGCCACTCACTCTTTCCTTGCATCTCTTCAATCTGCTTTCATCATCTCTAGTATCATTTCAATAATTTCTCAGACTCTTAGAACCTATCCAGTACTGAAGTGCCTCTGTTCAATAAAGCACTCAGACACATACTCACAACATAAACTGTTTTCCCATCCTGCTCTAATAACTGTCTACAATTTTCACTGTTTTTTTCCATTCAATTCAACCTCTACGATACACAGGCTTTTAAACAATTTACAGCCTATGCTTTCTTACAAAGCAGTGATGTCAATAATGACTGTTAGGCTCTTTAAATAATCTGACACAGGTAGGATTGTCCCATCTGTGTAGTGAATTTCAAACATAAATAACATATTAAAAGTAGAAATTACCCTCTTAAAAAAAATTAAATTAAAAAAACCCAACAACAAAAACAACCAACAAACCACACCTCAAACAAACAAAATCAAAACCAACAGCAAGAAATCAACAATTAACAAAGCATTTTAAAGTTATTTGGTATGAATGAAAACATCTATTGCTAGGCTAGTTAGCTCTAGGAAATACATTCTTCAAAAGAAATTAATTATCGATAACTACTGTTACTACTACAATTAATTTGTCTCAACACAAATTATAACTTAAGTTGAAAACAAAATCAATAATTTATATATTCAGAACCTACACAAGAAAATGTTATATTGGAATTTAATCACAAGTTCTTTTCTCAATATTCCATATTGCCTTTAGTAAAATTCTGAATTACAAACCACACAAAACTTGACAGTCCTAAAAACAAATTTTGCAATCTGTAATGTCCTCAAATAGCCATTACATTTTGCAATGCAACCAGCAAAACTATGCAGTGACACTCCACAGCACCCACTAAAAATCTTCCAAAGCCACACAAAAAAGCAATGTATTTATAGTTCTTCAAAACCAATTAAAACATACATAATTATAAGCACATTTAAAATTTTTGCGTTTTTGAATTGGCAGAAAACAAGAGAGCAATGTAATCCAGGGCCCTTCAAGCCCGACAAATGGCAGAGGAAGAGAAGCATTTTTAAACCATCAGGCAGCCCTAAGTCCACTCTTTTTCAAGCAGAGGCCTCTAAATCTTGATTTGAATCATCAAGAGCAACCTATCTCCTGTTCTCAAAAGCAACAAGACAGGCAACTTTGGCTCTCCTTTCTTCAGAAATGCAGGAGAGGCAGAGCAGTCTATGCAGTAACACTAACAGCAAAGTATATTTTTTCAGTGGATGAGTTAAATGAGCATCTTGCCCTTTCTCTCCTCAGGCTTTGCTGGGCTGTGGGGATCCGCCAAAAACTACTGGTTCTTGGAGTTCGAATCCCACAAAAGCAAAGAGTAGTTCATCCTTTCTCTCAGAGCTATTTTTTTTTTCAGTTTGTTTGATGAGTCATGGATTGTCATCATTTGAATTACACTTTCAATCTCTTCTATAGAAACACAAGGACTAAAAATACATGCTTTTAATGAGAGCTGAAATTCTGCCACAGTCACATGGCTTCCCAATTAGTCCATTCTCCATTTTGTTTTTTTCAAGGCTTGGTGAACTGTAACTGTCTGTGACATCAGACTCATTTCCACAGCAACCAATTGAATTATTCCCTATTATAAAAATTTGGGGGATAAGTAACAGAAACAGATGAATGCTTAAGAAACAAAAGCTTCTCATTGTTTACATGTAAATGTCCATAGAAACAACCAAACAGTAAAGGAAATATGGAAAATACACAGAAACACAGGAAACATAACAAAGGCATAATCAATGTTTATACATTTACAGTGTATAAATACATGTTTGGTAATTTTATGACCGTATGTCAGATTTGTAATAACCACAATATGTGTTCAATGCCAGTAACAGCTGATTCTGCAACACCAGGCATTAATGACTGGCAGCGTGTATCTGTGCAGCTTCAATTCTAGATAGAAATCATTGTTTTTGACAGAGGAAACAGAAACCTAAGTGAGATTACACCATTTGCCTTTCAGGATTCTAAGATAGGAGGTATCGCTGCCAGCCACCTCACGCCATGGATCCCACAGCTACTGAAACTTGAGAACTAGGGTTTCTGTTTTGGACTTTGGAAGAGCTATTTAGATTTGCTTCTTGCAATGTTATCCTTGAAAATGGAAATGCATAGCAATTGACTTTTCCCCTAAACACTCATCATTCCCTTCTCTTGCAACAAAGGCCCAGCATTTGGGAGCCTGACTATATTATTTAAGAAACATGAATCTACCTGCATGTCTAATAGTTAATCTATCCCAGATACCTGAAGAACCACCATGCCCACAGTGGAAACACTGGAAACTTAGCAGCATAATCTTGAATCTGTATTGTATTGAACTATTGTGTTTCACTGCTCAGTGAGGCTGAGTAAACATCATGATCTTCTTCAGGTGTTGCAATTACCTTCTCTGCCCCGTTCTCCCAGATGAAGCAGATGTGCAAGGTAGTTGCAAGCAAATCACCATCTTCTAGTGATGCCACCAAGTGCTCTTAGTTATGACACAGTGTTCTATTCCTCACACAGCAAGCATGGCCAATGCCTCTCTGTGATCGAATGGTGGGTTTGTAATAATAACAGCTTAAGAGTATTTCATCTCTGGAGTCTGGGACCCATTTAACTTCCCATTACCTAATATGCCAAAAAAGTCACTCAACTTGACTATACTTTGTGCCATTGCTGCATACAATTAAAATAAAGTCCTAGGAAAGCCATTAGTTCCTAAAAGATTGTTTTAAATTAGAAAATATAGTAGCCTGAGAGGGACTGAAAGGACTCAAATACATTTGCCTTTGTTACGAAATAAAGTAACTCCTGAATAATTCTATAGACCGTTTAGTCAAAGTAAGGAGGTCAGCACTCTCTTCTGCATTGTCCCTTTCTGTAAATAATCTACTGTACCTTAAACAAGTTGGATGCCCCACTTCAGTATGGCATGGAAGCAGGAAACAAGTTCTGCATATACCTGAGTATCCCCCATGACTGCTATGAGAAGGTTCCTCCTCTTTACCCTGGACAGATTGACTGAAAAATTGACTGGCTTCTGTTTGGGCAAAAACCTATCTGCTAGTCATAGATATGCATATATTGTGGCAAAAACACTAAGCATTTAAAATCTTTAGAAAGCCCACCTCAGAGATCCAGATCATAGTATATTACTAAATCTTTCTTAGCTTTTTTTCCTTCAGAAATGCTCATCTTATCATACCTGTCTTACATTTTTTTCAAGATCTAATACAGGATTCCTGATGAGAGAAAAACAAATCCACTAATACTTCTGCAGCTGCCATTGGTGCCCAGATGTCCACCCCGCACAACAACTTGATCTATGAAACAATCTTCAGAGGCAAAGTCCCAACTATGACTGGTTAAACAAAAAACAAATTCACAACTTCGTATCTTTTCTATTCTAGATTTTAGTCTAACACAAGCCATAAAGTTGGACCTAATGTCCTCATTAGTGCAGACTGTATATAGCCACCTTCCTTTCAACAGAGTTAAGCTTTTTTAAAGAATAAATCTGACTAGCATCTAAACCTATCAGATAGAATTTTTCTAACCTATTTTCTCTAAATTGGATTTATCTAAATTAGATTTTTAGTCCCCAGTCACATATTCAGAACTACGATTCACACTCACGAATCAACTGACTATATTTTCTGGCCACTCCAACAGCCTTGCATGCAAAGAGGCGAGCTCTCACCAGATCCATTATCCTTCTTCATGAAGTTCTCCAACTACATGGGATATTGTACAGGCAGCGCTGCCAGACTCCATCTTTCAGCCAGTCTGACAGGCTCTGACAAAACTTTATGAGAACTTAATTTTCTCCATCTTTACTAACTGAAGTAGAAACACCATACTGCTAAAACCCAAAACTTGGGATAAAACTGTTCTCAGTAATCACCAGCAATTCTCTCTCTCTGCTTTCCCAACAGCCAAAATTAGCTGGTTTTAGCAATCTGTATTCTTTGATGAGTCCCATTCCCTCAGAATTCACACAATTCCACGTGGCACTAGAAGCCTGGGACCCTCTGAGGAACTGTGTAAGGGCCCACAGATGCTGGTGACCAGCTGCCACATGTATGAAGTTCCTTGCAGGTTATCATTTATATCCATTATAAAAGAAATCTTCTTCCATCTGTGAGAGCCACAGAAACAAACCCGCGCAAGAGACTCAAGCAACTTAATTCTGGACCCAAACTTCTGCTGACCTTCCTGTTTCTCTCAGAGATCTTTTTTCACAAGTTCCTCCCCTCCTTCCTGTTCCCTATAAAATTCTGACACTGTCTAGTTCTTGTAGCAGCTATTGATGCTACATCAAAAGAAGCTGCAGCTGCTGATGCTGTTCCTGTTCTCTCAGCCATTTCAGTAGCACTCCAACATCTATTTCCATCTTCAGGCTGTGACAGTCTGCCCAAGTTCTCCTCCACCAGCCTGGGAAAAAAATAACTGCCAAAGGTTTTGCAAAGTCTTTTTCAGGCTTTTTCCTCAGGGCACATTTTGTTGACAAATTCAAAAGGATAACAAAAAACCCAAGCTATTTCCCCAGAGTCCACATGCTGCCAGAGCTCAGAGGCCTTATTCCTCCACCTCTCTCAGTGTACTAAGGGAAGGGCAGACCTTCCTTCTTTCTTTTTAAAGCCTAACTGAATCATGACACAGTCTTGCTTTAACTATTTCAAATCCCTTCAATATTTTCTCACTTACTTTTGGAGCTGGATCCTCTAAACTCCCCATAACATATAATTTGGACTACGACAGCCATAGAAATTCATTTAATAAAAAGAAGATACAAATTTCATTTAATAAAAAGGATACAAAAACTGCTGTCCAAACTAATCAAACTTGCTATAAAGGTAATAACCACCATGAAGCGATTTATATTGTTTCTCTCCAACGCTTTTACAATTCAGGCTGCTGTTAGGAGTAGTACAGAACTATGCATTTACCTGGTACTACACAGGTTAGAAGAAACCGTATCTTCCTCAAAAGTCCTGTATGTGCCTTACCCTATGTACAAAATCACAGAATCACCAAGGCTGGAAAAGACCTTTAAGATCAAGTCCAGCCTATTCCCAACACCACCACACCTTAAGTAACATTTTTTATGTAATAAAAACAACAACAAAAAAAAAAACTGCTTTTTTTGTCTTTCTTTCCTGCAGCCAGCATTGACAGTGAAATCTAAAAGAGAAAAAAAACCAACAACTTTCTTCTCTTAAGTGCATGTGTTTCCCTAGAATCTTCAGGATTTTGTGTGGGCTACATTACTGTTGTTGCTGTTATTACTATCATATAATGAGCAAACCAGTTATCCCAGTTCTCTTTCTTTTCACATATTCTTCTGAGGCACTTTAAAACCAGGCAAAGATCGAATGCAAAAATATTTTCTACTACTTTATCTTCAGAACAAGAGAAGAGAGGAGATTTTTAATTTGACTGGCAAGGAGGACACAGAGGACCTGTCTTTGGAAATAATTATTGTTTCAAAAACCACACATATGCATATTAACTACAAAGAGCCAAGTATGAGGTAATAAGCTCTTTGAATTCTAGGAACACATTTCCCTTCTTTTTAAACTAATATTTAAACTGTTCCAAAAAATTCATTTGAAGCCCCTAATTATTTGAGTATGGCAAACAGATAAGGAAAGGCCTTAAACTGGAAGTATAAAGTTTCCTTGAATTGAGCTAAAAATAATTCAATAAAACAAAATTATGGATTAATTTACTGGATTAATTATTTGGATTACTTTACTGGGAGATATTCAGTTACTATTAAGTTCTGCGTGTCACTTAAAGGGAAATGTTTTGTGATTAGGAACAAGTGGTGGAGAATTCATTCTCCTTCAGTTACATTTACGGAAATTGGGAAAAGCTGTTGCATATTCAGGAAAGAAATTTTACATTCAGAGCCTGTGTTCACCGGACAATACATCTGGATAAAGCTAAGAATGATACTATAAATATGTGATGAAGTCAACAGGCAGAGATGATGTGGTAGGAATGTCTCAATGGGATACCAATGACAGTACCTGCACAGAGAGCTAGGAGCAAGTCTTGTTTAACAGCACTTGCAAGAGCAGACCAGTGATCATCAAGCTGACAAAAGATGTATTAAAAGTGGAACTATGCTGAAATGATGCCAAGTGTCTTTCAGTCAGAAAGTGGAAAGCAACAGAATCTACATTCCTCTGCTATTTTCAGAAAATGTAGTACCTGCAGATGTGACTGATTCCAGCAAACTCCGACAGCAACAGTCATCTTCATAAAACAGGTGGAAGTGAGACAGGCTTGCCTTCTGGTTAGGGGAAAGACTGAGGATATGGGTTCAAACTGAGCTTCAACCTCAAAGACTCAAACTGAAGTCCCTCAGCTCCTACAAGTATGCCCTGTCTGCTATGCAGTAAGCATTCTGGGTTACCACCCCTTCCAATACCAGATCAAAACTAAGGGTATCAAACCAGAAAGGTGCTGTGTGCTTGTGCAGCAGCAGCTGGGGGTATCACACAAGCAAAACACTAGCTCACTTTGCAGACATCCTATGTTGAAGGGATTAAGCTTGAGAAGGGAACACTGAAGGTTTTTCTGACCACCAAGCAAATATGCAGAACACCAGCAAATGCATTTTAAAGAGAATATTTTCTGGGTGGACAGGCACATAAAATGCAGAACACCAACTCCTCTCCTGAAAATTAATGAGCAACCTCTCTTAACCAAATTTACTTACGCTCCTAAGGAAAGCAGAAATCAAAATACACCCTGTGCCTAAACCTTCCTACTGGTTAGTACAAGGCACCTCAGCACACCTCCTCTTTAACCTCACCTGCTAAAGATACCTGTTTTGTGTCAACAACATTAGATGCTGTGAACCATCAACACTTGGTATTTGAGCATGCAGAGGTGTAAGTGTGAACTCTGAGTTCTAGTTACTGAGGTCAGGTCAGTAGAATACACTCCTCTCTAACAGTTTAAGAATTTCTGTGTGTTTTCTTTTAATTAAGTCTGTACCATTTGGTATTATTACTTTTTATTTGTACACCAGAGTGCGTGTACACTAATATATGAGAAAAACCTCTTTCTGTAGGTTTTATTGTTTGAAATGCTGTACTGCTTTCTTCAGTCTTATACATATCTTAGTATTCAATACCATACTGGGTAATATTTGTTCAGTTAAAAAAAAAGTTACAGACCGACCCAAACTGATTTTTTATTCCCCCTCAAAAAACATATTTTTGGATTAAAACATTTACATTAACCACATTTTAACCTCTTAATTAACAGTGCATAACGTCAATAATATAATCATAATATATTCTGCATTCAAAATATTCTTCATTTTTAATTAGACATAAAAGCACATATTTTAAAAATTACTCACATTCCGCATATTTCTGAAGTTGAGAGAACTCTCCCGGACTAAGGTTAACCCACTTCTCCTGGCTCGTCATACTGGCAGTAAGGGTCCTTGTTAAATATCAGAAAAACATTCCCTTTGACCCAGGTGATAAAGGTTCCATAAAGATTTGTAGCTTCAGTTCACATGGCTTGGAGACTTGAGAGGTGACATCAGTCTATGTCGATGAAGTTTCTGATGCTACGAACTGTTCCCAAAGTGTTTGTTCAGTGGCGAGTTACAGCACTGTCAAAAGAAGATCAAACATTAGAAGCATAAATATCAGTCTTACTACTGAAATAATTTTAACTGATTAATATTTTCTAACAAATTTTTACTCAAAATCTTTCTATTGATTATTTTTCCATAAACAGTTTTATATGTATTCCCAAACTTTATTTTTATAATTCCAAATACTTATGTGCAGCACTGATTAAAATAATTGTTTATGATCAAATTGTGTCTGGACACCTGGTGTGGGGATGTTCCTATTTTAGTAACAACCACTGCAATAGTAGATACTATCTACTTGTAAACTTAGTTCCCTATGACTTTAAAATGGGATTCAGGTCACTGGGTTTGTAACCAATTACACTGTTGTACAATGCTGCATGGCCTTGCCAGAAATGTTCTGAAGCTTCTAACTCCCCATGTCAAAAATTAAATGGATGCAGTTTGGTGAGAAATTCACATGAGAGATATATAAATATTAACTATGCTAACAACATAGCAGGGTTTTGATTTTTAGATTGTCACAACATTGCTGAAATCACTACTGAAAATCAAATGTAACTGTTGACGCCCTTGCAAATCAGTTCAGGGGAAAAACAAAAAACAAACAAAAAAACACCAAACCAAACTGTAAGTGCCATCTCATCCCCATTTTATGCAGTTTTAATCTTCATAGGACAGACCTTAGTAAAGCAATGCATTATCAACACCACTCCTTGCACAACAGGTAGCATACCTTTTTCCTCTAATTTTAGCCATTGGAAAGTCAGGTACCTCATCCAAGATTGTCACCTAGGGCTCTCTCTTTAATCAGCAGAAAGAGACAGGTGGCCCAGACAGCAATTAAGCCCTCCAGTTTCAACATAATCTTAATATGTGATGAATTGCCTTCTTGTGGTATTTATATTTCGCTACTGATTACAGAGGTTGCCTAGATGACAAGTTTAGACTAGAAAACTAATTTTAGACTGTAAGTGGAATCTCTTTATATACCTAGCAATGTCTCATTTACAAGGGTCAAATTACCAAAAAAAAATTCAGACCATAAGAGACTGACACAGTAATGGAAAGACTGCTAAGGAGGGAGATGATGGCAGCTGGAAGAGGAGAGAAAAAGGAGTAAGATGTCACGAGAGGGGAGGAAATCATAGAGTAGCTACAAACAGAAGCATATGAAAAAAGATACATTAACTCTATGATAGACAAAACCTTTTTCTTTTATTTTGTTGTTTGTTTGGGTTTTTTTCTGTCTTGAATATATGAATATCATTCCTGGACAAAGAAATTCAGGAAGAAAGATACCTTAGTCCCAGAACATGTTTCCATTGCTCTCAAGCCCTTCTTGGTGAATCATCTGAATATTTGTACCTATGCTATGAGCAAGTAAGGCTATCTAAATAAAATGACAGACTACTTAGCAGCTGTCTTAAAAATTCGAACTAGAAGAGATTCCTATGACCTCAATCTTCTCAAGTTAAAATAAAACATAACGGTAAGTTGGAAGAGGTAAGATCTAGAAACACTAACTGAAAAAAAACCAAAAACTAATAGGAGCATGGAGATTGGGACAAAAAAAGCAACATTAATGTGGATAATGTCGGCCAAGTGCAAGGCCCATCAGCCCTCAAACATCAGTGAATAAATGTCACTGCCAGAAAAAGGATAATAACTACAAAAGCTAAATATGATATTCAGTAAGAAAAGCTATCATTCTGTCTTGAAAACCTCAGTCCTCTTATTTATGACAAGAGAAAGTAACTATGGTCAATGGGGACATTTTAATCATATTTGAGATGTTTACTTTCTGGATGTTGATTAGATTGTATTTAAGACAATTTTATTTCTTCAAATAAACATATTTTTCTCATATTCTTGGCAAGTGATAAGGTTTTACTGAACATGCTTTTATACTTGCATAATTGATTTAATAGAACCAAAAATTTCTACCACAATCTCATCCAGTACTGCTTTTTGTATTCTTAACTACATTAGCTTCATTACTTGCAAAATCTAGTAACAATGCTGAATGCTGCACAGTTAGACACTATCTTACTTGTTTAACATGAATATTTGTGATAAGCAGCCTACCATTAGAATTGCCAGCAAGGTAATAACTGCCGTGCACTCTGAGCTGATCAATGAATTCACGTGCAATACTTTTAGCTGCTGACCATAGCCTATTGGGTTTGTTGTAAAAACAGTACATGAGCTGTGAAAACAAACGTTTTCCTATTGACTTGCCCTTCTCCAACTTCAGATCTAAATTAGCACCTCCGATATCCCTCCCCCTTTACCAGAAACCCAGGTTCTACTGCCTACAGTGTTGCAAGAAAAGGTACACCACCTAAATGACATGGGAGCAATGAAAAAATTTAGTAAGGCATGGCCATACAGAGTTTAAGCGTACATTATTACCTTGGAAAACTCTCCAAATGCAATTTCTTTCCTTTGAAAGGGAAGACTGCGGAGGATCTACTGAACTATTTTGCTAAGTTTAATCCAGCAACAGTAATGGAGGGTAGGCAGTCCTAGTTTCCTATGCAGTTCTGTTGCAGGGGATTCCTAAATAAGGAAAGGTCCTTGCTGCCTGCATCTCTTAGTTTTCATAGTGAAATATTTATAGTGGTATTTTTCCATTTTACATAGATAATAATGTAGCTATAAGAAATCAAGCACATTATGCAGATGTTGAGGACATCAATGATCAATGCCTATCTGTGTTATATGATGTGTGCCATCCTAATTTCTGTAGAAGAAAATACTAATTTTAAATGCATTCTTTTGAACTTTATTTTAGTGCTCTCTTTATCTCAACACTCCAGGAAGGTCATGCAGTGAGAAACTTATACTTTAAGTACATTAAAAGGAAAGCAGTAACAGGGGCAATGCTACCACGCAGGTGAAAAACCGAAAAACTTCTACTAAAACATTAATCAAGTGTGCTTGATGGTAGGCAAAATAAAGATCAGCAGCACTAAACAGGCACAAACAGTGATTTGACCTCTCCACACACAGATAAATTACTTGGAGGAACACACTATAGCATTCCGTTAAAATACACAGGATGTCAGGTAGGGAGCCCTTCCACTGATCCTGTAAGAGTTTGATCTATTCCAGAAAACTCAGATCTGTGCCCACATTTTGTTAGTATCTTCTTAGGTAAGATTCACAGCCCTCTCAACCAGACACAAAGTAGGCCTTACAAATATGAGAAATTAGAAATTTTACATTAATAAACCGTTCCCTTTATCACAAAAAGAATTAGGAAAAAAAATATTCCTCCTCTATCCACTGGCAATAAGTCGTCTTAGAATTCCAGTCCCTCTTTTATAATGTGTTTTCTGTTCTGGATTTGACAGCTTTATTAAGTTTTCCGTCAGGATTCCTACCAGGCCACATACCCAAACTAGGAGGCAAAGCTTTGTTAAAAAGTGCAAATCTAATTATTTAGCATTCAGCAACAATGCTAACAAACTTAGATTTCCAGGAATTCCCCACGCCACTGAAATCCTCAGTCACTCTGCAGAAACCAGGCTCAGGAACAAAAAAATATTTTATATATATATATATATATATATATGAAGGCAGATCCCCTATACACCAGCCTCAACACTCAAATCATCTCAAAGTCCTCACTGCAAAAAAAGAGTTTTCAGAAAGTATAGGGGAAAAAAAATATTACTTTCATTCCTTCAAAACCAATGAACAATACTAGGTTCTGCTTTGAACTTTGATCCCAGAGAACCATGGCCTCTGCAAACACATCCAACTTGCAACCCAGCTCCCTCAGTTTGCTTCTGAAAGGCAGGAGAGCATCTTCTGATGTCCATCCTCATTGCCGTGACTGAAAGCATGAAACTTTTCTTAATGCATGCCTCAAGGGCCTTCTCTCTGTTCACTATAACAGGGAAACCTAAAAGAGCCTAGAAACTGGCTTTTGGAATTACTCAGCCAATTTTTGCTTTCTATCAGCCCTTCCATAATGTACATACCACATACAATTTCACCATTAATTGCCAGTTACTCCATAAAAAGTAAGGCTGACGGCAGGAAGGCGCGCGGGTGACAAAATGACAGATCTTAAGCCTCTTCCATGCTATGCTAGACTGAGACCTTTAAGTCCTTTTCTCTCATTTCCCTCTGGTTTAGTATGCTTATGTTTTTACTGGGAAACAAGAAAAGAAACAGAAATAAAGAGAAAGAAAGAACATAAACCCTAAGGAAACAAGTTTCTTTCCAGGGAAGCTACAATTCTCCACAATCCTGATAGGTGATTTTTTGCCTGAAAAATAAGAATAAATAACACAGAATATTTTAAACCTTAATTACTATGGAGGCTGAAGCAATTACGCTTTTCAAAAACCTATCTGTACAGAATGTACCTAATATTTCCTTCAGTTGCATCCTACACCTTCACCACAGCTAGCTGGATTATATTATTTTAGTGTGGGTGACATCATGGATTTTCCAAAGGAGAATTTTTACATGTCAGATACCACATCCTGACACATATATCTGAAAGTCCTGCAACCAGTTCAGAAAGCAAGTACATTCTTTTTACTAACAAGACTAAAGCATCTTTCCTCTGAAAATTGTCGTTTGTGGGTTTAGCAAACAACGGAAAAGTACATATTTCATCAAAACTTGTAAAACAACAACTCAACCTTCATTTGAAAAATACATTCTCTTGTCACATTTTAAAATGAATGCAACATGAATACATAAGAGATTATAATGCACTATTCTTTCTCTATTAACTAAGCTGTTAAGATCAAAGTACATAATATTTCCTGGACACTGAAGGACCACACTTGCTATTGAACCTCCAGGATATTCTCTCCACTAAGATTGCTATTATCAAAACAGTGGAACAGAAAAGAACTCTAATTTCTTGGAAATGTTGGTATTATTTACTGATACACAAGACAATTTGTGTAGGTATTCCTGCAATTAATTCTAGATTTTGTAGAAAACAATGTCTCTAATGTCAGAAATACTCGAAATTTGCATAGCTGAAAGTTTATTCTGAAGAGTGTGTGGGGGGTGAATCCAATCAAAAGCTCTGCTAATCACCATTCTGATTTCTTTACTCTGAAATACAGAAGTATTATTATTATAATTGCTGTTGGATTAATGGCAGGGATGAAAAAAAGCCTCCATAACAAAGCACAATAGCTTTTTCATAAATAAATTGCATATTTTACATAACATGATCTTGTTTTTTTTCGGTATTTAGAAAACAGTCAGTTTAGAAGAACACATTCTTTTTCAGTTTAGTAAAGGATGCTTACTGATGTAAATTAACATAATTCTGAAATACAAACTCTAAACATTGATACACTGAAATAAGTGAAAATTTGCTTACCCATCTGAAAATCTTTCCCTTTAAAGGAGTGACTTCAACACAACTCAAAAGCATGCATGTTTTCCTGACTACTTTATCCCCAAGTGTCCTAGTCTGGGGCATGCAAAAACATAAATTTAAATTTTAATGTAAAAGATATGGACTATATTCCTCAGAGAAGCAATTATTCAAATCCACTTCCTCAAATTATTTACATAGAATATATCAGTAAACACTGGGAATACATGCAGCACAAAACCCATTTTGATAGGATAAGCAGAATACTTGAGTCTTTGAGAAAACATTTCACCAACACTACAGTTTGTGACAGTGGGAAACATTAGTAATGAAAACTGAGCAAGCCAGCAACATCACTGACTATAGTGACTAATATTTACAATACAGGCATATCTTTTCAACTGTATTTCTTACTTTGCTTTTCATGTACCTTTGCTTCAGATCTTAAACTTTTCCATCTCCTAGGCTTCGTATATCCAAGTTGCTACACTAATTATTTGCCAAGCCAGAAGAACTACATTCAAACTTCCCAGTACTTTATTCATTTGAAGAAATATTATTACAGAATGGTTTGGGTTGGAAAGGACCTTCAAGATCACCTACTTCCAACTTCCCTAACATAGAGCAGGGACACTTTCCACTAGACCAGGCTGCTCAAAGCCCCATCCAACCTGGCCTTGAGCACTACCAGGGATGGGGCAGCCACAACTTCCCTGGGCAACCTGTTCCAGTGTCTCACCAACCTCACAGTAATTAGTTTCTTTCTAATATCTAATCTAACTCTACACACTTTCAGCTTAAAACTGTTACCTCTCGTCCCATAGCTACCTAACTAAATAAATGAAAGCTAATGAGAATCTGGGACAGGGAAATACCAAAAATGTGTATGTGCTGATGAATCATAGGTTTTTAAAGGCTTTCCTCTTGTGTTAAATAATATAAATGAATAAATTAAAAATAAACTGACACCTGGTTTTCAGATTGGAATTTGTTTTATTTTATGACAGAAACACTACATAGTTCAAAAATCTTATCTAAGTGAGTCATGGAACTATTCCCAATGTTAGAAACTTCTCAACAACAATTCTAGGAAAAGTGATTTATAAAAGTGAAAATTTAAAAATGAAACTTGAGGAGTTATTAACATTTTACATCAATGACTACACCAGCAAAATTGTCCATAGGGTCATAAAATTTCAGTACAGTTTATTTTATGACTAAATGATTACACTGAATATTTTGATTGTATATGTAATTGATTATAATTATACTGAAACTAGGAGAGAATACAAACAAAGAACCCCAAAATTCACCCCACCCAAAAAAAACAGACAATAAACTGTTTAGAAAGAAATATTTATAGACAGCTGTTAGTATTTGAATTCGGTGAATATAAAAAATACACTATTTTAACATTGAAATCCTTAAACAAAGGCTGAATCACTAAGGCTTGTGACTGGTATTCTTTAATAAATGGAACTAAGCAATCTGGGACAGAAAGCACAGGATTTCATAAGGATAACTATGTAATCTGTAGGAAGTTTGACATAATACAGCATATTTGGCTGCCCACTGGATAAATCACTCTGTAGAAAAGATTTATCACAATTCTTTCCTTGTCGACCACTATTTTTCCTATATGTCAACCAAAAGCTCCTCAAACTTTAAACCAGCACAGAATAAACATCTTGGGGCCAACCTCTGCCTTCCAAAGTGTACATCTGCCACCTTCCCCCAAAAAAGCCAGCTCCAGAAGCACACCCCTTGGTGGGAACTCTACACAGATCTCCCCACAAGTGGACCACTACCAAGTCCATATCAGCAATGTTAAGTTTATCAACTATTATCTGCCACAATTCTTCCTCCTTTCTTTCCATTCCCTCTCATGGGATGAACTTTAAATTCTGCACAACAATTGACTTTTGTTCACAATAAGCTACAGGGGTTTTTTTGTTTAATTGTTTGGTTTAATTAATCTGTCCATATTTAGAAGCTCTAGGGTTGATTACTTTAGAGGATGGCAAAGCTGAAAAGCGTATTTTACAAGTGGGGAAGATTTCTGATGATCCTCAATTTCCTGGGGGAAAAATTCCTACTTCATGCTCAGAAATAAGCCTTTAAAGAGATGTGCTTTAGTCTTGTGACAAAAATATTCCACTGCACTAGAGGAAAAGATTTGTTAACTGCTGTCCTCATTCCAAAGCTTCATGTGCTTTTAAAATAAACTGGGAACATGGCACTGGAGTTCCTTTTAAATAACTTGTGAAAATATTAACCCAATTGAATCTTCAACAGGAAATATGTACAGAGAATAGAGATCAGGTTAGCAGACAGATTAATGGATTTTATAGCAGAATTTCATGCCAGGTTGTTTTCTAGTAGGTGAAAATTTTTTTTTATTTTTTTTTTTCTCTAGGGAGCTACACGAAGAAGTTGATTAAATTATTGCAGTACTGGGATATGAATAGTTGGTGCTATGTCACTGTCCACTGGGATAGTATGGAGCCTTCTAGACAGCTACAAATTGTTTCATATTTATTCATTAGTATTACCATAAGAGTTCTGGGCAACCAAAAGGGTATCATAAAGTGGGATAGGTCCTTGCCTGCAGGAATGCATATCTACAGTCAAAGGAAACTATGTGATGGCAACAGCATCTCAAACTACTATTCTCTGTTCACCCACACAATTCCTGATCTGTTCAAATTCAGCTCTAAGGAGACTGATTTCTAAGTTTGTGAAGGCTCTGTGAACATTGCCACTTGTGTGTTCCTAGGACTGGCTCTGATGCTATTTCCCTGCTGCCACCAGAGGTATGGATGTGCAAGTGGAGCACACCTGAGGCAGTTTTACTGAAGCAAAGCCAGAAGGGAACAGCCAAATTGGCCCAGCACAAGGAGCACCAGGGCAGACTCTACACCTCCACCCAACCTCCTTGCATACAAGCTTAAGCAATGCTGAAGTCCATCCTGTCATTGTGTCACAGCTCACAGCACCAGAAACCACTACTTAAAGGCACCTTGGCCTCATCTTTTTCAAAAGCATGAACATACCTCAAGTTTTTTATCACATCTTATATCCTTATCAGTTTTCCTATGGGCTATATATTGCCATTGACTAAACCAAGACACACAGCTGTTATTTGTGGGACTTCACACAAGAGACTTGGTCAGGGATGGAAGTGCAGTTTCTGCCTGAGGGTCCTTTATTTGTCTGTCTGTCCGTCCCACCAAGAGAGACTTTGAGTCATAAAGACACAACTTGAACACATTGAACCATGTTTCAGATGGGACATGACCACCTCCTCATGGTTAACTGTGCTGACTATTTCAGAGGAGTATGAGAGGATGGCAATGAAATTTCTGTCCTCCACCTACTGATTTCAGGCTATTAAGTCATTATACTGCAATGTTCAGCCTTTGTTATACTACAGCGTTCAGCCTTTCATGCAAAGAGTTCATCCTAAATATGACCATTTTAAACATTAAGCTCTCTCCAGAATGCTTTGTAGCTAATGAATGCCAGTATTCCCATGGATTTTTCTAAAAAATTGGTATTTAATTGCGTTTTTAATTGATGAAGGTATGGAATTGCACTTCTGTGCAATTTAAGTTTGTGTTCTTTTTCCATGGTGTTCAGTTTTGAATATAAAATCTTACTTCTGTTAATTTGTATTTCCCTGTATTTTTCCCATCTTAAAAGGATGAAGAAAATAAAGTTGATCCCATCTCCACTTTCCCTTGAGAATTTTCTGGCTGAGCTGGCTTATATTATGCTTGCATTTTAAAAATATTTTTTTCTCTGGAGAAGGGCTTTGCATTTCTGTTATCTTTCTCTAGCATGTTTTTCTCTGGAGTTCTACCTAATTATTTTCTCTCTTTAAATATTGCAATTAATTATCTTCAGATTTAGCTTGTGCTTTTTACACAGTAGTCCTTGGCACTAACATTATTGCTATTGTAAGTGTTATTATCTAAAGACAGAAGAAATGTAGGATGGGCAGAAAGAAGTAAAATATTTTCTAACACATGAAACTTTCAGACACAAAAGCCTCTCCTCAAGTCTGAGAAGAGATTCAGGAAATTTGAAGTATAGGCTAAGATCAAATTTGAGTTTAACTTACACTACATTATTACGTAGTTTGAGAGAAAAGGGTAGTCAGTATCCTATTGCAGGTCTCGACTGCACACACATCCCTCAGGATTTTGGTTTTGGCTGTGCTTGCTTTGCCTACAGACCGCTGAATATACTGCTGGAGGGGCTACTGCTGCCACTTCGTCTCTTCTGACATTTTGAGATCGGCAGCATCACCTGTCCTCACAAGCCTATGAAAACAGATGTCTGACTCTGCCACCTTCTAGCTCTTTTTGCCTATAGTATTGATAAACTTGGCAAAAGCCTGCTTGGAACACAGTAATTAAACATGCTCAAAATCACGTGAAAAGAGACACAGCATAAATACATGTGAAGTTCTTATAATACTCCAGTGAGCAATTTTTCTTACATATGTAGTTGTTGGATGCAAAACTGAGCTCACTTTACCCAACTGTAGCTTGAAATTTGGAAAAATTTCCCTTGACTTTGCTGAATGTTCATGCTTGTGTTTCTTCATGCTCTGCAATGCCACTGGGGACCCACAGGATTTTGCCCAAGGGAGTTTTAATGTTACCCACTAATTGTAGTCAAGAGCGAAACCAGTATTAAATAATCTCCATTCATCTCTGTATTGAAACACCTTTTACAGCACCAGATATCTTCTCATGTAGGACATCATTCTTTTGCTATTACTGTATTTTCATAAACTAAAAATTATCTATATATATACTTCTGAATCATAAACATTGTCACTTAAACAATTTTCTGTGCAATTAATTTTACCATAGGTTTAAAAAAAAAGACACACAATGATTAATACACTTCCTTTTGTTTCCCTTAAAAAACCAAACAACAAACACATATAGCAGGGAAAAAACCCAAACAACTTAGTCCATTCTGTCATTTTTATCCCTTAATCCCTGACATCAACAAGACTTACATATTAGAATACAGAAACTAATGAAAAGCCAGAAATCAAATGGGACACTAACTTAAGGAAAGCAGAATAAACAGTTGCAAAAAAAGAAACAAAAGAATTTATTTTTGTTTCTGTGCTTATACTGCTAGAGAATTCCTCCTCAGTGACAAAAAAAAAAATAGTATAATAAAATGGATGGTAGCTTGGTAACACTACATTTGTTCTTCTGTAAGTGGAATAATTATATAATCCACTCTCCCGGACTCCACTCCCACACAGAACAAAAGAATCAGATAACAGTACTACCCACTCCTGGTAATACTAATTACACATATACTGCCTCTATAAATGTATATTCTTATCTTTTATAGCAGCAGCACTAATTACAAATAAACTGCAAAACCTGTATCTATTTCACCATGTCGTATCTATAGAAGTCTTTCTGCTTTCAACCTGCAACCAGTTTTGCCTTATTTAGTTTTGGAAAAGAGGCCCTGGGATGCATGCACTGCATTTGATGCATTACCAGTCAGCACAGTAAGACATGCCTGCCCAAAAAATACAACTAAAAAAAGCCAAAACCAAGTCGCTAAGACTCTGCTGACTCAGAAACAACGTGGCAACCTTACACTTCAATTAATGGGAAACTAAACAAATATAAGTACTGATCATTTTTAAGTACTGATCATATTGACCAGACCCACTCCCTAGAGAGGTCTGTTGCTTGCCAGGGCCTCATGCAAGCGACGTCACTGAAAGACTACCCAAAGCTGTACGTCTGTCTCACTGACTATTATCCACTCCTGCTGTTTCACATGGGTCCCAGTGATACAGCTAGGAGCAATCTGAAGACCATAAAGAAGGATTACAGAGCCCTGAGAGTGGCAGTGAAGGACTCAGGAGCACAGATAGTCTTTTCATTGATCCTCCTGGTCAAAGAGAATGGGCTTGAAAGGGCAAATTGCATTGGGAAAATCAATAAATGGTTACGGGAGTGGTGCCACAGCCAGGGCTTTGGCTTCCTAGACCATGGGACTCGTTTTGAGAAACCTGGTCTCCTAGGGGCTAATGGGATTCATCTTGCAGGGAAGGGGTGAGTATCTTTGGCAATAGGTTTGCCAATCTGGTAAGGAGGGCTTTAAACTAGAGTTGCTGGCAAAGGGGATCCTCAATCCATCCCATTTCCACCCCTTTGAAGCCAATTCAAGTAAGAGATGCCCTGGGCCTCAAGAGGGATCACAGGCCAGCAGGAGAACACCTGAAATGAAGGATAATGGAATACCAGGCAGTGAGGAAGCTTCAATTTGGGCCCAATGTAAATGCCTCTATGCAAATGCACACAGCATGAGGCATAAGCAGGAGGAGCTGCAAATGTGTGCAAGCCTGCAGGGCTATGATGTTATTACTATCACTGAGATGTGGTGGGACGACTCCTATGACTGGAGCGGGGGAATGGATGGGTATAAGCTCAGGACAGGCAGGGTAGAAGAGGAGGGGGTGTTGCCCTCCACATCAAGGACCAGCTGGAGTTGATGGAGCTCCACCTGGGAATGGATGAGGAGCTGCAAGAGACCTTATGGGTCAGGGTTAATGGGAAGACAGAGGCTGGTAATTTTACAGTGAGAGTCTGCTATTGATCACCTGACCAGGATGACTGAGCGGATGAGGCCCTCTACAGGCTGATAGGTGCAGCTTCCTGTTCACAGGCCATGATTCTCATGGGGGATTTCAACCATCCTGACATCTGCTGGAGGGACAACACAATAAGGCACCAGCAATCTAGGAAGTTCCTGGAATGCACTGATGACAACTTCCTTTTCCAAGTGGTAGAGAAGCCAACTAGAAAAGGTGCTGTGCTGGACCTTGTTCTTGCCAACAAGGATAGTCCGGTGGACAACGTGAAGCTTAAGGGCAGCCTTGGCTGCAGTGACTGTGAAATGGTGGAATTCAGAATCCATAGGGCAACAAGAAGGGTCTGCAGAAAGCTCACTACGCTGGACTTCAGGAGAGCAGATTTCAACCTCTTCAGGGATCTGCTTGGTAGGGTATCATGGGATAAAATCTTGGATGGGAGAGGAGCCCAAGAAAGTTGGTCAATATTCAAAGATTACCTCTTCCAAGCACAGGAGCAATGCATCCCAAGAAAGAGGAAGGCAGGTAAGAATGCCAGGAGACCTGTATGGATAAACATAGAGCTCCTGGGCACTCAGACAAAAAAGAAAGTCTTCAGAGGGTGTGAGCAGGGACAGGTAGCCTGGGAGAAATACCAAGAAGTTTTCTGAGAAGCCAGGGATCAGGTTAGGAAAGGTAAAGCCCAGATAGAGTTAAACCTGGCCAGCGACATCAAGGGTAGTAAGAAGGGTTTCTACAGGTACATCAGTGCTAAGAGGCAAAACAGGGAAAATCTGGGCCTTCTCAAGAAGGAAACAGGAGACCTTGTCATGCAGGATATGGAGAACGCTGAGGTATTGAATGACTTTCTTTGCCTCAGTCTTCACCTGTAAGGGCTCTGGCCGCACCACTCAAGTCACAGAATGCAAAGGCAGAGACTGAACAAAGGAAAAGCAGTAGGAGAAGAGCAGGTTCAAGGCCATCTAAAGAACCAGAAAGTGCACAAGTCCATGGGACCTGACAAGATCTATCCACAGCTCCTAAGGAAGTAGGCAGATCAAGCTGCAATGCCGCTTTTCATATTTGAAAATGCGCGGGCAGGGACACCTGTTACTGCATCTGTTAGTGGCACTGTCCTCAACGTGGTGGGTGTGGGGTGAACTGAGGATTCCCTCCCTCAGCATCCATAGTTTATAGCCCTCTTAACTAAACTGGCCAGCCTTTGGCCAAATACTCTTTCCCCTCTCACTGATAGTTGAACCGCATCAGCCCCCAGCAGACCAGCATTAGTGTAGATGCTCTTGAGCTGGACTCCCATCCTTGGTCCTTCACCCCTAGGCTCATCTCTGGTTTTATCCCCCTCCCCCTTCAAGTCTACTTAAAAGCCCTGTCCATGAGCCCTGCTAACTCCTGTCCTAGTACACCTTCCCCTCTGTGAGATAGGGTTTTCCTATCCATTGCAAGGAGGCCTGGTGTCCTATAAATCAAACTGTGGTCAAAAGACCCAACGTCCTGCTGGTAGCACTGGTTTGGAGCCAGGCATTGATCAGTTGGGTCTTCTTGTTTACCCATTCATCATTACCCAGAATTGCACTTGCAGCCCAGAATGCCAACTGTGTCCTGGGCTGCATCAAAAGAAGCATGGACAGCAGATCAGAGGTGATTCTGCCCCTCTACTCTGCACTCGTGAGATGCCCCCTGGAGTAATGTGTCCAGTTCTCGAGCCCTCAACACAGGAAAGACATAGAACTCTTGGAGCGAGTCCAGAGGAGGGCCACGAAGATTATCAGAGGGCTAGAGCACCTCTCCCATGAAGACAGGCTGAGAGAGTGGGGGCTGTTCAGCCTGGAGAAGAGAAGGCTCCAGGGAAACCTCATAGCAGCCTTCCAGTACCTGAAGGGGACCTACAGGAAAGCTGGGGAGAGACTTTTTACAATGGTGTGTAGTGACAGGATGAGGGGTAATGGTTTTAAGCTGGAAGAGGGTAGATTTAGGCCAGACATTGGGAAGAATTTCTTTAGTGTAAGGGTGGTGAGACACTGGAACAGGTTGCCCAGGGAGATTATGGTGGTTGTGGATACCCCCCCAATCCCTGGAGCCTGGAGGTGTTCAAAGGCCAGGTTGGCAGTAACATTCAATCTTTAATTGTTTTTCAATATTTTTATCCTGTAATTTTTTTATATAGCTCAGTCTGTACTTGGTAACCACTGCAGTAGTTCTTCCATCTACCTGTACTAATTCATCACTAAAGATCTGGATGTTTCATGAGAAGAGTATTTATGAAATATGTATATTACAGAGCTTGGATTCAAATGAAATCTTGCAGGAGAATATAAATGCAATAATTAAAAAAACAACAAAAAAACACCCACACAAAACACTACATCACAAAAAAAAGCCCCAAAAAACAACAAAAGCAGATTTTTAGGGTTTTAGAATTATTCTCTGTTGTTCCATCCTGAATTAAACCGTTAAAGTTTTCAAATTGAGAGATTTTCTAAAGTCCTTTTTGTGGTCTGCTTTTATCAACAGGCATAGGATCTACATGTGTAACACTCTTCCCAGGAGCTACCCATGTAAAACTCACTTTCATCAATTAAAGAACATGCAAATTTTAAAAATAGTTAATAGAAATAATAGTATTTAATCATTTGTTACTTATGAGCCATTCCTTTCATCTTTTCTGTTTTAAAACACGCACAACTGAATTATTCTACATATGAAAAAAGCATAAAAAAAGAAGTTTGCTCCACTTGCATCCTCTTTATATCACAAGAGTATCACATCTATGTGCTCTATAGGTCATTCAGTTTACTGAGGTCACCCTATTTTGCTATAGCTCATGACATTAAAAAAAAAGAAAAATTATTGTATTTGTTATTTAAAACTGTTCCATGAGGAGTTCCTTTTCCTACGAATATATTTTAAATTATAAAGCTATTTTCTTCTCAGAAGTTTATCTTCTGAGAACATTCACCAAAGACCAGCTAAGCCTCATAAAACCCTTCATCTTCAAAAGGGCAAAATGCATTTAACATTAACTTGTTCAGAAGTTCCAATAGATATTCACAGAAGTGGTTTTGCTGTACCCCAGTAGCTTTTATAATTAATTCATTTATTTTTGCTTATATTTGCACTAAATGAAAAGACAGTTACCCCTTCTGTTTTATCATTTGAGGCATGCCAAGCTGTTTTACCCAAGAACAACAGATTACTATTAGCCACAAGAAGTAAAAGCAAAGAAACAAATAACACCACAGAGAAAGGTCATCCATACCAGATCATGTGCATCCATGCAAATCTATGATTCAAAGTTTGAGACAGTGTTCTTTAGACTGTGCAGGCAGAAATCCCAGAACTGAGCTGAACCAGAGAGCTGGGACTATATGGCCTGAGCACTACGCTGCTTTTCTGACCCAAACTGGATTGTCTGTACTCTGATGTCCAACAGTGCTTAAATACACTTTGTTTTTCTGCTCATTCTTGACAAGTTGGCTTGACCAATGGAACAGATGAAAAATTTGAAGGAACTATTATGTTATTATTATTATTTGTTCATATTATAAAAGCAGAAACTGAGATAAGATGGATTATGACACTGAAAGTATAAGCGGCAGGCCTGCTTACTTTTAAGTATATGGACTAGAAAACTAAGAGAAAGATGAGTATCCCATTTTACAGAAAATAAGTGGAGAACTGAAATTCCTAAAAATTAATGTAAACCTGGTCCTGAATTAAAAAAGTGGCTAGCTCTCAGCTAGCATTAACTATTGCACTTCAAATTCACAAGACACACTGAAACACTTGTTCTCAAAAAATTTGCTCACTCTCACACAGAAGGAGCGTGGAAAAGTCAGGAGCTGAACTGAGATCTGTAATTGAATATATTTAAATACATGAACAGTGCTAATTTATGTAAGTCAATAAAATAGTCCTACTACTCAACAGCTTTATTATTATCTATCCTATCCAGCTTGAATTGGTAAATATAAGTTAAAATGCCTAAGAAAAGTACTGAATAACTTAGAATAAAGCTGACGATTATAAAAATGTTTAAATCTAATTACCCAAACCACAGAATTCTAATTAAAATTCCGTGTCTCTCATGTACAGCTAGCTTTAGTTAATACTCCATTAATTAAAACAAGAAGTAGTTCACAGGAAGTAGATACTGCTGAGGAAACGTTAACACTGACAGATTTAACTACATATATCCAATAATGTCACCATTCCAGAAAGCTGTGGCTGCCTTTCAATTACTGTACATACTGTGGCTTGCCCAAGGGTCCTGCTTTTCCAGTCATCTATGCTGGGGATCTGGTTGGAAGATGTCACAGCTCCCACCTAGTTCCAGAAGCTCCATTCATTTTCCAGAGGTGGGCCAGCACAAGCTCAAGCCCTGTACAAAATGGTGCTGGAAGGAGTTGCCCAGGGCTTGAGACTACAACCCAAAGGCCAGAAACACTCCTAGTGCATCAACTTATTTGTCCCAGTAAAAATGCTCTAAATAAATGGAAGATAGAGATCCTGAGCAATGTGCCTCAGGGTACAAATCCAATATGGATCACCTTGTCCCAAATCTTCTCAAACTGCTTCATTGTCTTGCCCTTTAGGGGAGGAAAAGGTATATACCTTAAGCAGAGTAAAGAGAACTCAAGAAAAAGCTGCTGCTACTTGGAATACAGAATTGCAAAATGCCAAACACTCTGTTTTCAGAAGCAAGTTAGAATGCACTACATTTAGCCTTTTTCAGAATCCAGCCTTCTCAGATATACAAAAGATGATTCAAGATATTATTATAGATCTCTAGCATTTACTTGTAGTTCCCAGTCCTCAGGGTTCCCAGGCACCAATTGCATCACTGGATTTAGCTTACATTTCTTAAATTGGCACAACGAAAATAAGCAAGTTATTTCTTTTGGCATCTTAGAAGAATGAAAAACATAATTTAGTATACCTACAAAAATCACTGTAAAAATATCCTGTTGTAAATATATATACAACATAATTTTATGTTTCCTATTCTTTCTTCAAGAAAAGTACACCGAACATTACTGCTCTTACATCTTGCTAATATTTTAGAAAGCTACCTATGATACTTTATGAACATATATGAATTTCTGTATAGAGACATAAGAACATTCTGATGAAAATAAATTACCCTTTATATTGTTTTGCATATTTTACCTCTTTTTAAATTATTTGTTAAATTGATCTACCCTTTTAAATAGCAAGTTTTACAGAAAATGGCAGCTTAATAAATTATTAAGTCCCAGTCAGCACAGATGAGATAGATATTTACACTGACTACTTGTGAACCAGAAAGGTGACTCTTAAGTATTTGTATTTTGATACCTATACAGTATTCCATTATTTTTTGTGCCAAAATTGATACATGTTAACTAAAAAGTTCCAGTAAATATTAACACAAAACACATCTTATTTTTTCTACCAAAAAAGTTCAAGGGGAGATGTAACATATCTTCTTGCTAGTCATAATTCCAGATAATATTGTATGCATTGATCTTTCAAATTTTGGATGCACAAAGTTTTCCTGAATAGTCAAAAGAGTTACCATGCTAGCAGTTTCAAAATACTCCAAAAGCCCAAAAATACTTGACTGAAAATAGCAAACTTTGCTTGCTTGGCAGAATCAGCGGAGTTACGCATAGTTTCTAGATATATCAAAAGTTGCAAAAACACATGTCTTCTCTTTTATGGGACATCACGATTGCTCCATTTGTGGTAAATCTGCCCTGGGACACAGCATTTTACAAAGAAAATTGGATTACAATGGCCCACATTGTGCCATCTGTTTTAAGAATAACTCTCCAGTGATTTCAATGGAAAAAAGTCTTCAAAAATAAATGGAACAAGATGTACCAAAGTACTTTTTTTACCTAGCTTAAATACTTTTGATTAAAAAGATTCTGAAAAATTCACCAAGCTGTAGCATTACTATTGAGTCATCCCCTTAATCGTCATCTAATCCCAAGCAGGTGAAAAGGCACATGGACAGATGGCCACATGTGGGGCAGCTCCATGGCTGCAGAGGTAGGTGAGGATCCCCATGGCACAGAGGTTGCGTGGGGAGGCCCAGCTTTCCCAGGAGGACAGTCCTGCTGGTTCCCTTCCCTTCCATTCACACCCCCGTCAGTAACACCCTATGTCACAGGTACCCACAAACACTGTGGTAGCAGCAGAACAGCCAACAGCATTATCCATACAAGCAAAAGTAAGCAGGGCATGAGGGCATGGACCTAGAGAAGTCCAATGGCCATGAGCAAAATCATTATCCTCACATCTGACCACTGTCACTGCAGTCCTTCGACAAGATACACTGCAAACAGTATGGATGTCACAGCAACAGAAAGGACCACGGAGGGGGCAGAAGGGGAACCTTCTTTTAGTCTGTGTCAACACTGTGAACAAATTTAATCATGCCAAATACCTTAGATGAACTTCACCTGCTCTCCAGAACATCAAGAAAGGAAGAAAATATTGTCATGTCTTGTTATTATCTACTCTCTTTTAAGACTATTTCTCTGACACAAAATGCAACTAAAAATGTTAATGCTGTGAAAACACCATGACTTCCCTTGTTCACTTACTTTTGAAAATGAGATCTCTGTAAAATACCAAAGTAATCATGTAGTTCTGATTTAAGTCAAAAAATAATACTTTATATCAAGAGGCATACAATCCTTATTTACACCACACCTGAGCTGTTATTTTAAAACAGATACACAGAGGAACATCTGCAGAAATCATCTGGTGAAGTCATCTGAAAACCCTTTCAAAAGAACAATAACCTTCTGCATCAGTACAGCTTCATATTATCTCATGTCTGACTTACAATTAGGACAAAAGCTTCCGTTAACTTCATTAAACAGCTATTATCTAAGAATTCCAGTGTTTTCATAGCATAACCAATGCTCTTAGATTATTATTATTTTTTGGTTAAATGGTCTAGTTCAAAGGTACTGTATTCTTTTATGCAATCGTCCAGACAGACAGCAGTAACATAGCCAGATGACAGCAAGAGCATTATCACAGAATTCCAATATTAATTTCACCAATTCCAAAAATAGCTTCAATTTTATAGATATAGATAAAAATTATGAAACACGTAAGAGGCACACTGAATCTAACTCTCGCTTTCCCCGTATCACAGATGGATATCACTGGTTTTGCAATACATAATTCACAGGGATGTTCTGGGTTTGGGGTTGGTTTGTTTTGGGTTTGTTTGATAATCAATGAGGTAGGGAGCATTTTAATTTTTTCTTATTTAGAATTGCTTTAATGATGCACATGAGGCCTCTCCCATAATTGACCCAAACTGGAATACTCGTAACAAAAAAAAAAGGTCGCATGCAAAACACCATAAAATTTCTAACAATTTGATATGAAATCACTACAATTGCAACATCAACATGAAGATACACCTTTCTTTCCATTGTAAAAGAACCTTTCCCCTTCGCACCTCCCAGACATCACAGCCTCCAACTTATCCTCAATCCTAGTATGCTTCTTTCTTCTGACCACCATTTCACATCTCTGTAACTGGATGTTGCTCAAACACTCACCACAACACTGTGTGTTCCTCTTGTGCTCCAGAATTCACCAAGAGCTTAGTTTATGCCCTGAAACAAAAAATTCCTATCCCTACCCATTCCAAAGCCACAGCACATCACCTCAGTCAAAGGCTGAAAGCTGCCCTGGCTCCTCTCACCCTTGAAGAGGAATGTGCCCATCTTGAATCTTTCACCTCCCGTTCTCACACTCCTTTGCCTCCCTCCATAGCATAAGAGGACCCAACAGCAGCTGCCCATGCTCTGCCCATCCTGTTCTGCCCATGCAGGATGCAGTCACAAGCCTTCAACTCAGTTCAACAGGTTTTCCTCCCCAAAAATGACAGCATTTCCACAGTCCCTCTTATACCCAACACATTCCCCTACCACGAAGATGACTCTAAGCATTTCTTTCACACATACAAGTAAAGAAAAGGAAAAAAAAAAGTCAGTGACAGATTTTATTTGATTGTGTATGGTTGTTCCTACCAACTTTTCCTGCCACTTTCTTCTTGTGTGCAATCTGTTGTCTGCTCTCACAAACCATCTTTAACAGTAGGACTTTGCCTCTCTGAAGCAGCAATACAGTCTGTGCCTTCATTTAAAAAACCGTCACTCAACCTTGAGAATCTTTGCCTACGACCCTGCTCGGTTTTATAAAATGCTGAAATTTTAGCCCCAGTACTTGCTAAACAGGAGTGCAGACTGACTGTTCGCATACCTCTAACTGCTGTAATCATCCCAAGTAACTATTTTGAAATGGAAATACATCCAAAATACTCTAAAATAAAATGCAAATCAAGCATGACTGTGCATATCACAATTCTGTTAGCACTTGTCCACTGGTAATCGGATGCTAGCAAATCACCTTCCCCTATACAGTGTCTGTATGAACCAAACCTCACGTTCACACAAATTAAAAGAAAAGATGCACAGTTAAGTCAAAGCTGGAGCTTAGGCCACATGGAGGCAACCTGAATTTTTACTGGAATTCCATTTCAGAAGCAAGGGGAAGCACTCAATACTTGCAATACTTATTGCAAGGCAGTAAGTGTTCAAAAAGAAAGATCTAAATTTTGTAGTTATCTTTTTCTCTTTTTTCCCTTCATTTCCTATGCATACTAGTTCTCCCCAATCTTTAGGAAAAGTGGGAAAAAAAATCTACCAAAAATAAAAACCAAAATGACAAAAAAATACCAAAATTAGACAACTGGCCAAGTAGAAATCCAGTTTGCCTCTGTTGCATTAACTTCCACTGCAGTCAGCATTGTCAGTACCCTATCAGTCTCTGAGATCAGCCCAGGCAGCTCCCATGTTTGTGGTTCCTAATCCTGGGAGTGCACTATCAACATCCAGTGGAAAAGAAAAATGAGGAACTGCTCAAGCACATGGAGAGTGAGGAGGCAGCACCAGAGATTTAAAAACAGGGCTGCAACAGCAGTCAGAGGATATAGGAGAGGAGGTATGACAAAGGGTTAGAATCATCCTCAGTTGCTCTTCTGGTGGTCTGTTTTAGGAAAGGTAACAGGATTTTTTTCTAAAATGCTATAAAAAAAAAGAGTGGTCCATGTAGTATAAGAAATACAAAATTGCCACTAAATAATTCCCCAAATTATATTAGTATGTTTCCATATTTCTAAGATTCTTAACACCATGGAACCAATGCAACAGAAAAATCTATTGTATAAGGTATAGTTAAATGCACAGATGATATAGAAATGCATAGATAAGGAAGATAAAGCAGAGGAACAACAGTGATCTAGAACAAAGGGCCATATCTGGAGACTGATAAATAATCATTTTATAAGAATTAATGTATATATTTTACATATTCCTAGAAAGCAGAATTGTAAGCACTGTTCCAATACAGCAAGTTCCAGATGAAAATAAAAATCAGTAAAAAAAAACCCTTTAAAACAGTTCAAGCATATTTTTCTTGCACTAAAAAGAAAAAAACTTACAGTTTTCACATCTGCACATGCATCTTCTTTTACATGTGTAAGGCCATTAAGAGGGAAATCACCTAAGGATCTGAAGGTTATAAAACTACTTAAATATCAGATCCACACATCTCTGGTTTCAGTTCTCCAAAGTGAATGAAGTTATGACTGCAGCAGGCCAGATCAAGTACAGCTCACTACCAATTCTGACGCAACTGACCGCAAATCACTTAACTGAAGCCTCTCTCAGGGACTATGTACCATGACTGTGCTGCACATCCGTGACATTCCCGTGTACATCAGCTCCACATGCACAAGGAAAGACATCGACAGTTGCACAGGCATTAATTATTCTTGGTCTAAATCCTGATGTAACTCCCTCAGGGCAACAGTAGGTTAGAAGCTGCCTGGGTGTGCTTTTTATGCATGCATTATGAAGGTAGTAACACAAATATAGCTTAGGGAAAATAGACCAAAAAACAAACTCAACAAATCTTGCCAAGAAACCCACAGTACCAGAGATCACATCACAATAGTCAGCATTATGATGCACTGATTTTATGATATACATAATTTTTTCTTCAAAACTCCAAAGTATAGGAAACATTACTCAGTCCACCTCACTATTTTCAGAACAAGAGAACTTTAAAAATAGTAACCAGAGTCTGACAGTATCAGCCTTCCTCATTTACTATTCCTTGCTTTAGCATATTCACTTTTGCCAGTTCAGATCCACAAAATATTGAACTGTCATTTGATAGTATTTCAATAAGTTTGCTAGCCCAGAACATTTAAGTGGTCATTATTAAATACATATCCTATTGACCTAAAATAGCTTGAATTCCTTTATAATGTAAATATTTGTCCTGTACACTTAACAAGGGTGGCACCAGTCTACTTCATTAGTCCAGACTACCCATGAAATACTGGACAATATTTCACTTGTATTCATATAACATGTCACAGAACTGTAAACTCTACTAAAAGGATTAAAGAAATAATGTCATGCAAGGCTACACTTTATTATTTTCAAGCATTATTTATACTGATGAATAGTTCATACAGAATAATTTATAGGAAATTTATTTTTTTCAATTAAGTGTTATCACTGATTTCACAGAAGAATAATTCTTGGAAACAGACTCCAGTGAGAATAGCCACACTTACAAATTAAGACATAATATTGCTCCCATCTCCTCCAATATGTAAATTTAAAATAGTAGATTCTTCAAAAATTTTGACAGTAACCGCTTTCCTTAAATATCTTCACAGATGAGCAGAGAAAGCATAAAAACATAGTGAAAGTATGACATTTTATTCTAAAATAAAATTATCTCAGTATTTTACCCTCTTTCTTCTTGTAGCCTTGTTTTTTTAATGTCCTGGTCTTGTATTATAAATCTTAAGTTGTTTTTAGACTGCGGGGACATATTCTGTGGCTTGTGATAAGGGTGGGCAAAACTGATGCTCAGTGAACCCCATCTGAATGAAGCACCTATGACCCCGTTTCCTGAGGCTGTAAATGAATAGACACAATGGTCCATGTGATCCATTCCAGTCCCATGTTCACATTGCTATATTAGTCAATTAAAAGAGAATTAATATGGTGATGTTGTTTTTTAGAAAATAATAGTAATATTGTAATATGCAATTATTTAGTCAATAGTCAATTATTTAGTAATAATACATACAGCCACATAGTACAAGTTACTTACAGATTCCCCTTCTGTTTGGCATATGATCCAGATAAAAGCAACATTTCTGTCAGGTTCTGGACTTCATTCAGAACTAATGTGATCCCAGATAGGGTTAGTCACTTGGCTGAGAACAGCTTCTCTAACTACCACCTCAGAACTTCAATATCTGTAAGTAACTAAACTGTAATAGACACCTTCTGACAGCTATAAATTTAATCATGTTCACAACATACAACAAATATCTCCTGACATATTCAGCATGTAGTTGATACAAATTTATACAGAATGTATGCATACTTACATATACATATCTATGCTCTAATTTGACAAAGTCAAGGTATTTATGTATTACACAGCAGAATATTCTGTATTAGGTTATGAAGACTAAGAAACAGAAAAATGAAAAAAACTAAACATTTTGAATTTTTTTTTTTCAAAAAAATTATTTCTAATAATTCTTTGAATGTGTGAGTTTACACAAGAGGTATGATTAATGTGATTTATGAAGTTTATCTTCAAGTTCACTATGTATTTTATCCACAAACAACTCATTTCCAATAGATGATCAACTCATTCTTCCTCTAGTTACTACACCCATACCAATGAAACATTTCATGCAGATACTATAATGTTTATAAGGATAGACACAGGAAAAGATTTAGAGAGCTGGAACAGAATTTACGTATAAGATAGGCACTAAATCTCCTAATAGCCTGACTCTTCTTTCTCTTGCTTGCTAATGCTACCCTCCACTTCCCACTGGAATAGTCTCATACGCCTCAGCATTGATGAATAGAAAGTAATGTATATAGGGAAAAAAATCCTAGTACACTTAAAGTGATGAGCAGTGAGCTCATCAGTGATGAGTTATGACTCAGAAATGAAATGTTGGAATTATAACCAGAAAATATCAGATCAATGCTCTGCAGCATTCCAAAAAGTGTTCGGAAAGGAACAGAGAATAAAACAATTTATTCCATTGTATAGATCCCTGGTACACTTGCATTTTGAATAACATACTGAGTTTTTGGATTTTCAAACTCGTTAGAGCAGAACTGAAAAAAGACAAGGACAAAAAAATATGGAGCAACCCTCGCATAAGGAGCAAAAGAGTACAATAGAATTCTTCCAGCTTAAAAAAGAAGCAAGGGGCTATAGGTAGAGATCTGTAAAATAACAAATGTGTATAGAGTGTCAGAGCCTGGAGGAATACTCTGGGGATGCTCAGCCTATAGTCTTCCCTTGATAATCACTATTAGGAGACAGCATAATAGTCCAGACTGACTTCTAGCCTGATCCAGTAAAGCCTCCTTAAGCTTCGAAGTCGAGGGATGAAGTATGATCCCATTCTCCCACCCCACTAATAGTGTCATGTCTTGCTATGGATATGAATAAGCCACAGAGAAGTTTAAGGATAATATGCAGAATATAACTCCACAAAAATAAGAAGGCCAGACAAAATTGGGTAATAGTAATGACTTTGCTCTTTAAATGCCACAATGTTTACCATGCTTTGTATTGTGTGTGTTCACTTGCCACATATACAGCAGGTACCCCCATAAACATTGGAGCATACAAACAACAGGTTTTATTGGCCGTATGTATAGTTTTCAAAAACAACAATAACAACTAATGGAAAAAATCCCTTTAAATTCTAACTGTACTTGTATTCATATATGGAATCTTACTGCAAATGTATTGGGGAATGAAATCTGCATAATCAACTCTTCAGAAGAATCCATCTATTATACAGAATCACATTCTGGTTGGAAAAGACCCTTAAGAACACAAGAGTCCAACCTCCATGAAAAACTTAACAACAATACTTAAGGTCTTCACATAATGCTGTTTACATCCATTTTAAGGTAGTTAAGGGTATTACAGGTCATTTAAAGTATTATGACAGAAAGGATATACTATCATGAACTGCCTTCCTTTCCCTTCTCTTCTTCAATTCCATTAGCTTATCCCAAAAAAGAAACATTCAGTGAATTCTTTTGTTAAATCTCCAGAAACAATTACAATATTGTTGAAGATGGGGTAAGACTAAGTATTTTCTTCCCATCTACAACAACCCATAGGCTTAAGATAATCACCCCAGCTGTTCTGCCTTCAGGTGCTTCATTTTTTAACAGTTTAAAAATCTCTCCCAACTTCATACTTTGCATAAGGAATTTATCTTTAAAACAGCCTTAACATTTCTGGCATATCCCTGAACGCTTTAAACTGATGTAGCAGATTCTGGTTTTAAGTTTTTGAGACACTTAGGTTCTAGATACATAGATCTATACATTCATATACTGACTCTATTTACAGAGGTTCTATACACCTCCGCCAACGCACCCCTCAAACACAGAATCTAGACCCAGTCACTCTAAACAGGATGAAAACCAATTTTTATATCAACATGCAATAATGAGCTACACATGATTTATATTTGTATGTTAGTATCAAGCATAGTTATCACCATACATGTTGATAAGAAAATACAGCATTCAGCAAGTACAAAAGATCTTCATAGTGGGATGCATGTATCAGCTTCTATGGAGAGGAACAGCATTTTATTCCTTCAGGGGTTAATAATTTGCTCACAGCTTAAAAAAGATGCCACCTGCTCTGCTAAACACATATTTGCATTTCCAAAGAAAGAGAGCAGTAAACAAGACAAGGGGAGGAGTGCTGAAACTTTTCCTGAATAAATTGAAGATTAATAAACTCTAAGAGGAAAGGATGAAGCATTTGAATCTGAATGAAAACTGCAAAACTTGCGAAGAAATATGTACAGGAATTGGCAAACTTTTCCTGCTTGTGATGCTCTCCAGGGAAAGCTGGCCTACAATGTAAATAATGCAAAATGAACAGGACCTTGACCTCTTTGCAAATCTGAGGAGTTGTACCATGTCAGGCTATACAGAAAGTTTTTATCTGCTTTTAGTGCAACTAAACAAAGCAAGAATGCCTTTCAGTTCTGTAACTGCTGCCATTTTAAATCCATGCTTCACAGTAATTTATTCTGAATTTTGCAAGCTTTTATTACATTTTATCTTAAGATGGTAGTTGTACATTTATGATCCAAACTGGTATTAAGGGGTTGGACACGAAATAATTAAACAGCCTCCAAATACTTATATTTGTTAAGCTTTTAAACTTGTGGCAAACTAACTAAACAAGACTACATCCCCTCAGGGATGCTGCAAACATTATTGAGAGAAATCTTCTATTTTATTCAGAAACAATTAAAAAAGCAAAATGTGTTCTACATTGCATAATGCTGTTTTATTGGGGTTTTTGGGACAGTCACCCATCCCAATTTCACATAAATAAATAAGTGCTTCTCGACTTCTTAAATTGAATCATATAATCACAGAATGTATTGGGTTGGAAGGGACCTCTAAAGGTCTTCTAGTCCAACCCCCCCTACAAAAAGCAGGGACATCTCCAACCAAAACAGATTGCTCAGAGCCCCAGCAAGCCTGACCTTGAATGTCTCCAGGGATGGGGCCTCCACCACCTCTTTAGGCAACCTGTTCCAGTGATCCACCACCTTCATATCAAAGAACTTTTTCCTAATGTCCAACCTAAAAAGAGCCATTCTAGCTTAAAACCATTACCCTTTGTCCTATCATTATTGGCCTCAATACTACTGATAGAAATTACCTGACACAAGTAAAGTAAGAGCGTCATTAGTGTAATGAAAGTTAGGTCAGCCTGACAAACCAACAGTATCAGCTCCAAAACCCAAATGTATATCTTTTTCCACTCTTGTAGACAAGGTATCAAAAATAACTACAAACATCCAGTTCTTTTCAGTGAGACACAGCATGTCACTTCTTAAGCTTTCCTCCAGGACTGTGGATTTGCTGGTTGAGCTATAAAGCTAGTCCTTAAAGAAAAAGTTGTTCATAAAATACTGTTATGAAAAACTACATTTATGGACAAATAATTGTCCTAAGTCTACTATTACTGTTACTAATTAGTTTGTAAGTGCCGCAGGAAACAATGGACAAGAGTTCTCTGACTGACAAAACCCACAACTGAAGGTCAACAGATCTTTTATGGGGAATTCTTCTCACAGCAAGAATTTGTTTTAACCTTTTATACCATCTCTTATTGATTAAAATGGAAATGCTATAATTCCTACAGAATAAGGCTTAGAACTCATTCTGCACAGGTATAAAAAAATTTGTGAATGGTATCAGAGCAAGGCCTGGTATATTTTATTTATTTATTTTCTGTTTGAGATAGTAGTACACAGCTCAGCTGGCAACTCTGGAAATAAGTTCCAACTTTACTTGATAGTGACAAGAACTAGGAAGCTGGAATCCAAAACTAATGATTTCAGGAAGCCAGCATCCTATTCTTCAATAGCATTGCACTCTGTTGATGTGTCCTAGATTTCACACCAAAATTTGAAAATAAACATAGATGTCCTTCCCAGCTACCTTCTCCTTTCCACAGGTAAAGTCTGGCTGAAATTATTTTGCTCCTGGACACCAAACCACAAAACAAGACATGTTCTTTCCGATTGTTGTCACTGTTTCATAATTCTAGGTACAGATGGGAACATTTTGTCACAAGCTTTTCACAATGGTCCAAAACTCTCACCAGGATGAAAGATGAGAAGATACACTATGAATACAGATATTATCACATAAAGTGCTCTTTGCAACTAAGTAAACTTTAACCAAGGAAACATAAGAAATAATTGAGGCTTCAAAAATATGTGTTAAATTTGTGTGCAGAAGGTGTAACTTTGCTATGAATTAGATCATCGATAGGATTTTAAGTTCATAACAATTCAAAGAGAATGAAACATTATGTATCATCTACATATGCTATTAATGTTTACTAAATTAATTACATAACACAACTTACACCCTTTAGCTTTCATTCTATGGGTGCCATTCACAAGAACTCAGTGCTACTGTCGCACAAGCACTGTAAGTCCAGTTCAGTCATGTAGCTGACTGACTTTAAAGTTTTCCAATGTTGACCTATTAGTGCTTTTACTCCCAAATGTGTTCTATTACACTCTGTTTTATCAAAATGCTGCTCTAGCACACACCGTTTTTTTTTCATTCCTGTTCCAGTGATCTCATTTCATTGGCAAAAGATACCTAGATCTGTCCAACAGTGTCACCTGAATGACACTTTGTTGAAGAGCAGAAACAGCACAGCATCTTTTTATACATACAAAAACTGATGTCTAGTGCTCTTCAAAATAGATGTTAACTTTGTTACTTTGAAACTGCATAAACTCTTTGAAAGTAACTTATTTGTTCAGTTATGTATTTCTACTGAATGCTGTTCTTTGAGTGCTTTATTTTTAGCCACCTAGAGGTGTTTACACAAAGATTATTTCAGTTTGTAAGTAACAGTTCACATACATTTCTTCTTCCTAAACAAACATAAGGAAATGTATTTTTTCCTAATCTTGCTTAAAAGCAGCAACTTCCATCGTTTGTAAGCACCTAAATTGGATTAACAGATCTGGGCCGCAAGCATTTCAAATTAATTGCATAAAATATCTCGCTTCGCACACGTTTCAGACTGTTGAGTAATTCTTTCATGACTTCCCTGCCATGATAAACAACAAAGTCCTTCCACCTTGACAAATGAACAAAGGATGACACAAGCCCCAGGAGAAAAGCACTGCTTTGTGATGCCCCATGATTCTTGATGCTTGTTTTCATTCCGTACCAGACAGGCTTTTCAGGCTCTGAGCAATACTGGATTACCACTTCACGGAGAAACAAGGAACTTCTTTCCTGTCATTTTATCCATAAAGCACAGCACAAGTCCAATCATTTGGGAATGCATATTAGGTTCTTGGTAATTATTTTTTTTAGAATGCATAACAACATTTCTATATATGTGGAAGTGTTATACCATTCAAATGCAAAGAAAAACACTATTACCTTGCTACATTAGGTCATTTGACCTAAATGGGAGTAGCAGAAATGTTTAGTGGCTTTAAAAAAAACCAAAACAACAAACTATTTCTCCTCCAAGAATTACTGGATTTCCCCATCCTGTTGCATTGCCTTTCTTATTTTATAATATGGATTTTACATGCTTATTTTATCTGCTTTTTTAAAGTTACACCAACCAGATAAAACCGCTTTTGAAAATTAATAAAGTTCTCACTAAATTTGTAGAAGAGCAGTTGAATAAAAAGAAGAATGAACTGAAGCCCCTATAATGGGCTTGCTTATGAAAAAAAACAAACAAACAAAAAAAAAACCCTTATGACACAGTACTCTTCTGAGTAAACCTTTCATCCGTTTCAAAACCAGGATACTCACAATGAAAAATTTAATTACATGCACAACCGACAAATAAAACTCTTTTCAACAAAATTAATCAAAAAGCACTGGACCACACAAAACAAGAATAAACCATATCTAAATTGACTTCAAACACTGAAAGTTTTCTCAGTTAGTACAGGATTTTAAATTCTCCCTTGAAAAGACCCTTAGTCTGGCAGTGTGTCACATCAACACTCAAAGTTGCAGCAAACCAGCCTTTAAAGCTTAAGTTTGTGGATACATCTTTTGTTTCCTGCACTCGCTACGTTCGCACCCGCACTTGCCCGCTTCAGCAATCCACCGGTTTGATCCCAGGTATCAACGAAAGCCCGGGCAGCATCAGGACACTGACTGGGACTGAGCGAAGTGATGTAGGTCAACAAGGCAAACTGCCATTAACTAGAAACCAAAGCCACGAGTCGTGACAAATTCACAGCACGGTTAGCTATAACTTTCTGCCTAGCCCCTCCGCTACGTCCACACACACACCCGTACACACACCGGCCCCCCCACTCCCGGTTCCGCGACTGCAAGCAGTTCAGCCGCCCAGCGACTCGCGAACTTACTGCAGTGCGATGCAGGAGCAGACGCACGGCCCTGGGATGCGAGAGAGCCCGGCGCCCTGGGCAGCCGCGGAAAGCGGCCATCCAGCCCGGCCACGGCCACCGCCACCGCCGGCGCCGCCGCCAGCCCCCCCGCCCCACCGCCGGCTGCCGCAGCCAAAAGCGCCCGGCCCTGAGGAGCCGCCGCCGCCGCCTTCCGCCCCCCTCCCCGCCGCCCTCCGCGGCGCAGCGCGGATCCCGGCAGCCACCCTCCTCCCGGGAACAGGCAGCCACCGCCGGGCCGCGCGGTTTTAAGTGGCTGTGCGCCAGCACATCTCCCACCCCCTTTCTGGCCGGGCGGTAGGGGGGAGGGGACAGGCGACACACGCAAAAATACACACACACACACAAATGCACACAGCCCCTCCCGCCCCCCAGCGCAGCTGCGGTACCTGTTGTCCGGCACCCCCCGGACGACATCCGCCTACTCCACGGCCCAGCGTCGGCTGTGCGGTCGGGCAGCGGTGCGGCAAGACCCGCGCATCGCTCCGCACCCCTCCCCCCAGCGCTGAAAGGGGCTGCCCCCGCACCCGCGCAACACTTACCCAAAGTTTACCCGGTGGCCCCGCCGGACTGCCGGTCGCCCTCCCGTCCGCTGCGAGGCAGCGGGGCGCGGGCGCGGAGAGGCTGTGCGCGGCCCGCCCTGCGCACCTGTGCGCCGCCCGCCCTCGCGTACCTGCCGCCCTCGCTGAGCGCACTGCCGCGGGGCGGTGGGAGGAGGAGGCGGGCGCGGAGCAGCTCCCACGCAGGTGCGCGGGCACTGCGCCGGTGGGGGCCGCGCCTCAATGGGCCGGGGGATGCTGCGCCCTCGCCAACGCGGCTCCGGCCGGCCCGCGGCAGCCGCTGACCTCTGGCCAGGCCGGCCCGGTGACCGGCTCTGTGTCCAGGAGCCGCCTCAGCAGCTGGCAGCCGTGCCCGGCTCCGCAGCCTCCATTTGGCCGTCCCTGCTGAGGGACCTCCGCGAATCTCACGGCACGAAATGCTGCCCTGTTCTCCCCCTTCCCGGTTTCCTCCAGCACGTGTTTGGGAATGTCTCTGTAGGTAGCAACAACAGAGCTAGGGTCCGTAAGAATTTGCAGATTTACTCGGTAAAGAAAAAAGAGGCAACATACTAGCAATGGCATTAAAATTAATGTTTTTATGCCAGTGCCTCCCAATTACACAGAACAAGCCAGCTGATTAAACTTTCACTGACAGGTTCCCAGTGTGCTTAATGTCTTGACCAAAAGAAATTGCTCTGAAACACTGGCGGATTTCTACATGGTACGCACACTACCAAACTTCCATCTTCCCCAAGTCTTGGGTGCCATTCCCAGATTAGCCTCAGAACATCAGCTGGGAACCTGGTGGTTTGGTTATTTATAATGACCATCAATTCCTATCTCAATTCACTTTGTGCTATGGCACTAAAAAAACCCCTTCATCTTTGAAGGCCGTTTCAGGCAATCTAGATTAAACTTAGTATGCTGCTAATGATTTTATGTAATAATAACACCACAGGAATATGAAAATACAAAGTATTTTTCCATTTTTTTTGGTAGTTTTGTACATTAATCCATTCTTCCTTTCTGGAATCTGCATTTGAAGGGTTCAATTTTCACATACTGCACAAGTGCTAGAAATACTTGGAATCCTCTTTATCTTACTAACCATGTAAAACCTTGCCAGCCCAATCTTGTTTATGAAGATTTTTGGTTTCTGAAAACAAAATTCCTTAATTCATGTACAGTACTGTAAGTGGGTTCCTCAGACTATATGGTACCTAATGTTTGTAAATTAGCTTCTACACAACACGGTAAAAGACATTTAACTGTTCTAAATTAGTGCGTTTCCCAAGCTCATTAGCGCTCCAGCTTTTTACTTAATAAAAGTTTAAATCTATAGATGAGCTTCAAGTGTACAGGTAAAATTTCTTTTCATGTTATGTAACTCAATAAATACATATTTATACCATACACTGATATAAAGGCATTCACAGCTAAAATTTCAGTGTGATATAGTTTTTTATGATCCTTAATAATCTCACAATCTATTAAAAAAAAACCACATTCATCTCTTCTCATATATGTACACAAAACCAAAAGAAACAAAAATTTCTCTATAACTTTTGAAAAATGTGTTCTAAAAGGTGTATCACACACATTAGCCTTTAAATTCATATCCAGTAGTCAACCTTATCATTCCAAAACAGCAGCTTATAGTAGCACACAATGAGTACTTGGCTTTAGTCTCCCATGTTTGAGGTATTGCTTTCCCTTTAAAACACTGATTTAGAGAGATTCTTTTTCTCCCAGAGAAGGAATTCTGTCCTAGTATATTTGAGCCTCAAGTTACTAAATATGGATCAAAACACTGTAGTACAGTGAATAGTTACTTAACTGTGATAAATCATTCCAGTACAACACAAAAATGTAATGGGCTTTGCAATAAAATGCTTGATTTAGTAGTTTGGGGAAGGGGCGGCTGGTTTCAAATGACCATATTGCCTTCAAAATTTATTACGAGCACTCTCAGTTATATAAAGTCATAGTAAAGTGAAAATTGCTATGTTCACAATAACAACCATTTTTTAATGCTGCACACAACTTTCATGTACTCACTTTTGATGGCCCTGTACTATTCTCTTCTGCTGTGTATTGCAACAGTGTCTAACTTCAGCTCCTCTTGCAATAGAAAAGGTCCAGCAAGTTCATATGCAATGTGGAAAGACAACTCCATTGACATTTGTAGCTTTGAAATTCTGAAGTTAAATGTGGAGGTTCTGTGACACCAGAAGTAGTCTGGTAGGAAAATTAACCCCTTCATAAAACATGTAATTTGCCTTAGAAAAGCTGCAACCCTTATGGCAAAGCCAACTCACTACAGCTGAGCTGTGAAAGGTCATAGAATCATAGAATCATGGAATGTGTGGGGTTGGAAGGGACCTTTAAAGGTCACCTAATCCAGCCACCCCCCTGCAGTGCGCAGGGACCTTTTTAACTAGGTCAGGTTGCTCAGAGCCTCCTCAAGCCTGACCTTGAATGTCTCCAGGGATGGGGCCTCCACCACCTCTCTTGGCAACCCGTTCCAACGTTTCACTACCCTCATTGTAAAGAACTTCTTCCTGATACCCAATCTAAATCTACCCTGCTCTAGTTTAAGACCATTTCCCCTTGTCCTATCGCTACACGCCCTTTTACACATCAGTGTAAAAGATGCCAAATTAAAGGGACACTAATATTAAGAGTTTTTGTTTGCACTGGAAAAGACTTAGGTAGATTGCTATCCAGATGGATAGCCTGAGAAACATGTTTTTTGTAGTACATACAGTTTTGAGCATAGGTCAGGGGTGGGGGGTAGATGAAATATGGCTTATGCCTAAGAGCTGCTTCCTCAGCATGGAGCTCAGTGACAGTGTTTGGGAGTTGCACATTCATGTGAGCAGCTTTGTTCTGGTTTCAATGCAAAGCTGTGTCCTGTTCTAGAAGCAGAATGCTGTATGTGCTCCTGTCCTCCTTTAATCAAGCTCCCACCATAAGCAGATTGAAATATGCAGAAAGTTTGTCTCTTAACAGCTTACTCCCTCACAGCAAAGAAAATAACAGATGTCTAGAATCCACAGCCAGAATTTTAAATATTAAATTTATGATACTATATCCTTAGATCTGTGTTTGGATATTTAGTGTTGCTAAGCATGACTTTAGGTTGCTCATTTAATATGCCTTTATTAAAATCTCAAAGCCTCAAGTCCTGATATCATTCATGAAAGAGAGAAGCACCGAACTCAAGAATCTCAATAGCAAAACCAAGTCTCAGTCTCCAGTGTTTATTATTTGCTATTGAGAAGTTGCAACAATATAAATAATCTGCAGTTATTGTATATTAGTGCTTCTGGGAGAAACAGGGTTTGGTCTTCCAAATCTGACTGCAGTGGTAGTAGCATGACTGTTCAAAGTCATAGGTGCAAAGTGTTGAAAACTAGTTTAACTCCATATGAATTCAGCTGGCATAACAGCAAGCTATATATAAATAAAATCTGTTTCAGAATATATGGTTACCAGAAGCAAATATAGTTCACCAAATTTGTTAAAGAAAAAGAAGAAACTTCTAAAAACTTAATTCATAAGACTTAGGCCATTCTTACACTTTATGAAGGTTCTTGTGAAGAAAATGGAATACAGTGAAAAAACATCTTTCACAAAGGAATTCTATACTTTGTGTATTTTCATCAGGAAACGTCAATATACAGTAGGCCTATAATGCTCCTTCCCAGAAACAGCAAATTCACAGGCAATTAATGATAGGTTAATAGCTTACCTCACCTTAACCATTGTAGAGATAAGGATATGGCATAGAATATTATGTACAATACACTTGGTACATAGAATAGCATAGTTATTTGCACAGTTCAAGGGGGAAAAATTGTTAAATACTCAGAGGCATTTGTAGGTCTGCTACAACTCATATTCAATATATATTTAAAAAAATTCATGGTAGTTAAAGTCAAATATGCAACAGAGAAAATATCTGTACTTGAGAAAATCAAGGACTGTTGATAAATCAGAGAAAATTACATCAATCAGCAGAACTATTGCTTGTGAACTGGTTCTCCAGTATACCAGATATTCTAACCAAATCTTTAGCTCTTCTTTTATTTGTGCAATCAAGATATAACACTGAAAGCATTTAAATTCATATCTGTTGGATTAACACTGATCTACAGGCATATTTGCTGTACATTGTAGCACATTTTGAGGCACATGAAGAACATGGTGTGTGGGAACAATCAACATGAATTTACCAAGGGTAAATCTAACCTGATCAATCTGACTGTCCTCTGTGATGAACTGACTGAACTAAAACAGGTTGCCCAGGGAAGCTGTGGAAGCCCCATCCCTGGAAGTATTCAAGGGCAGGTTGGATGGGGCTCTGAGCAACCTGCAAATCTTTAAGGTTCCTTCCAACACTAGCCATTCTCTAGTTCTGTGAGAGGACAACAGTGGATGGTACTTATCTTGGCTTTTGCAGGACTACCATCCAGAGGGACCTATGCATGCTGGAAGAATGGGCTGCCAGGAGTGTTATGAAATTTGACAAGAACAAATGCAAAGCCCTGCACTAGGAAAGGAAAGCCCAGCAATGATGGGGCCAGGCTGGACACTGCCTGGTTGGAGAGCAACACTGTTGAAAAAGCCCTGGGGCTTTTGGCAGACTGCAAGCTGATCAGGAGGCTGCAATGAGCCCTGGCAGCAAAGCAAGCCAACACCATGCCAGGGTGTATGAACAGGAGAGCAGCCAATAGCTCAAGTGTGTTGTTATCCCCCTCTATTCAGTATTTTGTAGATCATCCTTGAACAGTGGATCATAGGATAATTCTCGCTGAAAAGGCTCTCAGGAGATTTCTAGTAAGGATGAAATATGAGATCAGACCAAGTTGTTTGGGGATTTATTCAGTAGGATCTTGAAACCCTCAAAATACAGAGACAGCGTGTTCCAGTGCTGGACTGTTCTCATTGTGATTAAGTTTTTTCTTATATCCAGTCTAAACCTCTCATTTCTACTTATGCCCATAAGCTCTTTTCTTCCCACCATGCATGACTATGAAGAGCGTGTTTCTGCCTTCTTCATAGACTACTCATGGATATTGGCAAGCTACTGTTAGGTGTCCTCAAAGCCTTCCCTTTGCCAGACTGGACAAGCCTAGATGAGCCAGTGATTATATAGATTTTTGTACAGGTGTAACAATGCTTTAACGACTAATAGATTTGTTTGTACTCTGATTTTATAATATTGTCTCTAATAGAGTAAGGGAAAGAATGACAAGTATAAAAGAAGCAAAAATGCAGTATAGTGGAGTACCTTTCAGTGAATTTAAAACTATTCTTTTATTTACAACTTACTGTCATCTTTACTTTCAATCTACATATGTAGCTTTCCCCCTCTATTGTTTCTATTTCAGTGGTGGACCTCAGACAAACCATCTTAACTCACTGGGAAGATTTTCAGAGATATCAACAGGCAATGGGTTGAAAAAACAATAAAATCTACATGAAAGGTACCGTTGGGTGCAATTGGATGCAGGAATGAGCTCTTAGTCATACTAAATGAGAAATGTTTGTTCAGTCTGAATAGACACTATTAAAGATTACCTAAGAAGCAGATGTCTGATAGCTCACTCATTCTGAAATGCAGTAATATAAAGACTACTAAGCTCTATACAAATTCTTTAGTACTTTACTGGGGCAGGAGGCAAGGGGAAAATGCATTTACTGTCTATTTCTCGACGTAGCATTGTAACAGTAACATGCATCATTTTTTCATTACATTTCACTATATATAAATACAGGATATAAAAGAGAAGCACATGGCTAGCAGACATTTTTAAAAATATATATTTATATGAAAAATCTCAAATATAGCTTTATATTTTTAAAGATTATTTTAATACATTAATCACCATCTGTACGTTTACTGAACTGTCTCAACTGTGTGAAAAGATAAACATTTGTTGAATCTTAACACATATTTCAGAGTTACTATTTAATGGTCAAAACCAATGTAATTTGTTGGACCAAGGCTTTTTGTTTTACTTTAAACTTAGGTCAGCAGCAATAGAAGTGTAATATAGTGGTAGTACTTAAAAAAGCCTGGTGAACAAAATTATTACATTTAGATGCTTTTATTTCACTGTATGCATCTTGTGAAGATGTCATTCCTGTTACTAAAATACAAAGTGAAAGACAGATTGAGGGATTCTTTGTTTAGTTGTCTGTCTTCCCCTGTTTTCAACGTTTCTTCTGAATTTTGCTTTGTTCATCTTGCTTATGTGTAACATCATGGCTGCATATGTGCTTCCTGTAGGTAGATCAATGAAAGGGCAACAGTAGGATTCATGTCTCAAAAATACACAGAAAAAATTGTAGGGATCATCTCCCTATGCTGTTTCTGATGAGAGGAACAAAACAGAACAGAAATGAGGACAGCTACTGTTTCCTTGATTTATAAGTTGACAGAGGTAGCGTAGAACAGAACACATACCTACTACAGTGGCAGTATAGAACTTTTATGGATTATTCTTAAACATGTATTAGTACGGAGTGGTTTATGACAGAACAAAGGTGCAGAGCTTGCAAGGACGAGAGAGAACAGTTGACTAAAGAACGAAGGAATCAATAATGAAAAGAGAAGCAGAGTAAAGATTCATGGGGTGAATTTAATCTAGGAACTTCCATGAAAATACACCTAGTATAAACTATAAAAGAAAATGGTAACATTTTCCTGGTTGATATAGCACAAAGAGCAAAGAGAAAAAGAAATATATAGACAGCTAATGGCATTACCATTTCCTTAGCTTGAAAAAAAACCCTAAAAAAAGTAAGCACCAGAAAAAGAACAAGAATTGGAAGAAATTATTTTAAAGTACAGTTGAAATTAAAAACTACACACATGCCTGTCACTCACTATATTTGAGTATGATTTGTCATAAAACAATCAAGTCAACCAAAAGAATTCAAACTTTGCACTTCTTTCCTAATTAGACTTAACCAACTAATTAGACTTAGTGCATTTGCATTTTCATTGAAACTGTTCAGGAGAGAAGTGTTTGGGAAGAACAATACAGAGAAGGAGGTATACTATGTTAGTAAGTCAGAGGTGTGTATCGAACTGTACTTATTACAGTATATTTGACTGCAGAGAACAATTAACAATACAATCAGCATCCAGACTTAAGGGTTTGGGTATTTGAGAGGTACATATGCTATTATAACTAAAAGTGAATCGAATTAGAAATGGTTAGGAAGACTCATCTATAAAAGGAAATTAAAAGAAAATAAATAGGAGAGAAGAAGAAACAATTAATTTAATTTAATTACTTTAAAATAAATGTTTACCTGTAGGCTGATGGAATGAAGACAAAGAATAACGTCTCCCAAGATGGTTTGTGTCAGTGAAAATTAAGTGTGAACAGCAGAAAAGGTGAGGTCAACAATGAAAAAATTAAAGCAAAGTTAATTTTTTCTTTAAGTTAGTAACAAGGAAGCCACCAACAGACTTCTAAAGGAAACTTTTAGTGGATTTAAGGCAATTAGAGTGAGAGGAGAAATCAAAAGTGGTGAATAGTGGCTAGCTAGCACCTGCTCTGCTCGTAGCCCTTCAATCTCAGATGTTTACATATTTTTGGTGGAATTTATGAATATTTTTATCTCCTTCTGAAATTAGATTTTCCTGGAAGGTCAGGGATCTATTTAAAGCAGTTGAACAACATATAATAATATTATAAAGGATATTTTGCTATATCTAAAATAGAGTAGATCCCTAAAGAAGCGTATGTTTTTCTTTGATGTACCTTGTACTGCTGTCCTTGCCCAGTGATATTTTTATTACAAGTATTTATATTTATACATAATATACCTATCAGTGTTACACTGCAGATACTTCAAAGTACTCATTTTTATATACGTTTTATTAAAAGTTAACAGAGTAAGCCTTTTTATTTTTTGATACTTCCTACTATCATTAAAATGCTTACACTTTTTCATATGTTTTAAACACACAGTTGAAAATAGTTAACAAAAAACTTATTCCACTCACTTCTATGGGAACAAATTCATGTACAGATTCCAGGGAAAAAATTAGCAATTTATCAATACATTATTTGCCCTTGTATTTTATTTTATAGGACATGCTATTTAAAAGCTAATTTCTGATTTACTTGCACTATCACAGCTACCAACATAGTTTATTCTAGATTTACAGTGTATAAATAGGATGAAAAGAAAGGTTTTTGAGAGCAGCAGGGTCCTGTGAGTAAAGCACTCAGTGGCATGCTTAGATCGTTGTGTTGTGTACTCCAGTTCTGTTGTCAGTCCATTACATGACTTTGACATCTAGGATCTATGCACATAAAACCAGCACTGTGATTGAAGAGTACAATTTTTTAAATCGTCCCTTAACATGACAAACCTCAAGTATTCAGTCAGAGAAGTGAATTTGCCCTGGGTAGGTACAGTTCTACTTTGAAAGATGTCCACAACTTCGTTATTTTTTCTAGTTCTTAACAGCTAAATGTCTAGGCCTCCAGTGGGACATTTTCTTTCATATCCCATTTGGGAGACTATGTATTGGAGTCATGTCTCAATCACTCCCACTGTAAACATGCAATCAAGGTCTGTACATACCACAGGGGAATTGACTGGAGTCACTTGGAAACAGAGCCAGAGGGCAAAGAGGTAATGTTCCAAGAACTTAGCAGAATCTCAGAATGGTTGAAGTTGGAAGGCACCTCTGGAGGTCGTCTGGTCCTGGCTTAAACAGCATCACCAAGAGCAGGTTGCCCAGGGTTGCTCAGCAGTTGAAGTACATGTTATGAGTGCTCCAGTTCAGACTTCTCTTCCTGAAGGGACACAAACTTGCAAATCTTTACTCACAGGAAGATAACTAATCACCTTCACTGCCTGCAAACCCCAACCAACACAGAAGAAATTAATTCGACCAAAACCCCAGGAATGGTACTCTAGTGGTACTTCTCCAGAAGGGCAATAACTTGATTCTATTTTCTGTTTCTTTGGAGATACAGGGTGCCTTTCCACCTAGGGGGTCTATAAAGTCATGTTTTGAACTGCATTTTGATACAAAATAATTTCTGTTCTTTAACCCACAAAAAGTGACAGAGACATATCTTCTCAAGACCAGTCTGAATACTAAAACTCTGGCATAGGGGGAGGCGGAGGCTTGACCACCTTGAGAAAAGGTTTGAAACAAGTTATTCTAATTTTTATGTCATCACTTTCTCACTCTCCTGACAAGTTTTAAAAAGAAATGCTGACGCTGTTGAAGATGATGTGAATACCTGCTGGATATGGTCTGAAAGGTCTGTCAAATAAGGCTCTTTAAAGGACTATGGTATAAATCTGCTTTTGTCTCTTGTTCAGCTTTTACATGAATGCCATAATGTCTCCACTATGAAGACTAGCCTCATTTTGAGTATGTGAATAGATGCAACTCCAGGTTTCCAAGGAGTTTTAAAGAGAAGAGACATAGAATTTAGCATTAAGCAGCAAGATGCAAGAACCCCTTACTTGGATTCTACATGTTTGCCTAGTGCATCCAATCAATCATTTACACTATTTTTGGAGGAAGCCTTTTATCTCCTTTTATATATGTTTTACTTCTCTAGATTAAAATTATCTGGAGCAGTGAGTTTCTCTGATGTGAATACTTATACAGTGACCAGTAAATGGGGTATCAAATCTGGTTTGGTTTCTAATATAAATTGAGTCCATGGGACTGTGTATATTCATCCAGCTTATGTAAACTCCAACCTTATAGCTATGTGGTGAAGGAGATGTTTCTTTCTAAAAGCTAAATGAAACAAAAATTAGGTAATAAAACAATAAATACAATACATGCATTTGATATTGCCTGAATGCAAAGCTTAATTAGACATTTTTGGCTAATTATCGAATACTCAGATTTTAGGTATAGAAACTAATGTAATGCTTCCTCCATTTTCTGTAATTACTTTAGCAGTTTTTATTATATTTTAGTTTTAATACCTTGGCAATGCTGAGTCTATTTCAATGTGCAACAAACACTTTCATGAGCTCTTATTTTCAAGACTAGTCTCTGCCTTGAAAGGAATTACTGCTGCCTGTCTGCTAATATAAATAAACATGCACAGCCCATCTCAGAATAAAAAAGCAGTCCCAACGCTGAAAATTTTGCTCATTTCTATTATTTATATTTTCAGGCATATTACCTGGAAACTAACTCCTTGATATTGTACATTTGCATATGTGTGAACAATCTTCCACTTGCATACAGTTATTCTTGTTTTACAGTTTTCAAGTGTTTTAGCTCTTGTGAGTAGGAATTTCAGACCTTATCCGCCACTTTTACTCTTTATTGATTAGTCCCTGATCCTTCTGTAGGAGGCTTTATCTGACATAGACACTGAGGAAAGTAAGCCTGGTGCAGGAGGAGATAGGAATTGGTAGGAATTACTCCATTTAAATTGATGGATTGGCTGGATGGTTGCACTCAGAGAGTAGTGATCAATGGCTCAATGTCCAGATGGAGACCAGTGACAAGTGGTGTGCCTCAGGGCCGGTACTGGGACCAGTGCTGTTTAACATCTTTGTCAGTGACATGGACAGTGGCATTGAGTGCGCCCTCAGCAACTTTGCAGATGACACCAAGTTGTGTGATGTGGTTGACAAGCTGGAGGGAAGGGATGACTTCCAGAGGGACCTTGACAGGCTGGAGAAGTGGGCACATGACAACCTCATGAAGTTCAAGAAGGCTAAGTGCAAGGTCCTGCACCTGGGTTGGGACAATCCCAAGTGCAAATACAGGTAGGAAGGAGAATGGATAGAGAACAGCCTCGAGGAGAAGGACCTGGGGGTGTTGGTCAATGAAAAGCTCAACATGCACCAGCAATGTGCACTTGCAGCCCAGAAAGCCAACCGTGTCCTGGGCTGCATCAAGAGAACCATGGACAGCAGGTCGAAGGAGCTGATTCTGCCCCTCTACTCCACACTTGTGAGACCCCACCTGGAGAACTGTGTCCAGTTCTGGAGCCCTCAACACAGGAAGGACATAGAGCCCTTGGAGTGGGTCCAGAGGAGGGCCATGAAGATGATCCGAGGGCTGGACCACCTCTCCTACAAAGACAGGCTGAGAGAGTTGGGGCTGTTCAGCCTGGAGAAGAAAAGGCTCTGGGGAGACCTTATAGCGGCATTCCAGTACCTGAAGGGGCTACAGGAAAGCTGGTGAAGGAGTTTTTACCAAGGTATATAATGATAGGACAAAGGGTAATGGTTTTAAGCTGGCAGATTTAGGTTAGACATTCGGAAGAAATTCTTTAGTGTGAGGGTGGTGAGACACTGGAACAGGTTGCCCAGGGAGGTTATGGATGCCCTCTCCCTGGAAGCGTTCAAGGCCAGGTTGGACAGGGCTTTGAGCAACCTATCCCTGCCTATACAGGGGGGGTTGGAACTAGATGATCTTTTAAGTCCCTTCCAACCCGAACCATTGTATGATTCTATGATATGATAAATTAATACTCATGAAGAAGGTTGGTGGGGTGGTTTTTTTTCATAATTAGAGGCTAGAGATGAGATCTTACGTATATAAAAATGGAGAGAGGTTTGTAACCTAGTATTATATACATGTATTTTAATATAATTTTTAGGAAAAAAAGATCCAATGAATATATGCAAAGAATAATGAAAAATGACCTTAAATAAAGAGGTCAGAGGAAAAGCTGAGGGATGCAGCCAGATGAAATGACTCATATTAACTTTCCTTATTTTTAAGAAACCAAATGATAAAGAGGAAATAGAAAAATATCTTGAAAACACCAGAGAAATAGGAAGTTTGTTTAATGAGCTGTAAATGAAGGAGAATTATGAAATATATCTAAAAAAGAAAGATGAGAATGCAAAGAAATTCCCCAAGTTAGAATGCAGTATTGGTCTGCAATCCATTTTCTTAATAATCATGTCTCAGCTAGAAAAAATATAACAGTGAGTTTGGTATATACTTTGTTTTACATATCTATAAGACATATAAGGAGGTTATGCGATTTTAGTAATATTTGACTTCAGACACTTGAGCAGTAAAACAACTGAAAATGTGGAGATTCAGAGTCTTCAGAAAAGGAAACTATAGTAATGGGTCAAAAGCACAGATATTGCATCTGCATTCAAATTATGTACCCGAATAAGAGAGTTTAGTATTAATTCTTAAGAAAAATAACTTTGAAAAACACTTTCTTACTAAAAGGCATTCAGAGTAATTGTCAAGGCATTGGAACAGTGCTGCAGTTAGATGCATTCTGATTTTCCCAGCTGAACTGATATAATAGACTAAAAAGTAAAAAAAAAGTTGCATAATTCACAAAAGAACTAAATCATTAGCACTGACTGTAAAATCACTTGCAAGGAAGCATCACTTTGGTTTGCTGATGCCCTCGTCTTGCTTTCTAAGGGCACAATGAACTGTCAATTGAGATTAAGTTCTTTGAAAGGGTCTTTTCATTGAATTAAGCTTCTTAATATAAGTAATTGCTTTTCTAATTCCCCACTGGTCTGTTAAAATATAATCCAGAACCAAGTGGAGAAAAAGTAGAGTCTCAATCGCCTCAACTGATATTTGGACTGGGCCCATAACGTCAGACCCAAAGCTATGGCCTTAGCAGTATAATGTGTAAGCAAGAGTGGCACTGAATATGTTGCACACAAGAAGCAGAACCAAGAATTCTAATGCAGAAAGAAGAGTATTTCATTATTTGATTATAATTAGCTTCCCCTTAAATTCATATATTTTCAAAAGCAAAGGAAAAGTAGGAAAAGGAAAAGCAGCAGCTTTTCCCTGCAATAGATCAGATTGCTAATGCAAGTCTATTCCACTAACTACAGAAAGCAAATTTAATGGTCTTACAGAAATGTTGAGATATTTTTTCACATAATAGCAAGCCCTACCTAAAATTTACAGTTTCTAAAAGAGATAATGCCTTAGTAAAGAGTTCCCTGAATTTATAGTAGATTTTACAGGTCTATCTCCATGTACAAATTTGATTTTGTGTAATGTCAACTGGAAGATACATTTTTTAAAATGTATTTTAGAATTAACAGAGTTGTGTTGCACAGCAAGTACGTGATTTCTGTTGAGAAAATGTGCCATGAGACACAGGATACTGATCAATATGGAAAAACATTGCACAAGCTTGGAATATATTTTTCTGGCCCCAGACACTCCAAGTTGACCAGAGGGGAACTGATACCAAGTTCCTGTGGAAAGATGAGGTGCTACATTAAAAATAATGGGTTGCAAAACAAATGGAAATTTTCAAGGTGCTTCTTTAATAACGTGAGTTACTAATTTTATTAAGAATCACATACTTTGTAATCTAAAACCCAGGTATTACTGTGAAAATCATGAGATCTTTGCAATTCCTGGTCCTGATTTGCAGGATAACTCTGAAATTCCTGTTTCTGTTACTTGACTTCTGCTTTTCCACTCATTTGTCGTGTCTAAATTTGAATTAAGTAGAAATGTTTCTTTCTGCACAGTGCCAAGCAGGCATGCAGTACAATTCACTATTGGCTTATGAAATTATGCTGAAACAACCCAGAGGCATCCTGGAAACTGCACTAAAATAACTGAAAATCAACCTTTTAGAAATGTATACCTGCACATAAGCCAGAGAAGGAGGTCTCTAAGTTCTTCCAGGCTTTCTCTTTACAACAGCAGAAACACTCAAAATGGCGAGTATGAAATGACATAATTAACTTTCCATCTAGACCCATTAACTAAATTTCCATTGGATTACAGTGAAATTTCCTTCCACAGAATCACTGCAAAGAGTGGACTGAACAAACTACTCAAAAATACAGTAACCATTTTTGTCTGTGGAGGGTTTTTTTCATTTTGTTTCATAACCAGCTGCCTTTAATATTTACATTTTGCCCCAATTATTGTAATTAGAAATATTATCTATTTCAGTGTAGCTTATAAGCAGTGAGTGGATTTTTTACATTAGGGCAACTGTCACATAGAACCAAGGACAGTGAAAAAGTGAAGCATAGTTCAATAGAGTAAGGGTGCCCTTCTTCCTTGCATAGTATGTAGAATGATCTCTTTTAGTTTTCCTAGTTGTTATTATGTTTTAGTTGTAAACATCACAGAAGAATACTAAACACAGTACAGAGATTTAACGAGAGGTTTCTAATGCAAGATTTGCAATGGACTGACTGCTATGCTGCTCAGAATTCAAGCAAAACAATCACTCTGGGGAAGTGAACATAAAGTAACATGTATTTGACATTAGACTACTACACCACAGGACATTCCATAATCAGCTTCGCTGCTGCCTCATTATCTCTTGATAACTATGCCAAAATAATTAGTGTCTTGCAAAATGAATCCTCAGCTGTGAAAAAACAAATGAAATCTAGTTTTTATTATTCATGAATTAGCAATAAAAATTTGTTTATAACTATGGGAAATAACATCCACCTTAATTAAAAAGTAATGTCAAACATTGCTTTTAAATGTGCATGTCTTTATCAAAACTGTTATGTCATCTGATTCATACATTGCAAGTGCTACACAGTATGAACAGAAACATGGGAGCATCTGTGAGACAGGTATGAAGTTCTCCTGCCTCACTGTGTGTACAGCCTTATCTTAAAGAAACTCTTCCTGCATTGCTAGTAGTTGTTGCTAGTAGACATCCTTCTGTCACTATATCTTATTTTTGTTTCTAAACAGGGAGATTCTTATTGAAGGATTCTTCCAGTATCTTTACACATATCTTGTATGGGTTTAATTCAATTTCTGTATATTTTCACTAGACCTCCACTGACTATAAATATTTTGCATTTTATGTCAGGAACCCAACCAAAGGAACCCAACTAAACTGCTGTAGTTTGTGAAGTTACATTACTCAGAGGTATTAAGATAATCACACACTGTTAAAGAACTACCCTCAGTTCAAAATTTTATGAATTACATACCCATTTACCCCTAAAAATCCATGCAGATGTGCTTTTTTAAAGCATACTATTAATCCAAAAATTGAAATAAAACACAAAACATTGCTATTGCACACCAAGTTGAAATTAAAGCTCATGAATACCCAATAACATTAAAGTTATTCAGCCAATATAGTTTATAGCTGTATATAATTCTTGCAAGAAGACTCAATTATTGAAAAAAAAGGAACAAAAGCAGAACTAAAGCTATTAATTAATTTGATAAGAAACCTGTCTCTGGATAGATATGTTAATCTTTAAAGAGAATTTAAAAAGTGAACATGCAACCAGTCCACTGGACCAGAATTTTGGTGAAAAATATTATTTCGATATTGATTCATCTCAAATTCTTGTATATTTATAGTAAATTCTGGATCTGGCACTGAAGATGGGAAAAAGGTTTGTTCACAAGCCACAACATCATGGAAAGTGAGTTTAAAAACCCACAAGCCTATAACATAAACCTTAAGGATTCTTTAAGTGAGATAGCTCCTAGTTTAAGGTGACTGGTTTTCCATTACAGCCAGTAAAAATAAAAGCAACGCAGAGTATAAAACCTAGAGACAGCAGGCCCAACACAGATGTCCACTTCAGAGTGAGCTAGACATCTGTCTAGGCTCTGTCAATCTGATCCTTACTGACTACAAGGGGTGTGTATTTGTTTTGCACCTAGGCACCTATATATGGGCATGTAAATTCCAGTGTCTCAATATGCAATCTGAGTTTTGCTTTTGTCTGTTCACCAAGCGCTTCTTTAAAATTTGGTTTAAAACAGAGGAAAGGAAGAGAGTTATTTTTTTCTTATTTGACAGGACTATTTGACTTGCATTTTTAAATGATGTTCAGAATGTACTTAATTAAAATGGAGTATGCAGCCCTGACCTTCATGTAATTAACTTTTTTTTTTTTTTTTCAAATCAGTACCAGTTCCTTTTAAATCAATAGGGTTGTTCTGTGTCTGTGGTATCACTACAGCAAAACTTCTAGTATAAAAACCTGTACCAGAACAATGGTACTTCTGCCAGTTCAGCTTTTATGAACAGTATGTGTTTTTGCAGATGTCATGGCTACACCTGCAATTCTCTGACCTGAGAGATCTCGTTAGGGCTCTGAGACTTGGGTGTTGCAGGGACTTGGTATTCCATATTCAGATTTTTCTTACAGCCTGGTAGCTGGTCTGACTTCAGAACACCTATTGAGGCCAACCAACCTTGAGACAGGCAATAGGGCCCTTGAAGGATTATCTCTTGTCACCTCTGCCCTTGGGTGAACCTCAAGAGCAGCAGGCACAGATGAAGCGTAATGGTCAGATGCGATGAGGGAGAATTTTCTGTGGCACAATCTCAACCATAAGACTCTCACAAGCCCATGAGAAACAACCACTCCAGTGTCTCAGAGATGCTACAAAGAATTCATGAGGTTCTGAGCAACCTGATATGGTTAAAAAGGTCCCCATGCACTGCACGGGGGGCTGGACTAGATGACCTTTAAAGGTCCCTTCCAACCCCACACATTCTATGATACTATGAATTTTCCAGAAGATAAGCACTTTGGGTAGGCAGAAAATTTACCCTTATAGCCTCGTCAGGAGCTTTCCCCTACACAGCAGTATCGAAACAACAGCATGTATCTTCCTGGAACTCCATCAGTCAGAGAATGAATTTTTTATTTGTTTGTCATAAATACTAAAAAGGTTATTAAATTTGTTACTTACTGTATACAAGAAAAAAGGAAAATATATTAAAATAAAAATGTAAACCAGGTTGCTAAAAGAAAACTGTATGATGCAGAGAATTATCAATCCTGTTGTTCTATCAAGTACTTGAGTTACCAGCGTGTTCTAATTTACCATGGCCATTTGAACAAGAGCACTCAGCAGCAAGAAAAATATTACCATGAGCTATTGTTTATTCCAAACGTGCTTATCAACCATGGCTCTGCATATCTTCCATTCATTTGTAACTGTGGAACATCAGGAGGAGAACAGGACAGTTGAATTACCTGACAGATTTGAGCTGGGCAGTGCACAGTTTCAAACATTGTCCTTGATTCTGGATTCAGTTTCCTTTAATCTGCAAAATAAAACATTTGAAATACATTTACGTATGAAGTGTTACACAAACAGTTACAGCAACTGTGCCCTTGTTAAAGAGATCAGTTACTTTTACCTATAATGTAGTTCTGTTGAAATCAAATTTTTTTCATCACTGAATCAGTGTGTTTTCATAAGTAATTTTGCCTTCCTTTTTGTAATATCTGCATTTTTAGGAGGCCGCCTAAGCCTCAAAAAACATCAGCCTTGCAATGTACTAACTGAAATTGGTGGAGTTAGTACTCTAGGCTGGTTATAAAACTGATGGAAATGTGTAAACTACAGGAAACTGAACCATTGTGAAGTTACAGTAAATTAAACCAGTTGCTATATGGTGTAAGAGTGTAGAAGAAAAAACAGTATACAGCTGAAAAGTCAGGGATGGCTGTTTGTCTAATCCAAATGTGCTTTATCCCAGATGTCCCTTGATAGCCCTGCTAAATTCACTTTGCAAATAAGGCACATTTGCAAATAAATTTAGTAGAAATGTTATTTATATACGCTTAGTGTTATGTCTAATCATCACAAAAAAACAATCCAAACCCCTATTGTACACCCACTGAATGGCACACAATTTATGTTATTCTACCAGTAACTCTTCTGCAGTTTAAACAGCTGAAAATGGCTTTGTCTGTGTCTTGAATAACATGTACTTCCTCAGATCAGCAGTTTTCCATTCAAGCTTTAATCAAAACAATATACTAAGCATTCACATGGGGCATTAGATAAGCCTTTTGCTAGAAGCTGACTCAGAATCTCCCCATTCATTCCAATGTTTCTGGAAAGTTCATTTTAACTAAATGCATACATTTTTGCTACTCAGTAAGAAAGTTTATTCTATGAAGGTGAACTTGCTGCAAGAGTGAAAACCTTTGTTTAAAATGCTAACTAGCTGAAAAAAGTGCAGAAAGATCAGAGGGAACTTCTATTTCTGTAATTATATATTTATTTTACTGATGTTATCAAAATATGTTTCCTAATGCTTCACATAGGATTAATTCCTTTTCACTTTATACTTCTTTGTCCATCCACAGATTTTCAAATGTACCCAGCTGAACTAAAGACTAAGAAAACATATTAAAGGGTTGTTGAAGAAGAAACTAAAAATTACTTAGTTTTATAAGAATGATCTGTAACTCTTCATCATTTTCCTTGTCACAAGTAGTTAGCAGATTTATTTATTAAAATGTTTGAGAATATCAATGGAATGGGAAATTACTGAACTTCCATACACAACATGAAAAATACTGACATCAAAAATATATACTGTTGGTATCAGCATTGACATTATATTAGTACCACCTAGAGCAACTTTAGGATTGCATTATTGATCTGTACATAAGAAGTACAGTTTGACAATAAAAAGAGAAAGGGCAAAACCAAAAACCTTACATCTTGACTTAAAATAGTCATATTCTTTGGAACCGAGAAAATTCAGACTTATGAATGTAAAAACTTTATTAGCAAAGTATTTTATGTTTTTCATAGCAAAAAGAGCCAATTGCACAGCCAGCATTCTCCAGGTTACAACTGTGGCCCTAAAGAGACACTTTTGACAATGGCTACTGAAATGATTGATAATAAATACTATTTTCTGCAAGAAAAAGATCAAACCGTATTTTAAAAATAAGAGTGAAAACTGATGTTTTATGTAGCGTGGAGTGGCATTTTTTTTCTCTGTCTTCCTCTCTCAGTACTTCAAATAAAGAGGAATATTTTGCTTAGAGGGCAGAAGTGAATGCAATCGGCCATTTGAGGTTCCAGACACGAATTACAGCAATTATAAAGAATCATTCCTACAATTTTTGTTGTTTGCAATTTTTTTGCTACTTGGTTGAAAACCAGGAATAGTTTTACTATACTGAAATAGTGTAATTTTGTACCGTTACAGCTGTGTTTATCCCCATTTACAGGATCGATCAGCTGAAAGATAACAGCATCTCAAATGTGCATGAAATGTTCTCTTCCAGGGTATGTAAAATAGCAAAGTTACATTAATATATTTTGGAACAAGAAAAGGAAATCAAACAGTGGATGGCAGAAAGCCTGAACCTCATGACAATAATTGTGTGAGGACACTATGTTGGAGAACATTTAAGTTGTGCAAAGCCCTACTGCAGCAAATAGAGTACAAAAGATTGTAGGGCTCAAATGGACTGTGCCTTGCATGGGCAGGTTCAGCCTCTTCACTGAATGAGGCACGTGCTCAGCACTGTCACAGATACTTACAGACAAGCCCACTATGACTTAACACTCTATTAAAATTCCATATGGTTAAGTAGGTGGCAGGATAAATTTCTTGAGCAGAAGCATGCATGATGAGAAAGGGATTTATTTTTAAGTTAAGCTTTGCATAATGGTTTAAAACACTATCTGCTACATTGCTCTTTTACAATATATTTTGTTCTATTTTCCCACAGACATAGAGGAGCTATTCCTTCATTATTTTTTAACTGAAATGGATGTACTTAATAAGTGGATGACAAATCTGAAATAGAAAGTAACAAATTTTCAAGACGTTTGCTGAGCAGACTCTGACACATACAATAAAAAAGTTAGGATTTTATATTTGTTCCTTAATCAAGACAAGCTCCCATGGAAATTCAGTTTGCAAGACTTGTAGGATCTGATCTTTAGAAGATACATGAGCCTCAGGATAATGAAACAGCAGTGTCTATTCAAGGTTTAACACCCTTTCATTTAGTTCTTATCTTCCTACCATATCCCCTGCCAACCTTACCTGTTGGTATCTTTCACCTAGGAATCAACTCCCCTACATTTCAAGTGGAAGAACAGCTCTGGTGAACTTGAGCAGTATGCAGAGTCTGTATGAATGTCTATACATGCTTAACACAATAAGCCCACATCTGAAAAATCCTGCATATACATAATTGACAAAAACTTCATTTCTGGATTAAGTGTAAATAATGTATTCAAAATCCAATTACTAAAATTTCACGTGCATAAAGAAGCAGGGACCATGTTTAGCTCCTCAATTGTTTCAGTCTTGATTCATAGTTGCTATAGAAATCTCTCCTTCGTGTAACCCACTTAAGCTGAGCATAACACATTTAAGGACAGACTTTCTAGATGTTAAAAGCCTTCTGGGATTGTAGTTTGCAGCTTCAAAAGGAAGACAAAATTGGCAGTCTAAAATAAGAAATGAACACTTAGAATATATGCTTCTCTCTAGGTAGGCTTATTGATGTTTCTATCTGATTTCTATTTGGAGGAGAAATGCCACAATACTGGCAACGAAACCAGTTCTCCATACATAAATACTGGCTTCAGAAGCTAAGTTTCATTTTTTTTCTGACCCAGAACTAGTATGGCTATGACAGCTACTATTTAGCAAACAAAAATTCCTCGCATGTCTGATAAAACTAACATACTTATTAATATTGAATTGCATTCGATTTAATATAATATTTAATTTCAAATTACTGTGTCGTGCTGAAATAATGATGAAAGACTGAAAGAAAGAGTTTTGCCCAAGTGGAAAATCAAAGGGTTTTCAGTTTCCCACTGTAGACAGGCAAAGCCACATGCATTAAGGCTGCATGCTAAAAGCTTATAAAAGCAGAGCTCATGGCAATCAGATCAAACAGTTCCAGAGGTATCAGTAGATGATCTCTGTATGGCTAACTTTTAGAGTGTGAACACCACTCAAGGGCTGTGGAAGAAATATGGTGTATCCCCAAGTGAAATGACAGGAGTGTTTTTTTGCACTAGTCAAGTCATCTTCACTTGTGAATAGCTGGGATGCACAACTTATCACAAATTCTGAGATGTGCTGGGAACCCTAATTTCACTTCTATGTAAGCATAGAGTCTGTGTACTTGCATATCGTGCATTAATACCATCAAATACTTTCCTGTAAACAACCTATAAAAATGAGAGCCAGAAACTAGTTTTGATAGACTTTTAAAGCAGGATTCCACTATCACAGTCGTACTCTAATGAAATTTTATGTGAGGCTCTTGCCTTTAAAGATTTGCTTTCCCTGGCTTTCCCAGCTGACATTACTATAACCGAGAAAACTTTAAAAATGTTAACAGGAAATACATAGCCAAATGAAAGTTCAAATAAGCCCTCAAGATCAATAATTATACACCAGAGAAAGACAAAGAAAGAAAAAGATGAAAAACAAGTCCCTCTAGGTTCCTTGAAGAATTTTGCTACCATGGAATAAGGATAAAACTGACGTATTTGCATTTCCCTCATGGTAGCCTTCATTACATTGTTCTGCACAGCACTTTTTTTTTTTTTTTTTTTTTACTAATTTTGAGACTTAAAAATATACTTAAAACTTGAATTCATGGAAATTGATGGAAAAAAATCTTACTGAGCAGCTTCATCCACAGAAGTACAAGTTTTGTAACTTCAAATTACTTATTGAAAAATAATTAGATGGTGTGTATGCATTACTACTCAGAGTGTATATTCTGCTTAACAGAATTTGGTAGGTATCATTTCACATCATTCTTATAGTTAAAATTGAACTTGAGAGCAGTAGAACAGATTTTGGCATTACTGTAAGGCATTTGTATATGGGGAATCTGCCAAACTAATGGGAGTTTTATTTTCATGGGTGATTAATTATTTAGCTGAAAACATCTTGGATAACAAACATGTTTTCCAAAATTTTATCTGAGAATATAAAAGATTTTTTTTTCATGCATCTTTGAAATTACTTGTTTTGACAAGCACTTTTGTGATTGATTATAATTAGTTCTATCAGATTTTAAGAGTCTACTCATTTTAGCAATTCCTGAACTTCTTCAGACTTCACAAAAGTCTTAGGATGATTTTTTTTTATAACAAACATAATAAAAACTGTATTTTTCAGAACTGAAAAATTTAAGACACTTCTAATATTTTTTATAAATAAGATGCATTTATGAATATTTTTCTATTTCTAAAAACTATGATGAAAGTGGAGGAGTTTATCTATAGTAATTTATTTCATAACTATCTTGTGCTTTTTAGATGGTTGTAGCTAGATTCTTCAATTTGAATCTTAAGAAAAGTTGCTCTTGGTTACCTAAGACAACAGGATGCACAAGTTTACTTCCTTCCCTCTTCTGATTGAACTTGATTTAGTAAATCACTGTAAAAAGCATTTCTTGGCCCACCAATAATTAATTACACCATATACTCTTTCAACATTAATTTTTCATTCCATTAGAAATTGCTGTATCATATGTGAATGAAATACTCTTTTTTGAGAATGCTTATTAAAAAAATTTCTCTTGAAATTATCTTGAATTGTTTTGCTCTTAGATCTGAAGTATGGTATCTAATGTTTAAGCATTTGCTGTTCTTGTGTATGTTCGCAACCTGTAAACTCAGCCTGAGATTTCAGGTAATTTATTTTCCCACTCCTTGCTGTATGTTCCAGAGACTGTAAAGTTTTCTAATTCATTGCAAGTTGTTTTAATCAAGATCTGACACTTAGTGGCTGAAGATAAGAGCTCTTAAATTAAACTGTATTTTCAGTTCTCTGAATGATGAAAACAAAATATAATTTGCAAATGTGTTTGTTAATACATACTTAGCACTCAAAATTTTTCAATTTTGTTCCCACTGAACTCCATGCAGCTTTTGCCATCTCCTTGAACATGAATAGATTTACGTAATTTTTTACTATAAATCTCTTCCAGGGCCTTCTTGAGGCTGTGGCAGGAATGCCTCAAATACTCTCCAGTCACATAAAACCAAAGATAAACAAATAATGCATCTGAGTAACCTGAAGTCTTTTATTTGAACCTCAACCACTGGCCTGCTCAGTACTTGTGAGCATAAGACTAATTTTTTGTTTTAATAAAAGAAGATAGAAGACTTGGCAGTTTCTTAAAAATATGAAAAAACAATATGAAACATCCCAAAAGCCCTTAAAATTAGGAAATATGGTAGAGTTGGGTAAATATCACTTGTTCAAAAACTCAGGAAGGAATTTTACAGTGTTGAAACAAATTCATACAACTAAAAGTGAGAACACAGGAATACCCCAAGTATATGGGGACACAATTTGAGACAACAAAAGGGAGAAAGGGTGTCAAGAGAAGTTCACAGAGGTGCTGCTGGGCATTTTCCTAAAAGGCTCAACCATAGGATGACGAAGTTGTGGTGATAATAAGTCATAGCTGTAAAGTGAAAAATCAATTACAAGGAATTGCAAAAATACCTGTAAAAACCAAGTCAACTAGCAAAAACAAAAGTTTTCATGCAGTTAAGCATAAAGATGTGTACATGAGTAAAAATGTATTTGCATAAAGTATACAAATAAAATAAGAAGGTGTCAAAAATCTGATAAGAATTTAAAGGGGAAGGTAGCAGTTATTAATAGACATTTTATTTTTCCCAGTTTTTATTAAAAAAGATGGCTAAACTGGTTAATTACCAACATACAGGCTACTGGAATCAACACAAGAATCCACTGAAATACTCTCAGCATTTCTCTTTCCCTTGAGAGTATGGAGGACAGTAGGATCAAAAGATGTTAACAGTTGTAATTAACTTTGAAAAAATAGATAGGAGGATCCAGAGAATAATAAATTAGTCACTCTAACTTCAATGTTCACAAAAATGCTGGATTGTCTGTCTTTGGTTAAAGACTGCAGACAAACTAGAGCAAACATCATCCACTCTGTCAAGAGAACACATCAATCCCATCTGCTTTATCTCTGTGACTAGTAATAGGCCTTTCTGATAGATGGAAGTACTAGATATGATACATGTTCACTGTTTCAAAGCATTTGCTAGTTATATGTACCGTTCTCATAAATAAACTAAGAATTAAGTAGTCCAGATGACACCATTGTAACTGCATGCACAACAAGTGTGAAGCTGTACTTAGAGCAGTTACCTGCTGTCAAGCTGGAAGGAAATACTGAGTGGGGTTTCATAGGGCCTCTCCTGGATCCAGTATTATTCAATATTTTCATTAATGACCTGGATGATGGAACAGAGAGTACACTTATTAAATTTGCAGACAAGACCAAGCTGAAAGCGTCTGCAAGCACTTTAGTGAATAGGATTTCAATTGAAAGTAACCTTGACAAATTGAAAAATGATCAAAAAAAAAAAAGAAAAAGATGCAATTCAATAAAGAAAAGTACTAAGTATCACACATAAGAACATTCTCCAGTTGGAAAAACACAAGAGAAGGAACAACTGACTACACATCAGATTGACAGAGGGTAATGATCTAATATCTTATTTGTGAACTAATACCTTATTTGTCCAGTTCAGCTTCAACACTTGCCACGGTCAAAGCAGTCTGTTTAGATAAAATGCTGCATGAATTTCAGGTATATCAAAATATTTAATAGAATAAAAAAAAATAAGACATGTTTCTTGGCCTTTGGACTGCTTAAAAAAATGATAGTGTTTGCTTCACAATATGCAGAATTTGAAACCACAGCCTTCTCTGCCACAACAATTTTTTGTCCCAGTTGAGTTAAAAGTTACAGAACTACTTCTTCAGATAGAAGAAGTATGGTACAAACTGAATTGTAGGTTTTAAACAATAGAAAGAAACAGTTGGCCACAAAATGACAGGTTTTGATTAAGCATGAACCACAATGGGGAATTCTGTACTGAAAAAGCTATAAGCAAAAGACATGTTTTAAAAATGAAAGCTACGTTTCAGTTCTGTTAAGAAGGTCAATTGTTTGTTTGTTAATATTCTCCCAAATAGGCATCTGCATCAATAAAATACATTTTTAATATTATGTGTATTGTAATTCATACTACTGACATACATTGTTCATATTTATGGATTCATAGCAACAAGAGTTTTCCTTTACTATTGTTGTTTGCCTAATATAGCTTCAGCAGATATTTCTCAGTGGCGAAAATACCAGATGGGAACAACCAGATACATTGGAGGTTCAGAGAGGGTGCTGAATTTCAAAAAACTCATGTATGAAAAATGGCATACTATTGCAACATATGTAAGCAGAATTACGTAGGAAATATAGAGTAATTATTCTATGCGATATTCACCAGCAGTCTCCACAGCCATCACTGTTGCTACTTTTATAAATGCATGGAATATGTTCACAAAGGATAGAACAGTCAGGTCTCCAGCTGTTGGGATCTAACCAAAAATTATTGTCATTAGCAAAAATAATAAGACTCTTGCAAGAAAACGAATGAATTTTCAGAAAATACCTAAAAGGCTGGGGTTTTTTATGCATCATCTAAAAAGCTGTTGAAATACTTAGAACAAACAAAACTCCTTACATCCGTACCACTCAGATTACTAAAATGCCCTTGGCCCCTCACTGTCAAAACTACTTCTTTTTTGCCATTTCACTTGCTTGGGCAATGAAGTTAGACAAGTATACACACACTTGTTGATCAGCCTTATGCTGTGGGAATATAAGGAAGCATATAGTTCATTCCATCAGTATAGTTAACATACTGCTCTATGAATAGTTTTAACCAAAGAGACAAGAATGGAAGGATCAATAATAAAGCTCAGTGATCCTGAAACAATCATGTTCCTTCAATTCTTAATGGAATATGCCCAAAGTATCTTTGCAGAATCAATTATTCAGATAGGACTGTGTTTATATTTTTTTAAATAAAATTCAATTTCCATTTCAGTTAGGCCTTAATGATTCATGCTCTGCACAATTACTTTCTTGAGTTTACAACTGGATATTGTCTTACCTTTGACCACCACTGTTGATCTAAATGCTATCAAGACTAGTCTCCTGAAACAGCACTTGGACTCCAAATATTTTGAATTATCATTCATATGGCTTGTGTATCAACTCTACAACAGTCTGAGCATTATCACATGTAGTGAGTAATGGAAAACATGTTCAGGTAAGTGGTTATAAGTACTGACACTGGATGAAGATGCTCCTTTAATGCAGCTGATTTTGGAGCCATTATAGTCATCATTCCAAATTAATGACACTGTCTGTGCTTGTATAAGTATGAAATATTTCTCATACTTCTTGCTACCTATGAAGTTATGGACCTAAGTCAGAATGCCAAAGCAGGTGTTGAGCAAATATTACGTTATCAAAAAAACACACCAGCAAAACATGCACAGTACTAGATAAAAAGTAGTAGTTACCTTTTAAGATTGATGTGGTGACTTTATTGGAGCCAGTCTGGGAGCAGTGCAAGAATCAGTATAGAAACTATATATGTTACTATATATACTAATTAGAAAGGAACTCAAGGAAGTGACCTGAGTTCTAAAAAGCTTCTGCTGATCTTCCTTGTAATAGTAAATTGAAACCTTATCCTTTTCTCATGCTTCCCAAAAAAGGAAGAGAAAGTAGTTCAGAAACAAGAGCTTCTTGTCAAATAGAAAATACAGTGAGAGGTAGAAATCTTGCCAAAACACTTAAATTGGAATTTCTTAATTAGAGAAATATACTTTCATTATTTAAATTACTTTAAGCACATCAGTGAAATTATTCTGTATTAAATATATTTGCATTTTTATAAAAATAAACATGTATCACCCGCTAAAGTGAGACACTGTTGCAAATTCTCTTATTTATGCTCATTTAATCAAATGAATTAACAAAAATTAGTTGTACACTCTATGAAGTGTTGCTTTAATCTTTTAAACTTGTTGTCAGGATGAAGTTTGTTGAAGCCTGCTACTGAATGAGGCATAGTGATTTTAAAACTAATTTTATATAGTCTAAGAAACACAGAAGAAGTCTCCAGACTCAGCTCAGCTACTGAGAAACAGTTTTATTTCTGCTATTCTTTTGAGATCCAGACTGAAAAGGCTTAATATAGAAGACAGGGGACAATCAGGTCTTTTTGACACAGTTACTCATACAGGTAGTGGAAAATTTCTCTTCAGCCTTCATACCAGACTTCAGCCATCTGTGGTTTTTAACTGCTATTAATAAATGAGATGCAAATAAGAGTTATGTCAACTTGTTTTGAAAGTTGTTAAATACAGGGAAGTCATCATAAGCCAGCACATATCACGGGAGTAATGCATAATCAGAGTGGCAGAACTTGCTTTCTAAAGCCAAAAATTGATGTCAATTATTTTTATTTTCCATTTCCATTTGGTACTCTTCTGGAGTATTTTATTCCAAGTATAAATAACAATGGACACTTTAAAAAAAATGAAAGCTCCTATTAAGGAACTCAGATGTAAGATGAACAGTACTCTTCACTTAAGTCACTTTCTTAATGACACTGATTATAAAGGTCTTCCTACCTGAAAGATGAACAAAGTGAAATCAAGAGGGGTAAAACCTTGACTTTTTTCTGGGCTCTGTCTTACAAAAATTTTTTTGAATTAGCCTAACTTTGGCCTTGTTCTTCTTCGTAACATTTTGCCCTCAATCCTTTCCAGTCTTTTCAACTTTTTATAGCCCCTTTTCCCTGAGATACAGGATAGTGGAGTACCTGAAACATCGTATATTTCTTATATGGAGGATTAGCATAATTCAATAGCTGACCAATCAGTGGTTTAAACTTCCCTTTATCATCACAGTACCTACAATGCAAGTTATTCTTCTTTATGTAAATGAACTGAAGTAAATGCATCTCTTGACTGTTTGCCCAGATGTGAACATGGTAAAAATTATCATCTATTCATGGAAACAGCTATTTTTAGAATAGACAATTAAGGTTGCAGTGATTCCAAGTCACGATTAAATTCTCATATTTCTTCTTTTTTTTTTTTTTTTCTTTTAAAAAGATACAATTGTTACAACCCACTCACTGTCACTTACCATCATTAATGATTCCAGAAACACTGAATAACTAAAAATTATCCCCAAGTCAAAAGCAGCTGCCAAGGCTCAAAAACACTGTAAATTATTTCACTAGAACTTTTATACCTAAACATGGAGTAAGATGTTTGCCTGTAGACAGTCAAGAATGAGCATGTTGCTGTCTGCCAAACTGTCTGTATCGGACAAAATGGATAGGTATTTGATATGCTATTACACACAGGAACTAATAACACATTTTAGAGCATCAGACATCTATTGGCATCTTTACTGCTTATGGCTTGCAATACAGATAGGCTTCACAATGGAACATGTACTTTCCTATATTGTACTCTAAACATTACAAAGCGAAGGACAAACTATAGAAATGTCACTACACATAAATTATCCTTTAATTTTGAGGTACAAAACACCATCCTTTAATCTGAAAAAACAATCCATTAAAGCTGACCAATTCTCTATCCGTGCTAAGGTAGTATAATAATACATTGCATGTGGAAAGGGTGTGATCATGCCAATAGACTTCATGCTTACCTCCCCCCCTCTCCAATAAACAATATACCATCTAGAAGCTGGCTCTTGGAAATAATGATTTTTTTTTAAAGATTCAAGTACTAACAGAAAAAGGGGAATGGACCTGAAATAAGTCTTAGTACCATTTCCTCCCAGCACAACTGTACTTCTCTAAAGCTATTGAACTCGGTATCATCAAAAGAAAATGTCACAGACTCTCAAAAGCAAAGGACAGACAATTCTACAGATTATTGGATCATGTCCTATTTATAGACATCTAACCTTTTCAGTTCCAAAGAAAAGCAAACAGAAAAGTGGAGTTGTGTCATAGATCCAAGACCCAAATTACAGTAATTTTGTACTGTTATTGTATTTTGTTAATCACAGAGATTCAGCAAAACACTAAGTGAGTCACCATTAATATGAGCAACATTTCATTGTCAGAGTAAGTAAAACTACCATACTTAAATTTTCCTAAAACCTGAAAATCAAAAATCTAAAAAGCTCTTTGCATTTTATGCACTTTTTATTTTTTGCCTGTATATCAACAACATTTTTTTTTCCCAGAAGCTGTTTAAATAACAAGCTATACTTTGGATAATTACTGGGAGGGAAAACAGGTAAATACTGAAACTCCAAATTAAATCAATTCTAATATTAATTTCATGGTCAAATTTAGATCTTGTCTAGAAAAAAAAAATAAACCACAGACAAGGCATGAAGCACAATATAAATAATTATAGGGCCAGGAACACAGTCAATCTCAATTGCACATCAGTGAAACTGGGGTCAGGCTGTGCAGCAGAACAAAGAACCTTGAAGGCAGGAGCTTTTACAACATTATCTATGTAACCTGGGTGCAACGGACAGACAAAGCTCTGCAAAACTATTGAATGCTTAGGCCTAGTATTAACAGGTTTCAGCATCAGTTGAGACAGAAGCAAACTGGTTTTGGTTTTGGATTCTTTCCAAATCTTCACAAAGCTAAATAAAGCAACAGGATCTTTTTTTCGTAACTCTGGTGAAGTATGGAATGAGTACTCTGTACCTCAGAAAAACTCTCTCTTCTGAGTGAAAAACTAAAATGTAATAGTTCATCTCCATTAGATTCTTAATCTACAACATAATCATCTTAGTTCTTTAAATTAGCATTATATCCATCCTAAAATACAAAAGTGGGAAGATCTGAATTGTCCCTCCCACCCTCAAACTGAGCATGGATTGCCACGTCTGCTATTGCAGATATCTCACCTCTATTTTGAACACTGAGAATTGGTTGTGAAATTCAGTCATCCTACATTCCACCATGTTTTTGAAACTGTCACCATCTTCAATGAGCTAACAGCTGCATCCCTTCTATAGAGAATATAGGCGTCCTCATATGACTGCCCAAGGCTAACTCCATATATTGAATCGAATCACTCTGTGAGGACAGAGACAACCATTCCTAAACTTCAGTTGGAAGCAGGGTAGCTGTGTGAAATTATCAGCTCATAGCATACTTTTTTGCCAATAGACTCACTGAACTATAACTGTGATGTGAAAAGGGAAACATGCAGCTGTCCCCAGTTCAGAATTGAATGAGTATACATATTACTTTCTATTTTAGCAAGTTAATCTTCATTTCTTTTAATTCAGTGGTGTCAGCTTCAAATAAAGAAGATATTTATTGGTTTTCTGAAGGCAGATCTTCCCATATGATACCAGGACAGCTCTGTGATTTCCAATACTGGCCTGCTTGGTAGGAATGATAGCATACGTGAGACATAATGTCTTGCACGGTAGGTGTTATGCCGTGGGAAACTTGACAAGATTTCTATGCCTGCTTTTGTTAGAAAAGCAGCAATATTACAAATACAATGTTTTTTTCAAGAAACTCATAATTGTCAAGTATTAAGAAAGGAGCAATTAGGCTATCAGCGCAATCCCAACGTGGTCTGATTTTTAAAACTATATTGGAAATTCCTTGTGTAGATTATTTACATGATTTAACACTCTGCAAAAGGAAAAAAAAAACTGGTTCTGAACTCCACAATATTCTAAGTATCAGGTAATTACAAGAAGCCAAATCACTGACTAGAGGAATTTATACTGGCATAATGAAGTCTTCAAGAATTTATGCAACCAGTTCATTTCACTGAATCAATCTATATTTTAGCTCAAAGACTGGACTATACAGTTTTTCACTAGGTGAAACATGCTTATATGAAGAATTCCACTGACATCACTCAAGCAGCTCATGTGAGAAAATTCTCATCAGTGTAAATAAGTTTTGCACAATGTAGCCCTTGGCAATTTCATAACCCTTCAAGCTGTTATTACAAACTAATTGAAAAGGCTTCGATTTTGGCAAGAGAGAGCCTCACAACAAAAGGGTAGTCACACTTTTAAGCATTGTTTAAACACAGACAGCTTATATTAAAAAGTACAGTACCAATCTGACTACTAGAAATCGTTTTCATCACGTCTGCTTGACCTGAAGCCCATTCGCTTGTAATATTCCTCATAGTTCAAACTGCTTATTTAACCTGCTTGTTCACTCAGTTAGATCTCTTCATATTGTGATAGTGTTTAATGCTTCTGGAATCAACTACACCATCATGTGTAAGGTTATATTGTTGATAAGCACTTTTAAAATCTTTCTGCTAAACTTTTTCATAGTTATTGGCAAGATACAGGCAATGGCAGAGGGTGAGTCATCTGACCTTTCTCAGAATGGTATGAGCTGTCCTCATGGATTGCAGGTTAGTCTCAGTTGACTACTTTGGAGGCTGTAGTAGCATATACTGGAACACCTAACTTTTTAATATGGCTACAGCCTGAGAAATAATTAAAAAAAGCATGGCATGTTCTCAAATGGTCATAAAAGATCCCTCCACAAACATTAATGACAGGATTTCATCTGGAGGTATGATCTTAACTCATAACAATTTATATCCTGCAAATGCTTACAGAATTCAGGAACTAAAGAGTTTAAGCTTATTCTGTAAGTCTGATGTTGGAATTAGGTAGCATTACACAAATAGGGTGAGTAATTATACAGGATAATAGTTTCGGTTTTTCAGAAAAAAAAAATTCAAAACCCGTTTACATAACTTTACTCTGTTTTTAAGTAATAGTTTAAATAATCTTTTTATTGTATTTGTAAGCAGTTCAGGTTTGAGGACAAGACATACTTTATCATAAAACTACCTAAGTAGTATTTAGGTCTGACTGTGCCTTGGAACCTTAAGTAATTAACAAAATAACCTGAGAAACAAGTATATCAGCTTTTTTTTTCCTCTGAATTCAAGCTTACTACCTGTAATCAAGGAATTTCTTTACAGTAGTGGCAAATACTTATACGTCAAGATTAATTTGATGACTCAGATACTATTTTAAAGGCACTTACATTTGTTTCTGCCCTTGTATGAGATGTCATAGGGGATAAATGTGCTAAAAACCCTTTCTGTAACCATTATCATTAATTAAAAACATAACCAAATTAGAATATGAATATGCCTTTTAGTTTAATCTAGAAATATATGTGCAAATGCATATACATACATTTCAACAAGTATAAAACCCATGGTAAGCTCTTTTGCAAGCACTGCTGTAATGCTGGGTAAGACTGTCAAAATAAAGGTCGGAAGTCAGTTAATCCAAAATTTCTACATGAAAGACAACTCACTGGAGTCTTCTCCACAGTTCTCTCTTGAAAAAGAATTTACATATTAGATCTATAGCACGTAGTGACATTACCTGACAAGCCTTTGTTAGCTCAAGAATTTTAACTCAGAAATGGAAATGAGAATTCTTTTTACTTTTCTCTGTTTGACACAGTTCATCCATATTTTACACAATCCCCCCACTCAAACTTCTGTTAAAAGTCTCTAATTTTGACAGAAAGAAACCTGATGAAGATAGCCATGTGGAAAGAATGGGATATCTGTAATCACCCTCAACAACCAAGCTGATTCTACTCTATTTGTCAGAAACATAGGGCAAAATTTGCATTCATTTTTCATCTTGTAGCATTTCTAGCCTTCCCTGGTGCCTAGCAAATAATAAGCATTTCTGTATAACTATATGTCAAAACACTAGAGTACAGAAGTTTTGAAAATAATTAAAGTTAGTGTAGTATTGGCACATAATTTATTTTCCTTCCTGCTTCCCTAATGTTGTGGGGGAGAGTAGTTCACATAACACTAAAAAGCACCGGGGAGAATAGCCTATATAGTACTTAAAAAAAGAATCCATTTTTTGAAAGGTAAAGTAATTAAGTACCACATTAAAGATTCTTTAAGATTGAGAACATTTTGTTTCTTTTGCCTACCAATCATTCGTTTAGTTTATAACCAGTTAACTAACATTCAACATTTTTTTGTCTACAGATGACAGTTGAGAGTATCAAAACAGTTATTAACTGGGAGATACTATGCCTGCTGAAAGTACCAAAAGAATTCCTGTTAGCATTATCCGCAGAGTAATTTAATGAATGTTAATAAAAGAAAAAAGGAGAGGGAGAGGAACACTGCCACACTTCTCCAAATATATGCTCTTCAGAATAACTTTGGCACACAACAGCAGAAGCAGCTTTGGAAGCTTTCAAAACCATCTGTGGAGATGCTTTTGATGCTAGCAGCCACAAACCTAGTGTGGTTTATATCAATGACAAATTTAAATATCTTAAAAAAAAAAAAGAAAAAGAAAAAAGAAAAAGTCTAACTACCTTCTTAAAGAGAGTACATTGGATAGGTAAAGTAGGGAGACATGTTTAGTTTCAGGTGTGAATGCTACTGGAAACTGAACAGCAAACTGCCATGCAGCTTCAGAAATTTTAAGGAAGCATAAAGTTAATTCAGACAAAGAAAACATTAGCATTCAACAGATAGTGTTTTCCTTCATTTCAGGGGTTTTGTCTGACAAGGTTTCAGACAGAAGATAATATCTCTCAGGCCTGTCAACCCTGAAAAGCAACTCCAGTTACAGAAATAAACAGAAATTGAATTTTTTGGTGTATAAGGGCTTCATTTTCTCACTCTAACTGAAGTAATTTTAAACCTGGATAATTTTAAATGGAGGTCACTATATAACTCACTTTTTATGCCATTTAGAACATAAGATTCAACTTTTTTTCTTTTGCAAGGTATACCTCTCAAAGACTAATATTATACATTTCTTGCTATGAGAACATTCCCTAAGACAGAGCATCTGCTGACATTAATACCAAGGTGCCATGATATTCTCGTTGTGGCCTTTGAGCCGTTCTCCATTCCTTTGTCCCTATCTCTGTTGTCTCTCTGTTTCACCACAATTCCTTATGCCTGTACCAGAGTACTCAAGACTTCATTCTCCTGTTCAATAGCATAGTTAGAGAAAAAAAGCAGCAACACTTTTTACTTTGCAATGCCTATTTAATGCTGGGTACATGCAGTTTCCACTGTATACCAGAACCAGTGAAGTCACCTTTGTTATTTGGAGTATGTTAACATACAAACACATATATACATTTTAAAAGTCATAGCAATTTATAGCTTGCTTTGAATGTGCCTGACTGGCAGTAGCTTAAAATCATATTTGCAGAACTTAACGTAGAAAATCCTGTTCATATATTAAACCAGTTTAGCCCTCTGCTGCAGCCTGAGCGCAGGACACGAAGGCTGCATGTTACTGTGGCTAACACACAGTGTTTAGATTTAGATCCCTTTAATTTTTTCTCATCAATATTTGGAGGAAAATGGAACCCAGTGCCATACAACAATGAATATTGAATCACATTTCAGATTGTCTTTAGGAGCTCTTTGTATTTACTGAAACAATTCCCTTGTTAAAGCTGATGGTGGACCAATACTACTGCCATTTATTTATTTTATTTATTAAGTATCCTTAAAACTTGAGGGAATACTGATGAAGAAGGTATTGTATAATTTCTCTGCACTAGCTATAAGACTCTCCCTATGCTGTAGAAACACTGAACTTCAGATTCTTAAACAATAACCTTTCTAGAAAGTATCACTGTTCTAATATAACATCCTTGAACCCCTCTAGTTTTTTAGGATATTTTTCAGTCTACATTTCTAGTATTTGTATCTGAAATAATTTTAATAAATATTCATAGGTAATATTTTGGATCATCTATCATAAATTAGGAAGGTTGTGTCAGTATCAGCAAAATTTACTAACTGAACACCATGCAGAATCCAGGCTGCTTACATCAACCCACATATTTTATCATAATGAAATGAATATCAATGCAAACCATAAGAGGGAAAACAACTTAATGGATTTGACAGCAGTGCCTATGATAAACACTGTTTTCTGAAGTTCACTCAAGTTTTGCTTACTTAAATTTTTTCATGCTTCATGGTTTAAGCTGTCAAGATGTTAACAATTCGTGTTGGCAGACAGCAACACCTGAAGATATTCCAAAACCAACTGTGAAGGAGGATGTTGCATGCTTTTCTTTCTCTGTTAACTGAAGGGGGTTTTAGAGGTTTATTTTTACTATTGTTCATCTCGTGTGGTTATTTGGTCAATACAAGCTACTAAATAAAGGTAAAATAAAGGAAGCATGCTCTTTCTTTTATTAATTTTATTAAAGAAAAACCCCTCCAAACTTTAGCCATCACTAAAATATTATCTTATAAGTGTCAATCAGATTTATTTTATGTTTCCTCAGAGAAAGTTAACATTTTGACAGTATGGTGGTTTTATCACTGTCCTTAGATCCTATGTTAATTGAAGAGTCCATATATTATATTGAGGCTTTGTAATTTTTGTGCACATAATTTAAAATCAAAACTCATCAAATCAAAGGTTTTATGTTTTAATTAATTTTGTAGTCTTTTTAAATCTTTGTAATTAATTAAACTCCAGAGATTCTTCCAAGATTCCTTCACTACACCATAATTTCTACAGACAAGTAAAACTTTCTTTAGGCCTAATAAATAACAACAAACTTTTAAAACAATTGAGCTATTTATTACTTCTAAAAATTGTCACAGAACTGGAATATTTCTTCTGTGGTCATTATCCTCAAGGAAAATAATGTATACATGAAGTTCATATTCCTATTACTAAGATTTTAGCAATTATCAGGACAAAGTTAGAAATAAAAATATACAGTACTACTGGGGGGGAGTTCTGATCTAGTTAAAATTTGCCATTGCTAGAGTGGCATTTAGAATTTGTGCTAAATTGGTGTTAGCCCCTCAAAATTCTTTTTTATATCAGAGTTTATGTAACTTCATCAGCCTCATCTTCAAATAATTAAACAAGTATATTTCTCAATAAGACTTTTACACTTTATGTTCTTCCATCTGGTACTACTTTACTCTTTTTTTCTTACAAATAAAGTTTGAAGTTTTGCAATTGCAAAAAGAAAATGCACAAGTAATCTGTGCACAGTTTTTCACAAATTAATGTCTTGATTTCCTTTAACCTTGATTTTTGAGTCTTCAGCATGAAACGCTATAAAGTATTTATTTAATATCAGAACCTTATTTTTTTTTCTTTTCTGTGTCTCAGAGCATCAGCTAAGTCCTAGTTCTTTCTTTCATGACGAAAAAACGAAAGTGATATTGAAGTGATCATATGTACCATATCTCACTCTGCACCTTAGTGGGTTCTTATAATCTGCAATGGCAAACTTGGTTTTATTTCTGTGTGAGCTGTGGTTCAAATCTTCCACTGTATTTTCACTTTGTTGCTGGGATTTTTGTCTATCATTGCAGAGCTCTTATAATGGTTTTAGAGAAGGTATATTGACCACATCATGGGGTAGCCCAAATCTTTATAAGGTTTCTTTTTCCATTTTCTAACTGAAAGGATATTTACTCATGCATATACAAGCATATTTTCTACTTGGAAACCCCCATCAAATTTGTAATGACTACTTCATAATTTGGAGATACTTCAAAAACCTTTCCCTTTGAAGTCAAGGTTATTTATCTAGTGCTTTAACAGTGTTTTTTTATTTTTCAGAGGTGAAAAAGATTTTCTTTACCTACCAGAGCTCTTTTCTTAATTGGTTTACTTAATCTCACTGCATCCCTTCACCCAATTTTTGATATTTTTCTTTAATCTCTTACAATTTATATTCTTCTGTCACAAAAAAATGTATCACATACCACATTAATACATATTAAACCCACTAATATTCTTTCCACTTTTCTAGCAGAACAGGGAAGCTCAGAGCCCTCTGAAAGGCATCTGCCAGTTCAGGTAAGCTACACCCCAATCAAAAGTCTCATCTCAAAACACGTTTTCCTACAAATTTATTTTTGGATTTAACTGAAATTTCAGGAAAGAATGTTGTCAAAAGACAGTGAGATAGAATGAGCGTTGTAATCTCAAAATCTTTCCCAAATCCTTGCTTTTGTAGCAGTCTGTTTGAAAGAAGTACTGCATGGGCACCCATTAAGTTCAACAAAGCCACTCAAGTGCAGCATGCTTCTTAGACCTACTACAGCTCATTTTTCAGCCAAACAGCACACCAGGCCAACACAGCTACCATCTGCAGTAACTGGATGTTTCCTTAACACGGTACAGTTCTCCAAGAAAACTCAACTCTGTGGTACCAGCCTAAAAGATCAGGAAACCTTCCAGTAGTAACCTCCACAGCAAGCAGGAGGGATGAAGAACCAGATCAGAAGTTACCAGTATTTACCCTTTTCAAACAGACTTCACCACATTTTACTACATTTTATAATTTCTTTACCCACTGATTATATATATGATAGAATTTCACCATTTTTTCATAGGAGTTCCTGAGATTAACTATTTCATTCCAATGAACAGAGAGAGAGTAGACAATACCATAATGCAAGTCTTATGGGAAAGTGTCAAAAATTAACTCTTCTTGGTAATTTCATACATCAACTGTAATGAAATGTAGGAAAAACTGGAAACATTGAGCATGTAATTCCTAGACACTTTAATAAGATTTCAGGTGTTTATTTAGCATGGCACTTAAAATAAGCTAATATTTATGTACTTAAATATGTAATATAATTGAATGTATTACAACATTATTTTCACATGCATATGTAAGTATAATAAACTACAGAAAGTATGTATCTAGTTACGTGTTTAAGGGGCTAATAACAGCTCCCACCACGTCTCTTTAAAACAGGGTGGGAAAGACCATGGCAGTGTACCCCTGTGAGATGGAAAGAAATGGCCAAAGGCAGGGCCTGTTGCAGCCTGATGGATCATTAATTGGGGCATCCATCATAGGTCACGGTTTGGAAACCTCTAGTTATTGATAGTTTGTTTAATACAGAATGTAAGTAAAATGAATTCATGATGAGTCTGCTATAAGCAATGAGGTAATTTAATAATTCACCTGTTATTTACTGTTGAGTAAATCCCAGATTCTGGTTTTAAAACAACCAAGCTGAAATATGACACAAGAGAACTGTATTCTCTGGAGGAAAATGAAAACAAACAACATGGAAGTTATTGCTAATAGAGGCTTCCCATTAAAGAAATAGTAAGTTAAATTATGGCTTATTTCTGCAACAACCTTGTGAGAAGGTTTTCACAGATGAAAAAATTAAACGTAGCTTAAGCTATAAAACATTTTCCTTAACAATTCACAGAAACTGATAAATATAAATTTGCCTGAACATGGGACAAGTTCTACCAGCCTACCTGACTAGCAAGCTCATCTGTAAATAAGAATTGTTTTTTCCTAAGATTAATTTAAAAATTAACTCACATTTACAATAATTGGGGTGTCCAAAGATTTGTATATACTTGGGAAGCAACCCTGACAGTACACACAAACCTAGTATCTCTTACTATTTATATAATATCAAAACATGTTATTTATTAAACCAGTGAAATTACAGTAGTTCAATAATCAGAAAAAAAATCCCCAAACCAACCAACCAAACAAAAAACCCCATCACTGACAACATATAATACATCATAAATGTTTCTGTACAACTAACTTTTTCTAGTATGAATGCTAAACCTTATGTAGCTGCTTCTACTTTAGTTCCTTTGTAGCAGGACTATAGTAAAAACTAATTAACTAATTAAGAGTCAGGACATCTTATATGGCTGCCAATAGGTTTGGGAAAACATTTCCTAAAATCTTATCTGGAATGTTTCACACCTGCTTTTGGCCTTTCACTACATTGTCAATTTTGTTTCTCCCACTTTTCCAGATCATAAAATTGGGGTAATGTCTAGCTGCAAGCTAGATGTGGAAACTAATTAGTGCTTACACAGTGCTCTAAACATGCAAAGCACCAACAAGATTTTAAGTTACCAGAGAGTTACAAAGCACAGTCTACTTCAAAATAAATTTTTCATTGCTATTGTTTAAAAATAATACTAGTCTCGTAAATTTCTCTTTAACCTGGGACATATTGGGGAGATATATGGACTTTTGTAAGTACATATCTCTAATAAGACAACAGTATCAAGAGGACAGTACTGGCAGGACTGAGTTCAAGGAAGGCTCTTTATCAGATTCTGACCTCTGTCATATGTAAGAGTATATGTGACATGTTTTGCACTGATTCATCACTAGCAATATAGTGCTACATCAATCATTAGTTTTTAGATTTGAAGGAGACCCAAACAGATATTTGGGAAAATACTGCTGCCTATATGCACTGAGACGAGAAATGAGAAGATTACTCTAGCAATAAAAGGGCTTATTTGTTTCTTTATTTACAAATGCCTTAATATCCAGTGTCAGTGTTACAGATGTTATCTGTACTTTTTCTCTGGAGAATAGGAGAGTGCATGGCGTGATATATACCCATAAATATATGTATTGCAGAAATAATTATTCAAATCTGATTGAGAAGCTTTTTCACACCCTTCACAATCAGGGCTGGCAAGACAAATCATTAAGAGACCCATATTCTGGATGAGGCTGTGCACAGGCAGCTTAAATGCCTCGATGCAAATGCACACAGCATGGGGAATAAACAGGATGAGCTGGAGATGCACGCGTGCCTGCAGGGCTATCATCTTATTGGCATCACAGAGACCTGGTGGGATGGCTCCTATGACTGGAGTGTCAGAATGGAGGGTTATAGACTCTTTAGGAAGGACAGGCAGGGGAGATGAGGTGAGGGTGTTGCCCTCTATATCAAAGACCAGCTGAAGTGCATGGAGCTCTCCCTGGGAATGGATGAGGAAGCCAACTGACAGCTTATGGGTTAAGACTAAAGGGAAAGCAGGCAGAGGCGATATTACAGTGGGGATCTGCTATAGGACACCTGCCCAGGAGGACAGCATAGATGAGGCACTCTACAGACAGATAGGAGCAGCTTCACATTCGCAAGCCATGGTACTCATGGGGGACTTCAGCCACCCTGATATCTGTTGAAGGGACAACTCTGCAAAGCACTAACAATGCTGGAGGTTCCTAGACTGTGTTGATGATAATTTAATTTTCCAATAAATCAAGGAAACACCAAGGAGAGGTGCCATGCTGGACCTTGTTCTCATCAACAAGGAAGGACTGGAGAGGGATGCTAAGCTCAAGGGCAGCCTTGCTTGTAGCAACCATGAAGTGGCGGAGTTCAAGAGACTTAGGGCAGCAAGGAGGGCTCATAGTAAGCTTACTACCCTTGACTTCAGGAGGGCAGATTTCAGCCTCTTCAGGGATTTGCACTAGAGTGTCATGGGGTAACATCCTGGAGGGAAGAGGGGCCCATGAAAGCTGGTTGATATGTAAGGATCACCTTTTCCAGGCCCAAGAGCAATGCATCCCAACTCAGAAAAAGTCAGGTGAAGACTCCAGGAGGCTGGTGTGGATGAGCAAGCAGCTCCTAGAAAACCTCAAACTTAAGAAGGAAGCATATGGAGGGTGGAAGCTAGGGCAGGTACCCTGGAAGGATTACAGAGAGTTTGTCTGAGCAGCTAGGGATTAGATTAGGAGACCCAAATCCTAGATAGAATTAAATCTCACCAGGGCTGTAAAGAGCAATAAGAAAAGCTTCTATAGGTATAGGAATAGGTTTCCTAGGGCGGTTGTTGATGCCCCCTCCTTGGAGGTGTTCAAGACCAGCTTAGTGAGGGTTTGTGCAGCCTGGTCTAATGGGAGGTGTCCCTGCTCATAGCAGGGAGGTTGGAACCTGATGATCTTTAAGATCCCTTCCAACCTTAAACATTCTATGATTCTATTACCACACCAAAGGGCTTAGGAACAGATACATAGTGAAAGTGTTCAATATTATTTCATACCTTAGGTAATTGTTGCAATGACAATGCTTAGCAGATTCAATAACAAGAGACTTCAAAGCAGAAAAGAAGCAGGTCACCAATGTACCAATGACCATTTGTTCTCAGACTTGCCAGTAATTACTAATGTATCAATGCCTTGAATAAATATTTTTCCTGTATGAGGAAAAAATATTTAACAATAATATGTATCCACATTCTAATTAAGTGCAAAGTTCATTGCAATGTTTTATTTGATCCCCACTGTATGTACTTCCCAGCATGCAGCAGCAGCCTCAATATTCTTACAACACACAAAATGTGAGGCATTTGCATCACAAAGGACTTTGTTGTTAACCAGAACAGAAAATTTCTCCATTATTTGTGAATTTGCATATTTCCATTACACATTGCACATGTTTCATTGAACAATGGTATTCATAATAAAATTTCTCAGTGTTTTGCCTCCTTCTCATCATGGGGGAGATGTCAGATCAAAGAATAAGAACAAACTAAGGCAAGGAAAAAATACTTTCCTTTTTGGTCACTCATTTTTTTCAGAAGAATACCAGAAGCGAACCTGTCATCTATAAAAGAAACATGGTCATGTGCCTTTCTCAACTATTCCTCTGGAAAAGTGCAGATTTTTATGAAGTATCCAAGATGTTAAACAATCTACTCCAGAGCTGAGTGGGAAATCAAAACAGAGGATCGTCTTCCAATGTATTTTTGAAGAGACAATCATTGAAGCAATCTGAAAGGGAACTTATCGTTATGTGAGAATTGACCTGAGCTAATGCCAAGATATGATTAATTTAAATTTGAATTTGCCACTGTCAAAATTAAACTCCAAATAAAGCTGTTATTCTAAATAATCCCTAGGCATCAAAAAGTATAAAAATAGCCACCTAAGGAAAAAGATACATATAAGTGTTTTAAATATTTTGTGGACAATTTAAATTATAATCAGCAAGACATCTGACATGAACATTTAATAATCCTGTTTAATCTTTATTGTTTAATAAACACGGTTTTACAAGTAAAACTATTGCTTCTGTGTGACAGAAGAATAAAAAGACAGTTACTAACTATCCATAGAATGAGAAGGCCCACAGAATCAGTTCTTATTCATATAAATAATGTTGGCTGTATAGAAGCACAATTTTAAATGGACAAAAATGAAAAAATAAATCTCCATTCTTATTACATCTTTATATTTTGACAATTTTTTTAAAATTTTGTGAATTATGTATTGAGGTTCCTCCTCTTAATGTTGTTGTTGTTATTATTATTATGCATGATACATACCTGATCTCTTTGTAACCTGTGTATCAAAACTTGCAATAGTAGCTAGAAAATCTGTATGATGCCCTTGCTTAAAACTTTGCTGTTTATTGGTTTCACATATATACAGAGATTCAGTAATTCTCCTGGAGAGTCAAAGAAAAAACAGAATAAACTGCATTCCCTCATGTGTGTTCACGTACATGATTAAAAGCAGTAAATCATCCATGCTGAGAGGACCACAAGTTACCATTTGAAGTATACTCAGTAGGTAAAAGTTCTTATTAAAAAGGCACCAGTGTTACACAACTATTTTAGAATTGCACTGTCTTACAGATTTACACTTAACATTATTTAGAAAATATGCAATATAAACCTATGTTTGTTTTAAATATTTTTAAAACTCTTGACTTCCATAACAGCTTGTTGTTGAGCAAAAAATTCTGATAAGAGGTTCGCTATTTCTAATTTTTTTGTCATTAGACCTAAGAGGTTTTCCCAATACCTTTCTTTGTTGCAAAATATACTCGTCTCCTAATGTTGGAAGCATTTTATTACCATCCTGTTTAAATAATAACCATTCTTTCACAGAATATTGAAAAACATGGTTAAAGTTTTCATCATCATTCACATTTTTCAACCCTATCATTCTTTTTGCTCCCCTATGGACTCTGATTTGTCTCTCTGGAGAGAGTGTGGTGGTCATAGATGTACTATTCCAACTATATATTACCATATTAAAATCACAGTATATTTTAAAAACTTGACAAACTTGACAAAATTTCACTGAAATTAAAATGGCAGGATTTTGAAAGCTTTCTGGTTTTACCTAGAACTAATGAAAAAAAACCCCAAAACCAAAAAACAAAACAAAAACCAAACTCAAACCTTCAGCTCGCTCCATCTTCCTAGACTGCTGCAACTTGTTCTCTTTCTACAAATGTTGTATGCTCATGTTACTTCATTTCAGTCTGTTAATCGAAAATCTGGTATAAAAATTTAAAGTTCTTCAACACGCATACAGAAGAGAAGTTTATTTCAAGCGTAAAATACTTTAAAAGTAACTAATCTAATGCATAGCAATGGAGAAAACTTTAAGGCACTTAAGTGACTTGGAGGAAAGCAACTAACTCACTTAGGACATCAGTACATTTATTTTAAAAGCAGATAACCCCTTCCCTTTTTGATGAGTGTGGAGGAGGGAAGGTTTTGTTTGCTCGTTTCTTTTTCTAATTGTGTGTGTGTGTTAAAGAAAATTCACATTGGGCTCCACAGCAGGAGTGGAGAGGAAGTTCTCAAGTTCTCAAGCCTGTATTTAGAGGTTGAAGAACTTGCTCTGATATTTTGGTGTCTATGTATTGAGCTCCTGCTGTTACCTTGATAGTTTTCCCCCTCAGATTGTTTTGTTTTTTTTTTTTAACTCCTGAAAACGTTTGTATTTTTAAATTATATCTCAACAAAAAATATTAACTGAAGAATAACTTTTTGGATTATTCAGCTGTTCTTACAACTGTTAAAATTGCTCTTACTCGGTGAATAACTGAAGAACAGAACAAGGTATTAATGTAAAAAGGAAACGTCTAAATTAATAATTTTTCACGATGACTTTTCATTTTCATTTTTCAAACATTCATGTTTGAATACTGTATTTGAAAAACTACTACAATTTTCTTTTGAAGTAATGATCACTTTAAGATAAATATGCTTGGACATGTTTAGAAAGCAACACCAGTTAAACTGAAATCAAGATCAAGAGAGCCAGAGCTAAATAAATCCGTTCACTTATGCTTGCACATTTATGACAGCAAAGCAAACGTGCAAAGGATTTCCCATAGGAGTTTTGGATCTGGTTAAGGTTTATTAGGAATACAAATATCTCTGGGAAGTTTATATTTAGGTGTATTTCCATGCTGATATCATGTTGATACTCTCTGTTTCTAAACAGCTAACCTAAAGAGTGCTATAGTTGGTGAAGAGATTTGCAAAAAAAACTGTATGTAGATTAAGAAACACTGAAACTATGGCTTTTGTTAACATTGTGGTATTGCTAGAGACTACAATTTTCACAAGCTATATTTTGCTGACATGAGTGTAGTACCCCTGGTGTGGGAAAACAAACATCAATGAGACAGTAGAAATCAGGTTGATAGACGAGGAGAAAATAAATTAGGTCTAAGGATGGTAAAATATGGTTTAGGAAAAGAAGAAAGAGAAAAAAGGAAAAGAGCGGTGCAACACACTTAACTGGCTTACTGAAATGGTTTACAACACCTGGCTTAACTGAAACAGAACCAGAAATACTTAAAGGTGGAGAGGTTGTTTTAAATTAAAAGGGCAGAAACAATCACATACAGAAAAACCCCCACCATCCTCTTGGAAGTTGTCACGGACTGATAGCAAAGGCTATCGGATGTCAGGATGTTAACAGAAGTTAAATTACATACATTCCACTTTCAGATGTTTCTTACTTCTTCTAATATAAAATCCTGTCATACTTTTGAGAAATACAGAAAAACATTAGTTTTCTGCATACAAATACTTTTTTTTTCAGATAATGCAATTTTTAACCTCTTGTTTTACTAGCTGAAAAGTAAAAGAATATAGTACTTTAATAATATGTTCTTACCTGTCTTGGAAAGCTAGCTTGTCACTTGTTCAAGAATATCTTGATCCAATGTCTATATGAAATCACCTAAGCTTAAATGAAACCCTGTGCGAGGGAAGAGGCTTTCATTTCCATTACTTTTTATAAAAAATATATAAATATGTATATGACAGATCCTTTTACAAGGTAGCCTAGAGTGACTAGTTCTTGTCACAATGTTGTCATAGTGACAGTGACATCAATATACTTCATGACAATCAGTACAGCAATTTATCTGGAGAAAACATCAGCGTTGATTCCTGAGTATATTTTGTATTGATTTCCTTTTTGAGTCTCATTAGATTATTTTTTTTTTTGCTCTATTCCTTAATTCAAATGTGACTGTACTAATTCTACTGGTGCTAAGCAGCCTTGTAAAAACACCCCCAAAAACAACAAAACCCAAACTGGAATAACACAAAACAAAAAAGTTTTACTCTAAAATTTCTTTATACAAATTAAAATCTCAGTTATTAGCACAACAGAGACACCTGCTATGTCTGATTCTGTAACTCTGCGCTCATAATTCTTTTTTCCAATAAGATACAGTTGTTTATAATGTCAAGTAGTATACACAGATATGCACACAGTAAAAGGAGCAGAAAATTATACCCTCAAAAGAGGCGATATATTCTCAGTCTTAAGTAAATTTTGTTAGGAAATACTGTATGTCCACTGAAACCCCTCAGTTTCATGGTCATCCTTCACATCATGATAGCATCTATCCTTAACCTACAACTTGTCACCCTCCTGAAACTTTTCACATTTTGCCTCAGTAATTGCTACATGTCATACGATCATGTGAAGTTCCTGAAACAGCAAGTGTGTATTCCCTAAGTTTGGTCTGGGAACTCTGTCCCTCAAAGTTGGTGAAGGACGCAGTACATCTCCTACCCATCTAATCTTGGTGCTATATGAAATCTGTCAAGGCAATAAATTGGTGCTAGTTGTGGTGTTCTCTATTGATAACACAAATAATTTTCAGACTACAGGTGGTAAACGTTGGTGTTGATTTCAGATGTTTCCTTCAAATGGTATGACTTTAAAAAAGTGGTTTTTGATGTTCACACTCACACTCTACTGACAATATCTTGAATCCTGAATTGTTGCTATCCATAAATATCCAAATATTCATAACCAAAGACTTCATGATCAATAATTTTTGAAATTCAGAATATAAGCTGGCTCACAAAGTAATGAGATTCATCAATAGCTACTCTCAAATGGTCAATGACAGCCTCTTTCTTAGGAAGTCCCCAAATAAAGATATTCAGAAGGATTTGAGTTGCAGTGCCTATGTTGCCACACTTTCTTTTAAGATTATACTCAGCAGAAAGGCTATTTTTTTATTTCAAAATGCAATTACTGCACTACGTGATAAACAAGACTTAAGCTCTTCACTATCAGCAGCAGTTAATGGAAGGCCTGACTGCCTCAGGCATTTTCTAGCTATCCCTAAATGATTATATTATAGCCTTTGAAAAGTTTGACCAGAACCATATTATGAAGTGTGAGCAATAGATGAAAAAGTCCTTTGTCCAGTGAGTTGCTACTTGGCACAAAGTCAGGTACATTTATATCATAGTATGCATACACCTTAAGTAGAAAAACAGCCTTACTCATTTAACCATGCAAATTGGGAAGAAGTACTCTAGCCTACGGTACATTAACAACTCAAAACAAAGAAAGCATGTTTTATTTCCTTCCAAAGTAAACTTAAAGGAAAAAAATATTACTTAACAGATTTTAAGTGCCTAAGTTGCAAAATATTGTTAATAGTTTTGTAAATATTGGACTATTTTAGTAGTGATTTTTAAAGTTGTTCTTCATAACTGATATCTTTATTAGTGGATTACTCATCCAAAAGGCCAGAGAGACAACATCTACCAGCTGCTCCTCTTAATCATCTGACATTGAATTCTTGTTGATATTCCTATATAAGGTGTTGTTTCTTTACAGAACAATACAAGACAGAATTTCAGTACTGACCTGAAATCATTCCGTGACTACTTTAAAAGTCAAATGAGCTTATTTTAGACACCATGGTGATATTTGAAACATTTTTTCTCTAAAGTAATATGAACAAATGTCAAAACAAAAGGAAGCTTAAAAAGTAAAACTCAAGTCATAAGTTCCCTGAATTTTCACTGATACCTTCATATTTAAATCTTGTCTTCCTCACTGAAACCACCTACTTTCTATACAACAAGCACATCTAAATGGAGTTTTTCAGAAGAAATCATATTAGTGAATACACAAGAAAATTTTATTTCAACAGTACCCAGAAACAGCAGACAGTGAGCCTCAGACACTGAGCTAGACCAATGCAGAAAACTGCCCCACCACTTTATACAGCAATGTTACAATCTACCCTAGCATCCAGGTTAGTTAAAAAAGGTGTTTAAGCAAGAAAATCCATCAGCTTAGAAATATATGTGGCATTTCATTGCACTAACACCACAAATGCCCATTTTCATCACAGGGTATATTTCAGCTCTGTCTTTATTAGTTTGGGTATCCGTATTGTAAATGAAGATCATAGTCAAGTTTTAATATAAAAGCAAGTTAATGTAAGCTGATACTGTGAATCCATAGACCCTGAATATAACTTTTCTTTTTTTTTGCACTGAAATTATGAACCTACTGTGCTAAACTGCAGGCAGTATACTGAAGAGGAGAAGCTATCTGGTTGGAGTTTATAACATCTGTCAGAGACCAGTTTTTTATTTTTAAAACATGAAACTGCTCTTGTCTTCTTGCTCACTGCAAAGCATTTCCATAAAGAAAGAAATTGCTTACTGTACTATGGTTTAATTCAACAGCCAGGGCTTATACAGAATTAATGTATTTTAGAGAAACACCTTACTAACCGATGGCAAAAGAGTTCACATATGGCAGGCTGCATGAATATTGTTGATAAGGCTGCTGAGCAATGTCTCTCAGCAGTTGCTCCAGATACCATATTATAACAAACACTACTTACAGTGTAAACATAGCTTCTTTTGGCTTCACAGTTAATGCAATACTGGTTTTATATGTTAGGTGCATAACCTGTTTTAAACTGTTCCTTGCAGTGAATTTCTGTCCGCAACACTGTATGATAAATATTGCTGACTTACACATAGTTTTTAACTTATTTTAGTTACTTCTCCCCACGAAACACATTGTCTCTTCCTCAATCTCAGTGAAGAGTGAAGATACATAGGTGTTTTCAATTCCCTATGTTACATTCCAGAAATCTCTGACACCAACGACCTAACTTGTAACTGACTTCTCTCCTGAGTATTTAGTTTTGTACATGATAATAGGGAATTCTCTAGTCAGATGATAGACTGGAGTTATAACTACACGGGATGTGAATAGTAGATAGAAAAACTTGTAGGGAAGGCAATGAGTCCATGGGATCCTTACACCAAGATACCCCCAGCTGCTCCTAAAAGCTATAGGCTTAAAGCAGACTGTTCCAGGTCTCTTAAAATGACTATGTGCTCTTATGTATCCACTAAAGTATTTTCATTACTGATGTCAGTGCTTAGTAATGGGATTAGCAGGCTCCTTCCAGTATTTGGGTTTATTTTAGTACCCATATCTGAAGTGAGTAATTTATTCTAAACCAACATATTTTTGGTTGCAATTCCATTTGAATGATAGTCTGGACATTATATGACTAAGCTTCTCAGGTTTTTGTTGCTGGGATGCAACAAAATATAATTGAGAAACTCTTCTATTCCTTGCCATCCTGGTGCATTTGGAGTGTTTTTTGTGCTATACTGTCTTTAGAGTTCAGTATCTCTGCCTTTTTTAGACCAAATGGAATATTTGAGTAACTAATACTCAAGGTTTATGAAAACAGACTGCCTCAGCGTTCAGCATCAGTTCTTCAACCGTGATGGCACTCTCAGCTTGGTTGCCTCCCTTTACAGATCGATGGATACACTGCCAAAAACTCTCCATATAAGGCCACATGAGTGTTCAGGACAGGTACTTCAGCTGTAAAGATTATCCTGACAACAGCTCATGCTGACAAAACATGCTGTATGGAGGGAGCTCGAGAAATTAGGAGACATAACTGATAGGCAGCATAAGACATCACCCTGGAGCACCGTCTTCTAAGCAGAGGACTGAAAGCCAGGAGCCTTTTGCCCAGTCTCACCTGCAAGCATTCAGACTACAGTCTTTTCCTATGGAAAATTTGTATGCAGTGTGCTTGAGAAAGTCTGCAATGTTTCCCTACTGTTCTGTTAAAGTTTGAAGTATTAATACATATCCAAACCACACGAGTGACTGCTTTTCCTGCTGTAAGCACTGATTCTAACCAATTGCTCCATCCTTTCAATTATACTCTGGAGTGTCACACAGGAAAGCTTCACCTCCAGCTCCAGCTTTAATTGTCCTCACTGCAATGCACACACATACCCATTCTAGTGCTTTATATTGCTTACCCTCTGCTGCCAAAAAACCCAAACCTCAGTCACCTGAGCAGCAAGGTAAGGTGGAGAAAATACGGTTTCTCATTCAGAAAGTATAGCAGACTTGTTACAGAAGAAAACTGAAAGGTTATTCCTGTGGAAGTAGTGGTATCACTTTACAACAGCTGGGGACAATACTAGCTTGAAGAAAGAAGAGTCAGATACCAAGGGCAATACCAATAAATTAATTTTTGTCAAATACTTCTCAATTCAGTTTATAACTGCTGTCCTCTTGTCTTTATGGATGAGGTTATATATGTAGTCTGACTCTTCATTCTGAAGTGCTAAGATTTAAAAAAAAAAAAAAAGAACAAAAGGTGGATATAGACAAAGTGAATATATCTGATTTCAGCTTAAAAAAGGAGGGAGGTGAAGTCCATAAAATGGACCTCTCTCTACTGGGAAAGCCTTCTCACTCTAGAGTAATGGGATTCTCTTTAATGATACTTTCTCATCTCAATACCTGTAGTTATGAAGCTTGATTTGGTTTACACTATGGAAATGCAGCCTTCTCATTTTTGTATAAAAGCCTGGCTTTCACGGCTACTATGACCTTCCTTAGTTCTACAAACAAACTTTTCAAATTAAAAAAGATTAATCCAAAAGTTTAGCAATACTATTCCTTTTACTTAAATTTATCACATTGCAATTATCTCCAAAATTACCTTTCTTCTCCATCCTAGACCATTTATTGAAATATAATATATTTAATGAGGTATTTGCACAAGAGGAAATAAAAGTATTTTCAATGTTTTTTGTCATCTGTAACCCAAAAACAACTTTATTTTAAAATTAAATTTGTTTCTGCAGAAAAATGCAAATATTTGGAAATTTATCTAATTACTATAAAATTAATTAACAAAGCCAATAAAAAAATCAAAGAGCCAACCAAACAAAAAAATAATTAAGGATTTGTTGAAAGCTTCAGCCTACTCAGATAATTGGACAGCATGATGGCAAATGGCATTTGGGCAGTATATTCAAATTCAAGTGCACTGAAGTAAGGCTAAATATCTTAAAAAACTATACAACTGTAAGTGAGGGAGCTATTTAGACTCAAAACTCAACTGAAAATCCTACTTCAAGCATGAAATCAAGCTAGATATTAAGATGTAAAATGAGAAAAAAGAAATAAAACTGAGATTAACATTGTTAGTCAATGCTATAATACTCTGTCGTCCTGGATAATGTGTCTGTATGACTTAACTGTCAACAAATATCATACTAAAATAATTATTCCATCTAGACTACGATTAATGAATAAAAACAGGAAAAAAAAACATCCTTTCACATCAAGAGAGGACTAAATATATCACAGATTGATTTAGGTTAGAAGAAACTTTAAAGACCATCTAGTTCCAACACCCTTGCATCGGCAGGGACACCTCCCACTAGATTAAATTGCTCAGAGCCCCATCCAACCTGGCTTTAAACAATTCCAGGAATGGGGCTTCCATAACTTCCCTGGGCAACCCGTTCCCACGTCTCATCACCCTAACACTAAATAATTTCTTCCCAATGTCTAATCTAAATCTCCCCTCTTCCAATTTAAAACCATTACCCCTTGTCCTACCACTACATGCCCTTGTAAAAAGTCCTTCTGCAGCTTCCCTGCAGCTCCCCTTGAGGTACTGGAAGGCGCTATAAGGTCTGTCTGAAGCCTTCTCTTCTGCAGGCTGAACAACCCCAACTCTCTTCGCCTGTCTTCATAGGGGAGGTACTCCAGCCCTCTGGTCATCATATATTTAGACTGTTTACTTTTATGCAGGACAGAAGAAAGATAAAATAATATTGCACAAAGAAGACTGAAAGCTTTCTTTTACCATTGCGTAAACCAGGAATAGATTTTTAAAGAAATAAAAAGGAGAAATGTTCATTTCACCTACACACACATGTAAATTTGGGAGTGGAATACATTGCTACAATATATAACATATGACTTCAAGGAAGATCTTATGAGAGGGGAAAAAAAAAAGACTGATAGAACAAGAACAAACATATTTCATTATCTAAAATAAAAATTCAGAAGGAAACTGAAGTGTCTTGTTTCAGCCATTAATTACTTCAAGCAGTTTTCTATTTTGGAGCATCTTGGAGTGTATTGGAGTATTGTCAATAACGATATGCATTTCTCTGTTGTCTGATCTAGTATGACAAGTTGTTAGTGACTAAGCATAGTTCCAAACTGCTTCAGGTTGCACTGTTCAACTCAATGAGAGCACAATCCAGACCTTTACCTAAGGACTCTCTCAGTACACAATTTATGAACTCAGATTATCAGTTTGCTTTTGAGAGGATACGCGTGTTTGAAGACTGCCTCATTTTGTGCTCCTCCTCACAACTGTGCTGATAAAAACACCACAGTAGAGATATCAGAGAACAAAGACCTATATTTAGCTATTTTTCTCTGCCGTACAATGGATATGCAAAGAGAAGAAACTCGTGTACTCCATTCTGTTTGATGGAGGATATTTAATGATGGAGGTAGATGAAACAGTGTAGACTTAGTACAGAGAGATTGACATGTTCTCATACTGGAACAACCTAGGTTAACTCAGGGGTCATTTTAGACAGGATTAAAGCAAGATTACCTAAATGAGGAGGTAAACAAGTTCTATACTCTTTCTATAGTTCTATATTGAACGTTACTGGAAAAACCCACAAACTTAAATACTGAGGGATTTACTGCTACTTTCCTAAACTTTACAAGCAAGCATACTTACAGATACACAGCCATCCAGTGAGTGTTGAAGGATGTTTGTTGGTGGAAATGGAGCATACAACCACAACAGTCTAACTCTGTTGTGCTGGGAGGTAAATACTCTTAAATCTTGGAAAGTTTAATAAAAGATAGTAACTGTTAGGAGTAACTTTGTATACTTTGTTAAGCATGGAAGTATAATAGAGAAGGAAGAGTATTTTGAGGCGGAAAAATGCAATTGAATTCTGCCCTGAAGATTGTTCTCAGTATAAAAGTAACATTTCTGGTGAGATCATGCTTTTTCAAGCAGAGGTTCTGACATTAGTACACATAAGTACTAAGGAGTAAAAATACTGTTTCCACTACCTGCACGCAAGTCAAATGCAAAGTGTGGGAGCAGCTGGAATAGCAACACAAACTTTTCAGTCATGCAGCTGCCATTATAAGGTGAGTGAACTTACAGATGGTTTTCAACCATGTCGAATAACTAGAAGGCAAAAACAATGTTAAATAGGGCTGAATCTAGCAGTAGTAAAAAAATTTGTAGTAGAACTGAAAGTTCAGAAATGCAATCTCTGACTGGTTTCATGTGCTCCCCTGCCTTTGTCAAATCCAAAATAAAATGACTTATTTACAGAATGACAGGCTCATAGCCTATGCATATAGCAGATCATTGCAGCTCAATTAATGGGCTGTTTACTAGGTTGTGCTTAATCATTGAGATTCCTGAGAGCTTTCCTCCCATTGCTGTATTTAATCGGTTGTAATCTCTGTTGTGAAGATTTATCTATGCATTTAGGAAAAGGCCATCTAGTCGGGATGAATTTCATGAATAATATGTCAAAACTGGTTGGGAAACTAATCTTGGTAGATATCAGGTTCATTTTTAACCTGGATAGCTTTGTTGAATCAAGTTTCCTGCAGAGATGTCCCAGCTTTCATTCTGCTTAGTAATATTACAGACAATATTAAATAGAGACAAGAATTTAAGCATCAACAATGGCTTGGTTACTGGAATAGAAAAATCTATTTTCTGGAATCTGCAGACAATACCATGCTTAGAGAGGCTTAAGACTTGCTGAAGAATTATGTTAAGGCTTAAAAAAAAAAAAAAGTAATGAAAAAATTTGAAAAAGCTGTAAAGAAAAAAATGTAATCCACTTAAGTCCACTCCAAATGCATATATTTCTTCCCAGACACAGTATATGGAACAACTGATAAGGTAATTCTGCATATTTTCAACAGCTGTGGCACTGACTAGGTAAAAGAGAGGGTTTGAACTAACTGGAAAATAATTTATAAAACATCAATATGAAATGCTCTGGAAGGAGACCTACACCTTAAGGTAAGCATGATGACCTTTGTATACTTACTTCTAATTCTGATCTATCTAAAGTTTCCCCTCTTTCAAATGCTCAGCATTAAACACAATGGAAATGGATTTACTTCTTTTTGTTCCTTTTTAAGCTTACCTCTACCCAGGCAATGGGAGAAGCACTTTAAACTATCCCAAGTTGCTATGAAAACTGTTTCACCACGATCTTCGGCTCTTCTAAAAAGCAGATGTTTAACTAGAATGTTCTCGTGAAGGCTTATTTAGCTCAACTAAGCAGCCATCCATTCAGAAAAAAACTCATCAGGGGCACAGCTAACTTCATTCAGCAAAAGCTATTGTGACCTTTAATTGCATATTAACACCTCTGATTTGAGTTGATGACCATTTCCTGGATACGCTTCTGAGACACAGTGCTGGCAATGAGTAATTCCTGACCTTTACCCGTTGAATTAACACCTCTAATTGTAAATGAGAGAGCAGTTAAACCAAAATTCTTCCTAATGAATTAGCATATGGCACTATTATTTGGCTGGTCTGCTATAGAATATCAATTCCCTTAGAGATTGGGAAGGAAATTTTTTTTTCATGAGGGTTTCCTAATTTATATACCATAGAATTTACTAAGACTGTATGTGCTTTACACAACCATAATCGGAAAGCTCATGTCTATGTTGTATCTCAGTAGCTGAAAGAATGATAATACATCAGTGCTGCTTAAATTTGTTGCTGTTTACCACGTTTCTTTGTGTGCTTTGTGATGCAAAGACAGAGCCTGTAACTGAGCCACAGCAAGCCATGGTCTTGTCAAATCTCATAAAGTAAGCTAGTTTAGGCTCGGAAATTCACATATGGCAGAGCTGGGAGACATTAGTATTGCACGGACATAATTTTCTACTTTCTTGCAAGACTTCTGGACTATTCTTTCATGCAGATCTATTTAAGCTACTTAGGAAGTATTTAAGCTTTCTGAGCTTAAGTACTCAGAGTACTTAAGAAAATATGTAAATTATGATCCTTCTGAGATAAGACTACTGCTGACTTATTCAAAGCAAAAATGGCACATCTTGTGAGCATTGTCTGTGAAAGACTTGTCTTTCTGATATCACGATATTGCAATCTGTAGAACTGCCTAGGACTGCACACTTAGTGGAACTAGAAATATCAGAATCTTTAGTCTCAAGATCAGATGGAAAAGGTATTGCAACGTTTTTCATTTCCCTTTTAAACAGAAATGTTTATCATCTTCCCTAGAAATGCAAATACTCTTTTGGTTATCTTCTCTCTTTCTTTCTGCCATGAGTCACTAAGGGATGCCCAGTACAATACAGGCTGAATGCTGTTGGTCTTGTATTCCAGAAACTCTTTCTAGGCTTGTTCAGCTACTGTTAGCTTGTTTCTCCTGCTCCTGGTAAAAACCTCTAGACAAATCCGTTTTCCCATGAAGGAATTGTAAATGCTGCTACGTTCAGTTAAAAGGAGTCGATTTCTTACAAGCTTAAGTCAGAGCCACAAAGATGATTAAGGGAGTGGAACATCTCCCTTATGAGGAAAGGCTGAGGGAGCTGGGTCTCTTTAGCTTGGAAAAAAGGAGGCTGAGGGGTGACCTCATCAATGTTTACAAATATGTAAGGGGTGAGTGTCAGGGAGATGGAGTTGAGCTTTAGTAGTAGTTGTGTTCTGTTGCTTTGAGAAAAACTGAATTGGAAAAAAATAATTTGTTCTAATATACACATTAATTAGAATTATCAATACCTGTTGTTACAGAGAAGATAAAATAAGAGTGAGGTGAACTTCCAAGAGGAAGTACCTGCCCCTACTTTCCCTTGTAGCTTTTAGGCTTGCTCCAGCATATTCTCAGCTCAGGGGTATTCTGACTTATTGAACTAGTGTGCTTAGCATACTAGAATGAACACAGCAATGGCTACTAGCTAATCCAGCTGACATAATGGGAGGTTTACTACTTTAAGCACACTACACAATATTGCTGCCCTTTTGTCATTCCTTCCTAGTGTGCAAATATTTGGTGAGGTCTTCAAACTTGTATTTATTTATTTTAGAATCACTGTTTTAGATAACTAGTTTACTATTTGTACTCTTAGTGCTGATCAGCTAATGAGATGAGGCACTTTGTCCAGCTGAATTCCTACTAAATGTCCTTATACTGAAATTCCCAAGTAAGACAAAAAAAAAATAGCAATGCCAGCTCAGTTTTTCCATTATGGGAAGTGAATCACCTAGAGTCTGAAAACAGATGTGAGTCCTTGGTTATTTTTTGTGGTATATTCTGTATATTCTGTTGAACAAATACTACATTCAAAGCAGTGTAATTGTGTTAACAATAGAAGACATCTCTTAGAAGTGTAGAAGGTAGAAACAGAGGAGATGAATGGAAAACAAAAGCTTACAAGACTTAATATGTCATAATGTTTTATACATCACTCAGAAATCACAGCAAGAAACTGTGTATAAAAACCTAAACACACTGAAGGTTTCTCAGCTAAGAATTGAAATGCTAAAGTCTTGCTACATACCCAAATATCTAAAAACCCCTATTTTGGAGAATATGAATAGTTTCAAAGAAATTCACATGAAGACAATAGTTACATACATAAGCAAGGCTTTAAAGTCAGAGACCATGAACTTAAATGGCTTTATTTTTGAGTACACAAAAATCTGGAGCTGTTAATGACTACTGATTTTTGTTTGCTTCAATTGTGGTGCATACATATATGTGTTCTAAATTGTACAATCAATTGAACAATCAACTCAGTGGTATCTTAGTTTAGATAAAGACCCTTGGAGTCAAATTAGTTATTATGTCTGTAGGCTTTAAGCACCTATGTTACTTTGTAGGTTTATTAATGACCTACCCACAGTTTCACAGAGAACAAAACACAAAGCCTTTGCTTCTTACAGCCCAGAGTTGGTCCTACCACCAGATCACCTTGCTTTTTCATTCGTAAATGAAGCACAGATGTATTAAAACTCATATTATAGAAATTATTGCTTTCACTTCAAAATATTTTATTCATCTACATAAATAATAAAAAAGAGGTAACTGCATTATTCAAGCCAGTTATTCTGAAAACCATCATACAGCAAATGTTATTTTCACCCTTTTTATTCACAAGATCTGGTATCTGAGAGCTTATTAAAATGACACAGGAAACAAAACAGGCCTGGTTTATGCTCCTTTCCTATCCTCTTTTCCTCAACATCAGCAAAATTTACAAATGTTTTCTGTCAGCTTTTTCCCTTCATGACTGTTCTCTACTGACATCATGCACTTTGTTTTCATCAGTCTCTCTGCCCTTCTCTGACTGTAGTAACTAGGTTTCTCCAGCTCCAACATCCTCTTAAAGACGTGTCCAAAATACTTATTATGTTTGTTTGCCTGCTCTCCTGAAGCACTGACAGTGTGCTGGTTTGAAGCCCAGATCACCCACTGAATATTTGCCAGGCACTTTCTCGGCTTCCTATCATCGATGCCATTTCTGGTCGTAAGAAGTTGAAGGCCATTCCTGTTTTATTTGAAAAGGATGTGAAGCCAATGCTTGACTGCAGTTTCTCAGACTCCAAAGCTTTAAGAGAAAATAGAGCAAAGAATTCCTGACATCTTTCTGCCTCCAGTAAGCTTAGTCAAGGAGCTGCTTCTATGTATAGACTCAGCAAGGCTTCGCATTGTTAATCTGGTTGAAGTGTTAAAAGCTGGTGAGCAGCTACAGACACAAAGCTGGGGGGGTTGAAGCCTTCCATTGTGCACTATCAGTGTAATGCCACTTGCATGCTGAGTGCTTCTAATTTCCTCCCACCTCCCATTGCTGTCCATAGCAGTGAAATATCTTTATTTTCAGATAGTTAGTTCCAAAAAGCACTGATAAAATAGAGTGGCATGTTAGAGAACTGGAAAAACACCTTAGCGAGAATCTGTGCCGGACCTGAGGGATATGGCATTAACCTTAAAGCAGAATCAATTTATATCCTAGAAGCGTTCAGACAATTTTTTAATAGAGGAAGAAAACTTACAACCGTCTGCAAGCAAAATAATGTAGCTGAGGATCTTCTATTAAAACTGTTTCCTCTCTTAACTACATTCCTTTGCCTACAGCTCAGTCCACAGCTTGCTGTTAGCCTGTTGCCTGACCTGTATTACTCATGGATTTTAGCATCGTGACATGCTAACAGAAACACTTTTTATCCCAGTTTTCTAAGAAAGTGAGGTTTGCAATGTGATGCATACATATACATTGATTTCCTTTACTCCCAAATGAATACTTGGCTTGATTTCCACCAATTTTTCAAATAATTGCAAACCCTAATAGTATTATCTTCTTAAAAGGTTAATGAAATACAAACCTTTGGTCAGTAGAAAAACTCACTAATGCCTCCCACTGAGCTCAATTCTCATTAGAAAACAGAAAGACAGAAATGAAAACTCCATCCATGGGGTGGGGGAGAAATGGAGATGGACACCATTTACTGATACTTTTCACTATACTAAGTGTGAGAGAATTCAACCAGGAGACAGGTTTTTATGAAACCATGCTTAATTTGTTTTGCTGCCAGCAGAACACCTGTTGATGTCTCTGTACTGTGCACTGAAAAATGCTTCCGTCATGGTGAAGGGCACTTTAGCATGTCTCAGGCTTTCTGACAAATATTGTTCTCACAATGCAAATACTTCATCCTTTCTTATTCAGCTCTTTGAAATCAAACTTCAGAGTCAGAACCGCTTCAGAGGAGAGGGAAAGCTAAATTCGAGAACTTTGGTGAATGGAAATGTGTAGATTAAAAAAAAGAGTTAAGCAAAGAAATCCAGTAGCTTACAAACTGCAATTCAGAATTATTATTGTCTTCAGTTTAGAATGCTTAAGTGGAAGAAAAATGTTTGGTACTCTTTTGAGGCTGTTAGAAAGAAAATATATTAAGTAAACCTTTTTATTTTACTACTGAAATGGAGTGCTCCATTTATTCATAAAAGCATCAGTGTTGCTATTTCTTGCAGAGATGTTCTTCCTTGTATACTTTTTGGATCTGACCCTGTAACCTAAGCCAAAATATGTAAGACAAATAATCTCCCAGAGAAGTTCAGAAATTCAGTTAAGACACAGTATACAATTAAAAAAGTAGCATTCTGCTTTTGTAACAGTTTTAAATCACCTCTGTAGTCCAAAAAATATGCCTGGACTGGTAAACAATGTGTTGTCTCTGTCTAATGCATTCCAACACTTTCAATTTACCTTTACTACAGTTTGGTCAGATTCTAATTTCCTAAAAATGTTTTTTCAGAAGTAATTTAAAAGTGGACTAGGAAATCCTTCAATGCTGTTTCATTTAGGCTAATTCCTAATTCTCTAACACCTGGTTTTGTTTGGTGCTTTTTTTCCAAATGTCTTCAACTGACGTAGTCTTCATGTCTATCAATATGCTCCACTTCCAAGTAGACTATGGATTAAATTTTAATCTCATTAAATTTGCCATAGAAGTTTTCACGCTGAAATTCTATTTCTGTGTATGTCTTGTTTTCCTCCTGTTTTCATGATCAGCCTCTTATTTATCTGACTAGGTGTGACTCATGGTATTATAAATATTTTTTAGTACTTTAGAGTTTATGAAGCAGTTGCTTGTGCAGATGTCTGAACATATTGCTGTGCAAATCCAATATGAGTTTCAGACTCTTAACAATATGGTACTGGGTTCTTCAGCAAATCTTTTTAAATGAATATTTTTCTGTTTAGGGTATTATGCAACTGATATAAATTACTTATACACAGTGCTGAAATGCAAAAGAAATCTGTAGCTATATTATGAGTCTAGCAGCATGTAATTAGTGCTACTTACACTGAATATATCTATTCATACTGGTCCAGGTAATGGAAGAGGAGGAAAAGCAATGTAAAGAAGGAAGAAAAAGGGGCAGAAAGTTAAATGAGCTACATAAATGAAGGAGAAGTAAAAAGCAGAAAAAGGGATGGAAAAGGGAAAAAGAGTAGCAAGGGAAATAGAATTTTGTATAACATTTTATACATGGCTGTACATGCATACACACATTTATAAGCAAACTTAAAGTACCTGGATGAAATAAGATTTTAGAAATTCACAGTTTCATCTGAGTACATTTTAGTCCAACAGTTTTCAATGGGTGCACAGGCTGACCCTCTCAAGACATTTATTTGAAGTGCATTTTTGTTGGCTGAGGTATAATTGACTAGAAATGTTAAGCTAATGCTTGGTATGTTAAGCTCAGGTTCAGTTTTTCATGTGCATGTGGACTCCCTTTCCTTTATTTTACCCAAAATGGATAAATGTCTATAGCATCTGTTATTTGTAAACTATGTTTATCACAACCACAGGCAGAGTTCCTCCAACGTGCACCTCTAGAAAGAGCACACTAAAGGTATTAATAGTTAAATCTATTATGTCCAGGTGGGATTTGAAGAAATAGGTAGAATGGATTGTGTTTTCTCACTTGGCAGACTAAAAAAAATAGCATGCCAGACTGGAGCTAGAGATAGTGGGAGACTGAAGTGACCCTGGGAAAGTCAAAGCTACACTGCACAAAACTTCAAGTGCACGGTTACCAGAAAAAACAGGTGCAGGACTTGTCAGGGATTTTGACAGGATACTTTAGGAAAAGCTTACAGCAGGGTATGCTCTGATGTTCCTTCCAGCGACTCCTTTATAGAGAAACAGGGAGAACAGAGGAAAAACATAGAAAATAGCAAGATAAAATTCTAATAAAAATACAGGAAATCTGTGAGATAAAACAATAATGATTAACAAAAAGTCACTGCATATATATTATAGATAACTAAAAGGCAAACTCTGAGGAAAAAGAGAAATTAACAGGAGGAACAAAAATACTAGGATCACAGAAAAAAAAAAAGATAATTGATTGTAAGAACAAAACATTTACTGATCATGGGACTACCTGATGTCATGTCCAACCTAGGACAGGTCTTCAGTTGTTCCTCCAAATTCCATACACAGCTTTCTCTGTTTATCTTTAGAGAATCAAACTCCTATCTACTTCTTTGCATCAAGGGGATTTTCTGTATATAAAACATTGTATGTCTCTTTTGTTAAAGGAATATAAGCCAGATGAAACAAACCCTACAAGAATACAGAACCATGCAAAACCTTAAATCCTAACCAAGGAGGATAAGTTGCTCGATTTTCAAAACTCTTCAGATTTCATGGGCTTTATTATGCTGTCTCTGCTTTCCAGCCATAAATTCTGACATTGCTATAGAAATTGTAAAGAAACCCAAAACATTACAGACTCCACTATTTCACTTCTTCAGCCTCCATGGTATTATGAGAAAAACTTGTGAGCTGCAATGCCATTAATTATGCTTCGTCATGATTTAAAGGCCTTATGTAATAAAGAGTCTATTATACCCCTGGAAAATTATATTAAATACATAATTATACTGATTAAAGTTTAGAAAACAGAATAGCCCAACTATTACTAAGAGTTCATCTTGGTTCAATTGCCTTTTAAAATGCATTTGCCTGCTAAGGTTAAAAGGCTTTCTAACAGGAATCTTCCACATAGGTTATCTCCTGGATTACTCCATCTATTCTCTTCAAGAAATAGCTAATGCCCTATGAAATGCAACATTTTTTTGTGTGAAAACTGTCTGTGATAGACACAGATTTTGTTAAAAGGAATACATTAAAGGAGAAGATGTGATACATTTTGATAGCAGTGTAAGTTTTAGAGGGAATTGTGTTTGTCGTTAGCAATCTTAAGCCTTGCAGACCTTTCAACACAGTAGGCACCCATCCAAGAAATTTCTCATTAGGAAGAACATGCTGCTTATTATTTGTTTGAGAAGATATTCATTGGTAGCATTAAAAGCAGACCATTGTTGGCACCACGCAGTGGTGTGCTTCTTAGCTAAAGAAAGGAGTCTTGGTCTGTTTTGTTTTGTTTTGTGTTTTTTTTTTTTAATATTTGTGAAGGAATGAATGTAGTATGCATGAAAACAAAGGTGTAAGAACATCTGATACAAAAAAAGCTCAGTACCATAGTCCCATAGAAAAGCATTCTTGCTTATCTGGATTTTATTGTGGTGTTGTGGGGTTGTTTTTTGTTTTTTTTTATTTTATTTTTCAGGAACTACACATCATTCCGATCAATGTTTACTGTTCTTCTGAAGCATACGCAAACAGTAAGACCATGTAATAGATAAGCATGATTGCCATTATATGACATGAGTATTTGACATACATTGGCTCCTTACTGATGCTACTGCCAAATTATTTGTGCAGGAATTAATGGTGAATTAGAAACTATGAAAGTTAAACACACCACTTACAATGATTTACATCGTCTGTCAAACATGGAGAACAGCCACTGCTCAACTGGTAAAAGGTAGATGAATGCACACTCTCCCTACCATTTCTGTCAATGTAACAGCATCCAGGAATATACCACCAAGTAAGCTCCAATGGAACAGTATGGGGACTGATTCCAAAAGGGAAAATGAAGTTCTGCACAGGAGCAGGAAATTAATTAATTCAATACACAACTATAGAAAGAAGTGTGAAACCTAATTCTCCAGCATAATTCACATACAGCTTGGACAAAATAAGCATGAATGTGAGAAGCCACTTTCCTGAATTAATCTTGGGTTGGATTTCCAGCTGATTTGGTATGCAAAACTTGTATATGCAAGCAATTAGAAAGGCAGAAACAAAATTAAATATAAGTAGAAACAATATAAGAAGGTTCGTTGGTTTAGTTATTTTTTAAGTAACAAAAAGAGATGGGGACCTTTTTTTGCCATTTGAAAGCATTACCTCATGATAAATCTATTTTCCTAATTTAGGTTTATGGTCTAATGGGCAACTCAATCAGTTTAATCTTTGATTAGCTGTAAGAATCACTGCTGTTAAATTTGCAACATTTCCATACTCTAAATGATCAGGGAAGCCTGTAAGATGAATTAGACATACCTAGCTTTGGCCAAAAGGCAATATGCATACATCTGTCTCTAAATTATATTTATTTATTCTGTTATTCTATATGTCCAAGTTTGTTCCTTGAACTTTCTTACTGCTAAGTGTGATAAGAAGCAATGCAGTTGTGTGGATAGCATTTTCGATTTCTAAAGTTAATGGATTGTTTATTTATATACTTTAGTTCCCATGTTCTTCCATATTTTACTTTCTTCCACATTCTGAAGAGATGTTAGTCTAGCACCCTTGCTTGAAGAAACCAAGCCCTGTGAATTGTATGTTCCAATACCCCAATCCCACATACAATGACCTTCCCACCTGCAACAGTGTGCTCAATATTACCATCTGTATCTGAATCCTGGTGGCTTGTTCCCTTGGTTAAAAAGTACAACACAGGCGCTTGTCAGTCATGGCTGCTTTATGATTTTAATTGCAACAGTAGTCAGCTGAGATTAAAAAAATCAATAGCTAAAACAATTATTGATGACACAGTAACCAAAAAACTGGAGAACTAACCAAATAATAGTTTGCTCTCATTTCATGCATTTTAATTTGAGGCTTCAGTGCCAAAAGATATTAGAGGCACTGAGCCACATACTTTATTTTCTTCTTATCATTAGGCTTACTCTGAATATTCATAGCCCTCAACAAGCTGAGATTAATCCATACCATAACATCCTGCATCATTGATCTCCCCCTGAAGTAAATGAAAACAGAACATCTTGCACTTCTCAGAATGTAGTTTTCTGGCTCTTAAATTTAATAGTAAATAAAAAATTAATGTTTAAGACTATAGTTTTACTAGGCAAAAAATATATTTGGCTTCAAAAAATTATATTTCTATGAAGGCTATGAAATAAATCCTGAATGAGCTTCTTTTAAACATTGAAACAGCATTATCTGGGACAGGTATTTTTTGTATAGGCTTAGCTCCAAGTCAAAAAACTGTAACACTGCAGGGTAGACTTAAAAATCCTAACAAAACCTGACAGTATTTACACATTCTGCCAGTGCCCTGAAAATGGTCCCACGTGGGACTATAATACAATTATCTGTCTATGAATAAAAAGAATAACCACTAAAGGAACAACAGAAAAATCTGATGCAATGAGAAAGGATATAGTGCAAATCTCTCCTGAATGAAGTAATATTATTTGTATATATTTGAAAAAGTAGTCAGAATGCAGCTGTTTGACATTTTTCACAATATTCACTATTTTCAGAAGACATTCTGTATGCCTTTCCTCAACCATCTAATAAGCTTAGGAAGGCTAAGAAGCTGCTGACCTGATCACTGAAATCTTTGTGCTGAATCCTCCAGAAGCATCTAGCACTGCAGTTCATAGGTGTCCCAGTAGATGAAAGAGGGAGTTCCAGAACATCACACAGACCATGTGAGGGATCAGTAAGGATTACATTTAAAATTGGTAAATGTAAGGAAGTTTATGTTTATATCAGGAATAAAGCTCTGTACTTTGTCTCATTTGGATTACCTGCCTAAAGCCCTATAAAGATAAGGGTCTGGCACACACCCTTTATGGTGATACTTCTGCCAATATTAACATTTAAGTACATGGGAGATTCTGTATTAAAAAGTATAGCCCACGTGTTACTTGTGCCTGAGATATGAGAGAAAGAAAGAAAAAAAAAAGCATAGAGGGGCAAGATTCTTTCTTCATGCAAATTGAGGTGAGAAGCAATAAATGTATTAAGAACATGTTATTATAGCACTTTAGCATCTATGAACTTGTACTTTTAGTACACTGGCTGCTAAACTGGAACCCTAAACCTTCACCTTGGGCATCTAGACTCTGGGAATATGTGATATCCCACTGGTCTTTATAGCTAACCGGTATGAAATGCTGAAGAAAATGGTACATGATAACCTACACCCTCTTTGGGGCATATGTGCTCTATTCAGATGGAAAAAGATATTCTTGCCTTCCAGGATATGTCTACATCTATGAAAAGAGAGATTAGCTGGTTTCTTTTCTTGAAAACCCAACCAGAGAAAGCAGTTGTCTCAACCAGGCTATGTATAAATTCATTTAAGAAGGAGGTGACACAAATTCAAGCCCTTCCCAGGCAAGGACAATGGTGCCCACCTGTTATAGATGAGATTTTAGTACAACAGGAGACATATCCTCTCTTTTCCTCCTGCTGAATATTTACCGTTGTTTTGGGGAGAACAGGCAGATACATTAATCAGAAAATACACATCCAAGCCCTCTGAAAGAAAACCCCATAGAAGTTTCACTCTAACCCTTTGATCAAAGGAAGCATCTCAGAGAGATGCAACTCCTAAGAAAAAATTAGTCTTTTTTAGTATTCTTTTAAAATGTCATTTGAAGAAGTTTCTAAAAAATAAATTGCTTATTTTTAAGTGTATTTTTTCCTCTGAAGAAAGAACAGTTTAAAGGTGTGCTCCTTCAAATCTTTACTGAAAAGAGTTTTCTGTGCTTTAACTTTTTTTAACTTTTAACTTTTTTTCTGTGCTTTAAGAGAGTAGCACAGATGATGAAATCAGAGGAAAACAGAACCTTCAGTCTGAGAGCAGGGAGGGAAAGATTATTTAGTCAGGAGAAGCATCCATGTTGATAAATAGGTAGATACATCCTGAAATTAAGTCAGTTGTAATGAAGAATGTTACAGCCAGAAATTACTAAATATATTTCAGAGAGCCGTTAATTACATGAAAGCATTAACCAATTAACATTAGGCAACAGATAAGCCAAACTGTTAATAAATTTTAAAAATAAATAAAAATGTGTCAGGGTTTTTAATATATGGATTCCTGCTCTTCCCTTCTAAAAAACAAATACTGAGTAACTTGATTTTGATTCAAGTTTTTATGACAGAGAAAGTTCTTTTGTCTCTGGAAAGAGCATTACCTGTACACTAACGAGAACAGTAAATGCTAAGTGCTTGGGACTGAATCCCCTGCAGCATAAAGACATAAGAGGAAGCCTCTTCTTGAGGGAACAGCATTGGAACAGAATTAGATAAATACTTAGACAGCAATACTGCTGAAAAATTTATAATTGAATGACAGTGAAGGTAGACTGACTACAGCAGACAACAATTTGTTTTGGTTGGTGGTTTAAAGCCTATTGAGAAAATTTCAAAATTTAATTAAGAGATGAAAGCCTTTGGAAGAGCAATCTTGTAACCACTTTAAAAAAAAAAGAGCTTTATTGCCAATAAAGTAAGTCAGTTTAAAGAAAAAAAAACAGGAACACAATTCCATTCTCCCATGACTAAAGACTAAAAATATAATACTTGCCTCCTTCCTTGAGAGTAAAGAAACATTTATCAGTTGTTCTAGCAAATTTAACTTAATATATTAAGTATTATATTTTGGTTGCATCACAAGCAAGACGGTAAGTTGGACTTAAAAACTATCAAAGACCAAAAAGAGAAGGTATTTATCTGGCTGCTCCTTGGCTTGGCCTTGACATATTAAACTCCAGTCAAGTGGCAGAATCTCATTTTAATGATGGAGATTTTTTATTAAGGATTTGCCCTAAATCTTTGGCAGGCCAAGAAATAGTGAAAAGAAAAAAGCTTAGCATCTGCTTTCATTTTTCTGGGAGCCAAGACTTCCTTACAGATACATCAGAGAAAAATGTCCTTGCCATTTTATTCTTTATTCCCTTAGTGTACAAGACACCAATATTTTAAAATTATAAAGAATTTTACAAAACACATGATTGAGCACATATTAATAAAGGCTTCCTTTGAAGATTATACTTCACAAAAGGCTGTGGCCTAATAAAACACTTAATATATGCAGTGGTGCCCATCATTTTTGATTAAGACAAGTCCTATCACAGCAGCTCAAAAGCTGAATTCCTACAACAGTCAGTGAAAGCTGCTTACTAAATTATGTATCTCACAGGGCCCAAATAATAAGATATATAAGCGGAAGTATATATACTCTGTATAAGCAGAAGTATTAGTAAATAAAAAATTAAGCAATAAATTAGTACATTGCATTTAGCAACCCTTAGTATAACAATTAGTACAAAATTTCTCTTTTCTGAAACAGTTTAGTTGCTTTTCTGAATTAATGACATTTTCAGCATCCATACTAGCCAAGAGACAAGCTGTATCATACAGTCCATAGGTCAAAGCTTTAATGGAAGTACAGATATAACTGCTGCTGCTACTTGTGGGGGGCGGGTGGGGAAGACAAAGATAGCCCAGTTGGATTTCTCTATAATCCACTCTTTCCCTTTTAATTTAATGCATATTTAGACATGCAGAAACCTTCAGAATATAAAAACAACTGTGATTAAGACCTATTTAACATTATACAAACATTTCTAATTTAAACTGATAAAGTAGAAACTGTTCTTGCCTACAGTTGACTGAAGCGGAGTTATAAAGTTAATCTTCGTGGACTCTCTGACACCCAAAATGCTTTGAACGTTTCACAGTTTTGTACATCAAGTACTTCTGTAAATCCAATTGAACATAAGTGGTATTTATTTTTCATACCTTTCTGCCCCAGTAATTTCTGCTAAATAGAATTCTCCCTTCCCAATATGCTTCGTCTCAGAAGAGTTATTGGTCATGCATATTAAAGGATAACAAATTCTTACTTTTCCTACTTTGTGCAATCACTTGCAAGGACCACTCCCAGCAGTATTCAAGCCTCAGGCTAAAGTTGTACTATTGGACCAGTAAAAACAAAGCACTATTTGGATTGTATTTGCTGGATAATATCAGTGCTATTTCTTCTGAGATATTTGTAATCTAATGAATGAAAGTAACTTCATCAGCCTGTAGGTACACATACAATTTACTTGCAAAAGCCATTTCACAGAATTGCTACAGAATCACGGAATTGTTCATTCTTGTTAGAAAAAGACCTTTAAGATCATTGAGTCCAGCCATTAACCTGACTCTACCAAGTCCAGTGCTAAACCGTGTCTGGAGAATGATAGCCCTTAGGAGCAACCTCAGTCAAGCCAAACATTAATAAACAGACTCTGCCTTACACTTTCCAGAAAGCAGACACTACACTGATACCAAAACAGCAACTTTAAAACTAGAGGCCAAAGGGATTATTGTGTAATTTTCCATCAAGCTAAACACTGTCTGCACACACCAGAGGACTTTTCTTCGTCAAAATTGGCGTAATTTTACTATACTTTCCAGTACTTTCCATTTTAACAGTGATTAATGTCATTAGACCCCAGGAGCAAGGGCTAGGGAGTAGGAGTTTGTGGAGGTGGCACAACTATAACTTTAGCAAACAAACCAAAATATTTCTAGTGAAAGATTTTGGCAGCAAAAATTAAGAAACCAGATTCACATTTGACAAGAAGTTGACCCCCTTTTCCAATCAAATTTGACTTTAGATTAACCTCAAAATATAGGCACAGGGAAAAGACATAATTACTTTTACATAGTAGAAAATAACAGCAACAAAATTTGCAAAGTTATTCCTTTTAGGGTATCTTAGTAAGGGGTGGGAAGGGGCGTAAAACTTGCTGGTTAGAGTTTCTGATACAGGTATTTGCTTTACCTGAGTGATTATTGAGGACTGCACTTTACGAATCGATGTTAGTAAGGGTTTCACAGACAAAGGTTGTTAAGTAATTCTTGTTGGCAGCCTAATTGCACCCACTTGAAACTTTTTACAGGGGCAACAAGTAGCTGAAAAAGAAGATTTCTAGGGTCCAGATAATATATCTGAACACCAACCCCCTTGTAAATACCTTATTGGTAAGGGGCTACTCCTATTTCAAAAGCAATAATAAAAGAATCTCCAGATTTCTTTTAAGATTTTATTGTGACGTGCTCACTCCTTTCCAATAAAGTTCAGCACTGATTCTGCTTTTGTTGGTGTTGCCTCTGATGGAGGAACATTGGGAAAAAAAAAACAACACAAAACCACAAAAAATCAACAAGCATCCTCTTTATCCAAATATTCATTGAAATCAACAAAGCAAACTTGCAAATTCTCTTTTGACTGTGCAAATGTGACCCTTGCAACTAACTCTATAGCTGCAGCGAAGCCTCTCCAGTATGGTATCTTTCATGTTTATCAACTCCGTGTCTGTAGACTATGCATAATTGCTGAGATGTGAATAATGAGGACCTTTGAAAAAAAAACCCAAAAAACAAAACAGTAGGCAAGTCACTATTTTTGTAAAATTTCACTTTCTGCTTCCTTAATATTTTCTGCTCCCTAAGCATCATTCACATACCTTTATAATTTCTCGTGTTTTCATCATATGTACCTAGCAACACAAGAGAATATTTTATGTTATTTATGTAATATAATATATTATATGCCTACTTCTATACTTAAAAATCCAGTGTTTGTAGTATTTTGTGCATTAAAAAAAACAAAACAAAAACAAAACCAAACATATTTCATAATCTATAGTCCTTGAGTGTCCAAAAATACTCAGTATATACTTGGCATTCTAGAGGATTATTAACTCTTGGTGACCCTTTAATAGAGTTTCAAATTGTTCGATTATAAATTTGCTGACTTCTAATATGTTTTGATAGGATACATTTTATCTCAGTCTTGTGTCAAAACCTGTGTCCCACCCCAATAGTTACAAATCAGGGTGCTAAGCACTACAAAAATAAGACATTTCCTCAGAGGCAGAGACATTGAAAAAAATGTAAACAGGTATTTTCAGTAAGAACTGCATCTTTCTAAGATGTTGTGTGCCCAATGTTGAAGATAACTTCAAAACTTGAAGATAACTTTAAAAAATTCTGTAGGTCTGATCCTGAGGAACTATCCATGATTTTCATGAGAAGTATTGCTAAGTTGAAGTTATACAGATTTATAATGAAGCTAGACAACCTAAATCATTAATTGTCCCAACACTACTTAAGTTTACATTATCTCTGCTGTCTAAGATTTGAGAGTGCCTACCTGAACATTTCAGGTAGGTTAAAGTTAACATCTTCACCCTACCCACTAAGCCAGTGAATTTTATGAGAACTTGCATCACGTACTCTCAGCATGAAATTCCTTTTAACAAGCAGGCAGACATATGTACCAGTTTAAACTAACAGAAGGATACCCTCCTCTGATTCACAGGAAAGTTCAGCTGCTGACAGCCAAGGTGATAGAGATAAGGTCTTAATTTGAGTAAGACAGTGTCTTTTACACATCCTTCCCCTCACTGTGAGTCCTTTCCAACTATGTGCTGGAAATGTGAGCAACTGGTAGCAATCAAGCAGCACCTTGATAACAAGTTTGTGTTGAGTTGCAATTGCATTCTGCAGTTACAAAAAGAAATATGAGACGTTATTAATTTATCTAAAGGAGATAAAGACAAGTATGATCCTCAGCCTGTTAATATTTGTTGATATTACCACTCTTCTGGACACAGTGATATTGGTCCTTGGAGGCACGAGAGTGGTGGTGTCCAACCAGAAGGAAATGAGTAGCACACTGCTTTTGCACTGTGGACATAGACTTGTGCCTCTTGATAGTTCTAAGCCGTTTAAATAGACAAAATACCCAGACAAAATTTTGTCATATTCTGTTTGTGAGAACTATATTTATGACATATAAGAGCAATTTTCTGATATACTCCCCACATATGCTCTTTGTATTTATCTTCCTACATTTTTCATGCCTTATGTTGAAGTCCTACCTGGAAGTTTCTACAATCCAAAGCTACACCATACCTTCCTCCCTCCTTCTTTTATTTTTGTGTATGTATCATCCACAGATCCCAGACTCCTGGTCTAAAATACTTATTGAACCAGATGTACAGCAGTCACATCCTCAACATGTAGTTCTGACTCTTTCTCAATAAAGACTGCTTAGCACACAGCTTAGCACATTGATGGATTAGCTATGGCCTACAGTAAAGCCAAGTGAGAACATGGAAAGCTTATCCAGTAAAGCTGGTAACTGTGGAAACTGCCCTGTCAACCAGAGGGAGAGGACAATGAACATGGAGGACTACTTGGAGCACCTCAACATTCCTTCAATCATTATCATGAAGATTTTATTTGAACCTGGTGCAAGGCCCTGAGTGTACCAATAGGGCCTCAAGTGTCCCAGTCTCACCTGGGACCTCCACCCACTGGGTCTCAGCTCCCAGCTCTTGCCTGACAAAAAAACCCAACCAACCAACTCCCACACAAAAAAACAAAACCACAGTGGAAAGTCATGAAAGGTGACTGATCAGTTACATATGGCCCAATTCCTAGAAGGTATCAATCAAGAAGAAAAAGTTCTTCTGCCACAAATTGTACTCAAGAGCAAATACATTGAAATTAATTTTCCAGAAAGTTTTATAAAGAACAAAACAAATTTGTGTCCTCCAAGAGGCAGCTTTTCTGAAAAGATGTGTTTTAACTGGCCCCTAGAGCATGACTCAAATCATATTAAATTTGGAGCAGACAACTATAAAGAAATGGGTCTGTGACACAGAGTTTGCAACCTCAGGAGAAGAGAAGCGAACATATTTGGCAAAGCTAAGGTAGAAGAAAGGTGTCAAGGATAGAAGAAAGGCAGGTACAAACAGGGCAATAAGCAATTTTCACAGCATATGCCTGCTTTTCTGCTGGTACATAACATAATTACTTCAAAGGTCCTTTTAAAGTGGAATAGAAAAGAAAAACTCCTTTGAAGCTTTCTCTTAAGCCTTGTTTTAGTCCTCCTGCAGACTTCCTTTCTCTTCAAAGGGGTTTTCCTCAAGGGGTTTGGCTGAACAATGCAAACACTTTGGTGCAGTTTATTCTGACTGCGGGATTTTTTTTACAGATTCCAGGTAACTGCACATAAGAGCTTAGTAGGATTCTGAAGAGGTGTTAAGCCTCTAACTGCAACTTCAAGTGTCCAAGTCCTTTACACTCAAGGATCAGACGCTACTAAACTTAAGTTGGACTGTTACCTAAAGTGATATTTAGCATGCCAAATGACTGGATGACTTTTCAACAGCAATAATTACCTACTGATTATGCTGTCCTCATTTTCTCAGCTCAAAATGTGTCTCAACTTTTCTTTAGCTCTATGAAATCTACCTATAAAATGAGAATTATTTTCACCTGTTAAAAAGCTAACCCTAAAGCAATATACTTATGGGCCACATGTGACATTGTTAAACTTCAGCTGTCTTGAAGACAGCTTTGAGACTGACTTATGACATCAGCAAGAGATAAGTTAATAAGTGCTCAAAATACACTATTGAAGTATTAAAGCAATACATATAGGAGTTTCATTTAAGTTGTTCGTGGTGCAACATTATAGATTGATAAAGACTAAAGTTTCAGGTAGATGGGTTATAATTAAAATTTTCCTTTTGTAGCTATATTTTTAAAAGAGAGGAAACCACCACTTGAACTAAAAAATAATATTGAAATTTGCCAAATTAGAAATTAGTAAGAAGAATCATGGGCAAGGGTGGTCCTGACAGAGTAGACTGAGTGAAGAGGCTAATATGAAATCAGTTTCTGCAGCTGCGACTACTTCTTCAGCTTTTAGTGGTTTTGTTTTGGTTTGCTTTTTTCTTTTTTTGAGGTATCCAGAGTCTGAAATGTGCCCATCTCCTCTTTCCCCACCCCTAATATGTAGTTTTTGTGCCCACAGACTGAAAATAAAAAGCCAATTCTCTGACATTTTGTGCTCTTCTAAGCAATTAATTCAACCGGCCACTCTGAAAGGATATCAGTCTAAAATCTTGCATATCTTTGTCTTCAGGTTAGTTCAGCCCTTTTTGCACTTTTGATTTAAATCCAGTGACAGCTCAGCTCCACACAGCTGCTCACTCCCTCCCTCCATCCCTGGTGCAATGGGAGAGACAATCAGAAGGCTAACAGTGAGAAAACACATGGGTTGATAAAGATCAAGGTAGAGACAATTTAATAGGTAAAGCAAAAGCTACACAAAAAAGCAAAGCAAAACAAGGGATTCATTAATTACTTCCCATCTCCAGGCAGGTCTTCAGCCATTCCCAGGAAAGCAGGGCTCCATCACACAAAGCAGTTACTTGGAAAGCCAAATGCTTTAACTCCAAACATCCCCCTCTTCTCCCAGCTTTTATTGGTGACCATGACATTGTATGGTATGGGATATCCCTTTTGGTTGGTTGGCGTCAGCTGTCCTGGTTGTATCTCCTCCTAGTTTCTTGTGCAGCCACAGCCTGCTTGCTGGCAGCATGGTGTGAGAAGCAGAAAAGGCCTTGACACAATGTAAGCACTGCTCAGCAACAGCTAAAACATCCCTGTATTATCAACATTCTTTTCAGCACAACTCCAAAACGTAGCCCCATACTAGCTACTATGATGAAAATTCACTGTAACCCAGACAAAACTTGTAAAAAAATGTTAGGTTAAAAAGCGTTTTGGTTTTGGTTTCTTTTGCTTTTCATCACAAGTCTTGTTGTTTCTTTTTGTAAGGGTTTTTTTTCTCCTCAATAAAGTATTGCATAAAGGTATGCGCACAAAGGTATGTGCACTATATATACCCAGCAAAAAAGTTTAATGTTTAATGAGAAGAGCAAGATTTTAATAATTTTGTAGGTCTCCTGAAATCCACTATATCTTCCCCATCTAGAAAGACCTTCATAACACCCTTTACTCCCTCCTTGCCTCCCAAAATTATTTCTTTTCTTTCTAGCTCTCTAAAAGTAGTAAGGAAATAGCGGAGTAACTAGACTCCAGCTCCAGCATGTCAACTTTGCAAGTATCCCTGCACAGCCCAGCAGGCAAAAGCTTCCGAAAAAGTTTATTAGCCCAAACAATTTTAAAATGTAAGCACAGTAGTTTCCTCACTCAGGGTATTTAAAAGGTATTTTAGAAACCCATAAGAATCTAACAAATTAGCTTTTGTTAACAAAACAACGTTTTCATTTATGTTTACAGGTACTTGCCAAGGATTTCATTAGCCATCAATCTGTGAAGAATCCTTTAGTACACACAATTTTAATCATGCATTTGACAGTGACATTCTTAGGCAGATATTAGTCTTAACAAGATCATTATGAACATTCAGGAACTTATGCTTAACTAGGAAAAAGTAAATTTTCTTTCTTCAAGAAAAAAAGAGTAAAAGTTTAGGTGGGAAAGTTTGATGGGAATTCATCTTAATTCTAGAAGTTCTAAATATGTCACTCAAGTCCTATTCCCACTTCTGGTATGAATGGCAACTAGCAACAAAGAGAAAAATTAGTATTAGAGAGAGGAAAATAAATAAATAAATCCATCTGTTCAGATTTTAGCTTGTTAAGTACCGAAAGCACCTGGCAGAGAAATCAGAGGAGGGCATAAGAGACAGCCTGTGACTAAAACAGGGGAAGTGCTGAAAATTAACCATTAAAAAGACCAGAAATAGCTTTTATACATTGTTAACTGGGACAAGAAAGGGCTGAAAAAAAGACTGATTTAGACTCCTTAGAGAAATACAGGAAACAAATACCATTAGCTCACAGTAGTAGGACATTGTCGAGAGCCTTCTTGGACAGACACTGGTAACTTCACTAACTCAGTGGAAAAGGGTCATGGCAGACACGGGAGGAGCTTAAGCTATAGGATTAGAACTTGAAGAAAAAAAAAAGTATTTTTAACATTTTAATTACTATTAAATTCAACTTGTACATCTCTGATTATTTGGGAGACAGCTTTGCCAGTTAAAGCAGGGATAAATGGCAACCTGGCCCCTCTTTTACTACCATAACTCTTCCACAGGAGTATCTGCTCCTTTCTCCCTATCCCATCCTCAGATTAAGGGTTTAGATCAAAGGAGCTACCTTACCTTTCTGACACATCAAATAGCTCCTTTTATTAGTTTCATAACTTAAACTTCCCAGGCCATAGATGATGCAACATACATCCAGTATCTTAAATTGCAGGTAAAGACCCACTTCAGCTTCCCACCTTTCAAGTACATCAGTTTAGTTTGAATCTGGCAGCAACATTTTATCCAGCTACCACCATTAGAAAAAGCAGCTAACACCATTACAAGTTAGTACATCCTGCCCCTTTCAGGAAGCACCTCTGCATCACAGCATAAACAGCACAACACAAAGAGCTTTCAAGCATGGCTATGTTTTCTGGGCTGTGCTCTCTTCATCTTCATGTCCATGGTCTCCAATTTTGTTTACAAGCTCCACAAGTCTGAAACAAGTTTCAGATCACTATGAAGGGCTGATTCAGGGGCTGGGACAGCAGCATGTCCAGGCAGTAGTGTGTGAAACTAAGTATAAACTTAAATAAACTTACTATTTCTGAAATGGTGGATTCATTAATTAATTCAAATAGCGATCCAGTGTGACTGAACAAGCAAAACAAACACAAACCCCAAACCTAAATAAATCTTTTCTAGCAAGCATACCTTTGCTTCTCTGGCCTTCAAGTCAAGAAGGACTAAATCAGCATGACTTTAGGCAACACAACGCAGGGGATATTAATATAATCAGAAATGGTACAACAGGTTTAGAGAGGTATTTGTTCCCATAGGACACTTCATCACCCACCCACAGCTGTTCAAGGTTTCCTGCACCATACTGTGCAGAACTGTGGATGAGCTCTTCCAGCTCAGGCATGCTGGCAGAAAAAGGCATTCAACACCCACAGCACTTCTGCACTATCTGGTTCATGTGAGCATGAATGTGGTTAAAGAGAACATCTATCTGATGAAAAAAAACTGATGAATTTTTTAATGACATATTTAAAATAATTTGCAAGGACACAGCCCCAAAAGATGTAAGTTGTGTAGTACAACTTTAAGAAAGAATAATCTTGCCACAATGGTGAATGACAATGTACTAGGCAATGAAGTGATGCAAAGACTTAAATCAAAAGCAAATTGTCTTCTAGAAATTCAGTTTCCTACCCTTGAAACTTTCTCAATTTTCAGGTTGCTGCCATCAATACACAGAGTTTTGATAATACGTTAAACCATTACAATTTATAAAGGTCCAAATATGTGAACAATCAGAGTCTGAGGCTAGGTTTTTCTGTAGCTGCAAGTCAGTTGCTTTACTATGGCCTAATATTTATATTTCTTTTCACATAATCACCTCCTAGAAATTAAATGATACACTGCTAAACTTTTGTCACTTCTGAAATAACACCAGAAAAATTAGAAATCTTTATGATCCATATTTATTCAGATTCCCTCTTGCATGTACATGTCTTTTTTTTCTTCATCTGGAGGAGTCTAAATAAACATGGAATCATGAAACATACAGAGGCAATAGTTGTTCATGAATATTTATAAGCTAATGAATTCCAGATAGTTCATGGTTATTCATCAGCAAATCAAACGCTGAAGTGAAATGCGTTATTCACAAAGTTAGTTTATAGCTTCAGCATCTTGAAATAATTATTACAGGTTTGATTCCCTTTGAGTCACTCTGGATGGCATCCATAATGATAAACGTGGCTAGAATGCACAGTTAGACAAATCACAGAGTTCTGGAGAGAGAGAAGCAGAAATTATAATTTTCACTTGTTTATTTTCTCTTTAATCACTTACATTTCATTAGTCATAAACTGAAAATTCACCTATACTAGAGTGGTATCAACTATTTTCCATTGTTAAATATAAAAATATTCCAGGCAATTACACTTGTTATTTCTGCCTTCCTTTCTTCCTTAAATAAACATTAAAATTAGGTTTAGGGTTCTTGTTTGTTTTTTTAACAAACATAGAAGTAAATAAATACAGATGTCTCAAAATAGCTGTATTTTTCTTTCTGAAAAGTACAAGCTCACTAAAGAATGTCTTGTGTTCACATGGAATATTAAGGACTTTTGTCCTTACATCAGACTCAGTCATTCCACTGTTTAGGTTTTTTTTGTTTTTTCCAAAACCTGTCAGTCATCATTTACTTCCTACACACCTATAGAAAAGCAGGTAGATTAAAAAAGGAAGTAGAATCTGATATGCACTATAAATGCATGAAACAGTGTGACCTGAGGGAAAAAAGGATATCTATCTCAGGTTATTAGGTAACTTGTTTTTGTTTTAAATATAAAATAAAAATATTTTTGGATAAGACTTTGTGACACTGGTGTGAACCAGTGTGCTGGTTTGGGTGGGGACAGAGTTTTCTTCATAGCAGCTAGTATGGGGCTGTGTTTTGGATTTGTAATGAAAACAGTGTTGATAATGCAGACATGTTTTTGTTACTGCTGAGCAGTGCTCACACAAAGCTGAGGCCTTTTCTGCTCCTCAATCCCCCAGTGTGCAAGCTGGGGGTGCACAAGAAGCTGGGAGGGAACACAGTTGAGACAGCTGACGCCAACTGACCAAAGGGATATTCCATACCATATGACATCATTCTCAGCATATAAAGCTTGGGGAAGAAGAAGGAAAAGGGGGACTTTTGGAGTGATGGCATTTGGCTTCCTAAGTAACTGTTATGTATAATGGAGCTTGGCTTTCCTGGAGATGGCTGAACACCTGCTTGCCTACACGAAATAGTGAATGAATTCTTTGTTTTGTTTTGCTTTGCTTCCACACACAGCTTTTGCTTTGCCTATTAAACTGTCTTTATCTCAACCCACAATTTTTCTCACTTTTACTCCTGATTCTCTCTCTCCTCCCACTGCGGGGAGCTGAGCAAGTGGCTGTGTGGTGCTTAGTTGCTGGCTGGAGTTAAACCATAAGAGACATATATCATAAACTGTGGATCTTCTTTACCTGTTTTCTATTCTGAACAATGTTATCTTCAATACAATGATCTGCCACTTCCCCATATGGCTTTTTGCTGTATCCCTATTTCCACTTATTTAAATTATTAATGAACACTAAACTGAGGCTGGCTAAAATCCTCTTCTATGACCCAGAATACCTTCAGATTAAAATTTTGCTGAACAAAGTGTCATTTTTTTTCTGACTATGCTATGCAATTCGATTCAAGGTCTAATATTTTTTCCTTGTAACTTTAAAGAATTCTAGCAAAATATTTTCTCTTTTTCTGGGCACTGCTTGGAAGTCTTTTATGGTCCACATTTATAGCAATGGCTGGCTAGGATCCTTCCTTGGTTAGGGAAGTTACATAGTTTTATATAACTTAAGGCACTCAAAGGCTTCCAAGGCAGAAGTGGGAAAGGTGGATCATGAAACTGTGTACAAAGTGCCAAGAAACCCACGTGAGTTGAAACCCTGCTGTCTGAATCCTTTCCTCATCTTGCCTGCTTATTGAAGAAAAGCTAGGTGTGAACCACCGCTGGGTGCATGCTGGGTTCCACTTGAAAGAAAGCCAGAATGGACAGGAAAATAGAAGAGGCCATGTCCTAGACATTGCAGTATCAGGAGATCAGGACTCTAACATGCATCACTGAAGGCATCCCTCCACTGTGGAGACAGAGCCACTCTTGTACTTCTTATAAGTCTTTCTCATATTTTTTAAAGTTAGAAATATATGTCAGAACTTTCCAGACATTTGATAAAACACATTTTGGCATTGAGTTTTCATAAAGTTGAAAGTTAAAGCCTATGTAAAAATTACTAGGTCGTAGAGAAATAACAAACGTTATTGGTCTTACATAATTGATACCATTACATAAATACTTGCAAGGTTACTACAGACACAAGATTACCATTAATAGTTGCTAAATGTGAACAGCCCTACAGAGCAGGGGCTTCTTAGGCATGCAACATACTTTGAGCATTGAAGAGGCCATGGTAAGTGTTCCTATGAACACATCTAGACTAAAGTAAAGTGAGGTGATTTGACTTGTCATAAATACCTTTCACTAAAGGGTAAAGTAAGTAAAATTACTTCACTGTGGACTTTACTTTCTTGTTTACTGTCCTACAATCTGGTTTTCTATGTCAGGCTCTGAAATAATTTACAAGTCACATCTCTGTCATACATTCAAAACTTCAACTGTTCTTGCTTCCATTACAAACCCTTTTAGCATTAACTAACTTTACTGTGGCATGTTTTATGATTACTAAAATTTGAAAGAAAATGTGTGTGAAACTTGTGAACTGGAACACATGAGTTTCTAACTAGTCAAGTTAGGAGTGTTGCTATAGGGCTTACAAACTAGCAAGCATACAAAGACACAGGTGTCATGGATGACGACTACCCTAAAACTAAAAATTCTGTTTGTCAACTAGATAAAATTTTTGACCTTACAAAATCACATGTTCAGAAAACTCAAGAAAGAATGAGCTAGCAGAGAGCATAGTTCAATCCTAAATACCCAGTTTACACATATTACACCAAGAATTCGATGCTATGTGAAGTAGATATATATGTAAAAAATACCCTTGCCTTCTATTGTCTTGATCTGCACAGCTGCAACTTGATATTTTTATCAGTTTTCATATTTTTATTCCACAGCTATTTTATTCATAAAATATTTACTACTCTAAAGATTCCACATAGCTGTTTCTTTAAATGAGACTCTTTTAGGGGGAGATAGGAGGTTGTTGCTTGGACTATTATAACATTTTTGTGGGACAGTGAAACCTTAATCCAAACCTTAAAACTCTCTCCAAAGCAGGAGAGAGACAAATTCTTCCAGACTCAAGGCAGAAACCCAGCCTGCTGAGGCAAGGAGTAGAATCGAGAAGTCTGCAGAAAATAAAAAAAGGGGGCTGTGAGTCATTTGCAACCAACTGGAAATGTGTGCTGCCCAGCATGCCGCAAGACCAGGAGACCAGTGCAGAGGTCCCAAAGGAGCATCTGCATTTCATGTTTTCTGGAACAATGCTTTAACAACAACAATCATAAAATTCTGTGATAACCTGACTCTGTGACAGACTTACAGATAGAAGAGTTATATGCTGAGTTATGCACTTCTGAAATAAGGAAAAATACACAGGGTATTAACACACAGGTTCAACGGTTATCAGATGTTATGTATATGCTAAAGAGGATGCTTTAATTTGCTTGAAATCTGACGTCCTGAGGTCTTTCAGTGTTTATAACTCACTGATAGCTCAGTTTCTTACATATGCAAGTTCTCTGCATTTGTTTTATTCTTCTGCTTACAATTCCTAGTTGTAAACCATGGTCCCCTTAATTAGTTACCATACGTAGAAATAAAAAAACAACCCTTGACCCAAAGATCTTACAGGCCAACCATAAGAGAAAACAGATGGGAAGAGACAGATGGGGGAACAGAAGAAAATAATGAGACTTCTATGATGGATATGAGAAATGTAATTAGGCTGATCATTTACCCATGCATGGTAAAGTTTGCCATGAATATGATGCTACAGAGAGATTTTATAGAGGTTCTGCATTACAGCCCTTTTCTCTCTCCTGCTGTAACAAGGGCACTCCTGCCACACAAAATAGCACAGTTCAGGAGTAGTTACTTGCTCAGTAATTGCTTATTCATGTATATCTTGTTTAAGTGTCTCTTGGAAATTAACCAACTTCTGAGCCCTTTCACAGTGGAGAGATAATGCAAAGATTGCGTTTAAAGCTTTTGCTACTATTCTATTTTGCTAATGAGGCATATTTAGTTTGATAACACTCTGAGGACCATGCTTTATAACAATGGAGCAAGAGATAAAAAGAAAAAAAATCATATCAAGTTATTATAATTTCATAAGTAATTTTCTTCCCCTGCAATATTACATTTTTAGAAGGAGGTTAAAATTAACTCCTGACAGAAATACAGTTGTTCACTTATTTTGAATTACATTTGTGAAACTTAGCTTTACTAGAAACTGAAGATCTAATGATTTTGTAGTGTATTAAAGAAAATACATGAAGGAGGGTTATGTCACCTTTGGTTCTGTGCATGAACACAATAAGTTAAATGGGACAAATTATGTTTGTCTTGTTTGTTTCATACTACATGCACAGGACATCTGGTCAACTAGAAAACAGACTGTATGGCTTTTAAGGTTAAAAATATACCATAAAGTATCCAAATTAGTATATTGTGTTTTACTGTCATGCAGGAATACATTTTTCTTTTCAAACACAGATATATGGGCCTGTAGCATGAACATGATAAATAAAATAAATGGTCAGCATACCTTCCCTCTAGAATTCAGATGAGATATTACTATGCCATTTTGACCTTCAGATGCATGTGCAACTCTCCTTGCTTCCCAGAAATGTTCAAACCAACACAAAACCACCAATAAATCATAAAGCACATTGATTATTCTGTTAAACAGAGGTATTCTGCATTAAACATCTTCGTAATTCTTCTACAACATTTGATAGTTGAGCAATGATAAATTTTCTGATCCTTCAATTCTGAACATGGATCAATAACATTTAAAGCAGAATTTTATTAATTATGATAAATTATGATTGAAATGCAAGGTAGTAAGACAGATGGAAATTATATCTCTGCACACACTGTTATGGAAGGCAACACTAAATCACTGCAGAAGACAACTTCACTCTGTATAAAATATTAAACAGGCTAATACACTGGAAAGAAAAAAAAAATCTTCAGTTAGAAGAAGAGATCATGTAAAGTGATTACAGTTTTTCATGGTCAGCAGCCACCACTTTGCATGCAAGGGCGCTCTAGGATAATGAAACCATCAATCTTTACATTAAAGACCTGTGATGTTCAATCTCCTAGTTACCACAAAAGCACCTGGAATTCTTCATGTAACTTCCAGGTACAAGTGATTTTCTCTTTTCATTTCCTGCTTCATGGAAGTGCTGCCAAATAGCTGAGAGTAAAAATAATGCATGGATTTCATGTGAGAGAGCTAGAGATAACTTGGTGCAAATCAGAGAATATCTTAACTATAATAATAACTGGAGAAAACATCTCTTGAAACATGTACTCAACCTCCATTCAGTTTTATTTCAGTTTCAATTATAATTTAAGATTTGAACCACACTGGTATACTACAGGTTTCTGACAGTTATCATTAAAACCAGTGTTCCTTTACAATTCCATAAATTATAGCCCAGCCAAATTTCTAGTCCTCACTAATATTTCTTTTAACAATTTCTCCTCTCCCTCTTCTTTCCAGTTTTACTTCTTTTCTTATATGTTATATGATGGTATCCAGCCTCATCTGGATTGGTCAAATTCCCTTTACCTGTGATACTCCTCTCTGCACTGAAATGCCAGACTAGTCTGCAAGTTTAGTCTGCAACCAATTTTATACATGTTGGCAAAGACAGCTTCATCAGGCAACATGACTAAGAATCTGATAATGTCAATCTCACTGCAGGTTAATTTGTCCAGATTCTAACAGCATTTATATTTATTCTTTCCCATTTGTGTTGTTGCACACAGTTGTTTTGATGCATCTTAACCCATCCTTCTCAGTCTGAGAGAGAGAAATATCACTCAGTACTGCACTTACATACTTCTCTGGCAAAAGGTTGATAAGGAAGTTAGAGATCACCTGTGTGCACGTTGCCTTCTGGATAGTGAAAAACCACAGTAAATCCACTGAATCAACAAATAACCACTGGAAAGAAAAAGGTGTCAGAATTTGGACCTTACTAATATTGCCAATTACAGAAACTTTGTGTCCCTGTAGGTAACTGGCTACAGAAGAAAGTGGTAATGCAAAATTAGGTATTTCTTCAACATAATTAGTATACAAAATGCTTACAAATTCTGATTCCTTGCAAAGAGATGGAGGTAAACTCCATGAAGGCTCTTTGCTTTCTCAGACATCACATTTACTACTTCCTCTGATGCTGCCAAATGTGTCAGATGTGGCTGTTTTTTGAATGTCTCACACAAATGTAAAATGCTTAGCAAACAGCTTCCTTTCTGTGCTTCAGGTCTTGACCTTGATACTTAGGAAACTGCCATAACTCAGAACTCTCCAGCTGGGCTACCTAGCCTCAAAAACAAAACAAAACAACAAGCAACCCCACCCCCCACCCCCCCAAAAAAAAAAAATCTAAAGAGTCACAGGTTTCTTTAGCAGCTTTTTGCAAAATCAAATGCTTTAGAAGACTACATGAGAAGTAAAAGAGGGCCTTTACACAATTTTTGTAATGAGAACCTCTGAGACTGAACACTGTAATACAAAATGGACAGTACAGTAACACATTTTTTATTAACACCACACTTCACTGCTTGATTCATGTCACAATTACATGGTGTACATTGCAATACAGTCCAATGCAGCATAAAGAATCCACAAATTCTGAAATATTCTGGTCCCACAAGAGACAAAAGATCAATGTTCCTTGAATTTTACAAGTGTTCAAGTCAGTAGTATACAACAATATTTTAAAAGAACTCTAAATTCATTACTAGTGAGATTTTCAGGGATGACTTTAACTCTGGTTTCCAGTAAGGAATGGTAGAAACAATTTAGAGCTTTCAAAAAGCATATTGTTCTACATGTCCTTGTAGACATTTGAAAGGTTACAAGATTTTAATAATTGAATTTTAGAGAGATTGATTTTATATCAGAATGTAATTTGCAGTATTTAGAACCAGTTCCATTTATCTTCTGATTTTATAGGTACAATGCTGCTGTGTTATGTAGGGCACAAATGGCTTCAAGTGCTTCACAAAATCTAATAAAAATTGAGCTGTTTCAAAGGAAAAGTAAATCTTACAAATGTGTCATGTAGCTAACCTTAAGCCTCTACATGTTTCACAACCCAAATTGCTTGTTCCTAAGAAACTAAAGTAGAACATAATGCCAGCAAGATTTGCATCCACAAGACACAAACCGTAAAATTAGGCTACTAGAAAACAGAAATAAGCTTTTACTGATAGTGCTTAGTGATATAAGGCAGACAGTGAGGATTACAAAGGATAGAAAACTGACATCCAGCCAGCAAATCAAGATGATACTTTTTAGGAAGCCAATTCAAAGACTTCCAATTCAGAGTGAAATAATGATAGATTTTAGAAAGAAAAACAAACAGATGAGTAATCTCCAACAGTCATAAGCCCAACCAACCTTGTCTGTAGGTTAGACAAATCAGCACAAGCTTGTACTAAAGTCTCATTATCACATTGTTTCTGGGAAAGCCCCTCAGCTGTAATCTTGGGTCTCTTTCTCAAAGTGCTTGAAGGAATTCAGACATTCAGAAGAAACTTACTGCAATTACCATGTTGGCAACAAAGGAGATGGGCAGCAAGAATGCATTCCCAAGAGCACTACATACCAGCCCCCTGGACAACATACATATTTCGTTCAGGTGTATTCTGAACATGAGTTCTCATGTGCTTCATTAACATGAGAATGGTGACTGGTGTATACAACCAACATGCCCTAACTCAATTCAAGACCAGCGTTTACATAAGTATCTTTTTCTCCATGTTTGACATATGACAAGAAGTCCTCATGAAGAGCTAACCTGTCAGATGGAAATAACTGGTAGAAAGGACTAGAAAGACAATTAAAAGGGGTGGAAGTATCAAATACAACATGGTGCTGAGAAGTAGTGTCACTCTCCTTGGAGGTATTAAAAGACATGTAGATGTGATGCTTAGAGACATGGCTTAGTGGTGGACTTGGCAGTGCTAGGTTAACAGACTTGATGATCTTAAAGGTCTTTTACAACCAAAACTATTCTATAATTCTTAGGCACAGGGGTGGATTCTCTTGTGGTTTGTGTTTTTTTGTTTTTTTGTTGTTGGGTTTTTTGTTTGTTTGTTTTATTATATTAGTATTTTATTATTCTCTTGTCAACTTTAGGTTCCTTTTTTTATTGTCTTTCCCCTTCTTCCTTATGCTTACCTCTGTGCATATCTGCCTCTTAATTTTCAGTCTTCTTTTATATAACTTCCTTCCAGTCACTAATGTTCCCCCTCCTCTAGCCTTCTTCTTCAGAGGCAACTGATTCTTGTTCAAGAGTGATGTACTGTTTTCCAAACATCAGAACATTTAGCTAAAGTCTCACATTTGGTTTTAATAGCTCCATTTAAAAGCATTCAAGTTGAAAACACTGCCTTGACTAATATTGTAGACATTTTTATCAAGAGTCAGTGTTTTGAATCTACAGAAATTAATCCTGTATCTGGAAGTATGCTTGACATGAAAAGAATTAAGAGTAGGGGAATGACATATTTTGATAGGAACATGTTACTTATTTGAAGATCAATGTCATAATATATTACTGAAAATGAGAGCGACTGTTCCCAGCACTGACAAGTCCAGGCCTCCCGTTTCCCAATATTCCCAGGAGCAGCCGGGCAGCACCATGGACAGTAACGCGGGATCTCGGGAGCACAGGGCGCCGCAGTGCGCCGAGACTCAGGTGTTGCCACGTTTCCTCACTTCATGCTCTTGATAGAAGACTGGATGGCTCCGGACATACTGAGCTTTCCAATTCTGTCACAGGCTATCTCCTACTGTTTAAAATGCTGTGTGAAATATTTGATTTGCGCCACAGAAGGATTTTAAATTTATGCTTCATTCAGGTTTACCTTCTTTCTGTAAATAATCAGTATTTTATTACATTTTTCCTTCTCATGCTAAGTCTTTCATTTAAAAAAAAAATAAAAAATCTATCTAGATATCTTCAGCTCATATTAAGCTCCTATCCCCTAGTGAATCTCAGATTTTATTAGGAAAAGTTCCACTGGGGAGCAAAGAAGATGTTCCTGTGTAAGAATTACTTTGCTTTACAGAAACTTGAACTTTTCTAAGAGTTTTCAATTGGATAAAAAAGTTTTTTTAAAAACACCATCCCTTCAGCTCTTTACCAGCAATTCAATTGTGAAACAAGGCTTGAGAATATATTTTTAAAGAAAGTTAAGGAAATGGATGAAATTTGCTTAAAAAATGAAGACAGAACAAAATTGTGTTTAATGCTCAAAATGCCATGAAGACATTCCAGTCACATATCCAAACTACCATCATATCTGGTTTATTGGTTTTGGATGCAAAGCCAACAATGCATTGACTCTGATATTCAGTCAGGCTAATAGACAACCTGCAAATAAAAAAAATAAAAAAAAAAAAAGCAAAGCTGACAATTACCATCTCCCATTATAAAATTAAGCTGCCTGAGTTTTATTGAATCCATTCATCCCACATCATACAAAAGAAATGTGCAAGGTGCTGCCAATGACATCCATAAAGAACTTCCAGCACAGATTTATATTAGTGTTTATAAATTGAGTTAAAGAATAAAACTCATGATAGGGAAAACAATGTTCTTACATTTAGTTCTTTGGGAATAAAACCAACACCAACATATACTATATTGCCATCTTCTCAAAAACGCTTGGTTTTAAAATCATTCTGTCATCCTACAAAATAGGCAAATGTTTTCAGTATTTATTTTTTTCATCTCACATTTCTGAACACAGAATAAATCACTGAAGTACTTCCCCCACATTAGTTTGCATGTCTACTGCTGTTCATTGAAAGATTAAAAACAAGTGGAACATCAAGCTGAGCAATCAGAGTTGATTTTGTATGCTAGCAGCTAGCTTGAAAACAAAAATCCCTCAAACAATCAGTTGTGATTTTCCTGTAGTTTGATTTACAGAGCTCTGGGAATGCATATCAATATACTGTATCTTCAATGCTGCATTTTTTACTTTAAAAGTTGAGGATTGTCATATTTGATTATATTATTATCATATTGTATTATGAGTCACAGACCATTACTCCACATCTACATAATCTACAATTATTATATCTGTGCTTTGAATTGTTAGTTTTTACTTTTCAAAATTAAAGCTTTAGATTTACCTGCAGTTCTATTTATTAAGGACATAACCATAATCTTGCAGATATCCACCTAAATCAGGATTAAACTCACTGAAGCCAATGCTCTTGTACTGGTTAGAAACAGAGTGAACTCAGCACAAGGCTGAGTTTCCCAGGGGGATAGCAAATCCTTAATGCCTATGGGTTTGCAGTAACATTAAGCCATCATTTAAAAAGTACTTTTTCATTTCAATTTGAAAAAAAAAACATGTAGTTTTCAAGATTAGTTTTCTAAATTGAGAACATGTGAAAAAATCAATCATACAATCATACAATCTTTTAACTAAATCAATCCAATGAAATACCCACCCTGTAAACTCTGATTACTCCTCTAAGGATTTTTTTGGGACTTTTTGTTTGATTTATGAGAGGATCAGCATTGTTATATAAAGAAGCACTGCAGTAGAGATTTGTGTTTTGCTTTTTACTGCATCACACTGGACACCTAAAAGTTCTTGCTGACAGAACGAAAACAATCACTGCAAGATATTTCTTCAAATAGACCTACTATGGATCTACTCTAAAACTACAGATGCTGAAGTGTTTCTGGACCTTCTCTGTAAGCCCTGCATTGTTCCCGTTAGTTACTAGATACACAAACTACTGTTTTGTGGTATTCAATGGAAGCAAAGTTTCATATCCACATGGTTATTTTCTATCCATAATCCCTTTTCCACTTTATCAGTGGCACCCCTCCCTGAGATGCTGTTTCCCTATTGAAACGCACTGATGCCTGCAACCCCAGGGAAACTCTCCAGAAAGAGAAGAGTTTGCACTGCTGAGCAGAGAGTATGTGGGAGACAAATTGGACACGTTCAACAGCTGCAACAGAGCTATTTCTAGTCTCAAATGGGCTAGACAGGCTTAGATGTGCAAAGAAAAAAGTGCTTGCCAAGGTGTTACCGCAGCAGTAAACACTGCTATATATAGCTTTCATAGCTTGTGAATGAACAAACTTGCAAAAAGCAGGACCCCCTAAAACAGAATAAAAGAAAAAAAATCTGGAATATTCAAAGGAAATGTGAGAGAGTTTCTTTTATCTTTTCCTATTTTCTCAGGGGCACTATCTCTCCTTATTTGCAATTATTGATCTTTTTACTGAACCTTGCATTTCTGCTTTACCTTCATGCAGAAAATGAGCGAATCATGCTCAGGAACAGCAAGATTTGTTTCATTATAGGGTGAGTGGAGAATAAAGAACTTTAATTAACTCTGCTTCATAGTACCTCATGATTCACAGCCTGAGCATAAAATGATGCCATGTTATAATGTGCAGTGTTTTGCCCTTGCACTCCACTTGTCTCTATTTGTAGAAAAGTGAGCTTTATGTTAGATTCTCCAAACCATGCAGAAATCTTTGCAAGCACAGCTTTTTTTTTGCTTTTTTTTTTTTTTTTTTTTTTTTATGGTGGGTTGTGGGGTTTTTTTGGTGTTTTTTTTTTTTTTTTTTTTTGTTGGTTGTTTTTTTTTCTTTTCTTTTAATTTAATACAGTCTTTTGTTTCCCTAGATCTGTCGTGCATCACTGGCCATTTTCAGTGCCACCCTCGCCAATTTGCTGAACTATATTAAGTAACATTCCTATGGATAAAACAATGCTTGAAGATCTTGAAATAATTCTTTACCAGTCCAGAGGATATGAAGTTTCTTTACTATGGTAGGTATAATATTTTAGTTACTCAATCACTCCAAAAGGCAGTGATTCCAAAATTGAAAGAAACGTGACAAAACCCATACCCATTAACAGATCCAATTTTAGTACAGGTCTGTCAAAACTATCATAAGGTAAGACAAGAATATCTCACCTAGAATTTTTTCATCCCACCATGCTTCATTTTCAAGTTTTAATACCTGTTCTGTCTTTTCTGAAAGCCAGAGGCTTACATCATACAAGTATAGTCACAGAGTCAGCTGACCAGGTTACATTTTTTGTAAGCTTAATGTTATCATTATATACATTAACTGAGGTGCAATTATCCTTGAGAACCTTTTCGGTGTATTCCTGTTTAATATTTTAAAATACAGAAATATTTTAAATATTTTAATGCAGCAAATATTTTAATACAGAAAAACTCCTACTAATTAATGTTTGCTTATGCAAAGACATGCTAGATGGCATGTATCAAGCTAATGCACTGAGCCTCATTACTTTGAACACAGATCCAGATGAGTTATTAGAAAATTTCAATGAACAAAAAGGCAATAATCATGAATTTCTATATAAAACTGTACAATATTCAGAAAGTTAAGCTTCTAATAATCCATGCTATCCTTAAATTCTCTGACTACATGAATCATTTTCCTCAGAAACAGCGAGGGAAAAATTCCATTCTACTTTTGTGAAATGACTCTATGGCAACCGAAAAGAGAATTATTTGGCTTTAATTCTACTGAATTTACCATTGAGAAGCACAAGAGTTATTTCACCACCCTTTCAACAGTCTTAATCTCATTAGAATTGGCTCAGAAGCAGCGTTATGGCACAGTTTTAACGTGAATTTTTTCTCCCTATACAGAACATACATGCCTGAGTTAGGTTATTTTATTCTATAGAGGAAAACCACTAATTTGGAGGTAAAAGCAGCACTATTCTTTCTGCTTGAGAATCTTAGAACAACAGCAATACAATTCTTACTGTGAATTCTGTACACACTCTGCTATTTTGAGATTTGAAGAGTTGCAGTACATTTTTTTGTGACAGCTTAGTTCACAGCATTATATTTTGCCACAGAAATTTAGGACCTGAGCCAAAATGGAGGCAGTGGAAAGGTTCCCATTGACGTCAGTGAGCTTTGGATCAAGCCCCAGACAGCTAAGGACTAGGATTGTTCACTTACAATTAATGTGCATCTAGACTGACCCTAGAACAGTCAAGGCAGGAAGTTCCTCTTGTGCTTTTACAATTTATTTTAGCATCTTTTAGTAGTAACTTTGAGAAAATATTAATTCAAAAGGAAAAAAGAAAAAAAGGAGAAAGACACCTGCAGGTTCTCCAGAGTAAAACAGAAGCTTATACTTAAATCTGTGTATAATCTGTTATTTGTTGATCTGTAATATAACAACAGAATCGTAATATTCAGCAATGCAATCTCAGTAGATACAAAAGTAATTTTCCTTCCCAATTCAATATCGTTTCCTTTGAGGGTCTGAAGTCTTTCTCATTTAAACTCAGTAAGCTGTCTACAAAGAAAGGAGGAGTCTGAATCTAATCACTGAATGATAGTGATGACACTGAAGTAAACATTTCAGTTTTAAAAAAGAGAGCTGTTCCTCATGTTTTAATATGTTTACTACAAGTATTTTTTGAGGGTTTGAAAAAGGTTATTAACGTAATGTGCCTGACAGAGGATCACTAGCTAATACTGCAGTGAACAGCTTCACTAGCTGTTTACTACTAAAATAAACAATGACAAAACTTACTATTGCCTTCATATTCTAAGGCTTTTTCTTTCTAAGTAATCATGTGTTTTGGCTATGTACTTCATAATTTGAGCTTCCATTTAGTTTTTAACGCTTTCCATCATTTATGCTTAATTCTGTAAAAAAATGCAGACTCATTTTTCAGTTAATTAAATACTATGCCTTTGTGTGAGAGGTACTTTTTTTTAATAGATTGCAACTCATAAGCAGCTAGTATTCATAGCAGAGATGAATCATAGTTATATGTCACAAGAATGTGACGTATAATTAATGTTCTTACAGTGAATGATTGCTTCATAGGTTTCATTTTATTGAAATTTTCTAAATATTACTGATAGGGTCTCATCATCTAGTACTTCCTCAGACACTTACGAAATGAAAACACCCCAACTCATTAAGTAAATATCAAAGCCATAGTAGGAAGGTTGATGTGATGGAAACAATTACTCAGGCATCTGCATAAACAAGTTAATGAACATTGGAGCTATTTTTATGTTTGCAACAGAAAATTTATTTTGAAGGAATAAATCTCCCCTGAACAATGATTACCCATTTCATATAAAAGGGAATTTTATTTTCCTGTGTTGAACAGAAAATAATAGTGGTGGTCATGTTTATTTCAAAGAAATGGCTGGTTTGTAAAGCTTTTATTTACACTGTGGGGACTAGCAACATTTCCAGGCAATGTTTTAGGATCCTGAAGAATCTGAGAAGCATCTGTTTCAATGAAAATATTTTCCTTCTGAAATGTTGAACATTTAGCACTTACTCATAGGCATTTCGTATCTGTAAGAGGCAGTAGATGGTAAAAATCACAGAGGGAACTTGGGAGTAGTTTCACTTATTGTTCTTGAGTACAGAGAATGATTTTGCAAATGTGGAAAGAAGAACATGTTGCAAAGTGGGATAATGTTAGAAATTTTTAGGGATACATCTCTATACACCCATTTTAGTAATGTGCAATATTATGTGCTGTGTCACGGATCAGCTACAATATCTTTGACAACATAATAGAGGGAAATACAGTCACACTGATCTTTTAGTCTCTGGATGACTCAGCCAACCAACTCAACTTCTAACTCTAGAAGCAATTTTAGACAGACCTGAGCAAAGACAGTTGGAATCAATACATTTATTCCAAAAATGTTAAGTAAAGGAGATAGCTTCCTGAATTTGGGAATAGTTTCAGCAAATTCATAGCTAAGAAAAAAAATAAAGGAAAAAAAGGAAATACAAGACAAGTAGGTGTTTCTTTCTGTCCTTACACTTAAAAACTGCAGGGCATTGATTTTGTAATGGGAAAGGCAAAATGCCTTTCAGATATGATGGAATAATTAAAAAAGAAAAAAAAAAAAAAAGACAGCAATATGCAGAATTTCTGTAAGTTCTATTAAGAACCAAGGGGGCTCTGCCGTTTTCTGATATCCAGGTGAAAAACCACAAACTGCTGAAATACCTCTATCTGTGACTTTATAAGTGCTTGAATATATCCTTACATTTAGGGAAATTAAAAAAAAAAAAAAAGCTGGAATATAAAGAATATAGAGGAGAGAAAGGAAGGGATTTCAGAAAAGCAGTTTTAAATGCCTGTTTCTAGGGGACTCAGTAAGTTTTACATGGTGAAGACTGCACTGATAGCTTAGTGCTGTTTAGAAATTTATTGTACTCTAAGTTATTTGCAAGTAGTTTTTTGTTTCGCTTTTAATGCTGAATTAATCCCATGAACTATGATTTATAACAAGTCATTCACTAAACGAGTGGTTCAGCACTTACAGAAGAAAATATGATAGAGTGAAGTTCATAGTAAAGAAAATGCATAAATACATAAACAATGTGACTTTAAGCTCCTTATGAAAAGTATAACAAAGAAAAGAAAGGAAGAGACAGGTGGAATAATAAAACAGATTCAAAATAAAGACTGAAGTTCAGCTAATTTTCCTGGTCTATGTAGGCTCGACTGTGGCCTCCTCCCCAGTATTCTCACAACCAGCAAGCAGCAGTCTACCAGTACTTTGGGAAGTGGATCGAAGACTTTGGCTCTGCCTCTTAGCTCGCCCTCCTGGATCAGCAGTCTATACCCATCTGTAGGCCAAGCAATGCCAGGGCAGGATGATGGGGCCACAGCTGTAACTAATTCTTCCCCAAACACCCACTTTTGCAGCAGGAGAACACGAACAACAACAGCTCTCCTCTGACTATTGCTACTGCATCAAGGAGGAAAGATAAAGGATCTTCTCTTACCTACAAGAGTTAGGAAACATGAAATAGGATGAAACATCTCCCAAAGTAGAAACTGAAGCATAGTATTTCTCGGCAACAATATCTATTCAATAATCTGGGGTGGGATATGTAAAGGTCCTGTCAGTCTTTCACCTGAAGAATAATCTCTTCACCTGGTGAAGAGACACTTTTTCAATCAGATACCTAACTTTGGGCTTGGCCTCTGTCTGTATGAATGCGCTGGTTACACGTTTGAGAAGCATGTATGGAATACCTGGAGTGCAAATTCAGAAAAGTAAGAGTAATGAATAAGCTTTTACAAACATGGATCATGTCAGTTTACTTAGAAACTTTGCCTACTTTGCTGTTCATTTTTAAAGCTATTTTAATCCCATTCACTCTTATTTTAAGAAACTTCCTGTACAACTGTTTGACAATGTCCTTGCATTCTGGTACTACTTTTAACAGGTGAATTCCTTATAAATCCTGGGTGTTTAAACTGATCTTAAGCCAGTTGTTAAGGTCAGCTAACAACTCAGCAAATCAATGGAAAACAAATGAAAATAAAACATGGATATTGCCTAATTTGCTTCAGGATGGTATAGTATGCTCTTGAAGAGGCAAAACCCTAACACTCTTAAGTCTGGTGTTGCAAATGGTTTCTCTTTTCTGGTTAAAAATAATAAATATTTTATAAAAATAAAAATTATATGGTTTTGTACTAACTATAAAAAGAATCAATTTAGTGTTGACTTGGAAAAGGAGATGAGGCAATAGAAAATATATGTTACCTTGAAACAAAAAAATATTCTTATATCCTGTATGATATTTTAATGCTCAAAAGAGTGATTGTAGGCACTTTTCTGGAATTAAATTAACCAAGCTCTATGAACTGACTGCTACAGATGAGATAGTCTGTCACTTGCAAATATATGAAATGGGAGTGATTAAGAGACGTGAGACTGTGAGTCCAGCAGCCCAGGAGAAGAAAAAATAGGAGTATGCCATACCTAAGTCCAGTGGCTTAGGACATGATTTGCAATATTGTGGCTTAGTTTCTTTAGTAAAGGACACTAAAACCCTGAGAGGAAATAAATTCTTACACACTTAGTAATTATGTGGGATTTTTTCCTTTTTCTTTTTTTTTTTTTTTTAATGCATGAAGTGGGGAAACCCACTTATACTCTCCAATCTTCAACACCTTTAGAAACTTCAGATTGCTCCCTACTAAACCTTGAACACTTCATCTGGATTTTTTGCCTTTTTTTCTTTGGTTTCCTGCATGACATTATGATATCACTGACCAAGAATTTGGACCCATCTGCAAAAGGACACTTAGGGAAGTTAAAATGAATTAAATGAAGGTGTGAATTGAACTGCATCATCCAACTCTTGCATTGCTGTCCATTTCATATGAAGGTTGACTTGACTAAAGTAATACATAGCCAATCTTCTGAAAGAGAATGTCCATGCAATGCAGTCTAACTTCACACCTTCAGCTAATTCCTCCTAATTTCCCAAGTGTCTCTGTTTGGAAAAATATCCTGGAGGCACACTAATCTTTGAATATAATACAAAATTGGCTACATGCCTGGAACTTCTGGTCTCTGATTTTCTCTTCCATCCAGCATTTTTTCTTCTAATATTCCAGACAAGTAAAGTCCAGATGTTTTCTGCTGTTCAAGAAAGCAACCAGAAATCATCCTTAGCGGTTCAGTCTTTTACTTTCAGAAAACATTAAATTCAGTCCATTTAATTGAAAAAACATATATAAAGTTTGTCTTTGGATTGCTATTCAAATAACTAGTATTGCATAGTACCTTAGGGCTTCCTAGTTCTTGAATGCCTTGCAATGTAGTCCTGAATTACCATGTTACTCATTATTGATTTGTATTTGTTTGAAACAGTTAATTGCTTACACTGTTGGTAAAATTTACTATTTGTTCTACAAACATAGGTACAGATCTCTATTACAATTAACACTGAATCCAAGTCACTATTTCCTTGATAGTTCCTGTGCTTTGTAACTTATCAGTTACATGGCTTGGAGCATGAAACTTTTTTTAGAAATAAAATTTAAAAAACTTATTTTAATACTGTTACAACGTTATGTTCTCTCCTTAACTCTTCAGCCATCCTCATAAATCTTTAGTTGGATCTATACTGGATTACTTGAGACATTTCTCCAATAAATACTGCTGATACCTGTCACTCCTAATGATTTATATCCTAGTCTTGTGTTTATCAGTGAAACCAAGTGTTTATCCTACAGAACATATTTATTAAACAGGAAGAAATTCCATTACCACTATGCCAAGGCGACAATTTAATTCATTCTTCCTTCTGCAGTTTTTCTCCTTGTTCACTTATGCATTAACAAACAACATTTAAGGAAACAGTAGTTAATTATCAGGATTTCTATTGTGTCTAATGTATTTTATTTCATGCTGACTAATTATAGTATTTCCTTTGTATCATGCCTTAATCATATTTATATATCACAACTGCAGTAAGAGGGCAATTTCCTGGCTTTCTGGATCAGGACAATAATCAGGAAGATGTATACATCCCCCTGAATTGTAGGATTCATTGCCTTGTAGACAACATTGGCTGTGGTCCAGAGAGATGGCCAAGGCATGGTCCCCAGGGTGGTAGGGAGGAATAGGTGCTCTTGCATCTGTTTTTCCTTTGTATTCCTCTGAAACACAGGCTCACAGCATAAAGCAGACAATTAAAGAAGGTGGCAGAATTGCCACATTACTTTTTCTCATGCCACCAACTCTACCCTGTTGCTCTAGACCCCTGAGTAGCAGCCTTACACCTAGCAGAAGTCTGACCATAGGCAGGGAATTCTTCCCTAGCTCCTTTGTGCACAGCTGTGCCTGGCACACCCAGCTTTGACCAGGACAGCACTGCTTTCAGGGGTGTATTACTGCACTTCTTGGTATCATTTTAGACAGCTCTGGAATATCTGTCTCTAGGTTTGGGCTATCATTATAGCTTGATACAAGTATAAATGTCTGCACAGGAGAAAAGAAAAGGTCCCTTGCTTCTAGCAAGTAAGAGACTTAGAACACATACCTTGGTGGTATTACTTCCTACATATTTATTTCACATATTATACACAGACAAATGTAATGATTAATGAAATTCTGTTGTGTTCTCTCTGAGCTGAAAACCATCATAGTGATTTTCATTGTTTAATTTCCTTTAATTTTTTTTTTAGTCATTTCCTTACTGCCTTATTGCCATACTGTTTATAACCACTGGACATGTTTTAATTGGTTGAAAATTGAAGCAGAAATCAGCAGAGAAAAAAAAAAAAGTAGAGATACTTTCTTTTTAAATTTTTCCAGACAATATTCAGCTGTCCTACATCTGAAAATAATACATCATAGCATCATTTTTAATTCCCACAATTAAATATTTGAAGCCTGCAAATCAGATCAGTTGTGATTAAGTGTACAACTGCTACCAATATGCTCTCTGAAAATATTTTGATTTCACGCAGCAGTTCAGCTATCCCAAAGTAATGAAATCACAGAATAGAATCAAACAACTATTTTGGTTAGGAAAGATCTTTTAGATCAAGCCCAACTGTTAAACTAGCACACTTTCAAGTCCACCACTAAACCATATCCCTAAGTACCACATCTATACGTCTTTTAAAAACCTCTAGGGATGGCGACTCACCCACTTCCCTGGGCGGCCTGTTCCAATGCTTGACAACCTTTTCAGTGAAGAAATCTTTCCTAATATCCAATCTAAATCTCCCCTGGCACAACCTGAGGCCATTTCCTCTCATCCTGCTTCTTGTTACATGGGAGGAGACCAACCCCCACATCGCTACAGCCTCTTTCAGGTAGTTGTAGAGAACGGTAAACACCTACATGGGGTAAACACATGAAGCTGCTGTAAAAGGAGCAAACTGTGAATGGGTTGGTAGAAAGCCACTGGGGAGTTCTACTGTCGATGAACAAACTGAAAAAGGCTCTTTTTCTTTGGCCCCCTAGAGAAACCAAAGGATCATTTGTACAAATTGGTTTAAAGCTGGTCTGTTTTCCTCTTTTTCTTCACTCTGAGTATTGCTGAAGTGATGTATGGTTTCCTCCTGAACATTTACAAACTTCAGCTGAGGAATTTACAAGGATGGATTCTGACCATGTGCGTACAGGCTTGCCTATTTCCATCTGGGCTTTGGAAGATAATTTTTCACTTTCTACAAATGTTACAAAGTGCAGTCAAAAGAATAACTAATGCTAATTTGTTTGTGGCCTTTATTTGATTTTGTAATAGTTTTCAGGTTGGCATATTTTTGGCAATTGAATTAACTTCATTTATGTATTTCATTAAAAGATAAAAACTTCTCCATCTTTTAACAAAATATCATTAGCTCCCTGACACACCTATATATCACTAGTAAAGAAAGAAAGGATGAAAAATGGCAGCATAGCAGCAAGCCATGGATTTGAGAATGGATTTTACTTCTGGCTGGTAAGTATGCATAGGCTGTTTTTTTCAGCACCTTAATGTTGGTCTCTTTTTCCAGGTAACAAAACAAGGGGAAATGACCAGGAAAGATATTATATTGGATATTAGGAAAAAGTTCTTCACTGAAAGGATTGTCAAGCATTGGAACAGGCTGCCCAGGGAACTGGTCACCATTCCTGGAGATACTTAAAAGACATGTAGATGTGGTACTCAGGGACATGGTGTAGTGGTAGACTTGGCAGCACTAGGTTAATGATTGGACTTTATGATCTTAGAGGTCTTTTACAGCCAAAATGATTTTGTAATTTTATGATAATTTATTCCTAGGAGAGATATACATGACAATATAATTATTTTCAACACATTTTCTGCAGTTTTTCACTGGCATATTTTAAGTAATTCTATGTTCTTCTCTCTTCTGCTAGTTAGTTGCCACTTTTAAACATTTTTTCTTATCTTTATCCTTAAAGGATTGTGCAAATATGTGGATTAGACCAAGCCTTGCATTACACCTATATAGCACAATGACACTCTCAATGGGTTTTAAAACTGGAGAAAGATTTCCTGCATTTAATATGCAACAGCTATTCTGTACTGAGTTACTACGTCGCTACTGTAAATTCCGCATCCCTGAAATTTTTTTAGAGAACCTATGTCATTTTATTCCACTTCTTTAAATCTGAAATGTTATTTCTTGTATATCTACCATATATTCCAATTACTTTAGGGGTCACATGTTTGATCTGAAATAGACTGGAACAGAACTGCTATAAAGAGCATTACGGCAAACGTGAGACTTTGGCAGGTGTTGACACAATATATTGGATCAAAAACTTTATCATTTCATGGTCGCTTTGCCCAAGTTGGCCTCCAACCATTACATCCCCCACAAGATCTTCTCTATTAACAAACAGCAGGTCCAGGAGTGTGCTTCCCCTTGTTGGCTCCCTCACCATCTGTGACAAGCAGTTATCTCCTACACAGTCTAGGAACTTTCGGGACTGTTCCCCCTCTGCTGTATTGTATTTCCAGCAGATATCTGGGAAGTTGAAGCAAGGAGGGGAGTCTGCAGGACTGCCACCTTGGACTTCAGGAGAGCAGACTTTGATCTCTTTCAGACCATGGTTGAGAGGGTCCCTTGGGAGGCAGTTTTGTAGGGCATAGGAGCCCAGGAAGGCTGGGCACACTTTAAGAAGGTAATCTTAGAGGCGCAGGGGCTGACCATCCCCAAGTCACGAAGATGAGTTTACAAGGAAGGAGACCAGCCTGGCTGAAGAGAAAGCTTTGGCTGGAACTCAGAAACAAAAAGAAAGTTTATGGTCTTTTGAAGAGAGGACAGGCAACTTATGAGGATTACAAAGATACAGTGAAACTGTGCAGAGAGAAAATTAGAAGGGCCAAGGCCCAACTGGAACTAAACCTGGCCACTGTGGTGAAAAATAACAAAAAATGTTTCTATAAATATATCAACAACAAGAGGAGGGCTAGGGAGAATCTCCATCCTCTATTGGATGCAGAGGGAAACACAGTGACCAAGGATCAAGAAAAAGCTGAGGTACTTAATGCTTTCTTTGCCTCAGTCTTCAACAGTAGGACTAGTTGTTCCCTGGGCACACTGTCTCTTAAGATAGAAGACAGAGATGGGGAACAGATTAGGCCCTATGTAATCCATGAGGAAATGGTTATGGACCTGCTTCACAAACTAGACACTCCTAAGTCAATGGGGCCAGATGGTTTACACCCTAGAGTGCTGAGGGAGTTGGCAGATGTGGTTGCCAAACCACTCTCCATCATCTTTCAAAAGTCCTGGCTAACTGGGGATATCTCATTGGACTGGAGACTAGCAAATGTGACACCCATCTTCAAGAAAGGCTGGGAAGAGGATTCCAGTAACTATAGACCTGAGAGTCTCACTTCGGTGCCAGAGAAGGTCATGGAACGGACAATCTCAAGAGCCATTGTAGAACATTTAAAGGTCAACCAGATGATCAGGCCCAGTCAGCATGGGTTTATGGAAGGCAGATCCTGCTTGAGAAACCTGATCTCATTCTATGAGCAGGTGGCCTGCTTAGCAGATGAGGGAAAGGCTGTTGATGTAGTCTACCTAGACTTCAGTAAAGCCTTTGACACCATCCCCCATAACATCCTCATGGAAATGATGGCTGCCCAGTGTTTTGATGGGCATATACTCTGTTGGGTTAAACACTGGCTGGACAGCCAGGCCCTAAGAGTTGTGGTTAATGGAGTTAAATCCAGTTGGCAGCCAGTCACGGGTGGTGTCCCCCAGGGCTCAGTGCTGGGGCAACTCCTGTTTAACATCTTTATTAATGATCTTGATGAGGAGATCGAATGCACCATCAGGAAATTTGCAGATGACAGCAAGCTGGGAGGGAGTGTCGATCTGCTGGATGGTAGGAAGGCTTTACAGAGGGACCTGGACACACTGGATCGATGGGCTGAGATCAACTGTATGAAATTCAATAAGGCCAGATGTCGGGTCCTGCATTTCGGTCACAACAACTCCATGCAACGTTACAGGCTTGGAGAAGAGTGGCTGGAAAGCTGCCTGGCAGAAAAGGACATTGGTATATTGATTGACAGTCAGCTAAATATGAGCCAGCAGTGTGCCCAGGTGGCCAAGAAGGCCAATGGCATTCTGGCTTGTATCAGAAACTGTGTGTCTAGAAGGACTAGGGAAGTAATCCTGCCTCTGTACTCAGCACTGGTGAGGCCCCACCTCGAGTATTGTGTTCAGTTTTGGGCACCTCAATACAAAAAGGACATTGAGGTGATGGAGCAGGTCCAAAGAAGGGCAACAAAGCTAGTGAGGGGTTTGGAAAACATCCTCTATGAGGAACGAGTGAGGGAGCTGGGGCTGTTTAGTCTGGGGAAGAGGAAGCTGAGGGGAGACCTTATCACTCTTTACAAATACCTGAAAGGAGGTTGTAGTGAGAGTGGGGTTGGCCTCTTCTCACTGGCGACTGATGACAGGACAAGAGGAAATGGGCTCAAGTTGCATTAGGGGAGATTTAGGTTGGATATCAGAAAAAACTTCTTTACAGAAAGGGTTGTTAGGCACTGCAACAGGCTCCCCAGGGAGGTGGTTGAGTCACCATCCCTGAATGTGTTTAAAAGTCATCTGGATTTGGTGCCTGGGGACATGGTTTAGCGGTGGGTCATCAGAAATAGGGTAATAGGGTTGGGATAAGGTTGGACTCAATGATCTTAAAGGTCTTTTCCAACCTGAACAATTCTATGATTCTATGATTTTTTAAAATGACACTGAAATTTCTTAATTAAATCACTTTTTAAAATTATCATTCAATTAAACAGATTCTCCTCCAACTACACTTGCGGTTCAAAAAAATCAAATGTTACCTTCTCCTAACTTTACCTTTGACTCTTTTGGCTAGTCTTAAATAACTCTAAAAGTTATGCTAGAGTGTGACATGAATTTTTTATGGAATACAAAAAATAAGGGTGAATAAGGGTACCCTGTAAGCTTATCTAGTCCAACCTCCTGTTCCATGGCAGGAGAATTATTATTAATTATTTCTAAATCATTGCTAGCTTATCCAATAGATTTAAACTATCAGTTAAATTTTTAGTTTGTTCCCATTCTTCACTGTCCATGCTGTTGTATTTGATGCTTAGATAAACTATTTAAAACTGCCTTACTGTAGTATTGTGCTGCCTACTGTTTATTCCTCATCATTGGACGAGAGGGCATGGCCTCAAGCTGAGCCAGGGGAGGTTTAGACTGGATATTAAGAAGCACTTCCTCACGGAAAGGGTGATCAGACATTGGAATGGACTGCCCAGGGAAGTAGTGGAGTCACCATCCCTGGAGGTGTTTAAGGAAAGACTGGATGTGGCGCTTAGTGCCATGGTCTAGCCAATGTGGTGGTGTGAGGTCATAGGTTGGACTTGATCTCAGAGGTCTTTTCCAGCCTCAATAATTCTATGATTCTGTGAAAAACACAATGGAGAGAAAACGTGCTTCTTTCCTATTTGTAGATAACATTGAGATGCTGGAATACTTCTTTTGCCCTGTGGGTTTTTATTCTCTAAACTCAACAAGTGCTTCTTTCAGCTTTTCCTCATAGGTCATGCTTTCAAAATTTTCAGTAAGTGTAATTGTCTCCTCTATACCATTGCCAATGTCATTTCTTCAACATGATTTCCAAAAGGGGACAAAATACTCCAGCTGCTACTAATACTATAGTACTAGGTAAAATAGAGATGCTATACTTGAATGACGTTACTTTATCCACTTCCTAAAATGTTTGTTTTAATAGCAGTCTGAAATGGTTGCTTCACATTCCATTTGTAATTCACAGTAAACAAGATCCCTTTCCCAGGATCTAGTACTACTTAACAGCAAATCTCCAACCTGTCTTTCTGCATTTGATGATTTCTACCAAGGACAGAACTTTGCATGTATTTAAAAAGTAAACCAGAAATTAATAATATTATATTATACTTCCAATTATTATTATGCCAACCTCATGAAGTTTGACAAGGCCAAGGGCAAGGTCCTGCACCTGGGTCAGTGCAATCACAGGCACAAATACAAGCTGGAGGGGACAATGGATGGCGAGCAGCCCTGAGGAGAAGGACCTGGGGGTGTTAGTAGATGAGAAGCTTGACATGAGTCGCCAGTGTGCACTCGCAGCCCAGAAGGCCAGTTGTGTCCTAGGCTGCATCAAAAGAAGCCTGGCCAGCAGGGCCAGGGAGGTGGTTCTGCCTTTCTACTCTGCTCTGGTGGGACTGCAGCACCTGGAATACTATGTACAGCTCAGGAAAGACATGGACCTGCTGGAGAGGGTCCAGAGGAGGGCCATGAAGATGATCAAAGGGCTGGAGCACCTCTGCTACAAAGACAGGCTGAGAGAGTCAGGGCTGTTCTACCTAGAGAAGAGAAGGCTCTGGGGAGACCTTATAGCAGCCTTCCAGTACCTGAAGGGAGACTGACTACATGAAAAATTGGGAAAAACTTTTCAACAGAAAGGGTAGTGATAGGAAAAGGGGTAATGGTTTTAAACTGAAACAGGGTAGATTTAGGTTAGATATTAGGAATAAATCCTTCACTATGAGGGTAATAAGGCACTGGAATAGGTTGCCCAGGGAGATTATGGATGCCCCACCTCCCTGGAGGTGTTTAAGGCCAGGTTGGATGAGGCTTTGTGCAGCCTATTCTAGTGTGAGGTGTCCCTGCTCATAGCGGGGGGGTTGGAACCTGATGATCTTTAAGGTCCCTTCTGACCTTAACCATTCTATGATTCTATGATTTCTCCAGTCTACTAAGATACTTCAAATTACACCTTCCAAAAGAGATGTAGCTACTCTTTACTTGCAACTGCTGGACAGTTCAGTGAACATACTCTTCATTCTGTTGGTTCTTGTTGAATCACAGAGCAGTACCAGAATCAGACAGGATCAATGAAAGCCTTCAGTGAACACATCCTTCCAGTGGGACAGCTATCAACTGGTAAAATTACCTTATCAGCTTTGCACCAACCTTAGAGCAGCTGGTTCCCTAACTTACTTAGAAACCCTTTAGACAAAAAGAGGGGTTAAGGAAGAAGCAGTATGATATAAATCATTAATTATGATGACATCTTACTGTGTATGTGTAACTTCCCTATCAACATTAACTCCCTCATTGGGATATAAAAATAAATCTAATTTGCAACAGCATAGTGCATTTCACTAGTTGGCAAAGAAGTTGAAAAGCTGCAAGACCTTTTTCTAACTTGATTCTGATTTGTTCAAAGGGACAGAAGTACATCCTGTTAGCACCCAAATACTACCATCATTATGGATTTCAGAATAGCATAAAGAGCATACACTAGGTGAGAGAACGTGGTGCAGAAAATCACTGCAAATTATAACTAAGTCATCAGGTTGTATAGTAAAATTTTATTTATTATGACTTGGAATATAACTTAAAAGAAATAGCAGAGTAAGGCTATTAGATCGCTCTTTAAAAAAGTGGGAAGATCAAGTCTAGTTTTCCACAGCTATTTCTTCTGGCATATTATAGAAATACCATAGCTGACACTAAGGTTCTAAGTGAAAGCAGCAGCAGTCAGCTGAAATAAAGAGCTTTAAATTACTCTGGAAAAAGAACAGATTATTTTTATCCTCTGTTTTGATATTGAAGATTGATTCACTGCCTGTCCCAGTGCATTGCTGTTGGATAATTGAGATTATTCAAACTAAAGTAGAGCTTCACGGCACAGTATGTATTGTGACACCCTGTGGGTTCTCTGAAAGCACAGCAGTGATATCAAAAAACCCTTCTCATCATCCTCAGGTCATTTTCTTTTAAAACCTCACAAGGAATATTGTGATTCTGTTACATATTCAAAGAATAACCCTAACTTTGTCAGAGGGGTTCCTGCGCCAATTTAAAAATTGAATTATCTCTTAAGAAGTTCACCTCCCGTAATCAGGAAATTGCATGGAAGAACAGTTGTGAACAGAACAATATTCATGAGCTCTCAAAGTTTATGAATGCAGAGATATGCTTACAAGAGAAGTACAGATGAGAAAGCAGAATTTCACATTGGCAATTAATTTTGAGTGAGTTTGGAATATATTGCTTGTGTCTTTAGACACCATCTTGTGTATACCAGAGCCAGCACCCTGTTTCTGTTATGATACTAAGCTACTTAAGGACAGTCTAGAAGTGCAGTAAATTTGCTTTTTAAATATAAATTGTAAATTGCAAGACTTCTTCATTCAAGCTCTGCAATGCAGGAAATACATTACAAATAGCTCTGATTTTCAAGCATACTTTGCTAGGAAAACTAACCATCAAAGCAGCATGGCTGAGGATTTTGGAACAGCTAGAAGTACTTTGCTCTGCTGGAGAGCTGCAAGTGCAATTACAGCCTTGGCACCCGCAGCCACTGGAGAGGAGCTCCCTGTAAAGGTTTGGAAAGTTACTTCTGCAAGCCAGCCTGAAAAATTTACCCTCTGCAGTGCAAAAAACCTGACCATATACAGAGACCTCTGACTCTCATGAGCTAATATAACTTCTCCTTTCATTCTGTTCCTGCAGCAGTCTCTACCCATCTCATGTCTCTCTTTCTACTACTCATGAGTCAGTGAAGTGAGGCAGAGACCTCTTTTTGTTCTGCAATTGTATGCTCTGTAGCATCAAGGAATCTCAGGCTTGATTAAGGTTCCAAGGTGCTGCTGTAGCAAAAATAATTATGTAGTAGAAAAAGAGAATGGGATGAACTTAGAGCTTTATCTCTGCCTAGGGCCACAGATCCAAATTGGAAAAAGCTATTCATTATGTCTGCCGAGTTATCAATTGCCAAGTCTTCTGCAGAAGGTTGTTAACCATAACAATTCACATTTTACGTAGGAAAAGCTAAGGACAGAGTGTAAGACCAGAAAGGTATGTTGAGGAGATTTTTTGCTTTATTTTTTGTGGGCACAGGTTAATCATTCACATAATTAGCTACATGTGAAGAATCACAGAGGTTGGAAGGGACCTTTGAAGATCAAGTCCAACACCCCTTTTTCAGAATAAAAGAAAAAGAAAAGAATAGGAAAGAATCTTAAAGAGATAAGTGAGACAAAAGTATAAAGAAACACTGTATTTTTGTATTTAAAAAAGGAAAAATAAAGAAAAAACGTTGTTTCAGAGTAATATGGGATACATAATACTGTACTATATAACTTTTACACCTATGTTTTTGCTGCCCATCCTTATTACAGTGGTGAAATGGTTGCAGAACGTTAGATGGACCACAATTCTTGTATAAGCTTCACCCTGTAACACTCCAGTCCTTTTGTAACATGTTCTTATATTGTCATCTTTCTGTAACTATGATTAGGATATGTTTAATATAATAAAATGTTATCCAAAATTTTATGTGATGACTGGAATATAGAAGTTCATGTTTCTCATTTGAAACTCAAAGTTGAAATTTCTGCAATACCGAACTTATGAAGTTTATTTATTACTAAAAAGTCATACAAAAATTGAAATGGCTGATTCCCATATTTGCCATAAAAATTGGAACTGCAGCCAAAAGTAAGGAAGAGCTTTTCTGAAATGGATCTTGATTTCAATCATGTGTGTGTGAATGATGCTGCAAGGTGCTTGTTTCAAGTCTGTCTCCAGGTCACAAGAAAAGATTTGTAGTTTTATGGAGATATCTCATCATTATCTCTTTCAAAGCCTCATCAACTCCGGAGGACAAATCTATCTGGGCCAAACTGGTACTAAAAGGAAAATTAATTTAGTCTAAAAATCTTTTTTCTTCTCAACATAGGGCAGAAGGGCTTTTGTTTCCGTAGTTACCAGGATACTTCTTTTGAACTTCTTCCAGAATAGCTTTATCTCTTCCACATGCACTGACACACAATGCTATGAAGTATGTATGTATTTGTGAAACACTCTGTGCTTCATTACCAATTCTTTGCTGGATGTAACACAGGAAATCTAGTCCATTGTTAAAGCTGAATTTCTGACTTGATGATTTAGATATTTCAATATTTAGTATTGTATTTCTATAAATCGACTTGAGAATATTATAAGCAAAAAGATCAAATTAATAACATTTATTCTGAGGGGTTTAAGTGTTTATAGTGCAAAGCCAATTCCGTGTTATTAGGTATTTTGAATAAATACAGTTGCATGCTTTCTAAATTAAAGTATTATTAAAATATGAAGTTTTTTTTCATGTAGGGTCAATATCTGAATACTGGCAATAAGGAACTCAGGAAAGCTAAGCTGTTGGGTTTGTTTGTTTGTTTCCTTTCTTCTTTAAGACAGAAAAATCTGAACTTAATTTTATCTTGTTTTTTTACCCTTGAAAACATTCATATCACTTTCAAAAAATAATTTCCATATTGGTCTTCAGGATGGAACCATTTTTAGCATTCCTTCAAAGCCATTCCCTTTCAATTGAAAGAACAAATTTTCATTAAATGACGAGTATCTATTCTACCTATCTAGATACTTTATCCATTCCAAACTGTTATCAAATGCCCACAAAAAAAAACCCCAAAACACAAAACACCAAACAAAAAAAAACAACCCCAACAAAGCGAAAAACAAAACAAAACCAAAAACCAACAAAGGAAAAGCAGGCTTCTAAGTATTTATTTTCTTAAAATATTATTTTTAAAAGATTTACAGACACATTTATACAACCAGTTCCATAAAAAGACAGGAAACCAGTTCCATGTTCTACATCAGTGGTTCTCAAAGCGTGATTCTTTGAACACAGATTACTTACAAAGCACTAAGAAGTCAGCTGCCCTTGTAGTACAAAACAATGCTGGAAACCTCTCCTCTTACTCTGAGGCCCAGTGCTCCACATGTGGCTTGTCATGTGTCTCCTTTCATTCCTGCCTGCATAGCTCACTAACAAGCCTGGAAATATGGTCTATTTTGGGGATCTCCAACACTGGATACTAGTAGAGCTATGAAAGCTATGTCAAAGTGGTGCTATTTGGGCTACCACCTTTTTTATAAAGGCAGGGAGGCAACAACTGTTCAGCAATCAAAGAATTGACACTGCATCCAAATAAAAACAGGACATAGAGCTGGAGCGCACCTCTTTCCTTGCATGGATGTGGTAGATGAAAGGATAGAATTTGCTTGCATTGATCCCATTGCAGTATTACACAAATATCTTTCTTTGAGAAACTAACAACTGAACACACCCAAACCAAAAACCAAGCTAGGTTCTCGTTATGGCAAATAAAAGTTCTTTCAAAGGCTGTCTGTTCATTTTTGTGGGAAAGCTCACAAACATATGCAGTAGCTTAATCTGAAAAATTAGTAAGGCTATATAGAGCCCACAAAATGCCACAGAACTTTATGCAGAATTGACTACAGATCTCCCACAACATTAAGATACAAAATTCTCACCACATTAACAGTAAACAGCATATCTATAGTCAGAAAAGTCACCATGCAAAAAAAAGTTCACTCCAAGACTTCACATCTCATGTTCTACCTCTAAAGATTGTTAGCAAACAATACACTATTAGGAATGGCAGATATGCTTGTATGGAAGTATTCAGTAAAAATAACTGGTAGTTGAAGCTTTCTAGATGAAAGTGTGTAAACACAGTTGTCTAAATATTGAATTGAAAGAGAACAGACTGATCTTTTACTCAGGGAATGTGAATGCTCCATAACACAAGCATTATTGACAGCTCAAGAAAGGTATACGTTATATTAGGGTTCTGATAAGAAAGTTGATTTAAAGAAAGCTTTTGACCTCTCTGAGAAAGTAATAAAGGGACCACGATAAAGACTTGTCTAAAATTATGCTTGAATTCACCCGCTGTCTGGTATCTTTAATTATCTGACAACCATTGCTAAACATTGTGGGAGTAGATGTTATAGAGACAGATCTAGATGATTAGGTCATTCTTGATTCTACTGGATCAAGAATAATTGTGAGCATTTAGCCCAACTCCCTTCTGATTCATCTGTTGCATCAGCTACATAAATTTAGCTGAAGAAGTCCACCCAATTCATCTTCATATAAGAAGAAATTTTTTTACGGTGAGATCAATCACTAGAACAACCTCTCCAGGGATACAGTAGAGTCCTTGTCACTGGAGGTCTTAATGATGCAATTGGACAGGGTGCCAGATAATCTCATTTAAAGTCCCTTTCCTATGAAAGGTTGAACCAGACAATCTTTAGAAGTCCCTTCCAATATGGGCTGTTCTAGGATTAATTCTGTTAGTAAGTAATCTGGTAAAAGGTTTTATAGAAGCTTCTTTGCTGCATGCTATTTAACTTTAGTTAACTGTGTATATACTGAGATATATGGAAAAGGCATTAAAAAAAAGGAATAGATAAGAAAAATTGAATCTGGTGTGAGTGCAGTAACAGTGGTGTCTTCTCCAGATGCTTCATTGCTCCAAAATGTCATTTCACTTACATGTGCAATGTGTCTGCATTGGTCCCAACAGACTTTGAAACAGAATAATAATTTGGCTGTAAAGAGTAATTTTAAGTCCATTAGACCGTTAAAACAGATCCTAACATATCTCATTTATTAAAAGGAAGGCAATGTTTAGAGAAAAATAGCTCCTTATTCCCAGAGGGGATAAGAGCTGCTCTCTGCAGTCACAGAGACATTTGGCCATTACAATGTGGTGTTGACACAGCTGCAGTCCCTGGCAGCTGAGCCAGTTTCACATGGCTGTGCTCTTTTCTCCCTCCCTCTTCCCCCTCAAAATCTAGAGAAAAGTACTGTGCAGTTTCTCAGCTTGCCTAGTTGGTTTTGTGTATGAGTCATTACAAGACTCCACCGTCTTGTTTGATGTCAGTACATTAGGCTATTGTACTTTCAGTAGGGTTATGAAGTCAGCTCCATGACCGTGTCTGAATACAAAGTTGGTTGTCAGTACATTACTAGGTCAAGAGTTGAATGAGGACATATCAACTAAGATAAAACACAAGTTAACTCACATGGGTGGGAGTGAACCACCAAAAATAAATAAATATTGTCTTTGTTTAGCTAGGTGTCTTACTGGATCCTTTGATTTCCTAAATGTGAAAGCCTTTTTATCAAATATATCATACCACTCAAAAAGCACCATGAGAGAAGAGAAGGTGGAAAGCAAGAAGGCATTAGTATTTCAACACTAAGACCCACGAGGACTGTGAAATGTTTCTGCTTTAAATCATCAAATAGTGATTTCCCTGCAACTGCTTTGTCTAGAAATACACTAGATGAAAAGTAGCCAACACAGCACAGATTTCTAAGACACTACTCTCTATCTTCCTTCCTTTTATTTGTGACTGATGAGCAATTGTTTTATATGACAAGCTCATGTCCCGAGTTACATAATGAGACTGATAGAGTCAGATTTGCCCCCAAAGCAAAGTTGAGAGTTTTTACCACCCCTCTTTTTAAAACTCCGCCAAACATGTAACATTCTTCTGGCAAATGCTTATCTTGGAATAGTTTCTAGAAGCTCCTCCAGAATACGTTTTCACTGTGATTACAAGGGGAAAAGGGCAGAAGAAAGAAAGTTTTGTTCTTGCACCTTTTATGTTTTAAATTGGTCCTAAATAGGAGCTACTGAGAGAGATAGATTATAACTAAAAAGAAGAACATTCTTCTCCTTAATTTGAGAACTGGTTCATGAATTATCCATCTGTGAACTATCTGGGGGGAAAAAAAGTGCTTTACATGGACTATTTTAGTGTATTTTTTCCATAGAAAACAAGTTCAAGAAAGAAGGTTTTTAGAACTACTCCCTTTGTGCAGCTATTAGTAACTTCCTGCATCAAGAATAAACTGTCAATTTTTAAAAAACTATTACTTGAAATATTTTTCCTTCCATCACATTAGGTTCAACAGGTCCTAAAGTTTAACTGATGGCTTGTGAAGTATTTTTAATACTAGTTTGAAATAATAATACTTTTTTATAGTTTAGACACTTATTACACAAGCTTCTTAATTGTATAGTGCTCCTTTATGAAGCAGCTTTTGGCAAAAACTTCTCAATTGGCTTTTTATCTTTTATTATACCAAAAAATATTGCACATTTGCTACATTACCAAAAGCAAATGGGTGACCCTTTTGCAGTGCTCAGCAGCCCCAGGAATCCTGGAAATGGCATATTCCAGGGAGAAGAAATGCAGAAGTTCCTCCTGGGATCAAGTAAACAAGCCTCTTTTGCATGCCTAATATTTTATGTGCAGTCAATGAGAGAGTTAAACATCTTTGAATACCTTGGAAAGAGTCCTATATGGCTAAATTAGGCGTATCCTTCCTCCCTTGACAGGCACAGAATTCCACCTCTCCAGGCACTTCACTGTAAGTCACTCTGGGGCTCATCTATGTCTGTGTGGTTCCCTTTGAATGTAATATAACCACTCCCCTAGGCTCGTCCAAAGGGCAGTAACATCTGGGTTGATCTAAGGTGAGAGTAAAACAGATGGAATTGCTTGCCTCCAACATTTACAACAGCTAGAGGAAAGGCAAGTATTTCCAATTTACAACAATGGCTTCTAATCTAGCCTTTGCAATCCCATCAGAATAAAGGGAATTAGATCTTCTTCCTAATGACTGACTGAAGCTCTAAAAAAGCGTTTCCCAAGAAATTTAAACATTTCAACTACATCTAGCTGCCTCAGTTTGGATCAGAACAGTCTGTACATCTCTATTTCTAAATAGGCATTTAAAAAAACCCAAACAAACCAACCAACCCAACAAAATTAAGGTTGCATACCTGGGGAATTTTCATGCCAAATAGCACTTAATGACTTTACATATGAAAGGCTGAGTGGATTTCTGCCTGGGATTTAAGTTTTATGCTTATCATTCTTCTTAGTGCCTAAGTGGGATTCTGGGAGACCAGATCACACTATACTTGGCTTTTGATTTAAATCATATATCCACATTCTAAAGTTAATGGGAAAGCATTGTACTTCACAGACCTCACAAAAGCAAATAAATTTAAATAACCAGTTAGCGAAATATGCACTCCATGACATTTTTTAGAGCTTTTGGAAAATAGAGAGCATGCCAGACTTTTATTTAATAGATGGGCTTTAAACAGCCCTACATAAAAAAGTGATTTCTTGTAACAGAGTTTATTTTTGGAAGAACTGCTGTGTTTTGCCTCATGAGGATTGTAACTCTGATGCTTCCTGAATAGATCTTGACCTTCTGAAATTCTCTTTGCTAAAGCAGTACAATACAGATTACGCACCCTAAAAATAGTAAATCAAAGGGTTGTTCTGAATTTTAATCTCTTTTGATTCCTTCTCAAGGCAGTTAGCATGCAAAAGGCCTCTCTTCTCTGGAGTGAAGATGAGGAGTGAAACTACCCTGAGAAAGCTCATACCCAGATAGAATGATAATCCTGCAATCATTTGCTGTATCTAATGGACTGGATATAGCTGCTTCTCATGCTTTAAAATCAGATCTGATGCTCAAATTAAGATTTCTGTAAACTTTCTCCTTTCTTCCCTCAGAACGTCTTGCCTCTTTGGTAGAAGTCCAAATGTTTACCATAGGGCACAGACCACCTTCAGAGACATCATTAACAAAATACTTTCTTGGGGCAAAAATGTGGTCCCTATAAGTTGAAAAAAAAAAAGGTTATAAATTTCATACATAATTTGCCAGATTTTTTTAAATTAAAGAACAAATAATTCAGCACAGTAGTTACTACTAAGGTTAACTAAAAGAAGTACAGACTCATTCTTCATTAAAAAGTCTTTGAGGAATAGACAATACTCAAGTATATCTAATTTTCTGTTCCAATTTCTCTGTATGTGCTGTTTGTACAATCAGAATCTACTGTCTCTGCATCTTTAGCCATGAGCCAAGATTATTAGATAGCCACAACTTATTTGGGGAGTTTATATCTCTCATTGCCAAGAACGCAACACTTTGTTGGTAGTTCTTTTCTGACTGTCTAGAAAGCATCCTGGACAATTCCATGCTTCTGAAAATGTTATGAGCTTGATTTGGCAGTTATTTTTTTGTTTTCTTGTTTGGTTTTGTGGTTTGGTTTTTTTAGCCCCACACTTTCTGGAATTCTGACAAATCATTGCCTCCTACCTGCCCTTTGGTAATTGTAAGACTGAGATGATAGATCCAAGACAATAGATGGAGACAGATAGAAGACAACTATCTGCTGAGGAACTATCGCATCTGGAGAAATATCTCTCACCACAGTGAAAGAGACAGTTCTGTGGACCAGAGACACCAGAGCCCTAACAGGTATTTAATGGGAGCATGTGACATTTTGTCTGGTGGCTTCCAAATCCATCCTGCAGCAGAGTATGGTAAGTAAGTATGGTATAATTACACTTTCAAAGCTGTTGATGAAACCAGTGTCCTGGAACATGCCATAGAATCATAGGGGTTGGAAGGGACCTCTGAAGATCAAGTCCAACCTCCTTGCTGCAGTAGGAACACCTGAGGCAGATCACACAGGAGCACATCCAGACAGGTCTTGAAAGTCTCCAGAGAAGGAGACTCCACAACCTCCCTGGGCAGCCTGTTCCAGGGCTCCATCACCCTCACAGTAAAGAAGTTTTTCCTCATGTTGAGGTGGAAATTCCTGTGTTGTAACTTGGTGCTGTTTCCCCTCGTCCTATCACAGGGCACCACTGAAAAGAGACTAGCCCATTCTTGACATCCACCCTTCCGATATTTGTAGACATTAAGAAGGTCCCCTCTTAGTCTTCTCTCCTCAAGACTAAACAGCCCCAGGTCTGTTACCCTTTCCCCATATGACAGATGTTCTGGTCCCTTAATCATCCTTGCAGCCCTCCATTTGACTCTTTCCAGTATATCCCTGTCCCTCTTCAACTGGGGAGCCCAGAACTGGACATAATACTCCAGATGTGGTCTTACAAGGGCAGAGTAGAGGGGGAGAAGAACCTCCCTTGACCTGCTAGCCACACTGTTGTTAATACGTCCCACGGTTCCCAGAAAGGGACCTCCACTTTGGTTATTTCTTATCACTTGGGTCTGCCTCTTTCAATGTCTGCAGCCAACATGTAAATGATCCAACTCCTACTGAGCCACTCCAGGGATTTGGCGATTTCAGAGGATAAACTGTTTCTGCACCATCCAGAGACCATATTCACTCAGCTGTCCCTAAGCTGTCCCTCTTCTTCAGCCAACATGTGAAGTAATAAGCATAGCCCTATGCACTGAGTCCCAACACTAAAAGGATCTACCTCACTTAAAGAATGAATATCAAGTATCAAACCCACAACTCTATTTCATATGCAGACAATCAGTTCCTTACATGCTGACTGATGTCTTCGACTGGATATTATCAGTCAACTATTAAGACTTTGGAATTCGTTTATGTGCTTTACCTGTACGCTAAATAGTCAGTGTCGTTCCGGTCTTTTATCAGAACCACATGGTCTCTTTATGACATATCTTCAAATGTTATACTTGGATTTTTTCCAGTTTATATGTCTTGATTTTACAGTTACAGTGGTGCTTTATATAGATCTCATTTAGCCCTTGATGGACTACAGACATCCTGCTTGCTGGCCTATTATCCACCTTCTTATCAGTTTCACTCTAAACCACCATTTCAGTTGCAGAACTACAGCAGTTAAGTCAACTCTTTCTCAAACCACAGTGTTTTAATCTAACCTTTCTAAAATGACTTGTTCAAGTACTTGAGAAACTCTCTAAAGAAAAGAAAATACATTTTAAGACAATGACACAGGAAAAGGCAAATAGACCAAAAGGTAATATAACAATAGTATTATCTTTAGCATGTGAAATGGAAATACTCCTTACAGAAGGCTAATGCTTGTACAAACTGGCACTCTTAAAAACACCCCCCCCCACTAAATTAAGTTCTCCTTTTTGGAAATTTCTGCAGTGCTTGAATTTACTTTCTACCAGTCACCAGGGTTTCAGGAGAACCTCAGACTAGAAAACAATCTCTTTAGGAAATGTGTTGGTTCAAGTAGAAGACAGCTCATAAGTTTTGTTTTCTAAGGAGACATGTCTGCCCAGATTGAAGCAAATGTTCTGTTTTCAGGCATTGTGCTCTCCATTCTGTTTCACAGGGAAAAGCAGATGTCAGCATGAATAGCTCATTTTACTTTACTATTTAATTTTTTTAAACCTTCTGTTGTTCCAAAATACCAAGGTTTAGCATCAGCTATACAGGGAGGTGGTAATAAGAACTGTCTTACAGATACAACTTCAGACCAGGTGATTGGTTGATAGCTGTAGCCATTTTGGAAAGGAACATTTGTAAAGATGCTGCTTCCACCAACTAAAGTGACTTCATCATCCTCAGCAGCACATATTGCATCACCTTAATGAAGCATATATTGCTGATGCCATTACACCAAGGGGTGCAATTTCCATTACACAAGTAGGAAGCTTGAAATGAGAGTTCAAGGTAGCCCCATAATGACTGCTCATTAAAGAATGATAGCTACTTCCAAACTAGTTCATTTCAGAGTATTTTTCCTTGGCAAACTTCTGATTGTGAGCGACGTAGAGAAAACAGGGAGCCCAGGTCGACTGCCACCTTCAGCTACTGGGTACAGATACAAACATTCACTTTTTGAATTTTTATGTAAAGTACCTAAATAATTTTGTTATTATTATTATTAATAAAATATAATGAAAATATTAAGGACACAAAGATTGCATTAAGTTCTTGAACAAATGAGCAAAAATATTGTTTTGCAATTTTACCAGAGAAAGTGGAGGAGGAACCACAGATTTATTCTTTGATGGTGAAAAATGTTTTTAATGCCAATATCCAAGAACATCATCTGGTCTACCTATATGACCTCAGCTAAGCATCGAAAGGTATAAACTGACTGTTAGCTCCTAGAAAGTTTGAAGAAGATACTTTGTAGTAATTGTTGTTCATTTTGCAAGTCTGAATCAAGTTGTCAAAGACTGAATCGGGTAAGGAGAATGGTCTCTCAAGTTTTGCATCTTCTTTCATAAAAAATACTGGATTTGGATTTCAATAGCAGAGAATTACAATCATTTTTTGCCTCAGAGATCCCAAGGCTAAATATAACAGAAACCAAAAATTAATCAGCCTTCTGACTGGATATGTTTTTTTCTTGTTGCTTGAAGAGATTTGGAAACATCTCCAAGCATTTGCTGGAACTGTCATGAACGGCTGAAGGCTTAGGAGCACGGCTGCCCTTACAGTGCAGTGGCTGAGCCCACTGCATTAAGCATTTACAAGCAATGCAAAACATCTATGAACCTCCTCTGTAAAGAAGAAACCTTACCATCTTTACAAGCTTTTTCCCCCTTCATTCAATCTCTGTCTAGAAATTCCTGTACTTTTACCCTTTTTCCAGCACAAAGCCAATTGCACATTCACGGACATGAATGAAATGTCAAATTAGCAGTATTGCACTATTGTTTCTGAAATTACAAATATAAGCTATCAGCTTCCAAAGCATCAAATATAGACTCATCGTAGAACACCACAGTAGATGGCTCATTCTTCTATGTCACTGTTATAATTCTCAAATATCAGATTCTACTTTCTACTATTATGAACCCAGCACTCTTGAATTATGCTGATGTGGTTTTAAATCTCTGCAATTTGATGTGCCATTCTGTTTCTGCTGTTTTCATTAGCTACAACTATGCAATGAGTCTATCAATGAGTCTAGGTTAAATTAAGTGCAAGAAGTGTACTACATAGTCCTTTTGTCCAGATCTCATGGTTTTATCTTGATGGTCCATCCCTAGACTGGAAAATGGAATTCTGAAAACCATATTGTGCATTTTCTAACCAGGAGGTGTTGATATCAAGTGTGAATGTACAAAGAAATGAAACCTCAAAATTTATTTTTCTCCTCATCTTTAGGATTCTCATACTTATTTTCCCCATTGTGACTTATAGTGTAGGTAAGTTGATAAAAATAAAAAAATTGAGTGTAACTCTGCATCAACGGACTCAATAGAACTGCTTCTCAACCTAATAAATGGGGAACAGTGAAAGCAGAACTGAATTTTTCCATCTCATTCTTTAATTTGAGGCTGAACCTAAAAGAGATACACTTTCACACTCTGGGGAAAGAAATAGAAAATTAATTTTCCATTACTGTTATGCCTCCGTTAGCAGCAGGGTATGAGGTCACACTGCTGCCTCAATAAAGACTGCTCAGCCTCCTCTGCCAAGTGCTGTGGTCCTGCAGGGTATGAACAGCTTGTCTATGAAAGAGACTCTGGATGTGGTGGTTCTATAAATGCCTAGCCTGTGTGGTTAATAACGTGTATCAGCTGGGAAAAGGTCCTGCAGATGACTAAAAGCTATTGAACATGAGTTTTCCAGCCTTGTAAAATTGCTCTTTCCCCCCACCTTCTCCTTAGAGTCCACCCACAGACAGGCACAAACGCAGACAGAACAGCAGATTCCCAAGCTGCAAGGTGCCAGATATAAAAATAGGGTTTTAATGCCCACTTTCTCCCCTGCTGCCATCCTACAAGATGGAGGATATATCAGAAGAGACATATGGGTGGTGTGGTGGTGGTTCTATAGGAACCTGCAAAGCAAATACTGGAGCTACTGACCCCCTCACAAGGCTAGGAAGCACCTGAATCCTGCTGTTAACACATCCCTCAGCATTACCTGTGTTTCGTCTGCACGGTGCACAGCATGTCTACTCTATCAAGCTGCCTTTGTGAAAAGCCCACAGGTCAAGGACAGCAGCTGCAACCATTTTAGATAAGCATAGCCTGAGTTCATTCTCCCCGTGAAAGGTTTCAAATTATTAACCTCACTATAGCAGAATTTAGAAAACTCTACAGCTAGTAAATGTCATTAATAGTGACAATTTCCAACACCATCACTATAAAATATTCAGCTGCAGAGCCTTAATAGCGTATCTTAGAGATCGTGTACGAGAAGAAAGGGGAATAGATCAAAATATAAAACCAGCAGATTTCTGTTCTTCCCACAGCCAAGAAAACAGGTATTCTGTGGCTTTTTTCAGATCAACACAACACAAAACACCCTCTCTACAGCCTTTTTCAGCTTAACATCCCCTTGGCTGAGGGGAAAAAGCCAATGTCAAAGGGGGAAACACAAGAACAGGGCACTTTTTTTAGCTCTCTACCAGCCTCCAATACCTTCAGTGCTTCATTTTAAGCCTCTCCAGAGCTGCACTTAGTTCCCTTTTTAGTCACTAACAAGCTCACAGAAGAGATGTCCATTGCTAGAGTTTTTAGCATACACCTTATCCTTTGACAAGAAGTGCACACATAAGCTACCTATGTGAAGAACCATCTCCTTTGGTTTGTTTTGAACCTGGAACTGACTACTTAATGACTACTGGAGAGTTTTTTTGTTGGTTTGTTTTTTGCTTGCTTCCTTCTCCCAGTGGAGAAACATGGCAGCAATTTTCTGTTCACACTCCTTATGCTACTTATGTACTACTGTCAAGCCTCCTCTCAGTTGTCTTTTCCCCCCCCCCTTAGGCTTTTGGTTAAGAATTTCAGCTCTCTAAATTTTTTACTATTTCCAACAGAAGAGAACTCAGACACATACAATTCAAAGGCAAAAGGATGGTTCAAAAAAATCCCCAGGACAAATCATCTCAGAAGGCCCCACCATATCTAGATAAGAGTTAATGATAATTTTAGAAATCATGCATCTTTCTATGCACCATTGTTCTAACTCTTAGGAAGAATATGATTTATTACACCTAATAGCCAGATTTACAATTGGACTTAACAGTGGTCATATTTTACAATATTTCTAGTTTTAAAAAATGGTGGCAGACTATAAGCCCTGACTGTGGGTACTGAACATTTCAGGGAAAAATTCAAAAACTCCACACCTTAATATATGAATTTACTCACAAAAAGCATTCAAACTTACAGCTTCCTTCTTTCTTGACACAGTGACACAATTTATTAACATAAATGCAGAGGCTTCCCTAGCTTCGTCCTCTTCCTGCTCACTGAGCAAGAGGCCAGTCCAAGCTCCCCAACCTCCAGCTCCAAGGCCTGGAGTTTTTCTTCTATTTGCCCACAATCAAAAGTCTCTAATCTTCATGCACAAATACTTAAGAGTTCCTCCTCTCAGTTTGTTCACACACCCTTAAATCAAGCTGACTCTCAGCTCTTCTGCTCTTAAGTCCATAAGTGTCATTCTCCCCACTACGCCAGTAAAAAAAAATAAATTGAAATCTCATCCCATACCAGATATCAAACCTCTTTTCCAGAGCTGGCAGTCTCACCTAATCCTGCAATGAACACTTTTAGTGGCTTTTTTTTTTTTTTTTATCTGTAGGGACAAATCAAGGAAGTTTTATGCCTCAGAGTCTGATCTTTAAGAAAGAGATGCTACTTTTATAGATAATTTTAAAGGATATAATTATATAAGCACAATTTAATCATTATGACTCATTGTGGATATGGAAAGAGTAAATCATGTTAAAGAAATCTGGTTACTTTTAAAAAATGAAAAATGTTATTAGCCTTGATAAACCAAGAGGCTCAACATAGCTGGATTTTAAAAACGTTCAGAGAAAATTCAAAATGATGGATCACTGCTATAATTAAGAAACTTTTGATGTGGATGGAGTAAGCCTTTATTAAAAATGGGTTAAAACATTTCTCCAATATCAAGCACTTGTGACCCAGCATTCGTATCTGAATGTCAGTATTCTGAAGTCCGTTTTTTTCCCATCCTTGATCTTTAGTTTGGATTTTTGGGGGCACCTGCTTTCCCTGTAGAACTGCAGTAACTTCAATAGACTCCAGATCTGATGCAGTTGCCTGCCTTCAGGGATCAGCAGTAGCAAGATACCAATAATTACCCAGAAAAATAAGAGATTGGAGGGAGGATGGAAAGGCAGCTGCTAAGAAGTGAAGTCCCACAGGGCTGTAGATTAACAGCAGCAGATTTTTCATATTTTATTCAATGGTCTAGATAAAGCTGTAATAAGTCAGATCATTAAATTTGCAGATGATACTAAAATAAGGGTAGTATTTAAAATGCTGAGGGATATAAGAATAATCCCGACACTAACAAAATGGGCTCAGAGGTGAGACAGGAAATTAAATGAGCATTCATTTAATGTAATGAAAGGTGACATGGTTCAGGAAAAATAATGCCCAGGACACATAATGAGACACTTACAACTTAAATTATACTAAGCTAATTAATATTTAAAAAAACAGTTACAAGTTATACTTGCATTGCCATTCACAGTTTTAAATGACAATGAGACAACACCACCCCTCCCCATCTTAAAGAGATAACAGATTAGCACAGGAAAAAAAAATACAGTCAGTTAACACAGTAAGAGTAAGTGTTTGCCAGCACACTCCAGAAAGGATGGCTACAGCTCTCTGGGACTAGTCAGTTATAAACAAGAATCAGAAGAACATCTGTGGACACCACCACCGCTATCTGTGGCTTTCTACTGTTTTCATCTCTGCACATTTATCTCTGATTAGAAGTTAATTCAAAATTATACAAATCATTTTTAATAACATAAGTCCTCAGGTATGAAAAGAGCAATGTTATATTACTATGTACCTGAATAATACTCAACACAATAAAATGCCCATTTCTAAGAGGAGGCAAATCCCTCCCCAGTCAAGAAAAAACCCCAACCTCTAAGAGCAGGCCTCCAACCCCATCTCAAGGTTACATAAGGAAAAAGGTCTGAGAAAAAAGCAAGCAGAAAGCCAGTAAGATGCAGAGAAAAGGGGGGAAAAAAATGAAACAATGACACAATCAAGAAAAACAACAAACCTTCAAGCAAGGTAAAGGCAAAAGTCCTTAATTGTACTTCACAAAAAAAAAGGCAACCCAAACCCACCATTACAGACACCAAAATAATTTTGCTTATATAGCAAAAAAGACTATAAAAGCTAAAGTTGTTCTATATTAATACTACTGTAATAGCATGCCATAACACCTACCTCCAGCTTAGAATGCCTCTTTTCATTATACCAGTAAAAAGTCTGAGGAAGTCTGAAAAAAAAATCCCTCACAATTTACCCTTGAAACAAAGCAATCATTTACATTGAGGGCAGCAGGTTCCCCAGGTATTCTTGGTTTGGCCAAATTTCTTCATCTAGCCCATTAAGAGCCCCAGTTAACTAGAAGGGTCCAGCTGTAGAGCTTTAGTTAGAACTACTGCTTGTTACAATTCGAAGAACAAAATTTCAAGGAAAAACAACTGCAGTGTTAACAGAGAAACTGTCAAGGTCAGATGATTCATTTATCTAGGAGCTTAGCAACAAAGGAGAGCTGTGAAATACTGTAATAGCAATAAGCCAATGGATTAACACAGCATCAAACAACATCTTGAAGGAGATCAAAGTAGTAAATAAAATGAAATGCAATTAGAAGAATGAGAATAGAGTTCAGCTTCTTAACAGTATGAAATAGAGAATAAAGAGCAAAGGACCCACACATCTTAGAGCAATACAGAGAGGATGGAAAGAAAACACTAGCAAAGCTTTACCTCAGTTAATAAAAATTAAAATAAATTTATATTCCTTCTTTAATGAAACACTTCTGTTGGTGTCTTTGCTAAACAAATTACAATAACTCTTATGTTTATAAATAATGTTATCCTAAAATATTTAAACAAAAATTAGAACAGTTGCAGGATATAATGAAATACTATTTAAGATTCCTGAAAAACCAAATAATTCATCTAGCCTACACTGTGGGGGGGGGGAAAGACAAAACCAAAAAAATAAAAACAGTGACTCTACTGGTAAGCAAGCCCTCTGATTTCAGTTTAGAAAACACAGTTTGATATGTTTCTGAAAATAATGGCTCACAGTAAGTATATCAATATCAAGTCAGAGAATATAAAGTGTACTGTATCTGAAAGCATTACACCACACACATAAAGCCCATAGTATGTGACGTAAGTTGAACAGAATCTGTTACAGTATCACAGATTCCAAGCAGTCAAGATAAAGCTTCATTTAAATATAAACTTACTGGAGAATAAACGAGTTGTGAATGAAAAGCATTCTAGGTGTCAGTATGACAGAATCATTTGCACTCAGTAAATATGAGTGTATCATCCTTCAGTAGTATCTCATTGCTGCAAGCACCAAATTATATCTGGAAAGGATTTTACCTTGATCATATTTGCTGTTAAATAACTAGGTCTAAGAAGTTTGTATATTAATGTAGACTAGTCACAGCTTTAAAGTCTAATTTAGCAATACTATTTCCTATATAAATCTGTACAATTCCTCAGTTACAATAATAAATATTCAAATGGTTACTGCTAAATAGCAGCTACTACAGAAGTTGGAAGAGACCTAAAACCTGATATGTCAATTTCCCACTGCTTTTATCTTTAGTGTCTCCACTAGCTCTTCTATGATCCCAGCCACCCACCCCCACAGTTGGACTTAAAGTTCACTGTTGTGTCTCAGTTTGGTTTGCTTTCAATATGGAATAAGTCCTTTAAGGTTTCTGCACTTAATGACACCCAATCTGAGTGAGTTTTTACTTTTGAATAATAATGTATTTCTGTTTGCAACAGATGGTAAGAAAGGAAGTACCTATTTTATTTCTTTCTCTCACGTTATATTGTAAAAATGCTGCTACCAAGCAACCAGTTGTATTAGTAAGCAATTCCCAACCATCTACTTTCAAATTAATCTAAATTTATTGATGATTTATTGATGATTATTTATCCATGGTAGCTTCCTTGCCAATTAGTTTATCAATGCCTCTTTTCTGATATTTACTCCCTGAGTACTTAAAGGTTATAGGCTATCTGCCCTTTTATTCTCTCCGTTTCTGGTATGCATCCCAGTTGTGTCCTGACTACCTGCTGGCACATGGCAAGGCTTTCCACTCATCTTCCATCCCTGTGGTGCAGACAGGTGGTTACATCTGTCTGAAAGCAGCCTTTATTTCGTCCTCATCTGAACAAGAGGAATTCCCTGTGAATTCCAGCTACCATGCAATCTACAGATAGTCTCTAAAAAGCAATCATACCATGTCTTAGTTTTTGTTTCATTTCATTGAAAGATGAGTCCTTTTGCAGTCTCTAAATAGCCTTCTTGCCTTCTTCCATGTATAGGTGACTGGAGATGGTATCTTGTATTAAAGTCTTGTGGACAGGCTCTCATTAGCATCTTGCTAAAATAGCATTAGGACTCTTCCTTAAAAAGGAATTTCTCACTGATAAGCTCCTCCCTTTTCAACCACAGCCCTTCAGAGATCCCTGGATCTGACTAGCAAACCCAGTGGTTCCTTCTCAGTTACTTTTGGTGAGTTGTGTTTTGAGCTAAGAGTAGGCTTTTGTCATTAGCCCTTTAATGAATGACATTACCCTTCCTATTACTAAGGTTCACAGAATCATAGAATGGTTTGAGTTGGAAGGGACCTTAACGATCATTTAGTTCCAACCCCTCTGCATGGGCAGGTACACCTCGCCCTAGATCAAGTTGCTCAGAGCCCCATTCAACCTGGCCTTGAACACTTCCAGGAATGGGCCTTCCACAACTTCCCTGGGCAACCTGTTCCAGTGTATCGTCACCCTCACACCAAAGAATTTCTTCCTAATGTCTCCCCTCTTCAAGTTTTGATCCATTACCTCTTGTAAAAAGTCCTTCCCCAGCTTTCTTGTAGGCCTGTTTCAGGTACTGGAAGGCTGCTATGAGGTCCACCCAGAGCTTCCTCTTCTCCAGGCTGAACAGCCCCAACTCTCTCAGCCTGTCCTCGTAGGAGAGGTGCTCCAACACTCGGATCATCTTCCTGGCCCTAGACTTTCCCCATGAGCTTCATGTCCTTCTTATTTTGGGGGCTCCAGAATTGGACACAGTACTCCAGGTAAGATCTCACAAGAGCTGAGTAAAGGGGGAGAATCACCTCCATTGACCTGCTGTCCACAATTCTTTTGATGCAGCCCAGGACACAGTTGGCTTTCTGGGCTGCAAGCACACATTGCCTGTTCATGTTTAGCTTCTCATCCACCATCACCCCTCAGTCCTTCTCCTCTGGACTGTTTTTGATCCATTCTCCATTCAGCCTGTATTTGTGCTTCATTACATTCCTGTTATTCTGTTCCTTAAGATTATACTATAACCAGATCTGTCCATCCTAAACATATTCCAGCTTTATCAGCTGATTTTTATTTCTGTACTCAAACATTCTGTGCCAAAGTAATTAAAGTGAAATAATAATAGCCCTGAGACCAACACTCTTTAAGAGTTCTCATTTTAACTCTTAGGCTTGGTTTTGTTTTTTTTTTATCAACTCCTCCTAAGAAAATTAGAACATGAAGTGGGTGAGACCAAAATTTCCTTTCTGCCTGGATGCTTATGGAAAGTACATTATTTTTCTGTTGAATACCCCATGACATATTTTTTAAGTCATAAATCCAACTTTTTGAACTCCATAAACACTTTTGATATTAATAAAATTCTATAGCTGTATGTTTCACAGCTTAATTATGAGGCAGGCAAAATAGTACTCCATTTTCTTTTAAATCTAACAGCCTACAACTTCGTTTGATGTTACCTAGATTTTCCAGTACTAAAGAAAGTTAATATGCATCCCCTACTGATGCCCTTTCTAGTTGTGATTTTATAGACCATAATCATATTTCCTTTCATCAGGCTTTTCTTGAGGCTTAAAAGACCTAGTGTATTTAGTCATCCATTTTGTCTGTTTCCTTACATGCTTTACAATTTCTACATTTATCATCATCTCTCCTAGCTTTGCTAATAATTTTCTATGCAGCATCATATAAAATTATTGGCCAAAGCATTCACAGAGGATGTATTATCTTATTCTTATCTAAAAAAAGTTACCCCACATAAAAATGGTAGCGATTTAGTCTGGCATGACCTTGCTTTGGTTAACCCATGCTGCATTTTATCCTGTTTCCTATTTACTTGGACGTTTTTTATTTTTCTTTCTTTTATCCTTTAAATGTGTTTGATTCTATTGAGGTCAGACTAATGAGCATCAAATTATTTCAATGATTTTCTCCTTTATCTAATAGAAATGTAGTATCTGTTGTTCTCCAGTGATGAAAGCATCCTTGTTCCTTCATTATTTTGGAACAGTGAATAATGGGTGCCCAAAGTTGAACTCATTAAGCTTACTTAGTTTTGTTTCCAATAGTTATTTCCATTTTTGTATATTCAAACTCATGAACTGATTACTCAAACTCATTTTGCTTTCATGTTCTATATTTTCCTCTTAATTTAAAAATGAAACAAAGCATTCATTTGGATGTGCAGACATAGTTTTTGAAATTTTTTTTTTCCATTCTTCTTACAGCTTCTGAGCTCAGCATTTTGCAGCTCTCAATTGATCTTTACTACCGACAGACTTCCTAGATAAAGTTTTTTTTTGCTGATGAGTTCTTTTTTCCATTCCTTTTATATTTACTCCTAGCATATTTTTTTAAAATATTATTAATCTAGTTGGGCTTAGAACTTTTCTGACATACTATGTTACTCCTGCAGTCTAGAAATCATTCTTTCATCTTTGCAGCTCTGGCCATACAACCGGTTTAGGTGTCATTGGGGGGGAACACCATTACTTCAATGCAGTGCCTTCCTATTACCTTGCACCAAGGTATCTGGTGATGTGCCCACCAACATGCTATCCCCATAGTCCAAATGCTGGGGCAAGTGATGCAGCAGGCATCCAGGTGGCTCTGCACAGAGCTGAGGTCTGTCACAGCTGAGATGACGGTGGATTTTAATGAAACCAGACAGGCTTGGGCAGGATGTCTTCATCCTGTGCTCTCAGGACACAATGTTCCGAGATTATTAGCACAAATACAGGCTGGAGTTTTCAGAGCTTAATGCACCGAGTTGTATGTTAGAAGAACAGCACAGAGAGGCCTAAAACACTTTTCAGAGTCTGCTTGAGAATGGTCAGGCATATTGGAAGTTCCTGTCAATACCAGAACCAAGTACATATATAAAAGACCTTTGAGGTTTTCCTACCCTCTACTTCTTGTGATCTCATTTGCTAATAATCCAGCGAAGTGAGTCTTACTTATTTTAATTAATCTGTCGTCAAGCCTAGAGAAATCAGCTTCCATTTGCTGCTTCTAGTATTCTTGCCTTATATTCATTTGAGAAATCAATGATCTTGAAAGCACAGTAAGATGGAGAAAAGTGACTCTACTGTGTTTGATCACTTGAGCTGATGTAATTGAAACTGCTTATAAAAGCCAAATGCACCCAGTAACAAACCAGGATTATTCTTACGTAGCAACGTTTGCACAGAAAAGTCACAATACACTGACTAAACTACTAAATTATTCCTTCCTATTTTATCCTTTTACAGACACTCTTAAAGTACCAAATAATATGATAGAATTCCTATTACATAAATGAAAGATGAGATTAATGTAGATGTATTTTCATGATAAAAAGTGTCTTTACAACACCATTAACATTTTATTTCTCCCTCAGGCTCTGTAAATGCTGAATAAGAATGGAGAACATAACGCTGGCTGTAAAAATTGAACATTTCTCACCCAGGAGCAGGAGAAATTGATATATTGGTTTTATGAAAACTATTGGTCTGAAGAAATTATCCATTGGTTTATATGGGAATGTGTTTTATACACAGAGATTTGCAAAACATGTAGTTTAGAAAATAGTGAAGTTATTCAAGGCATCATCAAGTACTGTTCCACTCAGATGGTTTGAGTCAATTATGTCTGCTATTCTAAGACCATACTTGACCTCTTCATTTCACAATAAGATCCCTGTCTAACTAACTCCCGGAGTTGTATTTTTATTATCATAATGGAGTCAATAGGTTATAAGCCATATTGCTACTGATGAAGATAAACCAGAATAAATAGAAAAAACCCAGATTTTAAGATGTGAAAAAATATTAAGAAGTAACATTTAATCAAAACCTTTGTTTGTTTGAGAAAATGCATTTCCTTTAAAAAACAGAATTAACTTAAATCAAATCATATGCAAAAAAAAAAAAAACAACAAACCAAAACAAAAGAAAACCTTACCAAAATCTATAACCTGAAGTAACATGGAAATCTCCTGTTTCTTTCATCATCTGAAATATTAGGTAGTTATTTATCCCAGCACTGTGGAAAAGAAGAAACCAAGAATAAAAGTCCAAAGTCACAACCATCAGCAAATAAACATGAAACTTTCATATGAGAATATTCATCATGGGTCAGATGGTATGGAGAGAAATGGCTTGAGGAAAATAAGGCACATTTCTGTGGTGTGCATGAAGGGACTTTGGGAGTCCTCAGGAGAAGGAGGAACAGAAGGAAAATGGGCTGTCCTGAGGCCTGCACTTGCCACAGCACACTCTCCTTGCACATTTTGGATCTCTTAATTTCTCATGGACATTTTGTGAGGTAACATTACTCACTACTGCCTGTGCTGACACCAGGGACTTAATGTTAAAGTCTTCCCATAGTACATATACCTTTTGAAAATGTTAAATATATTGCCTAATTTGTTGCAGTGCAAATCCATTGCCTGCACTTAGTCATTGTGCATCAGTCTTCCAACTCTGGAAAAGTCTAGAACCCTTGCCATAAGCTCTAAACAGAAACAAGCCACATTCACAATCCAGAGGTGTGAAGATGGCTTTCTTAGAAAAGATGGAGCTAATTTAATTCTACAGAATCTGGATGGTTGTGTCCTTTTGACAGCACAGACTCCAGTTGCTTGTGAAAAAAGGTTTGACAAGCCTTTGCTGACTGGTCAACTGCTGCTGTACCCACTCTTAGATTTGGTCTTGCAATACTTGCCAAAGTCTTGCATATATATATAGGAGATTCAAGAAAATTCTGTATTTGTTTAACTTTGACATTGTAGCTTTAGTTGATGGGTTTCTTCTAAACAAACTGCAGACATCTGGGTAAGTTTCTAATCACATTCCTCATCAAAAGAGATAAAGGCACAATTTTTTTCCTGCATATTAGTTTTTTCTTTTTTGCTTATTTTCATTCTTGCATATGTTTTCATAACAGGCATGTATCTATCTGTTTTTATTTTAACTGAAAGTTTTAGTTGTCCTTTCTTTTTTCTTTTACAAATGCACCCTTGGATTATTTTTTTTCCAAAGGATTATTCTTCAAAGCTCCAATAGATGTCACTATCAAAATATAAAAAGAGCTGGTCATGTAATGTAGTTAGAGAAAGGCAGCAGGGAAGCCTTACTCACTGGACTCCTTCAAATCCCAGCATGACAGCACAATTCATTAAGCTAGACATTGAAGTCAGCAGCTGCCAACCAACAGAGCACATCTTTTCATTCTTTAAACTCTTGCTACTAGACCAAAAATATCTAATAATTTCACTGAATATGAAAGTAAGACTGAACCTACTGAGTGTCTGGGCTAATAAGCGCTTGCCTGTTAGCTTTTTGCTCTCTCCTGATTCAACTACAAAAACCAGTCTATCTTTTCTTTAGCCTACTTTGCACATTACTGCAGCGTGTTTTACAAATGCTTGTTTTTCCTGTTACTTTGGATTGCATCTAGAGTAAGTCTGCTCTGAAGCTTTACTACCGCTTTTGGAATGAACTGTCAAAGCATGACAGCACTGCTTGAAATGGACAAGCAAAGCTTATGAGCAAAAATATTTCAGAGCTATTTGCCCATGCTATAGATTTCTTTCAGCTTTTCTACTGACCAAGCAGACACTGTGTTCTTTTTGTCTAACCCCTAAACCTTTGGGGGGGGGGGGGGGGGGTGTGGGGGAGGGAAAAGTATTTTCTATGTGAATATTTGAATCTTTTATTGTTCTGAATCTCTTTCTTGTACTGCTTGGAACAGAGTATCAAAAGCCTATATAGCTATGTGCCAGCTCTACTACATGACATTGAGATGACTACCAGCTCTACAGGCATGGAAAACAAGCTACTTTAAAAAATAAAAAACAGTTTGTAGCTCCTAGTTCTTGGGAAAACACCTCAGAATGGGAGACTTTCTACCTTTAAAAAATCTAGGGACTTTTCTATAAATCTATGTGGGTCCATATCTTGAATGTCATTTTGATCAACTAGTAGATCATATTTACTGGTCCAAGTTTTGTAAAAATTGCTTCAGTATCCATCCCGAAACTAAATTGTACCACAAGATGTCAGTATCTAATGCAAACAGCTCCCATGTGCATGGCTCTCTATGGTCTGCTTGTGAACCTTATTCCAGTTTGGACTTATTTTAAGTAAGAAATATGTCTAAAAGTTTGCTAGTCTATTTACAAGAAACTAGCTGAAGGACCAAAGGGACAAGAGTAGTTGAAGAATTTGTTGCAAATTATCTGTCTAACTTAGAGTCCAGTTGCTCATTTAGGAAGTCTTTTTGCTCTGTCTAGAACCCTGGACCCCTGCGTAGTTCAGAGACACAGAGACTTGGATGGTTCTGCTAATGACAAGTCTGTGGCTCCCAGTCTAGAGAACCTTTGTATTTTAATGCGAATGTCTTTCTAAAAATTTTTTGGTTTAAGCTACAGAACTTCAACTATGCTGCTGCACTTACCTTTTAAACCATTTCTTACAGGGAATTTGGATGAGCCACAGTTTAATGAGCTTAGGATGTGAAGCAATTCAATAAGCCAAAAAAGAACAACCAAACATAAAGGTCAGCACAGCAACATGATTTATATCAGCCAAGTATTAAGCTCTTCTTAGTAAAACACTGTAGGAATAGAACCAAGCTCATGCTTCTTTCTTATCTGCCTAAAACTATCTTCTTTTCAAGACCAGCTTTGCTTTGGGTTGATGGGAACCTTACAGAAGTTACAAGTATCAGTGCATGCTGGAGGCCACTAAGTACGAGCACATGGGTTTCCTCTCATGAGAAATGGCATCAACTGAACACATATAATCTAGAATCAGCTCTTAGGGAACATAGCAAGGCGTTATTTAATTTGCTTTCTACCTGCAGTTTCTTGTTAAAGGAGGGGTAATCCTTAATCTCTTGCTAATCTTCTCCGATGCGCTATCAGCAGGAACCTTATCTGTGAGACTCTCTCCATCTTGGAATAGGCTCATTAGAGAAAAGTTGACCCCAGGTTCTCACACACAGTGTCTAAGCCATTTAGTTCAGTGACCGTCTCCAGAGATTTCTTAAAATGGGCAACCAGAAAGCAGATTGAAACTGCACAGCATAACTGTTCTTCACTCTTAAGAAAATCTTGCATGGGTAATCCACACACAGATGATGCTACGGTCCTCAGCCTAGTTGGCTTTCCCCATTTAGATAGTTTTCCTGTAGAAGGTGCTAGAAAAGCACTGAGCTTTCAAAGAGTCCAGCAAGAAAAAGTCAAAATCAGTGGCCTTCAATAGCAATTGCCACAGCACAGCAAAATCATTAATGGAATTTTAGTAATCAGTTTTTCTCAAACATCTAGACTACATGATGTTATCTAGCCTATAACTCCATACTTGATATAGTGATAAGGAAAATAAAATATGAAATAAGCATTGACCACAGCTCTGAAAAGCTGAAACATTAAAGGTTGGTAGGACTTCCTATGCATAGTTGAAAAAAATAACTTATTTTCTCCAGGCAAGCAAATAAGATGTAGAAAGCATGAAAGAAAAATGTATTTCTATATATTTTTAGCTTACTTCTCCCTAATCAGAAGCTGTTTCCTAGAGGAACCAAACGTAAGAACAAAGCCATGTAGTGTTATTATCTTGCACCTTTTAACCTTAGCATCTGCTGCATATATAGTCAGTAAAAACAAAGAAAAACAGAGGTTATAACTGCATTTACCTGGAAACACTAGAGAGCGGTTGAGAAATATGAATATGCCTTCCAGAAAACACAACAGTGTATCTACATATCCTATTCTGTGAGAATTCAGACATAAATCTCCACATATTAGAAATCAAATGTGTATCTTCTAATCAGTCATGCTCAAGGACTCAGGCACTATTAATTGTGTTGCTCTGAGATCTCCTTAACAGGAAAATGGGCCTTACAGTTGAGTATTTTCCACAGAATATATTTAGACTACATAACTACACTTTCCAGAAGTTCCAGAAAATCTTCCAGAAAAAACAAAAACATCCCAGTGCACATTTTTGGCAAATTTGACTGAGCTCAAACCGTGCAACTAAACTTGAAATGCTGAATTACTTTTACTAATATTAATAACAGAGTGATCAGTGTTCTCTGCTATTAACAGTAATATTGGGCATTGCTGCTACTTCCCAAAAAAATCTGACAGCAACACATCTCCGATAATTTATTCAATGTACTGACAAAAATTAACTTTATAGCTGCTACTCTGTGTTACAGTGCCTACAATGATATTTGTAAAGTACTGTCTAGAGGAAATATAATTTGAACGTTTGTTCTCTCTGAAGAGTCAAAATACATTTTAAAAACCACTGTACCTCTGCATCCACTAGCTAGGAGTAGTTTCTGCTGGTGATCTACAGGCATTGAATACAATCCTGTATACCCATCTTGTTAAATAAGATAATTGCAGTAGAAAATGTACTTAATTATGCACGTTAGTAGACAATTTATACCAGCTTCAATGACCAGTGCTACATCTTGTTTTGTTTTCCTTATCTCACATATAAGTACAACAGAGACTGACAGGACCATAAAACGTGCATTGTGGATACACGTCAAATGCTCAAACCCAACAGCCTATGATTTTATCTTCTTGATTAAAGTATTGGTAGAAAAATCGCTGCTGTGTATTAGAAAACCCATGTGCTTTGCACTTACTCAAGGCATAGTATGATGAGTTTCCTGGACATAAAAAACCCAAAGAAAGAATACTAATAATAACAGCCACCACCACCCTACTCCATACAAATAGGCCACAGGCACTGTTTGTGGACCATATTCTCTGTCATCTTGGTTCTTATTAACTATTTTGAATGAAGGGACTTTGTGCTGTTCACTTTTGTGCCAATAGGCTAGTATATGCCAGCCTCCTGCTGTGTCGCCTCACCAGGTCATCCCTCTTTCTGACCCAAAGAGCCCTGCTGTTACCTGTGATCCTCTCACTCTGCAGCTCTTGCTGCCCAAGTCCACCTCTGCTTCCCCACCTGTAAATGCTAGGGAAAGGAGATAGATCACTTCATCTTGCTTAGGCTGCCTAATACTGTACAACATCCACCTCTGCCAGTGCTCAGATGTTTCTCAGGCACACTCAGACAAATTATTTTCCATGTCACATCTTAAAAGCCTGTTGATTCCTCAGGGAACATATTCCAGGCTTTCATAAAGAGGTGCAAAAAGGAAGCCATTAGTAGTGTACAGCAACTTTCCATGGTCCTATAGCACCCAGGACTATGCTAACTAAATTCCATTGCTACCACAGGACTTTCCTGAGCTAAAAAATACTAAGCAATAATTCTACTTCTGTAGTACAAACCATTGTTCAGAGTGCTTCATTAACAAGGCCATTTACACACATACTACAATCCAATTATCAGGTATAATTAACCATAGGCATGAGGCACTCTTAGATTTTCCCATAAATAACAGCAATATTGCTGGTAAAGAAAAAAATATTCAAGTATGTATCTTGTTTTTGGCCATGAATACATTATTCCTCTCTTACAGCTGTATTTCAGGGAAAATAAGTAATGTATAAAGTAAAAACAAAGGTGATCTGACCTTAAATGGAAAACCTCTGTCAGAATCTCAGAAACCTCCCTTTCATTTCTCCCACCAATCCCTGATCATCAGGCTCTCCTCTGTTAGGCACCACTGTGAAATCCAGTTTGTGATGATGGACAGGAAACTGGGAGTACTTGAGGTTTTCCAAAAATAAGCATGTTGGTACATACCTACGCTTCTGCAATGCATAACACCTTACCTTGCCTCAAAGCATTTTTTTACACTGCGATTAAAAGAAGAGCAAAAATAAAATCTGTTCTTTCAGGATGATTAAAGGTAATGAGTCAGCCATGAGTCATGAGTGGAGAGAAGGTAAAGGGCTGTTAGAACTGAAATCACAAATGTGCTACTTGAAGCAAAGGAGTAATGCCATTATCTTCGAATAACAGGCTCATGACCTCAAAGCAGACAGACAGCAGCAAAAGACATGATCACACTCAGTAGGCTATTCTACAATCTAAAAATTATAGTTCAATTGTCTTTCAGTATGTTTCTTTCCTGGCAAACATTTCTATAATTGTAATTTATGTGCTGATAAGTACTCATATTCAAGGTTTGGGGAAAAATGTAAGTAGCAGAAACACCACAAATTCCATAGTGTTTAAAATGTTCCATGACTTTCTTTATTCATTTAATGCCTTTTAATCAAATATTATTATTACTGGGCTGCTTGCCTGCCTCTGCAACACTAAAATCAGCAGGTTAGAAATAGTGTGTAAAAACTGTAGTAGTACATCCTGAGGCAGAGAGCCATTGACAGCTAAAACACAGCAATGAAAGGACAAGTAACTAGAAGGAATTAATAGCAAAGAAACAGGAAAGGGGGTAGAAGCTGGGAAAAGAACAGTGATACATTACTGGAATGGAAAATAGCAAATGAATCATTAGAGGACACTAGTCAGATACATATGAAATAAATATAACATTAAAATGTATGACAGTGTATTGGGTGTTTCAACTACTAGAAGAGCATGCTAACTGATGGAAACAGGAAAGAAAGTAGGCACTTTTAGGTACTTTAGGTGTTTGGCTTTTATTTATTAAAATAAAATATTTGTGGCTATGAAATATGCCATTATGTGGCTCCACACACAAAAAACCCCAAAACCCTAAAGTAAGACAGGAGAGGATTTTTTGCAAAGATAAATAAACATGAGAGAGACAGACAGACAGACAGAGAAATGGGAAGAAAGAATAAAGGAGGAAGAATTAAAAATATAGCAAGGGGGGTGGGGGGAGGATTCATTTTGTATCATTTTTCTTTGCCAAACTGTAAACACAAGGACACTCAGCAGTTCATTCTTACTCAGTGTTTCCACATTTTTCTCCTGTTTTCCATAGGTGGGGCAAAAATGACAAAGGACCAAGCCAAGTTTTCCATTGGCCCTGATATTAATATGGAAGTGCTTCTCCAGTATGTGAAATATTCTATTTTTGCTTTAAGTTGTGGTTTGTATCTCAGTATTTTTACACTTATTTCCTCTGCAGAAAGTCCTGAAGGTGACAGTACATCTCTGGTTTGCTTTGACCAGCGCTGCTGGGAATGACAGGTAACACAACATGTTGTGGCTGAGGTCTCAGTGTGTTGAGAGTTACTGAGGGGTAGTGGGCCCTCAGAGGGCCAGGCTGGTGGCCCACTTTGTTTTAATTCCAAACAGAACAGGTCAAACACCAGCAGGGAACCAGGAACCCCAGCAAAATTCTGCCTCATGGCCATTGTATATGCCTATGCTTGAACCAAAGGTTTTATGGAAAAATGGATAGACCAAGAATAGTTTTTTTCCCATTCAGTATTAGCAGTCCCAAGAGTTTAAAAATCATGAGTCAAGCCTCATGTCATCAATAGAGTGGTTTAAAAAGGAAAATATTTTAAAAATACTACCTATTAAAATCTTCATTTGCCTCTTAGATTTTGAACCTTCTATAGCTCTTGTTTTCAGCAATGAGAAACATTTGTTAAAGAAACCAAATGAGTAGCCAAAACAACAACAAAAAAAAGCAAGCAGTAATCACAAGCATAATATGGCAAGATGTGGCAATGCTTTCAGCATTCTCTAAGAGTTATTGTTCTTCTTGATGAAGTCCATGGCTGAGCCACCACTGAGCCATAGCTCTTTTAATCACAAGTTAAAAGGCAAAGAAAAAAGTCCAAACAGCTTTTACCTTTGATGCCATTCGGCTTAGCAGTGTCTAACTGTATGCCATAAAATCCTGAAAGCTCACAGAAATTTGTCTGTGGAAAGGAAGCTTTAAAATATCTGATCAACTTCCTTCTTTTAGATAATGGTTTAGGTAACAATGTCCCTAATCCCACAGACTTGAGAGAAAACAGGAGACAGGAAAGACAGGAAAGAAAGGAACCTGAGTCCTTTGTATCTGGTATGCATAGCTTACAGCTTAAACTGTCATCATTTATCCATCAAAGGGCTCCAAATGTAATACATCACAAAGAACACCTTGTTAGACACTTACAGGAACAAGTAATTGTGCAACTGTGTTACTTTTAATTCATACACTGTACCAAAGCTTGAATTGCAGTAAATATTGCATCATTCTTGTTTCCATACAGGGAATGCTCTACCCTGATCCTGAGGTCAGCAGCAAGTTTTTTAGTGACTCGGATGGTGCAGGGTTAGGTGTCAAGGAAACGCACGATTCAGCTGTTTACTTCTGGGTTTTCAGTAACTTGATATTGCTGTGTCCACAGTCTGGGAAAGGCCATGCATAGGGATGTGGCTTACAACAGCTGCAAAGAGCAGGGGAAAGTAACTTTTTTAACAGCTCCTACTGAAAAAAAGTTCTGTTTATCTACATTTTTCCCCCCAAGGTGTGCCACTGGGGAGTTTAATGACAAACAAAACCAAAAGGAAGTCTTATGCAATACTGTAAACCTTACAAAAGTTATTTTTTAAGTTTCTCACTTGGACATGTGAGGCTAGGACTTTTGCCTGCAGAATATTTTTATTTCCAGAGACATGAAACAGTGGCTCTCTGAAGGAAAAATAGTTACTTGCAGAAAATCTATTAGTTCTGCATCAACATTTTTTCACTAACTTCCTCACATAATTCACCTGATCTCACTTGATCCCATACAATTATTCAAACCACACAACATAGTCGATAAAGAAATAAGCAACGGAATATCAAAAAGGTGAGGAGAGACGGGTGGCTTACCAAAATATCACTGATATATAGTGATATATATATATTGCAATAAGCAATATTTGAAGTTTGCAAGGGTGTTTCTATAAGCTTGTTCTTGAAACTCCTTCGTCTTTGGGACAAGCAAACCCTAGCTTCCAGTTTGTATCCAAAGTATTGCTTATACATGTCCAGTGGATGACACTGTAAAGCACAAGAGTTTCAGACACCCATGTTGAGTCTGTCTAAGCCTTCAGCCAGAGGAGCTGTTCTCAGACTCCCTGTAGTTCAGTATGCAATGGGAAGAATGTTGTTCCTTTCCTGCACCTTGCTTGCAAACAACCTACATACAATGACAAGTCCTTGGAAGTAGGAAATTGTGATTTAAAAACCCTTGGAAAAAGAGGAGATTTATTTGGTCTCTAATGACTAGGTTGCCTTCATCAGCCACTTCTTATAAGGGATGCGGTTCTGTTAGACATATTAGATGTTCCCAGTGATAGAGCCTCCCCCTCATTTGGCCAAACTGGGGCTGCCAAATTGAAACTGAGGAATGGTTCATTTCCAGATTCCCATCCAGCTGAGAAATGTGACTCTTTTAAAGTAGGAAATGGAGGCTTCTGTAGAGTTCAAAATCTCCAGAAGAGTAGGCTGTGGCAGAGGTATATTTGGATTATACTTTGTGCCTGGGTTTTGCATATTTCATTTCTTAGAATTGACCTCATACAAGTAAAACTGTTTTCTTTAGAATAAGATCTCAGTTAAACTACTGTGCCTTTTATATTTTTTACTAATTTATCTGTACTTTTTAATGTATTTGCAGGCAAGTGATGGTGACGAGAATGAGAAACTGGTGATTTACATAGAATATTTACATTTTAATATTAATTTACCTTGATTAATTTACCACAGTCCTTTCATTACTTCATGTAAATAAATCACATTCATTACAATATCTTTAAAAGTAATTTAAATTAATTCAGATATTCATTATTGTCCTTCCAAGAGTGCAAGCTTTTAAATGCAGAAAATGTTAAATCTTTATCCTGTTCCTGTCTCTGTGAAGGATTCATTTTGATAAGGAAGCTGACTGTCAATATGACTCTTTGTTATATTACTTAGTCATTATATTAAACTGACGTAAAAATATTCCTGTGAGGTTGATGTCACTGCTACAAATTTTGAAAATACAGGTATACTAACTTACAGGGTCACACAAGAAGTTTGTAGATTGTGTTGTACTTACGAAATCAGATTCTGTAATTTTGTTAGATATCCTAGAATAGCTTTGCACAGAAAAGATCTCAGATGCAATACTTTGATTATGGTGAGAGACACCATCAGTATTGCCCTCACCCCCATGACACTTATGGGGAAATTCAGGCAAAGAGATCATAAGAACTGGTAGTACCAGAGAAAGCTCCAGGCTGTGGCACTGGTGTGTTAAGAGATTATATTTCCACTCTTGAACTCAGAGGTGATTGTATTTATCTGTTTCTTAAAAAGACACTGGAAGCCTACCTCATTATGAATCAAAGTTTGAATTAAACTTCTAAACAGGTATTTAAAGTCTGATTTCTTCTAGGTTTTTCATGGGCTATTTTTTTCATCTTCTAATTATGTGAAGTGAAGAAGATTCATAAGTAAGTCTTTTATTTAAACACGCTGTCAGTTTAGGAAGGTATTATCTTTACTTTGCATCTCAGGTATTAGTACCTCTAACAAAACTAACGCCTGCTTTCTCAGTTAAATATTTCAAGGTCTTTGAGCATAATCTAAAGTGATAGGCACAAGGCATGTGATAAACAAATGGAGTAACTTAAAACTTGGAGTTTAAAGTAAAAAATTATATAAAATTAAAGTGATCCTATCACTAGACATTGGAACAATTTTATTTATGTAACATTATTGTGTTTCTGACAATTTATTAGAAACATATAATTATGCAGACAGTGGCATCTGTTGCAGCTAGAGACTGAAAAATACAGGTTAATTAAAAGTAGGCTATCTATCTTAATCTGAGATGTCTGTTAGCCTGTCATTAACATCTTAAAGGAAAATGGAATAGGAAAAAACCCCAACCCAAACTTAAACCCGTTTTTTAATCCAGGTATTACTAGTTTGAAGCACACAAAACAGCCTACAGTTTTTAGCTACTTGACTTCCAAGCATTTCTAAAAGTCTTGGAGCCAAAAAAAAAAATTTGGAAGAGTGTGAGGAAAGAAAAACAACCTAGCTCCAGTATTTTTGCCAGTCCTGCTGTTTGGAGACTCCCTTTACCATTTGTATTTAATTTTCCTATCCTAGTACAAACCATCTTTCCAACAGCTCCTGAAAGACAAGATGTGCATCTCCCCTGAGATCACCCCTGCAGGAAATCACCAGAAATTAAGGGCCTAGCCTTGCAAATATTTTGTCACGTGAGTAACATTAGTCAATGGGATACCCATGTGTACGTGCTGGCTTGATCAGTATCTAAAGTTGGCAACTGCAGGTGTACTCCTTAAACAATTCAATCTAAACTGCAAGCCTGCATTATACAACACATACATTAGCCAATTTTATTGAAGATGTTTCAACTCATACTAGTTCCAGTTATTTTATCATGCTGTTTTTAATCATTTTCTTGCCTTGACTTCTCATTCTCGTGTAACTGTATGTTATGAACACTGAATTGGGCATGACATTGAGATTCTAGTGTAATTCAATCATTGCGGAAAAACTGACATTCACATATGTTTACGCTTAGCCTCAATAGGAAGACAGTCAGTCACTTTATATCAGGTTACAACAAATATGATTTTAATTATTCCTATTGTGAAAAATATTTTTCACATGTGGTTTCGAAGAGTTTGTAATCCCTTGAATGTAAAGATACAGGTTGTGAATGAACAATTTATTTTAATTGGGATGAGATGATTTTTTTTTTTTAAATCAAATACACATGAATATGCATCCTAATGAATCTCTCAAACCTTCATACAAAATCAAAACCTCTCCTATCATAAGTGAAATTATTGTGGTTCAGTAAGATTCATGGCTGATTAATTCCAAGGAACTTAGAAAGTTATTCCAAAGTGCTGTTTCCATAATCAAAATGATGTTACATCTGCTCTTTCAGTGATTTTTATCTTTGGATGAAGTGATCCGCTTCATAATCTGTATTCCCCAGAATGCAGCACAGAGGGAAAACAAAACCTGGAACACAGAATTTAAAATTAGAAATATTATGTAATTTTTTAAAATTATATTTGTCTGTAAATATAGTGAATGGATGAAAACACAGAGCTCTTGAGTAGAAAAACTGCAAGAAATTCTAGGCATACTGATAAGTTCTCTTTAGGAATGTGTGTTTTCTTTTCTTTATTACTCTTTACCATGTACCTTCCTCTCTGAAATTTCTGAATTCTTTCTGAATGGTACCCAAACAAGGTAACTGGGAAAGTCTGCATGATCTTCCCTATTTTGCAATTGAGTTTGGATTTGGAGTACTCAGAATCAAATAAAATAAGACAGGACAATAATAATAACTTGGGTTTTGGCAAACGGTCTGAAGAATGCTGACATGCAAGTTGCATGGTAGGTATAAATACCCAAAGTAGCCTTAAACAGAATCCATGGCAAAAGAAGTGTTCTAGCTGCAGTACAATAGATCAGTACGTATTCACCAACCTGCTCTTTATGGTGAGATATAAACTAGATTGGAAATGATGTAAAGATGCAATAATCTTTATCTTGTCTTTAGCTCTGTGCATCATTAATCTGAATTTTAATGAAATATCTAAGATTTTTTTTATTTTTAATAGTTTATTTGCTGACAACTGCTTTGGGATGAGCAGGGATATTAGAAGGGAAAACTCTAATTTAGGTAATAATTTTGTCCAAAAAGCAAGAAAGACAGTAGGATATAAACTGTGTGCACACACATGTACAGGAAATTTTGTATTTTAAATTTTCTGAAAGAAACCTTTGTCTTTCACATAGAAAAAATTCTCTAACTTAGAAAATTGCAACATTTTTTGTTATGGGTTACTGAAGTAAACTAATTTTTCTACCGTGAGCTAAACATTCCATTTATACGGAAAGATATTTTTTTCAGGTGATTTTTTGTTTGCTTGAAGGAAAGGAGAAAAGGAATGTGGGGGTCAGGGTCTAATAATTATTTTTTCAATATAATCCACAATCAAAAGATGCTGACTAGGAAAGCTCCTATTTGACATTCAACATTTAACAATGTGTGGCCCAAAAATTCTACTTCTGTCCTCATCTACACAATCAGTCATTAAAGTACATCAGATCTGAATATCCAATATAAGTAAATAATTACCACAATATCTAAAAGGTGCTCATTTTGCACTCATTAAAGTGAAAGTGATGGGATCCGGTCTAATCCCTCTCACAACCTGTTTGGGACAGGTAGAGGCTTCACCGAGTCTATGTATTACATAGCTAGTAGCACAAGATAGAAATAACACAATGTATCAGCAGGTAGAGTTTAAACCAAATTAAAAAAAAATAAATTCCAATCCTCATTCAACCTCTATCAAGACAAATTCCCTTCACATACTTTCACTGAAGGCTTTAATTCTACTTGAGAAAGGGGAGGTTGTCAAAACCTCTGATGACAATGTTAGTGCTGTAATTGTGGACCCATTTGTAAGAAAGATTCATAAAATTTTCACCAAAAGAAAGACAAGAGTTTCAGATCTTCAAGTATGAAAGATTCAACTTTTTTTTTTTTTTCTTGCATTATCACAAACACCCTGTAAAACTGCACAACTGTTTTTTACAGCTGTGGAATGGAAAGACTTTTTAAGCAGTGCTGCAGGTTCATACTCTGTGTTTCGTGACATGCTTTATTTCTATGCTGAGATGCCCCATAGAAGAAAAACAACAACAGATAACTATCTGTAGTTTTGATTTTGCTGTTATGCAATTGGGTGTGAATTGTGACTTATGTAAAAATATTGACTTACAAATAGCATTATGTTAGTGTAGAAAAATTCTTTGTCGTGCTATCTCCAGAATCAGATCTTATCCACTTGTGAAAATTAGTACTTCTCTGACACATTACTGAACTCTTTTCATTCCTCACCTCAGAAAGATCACTCCTATTCCTTGAAGGTGCATTAAATATAGAAGTTTTTCATTTTCAGAAGAAGAATGTTGAAGCACATTAAATGATTGAGGTGCAGGGCATTTGTAGGGGATTAATGACTACTGGGAGATGATGATCACCTGAAGAAGCATAGCCATGGGCCATTAAGCCCCAGGAAATGTCCTCAGCTAAAGATGCTTATTGCTATTAGAGCCCAAAAATGAAAAAAACATCTCAGGTGAATTTTTCTTTTTAAAATGAAGTGATGCAGATTCTTCTTAATTAAATTCTTTATTGTGAAGTTCTTAAAGCATGCAATCAATGCTTGTGGGGGCGTATTTCAAATTGCAGTTATTACATACAGAATGAAAAACCACATACTGCACATTGTGGATCTGCAGAACTACCTTGGCTTCGTGATTCTATAAAAGTATTGATTCACTGCCTATCAATGTCAGGACTGCCAGTACTTGATGGAAATAACATATTCATGAAACAATAATGCTGCAAGGTTGTGGGGGATGGGGTTTGAGAAAAACCCCAACATTCGGGAAAAAAATTAAGGGGCCACATCCTGCCTTGCACGACAGCAATTCTGGCTGGCCCTACTGCTGTAATTCTGACCCACCTTGGGCAGAGCCAGGCGTATGAGGCTACGAAGCAGAAACTTGCTCTGGAGGTTGGAGTTCAGTTTCTTTTGACTGCTGCTACGTATTTTGGAGTTACAAGGCTTGTCCCACTTGAATGAATGGTGCAATCAGGTCAGCAATGGAAAGCTGAGACAGCATGTGCCAGAATTTTGAGCCGAGAATAATGTAGGCAGCAGGAAGCAGCAGAAGAGCATTTCACCAGCCAACCTGAACTATAGTTGACCGGTATTTTTCTAATGCCCTTGGGAACACATATTTCCTGAATCCTGTGTGCAGATATTTTGCATTTTCTGCTCAGCAGTCTTGCACTCTGACAGGTTGGATTTTGGTTTTCAGTTTTGCTTTTTTATTTATTCTTTGCAGTTTCTAAATTATTGTCACAGAAACTCTCATTCCTTCTTGTATTGTCCAACTAGTATTTGTCCCTTGATTAAAATGTACACATAACATTTCCCTAATTCAGCTAGTTTTGAAGTAAAAAGATAGCTTTAAATAGTATACTTTTTACACTAAGAAAAGTTCCCCCACAAACAATATTTCATAAGAATAGTTTCGCTTCTGTCTTCAAATGAAAAAGTACTGTGGACAGTGGTCATTTATGGAACAGCTAGGCCTAAAAGCAGAATTTCTCACAACCATTTACTCAGCAAAGTTAAATGCAAACTTTTTGCTACCTTAATAAGCACTTGTTACATTTACCTGTTCAAGTAACAGCAGATTAATTATAGACTGTGCTTTAGACTGCTGAAAAAGGACAGTCCTCCTCCAAATATTTACATTACCTCCTGTCATACAGTCTTTCTCTTTCCATACAGCCCCTGTTCTCTCCCTGAATAAGTCTACAGAAATGTAAATAACATTCTTCACAAGTACAAAGATAGCTTAACTAATGGATTAACTGCAGGACTGATTGTGCTCTTCACAGGAAATCCCCACTGGAGTGATCGAAGTTTATTAGGTTCTAAACTACTTTAAAATCATTAGCTAAATTCAGGCACACACTTCTGCAGTATTAGCTTTGTTGTTTATCACTAATGTTATTTTCTGCCATTTTCTCTTATAATGGCTTTGTATATTTGAGTTGCCTAGACACAGTGTTTTTCCTCTTGTACATTTCTTCTGGATAGATTTAGAAGGCTTTAGACATTGGTCTAAAAATACGAAGAGATGTCTAGGTAGCCCTGCTTTAAGGAGGCTTGAACCACAAGACCTCAGATCCCTTCCAGACTGGATCATTCAGTGATACTCTGACATCTCTCAAATTCTGCCCAGACATGCTCACTCCAAATTTCACTGCAGAGACAGTTTGCTAATGTGCAACAAATGGTACTGTGAACAACAACATATGAACGGGTGTGGTTTTGTTGCTGAATTGTCTGAACACCTTTGTACTGGATAATATATTCCCAGCTCTAGAGAGGGCTCAGGAATATCAGCCCAGCCCTCTCAATGTGATGCTGATAATTGTTTAACTGATACTGCATATCAAACATGATTAAGGTTCTTTTTATACTCTTCATCTACAAATCTGGACATGGCTTCATGAAAGGCACCAGAAATCATTTCATACTATCAATATTAATGACAGAGTCATTTTTAGACTTTATATGTGTCTGGGTAATATCATTGTCCTTTTCTAGTAAAGATGGAGATCATGAACTGATAGAAAAGTTAATAAAATTATTAATATTAATAAAAATGGTTGAATAACCTACTCCAGAGTTCACAAGTACCTAAATGGTGCAGTTTTCACTAATACCATCTCTGTTTTCTCACTTCTCTACACAGGACTGCTTCAGGTGCTGAACACATAGGAGATAGAAAATATATGTCTCAGAAATGAGGGAAGAGGTTCAGTACTTCTGGAAGTCACGATTTGGGTAGTAAACACATGGATCTTCTTTCTCAGAGCAATACTTTGAGATGAGCTATCTGAGGCTAGTAGAGAAATGGCATGGCATTAACAGCAGACCCAAAAATCACTGATCTTATACAGTGCACAGATGAAGAAGACTGCACTAGCAAAAAAAGTTGCAATAATCAGAAAAGGAAACAAAGAAACACGAAGAACAAGAATGTTCCTTTTCTGTGTGATGCCTTCAATATACTTGGAAATATACAGAAAAAGAAGTGGGAAGCTGAGGGTTTTTTTCTTTTTTGTGGTTGTTGGTTGGTTGTGTTTTTGTGGATAGAGGGGAATAGGGACAACTACAATAGTAGTGGCTTCACAGCATTTGTCCAAGATTTCTATAAAAGTAGCAGGACATTTGGAAATTTTCCATAAGGGTTCATGACACACATTCAGATTATTGGTCGCAGCATGTATCTTGCAGATTCAACATGTCCCTGACATAGAACAAGGTGTATATTAAGAGACTGTTGGCACCCACGGGATTAAGCCAAGTATCTTCAACTCCCAAGTATCTTCAATATCTCCTTCCTATTCTGTTAAATGTTTTAAACATTCCTTCTTTTATTAAAATATGATTTGAGACTCTAAGGCTAGATAATGCATGAAAATCTAGACTACAAAAGCCCCCATACCTTAAAAGGCGTATATTACCTATCCAGGAAAGACAAAGAAATATCTGGAAAGAAGTTCTATATTCCTCTGTTGCTTTCACAGCTGGGCACATCCCCAGTATGAAATCAAGTGCACTGTAGAGATGGCTGAGCTAGCAAAGACATAAGCTGCTAAATCTCTCTCAGCACAGCACCAGGTTGACTCCGACTTTCCTGGCATAGCACACAAGCTAGTAAATCACATCCCTCAGCTAAATACATGGGGATTTTTACACAGGCAGTGCTACTGCAGTTATATTTAGAACTAAAATGGCTTATTTGCATCCAGTATGGTATCTTGCATCATGTCCTTCACTAAGGAGAAACCAGTCCACTGCCACTCAAATCACTTGTGTAGATATATGTATCCTATTGAACTGTTACCTATGCAATTCCTTCTCTCCTGGGTAACAGAATAATCCATAACCTAAGCACTAGGATTAGGAAGGTTTTAGTTCATTGCCTAAAAGTAAAAAAACCCAAAACATTAAACCAGGAAGTTTTGCTGTCAGTCATGTGAATAGGGACTCCAAAGCATGTTAATAATTATTAAAGCTTCAACTTGCAATGAGCTAAGGCAAGCTGGAGATGGTATCAACATTATACTCATTAATATATAAATAGATTACCTGCATCTCTTCAGTATGAAATTTGTATTATTGAAACATCTGAGAATACTTCCCACCGTAAGTTCTCTAATTCCATCTATAAATTTCATTATTAAATGTTAAGCCATTTCGAATTGTCCCTAAAACATAACCCTGTTAAACAACAAAAAAACAGCCTTCTTAGCTGTTCAATGAACATTTAAAAATAACTTCTGGATGAAGCCTGTTTCATTGTTTTGCAAATACATTCTAAAAAAAGTATTTAGGAATTATGAATTGCCAATCGTTATCTGATCTTAAAAATTTCATAAAACCTGTAAACAAAATATACACTTTGTCACACATTCTACAGTGTAGTATTATTTCAGATTTTCTTTTTATTGTTCTTTCATATTGCTTTAGTTTCATTTTTAACAACCCAGAACTAAAAAACAAGTTCAAAGATCATCAGTTTTAAAAGACCTTACTTCTGAATGTCACCTTCTTTATTTTAAATATTCTGCAATTTTTCAGCCTCCATTTTCCCTCAATGTTGAGAAACAATAAGCATGGAAATTTTCTCAATTGTCATATTTATAACGAACAATTAAAGCTTTCATAAAAGTTAGGAATACAAAATTTACTCAATCTGTAAACATACCAGTTTAATCTGTTACAGGCTAACAGGCCAAATGAGATTGAAAGAGTTATTAATAGCTGTTCATTGCAGAAATGAAATATTACAGATAGTCCTGTCTCAGTTTGGCTAAAGCTGTTGAGTTTATTTTCTTAAACATTTAAACAGGAAATGTACCCATTGAGATGAAACATCGCATTTACTTTTGTGCCTGTCAGCAGCTGCAGCATAATTACATACACTCCACTGCATCACTTATAGCTCAAACAAAAGCTGGAGAGTAAGAGAGACATCTGCAAATAATGTTTCACTTTATAAGGTATTATTTAAATTACATGTAAAGAGCAGTTTAATCTTCCTTATTCAAGAAATATAAAGCTCATTTTAGTTTAATTGATAGTTTACTACAGAGATACTGTATTTAATAAAATTTAAATTGTTCTTTTAGGCTTAAAGATTTGAATGCTTTTAAATGCAATACTGTATACAAGAAAGACTGGACATGTATATTTCCGGGATAAGAGCAAGGGCATTCTTTCTATATGGTCATGGGTTTCAGAAAAGTTTAGGTACCATACTGCTTAATCTTGCATGGGAGTAAGCTTTTACTTAAAAGCTGGGGCAAATTCATTTAAAGGAGCTCATGCAGGAGGGACCTCTTCTTTATGCTTGCATCCTTGCTTGAAAATAAAGGAAAATTACAACTACAGAAAAAAAAAACGTTTGTAGTTTGAACACAGAAGGAAAATTGCTACTTGTAATATTTCAGAATTTGGACTGGATATTACCTATCTTTGTAACATCTACCAAATAAGCATCTACAGAGAGAATTCAATGTTTTTGATCCCTTCATTTTTATGTCAGTCTAATACAACACTATACTGACACTGCAGGAAAAACATTTGGTAAGTCAGTGTCCAATCTCTCCATCATTTGCAGACATAAAATTTTGTATGTTTCTACACAGATGGTTTCACTTCAGAGTGTGGCTGTTGCGCATAAGCACCCTGGCAAGCTGGTGAACAGAACCAAGAGGCCTCTGTCAGCCTGGAGAGCTCTGACAAAGGTGGCTGCAAAGTGGAAGATCTCCGCTCACTGGTATACTAAATATCCTCTTGAGAGAAAGTTGACTAGCTATGAGCTCCAAAATGGGAATTTTTCCATTGTGTGGGGAAAAAAAAATATAAAAAAAAATAATCCCAGCCTTTAACTATAACCCACAGACATTAGATCACTGACGGGAAAAAACTTTGCTGCAGATGTTGAAAAGAAGTGATGGGAAAAAGCTGGCTACTGTGACTAATGGCAAACGTGAAAAAAAAGGAGTAAGAATGTGCAGTGCGGGATAAAACAATTGAGTGACAAGCAGAAGGGATTTCCAGCAAAGTGAACAAGCACCAGAAAAGTATTCAAGACAGACAAAGGAAGATCAAGGCTAAATGTCATATAAGACTGAGATTGCTCTTAAAGCCAAAGTGTGGTAAGGAGAAATGAATCCTTTCATTGAAAAATGGAGAACATAAAAGTCTGTTCTTGGCATAAAAAAACCACACCAACCAATCAACCAAATAAAAATCCAAACAAAACAAAACAAATTAAACAAACAAACAAACAAAAAAACCCCAACAAGACCACAAACTTCTGAATGAAGGAAATGGGTTAATATTCATTGATACCATAAAGGAAAAATCTTGCCATAGAAGATGCACGTCCAAGTTAAAGATAGAACACACCCATCCTGTCAGCCTCTGTTGAGGCCAAAAGCAGTAAACTGTAGCTGGTTTTAAGTTCCAAGGAGAAGAAAAATGTGCTGAGGTCTGTACAGACCTCTGTCCATCCCTTTACATGGAAAAATAGATCTTCTTCTGGCTATTGATGTCTCTGTTTCAACCCTTGTCTCAAGACACTCCTCCTGTTTTCTGGATTGTTGTTTATATTGTTGTCCGGGGAAACTCTCATTCCCAAAACTCACCATATTTTCATTATATAAAAGTAATAATCAACATTAGCCTCAGATATATTAAAGTGGGCTAAATAATTGATATTCCTACTCATTATGTCAAGCTAATGTAATCGTATTATTTAATTACCTTATAGAAAAAAAGAAATAAAATTAATGGAAGTGATTCGTGTGACTTTTGACTAGGCAATCAAGGGGTTATGGTCTAAATGAAACTTCTGTATGGAAGATACAGAACTGAGTGGAAGAAGAAACCTCCAGAAATGAAGAATCAAATATATTACAAAATGAAAGGGAAATCAGAATTTAGATGAAAAAGAAGGCATTTATATAATAACATTTTTAAAATACAAAAAATTATGAAACATCTTTATTTTCCTGGCAAACAGGAGGAATTTCATAATGGTTTTAAAAAAATCTGAAGATACTGAAGAAAATGTGTAATTTAATAAAAATGGACCACACTAGACTTAAGAGAAACCAAATACACAAACATGCAGTGAGGAATAATCAGCAGTCAGGAGTACATTAAAAAAAAAAAGTGACAGTTGGAGCACTTCAGAAACAAAACATGCCCCAACCATACAGTGCTGATACAAAAAGATGCCGGAATCAATATGGAAGATACTAAAATAAGCATTTCATGTAGCCCCTAGGTATTGATCCAGCCTAATTAAAGGTGATGAAGTCTTTAAGGAAATATAGATAAGCTAGATATAGTCATGAAGCAGACAAGAATGATAAAAGGTTTAGAAAAGTTGACCTGTAGGAAAGTTTGAAGCAATTATTTCTATTCCTGAGGGGGAAAAAATAAAAATAATAATAAAAAAATAAAATAAAATATAAATATATAAAAGGCTAGTAATAAGATCTATCTTCTGACATTTAAAATAACACAAAAAGAAAAAAAAATAAGCTACTGCTTAGGGTAATAAAACCAACAACAAAAATATTTTTCAACTGTGAATTTCATTAGATAACAGCCAGCCATAAGGATGGTATAGCATTGAAATCAGCTAGATAAGGAAGCTGTGAAAGGTGTGTAAATGGGTAGATAGGCATGTGTCTACAGTGTCACTGTACTTGATTCTTCTTCAGCGCAGACTCCGTGCCAGACTGGTATTTCTGTTTATCCAATCTTTGCCAACAGTGGTTAAAAATGATGAGACTACTTAGGACATGGAACAACCCTAATTTAGCAACTATTTTTTTTTTTCCAATAATCAACCTTGTGCAAGACTTCACCTATTTCATTCTCAGATGTGGCTGTCACCTTAATAAAAGGACAAAAAGTAGGATCTGCTGCTTCTTTAATATTTTTTCCCCAGTTTCTGGCATTGGACAAGGCTGAACCTGCTTCCTGTCACAGTAGTCATGGGATTAGTACATTTAGAGATCAGCTTGCGTTGGCTCTTCAGACGATAGCTGCAAAGGCTGATGGCAGAAGCAAGAGTTATATCTCACCCTTATTTTTCACTCTGCATACTCTCCACACTATAAACATGGGACTGCATAGTCAAAGTCATCTGCCCCCAAGACTCTGAAGGAATAATCAAGCAGTTATGGTAAAAGCCTGGTATGCTGGAGTATTCAGTTTGCATTGTTTGCCATACAGTTGGCAAGACCCTTAGTCTTTACGGCTCCTTAGCTGCAAAATAGACAATAATATTGTTTCCCCAAAAAGGAGTTACTTTCCAATCCCTGTCTTACTAAAAACAGAGTTTCATTCACTACTGTAATGCTGGGAACACACAGACATGTCAAAAAGACATAGATTCGGCTTTCTGTGATATTTTCCTCTGACGAGCCTTATATCAAAATTCTGAACTTGTATTTTTTATTTTTCTTTTAAATCTTAACAATTATGTACTTGGATAAAGAAAATGGTTATCTTTAAAAATCAGATAACTCCATTCATTGCTTATATTGCTCCAGCTATTGAGCAATCTTAGTTCCATAACTCATGGCACTGACTACATGAAGAGCTACAAACGGTGTGAGCATTTGTTTCCATCTCATTATTACATTGGTTTAAAAAAAACCAACCCAAATTGCTATATCATTAAAAACTGCAGAATGCAGGTAAAATCACCAATTCAGGCTTCAGTTTTATAGAAATACATCTTTTTATTATTCTAAGATTTGGTTCCCCCCCCATTGAATTATAGATTAAAAAGGATGTTGTGCCCTAAATATGCTTCTCTTGGAAAGGCCACTTGGTATTGTACTTGTATGTCAAAGGGAGGACTGAAGTCTCAACAATTGTTAACCTCTCCCATGCTGCACTAATGAAAGGTCAGAGGCCCACATGTGGCTCACAGCCTGGGGAATTTCTCTCAATGTTCTGCCAGGGATGGGACCGTCTGAACAGTTTCTCTCATAAGTTTTAAGCCATAAACTGCATCCTACTTGGCTTGCTGTGCCAAAACTGGACCCAAGGGTATCCAGAGTCTTGGCTGATGGGAAAAAATGAGTGCTTCCTATGGAAGCCACAGCTGTTTTCCTGAGAGAGAGAGAGAGCAGATGCTCAAATATTTCTCTACTTTCCGTTTCTGACTACCTGTTCTGGCAGCAGTTCCGTGAAAGGGGGAGGATAAAGGCAGGCACCCAGCTGCTTTCAATAAGCCTTGGAAGCACAGGTAATGATTGCCTAAACACTAAAAATGTTCAAAAAGAATTTTTTCTGGATTTCAAACTATTAAAAGGGTGAGAGCATGCACTAATGCTCCCCAACTTCCTATCTTGAGCAGAAATTTAGTGATCAGGAAAAAGACCTAAATTATGAAAGCAGAGGCTATTTCAGGGACAAAATATTACTGCATACTATTGAAAAAATATCATTCATAGACGTGTGTGTGTGTCTATATATATTAATATATGGACAAAGAAATTCGGGTGCATATATAAAACATGTATAACCTATGCATTTCTAAAAAGATTTGGTTTTTCCATCAGACTGTAGGCTGAATGTCATAATATGGATTTCATTTTGAATTGTGGGGCCATATTTATCCCTAGTGTAACTCTGAAGTAAAAGAAAATACATATCCAAAGTTATATTATATATTCATTTGGCCAAGAATTGTATATAACATCAGCTACCTCATAAATTTAATTGAAATCACATTACATTGGGATGTGGCTTATGTTACTGTTTAGTAATTATTCATATGTGCCATTTTTTACCTATACCTATTGATGTTCAATGCTCTTTTTATAAGTATTCTTGGTCAAAAGTTTATGCTTCTGTTCTGGACAGGTTACATTGTGGGACTGAAGCCCTTATATTAACACTCTTCAACATTTTTCTCCAGTTCTATCTTTTGAAGTATTATATAAGTAATTCTTAAATGGCCTTAATTAGTCCAGTTAAAGCACAGTTAATTAATGTAAGTAAAATCAAATACTAGATGGTTAGAGCTGATATGTGAACAGCACATATAAAAGACTAACAACCCTGGATTTAATGGTTATTCATTGCTCAGTGAATCAACAAAAGCACTATCAGTTAAGCTTACAGTTCACTAGTTTATTTGCTTATTTTAAGGACAGCTCTGTCAGTCATGTTCATGGCTGCATCTGTTTGCTACCTGCAGTGCTCAGCCTTCTGTCACAGCCTCTATTCCTATTAAATGAAGAAACACTTATCAACAGGGAAAGTAAGCAGATCATCAGTGTTGTCTGCAAAAGTTTTGAGAAAGTGCTTTTTTGCAGCTCTATAAAAGTGGTAATTATCCCCAGCAGACAACCAAAAAGGCATTCTCCCCCAAGACATCTACATGACATTTGCTTTAAGTATCTCGGTAGGCTAATTGAACAGCCACCAACCAGTCTTCCACAGGGTTCTCCCTCTCTACCCCGAGGTTCATCAAGGCCCTTCATTTACATTCAGTCCCCAGGGTTTTTTGTTGTTTTTGTCTTTATTACTGCCTAGACATCAGACACCTACTTCTATTTCAGTTCAATGATCAAACTATGCTACCAATGTTCTTGCACTAAGAGCTAAGCTGCTCTTCTAGCCACGACACTACCCAGAGAGAGCAATAGCTTTGGCTTGACAGCTTCCGCAAAGGTCTTCTGTAAGAGGGTGTCCGAGCACTCCTTCAGACCAGAGAAGCTTTAAAGCTGGTGAAGTCAAATGCAGCATGGTAGATACAATATTTCTAAGCCATAAGGATAAAGAAGTTAGATGCACTCTGAGCAGTGATCTCATAGCTCAGCCACGCAGGCTTGCCCTTAGAGGTAGAAACCACCAGGAAGATGGATCACGTAAGAATTCTTCTAGGAATGGAACTAGAGGAAGAAAGTGGTTTCACTTGACCAAACCATGAGAAGTCAGTGAGTCTGAGCTGGTAAGGAAGTCACAAACTCAGAAAAAGAACTACTGTATTGTAAGCCATACCTCGCCCCAAACTGGTCACATAGAGGAAAGTGTTATGGGAATTTTGCTGCCTGTGTTATACACGAGAACTTGATTCTACCCTGTCTCACTTTCTCCTTTGCAACTCATTAATTTAACTTGAAAAAGAACCAGCGCCAGACCTTTCTGCTTTCTTGTCCAAGTTTGTATAACATAGAATCGGATAACCTAGCAGCTAAGAAGTGAGCAGTCCTCCTTTTTTTCTCCAAACTAAGTGACTGAGGTCTTTAAGAATGTCAGATGGCTGCCCAAGATACAAGTGTCCTTTTGTGACAATAAGAATCAAGTCCCCACTACCTATTTCAATAAGAATGTAATAGTTTTCAATTGTTCATTAAGGATCAAAGAAGTTTTGCTGATGCCTAATTAACCTAGCATTAACCTGGGTAATATTATATATTTATCTCTAGTTTCAGTTTAGTTATTTGAAATATTTTTCTGTGCTAGCTCTTTTAATTATTTTTCTACCCTTCAACTGACTTGTAATGAATTATTCCATTTTTATTGAAAATATCTCCTATTTTTATGTCCTTCAAGCACTCTCAGGATAGAAGCTTTTTGCAGCTATGCATATGCATCAGCCAATTCATACTTTCAGCAGTACTATAAAAACAGAACATTACTTTTTTGTTGAAAGCCAGCATACTTATATCCTGAATCATACAGAAAATATGGAAAATAAGTATGTTATCATAAAAGTCATTAAAGCAGGAGAATGAAAGGGGACAGGGTTACAGAAGTGTAGACACACTTCTGAAAAATTCATATATATGTGATGTAAGATCTAATCTTGCAACCCTTACTCGCAAAAAAAGTAAGGATTGCAAATCTATAGGGGTGCGTACATAGAAAAAAATATACAGGATTGACCCTGAAAGCCTGAAAGAAATGCACTTATTTTTTCAGCTATGAGAACAAATATTGCATCATAAAACAAATTATGTCCAGATGAGTAAAATAGCTTAGCAACAAGATAATCTTATAGAAGACTTATAGGCACGTCTATAGTGATGACAGATAATAGAACCTGAGGAGAGGTTATTACAAACAATTTGGAATATGGCATTGAGTTGCCTCCTGATTGTTAAAAGAAATTATTGTCAGATACTGCAGGAAGATTAGTTTGTATCTATAGGGATTTACTACTGATAACGTAACACCACCATCAGAGAGAACCGATTTTTGGAATATTGGAGAAGCTAACTGGTTTAAAAAGTGACTTAAAAGCACCTCTATCTGTCACTAACCAGAGAAAAATAATGAATGAGCTATACACAGACTGAAAAAAGCTTATCACAGCCTACAGTGTTATGTAACTGCGTTCAGGAACAAAGACATAAATGAAGAGGAATCAAACAAGTCTGGACAGAGATGTTGTATTTTTGAATTAAAAAACCAGAAATTCTTCATTAACTAAACCCCCACAATGATTTCATTTAAATGCATAAGTTTGTTCTAGCTGTAGCTACTAGCTTTCTAGGGGACCTTATTACAGGGCTGATTCTGATGAATGGTTGAGGAGTGGGATCAACATGCTTTACTGTGCTCAGCAGGCCATGAGTCACGCTAAAATATTGGGAAACTGAAGCACTGAAGGTGGCTCCCAGAAGGTTTCTCCATCTGCTCAGGGTGAGCCAGACCTGGTATCTTCCACAGGCAGCTATGGAGCAACAGCGAAGGCCACTTTGCAATGGTATCCCTATGTACATTTTCCAGAAGAGGCCTTGAAGGGGTTTATTGTAAAGTTCTCCCACACATATGAATAATAAGGACAAGTATTAATTGTAAAGTGAAAAGTATATTTTTCATATTTTTTTTCCCCAGCGGTTTGTCAGTCTTATGAATTCAAAATTCGTTGACTCCTATGTGATTTTATACTCACTACTGAAACATAATTGTCCAGAAAATGTGTGAGAGAAAGAAGTAACACTTACTCACTTACAGATCTTTAACATAGCTAACCAATTTTAGACTACAAAAACCATATGCGAAACCAATCAGACCTGTATTAATGATTTTATCTCCATAAACCTGTGCTCTCTTTATGAAGCATTGTACTGGAATATGTTGGAAAAAAAAACAAAAGCAAAAAGAAAACAAATCAAATCAGAGTTCAATTTTGTTGGTGTAAAACCTTAACCTGGGAGTTGTGCAGAGGGTGTAGCTGATTAAAAATGAAATAAAATGTGTAGTCTATATGTATGTGACACATTTACCTGGAAGTAGGAAGTAAGGGTAAACACATATACATCTATCATTCTTTTGTCAAAATCTACTGAACTTTTGTGTGGGATTGGTATGACTGGAGCCTATTACAGAGATGAGGTTTGGGAAGGAAGAACCTACAAACTCAAAAGATCAAATTTGTCAAGGTGCTTTTCAACTTTTGGGAGGGTAGTCCCCGAAAAGCCCCACAGGGACTGCACCTCATCTCCCGAGTCCAGTTGAGCCTAGCTGGTGAATCAAGTCTAACACAACAGTTTTTACAGTTACCGGTAATTAGGTAAAAGCATGCACAGGTTTAACAGTGTACAACCACCCTCATTCTCCAGCTGAAATAATCAGATGGACATTTACAGCTCTGTTGACTGGGAACAGTCTTTGGCCTCAAATACGGAGTGAGACTCGAATTCCTGTTTCTCAAGCCATAGCAAGCAGGCAAACCTCTCTACTAGTGCTCTCTTCAACATAGCTCCTAGTTCAGGGAATGGTAGATTTTCTAAGGCCTTATAGAGGAAGGAAAAGACCTGAAAACTGCCACTGCCTGGTCAAACATATAATGGAAAAAGCACCACTCAGAAAGAATCAGAATTGCCTCTATATGTAGAGCAGCACAAGAAGACCCTTTTAATCATATAGCAAATCAGTACTACCTTCTCAATGTTAGATAGCAAAAAGCCACGAGTCACCAGCATCCTAGCATCATTTGCACGTTGCTAGATACCACGTGTTAAGCTTACTAAAGTTAAAAAACTGATAAAAAGAGGCTGTTGGGACACATAAGAAATAAATATATGGAGAGTGGACGCTTGCTTCTCCCACAGAACAGCAGTAGAACTCTCATAACTTCATTTTTGCTGCTCTCCAGAGGAAAATGCTCCTCACATACTGATGGTTATAATTCCCTTTGCAGTTCTGTTTCTTGTTGTGTTTTTTTTCCCTCCACTCACCATCCTGCAATTACACCTGGGCCCTCACCACCTACAGCAATAAAAACAAACAATAGGACCCTGGTGTTTTTCGGTCTTCCCTCTTTGATCACTTTACCTTGACACTCTGCCTGTTAACCAGAGCAGCCTGTGTCAATCTCTGCTGGTACCCATGTACTGATGCCTGGCCTGCCATTCCACCTGTAGTATGAACTACGTGCATGTTTTTTTCCACCTAGGGCATTAAAGGACAAATATGGCTATTGTAAGTCACCTCTATGCAATGTGGACATGACGGACCAACTTGGAACTTGGATTGCTATTGCTGCTCAGGTACTGTAGTGATGACATTATCAGCAAACATATATATATACACTAGAAATCCATTACATATATCAATTCCACCATATAAAATAATATGACTCACAAATGTACAGGAGTTACGGGGAATATGGATATTAGAAACATATGACTGGAAGAACTTTTTGAATCGAGTTCAGTTCCCACAGTGATAAGAAACAATGCAAACAAATATTTTGTCCAGAAAATCCTATGGAAAAAACTCCAAGCTAAAAAAAGATTTCTTCAAATGCTTTGCTACATTTTAATCTATAACAAAATCACAAAACTTGCAAAAAAAAAAAAAGATCAGGGAAGCCATAGTGGCACACTGAAAAGAACATATAGATCAGGATTACAAATCCTCAAATTCCTGGCTGTATGAGCCAGCTTTTCTCTTCATACTCCAGCTAAAATCTAATTGCATACTACAGAACAGAACTATGTTTTCCACACTAGAGTATGTGAAGTGACGAATCTAGCCTAGAGAGTGCTTTGGAATTTTCTGAGAGGAACATATTATAAATTACATAGCGTTACAGTAATCCACATAATTAATTTTTATATTTATTAATTCAGACAATTAATTACCCCTTGGAGTATTTGTGTGATTTCTGTAAATAAGTGTTGGCCTGGTAATCCATCAGAAAAGATTTATTGTGTACATTTATTTGTGGAATGCTTAGCTGAAGAAGCACTCAGTATCATACTAATGAATGCAGAAAAAAAGAAAACAAAATGTGTACCTTAGGAACATTTGCTTTAAAAGTTTTCAGTACAGATAGAATAGCAGTGTGGCATGTACTACGAGTAAATGTAAAATCAAAGCAAATTACAACATTTCAAGGAAATAAAATGCATGTAGTAGACTTCAGCTATAAATCCTAAATCCAGTATTTTATCAGAAAAACACCAAGTCTCCAAATTACAAAAGCTGTGTGGTCCTTTGTTGATCCTAGTCATCCCAGTGGCCATTTTAAAGTGAGATATGTGTTTCTTTCCTGAAAGAAACTAGTATTGCAGTTCAAACAGGTGGGGGATCAGGTTGAAAAAAATCATTTAAGAAATCAGATATCATTGTATGAAACTCTGGAAGACTGTTCTGAAAAAGCTTCACAGTTAGCTTCAAATAGGTGCATCTGGAACATAAGTCTAATTGAGATGGTTAAATTCCCTCTGAAGTTCCTTTTCCTGACAAAGTAATCTCACCAGGTTGGTATGCTAAGGACTGGACATTGCGTTTTGCAGGCTATATGACAATAGAAGGCTGTGAAATTTAATAATCTTTTCATATAATCAAAAAAACTAATAGTCATTTAAGTCATCAATCCCTGTAAAGTTGGCACTGGGAGTTCTCATTTTTGTTTGCTGTGGCAACATCTCTTTAGCAAGTATAGTGAAAAATCCTATTTAAATCTTTTAAGTAATTTAGGCTTGAATTTTTGTTTTCTTATTGTTAAGAGTTTGGTTTTGGCTTTATTGTGAGTTCCAGTTTATGAATTAGGACATGAAACATCCAGACCTTTTTGATACACAAATAATCTTTTGCAAAATATATGCACCCTGAAATTCATTGTTTGAAAAGTCTCTGGTCTAAACATGTTACCTGCTTTTTATTTCCTGCGGTTTAGAATTTTTAAATCATCTAGAAGTTACATCTGCATCTTATTATAACTACACTTGTATTTTTATCATGGTAAAATTCTTACAAATGACATAAAATCATAATAGTAATATTTTGTATGCATTACTGAAGGGATAAATGACTACCAAGACACATGATTGTGGAGAATTATGCACCAACAATAAAAAATTAAAAAAAAACCAACTAATTTTAGTGTAATGTAATTATTTGTTGTTTTTTTCTTTTCTTTTTTTTCCCCCTACCCCCAGTAAAAATACCTCATCTTCTAATCTATGAAATAACTAATTATGTTAATGGGATGACATAAATCAAATTTATCCCACTTGTTTTGTGCTCAGTTCTCATGAGCTTGATAGTCCTGCCAGAATGATGAACATTTTAAACAAAACACAATTAAAATGGCCACTTTGGTAATCAAAACTTCAGATGATCTCAAATTCAGCATTTTTAAAGTGGCACTCTGACCTGTTAGTTTGTCTGCATTGCCACCTGGAGGACCTCTTAGCAACATCAGGTTGAATTCCTGGAGTAAGATTCGGTGTTTAAGGCTCCACAATGTTAAAGCAGCCTCTAGAGCTGGACAAAGAGACCCACTGTGGCTTCCCACTGCGACCTGCATGAAGGAGCACTGGAAAGCTCCAGAGATGGAAGATATCTAACTACCTAACCAGGCATATGTGTAGATATGGGATATACTTCTCCCAGCTTCCCCTCCCTTCCCCACTGTCTTTTCTCATGTACTTGTTGGACTACTAATTGTTACATTAGTATACATACTAATAGGTATATTAGTTGTCTTAATCATGAAGATCTGACACTAGCTCAGAGTTAGTTACCACATATGACAAATAGAGAAAAAGAGAACATGGCTCCTTGAAAGCTGATAAATGGCAAAACAGAGAAGTTAAGGTTTCCAGTCCAGTTGGACTACATAACATTGTGGCAAATAACTAGAAAAAAATCAGTTAAGAACTTGGTCAGTTTTTTAAAAAAGACAAAACAAAACCTCTACTGATTAAATATTGAACAAATGGTAGATTTTTGAAACTATCGCTTAATCTGAGGCCTTAGATTTAAACAAAAACCTACATACAAATGAAGAACAGCTATCCAGTTGAGCAACAGAGATTTGAAGAATTTTGCATCTCTCAGAAAAATGAAACTTCAGAAGGAATATAACAACCTGCAGAACATAACCGTAAGATGTCATTTTGGGAAGGAAAAGAAGATTATGCTACTTGGAATGACCGCAAAGCCAAGTCCTGCATAACAATCAGAGATAAAGCAAAATGTTTTTTTAAATAATGCAAATACAGTAACTCTCTAGAAAGTTAAGAGAATAATGTGTGATCACAAGAAACAAACTTAACTGCTTTCACCAAACTGCCACATTTGGAAGAAGCAAAACCTGAAAACTTTTCCATATGTTCCCTGAAGGAACATAATACTCCAGGCACAGTTTGGTTGTAGGTATAGCTGGTCAAGCAGATACGTGCTAATCAGTACAGATCACAGTCTCCCTACAGATCCAAGTCCTTTTGTATTCATGAAAGGAGCAGGTGCTACACAATGCACAGAGATGACACTGCTGCAAGCTGAGGAAGGCTTTTTCAGCAGGAGGAGGATCAGTATGAGTGAAGCATCCCCCATCAGAACTGTCCAGGAAATAACTACAGCTAGTGATTGGATTACTACTTTGGATGTAAGGAAAATGCTTATTAACCATAAGTTGGACACAGGTGCAGTGAGCTCATGTGATGCCAGAGGTCTGACTAATAGGCTGGATGGAAAATTTTGTCTTAGGGAACAGAGATTCAAACCTTATGTTATACAGTTTAACTAGATAATACAAACTAGATAAAGCAATAAGCAAAATCTTGAAACAGTAGGTTTTAGCAGAGAACAGACCACCTGTTATAGGTATGAAAATGATGCCCTGGGTAGAGCTGAGTGTTTCAGAAGAAAAGCCTATGGAAATAGGGAAATGGAAACAGGGAGGGGGGGAAGTTATTTTAATAACAGAAAGCAGAATCTTTAGGAAGTAGAGAAATCACATGGAATAACTGACGGAGTGTTGTTACAGAAGTTACTTCTGCAAGAGGGCAGTGTTTTGGCTGCCTTTCACAGTATTTGGACATGAGGAATTTTCCTGTAGCCAGGTGCAAGGCCTGCAAGGACACCTTCTGTTGCTCTTAAACAGTGCAGATGATCTCAGATCCTGATCCTACCTCTTTCTCAAAACTAAGAAAGGATTGATACTGTTACTTCAGCCACATCGTAGCACCTGGATTGGAGGTTTACAGGCTGTGTCTCCAGCAGAAGCTCTCTTGCAGTAACTGCAGCAAAGCACTGGTTGGAGGCAATTGCTGCTGAGGTCTTTGTTTCCACTGTGTTTAAGGAAGAGAGAATTAATCTGTTGTAAATATTTATATTAAATACAAATACTAACATAAGCATACCATTTCATTATGCCAAAGCCTCATATTGATGAATGTGGAAGAAACCCTTCAAAAAATATTCTGTAGTGTTAAATGACATAAGACATAAAGGATGTAAATTAAGAAAACCTCCATGTTTTGATAAAAAAACCCAGAGGACTCTGGCATGGAAGTGAACAGGACACACATAGCACAGAATAAAGAGTACAGCCTCCAAAACAGTAAGAGACAAACTTACTTTAGCATGCATTAGCGTGCCAAAACTACTAATCTGGTTTAGTATTATGCTGGATACTCCTTATATTTGTTCTACAGATTTCTACACAGGAAATTAAAGTCTGTACTTACTGTATGGCTGTTACTTAACTGTAACTGTTAGGCTTCAGTTAAAGTCTCTTTCTTTAGCAAAAGAGTGCTAAAAAATAACAAATCAATAAGCTGCTCGAGACACATGTGGTGAAGGATTGATTTGGAGACCCAAGATTGTTTCCTACTGATGGGAACAGTCTTTCTGCAAACTAAGTGCTTTTTATATAAATATCAAATCTACAGAAAAAAAAAAAAAAGGAAATTCTTTAAAAGACACAGTAAAGAGTAAACAGTGAACACAGGGGGACAGAGAAGCAGGGAAGGGATGATCCCTGAGAGAAGCTTATATGCTATTGACAGAAAGAAAACAATTGTGGGGAAAGCAAAAAAGGATAGATTCAGGAGAAGAAAAAGCAGAGGAGAGTTGAGAAGAGAGGCTACAGGAGATGGAGTGAGATGAACATCATATAAAAACACAAAAAGAGAGAGAAGAGGAAGGAAAATTGTGGAACGAATTGGTAACAATAGCAAAGAAAAACAGAAAATGGAAGGGCATAAGACATGGAAAAAAAAAGTAATGGCTCAGTCTAAAGGTGTGCAGCACTTGAAGAATAAGTAGATTAAAAGGAAAAAAAAAAATCCAAATACTGTCTTTATATAGTGTGCATACGTTTCTTCTGCAGCCTTCCCAGGCTTGCTGGTGGTTCATGAAGTACAGGTGTATCAGTGGCTGCACTGTCACCCGGTGGCAGACGTAGCCATCCTTAGTGCTGTCCTGCTCCATGGGGCAAGGGTTATCGCAGGACCCTCTAACCTGGGTTTTTTTCCATGTGCACCAAACTGTTTGGCTGCCATTTCATAAAGCAAAATTTGTTTGCCAGGAAAAGGGTTAAATTTAATACAGCTGGACAGCTGAGCAGCTGCTTTCATGATTTAAATAAAAACAAGCTGAAATCCTTGCTGTCAGCTCAGTGATATATGACTTGTAATGGGATGTTTCCAACCTTTTCTTCCATATGGTCCCCTACGTTAGGTAATACACACAGCCTACAGTGCAACCAGCTTCCCAGAAAACATCTGGGTCCCATTCCTGCTCTGTTAGCTTCAGTGTTGCCTCCCACAAACACAGATGATTCATAGGACAACATCCCTTTGGTTAAGGATCAAATTAGGACGTTTCATTGATAATTTTATCATGCATCCCAACTGGAGTTATGGGAAAATGGAACTCATTCAAACAAGAATTTCTCCACACATATTTCCACCCTCCTATCTGCAGTTGATAAAGTTAAGATTTCAGAAACAGATTTTAATGACAGCTTAGGGGGAAAAAAAAAAAAAAGGAAAAAGAAAATCTAGCCTATCTCCTGTGAAGAATGCATTTCCGCTTGATTTCATCTCCTCTCTCGCCTAATTTTAGAGTATTTCCCCGTTTAAAAATGTGTTTGTTGACAGGAAAATCATACCATAGTGCTTATTTCTGGAAGCTCAAATCTAAAGCAATTATTTCTTCTATTGATAAGAGATTAGGATCTGCTGTAAGAAAATAATACCATGTTTTAAAAAACATAATGGAATGAAGAGGAAATGGACAGTCTGGACAGTCTGCCCTAGACCTCAGGCAGTGAGTGATACAAGCTGGCTGCTACTGGTCCTGTTAAGAACAGACAGAGTTGGCAAATACCAGTCAGTCACTTCTCCAGATTAGGTTCCCCAAATACTAATTCAGTAGACCATTTAATTATCTGTTTCTGAGAATTAATGCCTTCACTGGCATTCATTACTTCAGTCTTTGCCATCATACTTTTAACAGGAATGATCGATAATGCCAGAATTCATGCCACAATTCACTGATTTGCACAGTTGGTTGCCCACACCAATCAGTGGTTTTGTGCAAATGTCTTTAAATCTTCTTTTCCAAAACAGCTCAAATTCAACATGAGTTGCTTTGGTATGATACATTACCCCATTAGTAATAGTTCCAAAAAAACAACAGCTGAGGTATGGCACTTTCTATTCACTCAGTTTTCAAAGTGCTATTTTTTCCCCTTCACAATTTAAGTGAGTGACAGAAAGTGGATTAGAGAGAGAATTTAATTAGTTGACTGTTACTAAATTATAAGACAGCAGCTTGCAAACACATCTCTAGCATCGTTTAATACTCAAGCTTATTTTCATTATTTCAGATAAGTCAAAATAATGTAAGGATGCTCAACAATAAATTAAGAGCCCGTCAGAATGACTCTCTGCTTTTTTGTTTGGCACTTATATATTTGCCTGTGAACTAACATAAAATTTAAAATTATAAAACAGGCTCAGACTTTCATCTACTTCCCATCCAGGTATAAAATAACATGAAGTATAAACTAGCAATACTCTCCCAGGGGCAGACACATACAAACACACTCCTAAGTTGTTTTTCAAGAATTGCCCAGCTACTTCAGAGTAGTCCTGGGCCACTGACATGTGCATCAGGACAATCTGCTAGCACCACAGAGATGCTGGGTCATGATCCTGCCCATAAGGAAACAGAGACCGACTACTACAAGGCAGAGGGGATGTAACTAGAGACAGGCCTCTGTAACCCCAGCCTTTCAAGACTTTCTAAATCATGCTGGGGCTGGCGGTGCCGGTCCCGGAGCAGACCAGAGTCAGTGCTAAGAAAGACTTACAGCCACCCTACTCCCAGCTGCCAGTTCTGTGGTGTGCTCAAAGGATATGCAGCACACATTCTCGCCTAGTGCGTTACTAGGATTTACTGAAAGAAAAATCAAGGGCTGCCTTTGTTTCGGAAAGTCTGGTTACATTTTTGCATGAAGATCTGCTGGTGCTTTTGTTTTACTGACACTCAGAAATTGCTGAACAGCTCCAATGGTGATCAGTTGTGCTATAAAACCTGCCAACTGACACCGTGGGATGTTATGGAGTGATAAAAAAAAAAAGTACATGAAAGAACAGACACAAGGTTTGTTAGAAAGTTATTGCTTTTACTAGCAATTTACTTAAGTCATTTTTCTCCCATTGAGTTACTATTTTCCTGTCAACTTAAACAATGTTCTGTTGCCTTGTTGGCAAATAAAGAACCTCAAATTCAACAGCTTATGGTCAGCAGCTCAAGAAACTGACCCAAAGGATATTGACTCAAAGGATATATATTACAGACAAGTTCTTATTAGAATTAAGATGATGCATATCAGAACTTTTCACATTGTTTAGACTGCTGTAAGTAGCAGAATTCATGGCAATCCTTAACATTCTAGTTTTGCAGAAAGGTGTTTCACATTCCCCCTAATAGGTCATTCACTGTTCAAGAAAAAATGAAATATAAATACTGTAATATTTTCCCACATGTGATGTTAATTTGTAGCTATTCTTAATAATCTTAATAAAATATGACCCATTAGGAAAATTTAAAAAATAATATAAGGGTTAATTTGAGTGTTCATTATCAAATTCTAGCACTGACATAATATGAAAATACGTATTACCTACACCAGAAGTGACATACCATGTGGAATGCCAACACTGTATAATGCACAGAAGAATTTCCTCAGTGAATATATCTTTCTGTGCATTAAATGTCAGTAAAATCCTGTACACTTTGGATAACGGAAGTGGTGGAAACAGAAAGCACAGTGATTATACCATTAGCAGTGCAATTATCAAAAAGAAACTGATCAGCTTCCAGAGTATGTGAGAATATCCCTGAGTAAGGCACATATGCTAGTTCCTGTGCTGCTGATGCTTAGAACTGCAAATTCTCTAAAATTTCAGAGAAATAATGTGTCTGGACCACGACAAAGAGCTTTTGGGTGAGAAGAAAGTGAAATCACAAAAATAGTAGCTCTTTTTTTTTTTTTCCTTATTCATAAGCAGATTTGAGAGACTTTGTTAAGTTTGGAGGACAGATACTACATGCAAAATACCAGCTACCTGCCAATAGCCAGAGATACCTATACTGAACCCCCATGTATTTGTTGCCAAAGTCTGAGCTTCTTTAACACCTGCCTCAGTGACTGAAAAGTTTTACGGCGAGCCTCCTTCCATTTCATCTCACCTCTACTTTAAGAACTTGAGTAAAATAATACTAACCTAAAGTTTAGATAATGTCTAAATTCAGAGTTAAATATTGTTTGATACCTACAGATATTGGTATGGCATTTTTGCCCCCAAAGCTAAAAGCATAAAAGAGTAAGGGACTGCATTCAGTTCTAAATAGGAAAAGTTATGCCATTATAAAATTTCACAAATCTTTATAACATGCTAAAATGGGATTAGTTCTATGCAGGTGATATACTTGGGTTTTAGCTTCCATTTCTCAGGCCTGTTTCATTCTTTCATTTCTTTTTGTCCCCCCTTCCAGCCCCACATCTTTGCATCTTGATCTTATTAGTAGGAATCAGCCATGACAGAAGCTCAGAAAAAAACCACAGTGTGATACAACCATGAACAATGAAAGCACAAATATGAACTTTTAAAATAATGCTTAACAGTAGAAAACCAAGCCAATAGAATTGTGTATAGACCACAAGAGCATGCATTCAGCTAACTGAATGTGTATGAAAGAAAAAGCATATCAAAAAGACCTACCTAAATTTCCATATAGAAGGGTATCCAAGATATCGTATACACAGAACTCTTCTTAGTTCCAATTTCTAAGAGTATTTAACTAAGTATGATCAGTGCTACAATGACCTAGTTGAATGAAGAAAGCCTCTCCTGAGGCAGTAAGCTTTTTCAGGAAGAAAACTATATATCTGGAGGACGTTTGAAAGACCATTTAACTCAAAGAGGAATGGCAGGCATGCCTTTCTGGGAAATACACATACATCTGCAATTCTTTAAGATTCAGCTAGATGCACACAAGCACATGCAAAACTGTAAGCAGATGACAGATTTAGTGTGTAGAGAAGTAACCAGAAGGACCAGCAAACTAGAGAAAACTCCCTTTCTCTCTTGTGAAAAGTAGTAAGTTCCACTGGGCAAAATCCTGAACTGACTCGTGTCTGTAGTCACATTCTCCTCAATGAGACAACTCAAAGAGGTAAAAGGGAACCAAGAACTGCAGCTTCTGAACACTCCTCTCAATTTCTTGTTATTGTATTCTGAGGTAACCAATTAGAGTGAAGAAATGTAAAAAAATTCTTCTAGAAAAATTGGTTCCAGCAACTTTTCTTCATCTGCTTAACAGACACTCCAGTGCAAGGCATCTCATCAGGAAGAGTTACCTAATTCAAAACATTCAATTTCTGACTGAACTGATTATCAGGATATTCCCGGGCCATATTCCCTAATTTATATTTCTTGAGATAATTATTTTTTTCACAAGAACTGATTTTTTTTTTTGAGGGCACAGAGCTATTTAGGATTATTTTTCTTGTCCCTAGCAAAGATTTTTAGATGGAATATGGGTATTTTTCACAGCTTACGAATTTTAGAAATAACCATAACTCACTATTAACCTCTGGACTTCCCACCCAGCCCTGAAAAGTTACTCATTAAATGTCCAAGGCCACAGAAACTTAATTCTCCCATAAACTGTTCTCAAAGTTCAATGTGCAGCCAGTTAAAAATCACTGTAGTTCACAACATGCTGAACGTATTTCCCTCTTTATGATCACCATAGCTCCATTAACAGTGTAGGGATTTTGAACATGGCCTTGAGGCATTTAACATTAGCCTATGATTCAAGAAAATGTTTTTCACTCATGTTTTGTTTGTGTTGGTAAAGAACAAAAGTTTTGAAGGTCATCTGAAAAATGAGGCTAAAGTTAATTAATCTGTTCTATTGAATTCCATCATAAAAGCCTAATTATAGAATAGGGTCTGTGAGTTCTCCTTCTTGCTTTTCTCTCTCTACATAGGTATTTTCTTGCTGGACTCATTCAGCACATAATATTGTAATCAAAAAACAGAATACACAAGTGTTTTTTCCTTAGCAAGGTTAAGCATAATGATGATTCTTACTTCAAGGAAAATAACCTAAAATATTATCGTAAAAATAATACTCAATAAAATATTGATTAATAATGCTAAACTACCTACTACCATTCAAGTAAATGACACATGGAAAAAGAATGTGTCCTGAAGCCCAGGAGTTCATAACACTGCTGGGTGGGGAAACCAGGATGGTTATGGGAGGGAACAAAGCCTGGAGCGTAGGAGATAATGCATGTTCAGGGAGATGTGAAAGATGATCTGGAAGCTTTCTTGAGGGTGGATAAAAGCTTCAGCTACAGGAAGGTCAGAAGGCAACAGCTGGCAAATAGGTGTGGAATAATATTCTTGAAGAAGGCTTACATGAGGGATCCAAGTTTGAACTCAGGCTAGTCTGGCGAGTTTTGCTAATTGAGTTGGAAGTTAGAAGCACAGACCTGCCAGGAGTATGATGTTTCAGTGATAGGAAGTGAACTTTTAGAAAACATAAAGCCATGGGAATACATATTTCTCCAGTGCCTCAGAGAACATTAAAAATTGCAAGGTCTGGGCATGAACAAACAAAAAAAAATCATGTAAACATTATTTTTACTTTTTAGACAGTAGAGGTCTAACCTTCATAGACAATAATAGAATTTAGAAGCCAAACACCTAAAGCCAAATACACCTTCAGATACTCTGCCTGAGGTGCACAGGCTCCATTAGGAACACACAAAGTTTTAGAAGTACAAAAAAACAGTTCGTAACTACAGGCAAACAGAAGAACAATCCACCTAAGCTGCTCTAGAGAAGGCTTAGGCCTGCCTCTCCAGGATGCAGGAGCAGAGGAAACTCTTTCCTACCCCTAATATTTTTAAACCTGAACTCTCCTTCAGATCTGAGTGCCTAAAACTGTTACCTATATTTAAATGAAAAATTGGAGGAGATTCCTGTTCCTTCCATATGCTCAGTATGCCCACTGAACCAGAGAGACAAGAGTACAGCTTTGATGGCTCAATCACCCTGTTTAAACCCCAGACCTTGAGTTCAATTGCTTCATAGAATATTGAAGATGTTTACACAAAATTAAAGAGCTGCCACCACAAGAGCTTGAGTGCAGTCATCCACAGAAGGCATTCTGGCCCTTTTCTGATCAGTGGGGCCCTAATTTTAGAAGTATGGGCAAAATCAGACAGCAGAAGAGCATGGTGAACTTGAATTTTCCTTAAAAGTCCTAGACAGATTTAATAAAGGCTTTACTCCCACTGTCCTTTTGCTATGTTTCAGGAGTTAAACCAGACATGACATACAAGTGTAATAAAGGGCAGAGGGGCAAGGGGAGAGTTTTGATACAAAGCAGAAGTTGAATGTAGTTGCATGAAAGGTAGTCAGATGACTAAGTCTCTTGGTGTATCTATCCCTGGCCAACTTTAAAAATATTTCTAGTGATATTATGTACATTAATGTATTTAAATATCTTCAGAAATCTGATAAAATGTCTGGTGGAAGGATAGTACACTAACTTTGTTGTCTTCTTTTAAGTGGAAAACAGGACTAGTCATTTAGAAAGTAGTGCTGCTTATACAGATTACTCCAGCATTCAAAACATACCATATATGCATGCTCACCTGTCTATAAGTTAAATTGGTATCTTTCAAATATATTTGAGAGAAAACTGTCCAAAAAAACCCACAACAAACCCCAATTTTTTTATTATTAATTAAGCATAAGAACTTACTTAAAATAAATAAAATTAAAAAATCAAACACCATGTGTAATTAAAATATCTCAATCAACTTTGGGTCGATTGAGTTTTGCAAGTTACTCAAAAGTTTCATGTTTAAAAAAGTCTAGGACTGGGTAAAGAGTGACTATTTAATTTTAAGTGGTACTAATTTCTATGAGCCTGGCGTAACTATGACGTAGGTAGTATATCTTAATTTTGAATGAAAAGTGTATTGTAGAAGGCTATATTTTCCATTCAACACACAAATATTAAAAATAATATTAACTGTATAACTGTAACATAGTGGAATTTGGCTCAGAATTTAAAAAATAATCTCTCTCCATAAGATACAGCAAAGAATACTTAAATAAGATGTTTTCAGTCTATTATATTTATTCAATAACATTTTCTCTCTAAAACAACATAAAGAAGAATTATATTTAAACAAGTTGAAGTTGTCATGCAGTCCATTCTTTTTTCCTTTAAAAAAACATAATTCAGCTGTCAATGAAGACAATTACAATGTTTCTCAAAGATCCCATCCCTAGGAGTAATGAAAATGCCATTCCTTCCTAACGTAGCAAACGGAAGTAAAAAACCCCCACCACATTCTAACATGACAGACAGACAAAATCTCCTTTAAAAATAAAATGAAGCGAGGATGCAATATGATAGCTTCACAGGTTTTGCTGACCATAATTAAATGCCAAATCAAATCAAATCAAAGTCATGCTTTTTTTGATCTACCATTTCAGTTACATAGTAGAGTGACTCAGCAGAGTGCCACTATACTATTTTTAAAAATACAAAGAAAAACTGTCATGAATATACTCCTCCACTCTCTCTCCCACATGGTATTTTTTCTATAGCTTCTTTTTCAGTAGCTAATCGTGATTTGAGATCACAGAGTCTTTTTTTTGCTCTGCTTAGAGTGAAAATCTAATTATGCCTGTTTCATAGTTCCCTGCAAGATTAAAAATAAAACAAAACAAAAAAATGCACAGAACTGATTAAAGACTAAATAAAAACATCATGAGATTTTCTGAGATACACGATGTTCTTCCTAACTACTCATTTTATCAGTCACATTATGTGTGATCCCTACAGTCTACCCAGCTTGAGGTAATATCACAATAGCTTTAGGCTACACCAATAAAGTACATTTTAGAGCACATGGGGGCTTTCTGAGGGAAAAAAAAAAGAGAGAGGAGAGGAGAGGAGAGGAGAGGGAGAGGGAGAGGGAGAGGGAGAGGGAGAGGGAGAGGGAGAGGGAGAGGGAGAGGGAGAGGGAGAGGGAGAGGGAGAGGGAGAGGGAGAGGGAGAGGGAGAGGGAGAGGGGGAGACTATTCTAAAGCTCCACGGTTAAGTCTAGTTCTACTGAAAGCAGAGTATCTGAACCTGCAGAGATCCCAGTCACCCACCACAGCTGCTAGCCTCAGTCACAGGAACTGAACAGGACAGCAGCATCATCTTGAGCTCGTCCAGCATCATGTCTTTTTTAAAGACTTTGGATATCCAAACCCATCCATAATCTTCTAATGTGCACAATGATTTTGGCCTTCTCTTCTCCATTTGCTCGTAAGGTACACTTGCTATGCAGCACTTTCACCTTCTGATGCACTACACAACCTGAGGTAAACCAGATCTGCAAAAATCCCCCATTTTTTTTTAACATATAGCATAAACAGCATCTGCAATATCTCTTTCTCCTCAAACCTCTGAATTGGAAGAAAGGTTGTTTCCATAAGTAGTAAGAAACTGTGATGGAGCAGTGGACTAAGGAACGGTACTTGGGAGAATTTCTTAAAGTTCAGAAAATGAAACAAGAAAAATCAACAGAAAAATTAGGAAATCTTGAAGGAAATGTTCTTTTGGGTGAAATCAGTCTAAATGCTACAGAAACACTTTTCTATGTGCCTGTCTTGTGTGTACAAGCTTTTTAATTTTTGATTCTGAGGGAATAAATAACTTGAACTAAATACTTGTGTTTTTCACTTGGGAGATGGAGTCAAGCTTGAGAAAAGTTGTAAGAATTTATGGTGGTTGCACGTTGCCCTAAACAGTATAGGCAAGCATTGTTGTTTTGGGGTTTTTTTTTGGTGCTAAGACAATGCAGTGATATAGGTGTTCCACCAATGCCATGTGACATGACAGCACTGTAAGTCAATGACCAGGGACAATCCTGGTGATTCTAAATAGCTGTTCATGTAGAATGAGCATCTACAGACATTCTGAGACTTACACAGGAGAGTGCAGAAATCCTCTCTACAGAAACACTTAAAGGGGTTTCTGAGGGAAGTTAGGGTGTCTGTAGCTTGTAATTTGAGAAAGAATATGCTCATCACACTTTCAGATTAAAGGAGGATTTTCAGGCATCTTTGTAAACCAGAGTGAACAAGGAAATACAAAGGATTATATTAAAAAAAAATCCACCATCCCAGCAGAGGTATGGAACCTTCTGCTACACTGCTAGAACTCTGGTCATTTGGAAATAGTTTGATAGACTGAATGATATATTAGAAAGAAACATGGATTTATTTCATGCTCCTGCAGTGCTGAAACAGAGAATGGTTTTGTTAAGTAGGTGATTTTTCTACTTTAAAAGCCCAGTTTCATACCAAAAAAGGACCCATTTATGAACTCAGTTATACAGTCACAGACTCATTTCCTGTCTTTATATTTCCAGTTTGCTTTCAAAGTTATTCCCTTCTGCAATTTGCCTTTTAAAGGAATAAACTGCTATTGAAATTGTGGGGGCAGAAAAAAAAAAAAATCACATTTCCTCCAATGCACTTGTGAATTTCATTATATGTGAAAAGCAGTTTTTAGTTGTAGCAGCCAATATTGCTTAGAGGAAGTCGAGTGGAGGGGCAGCTGGAGGTGAAGGGCTAGTCTATACTTTCTGTGACCTGTCAAGCTGAAGCACACACACACGATGTAGGCCACTTGCAGCAAGGGGAACCTAAAAAAGGTGGGAAGTTCTGCTGGTGTCAAGTGAAAAGCCTTGGAGAATTAGCTGAAAACATTTGTAACAAATTGGTAAATCATTTGAGTTCAATTTATTTCTTGTTGTGTTGCAAAGTGGGTCAAGAGTTCCCTACATCCCGTACCTCTAATTTCCTCTTTCTTTCCCTGAAAATGAGCATTGGTAGCCGTGTGAGGGGAGGGGAACAAAGTGGAAAAGATTGGGTTTTGGGGTTTTTTTGGAAGGTGGAAAAGTGTATCTAGCCACTAAAAAAAACCCCTAGGGAATGCATGGATGATAATTCAGAACTGTAAATGAGTAAAAACTTACACCATCCCCAAAACAAAAAAAAATTTTTTTTTTAAAAAAGCAAAACACTACCATCCTAATTCACCACTAATTTTTTCATGTTTTTGACTGAATGAACTGTGATATATTAGCAATGTTGCCTTTTATTCAATTTCAACTGAAATCTGAGAATTAGTGTAGCCTAATTTTTTTTTCTTTAAACTCAGTGCATTTTTTAATGATTTTTTTTTATTTTCTAGATATTTTTCAAATTCCTATCATATGAGTTAATAGACCATTTGCCAACTTTTCCATCTTCTTTCCCCATTTTGGTTCTTCTCTGCATAAGAAAAGGAATCCCTAAAATACCTTGATAACCTTCAATTTCCAAAGGTTACACTTTCTCTCGCAGATGGATTTTCATCATGTGATTATGTTTGTTTCCGTTAATTATAAACGAAAACTAAACAACACATAGATGAAAGAGTAAAAACAAAACTTCTGTCTCTTCTGTATCATTATCTCTCTGTAGATAGTTCTTGTTGAAAAAAATAACATTACTTCTTCTGTGGTTAAGCTGTATGAATGAACATACTGCCTTCCTATGGCCTTCAAAGCCTTTCTGAAACGCTTCATACTCTATAACATTAAGAACTTCTAAAAAATTATCTAAATAGGAACTCAGCTCTGCAAATTTCAGATTTGCAACTTGCAATTTCTAGAAATATTAATTCAAATATTTGCAGAGCAAGTACAGAAACAAGCTTAGGACTTCCCTTAACAATGTATCTGCTTTCACAATACATCTTACTTAATGGTTTCAGCAGAGCTAGTTACACTGTGACAAACTTAATCCACAGACACTGATTCAGTAAATTATATTTCTGGAATAATTGGACCATCCTACTTTGATTGATTATGACTGGGTTATTAATGCTCAAGTGTATGTCTGCATATTATATTTTTTTTTCCGGTCAGAATCAATGTTCAGGTGCCAACAAAACTGATGGGGTGAAACAAAAGCTACTCCTTGTAAGTATCAGCGTTTTGGAAGTTAGGGCTTGTTTTATTAATTAAGATGAAATACCCATAAGAGCTGGGAACATCCATGGTTAAGCCAGCCTAACTACTTGTTTGTTGACGTATTTCCAGAGTAGTGGAGTTGAGCTTTGGGAACGGCTTCATAATGCCTTTAGTGATGTGCAAAAGATGCTAAGTGAAAATAGCATCGTATTCTAGCCTCAGAGAAAAAGAACATAGGACTATGAGCCCTATACACACAAGAAAATATAAAGAGTGTATAAAAAATTTGAAAAGAAGGCCAAAAGTGTCAGGTAATAGAGCAGCCACACGTTTTTGCAGATCTCTGACTACCAGAGTCTTGGCTTATCTCCCAGCTTCAGAAGTTGGATCAAACTAATCTTCATTTTGCCAAAGCTGATGGAAGCTCTAAAAATGTAAAACTGAGCTATAGCATGAAAGTGACAAAATATTTCTTGCCTTATACCATTTTTCAAAGCACATAAATTTTAAAACTAAATGTTGCAACTCTGCTACATTTGGACTATGCAACAGCCAAAATAAGTTACCAAAATTAATGGAAATAGGGCAGTAAGTTTTTTCAGGATTATAATGTGATGCAAGTCTTGGGCAGAGTGATGACAAGTCTGCTGCTCCTCTAGATATCTGTATTTCATTTTTCTGTGCCCAAAAGTTATGCATAGTTGTTCCATTTACAGAAATAAACAAATTCTTGCATCTAGCTTTTCACTAAACAGAACAATTTGCCAATCTACTCCAGCATCACTTATAATTTAACAAATCTCTGCAACTAATTTTGGTTTATTAAAATATATATATAAAAATATATATATGAAATCTTAGGAAGGATGGTTTATGAAGCATAATCTCCTCAAAACTAGAGACAGATGATAAGTGTACCCTGAAACCCTGGAAATTTAAAAGCGTATTAGAAGGTTTGTCGTAGAAATACAAAGTTGATGGCTCACACTTATGTGTGGCTTTAAGGTGCAACACTGGGCTGAAAGAAAATGGCACTGCTGGGCAAGTCTGACTATTGAAACTTTCTAGGTCAAATCAGTGAACTACTAATTAACCAAGGAATTCATACGTAGGGACATTTTTTTCAAGAAGCATATATGCGAAGCATTAAGTGTGCCATATTGTGACATGACAGGGTAAATCTACACTGCTCTGTACTGTGACAGTAGGTTTTATAAGAAAAAATAATACTTAGCAGCTTAAATTATAATACCGTGTATGAGTTGGTAACCCCATTGAGAAAACTTCAGCAAGACCACTGTTCCACCATGAAAAGATCCCGAAATACACCCCACCACCCCTCAGTACTTGAAAATACTTGCACGTATTTCCCAAAATATAATACACACACCCTGCTTTATTTGGTGGTTTGAAGCAAGAGAGCAATTTTAAGAATGTGTCTATGCAAATACCGCAAAGTACTGTTTGCCTGGCACTATTCACGACAACAACTACTCCAACACCTAACCTATTCAAACACCTTGTCAATGAGTTATGTTATAACCACTGAATCTTTTGTAAAATGAACTAGAAATCTTTATTTGGTTGACCATTTTTCTTTGTGTCTTACCTACTCATTAAGTTCTATTCTATCCTGGGACTGTGGTAAGAGACTGCTCTAGCACAATGGGATGGTGAACCTTAAGAGGCATCGACATACTACTGTACTCACACATAATCATAGAGTTGTTCTGGTTGGAAAAGACCTCTAAGACCATGGAGTTCAACCATAACCTAACTCTACCAACAACTAATCTAACTCCACCACAATAATAAGGTAGGGTGGTGCTGTTAAGTCAGTAAACTGATTTCACCTAATTATTCTTGTTATATGAGTGAGTCATTTTTAGATCTGGGCTCAGCTGTACTGGGTATGGTTTCACAGAAGTCATTTCAGCCTCCATGGTCCCTATTTTTTTTCCTTCTCCCTTTGTTTTCTCTGTGAATACTCAGTTAAGGAATAAAATCCTGGCTCATTCAAAACATAAACCAAAACTCACAGTTTGTTTGGTAAGGCCTTTAAAATAGCACATGAAACTGAGCTCCTCAGTGCCTGATTGCTAGAAGGGACAACCTAACCTGGAGACTGAACACATGAGAATATAAGGTGACAAACTCAGCTGGATGTTGCTAAGTGAAATTAACTCGGCCCTCGGTATAAATAGTGATTTTCTCATGTATATAGAAAGATGCTAAAGTGCACAGGGTGCATTTACCACAGTGTTTTATTTGAGGTCAGTATAATTTAAAAGCAAATCTCCTGGTCATCCACACTTGCTGAGCTTTGGTTCACATTGCAGCTCTGGAGCATTAGAACTGATTCCTTTGGGGTGAAACTCAACTGGAAGATGCTCTCTGGCAGCACACCTGATGCTCTCCAGCTGCTACTAGGCATTCAGTCCAAAGACCAGGCTACAAACAGGCCAAAGTAAAACACGTCCAGTGTAGGCTAAGATCCTCAGTGCCAACCAGTTTGCTCTAGAGACCAATTCCTGTTGTGCTGCACAACTTCCTGTGTGATACAGAAAGTTGTGCAAGAATCTGTGGGGCTCATTAATTGAACAGGTGCCTGAAAACAAATAGGAAATGTTGCTTTCTGAAGCAAGTGAACACAACAGCAAGGAACACCTACTGATTTTGGAGGAAAACCAACAAAAACGTTTTAAAACGTGGAAGAAAGCATCTGAAATGTCAAAACTTCTCAATAAAGGTTTGTTGTGGTTGTGGTTTTTTTTTTCATACTGCTGGTTTCATATTCCAAGTGTAAGCGAGGAGTAAACAGAACAGAGAATTACATATCTTCTAGGAAATGCTCATGACATAAAAATACTTAGCAGTAGGATGTTGCTGATGTACTCTAGGTGACCCTGCCTGGCATGGGATTTGGACTAGATGATCTTTCGAGGTCCCTTCCAACCCCTAGGATTCTGTGATTCTGTGACTCTGTGACACACACCAGCAAAAAAATCCATCATGTATGGGAAGATGAGTAACAGAAATTCTTGTGTGTTGTCTCACTTGTCCATGGAAGAGGAATACTCTGTGGTAAAAGCATAATTAATACCCTATTTCCTTTAGGATCAATAAAACGCAAGAAATACTAGCAAAATTGCCTTTCTACAGCTGAAAAAAAAAGGCAAACGAGTGTATGTTTAACTTGAGAAAAATTTTCAGTGAAGATGCAAACACTTCTAAACAGAATAATTCTATCAATTTTATTTTGAACAAACATTCAAAAAAAGGAAAAGAAATATTTAATAATATTAAGTGAAGTTATATTAGGAAGCATGAAATCATATGCAATGGAAAAACATATATCTATGAAAATCCAGAAAGAAACACTCTGAGCATTTTATAATTTTTTTTTTTTTTAATACACCATGCAGTTTCTTTGCTGTTAGAATATTGAGTGTAACTAGTAGGATAAGTTGTGGGTGATCCGTGCCTCGTTGCGTTGGAAGTTTACATGAAGGGTGATGGTACACCATGCAGCCAAAATCCTGAACAAGGAGTGGTGAACATCTGTGCTGTTTCCTCTCTAAGAAAAAGAAAAGTTCATATCCCACCCAGGGAGAAGAAATGACCCTGATAAAGAATGTAAGTGATCTGGTTTGACCTGTGACGCAAGACTAGTGCTGACCTCTGCCACCTAACCACAATGCATGTCTTTTGTTATAAGAGTGAGCAAGTGTGCATTGCTAAAAAGGAATGCAAGGAATATGAATGATGCTGGAAGTTAGGAGAATGAAATATTGATTGTGGAAGTGAAAGTGTGTTTGTTCAGGTAGGTATGAAAGGCTACATGGAGAAGGAAGAGGAAGAAACACAAGAAGAAAAAGAAAATAAACATACCCATAACTAAGCCATTTCAACTCCAGAAACAAATCAAAGAATACACCACTTCCTTGTCCCGCCTGAGACCAATATTGCTCTTAAAAACATAATAAAACTGCTAGTGATAGAATTTAAAGCAATAAATAACCCAAATATTGTACCATATAATTATGAAAGTACCAAAATATTAATCTGACTCTATTTGGTAATGTTAGACCTCAGCATTCTGTATTATTTACATAACTCTTCAAATTATAAATTAAGTACTTCTAGCTCAGCACATGGAAAGAATGATTAATTGTTCTCATCTAGAAACCACCCATTTCACTCATTTTTTTCTTAAAAAAAAGCAAACGCTCTTATTTGCCAATACATGAATGCATAAATATTTCTAATATTGGTATAAATACAACACACTGTTCCTGAAAAATGAGCACATGAGAGATTTGGTCAGACTTCCCATGTGGTAACATTAAAGTAAAATAAAATACAACTGGCTGCTTAGTGACAATGTCTGCTACCTACAGTAGAGGACACAGCATGCTTAATATCCAATCTTTATAAACATATTGTCTATCTAGGTCTTTTGTTAAATATGATTAATACAAGAGATAAAAAGCTGAAGTCAAATTTAATACATCCAATCTCAAAGCACAAATTAACGTGCTGCTTTTCACATTCAAGGAGAAGGATAATTTATTAAGGGAACTCTGGTAGAAAAGGAATTTATTAAAGGAATTCATGCCAGCTTAAAGTTTGGCTCCCCATTTTAAAAGTGACTAATAGAAAAATTAAAAAAATATAACAATAAATCTAATTATATTGCAGCTATTTTTTTTCTGGAACGCTAATCCTGAAATATAAGCACAAGACTAGCATTAAGCACAAAATAATAACACTACTTGATCTGATGCACAAATGTTGGTAATATGTGAAGCAACTGGACAGAGAGTCTAACCTGTCAGCAGTCAATACACAGTACATTTTTAGCAACAATATGTTTGGTGGAGCTGGATGACTCAAAAGACAGGACATATAACACAGAACTTTACATCTCTGGGTCAAAGGTTCAGATTTAACTCAGGGCAAGATTCACAGTGCAATAACTAAACTTTAGGCACCTGCTAAGAAATTGTAACCCAGATACCACTCACTCTACATAGATGCTTAAGACACCTTGCAAATGTAAAGGGAAAACCAAAGATATTCAAAAGGAGGCCTAAGAGGGCTAGGACACCAAACAGGAAACTGCAACCAGTTCTATCCTCAGGATCAAGTATTCAAGTTTTCCAAACTGAGGCACCCTACGAATGGGTGCCTCAATTACCCAAGCAAGATTCACTCTTTTAAAAATGTATTCAGAGAAGGAGGTGGTGATGAGTGTACCAAGCTTTTACAATGTCACTGCCCCAAAATTAACCCATTATGAAGTGACAAGACCAGTTGTTTAGGAATATTACTTCCATTTTCTCTTTAGACCAAGAGAGCTCATACCCATTCGTCTCCATAGTCCAAGGGAGTTCACACTCACATCCACTCTTTTGCATGCTCCACCTGCCATACTAAAATCTATACTGAAACAAGTAAAAGAGCCTTTCAGTTCTGCTGAAATTATACCTCTATACAGGAACAGAATAAAAGACTTAAGAAATTAGACAAAAAATGCCTACCAAAAAAGGTGAGCATGACTCTAAAGACCACTGACTTAAAAAAAATTCTCAATTTCATTCCATGCTTTTGCTGCTTTTTATTGAACTTCAACATACGACCTTGCATTAAAAGGACACTTACCAGGTAAAATAAATTCTGCTGATTTAGGTACTGCTCTGGAAAGTAGAAAATGTTTATTTGTCTCTTCAGACAGAAAAAAGAAATGCATCTGGTTCTTCTGCTTCCTGAACAACTTCTGTCTTTGCTAGCACATTCAGGGGAGAGAGGGAGAAGTACCAACTGTGCATATTATAGCAAAACGAATGCTGCTGCATCTTGAATGGAGCTTGAACATGTCAGAGCCATGACAGTATTCTGTAGAAGTATATTGGAATTGGAGTTCCTGTGGTACAGTCAGGGGAATTTTCTCTAGGTTGCCACCAGACTTAGGCATGTTCAGACAGCAGCAGTGTTGAGAGCAAGCAAAGCAGCTGAAGTCTAGGTACTTCCAGTGTAAGGAAGAATTTTAAATGACAGTTCCAGGCTTAGTGCCTTCAGATAATCTCTCCTGAGGTTGTAAATTCTTTAACTACCAGTCTAGTATAGCTATCAATCACCAGTGCCTGCAGTTCCTGCCAGCTGGTGGAACATTGGCATTCATGTGGTGAACATCATTGTATTAGCAAAAAAGCTCCATCATCTGGCATCTCTTTTTTCAAAACAGGTTCTAAGCAGTGAACATAGAAACAAAAGAATCCTTTAATCTGGCCAGAAGTGAGTCACACACTGGACAATTTAACAAAGTTGTTTAAGGCACATTTCTTTCAGTACCATCATCCAGTAGGTAGTCCAACCACAAACATGCACATGCTAAAGGAAAGGTGTGTAAATACTTCTATTGTATTTGATGAATGTCCTTACACCTTTGCTGTTTAAATGAATTCTTTAACTACTTTAGTCTTTATGCTGTATTAAAATATGGAAGTATAATAAATTAATACCTCCTTACATATCAGAAATTCTAGTCAGTAGACTGATTTCAGAAAAAAAAACCCAACAACTTCAATGTAAGGAATGTATGTTTAGTTCTCAGATTTTGCAGGTGTCAATAATTGAAGGATTCAAGTTTTATCAGAAATTACAAGTGAGCACTCTTAAATTTCTATGGGTGGCTGATTAGTGGGCACATTTAAAATCTCAGATGTCCAAGTGACATTAGTTATCCTCTCACAGTACATATCTCACTTTTTTTTTCAGCTATCCACAAATCACTGAACGAGAATATGAAAATACATTTTCAGAAGTTAGCATTTGCAAAATTTTCCCGTTTTGAAGCCACAGACTTTAGAAGTAGATTAGAAACTACATTGAACTGAATGATCCCACAGCAGGTTCTAATAAACTTTTTAGTGTTGCATTTTTCTAATAAATACTGAATGAAATGCAAAGAAAGTTCTGCTCTTGTTATGTTTCCTACAAGTGTCATCTTGCAGGCATCACAGCCTGTGAATATCATCCTTTTCTCTTTCTGAATCTCTATGAAGTTTGGATACTCATATTAACCCTATCCTGTTACTTTTGCAGCAAAATCCTGCCAGTATAGTTCTTCCTCTAGTGAATCTGGAAATGTTTTAGTAATAATGCTTGACAGCTCTATGTGTTCTCTCAGTAAGATATCTTCTGTAACCTTTGTATCATTTTATCTGAACATAAAACAAATAAAAGGCTTCATAATAGTTTGGTATGATACCTTTTCCAACAAATACCTATTTCTTATCTTATAGTAGAAGCATTGGCCTGCCTCTTAAAATTAGTGTGTTCTTACTGTGCAAAAGAATGTATTACCAATAGCAACAAGGGACTTGAAGAGTTGTTGTTTTTCTGATTTGATCCATTTCATCATCATTCAAACCTCAAAATGAAACAATGTGTCTTTTTTACACCACATTTTATAGAACACTTACTCTTCTGCCCCAGGAACTTGCACAGACACCTCAGCCTGATCTCCAACAATTGCAATCAAAACTCTTGACATGTCCTGAGGTTGAATCCATTAAAGTGTAAAGGCTCTGACATTTTTGAGCATTCTCTTTATGTTACATTGACAAATGGAGGGGTTTTGTGTTTCATTGGTTACGAAGGAGTCAGGTTTTAGTTATTTGAACCTCGCGTAACTTCATGGATCAAAAAAGACCTCTTGGGGCTTCCAAAGTCTTAATTATTTTAGAGCTACAAGGCATGATTTGGTAGAGATTTGGGTAATGGGAAACATATTCTTCTGGGATCACTTCACTTTGGGGAGCTTTCCAGCTGTGAAACAGGCTCTCAAACTTAAAAGCTCTCCAAAGCTCTACCTGGCCCCAGGCCCAAATTTCCCTGTAACAAAAGTTGACTCGTAGAAGAACTAGTGTAATATATGCAACCAAAAAACTGCAACATTAAAGAATTGGTAAGATTTACGATAACACTAAAAGTTGTTAAAGTGTTTTTAAAAGGTCAGCTTTTCACATTTAGAATCAGAAGAATGTTCATTTTTATATAATCACCACATACCTGATTCCACATGCATAAGTGACAGCTATTTCATTAAACAAGGTATATGAAGAGGTCTGTACATGACAGTGTTAGCATATTAAAATAAAGTGAAGGTTTCATTTTTGATCATTTAGAATGATAAAATATCAGGGCTCTTTTTACTTTAGAATAGTTTTTTTCTGGAAAACTGCTTATATGGTGATGCACAGTTTATTACTTAATGTAAACATCACTAAATAATTAATCAATTGAAATCTCTGAGTGTCTTTTAAACATCTAGCAACACATATATGGAAGACAGGCTACTACTTAATGCATTAATAGTAAATTTATATTACATGTACATGCAATGGTAGATAAGAGATGTCCCATGCAATTTGGGATCTGAATAGGGTGGGATTTTCATCCAGAATTATTTAAATTGGAAATTTTTCTATTGATAGCAGTATGGAGAACAGTAGGTGGCTTTTGAAAAAATAAAATCTGGAATTTTATAGGCTCAAATCTGTTTAAAAGCGCACAGAAAACCTTAGCACAGAACAGTGCTTCAGCATAAAGTTTAGTTTGTGCTCCAATATGACAGTTTCTTGCACAGGCCAAATTGAAAATGTCTTCTTAACATGAGGAGACTTACAAGCAACTGATGGAACTACATATGCCATTAAAAAAAAACAACATTAAACTTGAGGAAATTACACATGCAGAGGAATCACACACAGCAAACACCAAAATTCCCTACCATATCAAAACATCAGAAAAGCATGCCATGAAAAAAAAGCTTCTTCTGTTGAAATGCAGGGAAAAAACTCTTTCATGTTTATGGCTCCATTTGAAGTCTGGAGCCCACAAATCAGTATTTAAGAAAAAAGAACTGTAGATCAAGAGTCTTACAGTGTCCTTGTGGCCTCTCCTCTAGTCCTCACCTAGAAAAGTCTTGCACAACCTCTGTTCTATTCTGCAGTAATGATGCTTTTTGAAAAAGTTGCCTAGGACAATTATTATTAAATCTTCAATTCTATACTATAGGTGACTTTGAATAACATGCCTAAGCATGTAATATTCTTTGATTCTGTCCTGAAACCTCTTTTCCTTAATTATGTCTCTTCCTTACATTAAAAATTCTTCATGCCCCTAAGAAAGCACTTCAATCATCTAAATGAACAACAACACAAATACTGTCCCCTCTTTAGTGGGCATCTGGGTTACCATCTGAAATAGAAAAATGCAGAGAAGCAGAAGACAGAGAAAAGTTCACATTGCATCAGTTCAGGTGAAACCTGGTCCATCCTGAGCCGGAAAAGAAAAAGATTTCTCTTTGCCTGCCTTCCTACAAAGCAACATGGTACTTTTCGACTGTGATTCTTCAAGATGAGTGTTTAGGGAGGAGGCAGGTTTGGTGGTGTAGGCACGAAGTGGGAAAAGAGCTCCCTCCCTGTGAGAGAACAGGGCAGCAATCCAAATGACAAATGTTCCTCGAATCAGTAGGATTAAGGAGTGTTACAGGCAGCCATGGGAATGCTGCTCCTCTGTGCCTCCAGCTCCACTGAATCGGGGACATGGGCAGGGAGAACTGAGATGGTCACATGCACAACCTAAATCTCCCTGTGTTTATTAGTTATGCTCCTCTCTGAGCAATACCTGCCAGCCTGCTTTTGGACAAAAAATTGTAGAAAAAGCATAATCATGTTTGTCAAGTGGCAGGACTGAGCCAACCATCCAGGTTACAGGCAACAAGCTCAGTGTCTCTGTGTTTATCTACGTTGTACATCTACAACCTAGATAAGCTGTCATGGATGTCTCAGAGGAGACTGTTAATAATAAATACTGGTAATAAAACCAAAAGAATAATCAAAAGAGTAATGTGTGGATGCCTAATAAAATTTTAAGTGGAAGATTCTCTTTATTTATTTATTTTTAAACAAGAATACCTTTAGACACTAGGCATGAAGGAATTTGAAATTTCTTTTCAGAAGGATGAGAAGTCTAGAATTGACTTGGGAGTCTTTGATAAAGATGGGACAGAGCTTGGGGAAAAGAGAAAAAAAAAGCGTAGCACTTGAAAGTGGTCTTAATTTCTTTTGGGGTTTTTCTTTATCTAGTAGCACTGCCCGATGTGTATGTGTAGAGTGAATGAGAGACACCACACCAAAACAGCAATGCATGTAAAATTATTTTAAAATATTTGTGTCCTTGAAATAAATTTAACTGACAAACTGCCAGGTTTCCTTTTGTTCTGTTTATTGCTTAAGATTATTGAGAAGGAAGAACTCAGCAAAATCAAAAGGTCTGTCCAGCTCAGCATCTGAATTATAACAGTGGCCAAAAGCTAATGCCTAGGGAAGAGTGCTAGCACAGGGCCAGCATGCAGTGATACCTTCCAAGAACACCCTCCCAGCCTCCAGTGATTTCCAATTCAGCAACTGAAGGAAAAGATTTATCTTAATGATGATTACTCACAATGTCTAGTGCTAGAGGCAATGGTTCTTAGTACATTAGCTAAACAGCCTAAATTCTAAAAACTATCTTAATTCAGTAAAGATTAATATGTTAATACAAATGTTATTTCAGTGGCTGCAACTGCACTGCTCTGAGCATGAAATGTCTATGCTGCGTGCACCAACGCCTGGGGCATTCTTTATATCTTTAGGTATGTCTCCTGAAAGGTTCACTGCCTGCAGAACAGGTGGGCCTGACAAGGAGCCTCAGAGCTGCCCACAAAGAGCACAGATGCCACCCTTGGGAACTCTCAAACTCACCGTCAAGAGTGGTCCTGAAGCTGCTCTTCACACAAGATGGACTTGCTTTTCACATGGTCAAAGGACTTGCTGAGGTGGACTCGAGCCTCACCAGAAGGTCCATGCCCAAGTCCTACAGGTGAGACTGCACAAATGCATATTATCTGTGCCTGCCACTGAGGTAGCAGCAGAATGGGGGGTCAACCAGTCACAGAGCATCTACCCCTTGCTGCTCTTCACAGCCACAGCTGGGCCCCAATCCTGCTGTCCTAAATCCTAGAGGTGTTCCTGTTCTATCCAGGCTTGTTGATGCTTAATAAAATACTTAGAAAAAAAATCAGCATTATCAAATTATTGGTCATAAGATTAACGAGCTTTTCAGACACTGTTTCCCAATGTCTTGCTCTGACATGTTCCAAGTATTCCCAAGGAATGGAGCTAGAAAGATACTTCCACAAACCAACAGATATCACCATGAATTAAACCTGCCAGAGCTGCAGGAAAGCCACCATTCATGGTGACCTGTCGCAGCTTGTGCAAGGAAGTATTGCCTGCACTGCTGCTGGGCAATGCTCCTGGCCCTCTGGCAGCTGACAGCAGATGGCCAAAGCAAATCTCAAGGAAGGACAAAATGGACAAACGTCCTTTTTTGGTATGAATACTTAGACCTGTATATTTTTTTAGGCAATGACTGTTTCTATGGCTGTTTAAGGAGCACCTGGAACCAAGTACTCCAAACTTTCACAAGTTGAAGAGAGCTAGGCAGATTGTGCTAGTGTGCCCATGAATTTATTCCTTAACAAGTCACTATAGTTTAACACACTAATTGCGAGAAGGGGAAAACAACTGTACCACAAACAAACAAAACACTCTCGCAATAAAAAAAAAAATGAAAAAAGAGGATGAGACTTTAGTGTTCCATCGACAGATAACCTCTATTTTCCAAAGTTGCCCTGCCTTGACATGACGTATTAAAGCTCCTTATTTCAAACTGCATGGAAATCACACCTTGGTTTGAACCAGGCTTATTTCAGCTGCTGTAACATCTTCATACAGAAAGGGTTGAATCTAATATGCAGAGCTACCACCAGGACCCAACTGATGTTTTTCCTTTGGCCATGAACATTAGCTTCAAACCAGGCCAAGACTACTGGTTTTACATTCGCAATCTGACAGATGTTATAAGAGACAGTACTCCCTCACCTTCAAAGATGGTTTCTTTAAAAATTTTCCCTGAATTTTGTTTCTGGAGTTACAGCAAGGAGACACAAGAGTCAGGTTACAACCTTCTGAAGGACTTCCTCACATCTCAGGCATCCTCAGCAGGTATCTTACAGACTGCCGCTCCCTGACACCCTGCCATGCTGTATGACTGGTTTCCTGCCCCCACTTGAAAGATTAGCAATTAAATCATTTTACCTGATCTACAACACCTGTTGGAATGTAGTTATGCATAAGAAGTCTCCATAATTCAGGTATTTGAAATCAGCTTTGTACCAAAAACACGTGGACAACAAATTATATTATTCTGACAAAAATATTTTTTGTGCTATTCATCATTCCATACAGCTCTGTTTCTCCTAAGCACACAAATACAGGCTCATACACCCACAAAGGGCCCGATCCTCCTCCCACCAGTAAGAAAATTTTCATTTAAATCATATTTATAGGTGTGGTTACACCGAACACTCACACATCTAGGGCATATAAATGCTGTGAGTATACATGCCTATGTGTACCCTTTTTATACTCAAAACTCCAAACCATTTTCTGCACTGAAATAAGCCATCTGTCCTGGTTTGAGCCAGGGTGAAGTGAACTTTGTCTTTGCTGATTTTTTTTCTTTCAGTGAACCTTTTTTTTAGCAGTGCCAGTGGACTGATAACAACCAAGGTCACTTCTGACTGTCTGCAGCCTCCCCCTCTATGGGGGAGCAGATTAGACCGAAGTCAGAATCTGCAAATCAGAATATTCCCTTCTCATAGTATTTTCTCTACTTGGCTTTCAGTGTAGGTTAAGACATCACAGAAGTCAAGCCTTTCGTTTTTTCTTTTCCTCTCACTTTTCTGCTCACTGTCACTTCTATCACCCTCTCTTTGGCTCTCTTTCTTTTTTTCCCATTTTTCCTTCCCAGCCGACACCCGAGGGCCCCGTCCGTGCGCCCGGACACTCCCCCCTTCAGCTGGAGCCACCAGGGAGAAGAGTTGCTGTGAGAGTCGCTGGGGGAGGAAGGAGGGGACCGGGTGTTGCACATCCCTTTGCAAATACATATATATATTCCCTTGTCACTAATAATTAAAATCAACCTGTTTCACTTTTCAACTCAGAAAGCCTCTCTTTCTCATTTTTCTCCCTCTTTCCCTACCTTCGGGGGGGGGCATGAATTGAGAGCATTATTGTTACTGGTTTGACTGCCAACCCAGAGCCAAACCGTGACACATCACTCATCAGTTACATGTCATAGTAAAATCTGTCTCTGTTCTATGGGTAGTTCCACAGCAAAGACCATCTATATATCTGAACAACTTGGCTCACATTCGGTGAATCAGGTTTGGTTTCTATTTAAAGATTTTTTTTTTTACTCCATAATTTTATTTAAACAAAAACTAAAATATTTCAGAAAGATTCAGTTGCAATAAGTGATCCAAACTGTGGTTATTTAGGCTCCTTTTCTACAGGATGGTTACAACTACATTAGCAATGGTTTTCATTCTTTTTTGTTAGCTTGGTTTGGTTTTGTTTTCTTTTTCCCAATTATAATTGGCTAGCACTGTCCCAGCCATTACCAAATGAGTGACCTTGGCCCCAACACTCCCAGAAGAACAGACCAGTCTTTGTCCATTTATCACATCAGGACCTAATTCCAGTCATCATGATGTGATTGCTAAGATCATGGTGCATACAGATTCTCCTTTTTCTTTTTTCTCTTATCTGGTCCTGCACGAATTCCCTTTTCTCACATAGATCTAAGAATTGCAATCACCTAACCTATTTTGATGATTTTATGAGACAACTGTAGGTCTGCTAACACAAATAATTATTCAATTTTGGTTTAGGGACTATTTTGGAATTTCAGCATACTGGATAAAGCAAACCAGTGACAACTAAATCTAAATCATGGACTTAAATGGGTAAGTGTGCTGAGATGAGACTGTCAAATGAAGGAAACTGTTCTGTGTGATTATGAAAACAAATGCTTACAGTAACATTATAATAAACAAACAGCAATGTTTTTGTTATAGACCTTTGGAAGTTATTGTGCTTTCATTCCTTCTGATAAGCAAGCTAAGTTTTGCAGTCATAAACATTTTCAAATAATAGTGACTTGAGTGAGATTTGTAGGATCTGGTCCTTCAGGAATTACTCATGTACATAATGTTAATAACGTCTGTAAACTTTTGCAGCACCAAAACCTCAGTTTGTACATTATGCACATCACATCGTAAATTGTGTTATGCAAGCTCTGTTTCCAGTATTTTCACATCTTATTTTCTGTCAGCCTGTTAGCGTACATTTTTGTTCATATCTAATACAGACACCATTAAAAAAAAAATAAAGACAGACATTCACTTGCAATGAAGTGTATGGAAGGGCTCCTAGGACTCTGCTGGGCTGCAATTTCCTCGATTCAGTATGGAAAATCTGGCTGGGTTAAAGAAATTTCATTTGGACTTAAGCCTGCAAAGGTTTGGCAAAATTCCTGGTTTATAGAATTTCTGCTGCCTGCAGCTTGTGTTCCAGGTAGTGCAATGCTTCAGAATCTTAAAGACTTCTGCTTTAGTAATTATTTTTACAGACTTCTTGATAATGCCAATTAATTGATTCTCATGTGATTTAGTTCTTACTGCTCATAGTATGTCATTCAAGATTAAGTTCAAAATCAGATGGTAACAGAGCTGCTCTGAATACTATTTTATTTAGTTTATACATTTAACTTCTGAATAATGTTAAAAAAGAAAAAAAAAAAAAAAAAAAGGAAAAAAAATTACCTGCAAAGGTTTGGAACACATGAAAATCTGCTGCCTCTGCTCAAGGAGACTAGAAAAATATTCAATGTGATACCAAATCATCAGAAAAGTCTGCATTTCCATTTTGAGTCAGTTTTACTTATAAGACTTGACAACACCAAGCTGATTATTATTGAAAATCATATCCAACATCTCAGCTGCTCAATAATTTATTTTATTGACTATGAAGTTTTCTGTGAGCCACTGGCAAAATCCATAATACAAGTCTTGGTAATAATGCAAATTGTAACTACCATGACATTTTTTGGGGAAAAATAAATTAAGCAGTATCTAGCTTGTCCTTCAAAGTTTTTTGACTATGATATGATTTCTTGAAAGTGTAAATGCAGTAAGGAATTACCCCCTGTATTTGGTTCTTACTTTTGAGGGTAACACAATGAGAACATCAAAACATAATTTGACAACTGCAGTCACAGTGATCATGAAATATTCATGATGATTTGGATAGGAAGAACAACTAAGAAAGAGATAAAAACAATTAACTTCACTTCAACAATGATGTTTTCAATAAACTTACAGAATTGGTTGTAAGTTTTCAAGGAAATTTTTTCTAAGGTGAAAAGTAGTCTACCAACTAACATAGTTGTATGAAAAGCTAATCAAATAAAACTATTTCCACATTGGATAGGACAAGAGATAGCAAGGATGACTCAGGCTTAGTAATTTTTTAAATTACAAGAATGATTACTGAAATACATTCCCTCAGGAATCACCACCCCTGTAAGTCTTTGGAATAGGTTAGAAACACATCTGCCAGGATGGCTGTTAGGACGTGCTATTTACCCTGCCCTGGTGAAGGCAGAAGGATTGAAGGCTTTTCCCATGATTTCTGCAGCCCCACAGTTCAGTGTCCCTTTCTATTAACTTTATCAGTTTTGCGTGGTATTCTGTGCTCTTCAGAGCCCAACCCACCACCTCACTTACCCTGTTTCTATGAACCTGTGGCTCTCCACTATGCTTCTCTCAGTATTACATTAAGGGTGGACCTGGTCTATTTCCTCAGTATTCGATATCCCTGTTGGTACAGCAGGGAAAGAATTGGGCAGAGGACAAGCAAAGGATGTGGTTACACTGCACTCAGGGGCTGGAGAGAATTGCAAGTGGGAGGGAAAGCAAGGAGGGAGTTGAATTTCTTTGTTGAGTGTGTATAAGGGTACAAATAGGGTGAAAAAGAGGGTACAAATGCATGTGAAATGTGTTCATTGGTGTACTATCATGGCCCACAAAAGGGCAGTGCATGATGTTCACTGAAGAGTGTCTTACTTTTTAAATATCTGAGATCAAAGTTTTTATTGAAAGTTGTATTTCTGGTAGAATAACTAGTCATACTGCTGTAGAGTAAGGGTTTTTAAAAAATATTATTTTCCTTAAGAAAATGCTTATTGCAATTTGTAAAAAATGATCAATAAATAAAGAGCTTGCCCACAAGGGCAAAGGCCAAGTGCTGCCTTAGGAAGCTCAAATGTATTAGCTTAGACACCAAAGCAATACAATACTGACCATGCCATGTTAATGTGATAGTCCATCAAGATAAACCTTGCATTGTGTTGTGTTTCAAATACCTGAACTGTTGCTTAGTTTTGAATCATTTTCAGAACAAAATGGGTTGATTGTCAAACAATGGAATTTTAAACAGCTGTAATATTTAGCTGAGGGTTCTGGGTCTGTGGGTCTCTTTTATTAAAAGGCAAGTAATAGAAAAACCCAAACAAACAAACATGCCAATTACTTTTGTAAGGTTTCTTATTTTGTTCACTATTTGCAATGCATTTTAGATGTCCTTGAATCTCTAGGAGTGCTGTTGGCCAAAATAGCAATTGATTAAAGCAGAAAACAGTGTGAGGCTAGAGAGCAATCCCAAAGTTCCTTTCATATCTCTGATCCTACCTTTCATCTGCTATGTGCTGTGGTGGCCCTAACGCATTTCAGCCAAGGCAGACAGCCAAGGCTGAAACTGCAAAGTCCCACTGTGATAAAGCTACAAAACAGCCTAGATTCTGTCTTAGCCCTGGAGCAACAGAGCCCTGGAAGCCAGCAGAATTTCTTGTATTGCTTCACCTTCCCTTACTCTGAGCTCTCTGAGGGACATAGAAAGTGTCTCGAGATGATCAGCCACTTAAATATTTTGGAAGGCAGTCACAGACTCATTACTGTCACTATTTCCTAAACCATTTGCAGCTCGACAACACTCCTACAGTACCTATAACTCTGCTTAAGTATGTGCAAACTCATAAAAGTTTCTTTTATATGGCTGTCATTGTTGACTTTAGGAAAATACTTTCATAATCTAATAATCTGAAGACCCTTCCAATAACGATGTTGCAGCTTCTAACTCCTTACGAAAGCTTCTTATAAGTAACATACACATTTGAAATCTAAAGTACTTTAAATATCCACATTCATCTGCATACCTACCATAAACTTTTATAGTAAAAATGCTAGTAAATGAAAATTCACATTTCTGTCTGAAAATTAGGCTGTTTAGATACAAATAGCAAAGGTAGTAAAAAGTTTTAATGTTTTTCTTTATGTTATGTACTATTTCTCACTATTATTGTGTGCTTTGAAAAGCTTTTGGGATATAAGCATATAAAATTCTTATCAAAATCAGTTATGCATTTTATACTATTGCACAATATGCCAGCTGTGCTATGTTACTGTGCAAATTAGACAATCAGCTTCTTAAAGGAATCAGGCTTTTTTTTTCCTGAATCAGTCAGTAATTTCCATCTTCTTTTTTTTATTTTTTTTTTAAAGTGTGATCACTGATGACTGTTCTGTATTGAATACCAGCACTTTTCACAGAACACCAATTTCGGTATTACCAGCAGACAGTTACTAGGAATTAAACATACCATTCTTGACTGCAAACATATAAAATCAAAACAGCAAAGGAAAAATGGCACTTAGAGTTCAAATAAAAAGAAGTCTGCTGTCCTCTAAATCCAGGTTAGCACTTCCTTCTTAGTTGTTTGTTAAAAAATATCAGATACTATTATGTACAAGAATTTAAATGAGATTTAAAATCACACCCTTAAATTGTCAGGTTCTTCTTGCTCAAGGAAGCCCTGAACCAGCCACGGTTTCAACATATTTAAAAAACCTTCTATGATTTTTTTTTCCCTGCTAACACTTCAAGTCTCTCCTTAAGCCTTTGAGCTTTTTGTTCTAACAGAATCTTGCGAGAAGTTCCAAGGCCAAAACCATATTTTGTAATCAACCACATCCTTTTGCCTTTTTCTTTCTTTTTGTTTTGTGTTTGCATTCACCACACGACATACTAGCTTCAGCTGATGGTAAGCAGTCTAGTACTTTTTCATTTGTCTTCCCATGCAAGACATACTTTACACTCTGCATCAACGAAGCAGAGATCCATCGTGGAACCTAGCAATGCAAACTTGTATAAACTGCATAAACTAGATATTTCTCATTGCCACATGAGCCAACACATGTTCCTCAGCTGTGGATTTCCTATGACTTGAGAGGTTTGTAAAGTGACTCTTTAAGCTGAAAAGTTTAAGACTTTCAGGGGGGAAATAAATTATTTTGAAAATACTACCAATGACGATGCACCCAATATTACTTCAGAGCATTTGCAATAATAATCACATTTTGCATCTCTGAAGACTAGAGAACATTCCCCAGCAGACGAATATGCTATTAATATGTAACCATCTCTGGATGATTTATTCTCATTTCTGTTAGTTTTTATGTCCCATCACTAAATCTAAGCACATGGTTCCCTCTGTATGTCTAGGCACCTGTCAGCAGATTGGTTAAAGTTGATTAAACCCTTCAGAGGTTTTCAGTATTTCAATATTCTGTTTACTAGGGTGTTCGTAAGATGCAAATTTAATATATAAGACAAAGGGTGAACTTTATTCCCATATAAATTTATTACATACATTAATTATCCTATGTTTGTTGAACACATCGTAGCTAAAAATACTGCAGCTGATGGCTGTAGCACACAGCAGCTCTGCAGGACTAACAGGTCAAATTTTTTTATTTTTTTATTTTTAAACAAAAAATTGAGACATGTGTAGAGCAGTCCTTTTAAAAATTTAGAAGTTTGAATCAAAAAGCTCAAATTAAGAATGGAATGACATTTTAACACTTCAGAATATTCCCTCTTGAGCACCTCAAGAAAAGATCAATATATATATGGATATATATGATAATATCCATAATAAAAATAAAACTACTGTTGAACAGATGAGTCAGCACTTGGTGGGCATTCAGTAAAAAAGCAGAGATGTCTAGCAGATTAAGGATTAGACAAGAACAGTAACAAGAAAAAATACGAGACAAAATAACATAGGCAAATTAGTACATAAATTACTCATTATTAGTTTACCTGGAGATAGAAAAAAAGGACAGAACAGTTGTTAGTTTCAGGCTCACGTCAAACATTGTTTGAATTTTTTAACAAAAGGGATCAAAATGTGTCTTTTGCAAGACCCTGAAAAAATATTTAAATTTTAATGAATATTTTTCAAGGATTTTGCTTTCTCAATCATAGCATTGGCAAAACAGACCTGTAGTGCCAAACAATATATCAAGAAACATCAATACATCAGTAAGTGCTAGAAATTTGGGATTCCACTGCTATTTCTGCATTTTTATAGGTGAAACCAAACTCAAAAAAGACTTTGGAAGAAAGTCTAGAAGCAGGAAAAAATATGAGCAATAATCTGCCTTACCATTACAAAGACAAGTACTAAACTATTTTTAATCAGTTTCCTACATTACATATTGTATACTATTTTCTTTGAAATACAGCATGCTTGTGAATGTGTTACCATATATGTTCCACAAATATATGTGTATTTTATTTATATATATGTGAACACATGGTTACTAATTCAATTTCTAAGTTTATGTCTGTGTTCTCTTATTTTCTCCATTTATCTCTTTTATAAAGTGGACAAAAGTGGAATTTCATGACAGATAACATTCTTTGGTATTCATTTCTGTAGGGAGTAAATAGCCATGAATGACCTTCTTGTCTTTACCTTTGATTTTTAAAACGTTTCCTGGCACTTTAACAAATGGTTCAACACACTTCAACTGAAGGGGAAGAAGATGTCAGTGACTTGATGGATGCTTTTTACTATAAGTATGAGCAGAAAGAAGACATTTTGCACCATGTATTCTCATTATTTATTTTTTAATCTGATTGAATACGTACACTTTAATTATTGGAATATGTTGCTACGAATACTGTTAAATCTCTCCATTTTAAATATCTAAGGTTAAATTTTATGAAAATACACATACCATTTTCCCTGACAATCTTATAATTGAGCAAATTTGAAAATATTTTGCTCCTAAACCTTTACTGGAGTTTGTTCTTACTCTTGGATATAAGAATGTCTTGTGACAATGTTGAGAGTACACATTATGTTGCGACATTCAAATAACTTAACAGTGCCAACAACGAGTTATTGACAGAGCTTTCTATAAGAAACCATCATCAAAGTCGTATGAGTTAAATTAAAAAAAAAATAATAGAAAGATCAAGTTTCTAATAATGACATAAGCTAATGGCTACAAGACATACATATTGGGAGTTGGAAAGAGGAGCTTTGATTTGCTGTGGAAGGACCCTCGTAGTTGGAAGCATTTCTCTTACTTTCGATCCAATTTTTAATCCACTCTTGGTTCCCTCATACTTTTTTAACTAGCACATGCTAATAGAAGATGACAGAAAGACATAAGTTACTTGGAGTGAGCTCCAATAAAAGACTATGATGCTTTGAATTAGATGCCACTACACCAAACCATACTCAACAACCCGGCATAGAGATGCCTATGCAAATGTCTTCCTTTTTGAGCTGAAACTACATCTGCTGCTACGTTTTTTAGCATCAGTATATTTAAAATTTCTCATCTTTCTATATGGTAACTTGGGTATTTCTAGGAAAAAAAAACCCACACAAAACCAACAAAACCAAACCAAACCAACAACAAAAAGCACCACAGGACCTCTGTGAAAGTCATGTGTTACTAAAATAAAAGATTGAGCCTTACAGTGTTGTCAAACCAGTATTAGTATGCAAAGTACACAAAAAGCCTGCCAGAAAGGCCAAATGCATAACTGAAAATTCACCCATATTACTTTCCTGTATAAGAAATGTCATATTCTCTGCTCCATTCCTTGCTTTTCTCACCAAAAAAGTCTTTGCGCAGGTGTTTTCTGCCCTCTTTGTAACTTGTTAACTCAGTTCTACCTGCAGAAGTCAAGTGCAAACAGATGTGAATGCTAGTAAACCACAGCAGTAACACAATGGCCAAGCACAGTTCACAAAGAGAGACTATCACATGTAAGTAGCAGCTATGATGCTCTTAGACACTGGCATTCTGTTCTCAGTTCACAGGACACGTTCCAAGTCTGCAACCTAGTTGAAACACACAGTTTAAGCTATTAAAATACAGTCTGGCTGTTTCAAAGGCAGTCCCATTTCCAGAGGTAAAATACCTGAACTTACAAACCATAGTTATGCCCTCACCCCTTTACATTCAGGAATACTTCTCCTTCACCACCCTTTGCATTCTGCTGCTTGTGGCAGGTGAATGCATTATCTTAGCTTGCCCTTCTGTGCTCTTCACTTTCTCCTTTCATCTCACAAGTTCTATGATTTTATTGGTAATTTCCTGTTGGAGTCTAAACGTTATCTTTCTTATGGAATTTTTTTCATTATATTTTTTTCTTGTTTCCTTTGCTGAACTGTTCTACAGCTCCCCACCCTTTCCTGTTTGTCTCCTAATTGTGGCTAGCCTGTAATTTTTTCTTTTAAAAGCAGCTCCTTTTATCCAAAAGTATTTTCTTCCCCCCTGAATATCCACTCTCCACTGACCTTCCCCTCATTCCTTCCCAGTTAGGTTTACTGAAGTTCAACAAATTCTTCCATTGCATTCAGTAGATTATCTATTTTTAAATAATCACATTGCAGGAGTATTTTCATGTCAGTTCTCAGTTGAGTAGTCAAAGTAGAGGCAAATTCTTTATTATTTCCATTCTACCTTTTCAGTTTGACAATCTATTTCAATCTTTCCAGTATGAACACAGAGAGTGAGCTTTTAGATTACACAAATATTGTCCAGATTCTCCCACTTTAACACACAAGTTTGTACTTTCACTATGTAGGATCTCCTAACCATTACAGTGTCAAAATAATTATCATTCACTTTTTATTTGGTAAATTAATTTGCTAACCTGAAATTCTGTATTTCCAATCCATAAAACAAACAGTGGCATAGGGATTTAGAGATACATGGGGAAAAATACCAATTCCTCTCCAAAAAATTATATTTTCCACTTTGATCAGGAAAGCAAAAGGCGTAAGACCTTTGTCTCCCTGGCCTCACTGTAACTTTAGTTCAATGGGATTCCAAGGAATATGGGAAGACTTATTAATCCCCCAAGGCCTGTAAACTGGCTATTTTTCACTTCTTCTGCCTCTATTGTAGGCAGGGTTCTTAGTTTTCTAAAATCCTCTTAAGAGCTGAGGCAGTGGAATTTTAGGCTTCAGACTTAATAAAGGAATTCTTTTCCCTTGGGTACGCAGCACTGGGAAGAGGTATAAGAAAGTTCAAATCCAAAATGAACAGATTCATTTCACATCTTCTTTTATTTTTATCCAGTTCTGGTGACTAGAGAAAACTGACAGTTAAGTCAATAACACGGCATCAATACAAAAAATCAGTGTATGTCAAACATTGAGGTATATACTACCTCACTAATGAGATTTTAATTTAAGATGACAATTTACCTCCATACTGCCAAAGTCCATTGAAAAGATTTATATATACACCTAATGAACCCTAACAGTTTAGAGCTGTATAGGAGCATATTAGTCTGTGGAGCTCCTATGAGTTCTGCATCCCTATTTAATTTTTACTCTACTGACTGGTAATTCATTCTGGTCATTTAATTGGACAGCTTTTTGTTAGGCAGCCAGGTGTAATGTACAGAATACAAAGAAAAACTACAACCATTCTACATGTAAAACATTAAAGACTTATCTGATTGAAAAGGCAACAATATGGAGTGGTTTCTCCATGGACTTATGCCTAGAATAAACTGATTTGGATACATAAACGGCAGGGGCTTTATCAGGCAGATCCAAGAAAATGCCCTGCTTTAAGAGGCTCAAGTTCAGTGGCTATCATTCCATGCCTGAAGTTAGCTATATATGTAAAATTACAAGCACAGCTAATTACCAGTTAATGCTTACTCATTGGCTATTAACTACTAGATTTTCAATATACAATTTCCTCTCCTTAATATACCTAGTAGCTATATAAATTATACCTCAAAGGAACTTGCAAAGCATCTCTGTACCTTATCACGACATTTCACTCCAAAGACGACTCAGTAAATGTATACAGCTGCATTAATCCCACTTCAGAAAAAAACAGTCTACTTTATATGATCATGGTCCAACTCCCTGCTCAAAGCTTCCATCAGATGGCTCCACCAGGGCAGGAAGCTTGAATTTGTCTCAGTGGTGATGTAAAATTTTTCAGTCTGGGAAAGCTGATTTAACACCTCTGCCTGAGACCACTATCAGCATGAAAGGTCTGTGCCCCTGGGCTGTTATCTATGAGTCTTTTCTGCCCTCCCAACATAAATTCAGCCATACACTCACTTCCCAGCTGCTAGCTTCTGTTGGTAGTTTCATATAGAGATTCAAGGGTATAATGATAACAACGCTCTCTAATCCTATTGGAATGATTCCTCGCTGATTTCCAGGACCAAGTGTACTGGATACCTGCTTTCAAGGCTTCTTCCTCTTTGTCACAGCAAAGCATCTGCTGCATGGCCCAGGACAGGGCCCTTACAGAGGTCACAGATGCCTCCTTGCAAATTCTTAATGTAACTTTGGCTGAAAATCATCTGCTATAACAGTGCCTATTAATGTGTAATTCAGCAATGCAATTTGGTAGCCTTGTCAGTTTACTACTTCACCACAGTCAACTTCTGTAGCTGAAATGAAGATCAGGATTTCAACAAGTAAAGGACTACAAACAAGCCTTAAACTTTTGGTTTTTTTCTTCTCATGACCTTGTAACAACAAACAAGAGCTCAAAGGTAAGAGAAACAATTGTGCAGTATGCTCGTAGCACATGCTTTTGGTCAGCAGCCATCTAAATGTCTCATTTTGGCTAGCCTTCTAACACACTGGGGTTCTTGTCTTTCAGGATCCCTGAAAGAAGCAGATCCTGAGAAAGGATTTAAGGGAGACATAAGTAAAAAGTAAGACATCAGTTCAGTGAAAGAGAGGAGTAACCAGATAGAATGAAAAAAAGTGGGATGATCCCAAGTGATCTAGCAGGCATTATTATGTTGAAGTTTCTTCTCTTCGAGAAAAAATTTCAGAATCTTTTTTTTAACTGGATTGGCAACTATGGTTTGTGGGACCACAAGGGCACTTCAAGCTAATGATGTGAGTGTTTTGCTTCCTCTCACATTCTCCCTTTGACCTTCCAAAAAGAAGTGTAGCAACACCACAGGAAACTAATACTAATTTATATAAACTTTCCAGCTGAAATAATCTGCTGAATGTGTGATTACAAACACCCTTGTTTTAATACATTACATTTGTAGGGGTAATTTTATTACAATATATCTCAATCCAGATTCACTTAAGTCAGTTAGAAATCGTCTACTTAAAGATGGAGCAGATAAATATGCTTAATGAGGCAGTAAAGATTCCTGTTAGAAATTAGTTAAGCAGAAATTATCATAAGTATTAATGCAACTCCTAAAATAGCTAAGAATTATTTCCTTAGATATTTACACTCCACTCCACCAAAAGGACTAGAGTTATCCAGGACCAGCCAGCATCAGTACCTAGGTTCTACTGACTTTAAGCACTATGCAGTCTCTAAGTTCAGTTAAATTCAGTTTATGTCTGAATTTGGAAATAATGGAGGCTAGGGGAATTTCACTTTCAGAGTTCTGTCAGACTTGGCCCACTTAATCCTTTAATTGGAAATTGAACATTCTAAGTATAAAAACAGAAACTCTACATGCTTCTCATATGGGAACATATGGGAAAACAGCCTGTGTATAAAATTGATAAAAATCGGGGGGAGTAGCTTGGGAAAATACTTTCAAAGTACAGAAAAGTGTTCACAAAGAGTTTTGTTCATTTTTTAACTATAAAATAGAATCCAGAAACATTTAGTTATATTATTTTCTACTAACATGGATGATACAGCTGACAACATTTAGTGAGTTTCCCAATATTTATTTCAAAGTAGTTCTTTACAGCTTGAAATGAATACTAGTGCTGGCAGGTGTCAAGACTCAATGGCAATTTACTTTCAGAGTAATGATGCAAATTACACACTTGAATTCTACAAAGAAAAGAACAGCAGTAAAATATGTAGTGACAGTACTATGAAGTTTGTAAGAAGTGTGACGGATTGGCTTCCTGATATATCTGGTTTACTCAGCACAACAAAATCTTTGTGACTAGCACTGAATGCAGAGTGTACTTAAATTTAGCTATAGGACTGAACGTTGTACTAGCTGTCTATGTTTCTTCCTGTTTCCAAGGCCTAAATATTTTGCTCTGATTCAGCATTTCTTTACATTCTTTTGACTAAATTGAGTGCTGAACAGGAAATCTTCCAATCCCAGCACATGTTCACATCCAAAATGATACAACAGAAATCAGTAAAATAGATAATTCCCTTGAATCCCTCAGTTATTTTATAGGAATGCTGAAAGATCTTAAAGATCTAAAGAGTAAAAACTAGTACAAATGTTAGAAGTCTGTATTAATAATAGATTTTTTAACATAAAAAAGAATTCTTTTTATTATTATTTGAAAAGTAACTATAAATACTTCCTCTGAAAAAGTAGCAAGTCTATGTAAGTTATTTGCAATCTGTAAAAATGTGCTACTAACCCTAAACAAAAATAGAAAACACAGACGTAATAAAAAAAAATCCCATAGCAACTATGGAAGATCAATAACTGAATTCAGACATATAAAATCTTCTCCATAGACAGAGGGAATTTTCAGCATTTCAGACCAGTAAGGTAACTGCCTTACATAAAGGCTCAGGTTAGTGGAAAGGAAAATACAGACTACAATCCAGCAAAGATTTAAAACACATGCTTAACTTCATGCACCTAAATAGTCCCATTAACGTGAAGTTAAGCATGTGTGCGAGTCTTTGTAGGATCATACTCAAGTGATCTCCCTTTGATGAATGTTTCTTCCTGTGTTAGCAGGGAATGGTGTTTGATCAGGCCAGCATGGGGTTAAGCACCCTTTATCTTTTACCTCTCCACTTAGAGGACCCTACTATGTTGGTGGGGGTGAGGATGAGAGAAGCAGCATCCAGCCTGAAGGTATACAGTTCAAATTCTGGTTCTTTTAAGAAGAGGATCCTCTAAGACAGCTGAAACTGAAGGTCTAATTGGATGATTTGTATCCCGTGGCATCCTGAGCTGCTTTGGGTTACAGACAAATTCCTAATCAAAATGTTTAATTTCTTTTTTTTTTTCATAAACTGTATCTAGTCATTAGTATGGAAGTAGCTCTGCTGATTTCCAGATTAAATGTTGTTGTGCTAAGGATATACCAACCATTATGTTTTCTGTTCCCCTGCAACTATGATAAGAGGTGATTTGTGCGTATACCCATACAATTTTTTTTGCAGTTTGGATCTTAATTGCAACAGCAATGATTGCAAAATAGCTGCATAATGTATAACGATGAACAACTGCAAGCCCAAGCTGAGCTCTAATTGTACATTCCTAGCTTAAAGTTTCTTCAGGTATATTCACTACAGTAGGACTAATACAACCATCTCTGTGACTGGAGGAGTGTGCCACAGTAGAGAACAATGTTTTGTGCAGAATAAAAATGAGAATGCAGGGAACTGTGTTTTCTTTGACAGCATAACTTCCAGTTGTTTAAGACCTTTCATAGTTTAATTCTAGAGGCTCTTTACAAACACAGTAATCATACCTAATAAACACATTATAATGTGGGCATTATTGGATGCATTTTCCATTCAGTTACATCAACACAAAGAAAGATTCTGTCATTTGCCTAAGCAGTCACTAATGTAGCAACAGGCTCGAATGAATCTTTCAAGTTGCTATTCTCATTTTAGTACAAGTTAAAGAGGTTGGATTTTTTTCCCCACCATTTTTAGTGAAAATATAGTTTGTTGCACTTCTTTCAAACAGAAGTTTATAACTGCATGTAACTACTTAATTAGGGACTGCCCTAGAAAGACATGTAACTTGACTGTATGTGGTACCAACATGGACGTAGCCATGTGTACTTCCTAAAATTAAAAAGAATTCAAAACTTATGAAGTATATCAGGAGAGAATATAGAAGAGCATTTAACAAAAGGACAACAATAATCCACCCAACATCTTCTGGTGAAGAAAGCCAACTCAGGATTATTAATAGCTGCAAGTATTCAGTGGCTGTGAAAAATGTTGTCAAGCTAAACTGACTCAAAATAGAAAACTGGGAAATTTAGTGGAAAAAAAATAATTTCTTATGCTTTTTCTTAAAGGCTGCTTTAATACTCTATATATTGCTAGAACAAAAAGTGGATTTGGATGTATTTAAATAAAGAATTGTATTAAAATTAACAACTGACTCTTTACGTATCGCTTAAGATGTAGCATCCCTGAATTACTGCTCGTGATGGCTTTTCATATTCCTAACTTTACAGCTAACACCCCTTCCAGTTGTTATTATCACCTTGTTATTCCCATTTTTCCTTCATGATGTTATGGTGACTAAAAAATATGTAACTAGAAAATAGTAGCCTTTCATACTTCAATCCCCTAACTTCCCCTGGGGGAGTGGATTACTGCATCAAAATACTGGTATCTGTTAGTAGATGCTGTAGGCTTCACTCAACTTCAAAGCAAAGATATTAAAGGCTCATTTTCCACTACAAGGCAGGTGTATTTTTATTAGCCCTTTTTCAAAATTGCTATGACTTCACTTGTGGATATCCCGCCAACAGCCATTATTGAAAGCTGGACTATAATTGCTAAGGAACATGCGATGTCTGAAGCACTAAACCAGTGTTACTGCAATCCTCCAACAATTGACTGAAACCAAGTGTTACATCATTAAAGCTGAATTACAACACACCCATGGTGTGTTTTCCATGTGTGCTATTTTAAACAATAGTAGAGAAAAACCTGGCTATAAATTCACAGATCCCCAATTTGTTCAAAATTCATGAACAATGAGGGCTGTCTGACAGGCTCTGTTGGATCTATTTTAGTCAGAAATGTCACGCACCATAATTAAACGTCTGTTTGGCTTTTATTGGAGATGGAAATGCTAGCTTTAGTTATAAATTTAAACAACCTGTCACAAGGGGAGACTCCACATTTGTATAGTTTGGGAAAGTTTAGCAATTGTAATTGCTCCAGGAAAGACAAATAAACTAATGGAACTGTTCTATTTCTTAATTGGCTTTGCATTGGAAAAAAATAAGCTAATGTGGTTATGGTATAGCTTTCATCTGGTTTGGAATGAGTTCTTCGCTTTGCTAGATAAAGTTAGTACACTGGTACTTTCCATTGCTGTTGCTTAACTTTCACACAAAAATTAACTGAAGACAACAGCGATCACAGCTTCTAGGTTGAGAAAGAAAAGATGCCACTGACAAGTTGCAACAAAATACCATCAGTCTTCCAGTAAAATGTTTAGTTCAATGTAGCGCAGTTCACCCTAACGTTGTCCAAGTGGAAATATTTTGCCGTCACGCTGGTATGCAGAGGCTATTATAGTTTAAGCAAATCCTGCAATTTTTCTACTCAGCTTCAGAAATTTTACAGTGCCCAGATTCCAGTGGAAAATATTTGATCACTCATATGCTTGGATAGAAATTTGTCACCTGGAATAGAAATCAGGGTAAACCTGCCAGCATCCTTATGCAGACAGGCTCTGCAAATATATACTAGGCAAGATCTCTGCCAAATATCTTGTGTCTGGCCAATACCACCTTTCACATAGTCTGTGAATACCAGTTGCCAATAAAGATTCATTATACCATGTATAGGTAAATATTATTTTAGCTTTTGCATCTACAGTTTTAAGCTTACACAGTAGCAATTCATTTGCTTGCCACATATTACCTGTCTGCAAGTTTCTGTACAGTAGCCAATCACAATATTCACGCTTCTCACTAGCACCTAAACAATATTCTTCTTTTACTTAAAATAGATCACTGTCAGATGCAAACATTACCAAGTTATGTCTTTCACTAATAAACAAAGTACGTATTATGGCTATTTTAAATAGTAATATCACATGCAAGACTTCACAGTAGATGTTATAATCAGCTAAGTCTTTTCCTTCTGCACTGCTTTGAAAGAAGCCAATCATTTCAGCTGGTTTTTATAATCTGTTTAAATTTAAGTCAATGTATAATGTCTTCTACTTTGGAAAAATGTATGCACATATTAAATGAATGCAAAAAATAATACTATCTCTACATTTCTCATAGTGAAACTTCAGAGCCATTCTCTCAGGCATGGTAGATCCTGAGAATAGTCCCACATCATGCCCTGGGTTACAGTTGTAAAAACATTTTAGGAAGGAGTGTGTACCACCTTTACCATAAATATTTGCTTATGCATCATTGTTTTCTCTTGCTTAGAAAAGGCAACCAAATGAAAGTCTCTCTTTTTAGAATGCTATTTACTTTTTCAAAATTGCACCAAACTTGCTGTTATGAAACTTCTCAAGCAGTTATTGTGTTGATTTAATTTTCACTTTAATTGTATCCCTATTTTCACCTATTAGAACTACATGAGAACAATCAAGTTAATAGCTATTAATGTTTGATTCACAGAAACATGTGATGGCAGTATCATTTAGCAATACTTCTTTTTTCCCCATAGCATTTTTTCATTTACCTGACAAAATCATGTTGCTGTCTCTTCTCCTTCCTTTATTTCTATTCCTTCCTTTCACACAACTTCATCAGTTTATTCTTCCTCATCTCATCCCATCTTGAAGTCTTCCAGTGTTCTTACATCTTACAAGCACTTCAGTTCTTTGAAGCTCCCTCCTGAAATCTTTCTTTATTGTTGCTTCCATATTACTTCACTTTCTCTATATGATCCATTTTTTCCAGAAATGTTTGCAAATACAAAGGTTTATTTAGAGTGTCCTTTTTCAAATGAAGAAAGCTAATAAATGTAGCTTTCCCCAGATTGAAGGCAGGTGTCTATGTGTTCTTGCATGCACCAGCTGTGACAGCTAATGGCAAAGATTTAACTCCTTATTAGCACCCTGATCTCTAATTCTTCTGGCTATTGATTTGTCACAAGCATTGTTTACTGCATTCTCAACATTACATCAATTTATTCCTGCTTTTGCAGAAGACATTGGTGGCTGAATAATTGCTACACCACAGATGAATCCTCAAGTCAATTCTCTCTGACAACAGTAAACTCTGTTCGTAGAATTACAGCACTCTATTGCACCACAAACAGGGAACACATTTGGTCCCAGTTGCCAGAAAATTTCATTGCCATAAACTAAGCAAGGATAAATCTATTAATTTGTTGTATTGTTGGGCATTTTTCTATAAATGAAAGAGACTTCCATCATTTTTTCTGTTACTCAAAAGATCTGTTGTGTAGATCTTGTATAAATAACATTTATTTTATGCCATTATGTAGGCCTCAGAAGATATATCAAGTTTTTATGTAATCATTTTCAACTCAGATATAGCGGAGTTTTTTGGGCAAGTTTCTGCTTTTGTACTCCTTTAGATATTATTACCCTCAGCACAAATTCTATAGAAATTCTATCATCTCTATGCAGATGTTAACTCTCTTCTCCAAGTCTTTTCCCCTTTCTCCCATCAACTAAACTACAACCTTCTCAATGTTATTGCGTATCTGATTTTCAGCTTAGGTTAAATATAGTTTAAATGATTTATCTGTTTCCAATGAAATTTTGCCTTCTTCTTTCTCTATAATTCTAGAAATCATCATCACTGTTAATTTATCATCTTTGATTCCCATCTCTCCTGAAATTTCCCCATATCCACATACACAGATTCTTTCCTACCAACTTAACTGAGATAATTAGTCTTACTCATTCATGCATCTAGGATTCTCATCCAGGCTCTTGTCTTCTCATATATCCAATATAGAAATTCTCTTTGCCAAAAATCTTTATGCCTCACTGATGTCCACCCAGAATGATACTGAAATAAATGGGTGTCTTAGACTGTCCCTTTGGCTAAGTAATTCCTCTCTTTGCTCATAATTTCCTTTGGTTCCCTTTTCAAAACAAAGCTGATTTTCAACATTTTAAGGATCTTTTCAGCTTCTCTCTGTTCCCCAAGCTAATTCTGTTAGCTCCCATTATCAACATGCTCAATTTGCATAGAAGTACGCTGTGATTTCTCATCCAATGGTCCTAATGCTTGGCCACATTCATCAGCTGCCTTTCAGTTCACATTTACACTGTACGTGCCTGGGAACAGGACTATCATCTTTTTCTGGGATTTGACAATACCTTGAATATCTCTTAGAATACCTGGATGCCAACTAGTTTGACTTTCTCACCATACTCTTAAGCAGCACATTGCAAACAGTGATTGCAATGGTGAAGTATTTTGCTACTTGCAGTCCAGCCTTTCATTAGTGTATCAAAATACTCATTTGCTGCTGTAGAGTGGAGAGCAAGGTGCTTCAGGACCTCCATAATACAGCAATGTTCAAAAACACCCAAATGTTAATGAGATCCCTAAAGCAATAAATAAACAGTTGAAAAGTTATTTTCCTCTCTAAATATTTTTAATCAGAAATAATACTAATTTTCATATTTGGAAATAATAACAATTTTCATATTTTTTAAAACTTGATTGGCCAGGATAACATTTTAATGCTGTTCTTCTTAGCATGCACCTCTAAAGTGAAGACAATTGTTTGTGTAAATGGAGGGATTTATTTACATCAATTACTCCACAGTTAACAGTGAGAGCAAAACCAAACAGAAAGCAAGTCACTGAGCCACCTAATTTAATCTAATAACAAGGTAATCTATTCTTCTGTTCAGCAACACACTTGGAAGTGCACATTCAACCAGAATTTTTCAATTTTTAGCTTCCATTAAAATAAAACAATGAGGTGTTTCATGTGTTTCATGTAATGCTAAGTGTTATTTTTAAGCTAAGCAATATGAAAATGCTGTATGAGAAGGAGATCCAGAGAACTAGCATTCCTTAAAAATTACTGTACATTAATAGTTACACTTGCATAATTATATAATTACACTTGATGGCAGCAATAGCACATATAGAAGACTATTAATAGCACGTAAAATCTGCCAAAAACTCATGAAGATTAATATCCTTCACAAGTATGAAAAGGTGGCACTTGGTGCAGAATATATTTTAGTTTTACATTTCAGCATGACAATTACCATGAAAGAAAGGATCAAAGTCAAATGGCACAGCTGGCAGCTTGAGAATAATTTAAGAGGTGTACTGGCAATAGCTTTTTGGTTTCAGTAAGATGGACTGCATTAACTGTAATAGGGAAACGATGGTGGAGAAAAGTCATACAGCTTTCTGACCTGGCATTAGTGCAACATCAGCTGAACCTGCAGTTTTGATGATTTCATACAAATTTTAAGGGAGAAAACTCCTGCTAATGAATATTAACAATGTCTCCTCTGCAGTGTGGGACAAAACAACAATCCATCACATTTAGGTTTAAATCACTGATTCAGAAACTCATTACCTCTCGGGAAATAGGATTAACGTGCTGAAAGTATATCAACTCATGGCTCCTCGACCTTGTCCCCAAACTACAAAGAGATAATCTGTCTGCAAGGACATGACTAAATACTTCAGAAATCAGGGCAGCTGGGCTGGAAGGATGTAATATAAGCTACAGAGATAATGCTGTAGAAACCCAAGACTCTTCTCTCATTCCTTACTCTCCCTGTAAAGTTGGAAGTTTACTGTATCGCAGGGATGGGATCACAGGAGCAGCTTCTTATCAGTCAGACCCTTCACAAAGGAAGTAATAAAAGGAGTTTGGGAGAATGTACAGATCCTCCCAAACTTCCATCCTCACCCTAACTCTCTCCCAGATCATTACTCGTGTTTGGCTCGTGTTTGGACCGTCTGTGCTGTGCATGGACTGGAGAGGGTCTGCTATGTCTGCCTTCCCCCCACGCTGTTTCCTTCCACTCCACTTCTAACCTGGCTAATATTTGAATACACGTTCTCCCTCCAGCAAGAGCAATACTGCATTTGATAATACACTTCACGGTCACCAGTTTCCAAGTCCTTCCCCCAAAGAAGATTGCACCTTGGACTGAAGACAAAAAGTGTGACAGGTCAGCTGAGCTTTCCTTCAAGCAGCTAGACATTCAGCAGAAGACCTTTTATTATCTATTTTGAAAGGTATTAAGGTTAGCTTCATTTTCTTAGCAATTAAACTAATAACACCCTTTACCGTTCAGCCACAATTTTCCAAGTATGATTCGCGTCTGTCTAAACCAAGAGGCAAACATTTGTCCATACACGAGCAGCTCTGAAAATCAGAATCTTCTCTGCCAAATGTATTATGGGGTCTCTGAAATAACTGGCTTATATACCCAAATCTGCATGTCTAATACATGCAGATTTTACAGTTGCAATATGCTTGTGTGTAGAGTTTAATAGTACAGATTACTGCACATGACAAAGCAAAATAAAACCATGAAGAGCACATAATTTGGTCTACACAAAGATCAAAATAAAACAGCAGAGGATGTAAATTAGTTGGTCGGGCAGATTTTATGTAGACTGTCCAGAAAAAAATGGACCAGTTTTGGTTGCATGCTGCTTTCACAGCTATTATTTTTGTTAGTTTTGCAATATGAAGCTTTTGATTTTTATTTGATGCTAATAAGTTCTGAAAGCCATAGAGTTTACAAAGCCAAAAAAATAAACCTGGATTCACTAAAGATTCTGTTTTCCTATTTCTTAACTCTCCACTAACCAGGAGTGGAGCTGTCAGTTTTACATCACTGGAAGGAGCAGATTTGATTCATCCAGCAGACTGAGACTTTTTACAGGAACTTGGCAGAAATTAGTAAATGCTTAGAAGGTGAGAAATAATCCAATAACACTACTCAAAAACATCAAGTAAGATGGCATCAATTTATACAAAAATTAAGGCTGCAAAACTACATTTATTTTATCACTGTTCTTAATCAGACTAACACTGTATAAATTGACATTACAGTGGGAAATAAAGTTATATAAGAATATAGCATGCTATTATTTAAATTTGTTTCTTGTTCTTTCACGTAATTCATTGACAGCTATGCACCACATATACAGATAGTTAAACAGAGACTTTTTTTCCCCTTACATAGATGAACCCAGCTCTCCTTCTAACTATGTAGGAGTTTTCTGTGATCCTCATGGAGCCTCTACTGAGAATTTCTTACTTTGAAATTATGTTTCAAGTGAGCTACCTTGGAGTAAGGTATAATGACAGAAAAAATCAGGCTGTGAAAAAGCTGGTCTGAATCTCAGGCTCTGATAGTCTACCAATATCAAGGGCTGTTAAAAATTGTGTTTGCTTTTTTAATATCCAGTTTTCCCTCTGCTAATAGACAGCTTCTTGCTTTCAACAGCAAGGTCCTCATTTAGCCACTCAGATAAAACACTCACTAACCTCTCTCTACTCTTCAAAGTAGATATTGGACAATTTTATCACACAATTTATTTCTTGAAATGTGTCATTTCGAGACTCATTACTCACAGCAAGTTAAGGGCTTTTTACTTCATTTTAAATGGAGAATGAATGTGATGCTTTTTTTTTCAAGCAATACTTTCTCCTGGCACTTCACTAATCTTATTTCGTAGTGGTGGGGAAAAAAACCAGAGGTTTTTAGTTTGTTTTTTTATTTGTAGGTTCCATTTTATTTTTGTTTACTGAAAAAGAAAATGAAGTTTTCTTGCAGCTCTCTCTATTACTTGAGTCAATGGTGCTGAGCCCATTGAACAATGCCACTTTGAGCATTCCAGTAGAGCTGTGAGTCTTTCCTGACCAATTCAAATATTTAGCACATTGATAGGACAGACAATGTTCACTACTGTGTAGTTACCAACAGCGGGCCATAAAATGGTACGAACAAGTCTGTCTGGAGCATAATAGATTTGATCAGAAAACTTGGCCTAGGATGCAAATACACAATTGCTAAAACTGGATAAAATTGTTCTTTTTGGATATTTCCAATGAGCTTTTTTTTTTTTTTTTTTTTCTTTTTGTTCTACAAGTTTTTAAATTGATTCCTCTGGGAGTCCTCATATCAATCCTCTTTATTTCCTTGTATTATCTTTTCCTTTTTCACACATAGAAAAAAGCAGAAACAATACAAAAGAGGAGAAGGAGAAAGGAAGAAGAGAGGGAGAAAACAAAAGTTAAAAATTGGACCCTTTAATTTATAAAAGTCTCAACTATTTTCCAGTGTTTTAAAAAATAGAAACACATAAAAACATATGCCATTTTTTGTCACCCAACTGCACATTTTAGACTTCTATTTAGAGGGCACAGCAAATGCTAGGCATTTACACCCTACTTTTTAACATTTATGAAGCATTTTCAGTTGTTTTTTATCCTGGTAACACATTTTTTGGTCCAATGGACAAGTCTGACAGCTGAATTCATGCTTTTTACACATTTGATGATCTGGGGATGGATTTTAATGTGGCCCAGATAACCCCAGAAGCCAACTACCATCCATATATGTAATATGGAAAATACATTTGGAATGGCCTCTGTTTCTTTCATTAACAGCAAAGACAGCCCAAGAAGATACAAGAATTAAACTCCTGAATGTATCTTGTATTGTGCAAGAACATACTCAAGTGGAAGACAACAGAGAACATAGAAAAATATGTATACTTAAGCACCTCAGCTTTCTAATACAGCAACAGTTTAATGGCCTTCACTTGAAAGTCAGGAATAGCAAAATACTAGGAATTTAACTAGGATGATGGCAGCTCTATTCACTGCCTAGACAATGTACAGAAGTGAGGTAGGCCCTTTACGTACACACAAAGGCAGGTATCTGCTCTAAGATGTTATAATCTAACTAGACTGTCTGCAGACGAAGGAAAATGAGATAGGTATGGAGACATGGAGCTATAAAACAATGCAGTTAATAGCCAGATTCTGTCTCCTAGCATCCTACTTAACCGCCACTTTTAACTATTTCCTATCTGTCTGTCCTTTGTAGTCAACTTACATAAAGCCAAAAAGAAGATAAATAAATGTATCTAGAGATTTATAGTCACATACTGATTTGCAATGAATTCAGGTAATAGCTAAGGACAAAATATAGCATACTTTTATCCATAAAATCTAAAATGTTCAAACTAAACCCATGCATTTTCAACTGTGTATTAGCTTCCAATCAGCAAAATAAACAATCTATTCCAGGCATTTCATGGGCTCCACATGAAGATAAAGCAAACTAATTCTGTCAGGACAGATGTGATCACTCCCAGACTCCACAGTGGGTTGCTGCATTATTTTGCATTAGTTCCAAGTGATAACTAGAGCTATATATGTACTTTTTTCCCATAACACCTATTTCCAACTTTTAAACATACAAAGTGTTTTGTGTGTTCTGCATTTGGGAATCAGCTGTTAAACAACGCATTTGCTAATCTTCTCTCATCAGGCAATTTTTTCGTGGCATTGGCAGGAGGAGGAAATTTTAAACATTCTCTTTGCTTTGCGTAATACCCAAATACAAAAATAAATATAGCATTCTTGCTTTCTCTATATTTCCTGCCCCTAAACATCACAGAAAAGAGAACTCATACAAAGGAATAATGATATAACAACACAGTAATAAAATATATCACAGCACAGACAAGGGTTTGATTTTATCTCATTGAGTTATTGCCCATTTTAGACAAGAGGCACTGGCTGGTTAGAATTTAGCATGCAATTGCCCAGATGTCATGAACTAGTTTTCAGCCTCTGTCGTTATTTCAGGTGCTGCTAGTAGAAAAACAGAGGTTTGACTTTTACAGTGCTTTTCCTTCTTTGTTGTTCATAAGAAGCTTCTGAAAACATACACTGTGCAAAAGTGGGGTTTTTCGTTTCAATCATCAATTCTAACATAATATATTATAGAATATTTTGAGTTAATTTCTACTTTTGAAAAACAGGTATTCATTTGGCTTTCCAACAGCCTGTGTTACAGCCCAATTCTGTGGGTCCTACACAGCCATTCTGCTCCAGAAATGCTAAGTTTTCACAGCTGCTATTTTCTGCTCGCTGTTACAGAAGTGAGAAGAAACATTTATGGAAAGAAGAATCTTGTACCTAAATATCCTCTGCAAGACATATGAATTGGGTAACCCCACACTGCATTTCTTTTTACATTCGAGTTTTCTCTCTTTAAATCTTGTGAGACAAAACTATCCAAAATGCTTTAAATACTAAGCTGGTTCTTTGTGGTCACCTTTTATCTGCCAAACCCAGATTTCTTCCACATCAGAAATAGCTAGCTTAATTAAAGCTGTCATCTCCTAAAAGCTAATTCAAACCCTCTGCCTGTCATGCTGAGGATAAAATCCAAACTAAGCCATCTGCCTTCATGGTTTTGGGAACACAGGTACAGCTCTCCTCTCTTTAAGATTAGGACAATTTGCACCTGCCAGTTGCAATAGTTTTGGCGACAGACTCTATGATTTTGGAAAAAAGTCTGCTAATTTTGCACATCAGGTTGTCCTAATAAACACATACACTCTGGTGAGCTTGATATGCTAAAGACAGCTCAGCCAAAGAGCACACACAGCCACCAGCCATGCACAGAGCAGGCTCCCTGCTCTGGGGTGCTCAGAATGGTTAGGAGTCACAGTCTGATGGATGCAGAAGGTATCTTCTTGCTTCTCCTCACACCCCATGCGTGGATATGAAATCTCAGCTAGAAAACCCTTTTATTTGGCTTAATTATTATTTATTAATTATTTCTTAATTATTATTTATTATTTATTTATTAACCCATCCTTTTATTCAGGATGCAGCAATCATTCATCTTACCATTGGCTTTTACCCTTAGAGAGTGCAATATACTTTATGCTATACCTTTAAATTAACATTGAACATAAATGTATTAGGAGTGTAAACTGATCCATAAGCACAAGCTCTCTCAGGCATAGGAAACACGAGTCTGCTCAGATTGCCTTTGCATCTCACCTACAGAATCCAAATGGCACAGTGTCTCTCTGTAAGCCTCTCACTCCAGCACTACTTCTGGTGTAATATAGAGGTGCCTCTGCGCTTACACAGATGACTAATCATAGAATCACAGAATCACTTAGGTTGGAAGACCTTTAAGATCATTAAGTCCAACCATTAACCCTACTCTACCAAGTCCAGCACTAAACCATATTTCCAAGTGCCACATCTAGACGACTTTTAAACACATCCAGGGATGGTGACTCAACCACCTCCCTGGGCAGCATGTTCCAATGTCTGACAACCCTCAGAGATCAGGTTCATCAAGCAGGACCTTCCTTTCATAAACCCGTGCTGACTGGACCTCATCACCTGGCTGTTCTACATACGGTGCATAATGGCACTCAAGATGATCTGCTCCATGACTTTGCCTGGCACCGAGGTCAGACTGACAGGCCTGTAGTTCCCTGGATCCTCCTTCTGGACTTTCTTGTGGATGGGTACCACATTTGCCACCCTCCAGTCCACTGAGAACTCCCCAGTTAGCCAGCACTGCTGGTAAATTATGGAAAGAAGCTTGGCAAGCGCACTTGCTAACTCCTTCAGTACTCTTGAGTGCAAGCCATCCAGCCCCCTAGACTTATGGATGGTTAGGTGGTGTAGCAGGTCACTGACCATCTTCTCTTGGATTATGAAAGTCATACTGCAAACAAGGTAACCTCTGAGCACTCCTTCACTGGAAGTACTTTTTAAAGCTCTTTAAAGGCAGAAAACAAAACCAAAACAAAAACCAAACCAAACAAACAAAAATAACAAACCCAAACCTCTACAGAATAGCTTTCCTAAAAGTACTACCTCTGCGGAACAAATCCAGGTAAGAAACAAATATATGCATTTGTATATTAACAAAAAAAAGTCAGTTAATATTCTAGAACTGGAGCTGCAATTACACAGACATCTACCCATGTGGAGTATCTCAGTTGTCACCAAGGATTAATGTCAGTGAAGCAATTCACTGGTATGGAGATTTCTATGATTATCCATGTGTTATTATGATGTAGAAAAGAATGCAGTTTGAGGAGATTTTTAGCATTACTGACTTTAGAAAAACTATGCTTTGACTTAGGAACCAAAGCAGTCTGCAATGCAAACTGGTAACAACATGTGTGAAATGGCACAGTTTCACTTTTACAAATATATCATCAGATGTATAACTGAAGATTAATAATTTCATTTTGCATGGCTGTTATCTTTAAAATGCAAACATTGCATACAAGCCAATCCCTAACCACTTTGGGCTAAGAAGGGTCATAAAATAAACATTACAACTATCAGTGTGAGTGTTGATAGAATGAAACACAAAATTTCAGGCAGTATCTATGAATATGTATTTTCTATCTTCAGAGTACACCTTTGCTTCATCTTTGACTGCATGCTTCTGACTTCTATTAAGTATGACTACCTGCTTGTCTTGTCAAGCAATTAAAGTGACAAAAGTAATAGCAGATGCCTCTTTCATAGTTGAAACTCAAGCAAGCAGACCATAGCTTGCATTTTATTCCAACCACTGTATACAGCCTAATAATTGTAAGGTAATTGAAAAGATCCTGATAATAAACCACCAGTTTACTTTTTTTAGACAAAATAAATATATAAACCAATTCAGGCTTCATTTTAACCACACATTAGATGGTTTCCAACTTGTCTTGATTTCTGTTTTATTTTATGATTGTAAATAAACCCTGGAAAATTCCTTCCCCCATTTTACCACCTGAAACTGCAGCTGTTGGCTGACACTATCAAAGCCTCGCAATTCCGAACTCACGTGCAAATCTCATCAAGTGCAGACACTTCTAATTGATTCCAGAAGTTTTTCTTTTGCTAAGATCAGTGGGCAGAAGAAGAATAATGAGCAGCTTTTAAGCAAGGGGGGGGCGGGGGAGGACGAGGGGGGTGGTGCATGTTGAGCTCTGGGAGTGGAGATTTTAAAAGTTCCAGCTTGGCCGCTCTGCCAGAAATGCAGAGCAATTTTACGGTCAATTGGCCAGAGCATCTGGAACTATACATCATAGTCTTTAGTCAATGGTGCTGAAGCCGGCTCTCAAACTGGCTAAGTCTAAAATCAGTAATGACTCTGCTGTCACACCTAAGTGGAAACTAACTTAATCTACTGCCAGATTTTACTGTGACTTTTTCTAAGGGACATTATTCCCCTTAGGGCAGCTGTCAAGAATATTAAAAGTCCAGTCCCTGGGCTACACTGCATGGCATATAGGACTGAATGAAGCTAACACAGAAAATACAGATTACAACTTGTGTTTGTTTAATTCCATGTGTGTTGACAAGGCTTTTTATCATAAGTCAGTAGAGTTTCCTTCTATCCCCAGCTTCATTTCTAAAATACATTTCAAATACACCAGTCAATCTAGTTAGGGCACAGAAACTGCATAAATGCTGAGGTTGTAAATCATAGCACAGGGCATGGAGCTTTCACCTTAATGGAAACCAAATATGGGATATGCTGCTCTTTGAAATGTGGCACAGATCATCATAACGAGGGACCAAGGAAAAATGCTACAGAGCAGAAAACTATCGTTGATGTGGAAATAAGTTCTTATGAGTAAATGTTTGGTTTAAGTCAGTCCTCATAATTCAGTATTCTAACACTGGTAAATTACACTAAGAAGCAAGTGAGGTAACAGCAAGTCTTTGTATGATGAAAGGAGAAGAAGTAGTGTGGTAATACATCACATTTAGAGACACTGTTATGGAACACAGAATACAGTGAAAATCAGTTCTTTATGAAAGAGATATTATATATTCTATCCAGACACATGAGCTGACACATTCATAAGAAATACCAGAATTGCATCAAAGATCAGAGAAGCAGGCCAGTTGGTACAGAATACTGTCTCCAAAAGTGTTTGGAACAGCTGCATCTATCAAGTTTGATACTCCGGAGGAGTAAAAAAACCATTTGACCACAACAAAGTTCATCACTGCCTTCATTAGTTAAGGGCTACATTCTACCCTGCAGCACAACATTTTCTATATCTTCCAAAGTTGGTTGTATTTCTAATGCACCACATGCCCACGTAAAACAGAAAAGAAAGCAAGTCTTTAATTTAAAATATTGCATGTATACAATCTCTCTCTTTCTCTCTTTTCCCCAATGAAAGTTTTCCTAGATTTTTGTCCTCCCCATCTGTAAATTAATGCATCTGCCAATGCTTTCATAGCCAGGAAGCCCAGGAGAGTCTGGGTGAAGAGATTCACTTTCAGATAAAATGCCTGAGCAGAAACAAAGGTAAAAGACAAATAAGCACATCAAGACAGAGCTCTGTATTTCCTCCTCCAGCTTCCTCAATCCTAGTGCCTTAGTTGAAGAGTCCTTCTCAGTACTGAGTTGCAGTCACTACGAGCATTGGTGAAAATATTTAAGACATGAGTTCCAACAACATGTCAATGGCTCTCATTTCTACTTGCTCCTCATTAGTACCACTGTCAAGTAACTGCCAGTGCTTGACCAAAGTCAGCTCATGGAATATGCTGGCTGATGCCAAACCAGAGCAGTTGGATGGAAACACTTTGAAGAGGTGCACCATCATCACAGATTTATTTTTACATATCATGCCTGCTGAACTGTCACGTAACTGAGCATACAAGCAATATTTTCTGCTACCTCCAGGTGGCTAGGAGACTCCAGGCTTAGTCTGACAGAAAATGATTTGGCTTTAGTAATACACATGATCATCACATTACACAGGCATGAAGTAATCAGCCTGAAGAAAACTAGTGTAGGATTTGGCTGCACAGATCCTCAAGCAGAAACGTATTAGTTCCTCAATTCACTGTCTATAACCAGTCAAATACAGTATCTCTGCCTCTGTCATCAAGGTTTTCAGTGACTTCCTCCCAGTAAACAATCTTCTTAAGATCTAAAAATTTCCTCAAACATCACCACCTTTTTTCTTAAAAAAAAAATAAAATCCAAATAAAACCCAAAAAACCTGCTTCTTTCACCTAATCACCCTTATGGAATACATACTGCACAAGGAACAGAAAATGCATGCTGAGAAACATGTATTGCTCCACCTCCCATCAGCAAAAGGTCACTTTTCTAACTCTGAGAACTTCAAATTATTGCCTGGTTTGGAGAAGGAAAGGACACCAGGAGATCTCCTAGAAGAATATCTTGGAAGGACTTCAAATGCAGTAGCAAGGAGAACAATACCTTTGCATGATCAGAAGAAGAACAGTTTTCATATGGACCAAGACTGGTAACACACAGCTTCAAAGTACTGACAGATTCAGTGCTGTACTAACTAGAGTGTGGACACAGTTAACAAACATGCAGCTTTAGCAAAGTCCTTCTTTCTTACACACCTCCAGCTCCATTTTATTTCCACCTTCCCTGGACTTCAGCATTAGGAAACTTTCTTGCTCCGCAACAAGTTGCAGTGACTCACTTATCTGATGAAAAATCATTGCCTGCATTAGTCAGACCAGCTGGTCAACCCAACTAGCTGGGCAGTGAGAGCAAGAGGCTGGAGCCAGAGGACAGGACTGTTCCTAATGCTGGAATTGCAATCCTTAGCTGCTTTTTTCACACCCACCTGAGATAATTTAATGGAAAAATGAGAAAGGCTTCTTATTTCCTCTGCTCTTCACTCCCCTCTCACTACTCCCCTAGTTTTCTCTCATTTCTTCTGTATTTTCCTTCTAGTTTTCACCAAGAAGGCCTTCCTCCCATGCAGCAGTTGTGACGATTGTCAGACCTTCTTATGAGTCAAATTAAAACAGTTGCAGTTTAAATTACCTTTTTTTACTAGTTAGAGTAGCCTGCAAATAATATTGCAAGGATATTTACTTCTGAAATCTTATCTACTGGTTCTAAAATATTAATGAGAAATATGAACATACAAAACAGTCACAGAAAAAAACAGCATATATAGACAGGATTCACGTACTTTTCCACTAATGATTCAACATGCTGTATGGCAAATCAGTCTTGTACCTGTCTGCTACAATGTGCACATTAATTTAAGAATGTTGTGACAGAGCTATTTGTTAAATTTTAGACCCACTGAGTAGTGCCATCATGCCTCTTGCAGTTTATTTTTCTAAATCCGTAAGCACATAAAATCACTATTACACATGTAGCAGAAATTTAAAAAAATTGCTTGTGAGCTAGATCTAGGTTTATGGGCCTCACAAGATGCTCAAAGTTATCTATGCTATTATAGCGTGAAGGACAGATAACCTGTTTCAACAATACAGAAACAACTTTTACAACCAATTTTAGACCTAGTTTCTGAGAAAACCTTTCATTTATTTATGTATTTATGCTTTCTGGTATCTGTTGGTTCAAAATGATCAGGTCAATCTTGAGCTAAAATATCAATATTTGAAGACTTTTCAACAGGAATTAACAAATCTCTGGCAATTTTTTAATCTTAAATCCCATCATAACAATATAGCCCACATAAGAAAATTCCTACCGTGAATCCAGAAGCTATATAAGCTATATTGAGAGCTCAAGTGGATCATTTATAGCAAAATGGAGAACCCTTTGAAGTCCATCATAAACATCACAAAAGCTTTTAATATCACAAACTTGTTGATTTATGATAAAATTTAAGTCTCTATTGTTGCCATATTGGCATTACTCAGAAGCATTACCAACAACAAACAATTTGGAAGACACCTATTCCTTGAGTATTTTCAAAGAAAACGTGTGCAAGTTACTCCTATTGCTTGTTAAAAATGGCCAAAACAGGAACTAAAAAAAAAGAGTAACAGAGAAGTAAAATATAAAGGATAAAAGATAAACACTAGATAGAAGAAAAGTTAGGAAAGTACAGTGTGGAAGAACTCCAGCTGGCAAAGAAGTTAAAATTTTATTGACAAATACATGTAGAGAACTTCATGGCAGAATAGGAAGCTACAAACAATAGAAATACCAATCTGATAATTTTACTTTTTCTCATTTCATAGTAAGAGATATTTTTACATATGCATGCACACACTTCAGCAGGGCAAGAACATTGTGGGTTTCTTTTCATTGAGAGTGTATATTTTGACATATAATTCTCCCCAAATTCATTTAGAATAATTCAAGTTTGAGAGCTACATCTCAAGTGCTATAGAGTTAACCACCAAACTTTAGAATTCTTTGCTTCAAGCCTATCTACTGTAATAGGCTACTCAACAAATAATAAAAACATTTTCCAAAAGATATGCAAGCAAGTAAAATCTCAAAATATCTGCTGAGTTCTGGCAGGCTCTTATCAAAGGAATTCAGGAACTGTTTGAGTTATACACCAGAACTTTGACAGTGTAGAAAACAATTCTTGATTAGTGTAATTTATGTAGCTTTAAATGTTATCCAATAATTGTTTCCTACCCCCAGTAAAGACAAAAAAAATAAAAGACCCACAGTAGCATAAGATATTTTTCCATTCCCCTATTGCCTGATCACTTGGTAAAGCAGGAGAATCAGCACCACTACCAGAAACCTCCAATTAGGAAAGTTGCTATACATTTTGCAGATGTTTCATGTCAAAGGAACCATTTCAAACTTGGTTTAAGTCTTAGACCTGACTGTGTTACCAAAAGGGAACTTTCTGGTTACATTTCTACTAGCCTATCAAACTGTTCATAACCTTGCTGATCACTATCGTTGCTGGTAATGAGCACTACATAGCTTGGGAATGTTATTCAGATCAGAAACATGTTAATGATTCAGTGTTATTTAATTCAGATAATATTAAGAGAGTTATTATGAAATACCAACTGTACTGAAAAAAGGTATATTAAAAGGCAGAAGTCACAACCAGGATAAAAACAGGTCCTTAGAACACAAAAGCAACCATACTTAATCAAATTAAAGGTCTGTGTAGTCCAGTATCCTATCGTTGTCAATGGCTAAAAGTCTGTTTCTGAGGTACAGTGTAAGTACAGAAAAAAATATTTTAAGAGCCTTCCAGCCTCCAAGCATTGTCAGATTTGCTCCATGGAAATGGAGTTAATCAATTAAAATTAAACAAGACATTTCTGTTTTTCTCTTCAAAGCATATGGCCACTAATAAATTATTTTTGCAAGAAATGATAAATATACACTTTCGCATATTTTTTTCCATATAAATTGCTTCTCTGTAGCAAACGCAAATAATTTTCTTACAAGTTAATCATAAAAAGTAAGAAACAAAGAGATATGAAAAAAATCTATTTTCTACTCAAATAGTACAATTAAAGATAAGTGAGCAAAATATAAAAGTTTAGTGTTTCTTCTAAAAAGATAAGTAAATACAGGGTCATTGGCATAGACATTTCAAAATAAACATCTTACCTCATATGCACAGCCCAAGGAAGACAAATTACTCCTTAAGTAACCAAGTTTGTACACACCTACAAAGACTATGCAGCGGATGACTTCCAAAATTCCTGCTTTGGGCCTAGAAATGAGAAGTAATTCAGATTAACATCCAGTCTTTTCTTCTTTATTAACTTAATTGAAAAAGAGAATGTAGAAACAGTCTTTGATGTCCTGTATTTACACCGAGTCATTTTTCTTAACCTTATAGTTCACTTTTTACCTAAATCATGCTGGGGTGAGAGTACACATACTCAGAAACCATGCATGAGCTCACAGAAATGTAGTTGTATATACAGCTATTGTCTTTTGATCTCAAAATTACAACAAAATGCAGCAAACTGCTACATGAGTAGTTGAGAATCTTTTCATCAGTTTAGTCCTATAAATTTTACTAATTCACAGTAAGTCCCTAAGTTATACACATCTCTGGCATATTGGCAGATTTACACCTATCCTGAAATGAACAAGTGAAAGGTATTCCTTTCTGAAAACATAATGAACAGTAGCTACAAACCAGCACTGGCACCTCAATCTCAAAGGAAGCTTCTATTCCACATTTCTGTTCTACCAGGGCAAACAGTTTCTCTGTAAGAAACCTTATATGCTATTTACTCTTCTGTAGGGTCACAGTGCCCAAATGGACTACTTCCATAGTGTACCCCTTCACTGGGTTGGTGTATTCAAGATCCAATTTGATTTGAATCCATACTGATTAAATTTAGTCTTCAGACCACACCATCCTTCACATGATTTTAAGTCTACTCCGAGCTACCCTGTGTGCTTTTCATTGGGGTATCTGACACCTATGGCATGCTACACAGGACTGACACGATATGACTGCAGTTTGAGGTTGAAGTGCCTTGGGACACTCTGTAGTTCTCACTGGCCTGCCAGTGTCCCAGAACTCGAGATGTGATCCCACAAATGCAGGCATGGAGGAGGACATGAGTAGCCTGCTCCAAAACTTTTCTGCAAGGGACAATACAGATATAGACACTAATTGCTTTGGGAACACTCCTGGGTTTAGGGGCTTGCTATTAATGTATTACTTTCTACTCAACAGACAGCAATTTAAGTGTCCAACTGTATCTGTATTTCTTTACCAATATAACTTTTTACACACTTGAGATTCTCATATGAGGGGGGGAAAAAAAAAAAAAAGTGTTTAATCTTGCCTGTTCTCCATAAGTAGTCCAAAAGAGGTGAGAGACAGAATGATGAAGCCAATTCTCAGGAGAATAGTTCCCTGTGTTAACATCTGTTAAAAAGTAGACAAAGAATTAATTTAGAGTAATTTTCTGAAGAGAAATTAAGCCTTAGCCCAACAGTAGCTTCAACATACTCACTCACTGTCTGCTTATATTGGGTTTGCATGGCAAGATGTGGTAGTTGGAGACTACAGAGGGAGCTTCTGTGAAAAGATTCTAGAAGCTTGTCCTATGTCTGACAGAGCCAATGCCAGCCAGCTCCAAGATGGACTTGCCACTGGCCAAGGCTGAGCCCATCAGTGACTGTGGTAGCGCTTCTGAGATAACATATTTAAGGGGAAAAAAAACTGTGCAACAGCACTTGCAGCTGGAGAGAGGAGCAAAAACATGTGAGAGGAACAGCTCTGCAGACACCAAGGTCAGTGAAGGAAGAGAAGAAGGTGCTCCAAGTGCCACAGCAGAGATTTCTCTGCAGCCCATGGTGAAGACCACGGTGAGGCAAGCTGTCCCCCTGCAGCCCCACTGTGGAGCAGATATCCACCCACAGCTCATAGAGTACCCCACGCCAGAGCAGGTGGATACATCCAATGAAAGCTGCCACCCTGTCAGAAGCTCACACTGGAGCGGGCACCTGGCAGGACTTGCAGACCCATGGAGAGAGAGAAGCCCACGCCAGAGCAGGTTTGCTGGCAGGACCTATGACCTCTTGGGGGATCTATGCTGGACAAGTCTTCCTGAAGGATCACACCTCATGGAAGGGACCCACTCTGGAACAGTTTATGTAGAACTGTAGCCCATGGGAAAGACCCATATTGGAGAAGTTTGTGGAGGACTGTCTCCTGTAGGATGGACCCCATGCTTCACAAGGAGAAGAGTGTGAGGAGGAAGAAGCGGCAGAGACAACGTATGACTGCAACTCCCTTCCCTCCTCCCCCTGAGCCACTCAGGGGAAGAAGGCAGAGAAATCGGAAGTGAAGTTGAGCCTGAGAAGAAGGGATGGGTGAGGGGAAGGTGTTTTTTTAAGATTTGGTTTTATTTGTCACTATCCTACTCTAATTTGATTGGTAATAAACTAATTTCCTCAAGTCCAGTATGCTTTGTCAGTGATGGTAACTGCTGAACGATCTCTCCCTGTCCTTATCTCGATCCATGAGCCCTGAGGTATCTTTTCCCTACCCCGTCCAGTTAAGGAGGGGGAGTGAAAGAGAAATTTTTGGTAGGCACCTGGTGTCCAGCCAGGGTTAAACCACCACACTGCTTTTAAAGTGATTTGTTACTTTAAATCTTTAAAAAATATATCTGCTCTGGATAGCACACTTATCTGGAGTAACAAACTTCACAGTTATTTCCTGAATTCTGTATATCCAAAATAATGTTCCCTTCTACACTAGGTGTCATCTCCAAATTACTTGATTTCCTTATACCTTTACCCAAGAGAGAATAAATATATTTCTAGATAAAAATCCCAGCCAACCTGTTCTTTTTATTCTCTTACGTTAGCAGGTCTTTACAGTAGTCATCTATGAATACCAATGGATACCAAAAGCAACACACTGGTGAGAATAAGAATTCACATGAAATTACAATATAACCGTATTTAAGAAGAAAGAAAATTAAAGTCACCCCTCCATGACAACTTGATACTTCGTTCTAAATTCAGCAAAACTCTTCAACTCATACCATTAACTTCAATCAGACTTAAAACACTTCTAACATGCGTGTTAGTTCCTGGATGAAAAGCAGCATAAGGATTTATGTCCTTAAAATTCACATCAAAATGATACAAACAAAACTCCAGAAAACAGAAATTATTTTCATTATGAAGTTTGATCTTTTTCCTTTCATTTACTAAATATGTTTTGTATTCTACAAAGCTGCCTTTGAAAATCAAATATTTAATCAGTTTTCTTGTTCCCTCCCTGAGTGTCTTTCAAATATTAGTTTTGAAAAGCCTTTGTTTTTGCATTCAAAAAATAACAAAAAACCCAAAACAGAAGTAGTGGATCTTGCTGAGTTATAGGAATCCTTTCTGGCTTCAACAGCAATAAGATTTATGAACACCATAGCATCTTGCACTTCAAAATTGCAGGCATTGGAAAAAAAAAATTTATGAACATCTGCCCTGATTTCAATAAATCCCACTCAGTGACATGCCCACTTTACTTCAGTGGTGGCACCTACCCCTTGAAGAGATCTAAGGTAAGTATCTGTGAGCGTGGGAGGCCACAGGAGGATATTCTCAAGTTTTACAGCTGTGTGAACTTACAGTGCCCATGTTTGCAAAACACATCAAACCACACACTCAGGCTGGGTAAGTTTCTGTTGTTTTACTAAGGAATCACAAGCACCTACTTAGATATCCTTAACAAACACTTACTGAATGAAGAAAACACAATCCCAGCAATGAGTGAGCTAATCAGCAGCCTCCACAGTTTACAAGCCAGATCACACTTCTCACAACTGACACCTGTCAAGCCACTCTGTTGCACAGGTTTATACCAGGATAGATCAAACTCGTTACTGCATTGCTACATTTCCAATCTGTTCCAGCCCTCCTTATGATAAACTTAAAAAACCTCAGACTGTTTATTACCACCATCACCTACCTACACATAGACGTGAGAAAAGATATTCTTTACACTTGTCTTATGCTCTTAACCTGGACTTCTGCTATCAGCCACCACAGGAGATAGGATATTGAGCTAGACATTGAATCCTGGGAGGGAACTCAGTATAGCAGTTACGGCTGAGAATGTCACTTAATGCAAGAAAGCAAAAAATGCTCTGACAGGCTTATAATCCTTTATCAAGGTTTGTATCACTTGGAATACATTGCAAATTCCAGATACAAGTTTTAAAATTCGTAAATCAAATATTCAATTGAGGGTGCTCTTTTTGAAAACTTCAGTTCCCAGAATCCAAAAATCCCACAGATACCCTAAAAGACTTTCCATTGTTAATCTGAAGCAACTTGTTTTGAAGTGACAAGATTTCTGGACAAAACCTTTTTATAAAAATCAGGCTCAGACTCTATAATGTTCAATAAAATGAGTAGTTCTTCAACTGCTCATCTAGCCACAGTAAGTTCAACTCCCACTTCAGCTTCCTGAAGAAACTGGGTCATACAAAAATTCAACAAGTGAGCAAAGAAAAAACATTATCTGGCACAGGAAAAAGGGAAATCACCCATAAATTTCTTAGAAATGCTTTGATATGTTTTTCGATGATTGTTACTTGTCAAATAAAGGAGTTTGCCAGGGAACTAGAATGGGAATCCATGACTTTACTCCTTAGAGACTGTTGCCACTTTTAAGTTGGAGAATTCCAATTGTTTTTAAACCTAGTCCTCGCCAGGTGAATCTGATTTTGCTTTGTGTTTTCAGTGCAATGCACTTGCTTCTACAGACTGCCTTAAATATGTTCCCACAGTGGTAGGGCACTATTCTGGGAAAAGGAACTTAAGGTTTTGTATTGCCCTTATGCAGGAAAGAGAACTGAACATCAAATCCAAAATTCAAGCAATGACATGTAATTGCTACTCTACAACCTATGGCTGAAATCACATTTTATGGAAAACAAATGAACCTGGAACGGTTTTGAGAGAACAAACATTAATATTTGTCATCAGGAAGGATCCAGCAGTACCTGCTATCAACGAATGAGGAGGGTGTCTCCAATTTCCAATTTAAAAGGACTCCATGATTTTACACTTTACTGCCATGATTTTACACTAATGCTGGCTAGCATTAGGCAACCAGTCACCAAGTCCTAGGCATCTGGGTTTTCTTGTGATCCCAGTTTCAGAAACCTGAAGTGCTGATTCATTCTACCTTCCTTAAAGTACCTTTACTGAAGTGCCTTAAAACCTGTTATTAACCTAAGCTTTCTCTGTAATCAGTGGAGACAGAGCACTTTCTGAATTATTCTACGTCTTGCCATTAGCTAGTCAGCAAGTCTAGAGACTAAATTTCATCCCTACACTAAAGAGTTGGATTTGAGTGGATAATGAAAACAACTTCTTCAAAGCAGACACTTTAGGTTCACATTTTAGTGGTGTTTTCACTCATAACTTTTTTTTTGCTTTGCTTAAAGACAGATTTTAATTGCCATTTCTAGAAGAGTAGAAAACAATTAAAAATTACTCTTTTAAAGTTAACATAGTTTCAGGAAACAATAACCATTTTTATTATTGTTATTCTGGTATATTGTTCATGGACCTTGAAACAATTATAAGCTTGACACTATAGACACTGTAATATTGTAATCCAGACTGCAGCTTTCTCTCCATGAAGAACTGACTGAATACAAGAATTTGCAATATGACCCTGCAAACTTTTCTTAAACATTTTTTATAAGATGTGCAGAATTGTAGCCCAGAGTCATCATTTGACCCTCCACATTTATCTAACCACTGAAAAAATAATCATAGATTAAGAACTTGAAAGGAAATAAATAAATTGCAGTTCAGTTTAAACATGGATTTCCAGCAGAATATTGAGACTAGAAAAACATTTTAATGTATGTTAGTAAGTCAGAAGAACTGAAGTAACCTTATAATTTTGGAAAATCAAAGTCAAGTATAAACAAGCCTTTATCTTTAAATGGTTAAAATGCTGTATGAGGTTCTTTGGCATAATAACCACCTGCACCAGGTAGGATCATATTTTACAGATTCTGTTTTTCAGGCCAATTTCCATTTATTTTCAGATGCTCTCCTACTTGAACCACTTTGAACACTACCTGTTTGTAAAACTTCTTACAGTCCAATACCATCTGTGGCACAGAATGTGAAGGACTGGAGGACTCTAAAGCGCAACCTGCAGATCAGTTAACTGCAAACCAGTGCTATCATCACATTCACACAAATGCATGCCACTGTAATGCCACACTACACTCAGTGTTGCAGCCTTTCACTTCAAGTCATCAGCCTTCTGGAATACTGAAGGGTGAGGCATAAAGCCTTACTAGGAACCATGAAGATAGAAGGTCTAAGTTACCTTTTAACTGTAGATACACACACCCAGTGTGTGTACAGCAAAAAAAAATAGCTTCCATCATTTGTGTTCGCAGTCAAGGACTACCAAGAACTTTGCAGGGAAATACACAATGATGCCTTTTGGGAATAACAGCTTTTAGAAAACCAGCCATGTAGCAGACATTTTAGCATTATTAGTTTGCTTCCATAACTTTCTCTTTACAGCTCCAGAGGTATAGTTACATGCTGCCTTGATTCTTTTATTTACTTTCAAACATGTATCACCTTATGAAGTGGATACTGGCAGCTGAGGCATCCATTTTCTAAGCATTACTCTACCAAAATAAACAAAATAGTCAGTTGGTTATATCACTAAACTAAACATCATATATTAAATATGCACACTGCAAGTTGCAGTGTGAAAAGAATGAATGTGCCTTTTACACCTTCATTAGTGCTAGCATCCTTGTTCCACTTAAACATAATATGCATGGATGCATATACAAAATAAACGAGCATTTATATACTGGAATATTTGTATAAACAGAGAACCCTGTGGGACCACAGCAGGTTCCCCAATTACAAGTCAGCCACAACTTTGCAATGTGGTTATTGGCTGCAATGAAACAGAAAAAAATATTTCTGTTGGATTTTGATTTCATTGAAAGCTTTAAAAGTATCTTGGAGCTTTCAAAAAGAAGGGAGGGGTTACAGAATTTGGGAAGAAGTATATACGGCTTTGTAATCAACAGAATTCACAGCATTATTCTTATTTTATGGTTTTTTAGTAACAACAAAAAAAAATCATTTAAATAAAGGAAATATGTTATTCCAAACTTGTACTTAGATGAACAGCGAAATATTCCAAATTGAATTTTCTGTTTAAAGGAACGCATATGATTTTATTCCTTTTGAAAAATAACATGCATGCATTTTCTCATCCCAATGTGTTCACTGTTTCAAAAGGAATTATGTCAGCATGTTTCATAAGTCAAAAGATGCCCTGCTGTCACAGCAGACACTTTTGACATTCAAACAAAGAACATTAATACAATACTATGAAATTTGTATTGTTATGTGTCTTTTTAAAATTTATTTTAACTTAGAAATCCTAAAAATTTGTAAATTCTCAGCAATATTCCATATACAGGACTTGGTGATTTCCTGCTGAATGGATATATTAATTGTGTTCTCAGTTTTCAAGAGACTTATCCCTCTCTACTTTTTGTCTAATTGAAACCGCTTGCATAGTCATAAGCATTCTAAACACAGTAAATGTTACAGTATCTACTAATAATAAAAACGACACAGCAAAATGTGCTTAAGGTACACTTCACTTTGATTTATGTGATACATGCAGTTCTGGAGCTATGAGACTTTTGCTTTGAATGTACTGCAGTCTTACACTCCTAGCACTCTCTCTGGGACTGATCCAAACCCCTTTTCTTCGATGAGCTTTGGATCAGATCTAGATATGCAGAGCTCAGAAGTAATTTTTATTCTCTGGATGTAGTACAGATCGCTATATAGAAAATAAACACTGCATGCTCTCTCCTGTGGAAAAGATTTTTTTTTTCTTTCTTGTTTTGCTCTTTTCATAAGTTAAATGTAGGTCATTCAGACTGAAGGTATATGGTTGCTCTTTATGGATAGAGAAATTTAACACTTCCACAGGGCGAGAGACCAAACACTGAGCAACTGTAATCACTTGAGAAATGTAATAGCTGTGTGCTGTGTCTTATGGCTATTATGAAATGGAACTTATACCTAAAAATGAGGAAAACAGTTAGCTTTCTCCATTTATGGAGCTATGCCACAGTTATGACATAATTCATTGCCAGACAGAAAGTTCCAGTTGTATTCATAGACATTTCATAACTCAGTGTAGTGGAAAACTGATATTAAAGATTTTTGCCAAGTAAAGTTATTCATACACAAGCTTCCTTCTCATGACAGCTTCCCCACCATACTGCAGAGTGATGCTGGAACTCTGCCTTGGGACCAGCACTTTCTACACCCACATTTAAGGTTTATGTCCTGAGATGAGATGCTTCTAGTCCCTTGTGCTCTCCTTATCCTTCACTACCTTATTACCCTGCAGTTTGGTGCAGAGAATTTTCTAGTTGTTTTTCTATGGTAAGTTCATAAACGGTGGATCTTCAGGATACTTCCTCTATGATTGCAAGAATTTAATGATCATCTGGGGCTTGGGTGCATTTTTCAACTTCCCTTATTACTTAAACAGCTGCAGTTATCAGCAGAGAAAATAATTTGGACCATACATTTTTCCTTCCAAGACCAGAAAACTGCAAAAAGAGAAAAGAATAAAATAGGAAAATACTCATGAGCAGACTCCTTACTTCTTGCTGTTAAAAGCAACAGCAACAATGTAAAAAACAAAAAAAACCCAACCAACCAAAAACCCCACAGTTGAATCCCTGTGCAAACAGGACTTGTTGCTGATATGTAGGAATCTAGAAGCATATCCAGAAAACCTTTCAGAGGCTCCTCTTAGTATAAGAACACTGGAAATCATGGAAACTGTGCATCTTGTATACAGTAGAAGTATTTATCTTTACCTTTGGCTTAATTTCCTGCCCTCAGAAATTTCTTAGAATAGACTAAGCCTCAGATGGGTTAGTAATCTCTGAATTCCCTGCACTTGCAGTGTGACCCTTTACAGAGGTAAACACAATGTGTAGAATAACTTAATATAAAATCAGAATAGTATGCCTGAGGTAGCTTTTATAGTATATCAGGAATGCTACATAAAATACTCTTCAAAATTTTATTGAAAATTGCATCATTCTACTGGTCTGATATGCTACTCAGAATACATCTAACCCATACAATAAAAATCAAAAAGGCTGTAGCAGCTCGTATATGCAGAGCTGGCAGAGACACTATAAGCCTGCTGCCACGTATCCCAAGAAATTATTGCAGGCAGAATCCCTCTCCTGCCCTTCTTGCCCCAGGATGCAATAGGTATCTCTGAGTCAGAAGACCAAAATGTGAACATTTGTACAGGATTTCTGACAGCTTTGAAATGGCTCTGCAATCCTCTGGAATCCTTCATGGATGAGCACAGCCAAATATGCAAAAGAGACTTAATTTCTAGAAAACTGCCTCTTGGCTGGATTCAGACATGCTGGTCATGGGCAAAGGCACTGGGGTGCAGTGAGAGGGGCTGCTCTCTGGGGAAGGTGCAGGGGGTTGGTGGCAGACAGTGGACAGGGCTGTGGCCCAGTGGGAAGAGTGATGACCCACAGTGGCCACTGAGGTGGGCAGAGGATGATAACCACCACTGGCCAAGGGCCAGAGATTGACAGGCAAGCATGCTGGGACAAGGCAGGTTCATAGATGAACAGAGGCTAAAGAACCCAGAGCTCCTGGGCACCCTGACAGCAGGCCTGTGTCATCATAGGTGACACAAACATAAGAATAAGACAGCTCTTTAACCAAAGAGGTATTAGAAAGGGTTTTAGAAGAAGGCCAAAGAGTCTTTTATCAAACTGAAAGATTCTGTAGTGTTTTGGTATGCCTTTCACTGATTTGCGGGAATACTAAATGCATTTAAATTACGCTTCTTTAGCTTTAGTAAAGTAGAAAGGGTTGTCAAGGAAGGAAGAATGAATAGGAGGTTGGAAGAGTGTGAAGCTGTGGTAGCAAGTAATGTCTCGCTCCTTGTAGGCAGAGATGGCCTCATGGCTCATCTTCAGAGACTGACAGGTATCCATGGAGGAACCACATCATGTTTGCCAAGGAGATCCCATCAGCCCTAACACAAGGTGCTAAATACGTGCCTCTCCTTGCTGTATTTCTATCAATGCTGTTCTATGTTCCAGACTGGGAGAAGTATTTGTGAGTCTGTGCACCTCCAACTCTGAACTCATGTTGACACCAAGCTTCCCACCTGCAAATACTGCAGAACCTTTGCAATCTTCCCTCTAAAGCCTGGTCATTGGCCTCTAACAGTTGACCAACCTTGACATCTTAAAATCTACATAGTTTCAAGGCTGAGAGACATTTTTCCTTTCACAAGGTCCTAAAAATGGAAGCAGATACATATAATCTCTGTAGAACATTTACTCTTTTTTAATTTAATTGCTTAAGCATATTAATCTCTAAATAATTAGTTATTAAATATTATATTAAACAATATGAAATAGTATGTATTCAAGAACAGAAATTTATAAATTTCCCATGTATTGTGATTATTTTTACAGATTCTTGTTATAATAGTTTAAATAAGCTATGAGTCAGGCCATAGAGCCCCTACTCCATGTGGTATTATTTAAATATGGTGTGTGCCATGTGTTAGCATGAGATGCTAGTTCATAAAGATAGGAATTACTTACGGTCACGGTACCAAGAAGCTCAGTATACAAGTCCATTAGTACAGCAAAATGTACAACTGCATAGCAATTCAGATATACTGGTAGACTTGGATTGAAAGGAACTTCTTTTCCAGTGATCTGTATGAAGCAAAACAGGTAACAGTCTTCAACAATGACCTGCTACGCTGTTATTCCTTAGTATTCTTTATTAAAAAAGTAAAAAAGATTAAGGGAAATAGATAATAGCACAAAAATAATCTGCTATCAAAATTATGTACTGCCTAGTGTGAGACAGCTTAACTCTGTCTGTGTGTGTATTTGTTCACAGCTAAAAGAAAAAGAAATATTACCATACTCTATAGACAATTTTGAAAATCTCTTTAGGAAATGAATAATGGAAAGATAAATAAAAACTTCTTTTTTTCCTTCAAATAAAAAGAAAAAAACACGGTTAAAACATTCATTTCCTTCAGTTTCTGTTCCCATTTCATCTTTCCCTATGCTTTATGACTGCTAATTTGCTAATTTAAAATATCATGTGTAGAGTTTTCAACATTGATCCAGTAGCATTAAGAGGTCCAACTTAATTACACAAAACTGAAAGCCTGTGCATGTTCTATTTACCACTGGGATTTCCTCAGGAAGGCCAAGTCTAGGTTTGCCTGGTCCCCAGCCTGGCCCTTTGAATATGACAGAAAGCTTATTGCAGAATCCAGGTGTGGCCCAAAACGTGTTCCAAATATGAGCCAAGGGACGTAACTGAAAAAAAAAGAACATGTAATTTTTCGTTGGTAGTAAAATAAGATTTAACAAAACATTTTTCTTTTTCATATTTAGCTCTCAAGTAAATTATTTTTTGAAGTCTGTAAAGAGAATAGATTAGGAATAGATTGAGACAGAAGTTCAGAAACCTTGACTGGAATAGGCAGGAGCCATAGCAAGACCTTGGTTTATAGTGAGGATTACAATTATTTCTGCCCAGAGGAAAATCTGTCTCTCCTGTAATCAATCCCGAGTATTTAATGGGATATTGTGTAGCCATATTTATGGTAGTTTTAAACTAGAAGTTGGTTACTGGGACCTTGACATGATTGGAATGGATATAATTGCAGAGGCTGTGGCCATCCTTCCAGCTTCCACTCCGGACACCCCTGCAGTAGAATTTCTCATTCTTTGAGATGCCTGCTTGGGTGACTAGTCATGAAAAAAACAACAGTGACTTCAATACTCCTCAGTCCCTGAGGTTTTTACAAAGAATTTTTATCCATCTTAAGAGAAGCCTGGGCCAATAAATCTAAGCAGCACCACACTAAGTAATTTTTCTTCTTTTTTCTTTTCTTTTTTCAGTATGAAAAAAACTACATTCAACCTGTTCTGTAGGTTTTGTTGATGATGGCTGCTATATAATGCTGTCAACACGAATCATTCTGAACTGCCTTGAATAGGAAATATGCAGAAAATATAAAAATTGCAAAGATATTACACTATGGGATTATTCATGAAACAGCAATATTTAGAGAAGAAAAACAGTAGACAAAATATATTTTTGTCTGTGCATATTGTTTTGCATATGGCAAAATGGACATAATTCAGTCTAAGGCCTGTTACATCGCCATTGTAATTAATTGTTAATGTTACTGTATTTTCATGATGACTACAAGCTCTGCATATGCTCAATGCAGTGAGTAGAAATATTTGTTTTGTAATGAAATACTGAAGAAATTGTAGATAATTTAATTGACTGCAGCAATGCCAAGATGGTCTCAACTGTGCCTAAGAAAGGAGTTTCTTCTGAACACCAGTGCCTGTTGAAGATACCAGAGTTGCTGATACAAACTATACCACCTGGAGCATGATGGGATCAAATGAATTTACTGGATGTGTTAAGCCATATACAACTTTTGCATCTTCTGACTCAAATGTTCCTGATGGAAGAAGAAAAAAAAAAGAACAACCAACAATCAAATTGAAAAGTGCAGATATTTTGCCACACTAACTAAACATGAGAGAAAACCCCCTTTTTTTTTACTTACCAAATATCCTGTCCCAGATAATGAGTGTGCCACCATAATTTTTGTCAATGCAGTAAGGATTTCTACCTATAATAAAAATAATGGATGAGACCAGTAATTGCATGTATAAGAATGTGCACAGCTGAATTATGAAGGGAAATCATCATTAGCATCAATGTATAATATAAAAATAATTGTAAAAGGTAGGTAACCCAGCACTCCTTATATGTCTATACATTTTTTTAATTTTTCTTACTAGGCTTATTGCTCTCTTTCTATTTAGATCCAAACATACAAATCAAACCGTTTCACCAGTTTATACCTAAGAAAATATATGACAAATACATTTATGCACAATCATCTCATTAATGGCTTTCAGCTGTCTCTATCTTCTATGCCATAAGTCTGATCCTGCCTTCATTATTATTAACTTCAGTGTGAGGAAAACTGATTCTATTTTCTAAGGAATGTATTAAATATAAGCTGTCCTATCAAAAGTATGAGCAAAGAAACATTGATTAACTATCCCCAGGTCTGAAGCAACTGTACAACAATTGATCAGCTCTGGAGCGTTTAACTCCAATCAGGATCAGAGAATTAGTTTGGATTTACAGCAGAGCAAATAAGAGTGGAGTGTTTCCCTCCAGGATTATGATTACTTGTGCAAATTTTAAGGATTAGACACTTGCAGCACCACAGTCTTTTTAAACAGTCTACACAGAACCATAAACACTTTACACATTAAGGTTATAATAAATATTGAGTGATGATCTGCTTGAGGGTAGGAAGGCTCTACAGAGGGACCTGGACAGGCTGGATTGATGGGCTCAGGCCGACTGTATGAGGTTCAACTAAGCCAACTGCTGGCTCCAGCACTTGGGCTGCAACAACTGTAGGCAACGCTACAGGCTAGGGGAACAGTGACTGGAAAGCTGCTCAGAGGAAAAGGACCTGGGGGTGCTAGCTGACAGGTAGCTGAATATAAGCCAGCAGTGTGCCCAGGTGGTCAAGAAGGCAAGTAACATCCTGGCTTGTATCAGAAACAGTGTGGCCAGCTGGACCAGGGAAGTGATTGTCCCACTGTACTTGGCACTGGTGAGGCCACACCTCAAGTACTGTGTTCACTTTTGGGCACCTCACTACAAGAAAGACATTGAGGTGCTGGAGCGAGTCCAGAGAAGAGCAATGAAGCTGGTGTGTCTGAGTGCAACAACGAGTGTCTGAGGGAACTAGGCTTGTTTAGTTTGGATAAAAGGAGGCTGAAGGGGAGACCTTCTCGCTCTCTACAACTACCTGAAAGGAGGTTTTAGTGAGGTGCGGATCGGTCTCTTCTCCCTAGTAACAACAGATAGGATGAGAGGAAATGGTCTCAGCCAGGCGAGGTTTAGACTAAATATTAGAAGATACTTCTTTAGTGGAGAGGTTATCAAACACTGGAACAGGCTGCTGAGGGAAGCAGTGGAGTCATCATCCCCAGAGGCATATAAAAGACGTGTAGATGTGGTGCTAAGGGACAAGGTTTAGCACTGGACTTGGAAGAATTAGGTTAATGGTTGTACTCAATGATCTTAAAGGTCTTTTACAGCCAGAACAATTCTGTGATTCTGTGATTTCAATCTGTTTCAGATTATTTTGTTCTTCCATTCCCCTATTACTTTCTTACTTGTTATCTCTGCATACTGAATGAGCCAAGGGAATTTATTAAATCCACTTGTATTCCTGAGATATGTTAATGACATTTTTCATGAGTTATTAATCTAATTTATACATGCAATATGGTCTTTGAATGCCTCTGAATATTGATGAAAATCCAAGCATCATGCACTTGTGTGAAGTGATTTCAGACAGCCGAAAACAAATTCCACTAAAGCATTTAAACAATTCTCCTTCTAAAAGGCAACCACGTCTTTTTGCACATTCAGTGCTTGGATATGAATGTAAAAGCATCTGTGAGTAATTGACAAGTTGATGATGTTTCAGTAGTCAGGCAAAGATGAGATCTTTTCTATCACTTTTCATATTCATAAACATTGAATTGTTTTGCTCAAAGTCTTCAAATTATTTCATGTTATCAAGGCTTAATTTCCACTCAATAATTAATCTTAAATTTAATTTATATTACAGAAAAGTTTTTTAAAATACTGTGAAATTTCTAACTGAACAAGGAGCATTTATGAAGCAATTATCAGAATTAAAATAATTCTGTAAAACTAATTTTTCAGAACAATTTTTGTACTTCATTATCATTATTATACAAATAGTGTCCATGAGAAAAAACATACTTTTAGCTTACCATGGTGAACTCTGTGATGACTGGGAGTATTAAGAATCCACTCCAAAGGCCCAAGGCTGGTAATAACCTTCAAAAAAGTAATGTTTCAAAGAATTTGAAAAGATTTTATAAAAATCAAGGAGAAAGAGAGAAAAGAGGGGGATAAAAATGTATAATGTTATTGAACAAAATACACTAATACAAATTTTTTGCCTGAAACATTTCACTGTATTACTGTTACAAGAATTTTCATGAAAAAAAGTGAAATTTAGTAACATGCAAGTTAAAAATTAAATTTCTTTTTGATCCAGCAGCACATTTTTGTATTTTTTTAAATTTTCAGCTCATGATTCCATACAGATCATTTAACTTGCATCTTTTACCCACACCCATTAGCCTGCTTGGGATCCAGGGTAACTCTAAGACCCCAGTTATGTGAACACTTTACATCAGCAAATGGCTGGCACTGATGCAGAAAGAAGTATTCCTTCCCCCTTCAGCACCTTTGCTTGTTCCTTCAACCAATACTCTTCTTTCACCCTGGCATAGTAGCAGAAACACAACAAACCTGACTAGGAAACTGATGTAAGTTAAGACTAATTTTGTTTTTGTTTTTCTAAATTTGTTAACTAGATCAGCTCCCAAATCTGATTCAACATGTGCTCCCAAATATACCAGTATGAGTGAGAGGCATGAAAAGAAATTAGACCAGAAAAATTCATAGTGGAGCTGCAATCTAAGGCAATGATTCAACAGAACTGAAAATCCAGGCTTGATCATTTCAGTACCAGACCAAAAATTACAGAAAGTGTTTATGGCAATGAACTCACCCTAATGATTCAAGCTTTGTCATAAAATGCTTATGACTAAAGTTTGTATCAGCAGGCTTCATGCTATATTAGGTACTCTCCTGTATTATGAAGCCAAAGGAAAGCCTAAATTAACTTAAAATGTTGTGCTTTGGTTAACTCAACAGAAGTATGAGGACATTCAAACACAGCAACCAGTGCTTAATCCCCAACACAAAACCATCAGACACAAAGTGATGAGATCAGTGGATGATCAAAAAGTATTTATGTTCAAATACATCCTAAAATGGTATCTATTCAGCCTGTCTGATTATGACCATAATGTCTTGCAATTAAAAGAGGGGGGGAAAAAGGAAACTAAATAAAAATGCTTGGACCTTAAGAAACAAAATCCAGAAACTATCACTTTGTCTTTTACATAACTTAATTAGTGAATTTAATACTCATATGGCAGAAATGAGTGATCTGTAATATAACAATAGAGATAACATTGGCAGGAAGACAGTCATTACTCATGAGAGCAGGCCCATTAATCTAAATAACTAAACATACAAAGATCTTTATTAATTTAATGTTTACAGAACAAAGTCCTAAAATATGCCAGTTTCATTTCTGTTTAAATTCACACTTGTGCAAGTGAAAGTAGATCTGGGCTCAAAAAGTAGACACAGGATATTCTTCACATGTATTTAAATCTTAACGGATCAAGTAAAAATCACAATAAAAAGAATAAATACATTTTGTCCATTTTTGTCTTTAAAGGAGTACAGAAATGAGCAGACTCTTCAGGCAGAGAATTTGGAGCATCTGTCTCAAAATCCTGTACACACTTGACTGGAAAAGCAGAATACTGGGACAACTTTTTTTGTTTTGCTTAACTCGGAAGCCAAGGACAACATAAGTAGGATCATTTGTTTTTCTCAGTTCTCCCTCAAAATAAGTTCAAGCCTGAAAAGACCACCTAAAGGTGAGAAACAATTAATCATTCATGCTAGCTCCATTTCCCACCTCTCTCAAGCAGAAAATCCCGCTGTTTAAAGCTATGTGAGATGTGACCACTAAATTAATTTAATCTGAGTCAAATGTCTTGGATTGAACTGCAGCCTAACACCTGAGAGAGCAGTGATTTCTCTCTTAGATCACACTTAACTTTTATCCACTTGGTTTAAATATATTTTTAGCTTAGTATTTTAATTTTTTTGTGAAAATAGACCATATCTGTGCAGAAGAGGAGAGCAGGGCATCACTAAGGAATAGCAGTCTTCACTTTTAGCCTACAGGTGGAACATAATAATATGTCCTCAGAATTAATGCTTTCAAGACTTCAACAGCCAGCTGATTAAATTCAAATTTTAAAATTAAAATTCATCCTTTTGAAAGTCCATATAATACATCCATATGCCAAAGCAGAACTTCGTATCTTACGGCTCCCTAAGGACCTCAGAAACGTACATAAAATTGTAAATAATTACTTCTGATTAATCCTAGAGAAAACATTTTCTTCAAAAACGGAAACCACTCCCATCCTTTAAAACAGTCTTTCTTTGGGTGATGGCATTTACAAATCTACTGAAATATCTTCTCTGTAGCATCATCAGTGATTGATACCTGAGCCTACTTCAATTCATTATTCAGCCATTGCAAATAAATGCTAGTCACACCCTGATGGAAATATCATCTGAGACAAAAATTATAACCACATGACTTGTAAACTCAGAGGTGGTAAAGAACTCTGTAACTGACCAACTAAAAATCCAGCATGCTGAAATTATCAATCCATAAATCATCACTTTGGATAAACACATGAAAATAGTTTTTCATCAGATATTCAAAATGGTACAGGGTGCTATTTCTAGAAAATTCCTTTGCTATCAACAACTTTACTTCTATATATTTGACTTGTAACGGAATTCAATGTGGTGTAGCTACAGTCCATGTTCAAAAGAATGCCTAATAGGCAACACAGGGGAGAAAGGCAAAAGCAGGTCCTGCACCCACTACTTACCTTTCAGCTGTTGGTTTACCCTTGTTTCTGTGCCTTTACTGTGTCCAGACATTTTCCTTTACAAACAGCAATTGCAAAGAAGCTGGTAAGTGTTCATGGTAGCAGTAGTCAGGCTTACACTGCAATTGCAACCAGTCACCAAAGCATATACACCACCAGATTTCAGTCATTCAAGATAGCAAAATATTGTAATCTTTAAACAGCTTTTATTCAAAATGGCTTTTGAGAATAAGAATTTTTACAATGCTCACATTTCAGGAAAGAAAAAAAAAATTAAAGTTAATAAAATAAATGTGGTAAGAATATCAAAACAGTTCAGGTTTTGTGGCTTGAAATCAGCATTTTCATATATATAAAAAAAAGAAGAACCAGCTTTCTGCTATTATAATTTTGGTATGCAGTAGAAAGTTTTGTTTCAGACCATTTTAGCAGAAAGTAGTTCCAAAATTAAAAAAAAAATAAAAAATGTCAGCATTCAATATCCTTATTAATTGTATTTCAAACCCTATTACATACTATTGAAAGGAAAAAGAGTTTGCTTGTGAATACAAAATATTCTTGCCCTGATTTGGGGAATACAGAAAGCTACCAATCCCCTAAAAAGCTGAAACATCCCAACTGTTGTCTGACAGTGACCTTATCTGTACTTTGCCCAATACAGCTGCGGGGTATACGCTTGTGTTTCTTTCCCTGATAGAGACACCTACTATTCTAAATCAATTCCTGTCTCCAATTTTTCCTCTCTCAATTAACACATCACGTGCACCTCAACTCCCATGCTGGTGACCCACAGATGAACTGCATCATTCCAGCAAAACTCTTTTCCCGTTAGCTTTGCTTATTTCTTAATATCCCATAGCCATAAAAATAATTTTTCACTTGCCAAAACCTTTACAAATGGACTCAACAAACTACCTACAAAGATACGCAGGTATCTTGTGTATACCAGGTATAAAAGCTTTGTCAGATCTCTCCACAAAACATGTATTCTTATTTTTTTTAGTTTATTAAAAAAACCAACAACCAAACAAAAACCCAAAACAAACAAACAAAAAAACAAAACAAAAAAACAAACAACAAAAAAAAAAAAAAAACAAAAAAAACAAAAAACAACCACCCAAACAAAAAAAGCCAAACACAAACAAACAACATGTTCCTTCCATTATTGTACTTGGGTATCACTAAATAATAAAGCAGAAATACTGACAACACTTAAAGCAATTCCAAGAGCAGTTCAATAAAAAAGGTAGGCTAAAAGCTGCATGCTTGGAAATAGCTTCCATATATTACCAAACAAAACACGCTGGAAGTGAAATCTTCATACGAGAACGAAATGTTTTTTCCTGGAATAGTAGTTCTTATATAAAGATGTCTCCTCTGTGACAGCAATCCCTAGCCTAAAGGAAAAGAACACTATGCAATATCTCCTGTGGCATGTAAGCACCTCCGTTTGCGGTCTCGGAGTTTGTCAGCACCAAGGGAAATCTTTATTGCCTGGTACCTGCACCACTTCAATGCAGTTCTTGTTTAAATAATGAGAAAAAATCGTGACATGAAATCCAAGGGAAACTTTACATCTTGTGTAACAACTCCTCCTGTCACCACTACAACATGAATCTTTACTTAACTCTGTTTCAACATGAATGTTAGGAAGGAATGTTGACTGAGTCAAGCAGGCAATGTTACACTAAAAACCATTTGTATATAAAAAGTTTTTTATCCTTTGAGTATGAGAAAAGCATAACTTTCAGTATCATTGTGTTAGTGATCTACAGGACAGGAGAGGGTAAATTCACCCCTGGAGCATCACTAAGAGGCACTCTGAAGTTAACTTTGGAGTTTCTGTTAGATAAGTTGGTAGTAAAACACGTATTACTATTGATTTCCTCATCAAAATCAAGATAAGATTTTTATTCCTGGTATATAAATCTGTATTTCAGACAGTCTGGTGGGGAAATGTAAAAATAGGACCCTAATTACATTCCCCAGTAGAGCTGCTGTGTTAATTCAGGACAACACACCCATGTATTTATACAGATGGCTCTGGTGATCAGATTTGCCATGTGAAATCTCTACAGGGAAGCTAGGGAAAGGCAGAACTCCTAGGATATGTGCTTGCCTGCCAGTTTCACACTTTGAAATCCTCAGCAAACCCTGATTTATACACCGCCAACTGTTTTCCTATCTGATTAGGCAGTTTTCTACTCGAGTAAGCATGTAAAATGGATGTAGCCAAATTTCCACACTGAGGAGCGAAAAAACAATATTTATAGTTTAGAAGTAAAACAAGCAAGAGGAATCAGGCCTGTTGGGATCATAAAGAGTTTCATAGGGGGTGAATTTCTGGTAAACTTGGATTGTAGGAAAGGGAGGAGAAAGCCTAGTTTTAATGGATAGCTCAGTTTAGGGCATATTTATATAATAAACACACAGACTTAAGAAATGTGTTTATAATAAATTATCTTGAAGGCAGGCTGTTGTCACTTTTCATTGTTTAACACCTCAACCGGGACGTAAGGTTTGAATCAAATTGGCATCTTAGGTGAATATTTAAGTTAACGCTTTCAGTAAGTGGATGAAACATTTTTTTTCTTTAAAGGTTGAATTAAGCCTTGTTGTGGGAAAGATGAGCACTACAGGAAGTTTCAATCATTTTGTCTACTAAAAAGGAGACAAAACCTACACTAACTGGCTGTTCTAATTGCAGCATTATAAATAGCAGAGCATGAAGAAAGTCACTTTTTCAGTCATATATCAAGTTAAGGATTTCAAACAAACTCCAGGAGAAAAATTGCCGTACGATTTCAGTATTTTTCATCAGCTTGACAAATACATGCTGACAATTGCAGGGGAAAAATACAGAAAGTAATACATCAGTATGCCAGCCCTGAAATAAACTAAAATGTAGTCAAGTATAACTCTTCACTTTCCTCTTTAAATAGATCAAAATATAGACAGCATCCTACACTTTGTGTCTTTAACAAACGAGAGTCTTCCAAATTCTCTGTTAGCTTTGAAGCCATAACTAACTGAAATAGATTCTCAATGAGTACAAGGTATGAGAAAATGTCATGATTATTACATATATTATGTTAAAATGCAAAATTAGGTTTTTGTTTTTGACAGAGCAGTATCTCTTAATTCATCACTACATCTATGTGGTACCTTTATGTTATTATTATAGATTTATTTGGTAAATGAGTTTAGCTTGTTTTGCAGGATGCGGAATGCACAGAAATGTGTTGCATCTCTGAGCAGCTCATTTCACTTTCATCTTGATAATTCTCCAGAGACATAAGAGACACAAGGAGCCCAAATAAAAATCTTTAAATATGATTTTTAGTTTAGGGATTCTGCAGACAGATTAACAATAGTCAGGCCCACTGCTCTAGAAGCAAAAATTTCACACCTGTCTCTTGCAAGAAGAGTTTTTGGTGCAAGGACCAGAAGCCAACACCCAAACTCAATGATTTTAATATTAGGATAAAAAGTAAAGCTCCTTCTTATGTCCTTGTCCCATGGACTTTTCACTTCTGATCTCAACAGTGACACAGCTTCAACAGGGAAAGGAAAAGGTTTTTCTGCCCAGATTGTTGCCCATCAAATACAAATCTCCAATATAAGCTGATTATTGTGGAGCAGCTGCTTTTTGAATGAAAAAGATCACAGCTCCTGCGCTCCATGTTGGACTCAGAGTTACTGGGTGCAGAAAACTACCCAGTTCATTTAACTGACTTACATATTTTAAAGTCCCTCTCTATTCTGCAGTTCAGTTGAAAAAGAAGATAAGATTAAAATACTTAACCCACTGGGGTCAAGGCACTGCTGGGTAGACTTGGATACCTAGAAGTGCCAAGGAGCACGTAGGTTTAAAACAGGAGGTTCATCGTGGGGCTAGTAAAGTGTAAAGTCAGCAGTCCTAATCATTGTTGAGGTCCTAGGTGCCTAAGAAGAAACTCCAAATCTCATCTCACATTCTTCCTGATTAAATAATTTTCAAGTGGAGCAGGACAAGAACAGTGCACTCTCCTATGAATATTTTATTTTCTCTCTCTTTTGTTCTTTTTATTTGAAACAAAAAGCAGCTACATGCTTTATGTATCTAGAAAGAAAATACCTTTCTCTCCTTGTGGGGGGGCTGAAACATGGAAAAGGGGAACACATTTCACAGTTATTGCTAGTATTTCCACTCAGTGATAACACAATATCACAAATGTTGCTATCCTAACATTATATTATCATAGTTGCTAGCTTTGCTTTTGTCCACCCCCTGGCAACTGCAATGATGACAAGACTTTCATCCTGCAGGTTCGTCAGAAAATCTAATGAGGTATTTTGGCAGACAGGCTGGATTGAAGCAGTGAGACCTCTTTGTTTCATGGTATCATGTTTGAGTTGTCTACATGTGTATATATATATTTCCTATCTGGACCTACAAAGGGACTGTGCATTAAAGCAAGTATTTTTACCTCCCTGGTATTTATCGATGTATTTTTTCTTCTCTTCTCAGTAAATGCTTGAATTGAGCATTGGCTGCAGGTGAACAATTAATTTCTGCATCGTAAAAGTATCAGCTATCAGGAATGGGGCTAGAACTTTCTTTTGTAAACTGAAATTTTGTACCTCATGCAAATCAGCAATTAGTTCATTTTCCACTCGCTTTAGAATAATGTATTGGCTCATTTTAATAGTGACAAAGTCCAGCTTCTAAAAGCCAGTAGGCTGCTGGACAACACGACATTTTTCTAGGAATTCCACTGAAATAATCTGTGTCACTGAGAGTCATCACACACAATCTTGAACATCAGTTTAGGAGAATGGCTGTAATCACCCCTAAAAACATTCATCTTTTTGATGACTTTTAGCAAAATTCTCATGAACAGTAAGGTTTTGATCCCTTGTAATCTGACTAGGACAGATGTGTGTTTTTCATTAAATGAACCAATGTGTTAGAATACAGAAAATGAAAGGTTTTGTTGGCATATGCTATTCAAATTCAAAATCAGTTTCCAGCATCAAATTCAAGAGAGAATGCAATTTCACAATTATACTCAATGCATTGTATTATTGCTGATTTTACCTTTTACTGGTGATGTTCCTCACAAAAAACAAACAAACATCGAAACAAACAAACAAAAAAAAAAAAAAAAAACACAGCCAAAAAAGCCAAAAAAAACATCAGCAAGAAACCAAACCACATTTCTTGTCTTGGCCAGGAAACCAGATTGGTCCACTATGCTCTGTTTCCACTGTGATCCATTGTCCTGTTTTGAGCCAGGATTAAGCCAATTTTCCTTTAACTGATTTTTTTTCTCTTCAGAGAGTTCTCTTTTAAGTAGCAGCAAGTTTTCCAGTGAGTGGACTGATAATGCTGGAATGTTTATAGATACTGCTGAGACATCAAGGACACTTTGCTCTGCTTTGGATGCTCAAGGACCAGAAGAGTCATATCTGCAACCCTCCTGTAGGGAGGGGAGGACTAGACAGATGTCAAACCTGGTCAAAGAGAGTATTTGGGGTTGTCCTATTCTGGGGTGGGAGCTGGACTTGGTGATCCAAGCTGTCTGAGGAGATGGTTGAGCCACCATCCCTGGAGACATCTAAAAAGACAGATGTGGTGCCAGGGGACAGTGTTTAGTGGTAGATGTGGCAGAGCTAGGGTAGTGGCTGGACTTGATGATGTTGAAGGTCTTTTCCAACCAGAATGATGATACTATGATACTATTCCATCCCTTAATATCTATGTAGCTATCAGTATAAAGTCAGGGATCACAGAAGTCAAGCCCCTTCCTGCTTCTTCCCTTCTCTTCCATCCATGGCCAGCGTCTGGGGAGGACTCTGTCTATCCATCACTGTCAACCCCTGGGCTCGTGTGTTCCTGCCCCTCATCACTCTCCCCTCAGCTCCTGCCTGCTCTGCCGCTCTCTCCAGCAGCGCTCCAGGACATTTCAGAACTGCTCACAGCTCAGGAGAGTGCCGGGGGAGTTGCTGGGGGTGGGGGGGAGACAAAAGGGGTTTTCACATTCCTGAAAACATTTTTCTATAATTGTACATATTTTCTTTTATCATTAGTATTTAATTAAAGCCGTCTACTTTAGTTTTCAATCTGGAAGGTCTCTCTCCCTATTAATCTCTCTCCTTTCGCCACTTGGGTGGGAGGGGATCAAGAGCATTATTGTCACTGGTTTAATTGTCAATCCTGAGTCAAACTGTGACATCTACTCAATATCACTTGTATGCTACCATTTTGTACAAACGTCCAAGCTTTAAATTTGACTCATTACTTACTGATCTTATAGGAAGTATTCACAGTACATTAAATTGAGCATCATTATATGCCTTTGTAAACAATGCCTCAAGTTTTTTTTACCTACCAGCAGAGCATCTCCATTTTTCATTTGCAAACTATTGAAGATTTTAGCTCATTACCACAAATCTTCCTCCAGCTCCGCAAAACAACCATAAAAACAATCTTTTTCCCACCGCAAACACTCAAAAGCACTACAGTCAAATAAGTTGTGTTTAAAGCTTTTAAAATTCAAAGTCTCATTTCTTGATGAAATTTAAATTTAAGTTTTAAGAAATGGATTACTAAATCGCTTCTAAATTACTAAACTACTGAAAGTCATTTAAATAAACCTTATTACACTTGCTTAGTCCTGCATTCATTTCTTGTTTATTTAAATGAGACTACTGCACACAGTGTGGAAAAGGCAGATCCAAGAAAATGGAAAAAGGAAATATGCAAATAGAGAACCAACATCAATTGTTAGAGGATGGGAACTAATAATTGAATCTATTGACTCATGCTGCCACTTATTTATCACATTGTCCTAAAGATTTTATGATTCTTTTAACTACCACCCAAAAGATTTTTGTCTCAGATATCTTCTGCTTAAACAGGCACATCCTTTAGTTTCAAGAATACCTTTCACTATTGATACGGTAATCAAAGGTGTACTGCTTAAAAGAAATAACTATGTTTTTATATATTTTACTTAATTTTATTTTGTTCTTCAATCTGATTGCTTAATTTCCATATATTATATATATATTTCCATATATATATAAAAAATATAACCATATGCTCATATTAGAAAAAAACAAAACAGAACAGATTTTTTCTGAATCTGGCCATCTTCCTAGGTAAGAGCTGGTTGATGTAAGGACTTCAGGGTTGGGCCACAAGAGCTCACCTGTACTCAGACCAGTACACACTCCACATAAGTGCAAAACATTTTTTTGACAAATACATTATACTTCTGCAGTAAGTTTCAGTTTTACTGAATTTGTGCTTTTTGACAAAATCAAACATTTTGGCTCATATGTGAAGCAATTTCATGTCTGTTTTTACCAGCCTGCATGAGGTGTTGACTAAATTTTTCCCATTCCTCACATGTTTTCACCCATGTTATTCCTGGTTAATAGTAGTGGCTCACCTTTTTCTGCTCCCAAAGTTTGACGAGGTAGAAATACTTAAAAGAAGGGGAAAAGAGATGCCTTAAGAAACCTGACTTCTGTAAGTATGGTAAAAGGGCAGATTACAGTCTTCTCTTAAATTAGAAAATTAAACAGGAACTAATGCATGTCAAAGATCAAACAGGCAAGGAGTAATCTGCTGCTGCAATTACTACCAACAGGGATGGATTCAGTTGATACTTTCCAAATACAATTTGACATCTCATAAAAATTACAGCTAAACCAACAGAAATTAATTTCTGTTTTTCACAGGTGTCTATCAGGTTATAAACACACCTAACTTATTGGTCGTAATAAATGCATAACGGAAGGATATAGTTTAATATGAGCCATAGACCTTCCGAATCACCTGTGAAAATAAACTGAAATGCAGTATTTCTGTCTGTCAGTAACAGTCTTGAAACATTTTGTGGCTTTTGAAAAATTAGATTTTTAGTGCTCTTCGACCAAAGTATTTTTTTTACTCCCCTTATGATCTAGATGAGAATGGTCTAGTCACAGAAACACTTCTCCCAGACCATTTAAGAGCAGATCTACTGCCTCATTCCATTGACCTAAATAGTATTGGACAGGACCAAAAATTGTGTTCTCTTGATTTACTGAGCTCCTATCCTTATGCACCATTGCAGAAAAGTGTTTTCTTCAGTTGTTTTGTGTTTGGTTTTTAAATGCTAGCTATTTATTTATTTATTTTAAATAAACTATTATGAGTTTATTTCAATACCTTGGTGCTACTCAGAGAGTCTAAAAAAATTATTTGGAAAATTTCTGACATAATTTCAGTTGCCCTGTACACAGTGCAATAATGCACAGCAGCAGTGAAAAAGAAAAAGTGGATGTTAGGAGCAGAAATTGTTGTTAACGGGAGAATACAGTAAAATGCAAATGCGTAACTTAAGTCACAAAGTCTTGTTTTCACTCTATCACACCCAACCTTTCTTTACTAATTACAGAAATGCCTTTCCTGTACCTATAGCCCATTCGGATTTAGCAAATAAATTATCTCTAGTACCAAAAGAATGGTATAGCATAATCTTTACATAAGATTTATGGTGTTTAGAATGCTGTACTATTTTATATAAAAGGCCAAAAGCTAATACATACCAAGTATACAGGAAATAAAAAAGTCTAACTGAGATAGACTGAGTGGGTACTTTTGATCTTTATGATTTGGTGTACTGTCTTTACAGGAATATATGAGCCACTTGAGCTAAAATAAAATAGACCATGTCTGATCTGCTGGTAGCAAAGTTGGACAAAAAGCGTTGTAATAAATATTGAAGAAGCTCGAAGTTATAACACAGGAAACTCTTAGCATTTTTTAGCAATTTAGCTGAAATATGGCATAGAAGGCTTCAGCACAGCATGATCATTCTCTTGTAATTACTTAATTCAATTTAAATCACTCCCAAAACAAAACAGCTTCCCTCAGAATCATTAATATACTGTCATTCTTTTCTATTACTTAAATATAACATTTTTTCTTTTCTAAAACAAACAAACAAACAAATCAAATCCTGTATTAGGCTTTTCAGTGCTATGAAAATACCCCACGTATTAAAGAAAGGAGATTTTTTTCCCCTGTATCTTACTAGCTTTTCTTTTTCTGAAGGAAAAAGATGTATAATCAAAGGTTGTGAAGATACAATTTCCAAACATACTTGACTAGTCAATATAGGGCCAAATCTTGTCTAAGGAAACATCGATACACCAGAGCTGTTGGGGAATGATGAATCTCAACTCTTAAACCAAGGCTTTGCAGCAGTCACTGAGACTGTTTTCTGTATAACCTCAGGCCTGCAACCCCAAACAGACCTTACAGGTTGACAAACTGCTGGAAACTGAGACTTAAAGCATGGATTATCATCTTACTATAATCTGTGTAAGATAATTAGAATTGTTAAAAGTCAGGAAAAGAACCATTAGAAAAAAAAATACATACAGATACCATAGCTTTAAACAGTTAAATTATAATTGTTTTTTTTTTAAAAAAAACCCACTCAGTATAATGGTGAAGCATCATATTAATTTCACTAAAAACATTGCCTAATCTAAACCTGCATGGCTGCAATACCTGCTACTATTTCCCTTCCTTTCCCTTCTCCTTTCTGATATGCTCTTGCCCTTGAGAGCAGGAAATCTGCTAATACATGCTGTAACCCTATTTCTATTTTGACATCATTCATGATCTTAAAGCATGACTTCAACTTACTTCAGCTGAGCTCAGCTGTGCTACAAAATCAACAATATCAACATTAAGAATAACTTCCCTTGTAAATAAAGATCTAAGATTGGATCAACTAGATCAGTACAAAAGATCCATTGTTTTTCTACTGGCCCAATAATTTAATTGTAAGGAGTGCTTATCTTTTAATTCAGACTGAAATTCATCCTTGTTTAGACTAGTGTCTAAACTTGGCACATTGCTCATATGCCAAGGAAATTCCTTTTAAGCCTTATGAGGGATTTAGAGCTTTGGAGTGATGTAGACAATTCATAAGCCTCTGAAATTCACTTCAGAAACCTTAGACGCACACTGTGGCACCAGTGCCGAGACTCACTGAGTTATTGAACATGCAGCAGAAGGTTAGAAACCTCTCTGCCAAGGAAGAAATGGCTTCAGAGAGTAGAGGAGACATAGATGATGCATCTTCTGTTTTTCTTAGTGGCAAAACACAGTAAAACCAGTTTGGGGTACATAAGGTAAGGTCAAAGAAATGTTGATACCACGTGATTCAGATAATTCATTTGGTACAATTTCGAAGTGTTCAAATTTGTTCAAAAAAATTTGAGAAGATTGTGTATTGTTTGTGTTTATGCCAGCTTGGGTGATGTGTGTGATATTTTATTGTATGCCTTTCCTACTCACCTGGTGCTGCAGAGCATCAGACATGTATTAGATTTTAGAAATTTGCCTAACAGCAGTGAAAACCTGAAGTTTGCTATTGGCTCATGGTAAGTAGCTTGTTTTTGTTTTTTGTTTAAGGAAATGTACAGATAAAATAAAATTAAAACTGTAATTTAAGCAACACAATCACCCAAAAATAGCAGATAAAGAAAATAAAGTGGCCTTCCAAAAGAATTGTCCTATAGATTGCATAATGAAACTACAGAGGGGAAAAAGGCAGTTGGATAGTCAGAATATTAAAAGGACTAAGTGTTGTTGAGATAATTAGTCCACAGCCCTCTAGGGGCTATTGAGAAATATGCTACTGACATGTAACATGGGATACCTTTAAACACCTCTACTGTAGTGTGAGGGTGAAGGCAGAAGGCTTTTCAACTACCTGAGAAGTGTGGGAAACTACTTACTAATAACAGTGGGTTATTAACTGTATATTTATGTAAACTAGATATGGTATATGCACTCGCAAAACACAAATAAATAAATGTAGTAATAAACAATTAGCCATCAGATAATCACAGAGCATTTTTCCTCTAAAAATTACTTGCACTAAGAAAGAAATAGTATGTGACTTCAGTTGCAACTCTAAATGATGTTTTAGAAGCACTGGGTTTTGGATGTTTTTCCCTAAAATATTTATCTTAGAAATAAAACAGTTTCAGTGTCTGCCAGAAATGTTTAATAAGCTGCAAGATAGCAAAATATAGTATTATAATAGCAAAAAGTTTTTATTCCTTGCAGTGGCTTTTTTTTTAAATCTAATTGGGACCAACTGGCCTCATTGCTTCTTATAAACTTAGCAATATATATTCAGAAAAGGGAATAAAAATGAACAGATGTTTCTCCTTAAAGAAGTCAGACCAAGATTTTTCTTACACAATAAATCAGCTGCTAGTGGATTTCCAGGATGCTGCTAAAGGCTAACTTTTAGGTATGGCTTAAAAACCTGGTTTACCTCTGTATGGATCCAAAACTGGTAAAGCAGATTAAACTGCAGATGAACAGCAAACACTGAAGGGGGAATGAAAAGAGCCATGGGCAAGTTGAAAATCTGAAAAATGAGAAAGAAAATGTATGTTAGGTATAGAATTCTATACTTGTGGTGGTATAACCAAGTACTATCTCAGGAGCTCAAAGCACTGCACAAGATAAATGCTTCTTCTGACATCTCCATAACACAGACTTTACATAGAATAGATACTGATTACTATGTTACTTTTAGATGTGCTATACCAAATGAGACACATATTGATGCAAAAGTGTTTTCCCAAAAGTCATACTGAGCAAGCAGAAAAATCAAGAAAAGGACTAAGAAACTCTGAGATTAAACATGTTTATTCTGTGTACTATATGGAGCAAACAGCAACACATCCTTGACATGAAGGGTTCACTTTTAGGGGAGAATTATCACAGAGTAAGTACACAAGATGTGAATTTACAACACTATAGCTTTTCCATCCAAACTCCCTATGTGAGCACCATAAGGGTAAGGCAGCTTACTTGGCTTTCAAAGTTAATTATAAATTCTCACCGTAATTTCCTCACAGCATCTCCCCTGAAGTCCCAATACAGTGCTGAGCTCTACAGATGTGCTAGCACGAAAACAGTTTCAAAAAACTGCTTCCTTAGGAAAGACACTGGTATCTTGCATACAGAGTCAAGTCCCAGGAATTTCACAATTGCTGAACTGGCTGTGCAACAGAGTAAGAGTTCTGAGATGTTCATGTGTTAAAAGTCAGTCTGTTTTCTTCAGAAGAAGGCTTATCCTTTTTTTTTTTTTTTTTTCTTCTACCTGACATTGTGTTATACCAGCTGCATCAAGAACTTAATCCTTTCTTAAAACAGATTTCTCTAAAATAAAGAGTAGCTGAAATATCTTCAAAATTTTAACTCAGGGGAAGGCAGAGTAGCAAATAAGAGCTTCCTGTGAAACACAGCAAAATTAGCAAAATCCATTTTAAAATTCCTATTGCCCTTCTCACAAAAAACAAATCTTTGAACATCACAGAAAGCAATCTGATAGCCATGACATGCTGCCTGAGCCAGGAATTCCTTTAGTGTAGGTCTGCACATAGTGGTTCATGCTGACATTCCTTCAGTTTTTGCCAAAAGGCCTACTCAATAGGCAAGATGTCACACTGGGGCTGTGAAACAACTGCATCTCCATCCTAGTTAAAAGAGAGCTTACTGAAGGAAAAAAAAAATCAGTAAAAGGAAAATTAGCTTCATCCTGGCTCAAACCAGGATATTGATGCTCTTGAGAAAGTCATCACAGATGTATCTCACTGTCACAAGCCAAGGGAGGACTAAGGCCCTACAATCCCAGCTCAGTCTATTGGCTTCAACACCAGACAACGACCGAAGCACTAGAAAAAAACCCTTAAGGTCCTTCAGTATCACCTGGTAGGGCTGCGATAGCTGTGGTTTCAAAACCTACATTCAGAGGCTTCACAGATCATAACTGTCCCACAAACTACACATGGGACATTCCTGGTTGAATGTCTTGGAAGTTCTTTTCCAAGAAGTAGAGGAATTCAAAGCTGGTAGAAGGATAATTCTGAGCTTCTGGAACTTGAGGGAAATGATGTAAACAGCTATTTTGTTTTAATCACTCTGATTCTGAAAAGATGAAGAGTTAGCATAATATTAAACAAAAAAAAAAAGAAAATAATATATGTGGACAGTGAAATTTGCACATTCAATCCCTAAGAATCACTCAGCCTAAGAAACTCACAAAAATTCACAGCAACTCTTACCTAAGGTGGGAACTAATACATTCCATCAGGGGGATGTGGCATTTAGGCATGTAATTCTGGAGTAGAGGTAGGCATGAGACTTCCTTAAGAATTAAAAACACAGATCACACAGCCTTATGCTGAAGACTACTAAAGAGAAGAGCAACTTTCAAACCCACAATTCTCCATGCTATGAAACAGAAATACAGGGCAAGCACCCATACTTTAGAATAAATGCCCTGAACACTGGCATGGAATCTCTCTTTCCTGAGTCCCTTTTTCCTCCTTCCTCTAGCCTGGACCCCCTTTGTACCCTAGTATTCAACTATTAAAAGTAGGTGAGCTACAAAAAAAAAAAAAAAAAAAGGACAAAAAAGAAACAGAGATATTTGCCAGAAGGCTGGCATGGTTTTTCTCAAGGTTATCTTACAAAGAAGCCAACAAAGGAATAGGACACAAGGCCACATTTAAGTAAAGCTACTGCAGTTTTCTGTTATTATTGATTGTACCTGTCTAATGGCATGATAAGCATAGGAATTTTTTTAAAAGAAATGGAGAGGAAGTTGATTAAAAAAAAACAAACCAAAACAAACCAGATGGTTTTTAGATTATTCATGGAAGCAGTTGCAGGATTGAAAGCAGGGTTAAAAATTATATGCTTTTCCCCCTAAAAGTATTAGAGGCTATCTGGTGGTATTTACAGATTACTCAAGAGTGGAAGGAAGGATCACCTTCATATTTATTTTCTAACCTATTTCTCACAATGAGTACTAGGATTTCCCTGCTAAGTGGTGAGATGAGGGGAAATTTTATATAAATCTACATGTAAATTTGAGATTGACAAAGGAGAATGATTTCCTAAGTGCTTCATGTTTCCTTGGAATGTAAGCTTTATTTTGCACAGAAAGGATTTCAAAGATGATTTACAGAAGTAGAACCCATAGGGAGGAATGGAAACCTCTCCCATAAAAAAGATTTGGTTTCTCCTATTTGTGGTTCCACTGAAACAACAAGATCAATGTCAGAAAAGAAAATAAAATCATTAAATAATTTCTTCTACTGGAAATGCCAGTTCACCAAATGAAAACATTTCATGGGAAAGTACCAGCTTTCACTAATCTGTACAAGAAAAGCTTTCCTGGCTCCAAGATGGAATTTCTGGTCAAAACTGCAGAAAAAACGTTTATCACACTCACAGATCTATTCCCACTCGCGGATTCAGCAGCAGAGATTGAGAGAGCCACAACAATTGATAACCTGATGGGAAAGGCACTCAGCGAGGGGGTGGAGAGGAGAGGGATCCATATCTGGGGCTGCTGCCCTGCAGCTGTGTGCCTTCACACTTCAGACATTGCCCTTTTGCAAGGGTGTGCACCTCCTGCACTCTCGCCAGCGTGGGTATGCTCTACCTTTAGCCCTCTCATCTCTAAGGAAAAAGCCTCTAAATGCTTCCACTATAGAAAGGGGAAAATGTGACATTTCTGAGGAGCAGTAGGAAGGCTGAGGTCCCTACTCGGAGCCTATCCAGTTCCATGCTGGGTCTCTTAAGGGTCTGAGTCTCTGCTGATGTGGCCACCAAGGGTCTGTGGGATGCAGGAGGGCTGCAGGGCACAGGGGGGAACAAGGAGCAGCTGCCAACAGCTAGTTCATGTGGGCTACACTTCTGCAAGGATACAGCAGGAGTTTAAGGTAAGGATAAAAAAACCCCTTCTCTTACAGATCCCAGATGTGGCAGACTCCTCAGTAGATAAGAAGTGAACTTTGTGACTCTGTGCTGAAAAGAACAGTGTTACCTATTCCCTTTCCAGATTTATATATAGATCTTCCCACCGCTTTTAAACCAACAAGGCATAATTCAACCCTTTATCTAAACATATAGTCTAAAGCTATCAAATTATTATGGACCTAATATTTGCAATTAAATCTTACCCTTGGAGGAGAGTCAAGAACTGGTACTCAAAAAATTAGATCATAGCTTTTCAAGGTGTATATGCAACTCTTTCACAATTACACTTTAACTAAATGTTCCTTCAGAAGCAAAAATGTATATAGTATTTGCTTGCAGTTTTTTCATAAAAATGAATATAATTTTTTTTTTCCTCACATCTTTTTCCCACAAAATGGGCTTCAAAACCATTTCTCAGTCTTAACAGTAGGTCTGCATCTCTATGGCTCCCTCACTGGAGCAACAGAAACCCTGTGTGTGCAAGTGACATGAAGCAACACACATTTGGTTCCAAGTCAGGAGCACATCCCACAACACTGATTGCACTGCAAGCATGTTTTCTCTTCTCTTTTGTTTCACATCTTTTCAATCAGTTCAAGCACAACCTACACAGATTAATATGCTGATTTATTTATCTTATAATGTTTAACTTAAAACACCCACGGAGCTGGCAGCAGAACAGTCCCGCAATCCCACATCATCCACCACAATTTTCTCACAGCCTCCACAAAACTAGATGCCAAACTGCATTCAACAGCACGCATTCAGCAACATCAGATCACTCTCAGAGATTAACTGAAGGCTTCACTGAGTTTAAGCTTCGAGGAAGATGCATCCATGGGGTTCTGGACAAGTCTGGCAGTCCAAAAAAACAGCAGTGCTATTAGAATTACCAAGATCTGTGTTCATGCCCAGTAAGGCTTTGGAGACAGAAAATTGCCACACCTCTCAGAAGTTCTAGGGGTAAATAAACTAATATTTACATAAAATTAATGTCTTGGCTACTACCAAATATTTGATGCAAAAAACACTGCATAGAAAAGTATAAAAGATTGCTAGGTTTGTTTCTCTTTGCTCAAAGCAAATGAATTTGAAATGTACATATTATTTGCCAAGTGATACCAGTGTGGTCCTGAGGATGTTCTTCAGAATCTAAGCAGGCCAGACATCTTGGCCTTCCTGAATATTTCATGCTCTCTGAGGTATCATCCTCCAAACCATGCAGGCAGACAAAGTGCTTATGCACACACCCATATGTACACACAGGCTTTTTGTCTTTTTTGAATTATTGCTTTTGTTAAGCATTTGCACATATGGTCCCAATGGGTAAATGTGCATAGGTTAAATCTTTAACATGGCAATATTTACATAGGAAGCAGAGTTGTGACAGAGATGCATCCCTTCCGCTATTGTTCATAATGGCCATGTAAATCCTACCAACATCAGATAACTATTTTCTGAATAAAAAAATCACAAGAACTTAAAGAGAAGACTTTAAGAAAATTGCTTCACAATTTCCAGAAGAATTAGTCATTTTTTTCAAACCTAGTGTTTTAACTCGTGGGCTCAAACAGTTATGAACAACATACTAAGTCCATGCTCAGTTATATGAACATAAATCCAGACTTACTTTACTGGAGTTACACTGGAGAGAGGGGAGGAGAGGGGAGGGAGGAGGGGAGAGGGGAGAGGGGAGGGAGGGGAGGGAGGGGAGGGAGGGGAGAGGGGAGGGAGGGGAGAGGGGAGAGGGGAGAGGGGAGAGGGGAGAGGGGAGAGGGGAGAGGGGAGAGGGGAGAGGGGAGAGGGGAGAGGGGAGAGGGGAGAGGGGAGAGGGGAGAGGGGAGAGGGGAGAGGGGAGAGGGGAGAGGGGAGAGGGGAGAGGGGAGAGGGGAGAGGGGAGAGGGGAGAGGGGAGAGGGGAGAGGGGAGAGGGGAGAGGGGAGAGGGGAGAGGGAGCTACAGCCTTAAAAAGTAAAGTTAAAAGAGAACATGAGAGAGAAACTGAGGAAACCAGCAGTTGTCCTGGGCCCAAAACACTGAATAGTATGTTACATTTATGAACGCATTTGGAAATACACATTTTAAAATCTTTAAATGAGTACTCATTTTATTCTGGATATGTATATAGCTCACCATTTAAAATAAATTATATCTGAAATAACACTAGGCAAAAACAGTGGCTGGAGTACTGACACATAACATGAATAAGCAGAGACAAATAAATAGATATTTGCATGTCCAAAGCAATCTTTAGTAATGATTTATCTCCCTGCTTCTTTCAGTTATACAGATATATTCTAGCATTGTTATACTCTGATCTTTCCCTGTACTTATGCATAAAAAACTGAACGAAAAAAATTGCCCATTTTACTCAGAAAGTTAGAAAAATATAAATGCAGAGTTATAATTAACTTTCTTAAACTTAACTACTGTATCTCTTTTCAAGTTTGCTGTAAAACCATTAGTGAATGTATTTTTCAAGCTATGATTCTCAGAATCTTCAGTTTCAACTTCTGTGCTTTCAGTGTCAAACATCTTTCATAATTTATATGTTTTTCTTCAAAGGGAAATAAACAGTATGTTTTCACTTTTACTAAATCCTACCGATATTAATTTCTTTGTCAAATCTAGTGTAACTTACCCAGGAGGTGTATTTCTGCAGTACAGACTGTCTCAAGGCTGTGAATAAGTTGTAATCTTCAGAACTATGATGTATTTGGTGTGCTGCCCACAGTATATTAACCTCTGCAAAACACATAATTTCTAATTAGGTATGTACTAGAGAACAAAGCAACATTTGTTTCCCAAGACCTTTTTAGTCAAGCTAAATGCAACTAATCCCCCAACTTACACTTAGCTATTTTAACATGGTATAGCAGGTAATAAAACCTAATGCTCAGAGCTGAGTTTGGGTAGGTTAGGTTGAATGTCAGCAAGTGGACACACTTTAGCATAACCTTCATGCTGAGGAAAGCAAAGCTGTGACAGGAACTAAAATCAGTGTTGGAAGAGCAGAAGGACATGTTGAGATGAGAGTTAAACTGCCAGAAAGCCTGGTAACATGAGTCAGTAGGAGCTCCATTACAAGGTTCAGAGGGACAAGGACTGTGGATGCTTTCATGCCCCCATTTGTTTACTTAATTACATTTCAAGACTAAAAGGGGATACAAAATGTTTCAAAAATCTTATGCTTAAACAATGTAACTGGTGTCTGCTGTTAATGCTTATAGTTTTCTGGAACATGTGAATCTTTAAGCTTACTTTTACCACAGACCTCAGAACACAGCCGTTGCCTGCCCACCGGTGACAACTGGCAGAACAAATGGCCACTTGCTGAGAACTCTGGACTCAGTTAGAAGAGTTCAGTCACTCACTGTAACACATTGTGTTACAGTCAAAAAGAAGTTACCCAAATAAGAGCAAAGCCAGTGTCAGCCACGTGCTCTGAAGACATGGCACCTCTAATGCCCTGCAGTGTAGCAGGACACTTCAAAACCCTGATTGTATTTAAAACCATTTTCTCACTAAGTATAGATCTGGGTGGCCCCTCTGCAGTGTATATTGATGCCTGGACAGTCAAGACAGAAATGGTCATGACGATCAGATGTACAGCTACAAGCTATAAAGATGACTTTAATTACAGCAAAATCTGAAAGTGGGTGGTTAATCCAGCCCAAATAATGCCTATTTACCATAAACCTAAATTTAAGGTGACATGTATTTCAAGGGATGAAGTGTACATAAACCCTCAGTCGATTACAGAAATTAAAGGTTTACTGGTTGACTGCCAGCTGCACACTCCCACTGCCGCTCACTTGTTTCACCAGAGCAATTAAAGAAGTGCCTTTGGCAGATATTAGAATCGCCTTCACAGAATGATTTTATAGTGTGTATTTAAAGGCCTAAAACTGTCTGTTGCCAAGCTTACATCAAATAGTTTAGGTCTGGTGATTGACATATACTTGCAATGTGAAGTAATGACAAAAAATTTGCCTTAATGAATCTCAAGGTATCCTCAAGCAGGAGGTAAGAGTCTTGTATGCTAAAAATTGAACACTTTAAAACTAATTAATTTTGAAATTTTGGTAATTTACATTAAAACAATTATTAATGTCCTCTAAGTCCTTGAAAATCCTTACAATTGCTGAATTATAACTTTAATTTCAACTACCATGAAACACTTAATACTCAATCTGAGAGTTCTTCCTTCTTTGAAAACATTTGTTTGTGGAGGAACAAGTGTTCACTATATCAAGAATTAGTGATCTCTCTCAAAAAATAATCCCAAAAACATCTGAATGTGACTCTGCCTAATGAGCTCACTCAGAGATTAATTACACAGGTGAGCTTCAGTACTCAATAATAATTTGTATTTGAAATATTTCCCAAGACCTCGACAGAAGCTAAATGAGTGAACAAAGCATCTGAAAAGGTGGAGGTTAAAGACCTGTCTCCTTAGTTGTTTTAAAAGCATTTACTTCCTATCACAAACTGTGTGTAACACAAGCTTCCACTCAATGAAGTACAGCTGTACAAACAGGGTATAGTAACTGGATCTTGCTTCTTTCCCCCAGTCATTTTTCAGCATTAAGAAAAGTTCAAGGAAGGGAATCTATGATGATTTTTACAGTCTACTTCCATTGTAGTTAAGGTCAAACGGTTTTCAAAATGAATTACTAAAAAGGCATTTTATTAGCATTCATTTTCAGTTAAACTGCCTCTTACACTAACAAGAATATGGAATAAGGTAACTGAATATCAGTAAAGTGTTAATCTTTTAGATGTGCAAGTCAGCTTAAATGATCTATCATTCAAAAATATACCACAGGAATATTAGGGACATAAACAAACAATTTTGCCACAAGTAATTTAACTGCTAAAGCTATTTCTGACTTTTTCTGCTGAAGTTAAGTAAATTAAATCCTGCTCCTCAATCCTATTCTTGTTGACATCAATGGCACAGACTATGTTAAATTCCTTGGCAAAACAGGCAGAGTTGATGATAAAACATAATTTTAGTCTTGAAAATTTATCTGATAAAACTGATAAAAAATATCTTTTTATTTGAAACAAAATAATAACATAATGAATAAGTGTGAAATAGATCACCCCAAAACTCAGTCTTTAATAATTAGTACAGTACATTAAAAATATTATAATCATAATGCCTAAAAGACATCTCACAAATGTAAGAAACAGACCAAGCACTCTTCAAGGAATAGAGCTGACTGCTCACCAACTACCCACAACAGAAACTGAAATGTTTGTGTCTACAGAAGAATTGTGGTTTCAGTGTTTCTTTCATAACGGTAACTAGAAGCAAAATGAGAAAAATTATTTGAATGAGAACAAAAATATAAAAGTCTCTCATGTGCCCTTTTTCAGATGCATTTTTACATACCGATAAAAGAAAGAGAGCTAGATGAAAATATGGCCAAATCAATTTAAAAAAAAAAAAAAAATCTATGTAGAAAACAGGAAGTACTACCATATTTCGTAGATCTCTCCATTCAAATTCTCCCATGAAGCCACAGGAAAAAAGAAGGTGACGGAAGGAAAGAAAATTGGTGCTACACTTGCTGGATAATAGAAGAGTTATCATCTGGCCCTCAGTTTTTACTCTAGGTCTTTAAGTCTCCATGAAGCTGAGTCAGACCTGCAGCTGCTAAAATCAGTGGGCTCCAAGTGGTTGAGAAATTGGTATTCTAATATTAATTCTAAAGGAAAATGAAGATTTGCCTTTTTTAGTGTTAGTTCAATATATGAATTCTACTGATTGAAGAAAGAAAATTACAGGCTGAGGGAAGTGGCCTGGAGAAGGCTCTGGGAGACTTAATAGTAGCCTTGCATCACCAATGAAGCACCGGTTACCAAGTAGTTGGAGCCAGGCTTTTTGCAGCAGTCCCACTTTATCTTCTTTTCTGGGTTTTCCAAAAGGAAGAAAGATTAATGATGATATCCTTCTTTTCCACTTCTTCCCTCCCTCTTCCTCCTAATTAATACACAGAATGTTTAACACACCCCCACATCCATATTGGTATCGCAACTAATGATTCTACTTAACCTTAATTATTTTCTATTTCAAATTATTTTTTTGGCACTAATCAAATCCCTTTCTAGATAGATAGATAGATAGATCCATATAGATATAGATAGATAGACCCATAGATAGATCCAATGTCTGGAAGTATTTCACTACTTCTGAAGGATATCTTTTGTGGCACTAGAAACTAGTCATTGTGCACATAAGATTTAAGAATACATAATGTGGAGAGTTCAAAATGAGACACTTGTTATTGATTTCTGTAGCTATCAGTAATTTCCCCAGCCTAACACATTTTGATTAAGAACAGGAGAAATTATATATCCAAAAAAATCTGTAGTCATGTCAAGAAGTGATGTCAATGAAAACAACCACTTTCCACAATCCTCAAAATCAGTGAAATGGTAAAGATTTTATAATTCTGCAATTAAAAAAATAAATAAATTAGATAGACCCTTTATTTAAAAAGGGGCAATACATTTGCATATGGCTTTATAAGACCTGGATCTACAGTAAAGTGGAAAAAAAAATACTGATGATGTAGATATATTTCTATATGATGAGTCATGTAAAGTTTCCATTCTCTTTCAGTCAACGCTGGGTGCAGCTCAGAGAACAGGGGAACATCTACACACATCCACAACATCTACTTAAACAAAACTTCCAGTTTCACTATGCTTGCCATCTCTTGCAATTTAGATACCTTCAGTATTCACTGAGAAACTGAACTACAATTAACCTATCTAGAAACTGAGAAGGCAGCAAAATTACATTTACTGTGCCACGGATTACCACATGATGAACTCCACAAAGCCAAGCACGTGGCAAGAACCCCCTTGCCCAGGGCAGGGTCCCTGCTGACCCCAATGTAGAAGCCGCTGCTTCCTAGAGCAGCTGTGACCTGCAGCGCTGCAGGGGAAGGTACTGTACTGCATTCACCTACAAGCAACTGAAAAGGGATCATCTCATGGGTCTGCTTCTCTCCAGTCTAGAATTAGTAAAAACCCCGGGATGACTAAGAGAAGAAAAATATCCTGGAAGTTAAATATTCCAGTTATTAGTTTTCTATGTATTTGCTCTCTCCCTACATAGTATTTAAACAATTTCTCCAATAAACTAGGAGCTTTTCTTATTCACAAAACAACAGTTGTTTGATCACTTACTACCTTCCTGCCTTGTTTTAATTGATCTGTTCTGTTGATGGTTCTGTAATGTTTGAATAAATCTCTTCTCATGAAGGGCTTTTTCAAAGTTGCATGCCCTGTTGGATTCTACACTTCCATTGGATGAGCAACCACCGAGACCGAGCGCCACTTAAGATCTGTTACTGGGAGGGACGCTTACTGGATTTTTTTTTGAAAGTTGGCTAAAAAACTGTATTTTGCGACCCAGTGTGGATGCCTTTATTAAAACTGGGAAGTCACCCTAGGATCCATTCAATCTCACATGAAAACAGAAATGTACCTACACAGATCAGCCATCATCTCCACATGAGAAGTAGATGCAATCCATACATGACTCCAGTGCTTAGTCTGTTCGGGTGTAGTCCTGCTTTTTTTACTCTCCTGATCCAGCTTTGCTTTATGTTTTCTTTTTGTTTTAGTGTTGTTCACTAAGGGATGCAAGATAGGTAATTTATGAAAAGACTCTGCTTCTTTCTTATTAGAAATATAATCCTTATAGGAATAATTTCTTTCCTCAGGTACATTAGTGTAAGTGTAGGACTGTATAGTTTTAATGAGAACAGGATTAGATCCAAGGAATTTCTCTGGAAGACTGTATTATATCCCACACACAAAGCATGTATACAGGGAAATGTACACTTTTTTTGTTTTAAAAGTAAGACACATTTTTCTTACATTATGACCTTGGCTACAGTGAGTGTTAGCAGTTTGTATTCTCAGAAAGATCACCTATGTAAATCAAAGGAGTAGCTGTAAGGGGATCTGAGTTCAAGTGTTGATTTAGACTTGATTCACTATATAGTTTCAAACAATTTTCATAACTTTCTTCTTCTGCACACTTTTATTGAGAAACACCTATCTGTGAATGTACCTGACACAGACCAGTTGTCAGCATTTAGAAGGCAGGAGTTCAGACACTGTTTAGAGTAATAGGAAAAACAGCATTTGCTAGCCTTTGCTCCCAGAGTTGGTTTGTCGGGAGGAGAAGTGGAACAACTCAGAGGCATCTCTTCAGCCTCAGCACCATCTAGTCCTCTTTGCTCATTTTGTGATTAAATATATTGTGGTACTCATGTAATTCTGGAATAGACAGACACGCAGCATGACACACTGCCAGTCTCAAACAGAAAATATGCTACCATGAGACACTCTGTAGGCTATACAGTTCCAATCCTGCAGCTTAATTAGGCAATTTTACTAGACATTCACCATCTGATCCTTCCATGATGCAAGATGTGTTTTTTCTGTGCTTTGTTCACCATTATCTCTGTTTTTCAGCCCTCTTCTTAGGTTTCTGCATGTGGTCAGCAAACTATTTAGCGTGTGGGCTAACTTATAATCAAGTAATACATGGTATATATTCCCATGGCTTGCGAGCCAAAATCAGAGCAACCTTCTACAAAACCTGGCTCCAGAATCTTTGTACAGGCCAAAACCTCCTGCCTGATCTGCTGCCCTACAAGTTGAAAACACAAAACTGCTCCCACACGAAAAATCCACAATAAGATCTGCAAAACTTAAGATGTTGAATGGCCTAGGGAAATGTGGGAAGAATCAAGACAAGCCAAAGCATTACATATGCTCACCAGAAAAAAACAATGGGCTTGATCATATCCCTCTTAGCAAGAATCTGGGAGACTGTGAATTATACTCAGATACACTTCTAAATCTGTCAAATACTTAAGATATCAAGTGATTAGGAAAGTAGAGCTTGACCAGGTCAAAAATTATGGTTTTATCAACCCATACATGCCCTGTTATTTCCTGGCATCCTCACAAGCACAGGACATCAATGGAAAGGCTAGAAAAAGCCACATGGCTCCCAAACACTCAGTCTCTTCTAGTAGGAGGAACTCCCTTGGAAGCTGAGCTGCATGGATGAAAATTCGTGCAATGTAGTTATATCAATGTAAACAACAGAAAGAGTCTCAGTCAACTGCATTAAGACAGTCCTAACCCACAGCCTATGAGCTTTTCATACAGTTGCTGGGAACTGAGCAGTCTTTTACCACACATGCCATGAAAAACCACAAAGGAATAAAGGTTATTAGGTAAGGATTCAGAAATTAATTCACAGTGACTCAATCTCTGACTTCGCTCTCAGTTTTAATAGAAAATGAATGTGCATTCCTTTGTGTGGAAAGATACTGAAAAGATAAATGATCCAAAGCAATTTTAACAAGCAAATGTTGGATTTGGAGGCTTCCACAAAGATGAATAGGAAAAATTCAAAATATGAAGAAAAGCACAGAAGGAATGAAGTTTCAGTAACACGTATATATGTAACCTCTGAAAGCAGTGGAACCTTTGGCAAGTCTTACAGTACACAGCAGGCCTCTCACACAAATTCTGCTATATCAACTTGCCTAATGAACTTGTTCCTCACACCTTCCTTAAGCCACCTGTTCAAGTTCTCTATTTGCTTGGAGCAGCTCTGCAGCTGGTTAAAGCTTTGTTTGCCTGAGCTCTGGATGATCTCTGTAGCAAAGATCTGAGTTTCTGGATCACGAGGAACCAAGACAACAGCAGCTGTTCCCACTGTCACTTGCACTTCATGGCTGCATGAGGCTTGATTCAAGTACCTTGTCTCTCAGTTTTCTGACCTTTTTAACAGATTCTGTAGGTCTAAGAGTTTGAAAACAACTCTGATTTGTACTAAAAAATAAATCGGTGCCATGATAGTTTCAAGAATAACTAAATCATAGCATAAAATCTTGCTTGTGAACAGTCCCAAGCCCTGTCAAGCATTTCCCCCCAATACTGGATTCAAAGTTTTCTGCTACCCTTTCTTCAGTGAGGGTTCCTACTGATTATAGGAAGGTCTATCCACCTTACATCCTCACAGCCTCTTGATTGAGTGACACAGTATACTTTAACTTCTGCAGCGCAATGATGTAGCAATTTTTTGCAGCACTTAGTTCTTTCTGCACCTTTTTTACTACAAAGAGGAGCATATGGCTCATTAATTGCACAACTATAAATCACCCTGTTGGTGAAATTAGATTTATATATTAAAAACCTGCAACAAATTTCTGTGTAAAGAAGACCCTCAACAGCTGGTGCAAAGTGACTTCTCTAGATCTGCGCCACTTTATACAAGCTGCAGACTTGACTCAAGCTTCTCTAAATACAGCCGATTACAGCACTGGCAATCTTTAGCTCTGAGCACTTACCAACCTGTAAAATCTAACTTGGTGTTACTGAACACTGATGTCAAACTGTGGTATAAATGCATGAAACGCATTAACTGTGACCAAATTAGCACTCTACTCCTTTGCTTGATGATAAAGAGAACTGAGACTACATTAAATAAATCCATTTTGTTGTGTTTTTCTTTTTAAAAAGTAACTTCAGAGAACCTACATTTTTTTACTACAATTACTTTCCTTTTTTTTTTTTTTTCCCATCCCCAAAAGCATCTCAGCCACTGAAATGGCAGCTTATGCAATTTGAGAACATATTCATCTTGAAGGATCTTGGAAACTGCTGGAATGGAATAGAAAAAAAAGAGAAGATAATTCTCCTTTTGTTTTTCTGGTGGGGGAGTGGGGGTGAGAGTTCTTATTCTCCTCTATTCTGGGCTGTCTCTACAAAAGATTGATGTCTGGTGTCACCATTAGGAAGTGCAAACTGTTCAGCTTCATTGCAATCTATGTCCTCATCCTCTTGCTCTGCAGGATACCACATACTTTGGCAGGCAATATTCAGATGGGAAGCACTTTAATGGCAAGAATGTATACGAGTGAAACCTTTTCCCACAATGTTCAAAAACTCTGAAAGTGCATACGTTAAAGCAACATAAAGCTGCAGGATATTAGGAACAAAACAATAACTGATAATAACTCAGCCACATTAATCTTACTTTTTGCCCCTCAGAACAGTAATTTCAAAGAAAGTGAAGGAAATACACATACAGAAAACAAAAAAGAAAGAAAAAAAAGGATTAACTGGAATGAATTAAAGTCCTCCAAATCAAAAGTAGAAATGTACTTTTTCAAAGGAAATATCCAAGATCCCCTCACGTAACTTTTAACCTGTAAGTCAAATTTCTTCATTCATCTACTTGGTTCTTCATTTTTCCAAGCCAGATACAGATACTCTGAAAAGTCAATGGAGTTAAGCTGGTGTAAAACAGGAATAATTTATACACAGTTTTCTCTCACAGAGTGTTTTAGATTATTTATTAAGCCAAGCTCCTGAGAGATAGTGGTGTAGAAATGCAGACTAGATTTGCAAAGGAATATATTGAAATTTCCTGAGATATCAGGAAAGCTTGGGGGGCACTGAGACAGAACACCCCCTTAAATAAACTTTTAAACATTCACATCCAACTGTCATGCCACTTCTTCACATATTTGCAAACCATAGAAAGAGCCAGATGAACACTTCAGGCAATGCATATGAGTTTTGTGCTCTCTATGGACCTGATCCAAAACTTACTGATTTAAGCTGAAAAATACCCATTAATAGATTTTGAAACAAGTTCATTATACATTACACAATTCAAATCAAAGGACAGTTAATCCTTTGAAGTCAAGTTCAGGTGTTTAGCAAGACCGGCCACCCATATTTGTTTACACATTTGTTTCTCTGAGAAATAGAAAGAACCAATATAATAACAGATACTGTGTGTTTATTTAACAGTGATAGTATTTGGTAGCCATACTGCTCCTTTACAGCATGTGTGATGCATAAAAAAAGCAACTTGCACTTTCACAGATGATGTTTGGACCAGTGTTTTCACTACTTACATTGTACTCCCATTCCCAAAAGCACATAGCTAACCACAGATCCTCTGTGTCCATCAAGTAATTACCTATTGCTCCATCTGTCATATGACAGGTTGGCTCTGGAGACTATTAAGCATGTTGAAACTTCAGTCATGTTTCCATTTATCATTCTAACAAGAAGGACATGGAAGCCATGTAGACAGATAGAGACCAGAACACAGACAACTGTCAAAGCCTGCAGCCTTAATTTGAAGATGAAAAAGAAAGGGGGCATACAAGCTTGCCTTCGCACCCCACCAAGCCGGGATCCATCTGGTAGATCAGCCACACTTAAGTGGTGACAGGTAGGACTATCTAGAGGATGCCTCTAGCACCAGAATGCTATCTTCAAGGTTTTCTCTCCCACCACTTCCTCCCTGGCCCATCAGCAGGGAACAAAGACATTTACCTAAATTAAATCTACACAATTAGGTCTTTACATTGGGACCATCCATGGAGATACAGGTACCAGCAGTATGATGAAACAATTTTAGCAAAAAGGCATGAAACAGCCTTCAAGAAAGCCTTTTACTTGACTGTCCATTGCTACTGATGCCATCTCTCCAACTTTAACCATCAGAGGAGTTAATTCATGATCCATTTCCTCTTTCCCCAAAATATGAATAAATTACTACAAGCTGAAGACTGGTGAAGCCACAACAGCAGAGTTTTGGGTCCAGAGTTTATTTCAGTGTTTGCTGTAATTTTTCGTAGTGATGTTTGTGGGACTGAAACTGCTCCAGCAAAGCCAGCAAACACTGAAACAGATTATGGGTCTGGGAGTGCAAAATGAGGGTTGGCAGCAGCAGCAGCTAACAGATGAAGCCAAGGGTGCGGGGGAGCAGGAATACCAGCAGGCTCCTGTGATGCTAATTCAGACTGATTTGTCAAAGAACAGTTATAGCACTTGACCTGTAAAGGCACTCCTCCTACATGCTCACTGATTTTTGCAGCCACATGTCTCCTGACTGATGTTGCATTTTCTGACTTTGAAGGCCTACAGCTAGTGGCTGGATAATTAGTAGCAGAAAGGAAAGGATTTCACTGACAGCAAATACCAACAATGGAAAAGAATGATTTTTAACTTATGAATTACAACATTTTAATATAGCCCACTGTAAATTAATTCATTTTTTTCCTTTATCTGCCCGATCTAAGCTATAAAATAAGGTAAGATCAAAAGCCCAATGCAGGATGCATCTGTTGTACTTTGCACTTTCCAAACACATAACAGTAAGTATTAAAGCTATGAAGTGCAAGATACTAGACTGCAGTCTTACCTCAACCACTAAAGTTGCATATAGGAAACAGATCTGCCTAAAAAAATAAGCTCCCCTATTTTATAAAGTGTCGTTATTATCTGGCAAGGGTAGGGTATTTTATTTTCAATATAAAAATATAAGTTTTTTGCTGCTTTGAAATCTCTGGTTAAAATCCACTGCTAGACAAAAGAACTGACCCGGAATGAGAGCGTGCTGTTGGCCTCTTTAGTCAGACTGTGCGAAACTCAACTTTAGTCTACCAAAAAAATTCTGTTACTCCACAGCCAATCTCCTCCCACAGTTAGCAGGGGAGGAGAGGGAAACAGAGAATCTTTCTCTTTATCTGCAAAGTGTTGATTTTTTTATGGAAAACATACTTGTAACTACAAAGTTTCACAGTGTGCTAAGACATACCAAACAGTAAGCATTTATGTATAATTTCATAAGATATTTTATATGCATGCCAGTACCCATTATCTCTCTACCCAGCATGGGAGCTCTGAAAGCTTGAGAGTTAAATGACTACTCCGTATTGATCCCAGCACTAACTTATATACTTTGGTAGAAGGCTCCAGCAATGGATGCAGTCTTTTTTTTTTTTCAGCCACTCACCTAAGAGACATTCAGCAGCAGCAATGGCCAGAGGGAGCACAACACAACTGTGCTAGTCCAGGCTAAGAATATCCTTTGCTAAAACCCCAGAGTAATTGCTCAGAGCTTACACTAGGGAATCAAGACCCAGATAATCAAAGTGGTATAATTTTCAGCACCTGGTGCAAGTATCACAAAATCTAGGACAGTGGCTATAGCACAGGAACCTTCTTTATTTCATTCCCAGGGAGAGGGAAGAAGCGGAAAAGAGGGGGGGGAGGAAAAAAAAAAAAGGAAAAAAAAAAGAATTCTATGAACACATGTGAACCTAATTTAGAATTTGTTGCTGAAACACATCAGGACAGTAAATTCACGTGTATTTATAAAGAACTTGAGGGATATGAAGGTTGACGTTATTTTGCAGAAACAGATCAAACCATTGTTTAAGTGATTATTTAAATCATTTCAATCCAATAACACTCCCAATTATTTAACTGCCATAAGGAAGCAGCATATTTGATAAATAGGAACTGAGAGACATGGGCAAAGCAGTAAATTTCTCTGCTCCTAAGATTATAGAAAAAAAACGTTGCTTCACAGAGCTGTTGTTTACATGCTCTGCTTCTAGCAAAAAGAACTGTAGTTTAAAAGTACTAAATAGTAACCTTATTCCTCCTCAAAATTACAAGAAAGATAGTTCTACCTTGATGCCAATCGGAGAAAATAATAATAAATGTCTTATCAGGATGTCAGTACATATTATTAATAGTACAGGTGTCTGTCAATAAATCTAAAAGCAAAATAAACATCTATATTTTGTAATGGTTGAGGCAATCATGATAGCACTTATATGTTCACCTATTACATCCTACCACTCTTCTCATCATCCACATATTTTCTATGAGACTAGATTACAAACACTTAAGACCATAAGCATTTCTTTTTGTGCATTTGTTGAGCATCCAGAACCTACCAGCTCCCACCTCTTCTGAGACTTCGGGATCTCCTGTGCTGTAAGACCACATAAGGTCCAAATAATCAAAGCTATAAGGAAAGATTTATAAAGGTGTACAAGAGACAGATACATTTGTTTCTGGAATAGGATAGGACTAGTGAAGTACAGCTCAGTGGAAAAGCAGGTGGTTGAGATTATAATCAACCAATCAAACAAAGTCTGCCAAACTGGACCAGATGGCCCTTTTTCTGTTACTAATATTACTTATGTTCCTATTCAGCTGTAAGAAGTTACAAATAGTTTACCTGTTCAGATTTTTCTGACTCAAGTTACATAAGATCAATGCTCTCACTTCACCGTCACATTAAAAGTTATCATGACACTGTCTGTAGTTGTATTTAATAATTTACAATGCTGCCTACCCAGAGGAGAAACTGGTAGATGTAACAGAAGACGTTTTGCCTTTTACAACACAAATTATGTAGCAAACCATATAAAAAGGGGAAGGAAAAAAACCCACCCAACTAAAAACTTAATCTAGAGGATTAAGTGCAAATAGACACTAACAAAACTCGAAGTTAAACCATATTTCCTGTATTGAAAGATGAAATTTTGAAGGAAAACTAATGGGCATGACTAACCTGTAGTCACACAGATTGCATGACACATTAATATACAACTGCACCAACCATGTCTAAATCTCTCCTTCATCTAACATAGGTCACAGCTCAGAGACTATAAATTTAAATTCAGGAAGGTATTTCACAGGTGCAAGAATTTAACATCTCTAAGATCCCAGCAAATTTAGCATTTAGATTTAGCACATCTGAATTACTGTTAGCAAAGCAAGCATATTACCAGTTGTGTTGTGTACTCTAAGGATGTAAACATCCAGTGAAAAGGTTAACAAAGAGTAGAGGAGTGACAAGCTTTACAGGATTACGACGACATAAGAGCAATTCACTCATCACCTACCTTTACTTCCCAAAATAGCTCTCTGCTCAATAATTTGATCTCATACATTAAAATATCCAAGACAGCGTAAACTGTGCCTATCATATGCCACATATAAGTTTAGAAATTATTCTGCCTTTATGTCTATTTACATTTTAAATGTCCTCTTGGTCAATTAGAGTCTGAGTTTTAATTCAGCTATTCAAGCCTTCCAGGTGCAGGAGCATGAGGCCACGCAAAGAGCTGCTAAATTCCAGTTCTTATCTATCAAGAGCCTTAGAGGATATTAAAAAATGTATAAACTATCTATACCTGTTCTTCGTATATGTTTGTTAAAGCAAGCATAGAACACGGTATTTCCTTCAGCTACTAATATCCATAGTTATTGATCGCTGCTTCATTTCCTTGCAATTATTCCAGGTGAATGCTGGAGGAAGAGTTTGAAACTAAAAATATGCTTTAACAACACACTTGACACATTTTCTTGATCCTGATGCTGCAGACATGCAAGCGTTTTCATTGATACACAGTATGAGGTTTTTTGCCAGTTCACCGTTCACCGTGACAGTACACAGCACGTTTTCTGTACTCATACTGGGCTGGCCTGACAATGGAATGACAGGTGGAGTGAGCACAGCCAAAGCTGGTGGAAAGAAGGGCACTTTCCTAGGTGCACAGAAAAAATGCCTTGCATGAGGATTATTCAAATCAGGTTGTCACTATACATTTATTGGAAGTTGTATCCCACCCTGGAATGACACGGTGGGCAGGCAATAGATGGTTTTTAACATATTTTTCCACCTTGATGCATTTCAAAGTTTTTGAGTATCTGTATTCAGAGCGTTTTCTTGTTCTGTTTTATATACGTATCTCTTGTGGTAAGAAAAAGCTTTAGAGATCAGAAACTTTCACTATATTCCAGCATTCTTGCATTTCAAGGAAAGTCAGAAGAGCAGTTTTAACTCAAGGGTCTCATCAATTTGGGACCTGTTACATGTGGAGTTGTGATTATTTTTGTGTTCTAGTGCTTTGTTTGGTCAAAATCACAGAGATTTTAAAAGGCTTATTTTATTTTTGCACCATGTACAGTCTTAACAGCCTTTGTATAGGTAACTGATCAACTGAAAGAAGGTAGTATTTATCCATGTATTACATCAGCTAATGCCAGTCTCATTACTTCAGCACAATAAAATAAGCATTAATGCAAAAATTCAAATGAAAGAAGCAATATAATGAGATATACTTTTCAGGAGTTTCTCTTGAAGGCCATGACCATAACCTGTATGTGATACTCTGAATAAATACAGTGTTAGTGTACTGTATATAGAGATGTTAATTTATGCAGATTTTATTCTGCCTTTGCATTTTTTAATGAAGATATTTATTCTGAACTACTTACTCTCTCCCTGTTTTAATGCAGCAAAGAGGAGCAGAATGCTCAAACATAAATCAGTCAATATTGGAAGGATACTTAAAAAGTGAAAAGAATAAATGGTAAACCCAAAGCACTCTCTGCCAGCCACCAGAGTCTTTACTATGACTCTTTTAGCATATTTTCAAAGGTATCAACATTCTCCTGGACTCTTAGCACATTTCTCAGGGAATTCTCAAAAACACTAAATAAATAGCATGGTCACAACTTCCTGGTCCCACTTAATTCAGCTCTCTTCACTTCCAGGAGAGAAATCAAGTGAAGAGATCAAATCAGGTGTGGACCTCACAGTTTTATGAGTCTAACCAGGGACAGAAATCAGTTTACATGAAATCTGTGAGTGGAATTGCTGTGAGCATTGGCATTTTTTAACTTTTTAAAGATTTTTTGACAGTATCTTTTTATCAAAATTGCTCAAAAGTATTCATTTTAATCCTGTTTAAGGAAAATAGAATCATTCTATAATTATGCTTATTATTAAAAATAATAAAAATTCAGAAAAGTGGTTTTAGTATTCTACTCAGTATGTCTGCATTGTGTCTTATATTACTTAAGTAGTAATATATATTGACATTGTTGAAGTATTCTTATAATAATCTGTTTTATCAAACTAGAGTAGACAAAAATGGCATATAAATTGAGCTCAGGAAAAAAAAGTCCCACTCACAAGCAACTTTTTCATGGGTCTTAATCCTGCAAGGTGCTAAGGCCTCAGCAATGTGTATGTACAGTTGGCTGTGTCAGTTGAGCTGCAGTGCTAGACTAGAGCAACAGGAGATGATAAAGCCTGTGAAACAATGGGACTCTCTAGACACCATTATTAAAATTTCTTGAACTTAAATTCTATAAAATTTCACACCTTTGGTGTCCTATGGATGTTAGGAGCTTACATATAAATTGCCAACCTCGAGACCCAATGAGTATTGAGTTGATGACCATGAAATCTAAAGATGGAGAAGTTTTCTTGCAGCTTAAAGAGTGAACCACAAATGACAAATATTTGCATAAAATTTTGAGATAAATCAAGACGATCACCAACCATAAAGATCCAGAAGATTTTTTTTCTAGTCATTTTCAGAAAGCATGTGATTAATTTTTTATTTTGGGGTTGAAAAAATTTGTTGATAGAATAATACTAAAAAAAAAAACCCAACATGTTTTTGTTCATAACTTTTTGTTACATGTCAAAATGTTGGAGGAAGCCTTGACAAGGAAAATAATAAGATTTTGAGTCCAGAAACATACCATACATTTTAATGACATCCCCTCTGCAGTAGTCATCTATTGGTATAAAGGTAGATGTGACAGTCTATGAACATGGATCCTACTCATAGCCTCTTTTACTAGGCCAATTTTCAGCACAATTGAACTTCAGATCTTCAGATATGCGTGTAGGAATTTGACTGTGGCCACTATTTTGGATTAATGAATGAGCCCCAAAACACACTGCACATCTGATGAGATCTCCAGCTGCAACCCAGAATTACAATTTATCATAGACGAGATCTGCTGGGTTCTATTAGGAAATGGTTTTAGAAGTAGGGGAGTGAAGATGTCATAGGTCACAGCCAGGGGACGGCTGAGAAAGTCTGTTTGGATTAACACAACCTTGCACAACTGTCATGAAAAATTTTCAGCTCAAAATACAACATCTGTACAACCAACTCTACCGCAGCAATTGTGAGGACAATGACCAAAAACCAAGGAAAATGATACTATGCTCTCTCGTAAAAGTACTTCCCACAGACAAGCAGAATTTCGCAGGGCTTGACTGAGTGAAATGTTCAAGTCATGAGGGAGAAGCTGCAAGGGGCGAGCAGAAGGGATAGGTCAAATCCTTTATAAATAAGCATCAGCTACGTATTTGCTATGTGTGGCCTCAGTACTGCTGAGGGAGCCATGAAGGAAAGCCTCCAAGAAAAGAGGCTAGGGGATATAACTTAAGAACAAAGAAATCATTAATACTAAAATTCCAAGGAGATTTTAACAGTTATAGTACTAAGAACTTCTGTTTTATAACTCCATAGGTATAGAGTATGCACTTTAACTATTTACTTACTAAGTAAAAAATGTCTCAACTTCTTTATAGCTGCAGGAAAGTAATAATGACTTGATTAAGCAGTTAATGAGGAGAAACAATGCAACGCTAGGGAGAAGAGTTCTTTATGAAAAGCACTGTTACCTGATTTTAAAATAGATCATGATAAATTTAAATAGATTGATGGTTTTTAAAATAATTACTATTTTTAAATAGGCATATTTCTTTCAGCAGGAATTTCAGTTGTAAGTAGGAAGCATAATAGGATCAACTGCTAATAGCACTAATAAACTGATTAACAACACATATATATAAAAAAACAACCTACACTGGTGTCCAGCTGATCAAACACGTTTGTCCATGCACAGCACGATTAAGTAAAAAGTGTAAATTATCTTGATAACAGGGATCACCTCAAAGGACAGCATTTTGCAGAACTGTGCAGACTTACACTAAGCACTAAAGCATACATAAGAACCCAAAACTTTTAATATTATATGAATACAGATTAAATTATCATTTATCACTTAAATAAAGTATTAATGCTTTTTCAATAAAAAAAAAATGGATCATAAATATGTTGTGACTTTGCTTTAGTTGGTGATTATTAATTGAAATCTTATTCTCTGTTCATTTCATACAAAACACAATATAATGACATGGATATAAAACTTGAAGTAAAAAAATCTTTCATTAATTTACTACAAGAGTCCTGAAAGTTAATTAAGTTTTAGCTAGATGAGATAAATCAGAGATGGTAATAAAGGTAACTATAATATTATCTGTACTTTAAGATTTCCTGTATTTCTGGATCTTATATCTATGGAAAATTAAAATTATGCCTTTCTTGGCAGTACAGTGGACTAGTAAATCGAATCAGCTCAAGGAAAGAGCTGATGCGCACCTCAACAACAAAGCAGTCAGAGTAAGATGGCAACTGGACTTAAAGGAGAAGAAAATGCCAGGGGAGGGTGTGAATGGAGAAAGATGGTGTGCCAGAGTTCTGTTTCTGGATGTGGATAGTTGCTCCTGTGGCCCACACGGTGTGGAAAACGATGGGCAGCCATGTGCAGGGTGACAGAGAGTGGGAGCTGAGGGCTGCTCCCTTCAGAGACAGCTCACAGCGAGCAGGGCTTGACGTGATTAGAAAAGTGAAGCAAAAAAAGAGAGGCAATCCCTCTCCTCTACAAACTGAATGTAAGCACCTGACTTCACACGCACTTAAGCTTTGATGGCACTGAAAGGCAAACGTGTGCCTAAGCCATGGCAGCACAGCAGTTTGAAGTGGTACGGGCAGAGTACAAAATTAAGCTTCCCACCCATACATGCAAACAAAATTCATTGCTTAGCCTTACGAATCCAAACGTTTTTAAGCAGAAGTCTGATGTTCATGGCACAGGAGGACATTGGCTGTGTCCTGAACCAAGGCTCCCGTTGCACTGACGGTGGGATCTGCCAGGCAGTTGTGCTCTTCAGTGCCCCTGTAGAGCCACACTGAACATCAACATAGCATCCCCCTCAAACAAAAACTTTTCTGGGAACTGTGCAGGGAAAAAAACTGCCATAGTGGGTTCAAAAGGAGCACAGCACTCACAGCATTCTAATGTAAGTCTGATTCACTTTGCAGGTGTTCCTCACATACAGCAACAATAGCTTCAATATTTATCTTCAAATAATTCACTCTTCTCTCACCTGAATTTAACTTTCTGTTAAGTAACAGTCTGGTATGTTCTTCAATCAGCCTTTACATGTTTAGAGACATTCCTTTGTTACCCTTATGCTGGAGATCCAACAGCTGCTTTTATTGCCATTTTGAAAGTCTCACTTGACTGTACTCTGCTGAACCCAGTTTCTATTTTTAAGATCAAACTGATGTCCAGATGCCAGTGATGTATTTAAGGATGCATGGAAAAAGAAATGGGGCTTTGTTTTCTGCCTTTCACTTAAGATTTCTTTCCCAGAGACCATGACAACAATAAATTAAACCCTACACAGGTGGAATCTTTCTCAAAATGACTGACAGTCACTTTTCACAGTTTCCAGGAAACTAGCTGATTGCATCAGTTTCATTGTCCCAGCTAATTTTGATTTTTAATTTCAGAAAAAAAGTCCCTCTATTTAAATAATGTATTTTCTGTGTGCAAATTCCTTAGATTGGAATGCATATGTGGAAAAACTCTACAGTTTAAAGGTGTTTAGTATTCAGCTTCTTTGCTTGCTAGGACTAGAAATTGAAGGGGTTTTTTTGTTTTAAGGATAACAAAAACTGAAAGGAAACACATTATTCTAAAACTAACAAACATGAAAATACTTTTAGTGCCTAAATTCAAAATTCTGAATATGGTTTTCCACAGTATATAACCTCCACTGCAAATTTTACCTGCAACCAAGACATTGGACTCTTTGTTAACCACAGATATAACTGTTATAAGTCAGTAATAAATTTGCAGATAACAACGAAAGGAACAATCTTACTTTTGAGTTTCATGTTATTCTGACACATCAGAAAATAAAACATAGGTATATTGTAATCCAAAACTCAAAACAACTCAATGCATCATAGTTCTACTGGCTTAATGAAATTTAGTACTTTCTAAAGCTTCGTAGAAGAAAATTTGCTGTAAAAACTTAAAACCTGATGTTAAACATTTCCAGTGCCTTCCTCATCACAGAAACTGGCCCCGAACTACTGAAATGCCCTCAGCATGACATTGTCATTTTGAATCTTGAACTTAAACTCAAGATCAACCAGAAATGACGGAACACTGTTGTTGGTAAAAGAATAGATTTTTTAATAATAGCAAGGGATGGTGAACATATGTCTATATTTCCAAATAAAATCCAGTGGCAGATTTTGGGCTGTGGTTTCGAGGGTGTTTTTGTAATTTTAATATAAGCCAAAACTATTGGTGCTGCAGAAAACATGACCAATTATTTATTTATTATTTTTCCCTTGTGCATAGGGTCTTGACTGGGATTTAGTTTCCAAAAACTCCCTCAAAGGGGTTATGGCTAAATCAGACAAAATTTTCCTTTCAAAATTTTAAACATCTTAAAATGATGAAAATTAATGAGCATTCAGATGCTGAGACTTGTAATTACCTTATCAAAATAAAGTTGTCACTGTAACAATAAAGAAAAGACTAAAAGCACCACCAAAATTAAATTTAAAAATTAATTAAAAATAGATCAAATTCAACGTTTCATTTTTATCCATCATTACAAGGTAGTCCTTTAGACATTTTAACCCATCCTTGAAGAACAGTCCCTAAGAAATCAGGGACATAGCTCTGGTAAGACCCACAAACAGTACACTAAATCAATGAGATTAAAAGGCAGCAACAAATTTGGGGTTGTGACAATTTTTCTTTTGATTTCAGAATATGTATAATGCACTTGAGTCACACTTGCTAAGATTTTTGTATGTTTGTTTTTCTGAAATGACAAAGTCTGGAAACCTACTGTTTAAAAATATTTCCATAGAGACTGAAGATTTTTCTTTGGTATTGAGCAGGACCAAGGATAAGGCTTAAGTAAGATTACAGTTGTTGTGTCAGATGGAGTAAAATTATTAGATTTAGTCATAGCACAGTATTACAATCCACTAATAGTAAAATCTGCCTTCTTTGTTGCAACATAGTGCTGCTGCTACACTATACAGTTACACCTCTGAGCAATACTGGTCCAAGCACTTCTCAGTGTGTTGACTCCACCCCTGAATTCAAACTCAGGACACACAAATCTAAAACAACTTTCAAAAAGGTTAACAGAAAACTTACTCAACTCCTTAAGTTGAGTAAAACCCAACCAACCAACACCTTTGAAGAAAGTACTTTTTAAGATTCAATCACACATATTTGATGTCATGCATTCAGCCAAGTTGTACAAGTTAAATAAAAAAATAAAACTAAAAAGCAATCTAACAATGCTACAATATAAATAAAGATTTAGACATTTTGCATGACAAAGTATGATAACTAATAAAATATGGACACTATTTGTACCTTACGTGTACTATCTATACATGATAAGAACTTCTTCTGTAAATCTTAGGACGCTTATAACACTTCCTTATGGGACTGCAATCTGTACATTGTTCAGTTTCAAAGCATCAGTGTAAAGCTAAAAATGTAAAATTTATCCCAGTTCAGTTGTGAAATTCTCTTCACAAGCCTGTGCTAAAGCTAATGACGCATTTGATAGAAGGACAAAAGTCACGATGGGTGCATCTCATCTGTTTCTGGAAGAAAACTATTTTTCCACTATGTCAAGCATAACATAAAAATGGACTACAGAAAATGAAAGTTCTTATTAAGCTTTAGGTAAGCATTTTGGATATTTGCTTTTATGTGATAAGGTACTATATTTGGCAACAAATGAGTTATACTTAAATACATTAATGTAACATCTGCATCACATTACCTATGTACATATATTTAAACACAACTACTGACAGACTGGTAATATTGTGTCATCAGATCAAACTGTAAAATGGAAAACAATCTGTAGGTATTAGGTTTTTTGCTGTTTTGTTTTGTAAGGCAACTAATTTCTGCCATCAGGAAAGGGCTGGCAAACCTACAGAAAGTACGAAGTATTTTAGGATTTAGATTCCTTTGAGTTTTTTACTTCCTGGTTATTGGAGCATACAGCAAGAGTACAGTGAAATGCAGAAGCTGGTGTTTCAACCCTCACATCACGTGCTCATACTGAGCTAGGAAAGCCAGATCCTCTGTAGGATTCAGAAGCAACTTGACTCCTTTTCTGCAGTACACTGGGAAGCTAAGCATAGCCAATATTATTAATGGCTTTCTATCTCTTTGTCAGCACAAATCAGTTTTAGATTTCTAAAAGACAACACCCTACCTGGAAGCAGCAAAGAGCAAAGCTGGTGAAATGAGAAAGGCTTTCATTTCACCATCTTGCTTACAACTACAACAGATTTGTTTAGATGCTATAGATCAGATTCAGTACCTCGAAATCAAATTACTTGAAATTTGTACCACTCACAGGCTCCTGCTTTGCTGTCAATCATTTTAGGCATCCATGAGTGCAATGACTTTCACTTTGGCCAAGTTTATCAAATTGTTAAATCATTCAGCTGCCTCTATGCAGTTAAACTGGAAAAAACCACCACAAAGAGTACACCATCAAATATAAAATTAATTTGTAAGACACAAATATGAAAAATCTGGAAACAAAGCTTTTGAAAGGAAGTGGCATCCAGGTTGATATAATATATTGCATTTCTTTAGAATGTTGCTAGTGGAAAAGATACAGCATTTCTCAACAAAGGGAGTTGTTTGCCATGAGCACCTTTATCCTGGACATCTGACATTTTCAACTTCAGATGATGAGCAAATTTTAATGTGCATTTGATATGGTCATCTTATGTCCACCCATATTTTACAGTGTTCTCTTCCACTGGAAGCAGATAGCGAGAATGGTTCAATCATTCTTCATACTGATCTGATCACTCTGGGAGCGAGAGGATTTAAGCTCTCCGGATAGCATACTCCTGTTTGGCAGCAATTCCATGAATGATGCTTGCCTTACACACACACATCTGAAAGAAGCATGCCTAACACATGTTATGCATCTAGATGAAGCAGTCAGGGAACTCTCCATTTTTTTACCGAATAACTCATGTAAATTCATCAGCAGTTAATATAAAGATTAGTCTGTAGCTGTGGAGATCTTATCTGTAATGATTTACTTATCTGTAATAATCTATTAATCTTCACATTAGTAAGGCCATGAAGCTTTGCCTCAGTATCAGTGTTCACTGTGGTTGGATATTGATCCATCTCTTCTTTTCCCTTTTCTTGATTATATTGTTTATAATCATATTTATATTTAAATAAAAGCTTTTAGTTTATCTTTTTTTCTCCTCAGTTCCTATTGTTTGGAAATGCAGTAGGTTTGCAGGTTTATGGAATCATAGCTTCCTGATGAACTTTTGTTTGGGGATCATAGTGAAAATATTATAATATTCTACGGTTGTTCAGCAAGCTTTTTGCTTGATCTCTGTCAGCGTGCAGATCTTCCATTTCTTTACTCATGCAGAACGGAGTGTAGCTCTGGCAAGACTCAAATCTCTCTTTGGCAGTATCAGCCTTGAAAAAATAATCATAATCTTATAACTTGGTGGTTATGATCTCACTGAATTTCTGTGTAATTTTTCCATCCACAACTCTGACCATAGAAAATGGAAATTGGATCAGTTTGATCTTTTTCTCACAAAGACTCTAAGGTTGTTGAATCAGGCTCATGTCATCCTGTAATGGATGTTTATAAACTCAGAGTTTTGCTATTAAATTAAGTTAGATAAGAAAAAAAAATTACTGTTCAACTGTAGATTCACACTTTTTATATATTCTTGCATAGCTATAGGAATGTGAACTCACATTTGGACACCTGTAATTAATTACATTTTGTTGATTTTCACAAAATCTTCAGATAATCAGGTTTGCAAAGGTTTCCATAAACATAATAATTTTTAATTGTCCAACTAGACAATGAAAGGAGAAAATTAGCTACGAAATACATTTACTGAGTTCAGTTGAGTTATATCAGGGATAGATTAAACCTGTTACTTTGTATGCTGCTGATGTTAGCATACTTTGAAATATACAATCATTCTAGGCGAAGTACATTGTTTTGACTTTGTCCTTATTTTACTCCATCCAAGTATTACTACAGAAATCCTGAATTATGTCCAATGGAAAGATAAAGTCGAAATCTCTAATCCAATGCTCCTTTGTCAACCTACCCTTCGCTCTGCTATTCACTAAATATGAGCTATGAACTTAAAAAATCACCATGTCCCAGCTGTAATGTATAGACAATTATTGAAAAGAAAAGAAAAAAGACTGGATGTATGTGCAAGATAATGTGGAGCACAGTCAATCCTGATTACAGGACTCACACAGCTGTGTGAGCTTGAGCTCTCATTAGCAGGGTTTTAACTTCCAGGGTTTAGGCTAAAAGTTTAGCATGTATTTTATTTTTCTTTTCCTTTAAGAAAAAAAGATGTGGTTTCATGTAAAGAAAAAAAAACAACAAGTCCTTATCAGGGTCAACTTTACTCCTCTCCTCATCAAATGCAAACTTTTTCAACTTGCTCAACCATAATTCTTGCTATGGTTGAGTTTGCAAGTTACACATTCCAGATGTGAGGCAATAGGAAAATTGCAATGTGGGGGCTGGTTCTGGGATCTGTGTGTGTGTGTGTGTGTCTGCAGCATTCTTTTCCCACTAGGAACTCTTCCCACATTTATAATAATGAAATTCTGAACAATGAAGAAAAAAAAAATAGGGCAAATATTTTCAAATCATAAACAAGAGTAAACTATGTCTTCTTATGATTCATCCATTAATTTTGGACACTGGCAACTACAGGTCACACCATCTATTTCAGAAGTTGGAGAGAAAAGCTGGCTGATGACTTATTTTATTAGAAATATTTTTAATCTTTGGAAATGCATCCAGCAGGAACTCAGGATGCAATGGAGTTCAAAGTTTGTGTGGGTGTATGCTGTAGTGAACTAAAGAATGGTGATCCAGGCTGCTTTAACTTGCCAGATACAATTTCCTTTCTCAATATTGTTTCTACGGGCTTGCTTAAAAACTGGAAAAATTTACTTTTTATTTGCCAAATTGGCTATAGCTGGAATCAATCAAGCACTACTATCAAAAATTTAAGTTCCATGTCAGAGAAAAATATTGACACTGGCTCAGTGTTGTCTGTCTTATCCTGAAATAGATGCATGCAAATCACAGGAACGGTACCTGTCATACGTACACAGATAACATGAATGTATGTATATACATTGTGTGGATACATACACAAATTACAAACATGTAACCCAAGGTCAAGCCCAAGATTTTCTGATGTGATCAACCTCTAAATCCACTCATTGGAACAGAAATACATCCTGTTCCGGCAAAGTACTGTGCTCCTGGGGCTCCTCTAGAAAGTACTTGGTGTGGCTGGAAACACCCTGGAAACAGGGCTGGGCTTGCACTGTCCTCCCCAAAGTCACAGATAATCCACTGCATACAGATTGAAGCCTAAATCTCTTTTTTTTTTTTTCTTTTTTTTTTTTTTCTTTCTCCCTCTTGCTGCAGCCTTTCCCCTAATCAGGCATCAGGCCACAGAAAAACATTTCATACCTGGAGTCAAGTGGGAAGGAACTTTGGAAAAATGGGCTTCTCCAAATGGGCACCCTAGGCAAAGCCCTCTGAGCCCAGAGAGGTCCAATGCTACCTTTCCCAGGCGAACTTCCTTGTCCTCAGACCCTGTTCCTCCATTTTTCCAGAGTGGTGGGATTTCTAGTCAAGTCCTCCAGCCCTTCTGTGAGGACACATGCAATACCAGAGACTCTCAGGAAAATGAAAGGAGCTGAACATTTTTAGCTTTGTGGCTCAGCAGATTGTGCAGTACAGATTTCTTCCACCAAAACACAGAAGAGGTCTCAAGGGCTGGCAAAAACAGCCCTGGGTATCTGGTGTGGAAGAGCAAAACCAGTCTGGATTAGCAACTAAACACTTGGTTGCTTTTCTGGGAGAACAAACATGACAAACTGGAATTTCACGCTACTATGAGGAGAAGACACTTCATTTGTCTACGATCTGAATGGACATAGTTCTGGAGATGGCACAAGCCAGCTCTGCTAACTGACATAAAGAAACACAGTGTCAGCTTTCTTCTCAAATATGAATGGCTCAAATAGCTTTTTGCAAGATTGTCTACACTGTGACCCTTAATTATTCTTCTAGGACATCATGGAATTCTGGCTGTCTCCAAAATCCACCAGTCAGCACCAAACAACATTCATTACTCTGTGACTTTAGCAGCAGAGATTAGAGTGATTTAAAAGCAAGCAGAGGCTTGAGACAGAAGACCTTTCAATGCTTACATGTGGCTAAACCAGAGAACCTGTCTTCATAGGAAGGATATTGCTCAATCTCTGTTTTTGGACACCTCAGAAATAAAAAATACCTGGCTGTAAAGGAAAGGTTTCTATTATATTTTGTTTAAATGATATTTTATGATGTATTGTGTTTTGGAAGAGTTATTGAACAAAAAATTGCAAGATAAGTGCTAAAGGATCTGTGCATCCTTCAAGGAAATCTGAATTTATTATGGACAGAAAAAGCTTCACTTTCCTTTTCAACTTTAAATTAGAAACAAATAGATAAAATACAATATTCATTTCCCTTCTGAGTGGCTTTATATTATGATTTTTTTCAAGCAGCTAGTAGATACATTGCTAACGAAAACCAGATATATTTATTCTATCCTGCTGGGCCACTGCAAGTACATATTACAAGTTTACAAGGAGGCTTTTCTCATATGTTCCAGGAATAAACATCGTAACAGTATGTACTAGAAACCTAAAGTTAAACACTTACTGTGCTTATATGATTGCACAGTCTGCTGAAAAAAAAAAGAATTCTGCTGAAACAAAGCAAGATTAATTTCACTGTTCTTTAATTCTTCACAGAGATATTTAAAATGTGAAGTAATATTGGCTACTTAGACATCTTCTGAGTCCTATTCAAGGTTACTTTCTGCATTCTGTAAGCTTAATTTTACATCAAGGTTTTGAAATACAAACATCCAGCAAACAAACTAAGAGCTTCTGCTACTTTGAGAGGTAAAGCAGAAAATAATTTTAGAAAATGAAACAGTGATGATGTATGAGGGCACCAATATCTGCTGATGTTTTCTGGGCCTGGCCAGAGGCTTTTCCTTCCACTCTTAAAACTTCAGATGGATGAAATGGCAAGTCAACACTCTGCCTCCTACGTAAATAAATTATGTGCATGTTTTCTAGGACAAGCTCTCATCCCAGGGTATCATGCTGTTATTCTACTTCAGAATCACATAGACTCCTAAAAAACTACTGAAGCAGTCTGTTTCAGAGTGGTTTTAAGCTAAAAGTGATTTTAAACCAGCACAGAAATTTGACTTTAACACATTCTATGTAGCTGATGTATAAAAAATCATCTTGTCCAAAAGTTTCACATAAACTTACAACAGTCAAACATCATCAAAACTGCTGACTCTGCCTCGGCATACTAAGGATAAGAGAAAATGGCAACACACGATCAGAGTTGCTATTTACCAATGGAGCTTTCATTCTAAACTCCAGTAAGATGCCAGGGAATTAAAGCCCCGGTGGCACGTTTTTGATGGAGTAACAGGACAGTCACTGAAGTTTTTTTCTGATGAAAAACAAACAACAGAAACACCCACACCCTACTTCCTCACTCAAAAGCCAAACTACAAAAAAGCAAATGAAATTGTGTGGAAAACGGTTAGTAATCCCTGAAACTGCATCTTGGAAGAAATGTAAAGCAGGAGAAAAATATCTTTCATATTTGGGTATGAGGGAAACTCTCGCCTCTCCTAGAGCTCCTGCCAGCTGCTGCTTTCACCACCTCTTCCTACCAGCCCTGTGGATTGGCAGCTTCTTCTCTTCAATTATCAGCTTTTGTTCAGCTACAGACCAGCCACTCTCAAAACCCCGAGACAGATTTCCTTCTGACCTTGCCTCCTCCAAAGCCCTGCAAAATGGTGACAATGTTTCACGTCTGCCAGTGCTACCTGGGGTTAGCACTTGCCTGTCGCAGCAATGTAAAGCTGAGATGTCTCTCTGCAGACCTGGTGAGTCCCCTGGCAGCCCATCCATCAAAAATCAGAGAAATACAGGGATTTACAGAGGGACATGCAAATCAGCCAAATCCAACCCCATAGCTATTTCCCTTGTGCCACCCTGGCTGTGCTGGATTCCCCCTAAGTGGAAAGGCCTTAAAATTCTGCTTCAGTTTGCATCTGGAGAAACAGAAAGTAGATGTTTCCTAGGGGAAGGGCAACGGAGCTCCAGGGAGAAGTCAGGCCACACGGCAAAGCCCATCTGGTAGTTTGCTCTAAGCAAAGTGGCCATCACAGGTCCCTCTTCAGCTGCTTTTCCCCTCTCTCCTCCTGCACACCCTCACACGCTCCTGCTCACTCTGGCACTCGCAACACTCAGCAGGGTAATTCAGCTCACTAGGTTAGTTTTTGGCTGGGAGAGTAAAATAAGAGGAGAATTGGGACTGTCATCCTTGGCTCCGTCATCTGTTTAGTTTTCCTTTTAACCACTGCCTTTCCCAGCATGGATGGCATTTGGAAACCAGTTATCAAAATACAGTCCCATCAACAGTGAACACAGAAACACCTAAGAGTCAGACCTGAAGTTCAGAGTGCTTCTATCCCTCATCACATGTGTATGGAATGACATGGGTGTCTAGAAGGGCAGGCACTGTTCTGAACTTAAGACAACCGAAGTTAACTTCAAACAATCAGTTAGGTTTCAAACCCTGAAGTTTCAAGATCTTTGCCTTAGATGGGAAAGCACAATTCCTCACCTAAAAGGCTGTTGCTTAAAATACTTAAGTCATGCTGTTGGCTACAAAAAACTGACACCCTCTTCTCTGGTGTGATGACAAGAGGTGCTGCAGTGCAAACAGTAAAAGCTGTGTAGGTGCAGGGATCCTTGGACTATGAATCCTATCCAGTCCTGGGTAGGACTGTGAATCCAGACTTTCTCCAGAATGGATCTCAGTGTTTTAATTGGTTGTCATTGTAGAACAGCTAATAATTTCAGCATTTTACATACTTAGAGACCAACAAAGAAAATTAATAGGACCACCTCTCAAAACACATCACAGAAGTGCAGCAAAAGATCTTGTACAGAAAGGAAGGCAGCCTGACTGAAAATCACAGGAAAAAAAGCTTTAAAGATCAGTGTATATATATTCACACTAAAAATACCCTGCTCTATGGCATGCTGTTCATTTTTTTTAATTCCTTGAACATATATTTGTTTATGCATGTGTCTGTCCTTTGGTGACTACTCTCAGCTCATTTATCATCTGTACAAAGTGTCAGACTGCTAAAAGTCAACCTACACACCTAAAAAAATCTGCATGTGAATACACGCTTCTCCCTTGGAATAATACTGTGGATTAACTCATAGTCAATTGTTCCTTATGAAGAAATCAACTATGAGCAAATATAAGTGTTCCTATAAATTATCCATATGTTGAATCAGTGGAAGAAGGAATAAAATAAATATATGGATGAGGTCGTTTTATTGTTGGGGAAGAGGTGAGTGGGAGGAGTAGATTAAGTCTCAACACTTGTTTGCTTCCCACCACAATAGTAAATACACAGGAGAAAAGGCTTCTTCCTTTCCTGCAGAAAAGTGTTTTGGAAAACAGTTGTGCAAGATTTAAAGGTGACGGTAACATGCTACTGATACACGTGGCACCAGAACATGCAAGACAGAAACAATGCCTGGGCCTTCCATGGTAAGAAAAATCTTGCCGTTCCTAGTCATTGCTAAGTCAAATTGGTCATTTTTGAGTGGCATTCACGAAGTACTACTTACTGAAAAAAACACCTTCAATGTAACTGGTGTACATATGCCTTAAAATGTTTCTTAGTTTCCTAATAGTGCACTATTTGTTAATAAAGACAGAGTACATGATTAAATTGTTTTTGCTTGTTAAAATTCTTTCAACAAAGCACTGAACTGAAAGACATTTAAATATCTATAATTTTCTTTTCACACTGATGTTTGCAGAAGGTACTGTGAAAATAAAGTATCCCCTTGGGAGGAAATATTTAATATAATTTGTGAGATAGCGAGATACCCTAGTTGTAAGGGCCATGTAAAAAAACTAAATAAAAATCACTGTACAGCTCAAAAAGGAATTTCACTCACTAATGGGCAAGAATTCAATTCCAGTTCTCTGTCCCTTTTTCACAGTTTTGTAAACAGAAGATCCAATATACACAATTGGAAATTATTTTCAACAAACATGGGTATTTGTTTGAGCAATTTCTTAAAATACTGAGAAACAAACAGTATGCCAACTTTTGCCATTAAAGATGAAAAAGGAAATATTTTACAGTGTAATCTGAATAACTAACTGAGATGCTTTGGGGAGGAAATTTCACATTGGAATTGCAACGTTTTAAAAAAAATCCAAGATGAGCTGTTGAAAACTCATTAAAATCAATGCAACTCAATAAACTGTCATGTGCTTCTACTTTTAAACACAGTTAAAACTGTAAAAAGCAGCACAAAATCACTTTTTATTGCTGTCTTAACTTGTTCTGGATCAGAAAGTGCAACGCTTACTACAAAAAATAATGAAAGCAGCTAATAAACCCTACAGAAAACAGTAGAGTCAAGCACATGCAAGCAATATGCTGAATAGCTGTTGATTTTCTGACTGTTGAGTGACTTCAGATCTTGTCACCAGCACAGTCGATGGGGGACAAAATCCTATGGAATTTGCTGCACAACACTGGCCAAGCAAAACAACCATTGGATCCTAGGACACTGGACATGTCACGTGCTGTCATCACAGATCATACTGCTGTTCTCACTCCCATGCCAGCAGAAAAGCCTGCTTTATATATTAAATGCAGACTGTCTCAAATCAGTTTTAATAAAAAATTACTTGTGTGCAACAGTATTTAAACCTCTAGCAATTACTCTGATTAACTCAAGATGGTTTCTTTCTTCATTCAACTCTTTATACTGACTACCTAGAAGTTATATGAAAGTCATATCAAAAGCCATTTTATTCTGCATTTGTTAGGCTTCCTCCTGCTAACTTCATTGCTATAGTCATAAACAAAGTACTGGGCATCTCCAAGAAAGTTGGTACCAAAGCAATACCTGACATAGTTGGTATTTTCTGAACATGTACTAAATGAATGTGGCCTTGAAAGCTGATGATAGGCCATGCCCATTTTTTGCAGGAATTCAAGAATCAGGTATTTTGCAGAGTGACATGCATAGTATATGCCTTCATATCTGGTATCTCCAATCTACAATATAAACCGGGGGCTTGTACACGAAATCCCTTCTTAACAAAAAAAAAAAAAAAGGCAAAGGGAAAAAAAAAAATCAACTTGACATAAAAAAAATCAGCCTAGATATTTGAGGCCCCAATGTCAAAGCATCTAAACTGTTATTGTCAAAAGCACCTTTGACTTTTTTAAGGGACTATGACTATCACCTGTGTAGTTTACTCATGAAGATTCCTTACAAAGAAAGCATTTTGTTTATTTTGCACAATTTGTGATTCTTAGTAAGGCCACAGACACTGGGGAAGTGAAAAATGTTGGGTAAATGGAGTTTTCTGTTCAATGCCTTTCTTTGTTCCCCTTTGGCAGAAGGAAGTGATTTTTTTTGTTGTTGCAATTACTATGAATTGGAACACAACTCTTCCTAATCTGGCTTTGAGAACTGAACAGGTATAGTTCAGTATAATAAAATATGGGGACCCTCTACCCTTGCTGGGTATTGAAATACAGAAATATGATGTGATACATGGAACAGTTGTTACCAGCACACAATTTATTGATTACTCTCCCCATAATACAAAAGGTCTGTAGCTGGCTAAAATAAAGATCTCCTAGTATGGCAGCAACACATATGTAGGACCTTGATTTTCTCCTATTTGCTATAAGCTATTGTCTGCCCACAGTCCATTGGGATCATACATTTGGCATATATAAAATTTAATTACAATTGTGAAATACCTGCCAAAAATAAAGTAACTTCTAACACGTTAAAGGCTCACACCTTTAAAAGGGAAATCAGTAATTGTCCCAGTAATAACATGCTCCTAGCAAAATTGCTGGGGTTTATTTTCCATTTAAAAAATTTCATAATTAAGTTCAAAAAGTTTGCTTAACATTAGTTATCAAGAATACAGCCCTTGCTCATTTTGCACCTGACTGACCTACATAAATCCACACACCAGAAATGGTGGATTTTTTTTCATTTTGTAGAGACTGGAAACCACAGGAGTGTGAGAGCATCTACAATGAGAATTATTGGGCCAAGTTCTTTTCAGGTCTACACTTCTGTGAAATTTGCTAAAAAATAGGTGGCTCAGGCCACAATAATAAAATACCAACAACAACTAGCATAAGAAATTCAATCTTCACTTTTCAAAAGATTAAGCTCTTTTCCTGATATGCTATCTTTCATTTTAAAAATTGCATTTCTCCAGTCACTAAGCTGTAAAAGATTGTTGAAGGATGTGACTGGCTAAATCCTTAATGCAGAGAATGTTACTGTCAAATCAACTCTTTTCAATTTTTTCGTATTTTCTCCTTTTTTTTTTCTTCCATTCTGAACTTATTTGACTACTTATTCATTTCTTTCTTGGTATGTAAAAAAAATGCAGTGCAATGTACAACTTGCATTCCTGATGCTGGATAATGTGAATGACAACTCAGTCACACGGAGAACAACCTAGTCTGATTTTGTTTAAGCATAATGTGTTGCCTAAAAATTTCCAACACCTACAGTAAAAAATTCCTGAACTATTGAACGAGAGAGCAAAGGTTATAACATAAGGAGATAAAATCTGGGCAGATTTATTGCAGGGGAACATTATGTCCACCCATCAGCAGTTAGAGTTGTCCTCCTTCATTTCCAGCTCATGTCATGGCGCTGCACCCACAAGGGTGGTACCTTTCCTCACCAGCCAGATCAGGCTGGGTCTTCCACTGCATAGCACTGCCTCAAGCTCACAGCTCTACAGCGTGTATAATTTATCATATTTTCTGGGAGTACACTAAGGTACACGTATTAATTACACTTCAGCTGCCCATTATCCTCTACTTTCCATTCCCTTCTCCTGGTCTTGACATAAACACACAAAATTAGCTCTTGCTGACAATTCTGGTTTGTGTAAGGGAATCCTGAGAAGCCTTTTTATAGGATTTTAATTTATTTTTGATTAAGCCTGTGTGAATTTAAACTCTTAATCAAAGCTCTTGCCAAAATTTTACGTAAATTGCAAAGCCAATCAAGACTTGCTCGTTTGTTTTCATTATGTTTCACCTCATGTAAATTTTCCACTTGGGAGAATGATGGCATGCTGAATGTTAAAATAGCAAATAAAGGAAAACTTGCCCTAGAAATACTGCAGCACATAAACTCTATCAATATACATTCTGCTTCCATCCCAGCTCCAAGCAGAAAAACTTAAAGTCTCCCAATTCAAATGGCCTTAAAGCTGGCCCAGCATAGTTGTCTAAATACTATACTTTCACTTCTTCACCCTTCCCTTTCTTCTTGCACAAAAAACATGGATTCCAGGGTAACACAATTAATTTCCAACTGTTTATAAACAACTGCACAGAGGGATAAAAGAAAGGCTTCAGGTACAGCCCACAATTAGGGATTAGGTCATCTCTAATACCTGCTGCCACATAAAACCACCTGACTGCTACTGTAAGCCCAATTAGCTTAAATGCCAGAAGTCTTGTGATTTTTGGACCTTAAAAGTATCTATTTCATTTGCAGGGTCACCACTACAGAGCTGGCAAACAGCAAGGCCTGCAGCTTCAGTACTGATGGAGTAAGAGGGGCTATGTATATTCCACATACATATATCATGTTTGAACAGGTGCAAGTATTAACCACAAGGAAAGTTTCTCAGTTTCATTCCGAATGAGAAACTGGCATGTCATCAGTATGCTCCAACGAGGCTTCTTCAGTCAGCTTTGAGAAGGTTCTGTATTGCAAAGCATCTGAGATGATTAGCACATGATAGCAAGATAAAAAGGTCTTCTGTAGGTTGACTGGATAATACATGATATAAAGTTCTTTTCATCACAGCATGGCAAGTATGTCGAAAGTCAAAGTGAACCGAACATTTACATTTCAGCCACTTTATCTTTTTATGTTTCCTATTCTATCGCTATATTGCTAAGAGAGAAATGAGAGAGTTTTCTAAACTGAGATTTCAATGGTATTTAATTTTTTTTTTTTGTAACAAATTAAGGTTTTAAGATTTTATGCAGAACACTGTGAGGAATCTAAAATTAAAACTGTTATTAGAAGCAGTTGAAAGCAGGCAGTGAACTGAAGCTGTGCCTTGCAATCTTGGCTATTGTTATATTATTGCAGAGTCCCATAGGCAGCCCTCACATGTACAGTACAGAGACTTCACATCCTGGCTCTTTTGATTCTTTTGTCTGCCCTCCAACCTGCGCGGCCAGGAACTTTCACTTGAGAAAGATTTATGAAGCCTCCGCCAACAGGGTCAGCCCTGTTCTATCACCAGAGGGCTTCTTCTTAAAAATAATAACATCTATCTGCAGCTCTGCAGGGCGGTCTCTCTTGGCACTCGCTCTCCCTGTTTGTCTTAACAACCGGCACACACAAAGCCCTCGGCTCTAGCAAGGGCGGGCAGCAATTCCCCTCGGCACGGTAGCCCCGTCTCCTGCTATCTGCCAGACCTGTGGCAGTCGAGATAACCCACACCTCCTAGAACTGCTCTGGGTTTCTAAGGCTTGACTGTTGTAGCTGGTGGAAAAGTCTGCAAATCTGCAAAATGTGTAAAACGTTTGCAAGGTGAGCTAATAAAAGCATTATAGAGAGACTGATTATACTAAATTACAGGGCAATACCCTTTATTTTTATGTGCTAGTCACCAATAACATTTGACTATGTAGAGCAGTCGCCTTGACTGAAAAACTCCAGTCATTTCTAATAGTTAAGGGATCCTTTGCTACCATGTTAAAAATTACTTCCAAGGCCCCTATGACTGTCACGGTGTGAGTTGTTTGGCTATTTATTACCTATAACTTTTGGAAAGGGGAGAAAAATTACTGTTTTGGTTTTGATTTTTTCTACTGCAGTTATCAAATATTTAAAATAGGTAGGGAAAATTATTTTCACAGTCATTTTCCCCCAAAGCAGTTCATGCTTAGAAGCTTGGACAAATCCTCTGAAAATCTGTCCTACTTTGTATATTTCTTAATAACATAAAAAGTTGAACTTGTTCCCATTCCTCCCCTCCCGCTTAAGAAAACGGTCTTAAATTTATTTTATTTATTAAGATTACATAAAGTGTTTCTTTCACAGTGAGCATTCCTAACAAGCTTAGTCCCCTGTGCTGGGAGGAGAAAGACTCTTTTCACGGATACTCAGCCAAGGGTTCCTGACAGTTAATACTCCCACTCTTCTTCTTTGAGTGTCAAGGGATTTTTAACATCCGCAAAACAGACAGAAACTTGGTTTTATGCCTTAGGAAAAATAACTGATTTTTTTTTGCCACATAATAATCTGCTGTGCAATTACCAATAAAAAAGTAATATTCTCTGCTATAAACTGAACAATGTGCAAGAAGCCTTTATTGGTAATGTATTGCAAAAGCTATAAGGAATTTAAATCAAATTTTAAAGTGAATATAGAAATCAACAACATAAAGAAAACACGAACAACAAAAAATGCAAATTATTTAAATGACAGGGTATTGAGACATCACAGACTAAACTGTTCACTTTTATAAAATACTGGTGACTAGTAGATTGCATTCACTGTATCAAGTGCCGTAAGGTCTAGATACGTGCAACTTGTTCACATAAACGAAGCATTAGTTTTAATCAGCTCTGTGTGGGAGCGTTTCCCTTCACAAATCCAGCTGGAGGACAGGGTCTTTATTAAACTACTACTGCTTCCAAAGTCTAATAAGACAGAGGGAAAGAAGGTTTTGTCCCTGCCCCATCCATTTACTATGTATAGAAGTGGGAATTAACCTATCTTAAACTAGAATTTGCTGGGGGTTTTTTTGGAGGGTTGGGGGGCAGTAGAAAAGTAGATCAATCCAACAATTCCTTCATATAATGGACAACTTTAAGAGTAAGGAAACAAGTTGAATGTACATTGACCCCACACACAAGCTGTTATTTTGCTCAAACAGAACATTAATGGCATGTAAATATTTCATAATAAATTCACCCTGAACACTGAGCAACTGGAAAAGTCCTTCATTTAAAAGTATATGCTCATGTTGCTATTGAGTCAGAAAGTGGCAGCAATGAAATAACACTCATGCTGTACAAAATCTTTTTTTTACTCTCTTTAGAGCCCTTTAATACATACAAAGATGTTTTTATAAAACTAATTTTTTAATCCTGTTTACCTATACAAAGATAATATTAGTAATTATGTATCTGCCATCATTAATTAAAACCATTCCCCAAAACTTAATTAGCATTCTGGGCAACACAGATTTTGGAAGTTGCTTTAAGGTATGCTCTTCTCCTATGTGCAGTTAAGCTTCCATAGGCAGTGAAACACAGCCAGCACAGTATAGTATCAGAGCCTGCATACGTTCTATATGTCCTTAGTATATAGACTAATTCCTACTTAAAGCAATGTGAGATAAAAGTCACTTTCACAGGTGACTACAGGCTGGGTACAATTACCCAGGCTAACCTGCAACTAATTCTTTTGCATACTGCAAACCAAGGCAGAGAAATGTAATACAATGTAATCCTGCTTTGTCAGAATAGTCTAGAGCTTGCAATGAGCCCAGTTTTTCCATGGCCTTCGGAAACAAATCAGATTGATGACATCTGCAGGAGCAGCAGTTAATTCCACAATAGGAATTACTACAGAAAAAAAGCTATTCTAGAAGAGAGGCTGTTCTTCAACCTCAGGGGAAAAAGTATACCTCAGGTTGTTCCCTTCAGACATGAGAAAGCAGTACAATGTTCTCCACTAAATCTAAGCTTTTAAAAAAAAATCAGAAATCGGTGCTCCCGTCAAACACAGATCCATGTTTTCATATTTTCATTTAATTATCCTATGGACTCAGGATCACAGCATGGGATCAATCAAATTAATCAGAGAATTATATTGATTCTATTTTGGCTTATCTCAGTGAACTGATCTGTCCCACTTTATAGCTCATCACACCAGGAACTAGAGCCTAGTGATTCAGAAGTCCATGACTGTCCAAGACAACCTGAAAATGTGACTTATGGTTCACTTTGGCCTGGCAAGTGGAAAACTCTTGTTCTGGTTCTAGATATCTCCATATCGAGGCTATCATCCACAACATTTTAAAAAATGTTTCATATTTTATAAATAAACACAATCTCAAAAAGTACTAAAATGGCATTAAAAACTATGGCAAGACTATTATAAACTAGCATCTTAGGCATTATTTATGGTTATATTTTTATATGTACAACTCAACAGTTGTATAATTTAGTAACAGTTGAAGAAGTTAACAAACAGAAGATCACATGGATGATCTCAAGTTTTCAGGACATTGACAGAAATTGCTTATCACTGAACAGTTTTCAAGATGTCCTTAGAAGAAGTTATATGTTTTCTTACCCTAGCGGCCTCACGCTTTTTAGTTTCTGAAGTTTTTCATTTGTCTCAAGCAAACATTTTAAAATAGCAAATACTCCATATATTGATGATATTATGAACATATAAAAATAGCCATCCATTAAATGTGCAGAGGTTCCAAAATATTTCTTCCTGCAAAGATGGTTTTTCCATACTTCCTCCACTACAGCTGGATGTAAAGTACATTATAAGTCAAAGTGCAGTGAGGAAAAGGCCCTCCCTTCTACGCCAGCAGGGAAGTGCTAGAGCCTCAGCGCATCCCCAGTAACATTTCCGCTGACCTTTTCCACACGTAAAGGAGGCTCCAACCCAAATGGTCCCCTAATTTCTCAGGCAACAACAGCAACTAAAAAAGTGCTAAGTGAATTCACCAGTCCTTCATTTCTTAAGCTTCTTAAAGATGAAAAATAACCTTATTTTATGCAACCTGTATGAATTTATACCATTGCAAATCATGTTCACACAAAGCCTTACCACATCGCTTCAGTCAACTAGAAAATTAAATTTTCTGACTCACTTATTAAATAAAAACTATGAAAACCCTCTCATCTGCAAAACCCCATATAGTCCTAAAAGCAATTAATCTTATTTCATTTAAAAAAGTCTGTGATTGCCAGGACTCTCTCAATTAATTGGAAATCTGAAATAGTAAGAAAATTCTGGATCTTTACTCTAGCGTATTTCCAGAAGATAAATGAGGAATGGACTTCTTAAAGACATCAGCTGTACATTTTTACAAACATGTTTGTGATGCTCTGAAAAAAAACCCAACAAAACTTTTAACAGTAATAGAGGTTTACAGTATTTTTTTCCCAAGCTTTAAAAGCACATATATTAACAAGTAATAAAATAGGGACATGGAAACGTTGTTGTAGGTTTCTATTTAGTACTTTCAGCAATAGAAAGTCGTTTGACTATATCTAAAAGAATAAATTGAGTCATGTATTGTTCTACTTAATGTATTAGTAAAAAATAAAAGCACTTAAACATAGATACCTTACCTGAGAACACTAGGATTCATTTTTCAAGAATTATTGATGGGAAAAAAATAGAATTAATAAAAAGAATACTACAAGGACATACAATATGAGGGTATTTGGAATCTAAAAAGTTTACCCATTTCCCTGTCAACTCCATTACTAGTCACAGCAGCAGTCTGGCAACTCCCAGTAGCAGTGAAGTTGCAATGGCTCTGCTATATATTGTGTACCTGGAGTCTTCCTGTGGCAATTAATTTTTTGTAATTCATTCTATATTAGTAACAGTCCAATTTTCAATGAGGTTCTCCTCATGTCTCTCTCTTCTTCAATTTTTAAGTATTTTTCTTCTTCTAGACCATTACAAAAGTGCTTTGCTCTATTTTGATAGTCATGCACTTAGGTTACAACACTGCCGTTAGGGGTACCAATCTGAGCAAAGACACAGGCTTCTGAGAACTCCACAGCCACTATGCTTTTTTTTCTTTTTAAGTACTTCATCTGAATTATAACTTCATTAATCTTCACCTCATATACCAGTAAGTCACGCTGTTCAATCCTCAATAGCTTAGTAGCATTATACCTCACATACACACCAAATCAAACATGGCCAGGTCAGCTGTAGTGCTATCAACACAACCTGCTTTGAAAACATAAGCCTCAGATTACTATTGTTATGAAATTTTACTGTCCATGTCACACCACCAGATTATTTGGCACTTGCAGTCATGACTTGTTCTTCCGGAAGGAATTCCTCTATAATTGAGCATTAGTTATTGTACCATTAAACTACAGTGTTTCCGTAAATTTTATGCAGATAACAGCACTTTCTAGCAAGTGTTTTTTTAGATACAAGTTTATTACCTAGTTACAAGGAGAAAAAAAGAAAAATTGGCTAGAAAAGGTTTTCCTTTTCTAGTTAAAAAAAAAATGAGGTTAACAGAAAACATCCTGCCATTGCTCCCAAAGGAATACTCCCCAACTACAAAATAAGAGAAAACCATTTCTGAGTGTAAATGTTTTAAAACCTCGTGTAATAATAAACAGCTACCCTACATACTTTTTCTAACGTGATCTTTGGTATATTTATACTATACACATTGATCTTTTATGAGTATTTTTATCTGTTTCTTTCATTTGTGGATGCTGATTTTAGGTTCAACATTATTAACAATGGCATCGGTCCAGCGTCCTGGTAGAAATATGCAGTGGGCACAGATTGCTCTGGTTCCAGGGCTTACTCATATTTCAGATGAAGAGTGGGCCTGTGCAGTTGAACTATTATTTTTCCACAAAAACACCAAGAGACCTGGATGAATAGGCTCCTTTCATTATTCTCTGAAGGAAGAGGAAGACTAAAAGGTTCATGGTGAATTGTGTCTTCACATAAATGTCAGGACAAAGTAAGGCTCCCTGCAAAAACATTTTCTTTACAGTCTTGACAAGTCTTTCCTAAGAAATACCGCAGAATTGTGCTCATGATGTCAGACATACTTTAGTGAGTACGAAGGATTAACATTTTCTATCTCTCTGCTGATCTCTTCACCACTATGGGAAGCCAAAAAGACAGAAGTAAACTTTCAATTAGCTTTCCCTAAAGAAAGAAACAGAACTGTTGCACCTCAGTCCCCGAGTTCAAGATGCTATTGATGTAATAGACTGGCATTTAAACATCTAATATAAGCAATACTGCTTACTGAAATGTTATTTCCATACAAATATAAAGAACATATCTCTCAAGACCATTAAGAAGGTACAGGATTGTGATTTTAGCCTTTACGCTAAGTTAATGCAGTAAAATTAGCTGCAGAATTAACAATTTTAGTTTGCACTGAGAATAATATTCTTGAAGTGTCAGATTACAGTATTCTAAATAAGTATTTTACACTAGACTGTAATCAGTATAACATCATGCTGTCTTTTACAAAAGAAGATATGTAATGTTCATCATATCGCAAATGTAGTGTATCAACCTAATAGTTTACAGAGAATTGACTTATTCAAAGTTATAGAGAAAAAAGAAATTTAGATTTTAAAAATGCATTTTCACTTTAAAATAAATCCCAATCTCAAAATAGCTAACTGTATCCTGTTTCAAAGATTAATGTATTAGTCAGTGATTTAATTGTAAAATCCTTAAAAGTATTGCAAACACAATTCTAAAAATAAATAATAAATTAAATAATAAAAGGTTAAATTAATTACTTGCCTGAAGAATAACCCCAGGCTTGCAATTAAAGTTATTGTGGTGAGTGTATGGGAATCACTAGCATACAGTAGGACTACACGTGGCTCCTTTGACTTTGTTAATAATTAGCAGTCAAAGCTGCTGCCAAAACAGCATTCACCTCAGTCAGGCTTGGGGGCAAATTACCATTCCAAAGTTTTCTTTGCAGCAAATCACAGATAGAGTGAAATTCTCTGAGCTATTTATCATTCCCTGCATTTGGATTTTAACTGACAATACTTGCTAGCTACTCCTGATTTGTGTTTTTTCTGGCATAGTTTGATTCTGAATTTACCTCTGTTGTTCTACTTCTGAATCACATGGCAAACACTTTCAGCAATGATACAGGTTATCTAAAAATTTCTACTAAAGTTTGGGGAGGTCTTGTAATGCTTTGAACATTAGAGATAACTATGCATTTCACTACTGACCCAGTGTCTGCCATGCTGAAATTTCCTGTGTCAGTGTCTGACATAACATAGCATATGCACTTTTGGTTTTTTTCTAAAATAAACCAGTTTTACTCAGTCATTTTCAACTTGACTTTACTTAGGATATATTGCAATCAAATTAGTCCTGAAAAACTAATAAAGATTGGGCCAATGTTTGGATGGGACACCATTAAGGAAATCTATCTTGCAAGAAGGAAATCTAACAGCTGCTTCTGGAGGAAGCATCTTTATCACTGAGTCAGAGAGGAACCAACTGCTTAGCATAATTTTAAAGGCAGCTCCTCTGACACAGGCATCATCATTCAGTTGATGTGTAAAAACCATTTATAAATATTAGCAATCATCTGGCATTTTTCAAAAGAACAGGAAAGTTAATCCTGTTTCCTGACTGAGTTCTGCCTTGGATAATTACATTCTGACTACCTAAATTCCCCTGCAATTTCAGTTAATTACAGTATTATTCTTACTTCCTGTCCTAAAGTTATTTGTGTAGTAACCATATCCTACTAGAGTGGAAGATGAAGTATGCTCTGTGAATTATTTTGATTAATGTGTAAAATGTTGTATCACCTCACACAAGACACTACATATTGAATATTATTCCCAACAAAAAAAAGTGTGAAACTTTTCAACAATTACATTAGCACTCAGTAGCACCTATCTCGAGGGATGCTTCTATTACTCAACTAATAGATATAAATCTATCTGTAACTAAAAGATATTAATGCAGCCTTTTATTGACCATAAGCAAATGACAAATCCTAGCTATCTCTAAAGAGAGAAAAATATAAAAAAATATACATAACACACATAAAAATATATTCCTCTAGCACTTGGCATTGCCTTTTCCTTCATAACAGAGGGCAGAGAACCAGTTTACCCAGCTCATTCACTAAAAACTACTCTTGCCAGTTGTGTACATTGAAAGATAATTGTATTTGCTTGACAATCATAAGTTTTTAAAGCATAACTAACTGGGAAGTCACTAGACTATCTTCAGCAGACCAGAAAGGGCTGCCCAAACTTTATGGCAAAATTTCATTTTAGCTGTATACAAAAATACAGGATGTCTTAGTGACCAATTAAAAATTAAGGAATTTCCTTCGTTTTTGGTGCAAACTCTCATTTTGTGGGCTTCTGTAAGGTGAAGCTATAACCCTTTGTCATGCAATAACCATAAATCTATCCATCATAAATTTCCTCCCTTAGCCTCAGACCACTCCTTCTAAACTCCTCCTGACTCTGCATACATTCCTCCATACCACCCCAATGCCTCGTGTTTTTTCACATTCCTCTGCTCCATCCAGCCCTTCCCCTCCTCTCCCACATCCAGTAGTGCCTCCTTATCCCACTCGCACATCTAGATCCATAGCCTTTTCCTATCTGAACGTACCACGCTACCTACCCCAGACTTCTTCTATACAGTTACTGTTGCAGTATCTAAAATTTCCCATAGTGCTTCAACTGCTGTAGTCTAGATCCTTTCCACTATTAGAAAAATTACTTCATTCCTCCAAGATGCAGAAAATAAGAAAGTAACATGTCCTACAGGCACAAACATCAAAGCCAAAGAAAAAATAATCTCAGAATTATTTCAAAACCAACATGACAATTAAAGTTCTTGAGACAGGCAATAAGATAACAAGACCCAGCAACACAAGCAAACACATGTAGGTAAGTCACCATGAGACACCTGAAAAACAATTAGTTTGACTAGGAAATCTGGACTACATATTTTGTCACTCTGCTCTCCCATCCCCCCCACTTGCATAAGGAAATGGCAGCCACAAGTGGAAAGGGCAAGTGGGTGGCAGGGTCCAGACCTCCTGCTTGCAAGGTTGTGCTGCCCACTATAACCACAGTGATGGACCAGGACAGCTTCCAAGCATTAACTGGTTACTGAATCTTTAGCTAAAGGGGTTTTTCCCAGTGCCTGGCAATTTGTCCTCTTCTCATAGAGAGCAGCAACTGCCTCAGGAGCATGGATGAACTGCCAGGATCAGGGCTACTAAAATTATCAGAGGGATGGAACACCTTTTCTGTGAAGAAAGGCTGGCAGAGCTGGGGTTGTTCAGCTTGGAGAAGAGAAGGTTCCGGGGAGACCTTACTGCAGCCCTTCAATACTTAAAGGGGGCATATAAGAAAGATGGCAACAAACTATTTAGTAGGGCCTGCAATGACAGGACAAGATGTAATGGCTTTGAACTGAAAGAGGGCAGATTTCAACTAGGTATTAGGAAGAACACTTTTTTTACAATGAGGGTGGTGAAACACTTGAACACGTTGCCCAGAGAGGCGGTAGAAGCCCCATACCTGGAAGCATTCAAGGTCAGTTTGGACAGGGCTCTAAGCAACCTGATCTAGTTGAAGATGTCCCTGTTCCCTGCAGGGGGGTTGGACTGGATGACCTTTAAAAGCCACTTGCAACCCAAACCATTCTATGATTATGCCACTTCTGTAATCACGTCTTCTCCATAGTCACTCTCCATCCCTCTTCCTTGCTCCCTTTTCCTAACTGCTCCCCATGACCTCTTTATATGCAAAGACTTGTGACAGCAAGTATTGCATCTGCTGATACCTCCACACTTTCTTTGCACCTTTTAATATCTTGCCTTGTCCTGAGCACATGAAACTTCCAAGCAACATTTTGAACATTACATGGAAATTGAAACAATCTATTTCTACATGCTTGCAACAGCTGATATTCAGGTCCTGCTCCAGAGCCTATTTGTTCTCATATGCAATCGGGAAGAAATGAGTAAGTCATTGAAGAAATTTGGGGTTCGACAGCCTGTGTCTTTGAGACAAGGATTTCTGGAAGCTCTTGATTTTCTAAGGAGGAAGAAACTGGACTTCTGTAATTATATAGTTATGACGTCTTCTAACGTTTCTACACTGGCAGAATGGGAACACACACACAAAAAAATCTATATAAGCACAACAAACAAGAAGCTTTTCAAGGCTGTTTCCATTTAAAATTACAGGTCATGCCATGTAAGGAGTTTGCAGTGCTAGAACATGCTGCAACACTGCCTGCCCAGGAGAAGGACAACCTTGTTTAAAAGCCAAGGTTTGGTTTGTTGTAATTTTGTTGTTGGATTTTTTTTTTATAAAAAATAAAGAAAAAAATAATCACTCTTGACATGCTTGTTTTGGAGCTCCTAAAGGAGCGGGGAGTTCACATAAATTAGTTCATCACCTCCCATGCAGTGGAGCAGGCTCCAGCCCTCACCCGCCTCTCCGGGACCCTGCGGGCCATGGGAGATCTTTAGCCTCAGGAAGGAGAGGAAGATCTGGCCAGATGTAACAACATCTACGTGCTGGAAGGGGCCTCCTCTGCCTCACTGCTAGTCTGGTGGCAAGACCCTCTTATCCCTCATCAGCAGAGGAAAATCCCTTCTACATGAAGTACAATTATAGGCAAAAACTGGCTGCCAATTTTTGAAAATCTGTCCCTTTAACTTTTAAGGGAGCTGGTTTCCTTTTCAATTTTAAATATATCTCACCCATATGGGAATAATACACAATCAAATCCAATATTTTTCCTACTGCCTAGCAGCTAAGTTATCTACTTGACTTTAACAAGACTTTTCTTTCCTCTTCCCAAGTTTGAGAGCAAGCACAAGCTGAGATGAGCTGTGCTGCTGTATGAGCAAGCAGCCGCTTCCAACGATTCATTTGAAAAGAAGCAGATCTGTATGTTAGGTGGGAAAGGGAGAGACAGCGTAGGCGGGGGAAAGAGGGGAAAAAGTCAAGGTTTAAATTTTTTGTTGTCATAAATAAGCAGCTTGAAACATGGGAACAGAAAAGAGGAAACTTTCAAAGAGCCGACACACCTATTTCCTACGGCTGGAAAATTAAGACAGCTCCATAAGCTGCATCTCCCCTACGTTAAAAACAATACACAAAGGCTGTTAAGTTAGCTATGCAGACATAATGGCCATTAAAAAAATCCCGTATGCTTGCTATGCAAATTTGCGTGTGCAAACTGCATCCGTTCTGAAGACACAAGATTGAAGGCAAAACAGTTTTAATTTGAACACCTTTTTTTCACCCCCAAACCATAGAAATAAAAATTTACAATGTTTACTATTTGTAACTTCCTTCTCAGAAGACACAGGTAGAGCATTCGTGCCTTCCAAAATGTAACCTTACACATCTGGCCAGCAAACATCTGGATATTTATCTTCACTCATCATTTCCTTCGGTAAGTCCAAAAACTGTCAGTTATTTCAGCTGAGATTCAGCTCAAGGGAGTACAAAAAAAAGTTACATCCTTCTTTTGTCCAGGTTTTATAAACTGCTTTTTACCTTTTTCCCTGGGATATCAGTACATATAAAAATAACCAGTCAGGATTCCTTTGACTGTGGTTTTTATTCTGTATGAATTCGTGTAGTCACAGGGATCATACATATGCAATTGTATTTATTACACAGTCGTACCTGCAGTGCATGCAAAAATCCTTCATCTTTAAACAGGCATTTTTTGTTTTAAATGTTACACACACCAAGGCAAAACCACTGAAATCACAAGTGAGAATACAGATTGATGTGTGAGTAGCCTATGTAGCTAAACTTAGGCCAATTAAACTTCAGACTTGGCAAAGTCACAGAACAAAAAATGCAAGTACCAATTAACTTTAACAAATAATAAGATAACTTTAAATAATAAACACAAACCAGCCACTGAGTGCAGAACTGTTGTAATGGAAGCACTGCCTTTGGACACTAGCCTGAGGAGCTCATTCCTGAGTTGACTGTTTGCTCTGCCACTGTTCTAAGATAGTCTCATCCTCTGTCTGAACCAACCTTCCCCTATTTTACTGAGGGGTATAGTGAAAATTATCTCCTTCACAAAACACTTTGCAGTTTAACTATTAAAAAACCCACTCTAAGATACTCAAATAATATTAGCAAAGATCCATATTTAGCAAAGGAAAATGTCAGTAACTTCAGAAACTATCTAATTATGAGTGTAGTTTTTCTTACTTTTCAGCAATTTAAAGCTACTGCTGACTGAAATTTCCAAATCACCATCCTGGTATCCAATCTGAAATTGCTTAGCAAAATGTTTTGGACAAGAAATAAAGAATTCAAACTATGCATTAAGTTTTTTTGAGATCTGTTTACCTGAGGTTGTACTCACTTCACCTTTGTTATTTCTTTGAGCCAGCTTCATGCTTTCCAACTTAATTCTGCTTGAAGTTTAAGTGCTCTTAGAAGAGAGATTAACTTAAAAAATATACCTATATTTAAAGACAAAAGAGCAAAATTTAATATTATGGCTTCTTAAAATTCTGTCATTTAGTATGAATTTATTTTATGTGTGCACTGTGGGCACTTAGCACACTGCCATTTGTCCCATAGGAATGCTGCAAAGCATTCCGTGACTGAGATCCATTTTACCCATATGGTACAAGGGAAGCTGCTAATGATAGAACAAGCTTGCATTTCTCCATAATACATGTAGATTTTATTTTTCAACTTTAAATCAACAAATAAAACATGTTTAAGTACCACCATTTTAAATACAAAAATTTAAATTTCACGTTAAAATGAGTGTATAAGAAAGATGAGGAGAAGACCAAAGTTGCAAATAGTGGGAAAGGCTTGAAAACTGGCTTTGATAGATTTGTTCAGTCCTGCCTTACATCACTTTTAGGCAGCAAACAACTCAGGAACAGTTACTCTTTTTTTAAAAAAAATATTTTTGGTTTTAAATAGAAGGTAATTTCCAGTCAAAACTATAGTAAATTGAAAGACAGTTGTGCATGATAAACTTATCTTTATTTCTGTAACATACTATAGGTAACCTTACTGAAAATAAGGTAAGATTTTTTTATTATTATTATTACTACAAACTTCTTAGGATCTCAGCATACATATGTGTTAATAGTTACTATAAATTAAAAGAAAATAAAACATAAAAGTACGTAAAATATATGATGCACATATAAAGCTATATACTTTCCTTACACTGCTGTGCTGTAAAATAAAAATAAAAAAAATAATCCTTTTTTCTGTCTCAATTTAATAGGCCAGTTCCCAGTTGATGGGAAGCACAAACATGATGTCATTGATTTCTGAAATGATTCCTTATGAAACATGTTGCATGCTACACACAGATTATAATCTGAGTTTGCACTTCCCTTTTTATAGTTAGCAACTTGGAAATATATAATACCACAAGGTATTCTTAGAAGAACAACGGTATTTGTCATATACATTCATTAAATAGAAAAGAATTCTCCTGAATGTATTATAGTTAACACACCAACAGAAAATCTCACCTGTGCTTTACCAGCTCCTGTGCCCAGGCTGCTCTGCATTGTCTGAAGCAATGCCCCTCTGTTTTACTGATACTCTGCCTAATGACTGCCACTTACTTATCCTCATCAGAAAAGCTGAGCATGATTGTGGGGTTTTTTCAGAAGAAAGGCTTCTGAGAGTTTCTGGAAAGTTTTAACCTAGGTAGAATCAAAAGTCCTTCTCCTGGACCCTACAAAACTTTGCACTTCCCCATGCATACATACCAGTATGATTTGATTAGTCACAAATTTTGTTTAGCAGCAACAGAAAGAAACTTCCAGAACGCTTCAGTTCCCATTTAGCCAAAGGAATACCATAATAACAATGCCCATCTTTCCTAAAAATTTATAGATGAAAAAATAGTAGATCTCTTCTTGCCACAGGATGTTCCATTAGAGCATGTCTTCATTTTTAATGTTAAAAAAATTCATCTTACTTTTAATGTATTTAACCTTGCTGAATTCATTCAGGTTTGATAACTACCGATTCTTGAGAAAAACTAATTGAAAATTATTGTAGGTTATTTAAATATCTTGCGGGGTAGGGAGGGCAAAAATGCCAAAAAGGGATTTACTGGTAATTTTGGCTATTAAAAAGAGGAAAAAAAGGACACACTGGAAAGCTGTATTTAAATTACAGAAAAAAACTTCATGAAGAGCATGTGTCCTTGGAAGAAATTGAAATAACAATGCTATCCCTGGTATTTCCTTGGTCCTAGTGCTCCATAAATGGGAGGTTTTAGCAATGTTCTGCTGAGGAACAGAAGTATGAGCCCAAGCCCTTTGGAACAGCCCAGCTCCCCAGGAAAGCAGGGTCCGTATCCATGCTCCACATCCCCCCAGCCACAGAACCACATACACACCCCAAAAGCCACCTTACCTTTCCCTGCAGGTAGACTGCAAAGGTCCAAAGCTAAATTCTGCAGAATTGAAAAATTTTTGAGAAGAAATTTTGAAAGAGCAAATTACTAGAGATGTTCATAGTGCCTGTTAGCCAAAGCGCTGCTTCAGAGCATGGATGCAGAGAGAGAGCATTCTGTACATTTCTTTCTCCGTGCTAAACCTATACAGGCTGACAAGGAGAGCAATAATGACCAGGCAATTTTTACTAGCACAGCGGGACAAAAACAACTTCTTTTTGTAACAAAAAAAGTACAAGCATCTCAATGGGCCATCTGTTCTAACAATGCCTTTTATTTCTCCAGGCCTCTGCTTCTACTTTAAAACTTAGTGACAAGAAATACTTACCACTGCTGCTGCTTGATGTGCTTTTACTCTAAACCTAATTCCTTACAATCACATTTTCATATCACATATTAAAAACTGTTGTTACATTTGGTACCATTTATTGCTGATCTACTGATATCAATACATTGACAAAACATGGCAGGGATATAAAAACGAACCATGTCTCTCTTCAAACATCCTTCCAGCCCAGGAAGAAGCCCCCTAACAAGACAGTGTGCAAAGCTGCTGTATCAGAAACCAGAAGCTGGCATCTACAAAGTCGTTGCAACTAGTTTAGGAAAGAAATGTGTTTAAAATGAGTCTGGATCTAGTGATTTGTCTGCAACTTATTCAGGAAATAGGTATTACTGAGCATTTTTGTGTGACTCTCTAACTGAGTAAGAAGCCTTTAGCTGAAATAAGTAGCATGGCTTAAAATCTGATCAAGGGCAACAAGAATATATAATCTCAGGTGGGTTTTCACATACCCTAAATTTAAGTTTCTATCATAAAACACATATTCCATGTTTAAGACAGAAAAAAATAGGAAGACAGACATAGCCAGACTGCTTTCCTAGAACAAGCAGTTGAACTTCCAACCATCCAGTCTCTCTCTTCAACTTATAAAGTCACCTGATTGAAGGTGGTTCAATAACATTTAGAGGTCAAATAGTGTATTATAGAACTACTTCCACTGTTTTTTTCAGGTAAAAACCTATAAAAATAAAATCCTCAAACTATTGCAGGAGAAATACTTCCTCCTCTTCCACATTCACTAACTGCAAAAAGGTTCTCTTCAAAACTTGGATAATTCACATTTTACTTTAGATTCTATAACACCTTAAGAAGTACAAGCGTCATGCCCCATTTCATTGGTTTTCAGCAGCACACTTGGAAAAGTATGTCAAATGAACTGTTTCTCTGGACTGAACTCCAACAGTGAGTTAGATGCTTTCATATGCATGTCTCCACTCAGACTAAAAGCTTTTTTTCCCCCTGCTTAAAAACACACACACACACAAACTAGAGGGCAGCACTAGCCAAGGATATTAATGTGTGAAGACAGCTGTCTTTTTGAATGGTCAACCCATGCTAATCTATAGCAAACTTTCTTCTCCCACTTCACCCCATAAGATACTATTTATGTTGTTCACGTGCAATGACACTTCTGTCAGATTAGTTTAACAGTCAGGAGCATGACTGTAATCACAACAGCTGTGTGCGTGATGTATCAGTTTCCTCATTACAACCTCTTGTTTAATCCACACACTATGCACATTTCCTGGGGATCTCAGAAGAGAGGCATTTCACAAATGACTGTTGGAATTCATTTCAAGCCTCAAAGTTTAGATTTTACCACCTTAAAGAAAAATGTAGATGAAAACAGATATTTTTTTTTCCCCACGGCTTTGAGTATTAAAGGATATTTATTTTATATTTTCTGTGTTTTACTGTAACAACATATTACAAACTTGCTTTTGTATAAGGAGATCCAGAGCTTTTTCTTCAGTTTGTGCATTCAGGAACAATTTAGGCACTGCAGATAGTAAAAAAATTAGATTCTACCCTCCAGACACCCACATAATGCATGCTTATATACAGAGCCTCAAGAAGGCCAATATATTATTTAAATTCTCAAAGCCAAATTTGAGTGTTAATCTTGTGCTGGCCCCTTTCCCAGCCATAAGAAAAGACAACTAAAAAGTAAAATGGAGGAATATTATTTATTTTTCACTTTGTACCAGCGATGTACTCTCCTGATGGTGGGAGCCTAAGAAAAGACAAACAGGGCTAGGAGGAGATGGAATTACCACCTGAATTTTTTGTATAAAACATTGTGACATAACAGTGTCTGCTCACACTTTCATGAATTCGTATTTCATGACATTTAAGATTAAAAGATATATCGTCTCTGGCATAATTTTTAAAAAGATTGCTTTTATACCCATATCAAGGCCTAATTCATAACAACCACAGAGATCCATCTCCCAGTATCCTGTGGCAAAGAAAAGCAATTACCAGGTATTTACAGAAAAACAAGAATCATGCATAGTGACTTTTCTCCTAATGCCCTACCATCACCCAAAGATAAGCAGCTTATGTCTTCTTAGAAGAGATGTTGAACCCATGGAGTTTCCTCATCTGTAGAAATGACCCACACCCCACTCTCCACTACATCATATTCTAGAGCATGCCCTACAGCAGTTTTGAAAAAAAAAATAAAATCCACAGCTGATGACTTTGTCCACCATCCAATTTGTTGGTGGATTTGTTATTACCATTATTCTTAACAACCTCTGGCATATCACATATTTAGAAAATCTGTTCATCCATAAACCTCTTCTGGATATTCAGGAATTAAGATTAAGCTTAAACTCTCCAGCGGATTTCCTCTTACTCCCATGTTTGAAACTCTTCAGGTTATGAAGCTTTTTCAGAAAGTCACTTATTATCTCACAGCTTTTCAAGTAAAACAGGAAAGGATGTGTGATGCCTGCATGTGCCAATAAATATAATTGACTTAATGAGTCAACCTCACCCTATATAAGGACATTATTCCAGGCAGTATACAAGAAATCAGTCTTTCAAACCACAGGAACTTTTTATGAACAATAACAACCTGAAAACAATACAGGCAGGCTCTTAGTTTTATGGGACCCTAGACCACTCTGTGTCAGGAAGCCTCATTGCAACAGAGGTAGTTTTCAGGTAAAACTTTTCAACCGAAATATATATTTAAATACCAGAAGGAATGGCAACATTTTTGTTTGCTAAGACTGACTGTAGTCTTCTATAAATTCAGTGTCCGCTCAAAGATTATTTGTCGCATGGTAAAGGAGCACCTCTTATTTCTGAAAAGTTAAGAGAAAGGTAAAGAAATAGTTGTAAAAACAAGCATATAGGAATAAAAAATGATGTAGTTCATTTACAGTGGAGTTGGAAGGCTGGGAATTAATCATAATCACATGAACTCTCTATTTATTTTCAGTTCATGTTATGCTGTCTGCAGGTATTAGACTAGAATCAATCAGAAGATAAAACAGAAAATAAGACAACCAGCTATTGCTTTCGCTGGTTTTGGGAGGCAAGCAGAATCAGCAGCTCAGTATCTTGCTCTCCCAAGACTGTTTAAAAAAGTAAGAAAAAACAACTGACAGAATGGCAATTTTTTTTTTTTTTTCTCTAAAATTCACAAGAAGATAATATTTTTCTCTTAACCACTGGCCGTCAATTTCCTTTGCAACCAACACAAGCTGTGACAAGAAAAAGAGCACAGCTTCATTCAGTCACTTGACAGTTCCCAGTTTTCCAGCTTTCACTGGACTGAAATGAATTTTTTTCATGCTGGATAATCAATATGGTACTAAATTTCTAGTCGGGTAAACAATGGCATTTTCCCACCTGCAAGGACAAGCCTAATAAACCACCACCACCCAACCCTCTCCCCCCTGCCCCCAAATGGAGCCTTTGGCATGTAAAAGAACATTGTCATTTACTGTACTTTTAGGGGAACACAAATTTTCCTGAAAAGAAAACCTTGTGCCTCTGACCACATTCCCAATAATGAAAGTCAGACATCATTTTATTATAATCAATTTCCCATAAATCTAAAAACCTTTAAATCCAAAATTATCTCAATATACTATCGATTCTTGATACTAAATCTACTTAAGTCCATTCTAATATACTGACTTCAGACAAGTACATTATAAAACGCAGATGAAAGGAGCCCTTCAAAGGCAGGAATGGGTCAGATAAATAAAGAGAGCACAATCATATGATTCCAATAGAGCCTCCAAAAATGAGTGATAAATGTAGATAGTGACGAGACTTTGAGCCCTGCTCTTTCTTCCTTTAACAAGCTTGCAAGCTTAAACTCACCTCATTCAACAGTGACTGTAGCATTGCAATAGTGTCCAAAGTAATAATATAGTAGGATTACTATTGCTGACTACGTATATAATTAGCAGAAATTACTGTTGCCCATTCCAGGCATTTTAATGACATGAATCTTTAGACACTACCTGCCTCAATGAATACACTGTCAGTCCTTATAAAGGAATGAATTACCTGCCTGTGCACTACTAACCTAGAAAATCCTCCCTGCTCTCTCTGAACTCTCCAGTTTTCTCATAGATTCTGTGCTAGCAAACCTGGCTAATGTCCTTCATCAGTGGGCAGGACTATATGGCCTGCACCATGGCTAAGTTGACCCCATGACTACCAAAGTGAGTTGAACTAAGGAAGAAAGCCAAGACAACCCTGTTTTTCAACAGGGACTCTTCCAGTGATCTTAAGCACATAGTCTCCATGCAGGAGACAAAGCTTCCAAATCTTGGAAGACTTAGAAAAAAAACCTCCTCAGCATCCTCATTTGAGACACAGATCTGAAACATGGTCTTTTGAGGGACAGCACTGAAGTGGGTCCTCAGGGTTTCTTCTTTGTCCTCTGACTCTTTAGAAGCTGGCTTTGGTCAAAAGGTCAGTCCCGTGGGGCAGTAGAATCTGAGAATCTTGAAGTCTATTGCTCCAGAATACACCTGGTGTGGTAGAAGGTTTATTTCTCATCCACCATAAATAAACTCAGAATTATTAAGAAACACACTATTAAGTCAAAATTTTATGTAGCAGCTGGGGAATCTGCCGAGGATATACTTATCAGCTGAGGTCTATTTTACAACCTCTGCACATAACTCAAACCATCAGCTCATATTGGCTCAGCCTTTCGCTGACAGGGACCATGTCACGTATCCCACAGGGCGGCTGGAAGCAGCCAGCAGACAATGGGGGCAAGTGGCCGACATGGGCCCTGGCAGAACAATGCAGCTGCTGCGGAGGTTGGCCTCGCTGAAGGAAACACTTCTCCCAGGTTGTCTGAGGGGAGGGACACTGAGGCAATGGAAATTCCCCAGCAGTAAAGGAGAACAAAAGAAGAGGTGTTGGAAGCTGCCGTTAAAAACAGAGAGGCTCTCTAAACCCGCTAGCTGCAAGACTTGGACAGCTTCTTCCAGGCCCTGAAAAAGGAGAAGAGGGTCCCGCAGATGACAGAAAACCACACTGCTCTTCAGGACAACCACCAGGACACGTAGATTAAGAACTACTGCCTTCCACAGAAGACTGGAGTTCACTGTTCCCTACTATCCCTTGTTGGGGTGTGGCATTGAGAGTGCAGCTGCTGCTGAGGGCCCTGCCCATTCCAGGGGTGTCCTGGGGCTCAGGAGAACCCTCTGCCACCAATTCAACCCTGAAACCCCCCCTGCCCCACAGCCAGGACCCAGGCTCTGCACAAGCCCGTCTCTCTTGTTTTTGTATGGATCTGGAAGTCTCTAGATTTCCTCCCCTGATTAAAAGGTGTGGCTGCTGAAGAAATTAGTTTACAGAGCCTCTAAATTCCTTACTGCCTTTGTCATATGTCTGCAACAGGAGTATCCGCCGGGCCAGGGCGCAGGGAGGGGTGTGCTGCACCTTGGCTAGGGCTCAGCACTGCTCTGGGACCACCAAATCCCCCTGCCTAGCACAAGCAACTCTGCAAGGACTCTGCACCTGGAGAGGAAACTTGAGGAGTAATCCATATATGCTAGATTAAAGTATCTGGTAAAAATCCCTCAAACCCACACATATCCTTCCCCCCCAAAAATTAAAATAAAACCTGCCATTTTACAGCTTACTTTCCTTAGTAGTACAGCCATTATGGGTGTTTTTACTGAAATGAAAAGTTACATTGATTTATAAATTCATTAAAACGTCAGGAGAAAAAGAAGTGGTTAACTGAGTACTCCCATTGACTGCCATAGCTTTTGGATCAGGCCCAGAAGAATGCTGGAATAAGTGGTGAAACATTTTATTTTCTAACTTTTTTAATGGCTACTGCAAACAATGGAAAATACAAGCGCATACTTAGAATAACTCTATCCTTTGCAAAATGAGATCACACCTAAATATACTTCCTCTTGTTGCTGTGTAAGTTCAGTTTATGATAATAGCTATTACACACATATAGTGAAGAGGAAAAAAATAGCTTCCCAAGTGCTGGGTAAAAACTCAATGATATAGTAGAGTTTTGCTACAGAAGAAACTTGAAAACCTGTAATTATTCGGATTATTTATTCAAATAGCAGAAAAGAAAACCCAGTTATTGGTTGCATGGATAACGTGAAATAAGGTAGTAAAAAGCCAATGGGTTGAGTTACCAAATTATTGCTTGGAGACAGGAAAATCTAGATGATGATGATTTTATCAAAATTGCATCAAGTATTAAGAAACAACTGCAAAAAGTATCTGAATTTTAGTTTTCCAGTTTTAAAAAATTAGTGCTGTTATTTACATCCCCACACATAAGCCCACACAGCTTGAACTTCCTGGGATATACATGTGCTATTAATTTTTAACTTCACTCTAGGATCCAGAATCACCAGATCCTGTCACTTTCAAGTGCAAGGGTGTGTTTTATCCACTTGTTCCAGAGACTGTTCCATTTCCCTGACTTCTCAAAGTGCAAAGGTATTTTTCAGGAGTTTGCATTTTACTTTTTAGAAGCATCTCCTACACTTAAATTTCCCTAGCAATGACTGAAGCATCTGACTTTCACAGTTGTGCTGCCGCACTACAGATTTCATCATTGCTTGACCCAAGAAAAGTGTTGGTTGAGTTAACATCACCATTTAGAGTGATTTTCTCTAACATTGCATCAGTTCCCTGCTGAGTGGCATACACCTATCAGCAAACGTTTCTGTAACCTAAAGAAGAGTAAATTAACATTTATAGAACAGCTCAGCGTTGACCTTAAGACAAAAGCAGCATTTTGTTACGCAATTTCCTCAAATCCATTACATATAGACAGAATTGGTTTGGATTTTAATTTGAAACTGCTATAGTAATTGATTTTAAAGCATACAATCCCAATGTTCCTCTTAAAATATGGAAAACCAGACGAGATTGAATGCAAAGTTGTTGCAGGAGCAGAAATACGTGCAATCGCTTTAGACAGCACAGAGCTGATTCTGCTCCCTTCTCTGCCAGTGGGAATTTTACCACTGACTGCAGTGAAAACACAGCCAGGCTAGTGATTTTCTAACACTTGAAGGCAATTATTTTTATTTTAAAATGCAGGAATAGCCTCCCACTCTGGTCCAGTTCTCAGCCTGAGGCTGTAGCCCTGCCAGCACTGCTAATGTCATTGTTTGCAAAGCGTATTCCCAGTCTCGCGTACACCCACGCAGGGCTCCCAGCTCCTGGCTGCGATGTTCCCCCCACTGCATTGTTCCAGCTCCCCCTGCTTCCTCGCCTCCCGCCCCAGCCCCCCCACACCATTGTTGTCCCCCTGTACCCACCCTGCATTGTTCTCTCACCCGCCTGCCATCCCCACCCGGGAGGGACCCTTCCTCCCTCCCACTCCCCACAGCAGCTCAGGCTTCTTTCTTACCTACTTCCATATATTCCGCTGACCTTATGCCATGAAAACATTTTCCCTTTCTGAAAGCACATTACATAAACTATCATTACTAGATCCCGCAGCTTTTGTGAGCTGTGGGCGCTCTGCCTCGAGAAGCCCAGTCCAAAGTCTCTTAACCAACAAGAAGCGTCTTATTTCATTGCTACGACTTCAGACCAGGCCCAAAATTAAGACTAATAGAAAACGTTATTGCATTTTCAGATAGGATGTAAAAGACTAGAGCAAAAATATGTTGTCACTATAGAAAGAAATATGTAACAAGACAGATATATAGAGACTGATGTTATTACATTACTCCATTACTACAATAAATAAAAGTTAAATAACTTCTAAACTGTTTTTTTTTTTCCTCTTTCATGTATAAAAGCAAGGAAGGTTAAAAATTTACTTCTAAAAAAAACAAAAACAAAGAAAGGCAAGCCTCACATTTAAGTAGTCGAGTGTCAGTTGTAGACAGGATTTCTGAAATATCTTATTTTTATATATATACTTATATAAAGTATAGAAATATTTTTCTTCATTTACCAATTAAACAATGATTGACTGTTTTAAAAAAAATAAAAACACAGAAACAGATGAAGGCAGCCAACTGTCTTCTCATTATTTTGGTCACCTTGTTTTTTAACTTCCTACATCCATGAGGTTCTTTTGAAAACATTATCTGTACTCTGCTGCGTTTTTCACACTGGCATAGAGGGATGCTAATCCTAAATTTTTACGCACTTCCTAATTTTTTCCTATGATACTGCACTTTTGGTATGTGAATGCTTTTAAAATTACACTTCCTCTTTTCACAAAATCACATTTATTATACAGCATATGACATATAAAATTGATTCCAAGCTTAAAGTAAAAATGAATCTTTGCTAATCTTCAGGAAGAGCATATATATATATACACGTGCCTAGAGCAGATTATGTATAGAAACAAACCCAAACACCTCATTTTATTACTAAATAGTTTGTATTTCAATACATGAAAAGATCTTTTATCTCTTACCATGGCTTAAGCGATGAAAGCAGTAGTATGCAAAGTCCACTCCCAGGAGGGTCAAATACCACGTCCATTGTGAGTCCCAGGGCAGTTCAAAGAGTCTGTAGTTATTCCATATGTAGATATAACTAATTAAGTCAACACTTCTGAATAAAACACTGAAAAAGAGATAAAAAAAAGTCTTATCAATATTTTCTTCAGTTTCAGTTACAAAACCTTTTTATTATATGTTTACCATTTATCAGATAGAAGTCTTTTTGTAACAGCAGCCTCCAAGTTCTGCAACCTCTGTCAAGTATTACTACTAATTACTTCAGTGGAACCTTTCCTTAAGGTATACAAGGTTTTTAAAACCAATCCTCACCCACTTACCACCTGTGTTCTGGCATTAGGCATGCTCAAAGCTGAAGCACACCTGTGCTCCACAGGTGCTATGGTGTTCCTGTTCTCCCAAATCTGGAAAAAACTAATCCTAACTAACTCAACAAGTCAGAAGTGACTGAAGTATAGCTAATGTAAGGCATTAAATTCCCTGGCTATTTCCATTGTAAGGAAGACCATGGAAGGTGAGACGACTTTTGGGAGTAGCAATATATTCAATCTGCTCAGCATATCACTTCACTTTAAAAACTGATAACTTCAGCAGGAGAATAGAAAGCCTCATGCGTTTGAAAAGAAGAGGAAGGGGAATTAGTAGACAGAAATGGCAGGACTGCCAGAAAAAAGGGTAAGAAATAATGAATTTGCAAAGGCAGGAAAGCTGCTAGGCAGCAGCTTTTATTGCTGCCGAGTTCCTGGCCTACAGGGAGTGAGCAGCTACTCCTGAACTGATGCAGGTCAGAGCTGCGACCAGGAGAAGGAAAGTAGCTCTCAGATGGTCAGGCCAGATCCAGCAGTAACTCTCCACAGCTGTTCAGGTTTAATACAAATTTGGGTTGCCACAGTCACACCCTCTCCTCAGTGCTCTACTACCTCCCACCCCGTTTCACTGATTGGAAGGCTGAGCTGCCTCCAAACAAACTGCTTTGTTTTTGCCAGGTGAGTTTTTTGACAGATCAGGAAGTGTTAATCCCCAAAGTGAGAGAGATGAGAGGCTGTGGGCAGTGTGGTGGCCCAGGTGACAACTGGCTTAGGTAGCTGTGAAATGACACCTCAGCTGAAGATTGATGTGTATTTAAACTGGCATTTTTGTAGAAGAGAGCAGTCCACAGCAGTTTCCTCACACCCCCTCCTGTTACCTGCCTTTGCTGTGCTGCTGGAAATGTTTGTAGGACTGTAGTGAACTAAACTGGGGCAGCCTCCGAAAAACAGCAAATAGAAAACTATAGGAAAAATACACTAACTGTAAGAAAAATATGCATACCCTTTAAAAAATATGTATCAGTAGCTTAAATGCACCTCAGTTGAGGACCTAAGAGTCAAAAATAAGGTTATCATTAGCACCATCTCTACGCACAGGAAAAACTGACCTAGATCTCAGATGTTTTGCTGCTGGTTTCTTTTTTGGGGGAGGAATTATAAGTAGAACACCACCTTTGTGCTATGTTGTGGAAGATTTCAGAAACCTATAAATCATGTTCATGGTTGGAGGAAGACTGAGGGAACTTTAAGTGGATACTGCAAATGGCATACCTGCAAACAACTACTTGAATATAGGTGGTAACAAACTGCACATAAGGGTCACAGCCTTGCAAAACCTCAGCTGAAAGACTGTCACAGACCAACATCTTTCTCTTACTTTAGTCTCACCTGGAATTTCACCTTACACTGAAAACAGCTAGAAGAGTCTCCATGTGACTCTCTGTCCATGCCTGTTCATTCTTGTTCCAGCACCACTTCTCAATGGTACTTCTCAAAACCTGCCTATTTATTTTTTTTTTTTAGCTAGGTTATTTTCACACTATTTCAGTGATTTAGTTTACAGCACAGCCCTGAAAATACTTGAATCTGCAAAACTAAAATAAGGACACATTCTACTCCTCCTCTCTAACGCCTTGTTTCACACACCTGGGAAACATCCCTGAAAACAGCCTGGCCATGCCCTGTCCTTTTGGGTGGCTGCACTGAAACTCAAGGGAACCTCAAAAAACGTGGCTGTTTCAACTTGTGAACCATCCTCCATGCTATGACTGAGCTTTGCAGAGATCTCCGTATTTGTGCAGAGCTGTCCCTTCAGAGCTTTTATACTTCTGGCATTAGCACATCTCTCCATAATGGCCTTCTGAATAAGGCTAGAAGGAAATACCTTAAGCTTCTGTGGTGCTAGTTTCTCTCTTAACAAGGAACAAAGTCAGCTGAAAAACCCAAGCTTGCAATACTAGCCTGCAAAGAGAATAGTATCGCATTGGCCGTTTTATCCTGAGAAGCTGAAGCTGTACAAGAAATTGTTGCTTGGGAAGAAGAAAATTATATCTTTTCTGCACCCAGCTGCCGCATCTTATCTGCAACTCATTCCTACTTTTACTAAAATCACCCCAATTTTTCTCTTGGACAAAACCAAAACACAACAAAACCCATGAAGTTTCATTTCAGCAGCTGGCCGATGAATTTCTCTTGACTAGCAATGACAGGTGTATCTACCACTTCAAAAACAACTTCACTGTGCCCAGAAGTTGGACTATACACACCTGGAACATGTTTAATTTTCATAAGAGCTGTATTCTATAAATATTTTTAAAGAAGATTATATGTGTCCAACCAGATTTTTGCAATTCAACTCGTGAGGCATCTGTAAAATTCAGTATAAATTCTCAATCCCTTTCACAACAGGTCAGAAGGGAGCTGATATTATTCAAACACAAAGAAACGGGCATTTCTTAACATCTTTTCAATAACCAGGAAATTTAAAACACCTCTTGCAACACAGAGTATCAGTTATTATTAGGTACTGTTTTCTTACTTTATTCTTTTGCTTTTATTAAAATATAATGCCTTTGCAGTACATCCAAAGATACGTGAAATTGTACATTTCCTCCATTTTTTATCAGTATTTCACCCTTGAGTCTTTTTTTTTTTTTTCTACAAGCTGAGGCCAAGGTGTAAAACTTGAACTAACCCTGCAACACATTTTTGCTACATGTAATTTGCTGTACAAGTTGGAATTTGCTTATTCTCTCCTTCATGCTTGAATCACAACCCTACAGCACATAGCACTAGCTGATTACTGTAATTAATTTAGAGTAATTCATCATCTCGCTATGCAATGCTGGAGAAAGAAGAGTCACTTAGCCAAGTATTTTTCTAAAATTTACAGTGTGATAGATAGGAAGGTCCAGAGCTTGCATTCAATTACGATTCTGAAAGTTCACTTGGAGTTTTAAAGGTTTATATTGCTCCTTTTTTTCTCCCTCAACTTCCATTTTCACTTCTTGAAAATACTGAAGAGAACTTAAGAAAACTTTTTCCTCATTTAAATGTTAGTTTTTAACCATAAATACGACAGAAGCAGATCATCTAGTCAAATCCTCTGCATAAGGAATAATAAATCCTAGGACAGATTACATAGAAAATACTATATACATGGCATAAATTTACCTTAGAATTTGAACCTTTCTTCTGAAAATTTTCTTATGTGCGAAGTGTGCACTTGGGAAACTGTTTTGACTTTCAGAGAAGGTTCTAATCTCCTGGTCTCTAAAGTTCATACATACTTTACTCAAAGGTGATAATATTTGTTTTAAGGAACAATCTTCTCCCTGTCTTCTTCCACTGGGGCAGATTATCACTTCCTCTAATTAAAAAAGTCCAAGAAGGAAATTCTGGGAGATCACAGAACCATAGAATGGTTTGGGTTGGAAGGGACCTTAAAGATCATCCCCCCAGGGCCTTCTCTTCTCCAGTCTGAACAGCCTCAACTCTCTGAGCCTGTCAGCTCCAGCCCTCCGATCACCTTCATGGCTCTCCTCTGGATTTTCTCGAGGAGCTCCATGTCCTTCTTCTGGTGGGAGCTCCAGAACTGGACACAGTACTCCAGGTGGGATCTCAGGAGAGCTGAGTAAAGGGGGAACATCACCCCCCCTTGACCTGCTGGCCATGCTTCTTTTGATGCAGCCAAGGAGATGGTTGGCTTTCTAGGCTGCAAGCGTACACTGCCGACTCACGTTGAACTTCTCATCCACCATCACCCCGAAGTCTTTCTCCTCTGGACATTTTTCGATCCATTAGTGAACTCTCCATGTGGACATGAAGATCTCCTTATGGTAGATCCCCATGGGATAACGGAGGAGGCAAAAGGTGGAGGAAGTTCAATTGAAAGAAAAGGCATCTGCCTCTTTTCAAAGAATACAAGGTCCTGTTATGCTTTCTTCCAACTCACAGATCAGCCTTAGAGCCTGAAATGGAAGTTTTAGGAAACCTCATCCGTGGTGGCCAGTGCAGTCACCAGAAGGGAAAAGGGTCAGAGACAGTAGCTGTTGCCTTTCTTCTGAGCATGGAGGAAGATCTGTGTATCAAAAGTGAAGACTGCAAGGAAACCCCCTGGGCTCTCGCCACTATTACAGTCACCACCTCATGTCACACTGGGAACAAACCTGGGGCCCCTGAGCTAAAAACACAACTCTACAGCTGGACCTACAAAAGCTTGGCTCTCAAGGGCTTTAACAGACTTGCATCCTTGGAGGTCAGACACAGAGGGAAACATGTTCAGGCACTCTGGTCATAAGGTTATATTATCATTAAAAATAGTGAGTTATTACTAATACAGTTTCCCTAGGTTAAATAAATTCCGTTTTCCTAGCTTGATTCAAACTACAAGAATGTAAAGTTTCAAAATGCTGAACAAAGGCAGTTTCTCCTCAACAATTTCAAATTATTCAGACCACATATGTCACAGCAGGATACAAGAATAATTAAATGCTCTGTAAGCCTTTATTTCACAGTGGAAAGTCTAAGGATTGCCATTTCCAAAGATACTCATAGAGCTTTCTTTTCCAGATGAAAAACTGGCTCCAGTCAGAATTGAAATAAACATTTTGATAACATGATTTCATTAAAGAGGAGAAAGGAGGAGAAGGTAGAGCAGCCTTGAGAAAAGGTCCATTTGCAAAACAAAGCAAACCTCCAGCAACTGAAATCCCCTTTTATTTCCTGTACAGGTGCCAGGTCTTGAACAGACACCCAATTTATTACCTTGTCAGCTGACTTATTAGGGTTGACACAAATCGAGCTGAAATATGCCTGACATACTGCAGTCAAGGTTTTTTTTATGCTTTAGCACAAAGCCAAACTTTCCACAAGGTGGAGGAAAAGGGAGAGGGAGCTGTGGGAGTTCTTTTCCCTGTTTTCTATCATCAAGATGAATATGATCCTCTCCCATTCTTAATATGCAAAACCAGTCATGAAATAACCCAAGGCTAAAAAATAATTCACCAAAATGATACAGCTGGGAAATGATTATCAGGCTCTGGAAAGCCCTTGATTACAGGAAATAGCACCTACATTTGGAGAAAATGTTCCCACCAGACACAAAAGCTGAATCAAAGCCTCTCCTCTTCCTCAGTATGGCTTTCTTCTCTGGCATTTTAGCTTAAATAATGCAAATCCCCAGTTTTCCTCATGGAGAAAAGAAACTACCAAGCATAAAATGAGGTGCAAGAGATTTGAGTTTGGTATCCCTAGTAGCTGCAATATATGCAGTATTGTGTAAAGTTTTGTCTGACAGAGCTGACCTTTTCTTCAAACCTATTCCTGTTGTACTTGACTCTTTATCCTCTAATTTAAGACACTAATATTAATTTACATTAGTGGGTGAAATAAAAAATGAAACAACAGGTTTTGAAAGGAAAAGGATGAAAGTAAGTGTTACGCTTTTTTTATTTTTAAGTCCAAGTACTGTCTATATTATTCAATTCACTTGCTTATCTTTGCTCTTTCATACATAAATAAGCAATAAATTAAAAAGCCAAGACAATTTAACTATTTTCATGAGAAGTTCCACTGGTTTTAGTGATATAATCCATGGTAGTAACAAATTTTGCCCTGAGTTTATGCAAGGTCTTGTGGTAAATTTAATTACATGTGATCTTTAAGAGATTACAAATAATTTTTGAAAAACTTCAGTACAGCTGGGCTTCTGGCATTGTAGCTTACTCTTCTTCTTTTATGAGAATGGAAGTTATATTTATTTAGAGCTATTTACACCTGCCCAGAACACTGGGCCATGAATTCTGTTTCAGTAAATTCAGGACACGCAATACTGGGAGATTCTAGAATCTCATCTTGTGCAAGGCCATGGACCTGACTTTTCAATATTCATATAAATAGCACCATGTAAGTGTAATACAAATGCTTACTTTTTCCAGTAGAGAATCTGATTTTGATCTCTCCTACTCAGTTGTTCCACTGAAGTCAGCAGATTTGCATTACAATTTAAGTTGGATGAGGAACATGCCCATATGAAGAGACATTTTCTCCAATTTCCGTAACTTCTAGGTGTTGACCCAGGAAACTAAGTTGGCCAGCTCTAATAATACTACCCCTGTGCTCCATCTAGTGGCATCCTGATTTAAGCTTAATGCATCTTCTGGCAGAGAAGTGCTTCAGTCAGAAAGACCCTGTACACAGGAGCAGCGTTTTTCAAAATGCATGCAAGCTGATACAATGTATCTCAAAGAAAAATACAGAAACATGGAATAAAAATCTACACAACACTTATGGTGTTTGAGAAACTGGTGCATTTTGTAAGCTACAAAGACTACTGAATTTAACGTATTTCCAGTAAGAAGAAACTTGGTTCATAGTCTGTACTTTCAGAAAGGGACACAAGTATATCTGAGAACAAACACTGGCAGCTTGTCTTTGTTTCTAAAGACATGGCAGGTGCAAAGCTGGTCTCTGAGATTCACAAACGGGCGATCACCAAGTCTTTTACTGGCCCCACTGTACAGAAAAAGGCAATGATGCAATACTAAGGATGGAGGTAAATATGCATTCGGCAAACAGCTGTGTCTGTCTAAGAGATTACAGACTCTGGCTCCCTGACAGACTTGTGTGAAATAGAGCAATCTCTAGAACATTATGGTAGGTATGGACTACCAGTTGTTTCAGCCAATTAGTTTGAGAACACCCCGACTCCCTCAAGTCTCTCTCCCAAATCCTTATTTTTTTAAGTTTAGTACCTTACATGTAATTTCATTAGAAACTCCAGGGGTTTAAGCTCAGAGTTTTCCTTAGTTATCACCAAAAAAGCAGCACTTCATGCTTGTCAGCCTGCCTAGAGCTACTCATTGGTAATCCTGGATTCTGCCAGCAGCTCTGCCCACCCAAGTGCTCTTCAGCTGGCTTCAAACAAAATGGAACAGGTTAGAAAAATTCTATGTTTAAACCACCAAATGTAATGCTGCTGATATGCCTGGGAAGGACTCGCCACTGAGAGGAGACAGTAATGAGGCACTGGGGAGGTGGTGATGAGCACCTGATGGCAGGGAGGAAGCACTAACATCTTCACTGGACACAGCTGGATTCGGACTTGCCCAAGGCCACAGCATAATTTACATTCAATATATAAAACTGTGCTAAACTGATGCAGTGAGAAGATAGTAACTGTTGTGTGGATTAATTATCCTAATGTGTATCAACTTAATTCCGCTCAATTCATTGATGACAAACCAGATCAAGTGAACCTAATTAGATCAAACGAGATTGTTCACGTAGACAGTTACTGCCAGGAACTTAACCGATTTAGAAAATCACCTTCCAGAGTCAGGGTTGCCTGCTGAAAACGTTACCAGCTCCGACTTCTCTCTTATTGAAACAGTTTATCCTACTCTGACTACTTTACCTACAGAAGATTAGTGAGTTATTTCAAAACCTGGTTTTCGACAGAGCTGTGAGGGCTGCGACCTTTGGCAAAATGTGGGAACACTTAGCAGCGTGTATGGGACAGTTCAGGAGGGTGCTCTTATGGAATATATGACTACCTAGCACGACCTGGAGAATGACAGGAATGGAGAGGCACATTGATTTTGTCTCTTCAGGCTTGTTACCTATTAAAATACTGGGTTTTTTTAAACATGTATGGATGGGTAGTGTCTTAAATTGCCATCAGTAGCTGCTGCAGGCATAGTCGTGACTGCAAGTTCAGTAGAGCCTAAGCCAATACAGCTCTTGGATGCCACATTCCCACTCACTTGCCTGTCTCTCTGCCTTAAGCAAATACCTTTTTGCTCCCATAGAGAACTGAAATACCTCCATGCAGGATCAGATGAGCACCTGAACCAACACAAGAGAAAGGGAGGACTATGAGTACAGGAAGGACAGAAGTGCAGTAGCCAGAAGTTAAGTTGGTTTAGGGGCTTTACTTGCCATTTCTCCAGGTTAAGTGATTACCTTTCCAGTTTAGCCCCATCTGCTCATCACTGCCCTAAGTGTGGTGGTTACCAGCCCTCAGACCTGCCAGCATAATTGCATGCATAGCTGCTCCCTGACCTGGCTCTGTCAAAATGAATGCAGCTGAGCTTAAACACCTCTTTTATAGTTCTTGGGGGGCTTTTGTTTCTGCTTTTAGCTGGATCACTTTGTCAGGACCAGGTTAGGGAGCAATTAAATGTGCAGTTATGTTGGCAGATCTGAGGGGGCAGCTGGATCAGAAGCAACACATCTGACCATGCTCTAAATAAACATCTGTCCAAAGTCTTAGTCAAACAGATGTGGAGGAAAAAAAAAGATACCTAGTAAGTCTTGAACTGAAAATATAATTTATGAGAAACTGCATGTATCAATTTTTTTTCTAAGAGATGCAATCACTAATTTAAGAGATTTTAATTTTCTAAAGAAATGCGTGAAGTAACTAGTAGATACTTCAGGAAACCAGAACATCATTTAAATGGATAGATCTATGCATGCAAGTGTTTTGTGTTCTGTCAGGACACTGCCAGCTCCACAGGGTTGTGAACTGCTTACACCAACTTGAACCAAGTGTATTCTAATCAGCTCTGCATATTGCTGCTATTAAAAATTGAAAACAACTGGTTTCAGGCTGCAATTTTACATTTGTTTTAAAGCAGGTAACTCAGCAATGCTATAAAAGACCAGAGTATTTCTTGTCCTGTAACCCTGACTGCTTTTTTCCAAACCCATTTCTTAGGCTAGCACAAGATTTTAAACAGCCATAGTTAGGAACTGATGCAGGTTAATACCATGCTGGGGTGCTGGACCTGCTGCCTGGGCCACTTTACCACAGAGCAACATAAACACTGATGCTGGCAAAAGGGGAGAGAAGGTTCAGAGGTAGGAATGAGCAACCAGAAGTACAAGTCACTCAAAGGTGCTTCATTCAGCAGTGGTGCTGATCTAAAATGTACATGAAACTGCCTCTTCAATCTAACTTCTGGAAAAGATTATTTAAAATCCAGATGATGTACAAAACTGGGAATATGCTGGTCTAAAGCAGAAACAGGATTTGTACACCTTTGATTCAATGATCGCTGATGTGCAGATATCTTAAGATACATAATGGCATGAACTAATCAAAAAGCATTTTCTCATTCCTTTATGACGTTCAACAACATGAGAACTCTAATCTCCTCCCTTTCGAAAACCAAAGTAAATAATGTATATAAATTGTAATGTTCTCCTTAGAAATGGAGTTCATTCCAGCCTTGACTGACAAAACTCTGTGCTAGACACATATATATATACACACACTTGCACACTGTGTGACTGTGTTGCAAAGTTGAAAACTAAAAATTGGCAATTGAGCATGACCATAAAGAATGGAGACTTTCCCAACTAGTTTGAAAATGTACCTACCTCAGTTATCCCCCAAACACTTTTTGATTTGATTTATGTTCTGCTGCTTTAAAAGAAGAAATGGGCCAATATGAAATAATGCACATACTTGTATAGTGGATATTTATACCCAAAATAAACTTTCTCTTGGGAGAATATTTTTAAAGCAACATTTCAAGTCTCCTGGCAATGGTTAGTTAGAAAAGTTATTTATTTAGAATAAAAGTTCTCGGAAAAAATTTAACCACCAACATTTAGGATGCTGTGAGTAAGCTTAGTAATTAAAGTTTCTCCCTTTCCCCAGACTACTTTTCATTGCATAAAACATTTAGTACTCATACGTGCAGAGGAATGCATAATATGTATTAAAACAGAGAAAATTATATTTAAGAAATGTATGGGCTATTTTACAAGAGACTATACATATGCACAAAGCAATTCAACTTACTACATGCTGTTGAGTCTCATAAGCCTAAAAAAAACCCATATTGCCTTGTCCAATTAGACCTTTCCTCTTGCACCTACATTTTTAATATTTGGCATATGAATGTCAACAATTTATGATTTGCATTTTCTCCAACACTGAAGCAAGAAACACTGAATAAATAATGTTTTCCCTCGAGATATGCAGTACTTCTATTATACAGACTGTGAAATGGAAAAACATACTTGGAGGCTGAATACAGTCTGTGACTCCTAATTTTTTCATTAAATGTAAAGACCTCTTTGCAACGACGCATCTGAAGCTTCATTCTAACTAATAGACTGAAGCCCACCATTTTAGTTCAACCACAGATTTTTAAGGAAGTGGCAAACCATTGCTGCTAGTTGAGAAAATGAAAATTAGTCCCTGGGAGAGGATACAATCAATGGTGTGTTAATCTAACCTTCAGCTGTTAATGATTTGCAGTACTATTTCCCCTGATGCTGTGGGTTCTGCTGAAATATTGTTTTAGCAGTTTCTGTCAACTTTCTCTACCTTTTTTCTGCCTGAAAGGGAAAGACTGAAGTGAATGTCTTAGCAAGAGATTTTGCATGTGCTTTTTCCCTGACCCAGTTCTTTCACACCATGGAAGCAGAAGACAGAAGGATAAACTGTTCTATTTTTTTCAGTTCAAGCCTTTTTAGCCAGTCTCTTATTCACAACTCCATTTAGTCACAAAAGAGGAGTCATACTAAGCAGTCACCATTCTAATTCTGATATTAACATGCAATTAAATAATTTAGAAACTCTGTAGTTATGCTTGCTTTTTTCACATTCTGTCAGAAAAAGGAAATATTAACAGAACTCTCTTTTGGAAAGAAGTGCTGAGGAGGGTCCTGTATTTCCAGCCACAAGAGCTGAACAAGCGATGTGGACAAGACTTCTTGTGCTGGTGTCACAATGAATAAATGTACTGATCCTGCAGACTTGCCTGATCCTGTAAAGTTTGTGTCCTTAAGGATCATGTGTTTCACTCAGTTGAAACAACCTTAAGGTAACTCTTATCTTAAACAAAACTGCCTAGCCCAAATTCTGCAGCAAAGTAGAGTGCCAAAATAATACAAGTACTCAGCACCTTGCAAAGCTCTGTTCCATACACACAACACTAGTTTTCGTAGCAAGCATTTCTTCCAGGAATAAGTGCATCTGAAGCATTTTAGTATTCTTAGAATACAGCCAAAAGGCCCCACAAAACCATTCAGACTTGCATGTATCTCAATCCTCGTTTAACTTAATCAGTCTTGAATATTTCAGATGAAAAACAAATATTTAGCATGGTAAACCTGTGAAGTGCTTGACTGTCTAGAAAATTTGGGGTGAGTTGAAGAAACGACATTTGATTTCAGCATCAGCTGCATGCAAACTACAGTAAGCCTTCATCAGGGTTGTGTGTTGGTGCACCTAAGTCTAATGTGCTGATAAATATTATATTTAAATATAAACACAGCTTAAAATACAACGCAAAACTGAATGTTTCTCCTTCAAGATCACGCCCACAAGTCATATTAAATGCAACAAAATTATGTGAACATAGGTTATACACTAGCTGCAAAAATAACTTCACAAAATTCTCAAGTAACTTAAGACGTTACTTTGTGTTTGAAGACATTTGTTTTTGTTTTAGTATTTCTCACGCTGAAAGTTCATGCCTCTTTTTTGCAGTTTTCATATGAAGAGTTTGAGTGTCTCTAAGTTACATCAGTTATCTACCAAACTCCTTAAATGGCTTCATCCGTGATATTTACTAGTGACAACTAAGATAATCCATTACAAATTGTCTTAAAGGCACAAACATAGACCTTGTCAAAACTTTTCTTCATTAGAAAGTTTAAAAAAATAAAAGTCAAGCAAATGTCAAACATTCAATGGATTACAAAGTGGGAGATTTACACACTTCAGAAAATGGTGCTACTTGCCAGAAGTTGTTATTTTTTTTGTTGCTGTAGTCTTGTAATGGATTTTCTCAATAACCTGGATTAAAAGAGATTTCTAGTAAAATTTGCAATTTTAAGGGGTCTGTAAGTAACAAAGAACATTTCACAGATTCAGACTATTTCAGGACAATCAAATACACAATCCATGTATCTCTATGTGGTCAAATACATGAACACATTGCCTGTGAATGAGGAATGTAAACCACAGACTCCAAAAAAATATATGGGGATGAAGGATGGCTCAGAGGACCTGGGATATATAAAGGGAGGAACAACAAGCAGAAATAGAGAACAAATTACTTCATTATTTGGCACAGTAATTTCTGAAATATGGAGTGCACTTGAGAGATCAACACTAAGAAGGCTGAAAAATTGTGAAGGATTCAGAAAAAAGGACTGTGGGAATAACTGAAAGACTTTAAAATATACCATATAGTCAAATTCAAATAATAGAAACTTTTCTTCATGTACTGAGCAGATTATATGCAATTTGATGCTAATCTGTAAATTCATACATGGGGAATAGAAATGTAATTCCATTCTAACAGAAAAGATGTAATGAAGTCGATCATCTGGAAGCTTGTATCATACAAAGGCAGATCTAAAATATTATATTCTTTAGAAGCAATTCGAGCTCCTTAAAAACACTTAGAACAATTTCTATAAAGAATTTTCTGGATTCCCTGTTACCAGATATTTAGTAACACCCAGTGGTGTTTACTATTTAAAACTCAACTCTGTTCACCATAAACTAACTCAAGTAAATCTTAGGGCCTTTATGTTGGAGAGCAGAGTCGATGATCACAATTTGCAACAATTCTTTCCTTTGAGAGTCCACTTAAGTCAAACAGATTATTACCGAGTTCAAAGAACTTTGGATCACGTGCATATCCACAATTCTATCAATCAATACATGTACACTATTTTCTTTTTAAAAGCTAAAGGAAATAATGGGCATGTTTCGGTTTGTTGAATTTTTGTTTTCTTCTATCTGAAGTTTAATGAAAGAAAACTCAGTTTTTAATACACAGTCTAACATAAGATATGGTTAAGTCAGCTCAAGTCCCAGAATCAGCAAAAGGTGACAGCCAAGATCAAACATAGATTAATGTAACTGGAGCTGGAAAATACCCTCCAGGTATCATATTTAGCTTTACAGATTAGAGAGAAATTTAAACTACTTAAGTAACTTCATTTTAGCAAATTAAGATCCAGCTGCCTTGGTTAATCATTTTGGGTAAGCAGTAACAATTTCAATATATAATTATTTTTCCTTCCTTCTCAGTGATTAATAAACAACCTTAACTAATTAAAAAAATGTCTACTTACTCTGGCAGTCGAGACAGGATACCTAAAGAAACAGAACTTATGCCATCGTTGATCCGACCTGACAGCTTACGCTTCTGAACCCAGCTGACAGCAAACTCCAGAGCAATAAAAGCAACAAAGAACGGAATACTCTGAAAAAGTTTGAAGAAAAGAAGTCACAATACAAACAGAATTAGATCCACCTTTCTTAACAGCAGTTTATGCAGCCAGATACTTCTTGAGTTGGCTGACATCTTACTAGCTACTACTATGATGAAGGTCTATATGAACCTTACAATTTACAAAAACCAAGGCCAATTTAACCACAACCAATTTAAACCACAACACCAGCATAAATCCAGTGCACTAACCTGCTCCCATATTTTTTATCTTCTGCACATGAATTGTTAAATGGCATCAAAAACAAACACAAAAGTCTTTCTAAGGTCATATTTCTCATATTCAAGTAAATCAGTGAGAGCAGCAACATTTGTGTACTGCTCTGACCATAAGGTAAAAAAGAATCTCCTTTGATTTGATGTGTAAGCAGGTTTTGAGTATGTTCAGCCACTGAACTTGGCATCCAACAATATTAGCTGAAAGACAAAGTAAAGTGAGTTTCTTTCTACTCAGCATTCCTGTTGCCATGCTTTTTGCAGCAGATGGCAACGGCTCCTCTGTATGTATTTTCATCAGAGAACCTAGTAACTATGCAACCCATTGCACTTTGGGCCATACAACATGTTCTCTTTCCAGACCAAGTAGCAATGATACAATATTCCCTTTTGAATTGTATTAACTATAAAATAATTTTCTGCCTTTCTGAAGAAAAATATGATTAGTGAGACTGAACTACTTCTCACTCCCAACACTGCTTCAATCTTCATTCAATTCACACTGCCCATCCCAGATAGATTGGTATATTGAACATAAACAACAGGAGCACCCAGTAGAGAAAGGCATGGCTGTGACTAGTGGTAGCAATGGTATCATTATTGTGCCAACACCATTTTTCACCAGTGGAGAAAGATTGTTACAACTGTTATCAAATTTTCATCAGCACAGGCAAGGAAAAAAGGGTTGAATAACAGTAATTGGTAGAGCATATGCCTTTTTACTGACACTGAAGTCCTGACAGTCCCTGCATATCATAGCTGAAGGAATGACAAGGCAGTGGCAGCATATCAGCCAGTCACCAAAATCTAGAAGGCCTGTGGCACATAAAATAAGAAGCAGCTATTTTACTTGTTTCAGATCTCTGTGTAATGTTCCTTCAATGGCCTCCCTTGCTCTCTAGAAAACTTTTAGGTGACCTTGGAGACAATGAGATTACCCCTTCTCAGTGGTATTAAGGCATCAAATTCCCACCACGTTTTGCAGGGCAAGAGAAGTGCAAAACCAGTGAGATTTTCTGTGCCATTATGGTAGGCATCACATTGCCAAACTTGCCCTGTTAGTCTTCTGCTGGCCCCTTCTAGTGACCTGCAAACTGATACAGATTCACAGACTGAAACCCTCCAAACTGTGCTGCTGTAGAAGAGGGGCTGCTCCTGCCTATACAACATTTTAATAGAAGAAGCATGTTCCCTCTGCAAATGGCATTGCATTTTGGATGGTGTTCATTTTTGTTGCCAAGTGAGATATGATCCGGGAATTCCTACCAGGCTGGGACACTAAAAAGACTAAGATGGATATAGACCAGATTGCTCAGCTGAAGAAGAATAGGATGATTCAAACCATGCAAGCAGCGAGAGATTTATAGCGTCTAGGAAATGTGAAAGTTCATAAACTTCAGCAGCTCAGGGTTAGGTTACAATAACAGATGAACAGAGATTAATATCAACATGGCACTTTTTAATTTAGCTGCCTAGCTTGCCCTTTAACAGCATTTCAGGTATCTAAAACCCTGTTTGCGATCCACACTAACTGATTACATGAAAAAAGCAAAGGAAGACCTATGGATAAAGCCTAAGCAGCACCCAAGAAAATCAGTTTGGTAAATCTTTGAATATTTGAAATCAATAATAAAGAAATAAGGAAACAAAACACAAACCCCACAACATTCCATTTGAAATAATTGAAACATTCTAGAAAAATGTAAATTCTCCTTAGTTTGCTCTAGCTGCTTCATTTCTAAGTAGACAATTTTTATATACATTTCTTAATTGGTGTAATAAATAACAGATTCCTAATTTATCAAAAAAAGGTTGATGACCATAGCTGTAATTTCCAGCAGAGACAAAAAGGGTCTTCTTAAGAACACTTGACTGCAATATTAGGTGCCAGGTCTACCACAGATTACAGGCAGCCTGAAGTTATGGAACAGCAGAGACGTCACAGCAATTTCAATGGGCTCAGGGCAGAAAATGTGGGATGTTTTACCATGAAATGAAAACAGTGAATACCAAATAAACAATGCATGTATTACATGTGGTGATTCACTTTACCTAGCAACCTCTGAAATGGTTAAAATGCTTGACTTTGTACTAATATCCTCTAATATAACTTCTTTCCCATTGATTTCATTAAATATTTTCTTCCCAATGGGAAGCTGTGAGACAGCCAAGCATTTGACAGCACTTTTTGACTCACAAATAGGGAGTGTCATAGCAAGGAGGATAAAGAAACATTCAGACAGCTTTAACCTCCTGCCTATCAAGGAGCTTGCAAAAGGAAAGAGTTATGGTATACCTCTTAGTATCTAAGAAATTACTACCTCTCTCCCACACACCCACATTAAGCTTTGTCAAAAGCAGATCAAAAGGATCAACTATGTCAGGACTAGTATGTATTATTTATGTGACCATAACATCTAGCAGCTATTGTCATGGAATAGGATCATAGCTCAAACCAGGACACCGTGTTAGATGCCAAACAAACACAAGGAAAAGGCACTCCCTGTCTCAAATAAGCTACAATCTAAGGATGAGATATAAGGCAGAAGGATATTGCAAATAATTCAGGAAAAAAGGAGACAGACAGTAGGAGAGAACCATCTCCTGAGCTTAACCATTATTTAAAAAAAAAAAGTTAAATTTACAATTAAGTCATTGTAAGTAACCTGTGGAGAATAGGTAACTCTGCAAAAGTTTAAGGGTTGCCCCTAGAAACAAAACAGCACAAAGTTAAGAAATAGCGACTCCCGGCATCGCAGGTGCCAGACAGAATCTGGATCCTTTTCATAGCTTCTGGTCTATACATGTTTTATTCTGTTTCCTGTTTCTTTCTCTTCACCCATCATCAGAAATACTTAATAAAGATTTTTCTTAGCTTGTGGTTTACTTGAATAACTGATCCATAACTTGAAAGTCTAACTGAGCACTGAGTAGGAAGGGCTTCCTTATAACCAACTCTTACAGAATGCAAAGGACCTTTTAAAACCAGTTTCTGCTTTATACAGTTGCAAAAAATAATACTCTAAGTTGAAACGCTGCATAAATTCCAGGTGAGACCTCACTTGGAATACTGTGTCCAGCTCTGGAGCCCCCATCACAAGAAAGATGTGGACCTGCTGGAGCGTGTCCAGAGGAAGGCCACAAAAATGATCCAAGGGCTGGAGCACCTCTCTTATGAAGAAAGGCTGAGGGAGTTGGGGTTGTTCAGCCTGAAGATGAGAAGGCTCCAGGGGGACCTCATAGCAGCCTTCCAGTACCTGAAGGGGGCCTACAGAAAGGCTGGGGAGGGGCTTTTTACAAGAGCACATAGTGATAGGACAAGGGGTAATGGTTTGAAACTGCAGGAGGAGAGATTTAGGTTAGAGATAAGAAGGAAATTCTTTAGTGTGAAGGTGGTGAGACACCGGAACAGGTTGCCCAGAGAAGTTGTGGAGGCTCCATCCCTGGGGGTGTTCAAGCTCAGGCTGGATGGGGCTCTGGGCAACCTGGTCTAGCGGGAGGTGTCCCTGCTCATGCAGGGGAGTTGGAACTCGACGATCTTTAAGGTCCCTTCCAACTCTAACCATTCTATGATTCTATAAATTCATGGTTTTATTGCAAGTCTTGAAACAGTTTGTTTTATTAAAGTCCTAAGTCTTTATAAGAATCTCAACTTTAAACTAAATATGAAGGTACTTATTATGAAGGTACTTATTATGAAGGTACTTAAATATGAAGGCCTTATTATTTAGAAGTAAAGCCTCAAATGTGAATTGAGTGTAAATGTCAACTTAATCTTTAGGGTCTCAAAAGCAGACAGTAAACAGAAAAGAATAGCAGTGATTATTGAGTTTAAGGCTTTCAGTTTGGGGCTCTCAGCAGAAGAAACAGCAAGCTCTCTTTCTGAGTATGACTCGTGAAAGTCTTTACTGAGCGCAAATTATCATTTCAGAATGTAGCAAGGAGCAAAGTTGTTAAAGAAAACTACACACAACAAGCAAAAAGAAGCACTCAATCAGCCCATTTGTAGAATATGAGAGAAGAAAAAAACAAGCCCACAGAGCATAATCTTATCTCCATAGCAAAGAGAATGTGCATGAAAGGACAGGGGAAGCATCAGTATACATTGTAAGAGTCAGGCTATTCTGCCCTGGAGAAAAAATTATTTATGCTTTCTCTTTCTAGAAATAATGGAAAATCAAGGGTTTCAAAATCTTCATGACAAAAGTTCACATAAAATTAAGTTCTATGATTATGGTCCAGGATTGGAACACCTTTTGCCAGAGTTTTGGAGACTAGCTGGAAGGGTGTTTTTTCCCTGGGCACTGCTGCAGAGCTTTGTTACTAGTCACTGGTAGCTGGAGAAACCAGTATTTTGAACAGGACTAATTCCTTGAACAGCTGGAAGTTTGCTTTCCTAAAATTCAGGGTGCTGAGAACTATGAGCCTGACCTTATCCCTCAGGACTGCTAACTCTACCAGTGCATGATCACTGCAGCCCAGGCTGCCTCCAGTCTTGATGTCGCTGATTAGCTCACACTTGCATTGGTCACCAAAAGGTCCTGCAACACATGCCATCTGGTAGGGCTGTGTGTTACCCGTCTTAAGTTATCCTCAATGCATTCCAGGATTCTCCTGGATTGCCTATATTTAAGAGTTATACCACTAAAAGATTTTTACACACCCACCTAACCAAGCATCAGAAGACCTGTTCTGGCATTAAATGCACTGCAGAGGTTAGTACAGCTAACCCAAAATAGCAATTATAGGAAGGTATAACTGTTTTTAGTGTAGGGGTGTTTTTTTTGCAAGCTACATATTCCCTTAAACTCTTAATGCAACAAAACTCTACAACAGCAGAAGCCTGCAAGCACTTTTATAATGCAAAGAAGTATTAAGAATCCTTCTGCAAACTTTTACAGCTGTGCCTGGTAAGAAAAATTCCGGGTTTGGTCAAGGTCTGAGCTGAATATTGCACAGGGAGAAGAAAGTCCAGGGATGTTAAGGAACGCTGCTTGAAAGGAAATGAGTGATATTCTGTCAGAAATGTGGGAAGAGTAAAAGGGACTGAGACAGGCAATAGAGCTGGAGAGAGAGATCAGCTGACCAGGCAAAACTGTCCAGCTCTACACAGACTTCCTCGATCATAAGATTACAGTTTAGTTGCAAAACGCCTCTGAGGAAAGCAGTCCACTGACCGCAGGCTGGCTTTGCCAGCAGCTGTCTGCTTACCCTATCCAAAAGGGCAACATTTGCTGATAACAGCCACTAGTGAGGGGCTGCTACACACTGTGATTCCCAGAAAGCTGCTGATGGTGCTGCACTGCTCTGTGCAACTCATGACACACCCAGGACAGCCCAATAGCAGCTGCTGCACAGCAGTCGGGGGGTTTACCTGGCAGAAGAGATAGAACTAATGGGACCTCTGTAAAAAGCCTGGATCTTCAGTGAAGCTGGACTGAATTTACTCTGACAAGGGCAAAATAGTGTTTATCTGCTGTCTCCATTAAAAGCTCACATCTGTTCCAGGTTCAGCAGGAGCAGGGCACCAAGATATGTGCAATAGGTAGGACAGAAGGGAGCAAAGGTACCTTCATGGAAGTGGATAAGCTAGCAAGGCAGGAGAGAAGGGAGGGATATGCTGCTGACAAGGGAGTGCTCACCCCTGACCTCTGTACTCTTGCCTCGGAGCTTTAGGAGACTGCACCATCCCAACACAAATATTTGTCCTCCTTCTTTTAAACAATCTTTGTTTTTTCTTTTAAATAGAATTTTTTATTTTTCTTTCTTTGAGCTTGTAGCACTTGCTTTAAGGGCACAAAGAGACTTGACTTTTTGCTTGGGAACCATAATAGCAAAACATAAGTGTTCTGCTTTCTGGTTTGGTCAATCCTGCTGTCATTATATCCAGCAGCACTGACAATGTTAGCATCAACCCTTGTGTATCTGAGGTGCTCCTCTGAAAACTCTCACTTCTGGTATCAGGAGAAAGCATCTGAGCCCTTATTTAAAAGAACATCATAGCAGAGGTCATGGTTATATAGACAGCTTACACAGGCAGCTTGCAGAGAGCCCGGGAGTGAAAGGAGAGAAAGGACAAAGTATTTCATCTTAATTTAGGTGCCCTTTCGCAGGCGCGTTTCCTTGGGCTGCCTGCGGGTTTTGGGAACAAACAAACAAAAAAAAAAAAAAAAAAAGAGGAGAAAAGGCAGGCGACAGCTGCGCGCAGAGGGGGCGGCGGGGAGGGCGCCGGATGCTGCCGGAGGAGGAAGTGAGAGGGAAGGGGAGGGGGCTCTCACCTTCTCCACGTAGTCGGGCACCTCCTCCACCGTGCGGAAAGAGCTCTCCCTGGGCGGCAGCGCGTAGAAGAGAGCGCGGAGCTGCTGGCCCGGCTCGGTCGCCCGCGGGCCCCCCGCCTGGCTGCCCATGGCCCCGCGGCCCGGCCCCGCTCCGCCGCAGCAGGTGCTCTGAGACCCGGGACCCGCCGCCCGCCCACGCCCTCCGCGCCTGCTCCCGTGCCCTGCGTGCGCCCGGACTTTAACTCGGCCCCGCGGCCTTACCTCGTTTCCGCTCGGCGCTGGGGGGCTTGAAGGCTGCTTTGGGGGAAGCCTCTATTTTCTCATGGAATCGTATTGCTTTCGAGGTTTTGGGAGCTTTTTTTTCGTGTCATCACGTGCATGGCCCAGTCCTGGGAGTCAAGCCCGGGCATACACACCCGTTGCGCGGCCCATTTGCCTTCCCAGCCTGAAAGCTCCCGTAGAAGCAGAGCTCAGGCTATCCCTTTTTGCTTTTAGATAGGTTTCCACACACAAAAAAATAGTGCTCAGGTTTTGACTTCTGCATAGAATGCAGAATTTTATAAAAGTAAAATGTTAAGCTTTTCTGAGAAACAAGCTGAGGTGTCCTTGTTGGCTCCGTCGGGCAGCTGACTGGCCAGTTTTGCACTCTCCATTAGAAGTTTTTTATTTTAACTGTCACAAAGACTGATCATGGCTTAATTTTATGTAGCTCTCATTAACATGACTATGCTGAAGGTAGCCTCTAGAAGCCATCTATCATGCTTTCGTTTACAAAGGAATGAAAACTAGGGAAATACAACAGTGAAAGCAAATGTGTGCTAGATCCTTGTAGAAAATTACTTTTAGAATTGGGAACGAGGACCAGCTTTGTATATTCAGGCCTTTAGACTGAAGCTCAGGAGCATGCATTTCCCTACCAAATGTTTGTCAATCACACTTGATCCATTTGGCCCTAGTGCAAATAATAATAAACTTGTACAAATAATACGAACTTTGTGATAAAATAGATTAGCCAGAAATAAAATAATGCAATGTCCCAACACCCCCTGCATCTCAAATGTTCAGTTCTACTTCCATTCTTTGCGGAAGAAATTGGTTGTAAATTCTGACTTTGCCACACATTAAGTCTTGCCAGTCATTAAATTAAGAAAACCTTTATACTTTGAATCAACCCTTAGTTTTGGAAAGGAACTATGAGAGGTAATTTCTGCTGAAGTTTATGTTTAGATAAACATATGTAGAAATTGACATTAAAAAAATTGAAGCAAAGCACATTTGTGATGTTTGTATTAAATATGTTGCTATTTAAACAGCTGAGGGGTTAGATTTTAAAAATATTATACAGTTTGGATAAGATAAGAACACTGTAGTCCATGAATGTCAGCAAATTACTGGAAGTACCAAAGAAATATTTTACTTTGCTAAGCTGAACAAAGCACAAGTATTTTAAAGAGGCATCAATGGTGAAATAGATGCTATGAATAGTTTATACTACTACTACTATAAGTAAAAATTTATAAACATATTAAAATTCTTCAAAATTACATCCTAGTGTTCTCAACTTCAGTGTCATTTCATGATCATTTGAGGTTAACCTAGAACTCTGGTTAACTTCTAAAATATGAATTCACATAAAAGAAAATTCTGAATTTACTCAAAATCACACAAATCAACAGCATTTTTATTAGATCTCCATCACAGGCAATGAAATATGGTAGAAAATGTTTGCTTTTTCGTTTAGATTAGCCTACGTATTTCCATGGTGCTACTCTCACATTCAGGCTCCTTGAACTCACCACCCAACCTCAGCCACATCATCCCAGCAGGACACCATGAGCCCATCATTGCTCCTGTGCTGGTGTTTATCTTGCTCCATTATCAGGTTGTGGAGTTAAAATGTCCAAAACTTAATCCCACCAAAACAAAAAACAAACAAACAAACCAACCAAACAAAAAATAAACCCAAAAAACCCCAACAAGCAGTGAACAGTATCTGGGGACTACTCTGGGGTGAGAAGAACAATTAGCAGGGCAAGGAAGTCCATGGGTGCACAAGTTGAGATAACAGTTCAGGTATCATGGAACCACTACCTCATGTTACAACATTCTTGGAAATAAGAGAATCCATCAGGTTTTTTTAACTCTATACTTTCTTAAAAATTATTATTTTGGACCCCCATTTCAGTGTAAATTATCACTGACATATCACCACACTGAAATTCTTGTTTTCAAAAGTAAAGGACAGAATTTGGATTTGATAATGCCTCACAGGGGAAGCACATGGGTTGTGTTTTCCAGCTTCTGTGTCCAAGGAAAACCAGACGATAGCCCTGTAACAGCTACACCTCTGGTGAGGAGAAAAACAATTTAAAATCCTATCTGGAGCATCTATGAGTTTTAGACAGACTTCAGTAATCTGGCTGTGGAAATGTAGCTGTTGTTGTCTGTTTAAGCCTTGAAACTCAGCATGCAGTTTCCAGTGCTCACTTTTCTTTGTTAATGAAGTGATAGAAAATAAGGCATCCAGGAATGTTACTTTTGTGGAAGCTGTAGCCCTCTACCAGGCAATGCTCCCTCCGTTCTGTGACCTTGCAGAATCTTTTTTGCAAGAGTTGATTTTATTATTATTATTATCAGAGTTAAACAACCTACTTCTTTTTTTTTTTTTTTCTTTTTACAACAAAAGAGAAAAGTAGATATTTCCCACCATGTGCTGCCATTAGAAATGCAGAAGGATGTTCTGTCTGGAGACTGGGATTCTGCTGTTGACTAGTGGGTCGTCCCAGCAACTAAGGCAACAAAAGCCTCTGTTCTACTTAGAGGAAATGGGGGAGCTGGCCTGACATGATCTGTAGGTGGATCATATTTTGTTTTCTCTGAAGAACTCCATCCCACCCACTTCATGAACAGAGAACGCCCAGACGCTTCCTGTTTGGGTCTCTCTGAGCACTAAACTAGCACTAAATAATAAACTCATAAAGGGAATTAGGGCAGGTTGAAATTGGGATGGGCAATATAGTCTGTCTTGGCAGTCATTCACAGCAAACTGAATCATATCCAGAGCAGAGCTGGGCTTAGTATGCACTATTTACATACCAATATCTTTGAATATAGAAACACTTTAAATGAGTACATTGTGATGAGCAGATGCCAGAATTTTTTTGCACCACTGCTCCAGGTATTCAACACCTATATTCCAGTTTGGCAATGGGCATCATTAAGGCAGCAATAGATGCAGCAATGTTGTTATAAAACTGGTGTTATAAAATATTTTTAACATTGTCTTGGCCATTGATAAACCCTACACCATCCAGTTTGTTATAATATATAATCTATATGTATTAATACACAACTCTTAGTAGCAGCAGAACAATGACTCCAGAAACCTGAAGACAGGGATATTCTGGATATTAATCAATGTCATGCCTTGCAGTTAGCCACTTACTGCTAACTTCCCACTTCTTCTATGCAGGACTGGTAACCATAGAACAGTGCTCATATATGATCTTTCAAATTTAATTCGGTAAAACTTGTTAGCAAAATCAGTTTATCTGAGTGTAGCCAAGATGTCCAGAGATAATACACCCTTTGTGCAGACTGTCAAGGAAACTTACTCTGATGAATGTACATACTAGTCAAACTTTATCGTCTATGGTGGTTTTTTTTGTTATTAGCATCTATTACTGATCCTACAGAAGGTTATTTTTTGCATTAACCACAGGAATCATTTGCATCTTAGACTCTGGTCTCCCACTTAACTAAGTCAGATGCTGACCTTCTGCTGGAAAATGGGTGGTCAGGACTGCTCTCTCCCACCTTACTTCTTTACATGCTTCCTCCTCCACCATTTACCTTACCATGGCACAGAGCCTGACAGGATTTCTCCATGAGTTATTTATCTGACAAACTCACATAACAAGAAATTAAGCTGGAAAAGAATTAGTTTTACATTTCTCTACTGCTCTCATGAGCCAAATGGCTTATGAGAAGGTCCAGGGAGTGCAGAAGTTGGCATGAAAGCCCAGGAGAGAGAGGGCAAGACCACACAGCTACAAATCAGAGACAGGAGAATGAGGTGGAAACAAGACTTCTTCATTTCAGCAGCAGCAAGTTATTAGATAACCGAACAGCTCACAGAGTCACCACCTCCTGTGCATTTGCCAAAAATATGGCTGCAGCAGGCTATCATATGTCAGCATGCAACTACATCCAAACAGTTGATGCTTCCTTTAATATCAGCACTTCAGTAAGTGCCTTTCTCAATCTTATCCTTTTTTTTCCTGAAAGGTGAATCTCTAGCAGGATGGAAGCTTCTTCTTTTATTTGCCTATTCACATAACTATTTGTTATATTCTTTATTTCATGGATGGGTTTTAGCTGGACAGGAAGTCTCCCTCGTACTCCATGTTCTAGCTGCCACATAGGGATGGTGTTATGGGGCATCTTCTGAAAGGAGAGGAAGATGGTGCTCCCCATAGGATCCACAAGGGAATGCTGGGCTGCAAGGAAGCCAGGAGAGAATAGTCCAAGAGGTATAGCAGGTAAAAGATGTAGCATGAGATGAAAATGCAGGGGCCTGATCACGAAGAGGACAACAGTGGCTGAAGGAGGGAGGTTCTCCTGCAGACAAGAGCTTTGCAAACGTTGCTGCAACCTAAGAAATGAGCAGAAATTGCAAGTTCTAAAATTAATGCTTGACTGTATTAGGACACAGTGAGCAGCAGGGGAATTGACACTCATGCTCTGTTTTTATTAGTCATCAACTAATAAAAAACCCTCAGTTTTCTGTGTTCCAGAAGCTAATTTGTTTTAGTTTATATTCTAATAAAACAATGCTAGGGACAGAAAACCCTTCTTTGTTGTTGCTATGCTGATCACAAGGAAGACTGGCAAGGAGGTTTACCCTTGAGTTCTGACTGATTTGGGGGAGTCAGTTACAAGCAGAAAGCCCTCTAACACGTTTGCTGTTAGCCTTGAACTGTAATGGCAAGAAATTTTGAAGAGAGCCTAAGTAGTGGTTTCAACCCTCCCCCCACTTCCAGCTGCACATTGTGCACTCTCACTGCTTGCCTTGTGCAAGCACTGGTGGACATTAGACACTGAGCCATTTTAACATGCTCCATCAGCAGGAAATAGCCCAACAAAACAAAATGCTACAACTGGCTTGAGTTGTTCTGGACTGGAGTCAAGACAGACATTCACAACAGAAGGGATGATCAGGAAGACGTGGTAATCTAGATTCTACCCTGCTGAGGAAAGCTTGCGAATTTCAGAACATCAAACTTATCGTGGTATCTCATACCTAAGCTCTGTAGAAAGATTTGTCAACATACAGGCATATGGTCTGCCAAAATGATTGTTCATTGCCTGGGATGGGTGGGCTCCTAGGCTGCCCATCTATTGGGTATTTAGCTACCAATCTGCTTCAGAGGTGAACTCTTAATTAGGTCAGTTATTGGTGCTCCCTGAAGCTGGCTTCTTATCTCTGCACAACCTGAAACAGCTCCAAGAAGCTGCTTTTAAGCCATGAGCAGCCCCATACCAGCCAACTCGCTCATGCCCAGTTCTAATGCAGACAGCACAGCTGCCTAATGAGTCAGGAAGCAGTCATCAGGGTACTCAGGGAAGCTGAAGAACTAGGCAGAAACTTTTAAATGGTATTTTTGTGTTATTTGTTCAGCGTTTTCTGCTCTTCAAATACTTTAACCTTTTGTTCCTACTGAGGAAAAATGTGTTTTGTTTTGTTGGTAGGAGAAGGGATGGGAGTTACTGGAAAAACAAATTCCATCTTCAAGGCAGGCCTATCAAGTAACTTTAGAAGAACAGCCTGCCCACCTGTTGTGAGGGTTTCCAAATTTTATTTGGCGTGCTCTACTGTGCAATTTATTGCACTTTTATTTCTGAAAATCTTATTTTAGTTTCATTTATTAGGAACACCAGAGTTCAAGTTGCTGCATGCTGTAACCTACATAGTATGTCAGTATTACATAGTTTACAACCTCACATTCAGGATAGATCTCTTACACATCAAGATAATCTGAACAGACATGTTATAACCTATTTAATAGGTCTTTGTACTGTCTGACCAACGATTTTAACTGTTTATTTGTTATCACCAGAATAGTCTCTTTCATGTTTTCGAATTAGGAGCATATGAGCATCCACACAAAGTAGATCCAAAATTACAAAACATCCCAAGACATAAGCTATAGCATATGCTACCACTTTACTGCATGTGCACAGGAAGGAATCATTTGGGTCATTTCTGTGTGGAAGCATAGGAAGTACCACCTTTCAAGCAAGAATAATGAAAATGCTGTTTTGTTTTATCATAAAGCAAAGTCCTAGAAAATTATAAAGATAATGCACATATTTATGAACTTTAGATGAGTTGTCATAAATTGACAGTGAACATCTTTTTAAAGCAGAGGTACATGATAAAAATCAGTGGGTAATATTTTAAAGCTTGAGATCCTCAAGCATAACTGGCCTTAAATCAACTGGTTTACTCTATCACGAGGACCAGGGATTAATTTCTTTTTCCTAGGATAATCACATAGTTTCTGTTTCTTCCTAGCCTGCAAATCCTCAGTCCTTGAGGGAGAGATTATTTTCTGTGAATGATTCTGTTAAATAAACTACAGTGAATTATAAATGCTGAGTGCAGTTAAGGTGTTTGAAGAAAACAAAAAGAATAAAATGCTTAGCTACCAAAAATACACTTTTAATGAATAGGTTACCTGAGCCTCTGGTAGGCAACAAGGCACCTGTGTCGGTAAGCCTGGTAGGAGATGGACACTGCCACCCCACCAACCTGCAAGCAGGTTCCTAGCCACTGTTCCCTGCCGCCCTGAAGCCAGTGCTCACCTCTGGTCCAGCTGCCTCCATGCTCCCTCTTAGTTTGCTCCCCTTCTTTGCCTTTGAGCCCCTGCATCAATGCTGTAAATTCAGGCCCGAGAGCAAAGGAGGAGCTTTTCTCTGGCTGCCTGGAGTCATAAGTTGCTAACCTTCACCACCCAAAGAGCCTGCATCCACCACTCACCCACAAGCAGCCTCCCACTCTCACTCCTTTGTTACATCTTGCAGCTGATGCTTATTCTGCTCCAGGGGCTCTAAGATGACCCTGTCCGTCACCTGCTTGTCATGCTTGAAGCTACACAGTCACACACTGCCTCCCACTGCTCACCCAGTGCCTTAGTGCCTCTGCCAAAGCACACCTCCCACTGTGAGACCACCCAAGGAAGAAGCACTGAGTGCTCTCTGCAGTCCAAATCTGCAGAAGGACATCCTTCATTGCTCCAGGATTTTTGATGTGTTTCAGGTAATTTATATGTCACACATTGAGGACCAAACCTTACAATATTGTGCAATCCCATCCTACCTGGAGACATTCCAGCATGCTTGTCACACCCCAGCTGGCTCTCTGTTTGTCAAAATACCTACCAGCTGAAGCCCAGCTGACCTAAATAGGCTTCTTCCTAATCAGCAATCAGATAAAGACGCAAGTTGCAGGCTCTTTTTAATCAACAGTCTCCCTTTTAGAAAGTAACTGACTGAAGCTGTTTGCTCCAGAAGGCCCTGAAAGCTTCCAGAAACAACTAAAAGTTAAAATTTGGGCTGAAGAAAAACTAAACCAGAGCAAAAACTAATTATTAAGCATGACAAAATCTGCAAATAATTGTTTGGGAGGAAAAATGTAATGAAAAAAAAACTTAAAGGAAAGGAAGCAAGTGGAAATCTGTAGAATTCTCATTTTTTCTGGAATATTTGGGCCCTCCATTATAAGAAAGTCATTAAGTCTGAAGCAAGTCCAGAGAAGTGCAATGAAGCTGGTGAAGGGTCTGGAGAATGAATCTTATGAAGAGTGTCTGAGGGAACTGGGCTTGTTTAGCTTGGAGAAAAGGAGGCTGAGGGGAGACCTTATTGCTCTCTACAACTACCTGAAAGAGGCTGTAGCAAGGTGGGGGTTGGTCTCTTCTCCCAAGTAACAAGAAGCAGGACAAGAGGAAATGGTCTCAAGTTGTGCCAAGGGAGGTTTAGATTGGATATTAAAAGGAAATTCTTCATTGAAAGGGTTATCAAACACTGGAACGGGCTACCCAGGGAAGTGGTTGAATTGCCATCCCTGGAGGTGCTTAGAAGACCCGTTGATGTGGTGGTTAGGGACACGTTTTAGCACTGGACGTCGTACTTAAGTCAATAATTGTATTCAATGATCTTTCTTAAAGGTCTTTTCCAACCAGATTGATTCTATGATTCTCTTTGAAATCTAGAGCATAAATATAGTTAGAGGTCCTGGTACAACATAGCATATGATGAGGTAATTAAAGACTACCCTAATGAATAAGCACTGGAACTGTCTGTTAAACTTAAGGATAAATGTTTTCTATCTTTGAATGCTTTTTGTTTTGCAACCATGAAATTCATTTCATGCCTCACACTTTCTAATACCATGTGAAAAGCAAGAATAACTCTAAAAGTTATTTGACAAAATAAATTATTGAAATTGGTAAGATAAATCAAATTCCAAATCACACATATGTCATATTTTACCATAGCAAAAGCTTTTTTTGGGGTTTGTTTTTTTGGTAGAAAATAAAAATGAAAAGATAACTGAAATTACATCACTTTGAGGAAAGAAAGACTATCCACTACAAAACTCACTTATGAAATGCCTGTTTTTTCCTCCTTCATTCTAGTTCCAAAGTCTAGTGCTCCATATATTCATGAATGTCTCTAATCTCTTTTTATGTTCAGGGAATGAAATAGGCTTCAAATTTGTATGTCATAAGTATGGAATGTATTCACTGATATTTGGTTGTGGGGAATCCTTCCAGTGTTGCAGAGAAACTTACACAGCAGCTGTGATCAAGATGTCTGTAAGATTTTCATTGCTCTGCCGTTTACCTGTTCTGAAACACTTACTGATTTAATATCTGAGCCAAAGCCCAATCAGAATAGTAAGATTTCTATGTGTAGTGTTTGGGGGGATGGTTAGGGGGGTTGTGGTTTTTTCTGGCAAAATTTCAGGATACTGGAAGGCAAAATAGTGGAAAATTAGAAAAAGATTTGCAAGAGTCCAGATGCAACTATCAAGGTCAGTTCTGTCTACTTAGAGTAGGTTTGCAATGAATCAACTCCATAATTTTGACGTGAATCATCTCTCCAGCTTTTTAAGAGACTGATGAGCTACCTGGGGAATCTTAAAAGATTATGGAACAATTGAATAGTCAATCTGAATAAAGCAATACAATTTATAAAATACTTTATTTTACATTTTTTCAGTTTTAAAAAAAATGGCATTAACCTCACAACTCCAGTTACTTGTAAATTGATGAAGTTTTTAGACCATGGTTCACAATCCGTAAAGCTGCTGTTGGCAGGACTGAGGCATTTCTGTACCATTGTTACTCAGTTCTTTTGGGCCACGGAGAGGGTGTATCTTTGGTTTGGGAATGCAGTGAGAGGAAGGGATGGGAAGTGGGCAAACCAAGAATAAACAGACTTTCCTCTACCAACTCTTCAGAATTAGGAGAAAGAAGTTAATAATAACTTCAGGCTCTCTTTGAGAAGTGCTCCTGAATATGGGTGTAACTCTGGAGTGTATGGGTTGTAACAAACCTAAAGGAAACTGAAACGTGTTGATCTGTGTCTCCAATTTAGCTCTCAATAATTCTTTGCTTTGATATTTTTCCAGTTTTTTTACCTTTCAACCTGAGCAAACTCTGGCTTTTACTCTAATGTAATGAGCAAAGAAAATTGTCAATGAAGACTTCTTAGAGGATTCTTTCCCTTTTTTTCTGTGGTTTTTTCTCTGCTAGAATCTAGCTGCAATGATCACATGCATATCTGTAATACTGTAGCTGACCCTACAAACTTCAATGAGACGTTTGGTTTGTAATTCTGAACTACGTCACGTGCAAGTAGCGTGTAAAATGTCAGTATCTGTCACATCCAGGTATTCTGTTCCAGTAAAGCACATTCCTATACAAACAGCCTCCACAGACATCTTGTCTTACTGACTTCATCATATTAAAAATGTCTTGGACTTTATACCAACTGGCGTTTCAGAAGCGGATTATTTTCTTTTTGTTTGCCCAGATGAGAAGGGGAATACTCTCTAAATTACTTTCCTTGTCTATTTTGGGCAAGTGAAATTCTTTGAAGTACTCCATTCCTCACGTAAGTGCTTAATCAAATATTGTTTTTCTGAATCACACCTATGTGGGATGCCTAATCAACTGCAATAATGTGAAGATAACCCAAAATTTTATCCATTTCCTAATTTAAACAATGGATGAAATGTGAGAGTAGCATTCTAACTCAATTACATTTTCCAAAAAGTTCACAGACTGAGTACTCTATGATCATAGATGTATCATAGATACAGCAGATAAAATCTATGAAGAGTTCTGATGAATCAGGTTAATTAAATTCAGATGAATTAATCACAGAATGGTTTGGGTTGGAAGGGACCTTTAAGATCATCTAATTCCCACCCCCCAGAATGGGCAGGGACACCTCACACTAGACCAAGTTGCTTGAAGCTCCATCTAACCTGACCTTGAACACTTCCAGGGAGGGGGCAGCCACAACTTCCCTGGGCAGCCTGTTCCAGTGCCTCACCACTCTCAGTAAAGAATTTCCTCCTAATGTCTAGCCTAAATCTAGCCTCTCTCAGCTTAAAACCATTACCCCTTGTCCTCTCACTACAAGCCCTTGTAAAAAGTCCCTCCCCAGCTTTCCTGTGGGCCCCTTCAGGTACTGGAACACTGTTACAAGGTCTCCCCAGAGCCTTCTCTTCTGCAGTCTGAACAGCCCCAACTCCCTCTGCCTGTCTTCATAGGAGAGGTGCTCCAGCCCTCTGATCATCTTCACAGGCCTCCTCTGGACAATTATTTGATTCCATCTCAGATATGTCACTAAGTCTTCACTTGATTTTGTAACACAAACATACAAAAAAAAGATCTTAAATGTCCTAAAAAATAAGATACATTAATTGCCTTGAGCATCACAGCATCACTTGTAAAATCAAATCTCCTGTTTTATGTCTGGTTAGGACAGGCTTACATTTGAATCAGAGAAGATCAGCGTGGAACTGAGATGATTATTTTTTTCCATACATTGTCATCTTTTCTTTGCATTTGAAAGATACAATGCCTAGGCATGTTTTAATGGTGCTACTCTGGAGAATTTGCCATTACCCAGTTGTTATGTGAGACATATCTGCTGATTCATAGTTCCTAAAAATCACAAATTATATTTCATGTAAGTAATTGTTGCAATCATATTTGGCTGTCTCAATTCACTAAAACAAACGAACAAAAAGAAAAGCCCACAAAAAACCCCAAAGATCCACAACATTGTTTTCCTTCCAGATAGGAGAAATGAAAAAACAGGAGTGAGATCCACTGTCCCTGTTAATCCAGTTTGTGTAATTGCAGTAATCCAAGCAGTGCTAAGTAAGCAAATTGCACTTGTGGTTACATGCACCATTATTCACATTCACTTCCTCTGTTGTCATTCTCTGGATTGTTATCCAGCTGTGAAGTGTCACCTCAGAGGGAGCTGCACAGCAGTGATGGGCAAAAGCAAGGATAATAGGTGTTTATGGTTTGCTGTGCATTTCTTTCAGCATGATTCTTCAGTTACCAGTTTAAATACCTGGATGATAATATAACCATTTGCTGTCAAAATTTCTGAGAAACTTGTATTCATCTTGGTCCTCAGAGCTTTATCAGACTCAGCAAAGATGACTCCAGAAGGTCCTTTTATTCAGTGGAAAAAACTTTTTTTTTTTTTTAATATCCTTGAGACTTTCTGCTATTGTAACACAGTGGAAAGTGTCTGCACACATCTTGCAGATGTGTTAGGAGACTATAGAATGAAAATAAATCTCTCTATTGAACTGTCAAATGTTATGATCACAAAGTCATTCACATGGCCATTGTAGGATGGACTCAGCCACAGTTTATGGCTTCATCTTCATTTAATCCATAATGTGAGCAGGTATGGGATGGATTTTAGCCACTCACGTATTACAGCACAGAAACAGGTTCAGTGCCATTTTCAGCTTTTTTTTTTCCTTTCTTTCTAATTAAAATGTGTTTATCTGAGCCTCTATTCTGCAAATGTAATGAAGAACCCACTATAACAAGTAAATACCGGCATTTTGATAGGTATTCAGCTCAGGCCAAGGAAGGGATTTAGGGTTTTTTAGTTTTGTTGTGTAACAAAACGACCTTGGTATATTTCAAGAAATGCATTCATACAAAGTCTGCTTTTAATTTCATGAGGTCCTAACTCCAGCTTCATCAGGCTTTTCTTCATGCCATTGCTGGATCTTTAGTTCTTCTTTTGTTAGTCTCTTAAGAGTCCGTATAACTTTTAACAGGAATCTGGCTGAGCCAAAAAGGAAATAATCTCAATAATGCTGCATGCCAGTGCTTTGTGTACATCTCATTATCGCAATATGCTAAGTCAGTCAGAGGCTAAGCATGATATTGAAAACACAAGAGGAAGTCCTTCTGAAAGTAAAACTGCTTTTTGTAGTAGAAGACTGGTAGTTCAAAATCATCCAGATGTCTCAGGTTGATCAAAAATATAACAGCTCTAGATCCTCAGTTACTTATTGGGTTGCTCTTTATCTCAGTGTCAAATCAGTCTATTGTAAATATTTTGTCAAGGGTTCTGTATAAGCCTGGGCAGAAAGTTGGATTACTTTCATCATTGATAAAGCAAACAATGCAAAGTCTTACTGTCAAAAGTAAATGTGCCTGTGCTTTCCTCGTCCTCATTTTTTTAAACCACTAACACTGTCATTCATTCTGAACTCCAAGATTACTGAGTAAAAGGACTGTTTATTCAAAAGACCTTCTGAAAATGGAATAGGAAATAGGAAGCCTTGCATTTATCCTGGTAATCCCTCACCTCCTAACAACACTCATCTCTCATCTGCTAGGGAGAGAGTAGTGTTGTAACATCTGGCTCAATGTGGTGAGTTTTCATCTTCTGTTGGGAGGGCTGATGTCATGTAAGGAACAGAGGAGCAGGCTAACTATTGTAAATTAGAGGCAGCAGCAGTGCTTGTCCTGGGAGCTGGGAGTGGTGGATCAGTTCCTGCCTGCAGCCCCCATGTGTTGATTCTGGCCCATTAACCATGCTATTAATCTTCAAAAAGCTTTAAAGTACAAGTGTTTTGGAGAGTGAATATAGGTGAGAATTTGCAGGTGTCATTCACACAATACAGCCATCTTCCCTGCTCTTTTCAACAAACAGCTCTCCCAGTCTGTTAAAGCACAGAAGGAAATTCTTTCCATCACCTTTTACCCCATCTGAAATTTCTGAGCTCATGAGGTTCTTTAACATTTTGCAAGATGGCAGCGCAAAAGTAAAGGAACAGAAAGGCAGCTTATAAGAATCAGAAGGATATTTGTTTGGAAACTTCGTACACGTCATTCAACCCACATCCTTTAACTTTCAGTTTTTGAGTGTCTCCACAATATATACTGCTGCATGAGTGGTCTCAATCCTGTATCAACCAACATTTCAATTCTCTATGATATGCTGTTCTATCTATTCTTTAGGGAAAGAACAGCACACAAGAACAGGGCAATTTTAGGCAATTCAAAGGTTATACCATGCTTGACACCTGACTTCATTTTAGTAACACCTGCCTGAAGAATAATTAGCAGGCCACTTTTAAAGAAAGAACTTCCATACTCTACAGATGGCATTTTTCATACCAGACAGGCAACGATGTATGTTGGAAGTGAGCCAAACTGTCTGCAAAAACTGTGAGAAATTCAAGACAGACATCTGAGTGGAAGGAAAGTTTTACCTTCCTCAACACCCCTACCCCCCCCGCAACCATTTGGGAACATCTGTTCAAACCTACTTCTATATATAATGTACTTTATTTTTCTTATTTACTAAAGCTACACATTATAAGAGATGGAAATTAGCAGAGCAAGTTTCTTTTATATTGGTTATGAAACAGACAATTTAACAACACAATGTGATGATTTGCTAGCCATAGAAATCCTGTTCTATAAGACTCTTGTTAGAACCAAGACAAAATTTTCATAACTGGCTACTAATATGGGCTTCTCCACTCACATTTCCATAAAGTGGTCCTAATTTTCACTGTGTACTCAAAACTTCATTGAAATCAGGATACTGTGTGTCATAACGGGGGTACAAAGTCAACAGTCACTTTGGAAATTATTGGCTAATGTCTTAATCCTGGACTGTTCACTGATTTGTATGAACTTTCATGTGTACCTTGGGCTAAATCCAAATCCCTGTGAAATCAATCGTAATCTTTCCATTGCCATCTATAGGCTTTAGATGAGGTCTTTTGCTTCCGTAGAAGAATCCTTAGTACTTTCTTGCAAAAATATTCTATAAAAAAGGAGTCCTGAGAACTCTTTATAGTATTTTGATCAGAATCAAATGTCTTATGCAAACATGCTAAAATTAGAAAAGTAACAGCTCTATGTTGTACTTAATATTGCTTATGAACTAAAAAATTATGCATTTTATTTCCACAGTTCCAATGAATAGGTATATAAATAAGAATTATAGAAATAAATATGCAAAATTATTTACAATCTGTTGTAATTCCAAACCAGGGGTGTTTTTTCTCCCCTGGGAGTTTTCACTCTCTTAAATGCATTTATGTGGTGATTGCATAAAATTTTTCTAAGGGCACTATTTAAGATAATTTTTTAATTTGGGAAAATGCCCATTTAAGTATTTTCTCAGCTGTGCATGGGACTTTTTTGGCAAATAATTTGGTAAGCATTCAGAATAGGCATATTTCTAAAAACCCTGCAGTCCATAAGTGTACATAAGTAACATATACCGTGTCTATATATTCGTGGTGACAGTAAGAGTAAGAATGTGTCCCTAAGTAGGAAACCACTTTTATAGGTATTTGCCATCTTCATTGCTTCATATGGTTTTGAAGCACGCTTTTCTAGCACAAAACCCATGATACTATGATGTGGTTATAAGACAAAAAGGTTCCTACAAAAATAAATTACTGTGCTTTTTTACGTAAGGGATGAGGGAATCTGAAACTTGTTGGTCACAAATGTAAAATAACATTTTCCAAGGTTTCTCTTAATGGATACTAAATTTTCAACATTTACAAATAAAATACAAATGTTATCAGAAAAGTACTTACGGCCAAATTTTCTCTTTCACTTGAGTGAGAAGTCTATGAGTGGACTAGTAACGTTATTTTGTTAGACATCAGAACTGAATATTTCAATTCAAGTATATAACCTAATAGGTATAAGCATGCTAGGTAAAAATTTCTAAAATTATCCCATTGATACACAACCATTTATGGAAAAAACAGGAATGTGGCAATACGCTTTATTAACTTTATTGTCAGTTAGTCCTCTGAACAGAACTAATGCCATTTAATTATTATCTAATGTCCCACATCACATTCTTATACCTTATCTCAGCTGTATCTTTCACTTGTGCTTTGAAGAACCACATATTTATTATTTTTTTTTCATGATTCCTCCTAGCTGAAAGGACTCAGTGTCATGAGGGTTGGAAGAGGTTGTCATGAATAAGCATTCAAGGGCCAAATAAGATTAAAAAAAGAGAACAAAGCTAACTCCTCTGAACCTAATCCCAAAACACCTACTGGGCCTATGTTACAATATGACCAGTACAAATTACTTGAGTCCCTTGTCATTTACACATAAAAAGGCTCTTTCAAAACTTACCTTTTTCTAAAAAATCTTTGGAGTCTGTCTACTGAAAAACACTGAAAAAAGGGAACTATGATTATTTCCTACTACAACTACTATTTAGCAAGCCTTTCATTTACAAAACTTTTTGGGGTCTCCTCTGTTGATAGTAACCAAGTCTACTGCCCAGGTGTTTGTTTTCAACTGAATGAAAGTAAATTTTCATGAGTTTTCTGCTGGTAGGAGTCATAATAGTTCAGATGCCAGACAAAGGACAATGGCTAACAGATCTGTGTGCACAACTTGGACAGAAGTAATAAATGACTAAGAAACTTTTAATACATTTGCAGTTTATACAGATGACTGTGATAACCTCATACTATGCCATATGGAGGCCCGGACTAACAGCCAGGGGCCTTAAATTACATTGAAATTGATTCCAACTCGGCAGCTTTCAGCTGCAAATGTCAAAAGACTATGGGCTTAAAGTGAAAATGAATAGCAATATATAAAAGCAAATGCGATATAGTAAGTCCTAATATTGATCTGAGCTAATAATGTGCATTATCACTGAAGCCCTATGCCAGTTGTTGCCATCTCTCACCTACATTCCATTTTAAAATTAATAAAGACATCAGGTTGTGTACAGAATTCTCCCTTTCAATCCACACACATTACCTAACAATATTAAATTGCAGTACATAATTGGTTAAACGTTACTCTTTAAAATTTCTTGAATCTTGTAGCTGATCTTAAATACTGCATGTACTCTATTAAATACAAGCTCACCCAAGAGACATAAACTGACTGAAGCCAGGAAATCCTAAACGAAGGCTCAAGCTGACATTTTGTTCCTAACTTACATAGCTATGTTTCCTCATAGCTACTAAGGGTGCACATCCTAATGGTGTTTCTTTTTTTATTTGTACAAATAATATTATTGCAGCAGTCAGAGCCTTAATTTAAGAAAGCAAGATACATAAACTACCTTGAAATTTGGCCTGTGGTGGAAAGACATAGGTATAGAGTCTGTCATTCTTCTGCTCCTTTTTTGATTATTTTTAGATCAAATGAAAACAGAAGAAAGTCAAGAAAAGATAAGAATTTAATTAAATCACCAAATTACTTCCAATTTGTGATTTAGTAAGTTCAGCCAGCTTGTAATGGTGCTATTTAACCACACCTCTTTAACAACTATTGTCAAAATAAATCTGAAAACAATGAAGCCATAGTAAACAAAAACACAAAATAAAAACTCCCATAAGGGAAGAGAAAGAAACCCTGCAAATAGTGTGTAGCCTTGTACCCCAGAGACAGAAGAAAAAATAATTCTGATTATCCATCATGTCAAAAATTAAACTGTTAAGCATCGCTGCCTTTTTACAGTCAATTATATTCACTGTGTATGATTCCTAAGAGTATACATTTCTATGCCTAACTTAGCAGTATGCTAACAGCAGAACATCAAATAAAGGTGGACTCTGGACAGATATGATATCAAAATTACTGTAACTCAAAAAATACATCATTAGTCCTCAGGAGGAGGATTCATTAACAAGATAGGAAAGTGATTAGCCACTACTCAATAACAGGAACTAAAAAAACTAACAAAACTAGATTTCACCACATTTCATTCTGCCTGAACAACTTTAGACAAATCACAATTCTAGGGCTTGATTTTATCCATTGTATATTCTTAGCTATACCATATAGCTAGACAAGTAGAAGAACCCTCTGTTAATGTGCAGACATAAGCCAATGAAAATAAAACAAAACTTGAAGTTATAGGTCAAAAGCCTTAGTCCATAGCTGTTTTCAGCAAAAAAGTTATGCTAAAACTTCTATGCAATGGCATAATGTGGATTTCCATAGTACAGTTTTTGAGTAATTGGGGTATTCAGAACAAGATGAGACATCATCTGCAATGATGAGTCATGAGCCCATTCACTAACCCACAAAGTGGGGTTTAAAGCACAGGACATTTATTGGATATGAGCTACCTGAAATCTGGAAGAAGCATTTCTGTATTTCTGTGGGGCTGTGCTTGTAAATAAAGACTTTCAAGACCGTGGTAGCAACCTCACTGTGCTTGGACTTTGTAGCTTTAACCTCTCTGGCAGTGTGAGATCTCTGCACCACATTGTATTTACTAGTGGTGTATCCGCAAGGCAGTTTTTTAAAGGTCTTGAAGCAATCTGAGAGGTTACTGAATAGAGCTCGCACATTTCAGCCTGAACTGGTTTTAAAGCATGAGAGACCAACTACTTTGTTAGTCTCTTTTTTTTTTTTTTTCCCCAATGATATAAAGTTACAAAATTTGGTCCTTTGAAGGTTCATCCAATTATCTAAACAAAAATTCTCCTAGCACTTTAAATCTATTTGCACGTTTCTCTCTCTTCAACCTGTGCTTTAAGTCTCAACAGATTCTGTTAAAACTAGGAAAATGCAAAAGGACTATTTTTCTCAATAGGAAAAAATTCTTCCTGGTAATGAGATTATTATGGCTCACAGATTGCCATCATCACATGTTTTGGCTGCTCCCCCACTGCAAGTATCCCAGTTGAATCATGGCTCATCTAACAGAATAATACACCTCTCAAAATGCCTTGGGCTAGGAACGCAGTGCTGGCGCATTTCAGGTAATGTAAATAAAGCACTTCCATTTCTTCTGTAAAATGTCAGCTCAAACTTGGCTGATCCCTTTTCAGGTTAAGTCTTAAACTTTGTATGAAAGACAGCAAGAAATAATTCCACAAACCTGAAAAGGCATTTTTGTCAAATTTTGCCAAACTTGAGTATTTGAAAGACAAGAATCTTCTCTCCCCTCTTTACTGTCAGAACAAGTGATTATATTTGACTCTCTGCTGTTAAAGGTGTTATTTGATAATTGATGATGCTTCTTTTCAATTTTTCATTCTAACTTTTCACTTTGAAATTTAGCTATGTTTCATTTAAGAAGGAGAAAAAACAACCAAGAAAAAAAAAGCTTTAGTCTGAATCACTGGAGTTTTTTCCCGGTTTGATAATTACCACCACCGACCAAAAAAACTTTCCCATGCAGCCATTAAAAAAAATATATCAAGTATTCTCAAGTATATGGGTTCCTTCTCCATCCCACTCCCATTCTCAGCAATTTTGCAGGACAAAGGCATTTGAAAAAGGACTGAAAAACAAATGCAAAACCCCTTAACTGCTGGAATCAATAAAATGCTCTGAAGTCTTTAAAGAAATGAATTACCCATTGCTTGGATATTTTAAACTAAAATGATCATGACAACAATTAATGTGCAAGCAAGATCAAACCTCCAGTGGAAAGGATTTGGAAAACAGACACAGAGTTCTTGATCGTATTTAACTTTTATGATGCCCTATTGCTGCACATAGCAGAACTTCAGGCAATGCTCACAAGCATTTGCTAGGATATGCACATTTCTTGCTTGCTCTTTCTTTCACTCATCTCCTTCTGTCACGCTACCCAGTCCAATTAATCTCTGAAGTTTTTGGAGATACTTTCTTTTTTTCTCCTGAACAGCATATTAAACAAAGGCATGATAATGTAAGAACATATCCCTTCCTGGTATTTATTCCCTTTCATAATTTCAATAGATCCAACAGAATAACCCTTTATACTTGCTCTGAATCTGGAAAAATGGTTGAACAGACTCTTGTTGGTTTTGGCTGACGACATCATTAGCTGCTAGATGCCTTTTTCCTGCTAAAGGAAAGACTTTCCCAAATGGATCAAGGTAGAAGGTTTATCTAAGATTAAAAGCCTAAATTTGAAAACATAGCTTTGTTTTGTCGACAGACAGATTAAGTTCTGAAAGACCCAAAAAAGGCAGAGCTGCTTAGGACTTTTACAAAAAACATTTTAAGTTTCCTAAGAAATCACTGTAGAGACACCAGAATTATTTAAAAAGGATTATTTATTAAACATATTTCTTTACAAAGTACAATCAATGGTTTGCATTAAATTTTGGGGTTTGGTATTTGCCTGTATGTACACAAAAGCTTGTAACAGAAAATGTGTCTTGATTTTACACATGGGACACAATACTGCGTTACCTTCATCTTTTGATTCCTACCAACATAAGCAGTTGATAATAAGTTTTAGTTTATCTGCTGGTTGTTTTTGGTTTTTTTTAACTGAAGATGAAGCAACAACATTTCTGCAGAGTGTCAGTATTTATCTATGTACTCAATTATGACAAAGTAGAAATGAATAATCCTTTGGGAAGTTTCCACCGAGCATGAGTGGAACATGACATTTTTGCCAGGTTACTGGACTATCCTTATGATCCTAAAAATCTTTTTTTTGCAGTTATAAGATAAGAAGAATTGAGGAGCTAGGTAAGTTTAATAATACCCTATTAGCAGCAGTTGATAGTAAATGCAACGTAAGGTTTGTTTTGTCTGTCATACAAGGATGTGTCCTAGCAGACACTATTGTATTGTTCTCTACTTGAACAAACATGTCTGCTTGTATTGTATGTCTGGAGCAACAAAACAAAAATAAAGAGACAAAAAAGCCATTTATTGTCATGAGTGACTATTGCCATCAGCTAATATGAATGCATTGCTAAAATTAGTGAAGACAGGAAAATGCTGTAAGGTAAATATATACAGAGTTAAAATACATTTCTTATCCACTAGATAGTGATTTTGTGGCACTGTGGTTTTCAGAATATAACGTCTGTTGAGAGCAATGTAATTTTCAGTGCAAGCTAAAGCAAAAATACCTGCCCGCTGTCATAAACATGACAAACAAATCTGGAATGTTCAAAGTAAGTTCGTCTTCCACTTCTCCACTCTTGAGGCACCTTTAAGACATGGCACTTACTGTAAACCATCTAAAAATCAAGAAAAGCAGACACAATAAGCCTGAATTTTCCATAACAACTTTAAAAATCACTGCCAGAGTCACTTGCATACGTAAACGATGCCTGTGTAAGGCTTGCCAGCAAAGCATCTTTCCTGAGAACGGAGCTGGGGCACTCTGTGTGTATCATAAGTGCGCGTGCTCGGAGCTGTGATCGCTGTCGTGGCTGTCGTCGTTCGCTAGTGAGTCCCCCGTGTGCTGGAGACCAGCTGCGCTGATGCCAGAGAGCTCGGAGGGGAGCAGTGTGCCCTTTTTCACATTCACCAGTTCCTTCTCCCGGGCTGCTGCCCCTTGCTGGCCCCCTTTTACCCGCTTCCACTTCATTCGCCTGTTCTGGAACCACACTTTTACCTTCACAGAAGAAAGAGAAAAACAAAGTAAAGATGAGGTCGTTGAAGGTAATAATAATCTTTCTAGCTGTAGCCACAGCACTTGAGTTACTTCTTTTTTTTTTTTTTCTTGTTCCATGAGCAACACACAGCCTTTCTGTCTATCTTAAAAAACTCTAGCAAGCCTTCTCTGAGGAGCAGGTGATCCAGTTTTGGATAGGACATGAACTTGGAGATGTGAGGATCATGACTGCAAAGGAGAGGAGGGGGTTATCGCAAGAAGGCAGCAGGGCTATCGATCTACGTCAGTTAGCTCCACAGGAAGATCTCCAAGCTCTTTAGAAAACTTACATAGTCCTGGAGAATGTAATAATGCCATTTCACAGGCAGTAAAACAGAGGAAAGATGGTTCCCATCAAGGGACTGCACAGAAGAGCCAACCTTTTGTGTAATAGAGAATCCTGTCTTGTGGCAGGGACCCAAAGTGCTGCCTCCCATGCTTTTAATTACCCTTCAAAGGAGGGTAGTTACTCTGGAAAGCAACTTGCACTGAGAAGTTTGCATTGCTTTCTGGCTGTTTGCTTCTTTAAACTGGTGGCAAGTTTCAGGTGGAGCACTTCAAAAACTTTTTTTTTTTTTTAACTGGCTGAAGTATCTGAAAGACACTACTTACCATCAAAACTTAAGACTTCCCTGTCTATTTCACAAATTTATTTAAGTGATCCTAGTTGACTGATCCTTGATTCTACTACATTTAGCCATAGATCCTGGTCACATTTTTCAGACAAATAAATAACCCTAAAGCTAGAGAGCAAAGCATTTATAATTTGAATCAAAATCGGCAAATAATTTCAGATGAGAATGGGAAATAAATTGACAGCATGAAAGATTAAAAATGTATCTGTATTTAAGTCACATTAAACCCCAAGATTTACTCCCGCTGAAACTCATTTCCCCTCCTCCCCTTCTCTGTACAGAAATATATGGGGGGGGAAGTAAACCTAAATTATTTGCACAGTTCTAAAGTACCAGCACTGCAAACCACAAGGACCTTTTTTTTAATAGCCAAAAGAAAGGATTAAAAAAAGAGAGATGTGCACAGCATCTGTCAAATATATTAGACCGAATTAAAGGCTGATTTCTAATCAACTTAAAATATTGTCACTGAAAACAGTATTAATAGAAGATTGTTGGATTTTATCCATTTAGAGTTAATGTTGCTAAAAAATCTCCTGTGTATGTGTGTCTGTGCGGTGCTTCTCATGAAGGTTCCACAGAAAAATAAACGTCTGCAACTTTTCACTTGGAAAGAAAGCAAGAAAGCTTGCAATGTTGGTGTATCCTTTGCAGTGTTTAACGGAATGTGTTTCAGAGTTTTAAAAGAAACAGCAAGGAACAGGCACAGCAGGACATATTGTACAACATGAATAACAGAGCCACAAAAATGCTGTTTTGCTGAATCTGACTTATACATCCAGGAAACATCACAGAGTTTAACCTTTTCCATCACTTTGAATTGTACATTAAAATTTTACTACAATTGAACTGATAGTTAATGTCACTATCTGTATGGTCGTATGGAGGAAGAAAGAGAGGTATATAATTTTTTTATACTCTGTATTCCTGTTAAAGCCAATGTGAGTCGTTTAAGCCAATCACCTGGGAACAGAGCAAAATTATTTCAGGTCAGTTAAGAGCCTCAAAGCTCAGCACATCCTTCCCCTAGACAACTCATCAGAGCCAAAGAACCTGGCTTGTAAAGTGAAATGAGTGTAAAGGGGAAGGTATGTGTTACTGGCTGCTGTGATGTTGGGAATTATCACACTCAGGTCACGTATCAGAGGTGTCCGTGGAAACAGTGTCTTCAGAAGGGTACAGCATTAGTACAGGATTGGCAGCTTTCTGGGGGAAGTTAAGATGTCATTTTGTTTATTTTTGGTATTTAAGACAATGAAGTTTCTCTTGCAAAAGACACTATTCTACTGGTGCCAAAAAACTGCAGTAGAGGCAACTGCAGTCATAATCTAAACATCAAAAATAATACACTTTGGATTCAATCCAGTACCGCAGAATATTATCACTCTTCTGAAATAAGGGCCAGGAAAGAAATTACAGGATTGAAGTGATGTTTAAAAGATCTAAGCAACACTCTGGATATTTTGATGTCCTTGAGCATTTGTAGAATAAGTCACAGCACTGAAAGCCTAAAACTAAATAATGCATACAAAAAGTGGTTTCAACAAAAATGACAATGATGCATTTGAAGCAAAAATTTCAATGCACAGCCTGCATTCAAACTACTTTAACTGACTGGAACAAGAGAGATCCAGGCAAACCACCCTCCAGATGCATCCCTTTCATTTTTGGATACTTGAGAAACTGAAGCTAGTACTCCTACAGTCATTGTCAGAAACTTTTCTGGCTGGGACAGGCATTAGCAGGATGATCACTGACTGTCTCCTGATGCAGGGGCTCATTTCTGTTCTCTCACAGACAGAGCTAAACTCTCGCATCTGATCACTTGACTTTGTTTACTCCAACTCTTTTTTTTTTTTTTTTTGTCTTCTATTTTTTCTTACAATTCTTTGTTGCTGCTGCTTTTTATAATTCAGGCCACTTCACAGAACCACCGCCGAGAGCAGACTCTCTCCTTGAGCATTAAATCTAGAGCACCTCTTCATTTACATCTCCTGCCTTCGGACTAGCTCATCTGATCATGCCCCGAAATGCCTTCACCAAGGATGAGTCTAGGTCAGCATCTGTATATTAATTGATACAATTTAAAGGATAATGATTTTCCCTTTTCAAGAATAAGAGCAAGATATATTTATAAATGCCTCAGAGGATCCAACATGCAACACTGTGTCTGCACTTGACCTACTGTATGGGAAAAATGGCATTTAAAGGAAGTAGAGTCAAAGACACCCCAGCTACATTTGCTTGGCACTCTCTTGAGTGTAGGGGAAAAAGAGAAAGAGAGAAACCCTGGTGCTCCCATAGAAGAGTGTATACTACTGACTGGCATATAGCCTGACAGTCAAGCTTCCCATAAAGAGAAAACAGAAAAAATTTTTAGAAGGAAAAAAAAATAAATCTGGTATGACAAAGATTATTTTCAAAAGTGTGAAATCAATTATAGTAAAGTTTATTATTGAAAATATTATTAGTTTATTCTTATGACATTTGGTGCATTAATGTACAGAGGGTGTCTTACATGAAGGCATATGTTCATTATTATGTATTTATATTTCTTCATGTCCTCCATTGTAAAGTACTGAAATCCACTTTTGACCTGATCCAAAATACACTAATGTCACTGGGAGATTTTTCATCAAGTTCAGTGGAGTCTAGGTGAAGTCTTTAATGCTCATGTGATAATAATATGAGACAGGTCCTTCACTTGTTACTTCCTCTAGAGATCAAATTTAGATATTGGAATTCTGAACTTCCTTTGGAGTTGAAGAGTCCGTTATGGATGGTATAGTTGTTACGGATACATGATCCATCTATATTTTAGTAATGGGAAGGAGTGAAGCAAACTTTGTGTGAAGCACTTCCGAATGCCAGTTTATCTGGATTCGTGGAAAACTGTACAAGTGTTGCCCAAAACATGCATCAGAACTAAAAGGAGAGAGGAGAAAGAAAGAGGAGAGAGAACAAACAAGAGAAAAAGCAAGAGTGAAAGGAGAGAATGACTGAAAGAAAAATAAATGAAAACTTAAAATAAAAATAGAGAGAAAAAGCCCTTACTGAAGTGAACTTGAAAAATTCTTGAACTTTTTTCCAGTGAAAGAACTAGCTTGTGCCATTTACAACTTTGGCGGAAACTGTATCCTTTGAAAGAAGATTAAAGATGTACTATTACAAACTTCATACTGTAGGTTTCATGCATCTTTTGATGTTGTTTTTCAAGTCTAAGTCAGCTCCAGCAGGAGCTGGGAGTGCTCACCATTTCCCAGGGTCAGGTCCTGATTGCCCATTATTTGTTAAAATGTACTCCCTTTTCTCCACACTCTGAGTAGCACAACTTAACTGTATAGGGCAAGCATCTGTGTGTACAGAAAACAAAGGAAGTGGAGGGAAATGAACTATATTAAAGATGATGGTAGCATTAACAGCTGTTTCTAAATCAGCACTTATGAGCCAATCTATTGAGCACATCTGCTTACTGGCACGAAAGCACAGTTTCTTTTCCCTTAGTCAACAAGTTGTTTAGCATCTGCATCCCCACATCTGATGATTAGACTGTTACTCAAGATACGAGTAAATGATTTCACATCTCCTAATGTACAAGATAAATGTTTTTGCTCTGACCAATTTATTTTAAGATCTGCTCTGTAGGAATCATGGGAGGAGATTCAAAACAAGGAGGTTGACATTGTTAGTGTCTACATTAAAGTAATATTTATATACTTATATAGGCCTTACTAGGCTTAAAGGACAAATCATGTGCATGTATATCTTTAATACAACTTCATGTCGTTGATGTGGACACCAACACTTCATTTGGGTTCTAAATGAGCGTATCACCTAAACTTCTGATTTAACACTCCTTTGTAAGCAGAGCACTTCAGTCACATTACCTTTAAGAATAATTGACTTCTAGCACACTCTGTAGAATGCAGACGCTTCCTTCTGACATAGGATTTTAGCATTCTGTACCTACAGAGAAAAGCTTAACAGATGCCTTCTATAATTAACGAGTATTTCTTTTTTGTCTGAAAAATTAAAGCATGACTGAATTCAAACTACCGTAGTTACACCATCTGCTGTCTGTCTTCTTTCAAGAAGAAAGACATTTTTCTTTTTAAAAAGCTGTTTTTTGAAATTAAATATTCTTTCCTAAAATTAGGCTTTCTGTTCCAGGTTTTAGTGGCATGACTCCCAAAGGAGATTAAAATTTGAGGCACGATATCTTGCAAACTTTAAAAATTAGAAACAAGAGCGCTGTGCCAGGTGAAATTGTTATTTTGCTATAAGGGATGCATATTTCTAAGAATGAGTCTTTGAAGCCAGTATCCCGAATTCCATTTTTTATTACACCTAAATGATGTGTCAAGAAGGCTAAAGCACCAAGCCTTTTAAGTGTTCTGCCCCCGGTCAGCCATTGTCCATTTTATTTCATTTATTTATTTATTTTTAACCTGTCAATTAACTTTCCTCTAATGCAGACCAACATATGGATGACAAAAATAACCCTGAATTTTCAAAATTAAAAAGAAAAATGAAAAGTTTTCTTCTCAGCTTTCTTTGGCTCTGGAAATGTTCCTGTTATTTTTAGATAATATGCTGCCAAGTTTTAAGGAAAGTCAAACTCCTGAACTTTACAGAAATCACTGGTGTTATACAGCTGAAACTCACCTGTTCACATATATAGAGATAGTATTTTTTTTATAAGTTATTCAGCAAACTTTTAAAAGCAAATAGGAATGTACAAACAGTAAGGTTTCTTTTCTTGTTCCAGACTATGAATAAATGCAAGCATCGAAAGAATCAAATCTATTAGTTTAACATATTTGCAGAAAACGTAGTCAGAGTTATCAGTTCATTTCAGTAACTAAAGATAACATGAGATTTGTCCTGGTTTGAGCCAGGAGGAAGCCAATTTTCCAATAAATTGTTGTCACGGTTTGACTCAGGATCGGCAAATAAACCAGAGACAAGATTTCAAATAGTTCAGCTGCATTTCAGTCATGCTGGATAAATGGGAGAGTAAGTTAAGAGTTTTATTCAATTAACCTTCATTTTCTTCCTTGTATGATTTAAAGGAATTCCAATTTCTATTCCAAAAAAAAACCCCTCTGAAAAATCTTAAATAGGTTTTTAACTTAAACCCAGTTTAAATAAATCTGAGTATTAAATATCTTCTTAGGTATTATAAAATAGTATGAAAATATATTAATTGGAGAAAGTATCCTTTTCTTTGGAAATTAACGAGTGGTACCAGAACCTTCTGATTAAAATTGCTTAAGTCACCTGCTCACTGATGTAAAGCAGTTTACTCTGTGTTACATTACAGGACCCTGCACGGAATGCACACAAGAACTTTGCAGCAGCTGTTGAGAAAAAGGGGAGGTTTTGGCAGGTGCACAAAGGACAGCTGGAGCTTTTGGCACCCAGGAAGGTGTAGGAGGGAGTTCTGGTTTTTCATTACACAGAAGTCAGTTGAAGTTTGGGTACTACTTTGGTGATACATTCTCCTTTCTACCTCCCACGTTTAGACAGGGATGGAATAGACATTACATTTCAGAAGAAAGCAGTGATAGAAGTATTTCATTCCAGTGTCAGAAGTCTTTCAGAGCACTCTGTTTACCTCCCTCTACTCCATCCAAAGAACTGACCTCTCCACCAGTCCTCTTCAGAATTAGTTTTGTAGTCAAACCATGAACCATCCCTTTTCAAAATCCCTCTTAACTAGGTTTCAGAGTTAACATATCTTAAGCAGAATGGGACACAATATTTCAGGTTCTTTCCTCCCATTGGCATGTTGTACATAATATAAGGCAGTATTTTTTATAAAATTAGTTTCTCTTTTTTGTCCAGAGGAAAAGAAAGGCAGTCTGTGAGGTTGCTGCTAGAACTCCCTCTATCTTATTCTCCTATAATATATCTTCTTAGAGTCTACCTTCATACAGTATCTTCGCATATATGGAGAAATATACAAAAGAAACACAGAGTGGAAAACTAATTTGTGAGCTAAGCTTTGCCTCCTTTGTACAGGCATTTACTGCCAGAAATTACTCACCTGTAGAATATTTATCTCATGGGAAAAAAAATCTAACATGCATTATTCTGCACCCATTTTGCACAGGTCAAGTGAATGTGAAAATTAAAAGATGCGTAATCAAGACTGATTTTTGGCTGAGTGTGTTGATGCTTTTCTCTGCTACTACTTTATTTTGAACAGAGTCAAATGCCAAGAAGCAGGACCTGGCAGAAATCAACCTCTGACTAGTAGGCCATGAAAATCCTCCAGAGCTCCATGCCTATGGAAGCCAGCTCCATGCCCAAGAAAGCAGCTCTCTCATTTGTATTAATTTAATCTAGTTGAATAGTTCATAACTTTAAATCTTGAGGGACCTTTTTGCCTTCCAAAACATGCCAGTCCTGAGTCTTTTGGTGATAAACTAGCCTCAGAATCAGCATCCAGTTTTAAAGCTATTAAGTCTTAAGAAAGTGCAGCTATTTTCAGCAAGGCCTGCCCTGAGGAGAAGGAACAAGTGAAAGCAGAAAGAGATTCTCAGTTTTTCAGTGCCCTGCATAAAAAAATAACTTCTCCATTCAACAGTTTCCTCTGCACCTCTCCAACACCGCTTGCTCCTCATTGATTTCTTGTGTTTTTTAAAGTGCCCACAAATGACAAACCTAAGAAGTTTCTATCTCTTTAAACAGGTGGCAGAAGAAACTGCATGTTTCTTGACTTGCATCTAAGAAAGTGTTGGCATAGGGGATGACAGAGCCTTACTCACTTTGTAAAAGCAGCCATATAAGCTGCTAATATTTCTGTCTATATTGCATACACTTCTTGGCACAGGCAGAGGTTTCTGCCCACCCAGAACTCCACAGAGTTTCTCTGCAGGTGTAGGGTCCACTCACAACTAACAGCCTGAGGCACTTGGATATTTGCATATGCAATTGTTTGTTTGAATCTTACTGCAAAAGTAAATACACTGTTTGAGGTTTTGCCATGTACTTTTTTTAAAAACAATTTTGATCAAACAGATCAAAATTATGTATGAGTTACAATGAAGTTTGCCAGGAGCATTCTTTTGTAAGAAAGAAGAAACTGAGTGAGCACAGCAACTCTTACTGCTGGTATTTATATTGCTCAAGACAAATATAAAAGTACTAGTGAGTTTTATTTTATTAAGAGTGTTACTTTAAATAAAACAAACAATCCAAAGGATTTCAAGCCACACAGACTCATTATTATAGTGTGTATAGAGAGCTCTTAACACATGGAAGCTTGGAATGAGCAGCTGCCTTTCAGAGAAGACATGACAGCACAATCAATCAGACAGATATGGTCCAGCTTGTCCATCAATCCATTCTTTGATTTTGTTTGAAGGTATTCAGGTGAATAATTTCCCCATCTAACCTTAGAAATCTAGATTCCTAAAGTATGATGCTAGTCATGCTGTGTGATACATGGACAGACACTGATTCTTCCAGAGGTGGTTCACAACAAACACCCAGTGAGGAACATTGAACTCTGGTTTCTCACCCAGGTGATTAAGGGAAGCTAATCTTACCTTACGGATCAAGTCTAAAAAATCACTGGATTAGCCTTCCCAAGCTCTGTGATGCTGAAAAGGATTTGAATGATGTCACTTGTGATGCAGGGTATAGGTAACACAGTCTGGAGGAAACTTTTCTGATGGAAAACCTCATTTATTATTTGTATAGTCATAACAATGCAGTGCTACAGTGTGGGCTATGGCCCCATTGCCCTAGGAAGTATACCAGCTTTGCCCAAATGCATTTAAAGAATAATGTTGCCTGCTTCTCTTTCTCATAGGAGAAGGCATTACAAAGCTTCTTGCTTTGCCACTAATCCCATTTTGGTTCCACATACATGGAACACAGATGCAAAAGCACACTTCAGTTTGATCAAATTTTGTCCTTCGTCTATGCAAAATCAATGGATTCAGGCCTTTTATAAATAATTGGTGGCTTCTGGGTAGGTATTGGAAATTAAAGTTAAGAAGAAATAAACCTTCTCGTTGCCATCAGCAGAATTTAATCTGACTAGGTGGGATTTTCCGTTTATGTTGGCAAACAGAAGCATTACATATTTGGACTGTTTATTCCGGTAACCTTAGCTAGCCTGCAGAACTGCAACATTACTCTTTTGATTAGCTCCATGCAAAAAGACTGTGCGAGGTGGAAAGATCTCCTACTCTTTCTATATTTGGCAGGACCAACTCCATAAAAATGTCCATTTTGCCACGCCTCTGATACCCCACTGCAGCTGCTTCCTCTCCTCATTCCACAGTGAGATATTAAAAAGTTTGCATGGAACCTTCTCCAAGTTTATCTGGATGTACAAAAAAGCCAAGAATGCGCTTGTCAAGGTTACAAATACCTAGGGAGCTAAGATAGTTTTTAGTCTAACTGGCTCTTCAAAATATAATAGAGGCCTGCCAGCTGAAAATTATTAACTGCTGGCTGAGCAGGGATTGTGAATGCACTCTGTAAGAGATGGAGCAGGAATTATATGTACCTATACTGCTGGAATTCTTACAATACCATAATAGAGCCATCCTACCACCAGATGTGCTTATAATGCTCTCAGAGTGCACTCTTAATATCTAGGCAATTGAGGCACTTATTCCATTTCATCCTCCTGTCTTGTAACTCAGGTTCTTTTTAGGGAGTGATAGGATTACTTCCTTCTTCTGATCCATATGTTGTGAGGGGGTTTTTTCATTATTATTTTTGTGAAATAGCCTTCCATGAGTCATTTGTGTTTGAACTGATCTTGTAAGTTGTTTCAAAAGTCAAATGGAGCCTTACTTTGATGACTGTAGAAAACTTTAATACCCTTATATAGCTTTTAAATATGGCCAGACATATGGTTTTTTCTACAGCTTGTTTAAATGCCAGAAAGGTAATTATGAAGTGTTAGTTGGTCAGTGCCTCTTTTAAGCTTTGGCGTATGGTTGGAATTATCACTGTAGTCAAGAAGCAGATAGAGCTTTCTTACGATAATAGGCTCTGTGATTTATCTCACATCTTGGGAAATAACCGAAAGTTGTAACTCTAAGATGACCCAAAAATACTTTCCCCAGATTATATTTTTCCCCAGGAAAACTTTCTAGAAATAGCAATTTTCTAAAAGTGCTACGTCAGTGGAGACTGGTTGCTTTGCAATTCCATCAATATATTGTAATTCAGTCATAACAATTTTAGAGAAAGGACTGGTTTTGTTGCATCTGTTTAAGATAGGTATAAAATATTATCTCCTCTGTTGGAACAGCTAGTCAAAGAAACTAGTGACAGTAATAAATGAACAAATAAGTGCTGTTATCCCACTAAAGAATACTTATTCCACTGAAGAAATACTGATGTAAAACAAGTATGCAAGAAGAGTCAAGTCTTTTGATTTACTGGATTCAGCTTCTGAAGACTTGCCATATATCATGGAAACCCACACCCAGTTCCATGAGTATGTACACCATTTTTCCATGACAGCAATATATTTGAACTCAAAAAGACACATTTCTAATTGACAACATTGGAAGTGACATCATTACTTGGCTTAGTATGAGTCAGAAATTGAAAAATATGTCCAGAATTTCCTCTTAATTTTCTTTTTGTTTTTGATTAACAATACAGTCTTTATGTTATGGTATTTTTTTTCACTCAGACCTTTTTATTGAGGCAAGAAACAGAACTGAACCCTATCAAGCTAAAAATCTTAATGCTTTCCTTTTCAAAGCAAGGGAGGAAGGAAGGAAGGAAGGAAGGAAGGAAGGAAGGAAGGAAGGAAGGAAGGAAGGAAGGAAGGAAGGAAGGAAGGAAGGAAGGAAGGAAGGAAGGAAGGAAGGAAGGAAGGAAGGAAGGAAGGAAGGAAGGAAGGAAGGAAGGAAGGAAGGGAGGGAGGGAGGGAGGGAGGGAGGGAGGGAGGGAGGGAGGGAGGGAGGGAGGGAGGGAGGGAGGGAGGAAGGAGTCATCTCTAGAAACTCAGTTGCCAGCCTGTGATAATCTGGGAAAGTAGAGAAGAATTAAATTACATAATTAGATAGTTATACATAATTAGAATAGTTATAATTCTATAGAAATTATCACAATTACCAGCAGAATGCTTAGAACCAACATTATGTGACAGCTAGAAAACAGCAAGTGGTCACATGACTTAAATGATTCTCTGCACTTGTATATCACAGGCTGCCTTTTCTCCTCCAGAGATCATATTCAATATTTGTCCTTTTTCAGTATGCTAAATGCTTTTATTTTAACTATTTCTTTTAGGATAGCCAACTGTCTCTTCATTTAATTGCATTACTCAACCTGATCTTTGAAGAAAGGAATAAAAATTTACTAAGGAGAATAGCTACATTCCAGGCCAAATCCACCATTATTAAATAAGCGGGTATGTTTTCTAAATTCAGCTGATTCCAGTCAAATTGGCCAGCAGACTTTTTTTTAAATTTATTTATCATTATTCAGTTTCACAACAACTCTACTTTGTCACTGAGACAAGAATTCATTCTTTCTTCCCTTAGCTGTCAAAATCAGGTGTGGAAGTTAAGCCTTAGTCAGTGGAAATAAAAAGACAAAAATTTATCAGTTGCTTGATACAAAATGATGTGGTTTACAAATAGAGAAGACGTATTTCAGTAACTGAAAACTACCCCAGTGGAATCTGGCAATGTGTTCAAGTCAAGCAAGAGAAATTACTGGCTTCTTCTTGACAACCTGGAAGAGATGGCCATTCTCTAGTAGCATTTAAAGAAAAAAAAAATTCATTTCCTTATTATATATGTAAGTGTGTGTTTGTATGTATAGAAAAAGCTGGATATTCACTGAGATATTTGCTTATAGCAGGTGCTAATGAAACTCGAGAAAATTGCAAAACTTCTCTTATCTAGAGTTCACAAATTGTGGTGCTATTTTGATACTTTCCCTTGAAAATATCATCATTTTATGGATTGTATCTAAAGAAATCCTTCTATCTAATATTGATTCCTGAAGGAACGATGACTATCAATAAGCAAAAAGCTTTCAATTTTAATGATAAAACTGTAGGTAATATTTAATAAAATGTGGTGTAATTTAGTCCAGTGTTCTAAATGTCTTGCCGAAACACATTTTTAAATGTGTATTTTGATGTAATTATTCTTTGAAATTGTGACTTTACTACCTATTTAGTGTGTTGGGATGAGATCCTGAAACACTTCAGTACATGCTTAACACAAATATTTCCATTAGAAATCAATGTGACAACATGCATGATGAAACTTGAGCACGTGCAGAAGTATTTCCCGGACCACGGTTTTGTGAGCAGGAAACCAACAGCAGCAATAAGAAATTCCATTGTCTCCTCTGCTTTCAGAGCACAGGGTAAGATAAAGTGGTTAAAAATGCCTGTATTCCAGTTTAGCTGGTGTTCCCATTCTTGCTGCCATCTGGAAACAGGATGTTCAGAAACTCCGGACAAATGGCAACTGCATATATTTCATAGACTGAAACAAGATGCTCATATTTGTTGCATGCAGGCAAATCAACTGCTTGTGCATGCAGTATTTGGGACCTACCCCTTCTTCAGCCATTAGTGTGGACTGATTAGAAAAGATGTGCACCAGTTTAACAGATATTTTACTCTTTTATCTTCCATCTCTGCATACTAGATGAAACTAATCTGGAGCTGGTATGTATAAAAATATAAATTACTTGCAAAGCAGAAAGATAACAAATATTATAATCTGATATATCAACATATCCCTTGGTAACATAAGCAAGAGCTCCCTTGTGAGGAGCTACTAACACCTGGTAAATATTGGGCAAGCATTTAAAGTCCATTATTTTGCATCAGTACCTGTCTTTCAGTGAGGTCAAGGTTTACTGCTATTTCATATCGCCTCAGCCTGGTCAAATAGTTGTGATGAGCAAATTCTGCTTCTAGCTCTCTGATTTGCTCCTTGGTGAAAGCTGTCCTTTCCTTCCTGGGTTTACTGTTGACTTCTGACTTGTAGTTTCCTTCTTGGGAATCTGAAAAAAAAAAAAAAAAAATTAAGAAATTGAAGTAATGACAAGCATAGGGCTAAATAGGAAACACACCCAAAGATAACAACATGCTCAAGTTACTTCTCCAAACTTTCTTCTCAGAAACACACCCTTGCTTTCATACCTATGGTTTCTTCACTGTAAATCTGGAAAGCAACAGTGATTCTGACAGATGTGAGCTGCTGCTTCCATTCACACCCGTCAAACTTCAGCTTAAAACCTTCCAGTGTTTCATTTCCTAACAGTTCTCTGTAGATTTTCTGCAAAGCTTTGACTCCTTCCCACTTCTGGCAACTCTCATCCAACCAGTACAGGATGTGTATCATCTGATTAGTGTCTTAATGAGTAATACTTCAAGAATGTCTCTCTCCTATCATTTCACTAATGCCTTAAGCCAAAGCTGTATTTTAAGGAACACACTTGAAGGTTTAGTCCAGTTGCACTGACAGGGAAAAGCAATAGACAAAGCATAGGAAATTCAACACACATCAAAAAGAAATTGGTGAGCATGTCCCATGTGATAATGGGATCTTCTCCTTCTCATGCCACAGTATAGGTAGGGAGGTCATGCCACAGCTGGTATCAGTATAGGAAGTTTGCTACTACTAAAGCTCATTACCTAAGGAACAGTTTGGCCCCAATCAGATGCTGAAGGTTTCATTATCACCCTCCTGGTTTCCTTTTACTCTCAGAAACAGGTACATTTGGTCCTGAACCAAACTAGTGAACACAATGACAGTCATTCTGTTGCTGTCAGTGAAGTCTGTTTAAATACATGAAAAGAGATCAAACTGTAAAAAACAGAAAAAAAAACCAAAACAAACCACCAAAAAAAACCCAGAAGAAAACAAAACAAAACAAAAAAAAGCAGAGAAAGAGAGAGTGGAAAGGAAAAAAAAAAAAAAAAAGGACCAGACATTTATAAGTTTGGGTATGATACAACACCTATAAATCCAAAATTAGCAGGAGATCAGTAGGAGTATCATTAGTCAAATTCTGGCCTCATGAACCATCTTAAAAATGTCACAGAATAATTCACACTTCAGCTGGTGATTTAAATAGAAACCTGCATCAACATCCAAATGAACAGGCCCGCAAGAAATCACTCCCTGGGACTCTGTGTCAGATGAATCATCGACATGCCTGAGACTGTCCAACTGGCCAGTGAGTCTGGTTTCAAAACTACAGTCAACTATCTACATTTTATAAAGGTATAAAAATGTTTTCACTTTTTGCCAGTTACTCTATTGCTTGGAAGGGAACTTTTTTTTTATTAATGAGAATTGTTGATGCTTGACTCAGTGCTACAGTTATTAATTCAAAATGTTTTTAAACTAATGGCTTAAAACTACCAAATATCTTAACTTGTGCTGATGTGATACCCAGAACTTTGCTTCAGAAGTGCAGCGTACTGCAGGTTGTATGACTGAGAGTATCCACCAAAGTTGTTGAGTGGGTCTGAGATCTGTTCAGCCATCACTGGAATAGGGATTTCCTAGGAGAAGACTCCCTTACATTGCCCACCCTATTTACTGCACTGCGGGGCCAAGGTCCATTATCCAAACTCAACACAGAAAACTTGACAGATCAAAATCACCTTAAACCTAGAAGTTCACATTTCTTCCTTCATACTGGTTGGTGAACTACAGTCACTGTAACTTCTATCCATATTTTTCCATTGCAGAAACATGCACATTGCTTTTCTTCCTTGAAATTTCCTCGTCTGCCACCTCATTATAAGGTCCCAATACTATGTAGATGACCTGAACTTAAAGACTTAAACCCCTGTATCAGCATTCCAATGAATCACTGAAGAGAGATATCTCAATAATTATTCTTAGTACTCAGACTTACTGTTCTTATACCACCAAATGTGTTTCATACATGGTTTAAGGTAGGTGGGTGTGCATACTCCCTGTCTGCAGTATGTCAGAGAAATGTACTTGGTGCAGGTCACTGCTAAAGCCCCCATCACTGTCTTGGTAAACCTGTGCTTGTGTGAGGATGTGAGCCAAGAAGTCCTCCCATGTCAGTACTTGCTGTAAGAAAAATCTACAGCTCACTGGTTTCCAAACTAAATATTGTGACCTTAAATAAAAGTAATGCAGCTACAGATGACAATGACACCCTATTGAAAAAAATAAATACTAGCAATTAAGACATAAGCATGGAAATGCAACAGAGTGTGGGTCCAAGGGTGTAAAACCTTATTAGTTTCTGCTGTCATGAATGGTCAAAGGGAAAAACTTCAGGAGTACTCATCCTAACATCTCTCAGGATACTGATCTCTGTAAGTAAGCAAGAACCTTAAGACAAGCAATTTTTCTGCAAGCAAATAGTTCCATGAGGAAAACAGAATTGCTGTACAGCCAGTAAAACCATAAGGAGCCAAGTCATTGTTCAAGTTCTGAGTTCCCAATTTACAAATGCACTTAGTATCTAAATTCCACGTTACTGGGATACTGATATAAAGAAAAGGAATTTTAACTGAATGAGTAGCATTTGTCCTTCATCTTTGCCAGCCCAGAGGATTAAGCCCTGCTAGCAATGTTAGCCCACACAGATTCTGTGTGAATATAGGCATGATCAGACAATTGGTTATTTAGGCATTTCTGCCTTTGCTGGATACTACCTTTAAGTCAATGCTGGATTGTATGTGCCTGGCAGCCACAGTTTTGTCAGCAGTATGATTTCATCAGGGAAAAGTTTGGGGTTTTTTTATTTGTTGTGAATGTAATTGAATGCATTTGTTATAGTCAAGATACTCTGGAAAAAAAAAAAACAAACATGATATATTCAAATATTGCTGGAAGCAAAATTTGGAGAGCTATGCAGAAACCTGAGACAGGTACACAGAAAGCTGACTCCCTCTCAGTACTGAGTTTCAAGCAGTAGAACAACTGTAATCCTAGGAAATATGTTTCAGCAAAGATCTGGCCAGCAAGACAATGGTATTTTGAGTAATGCATTTGAGATATTTAGAATGTATCTAAAAAGAAACTTAGGTAGATGCCAGTTAGGTGAACACTTGTTACAAACTGTTGCTGTCATTTGACTTTCTCAGCTACAGTGTTGCTCTGATTCATGCACAGACTGCCCATTTTATTTCCCATTAACATCATGCTACTTGGATAGTAATTTCTAGAAATGTCACTTCCATAAATTTTGGGAGTTTTAGTTTCCGAAGAGATAAATCTGGTAGTAAATCTGTTAGTGGTAAATCTATTTTCAGATTGCTTCTTTTTAACAGTGTCTATAGAGCCAGGATTGGGAGCTTGCATCTCTTTCTGACCTTCAGGTCTCTGTATCACCTGACTAACTTCTCTTTGGTGGGTGGGAGACTTGGAAGAGATTTTTGGCAGAATTCATGTCAGCCTACATCTGTTTTGCAGCTGTTGCAATTAAGACAAGAAAAAAGTCCCAACAACCTTAGTTCTTCTGCTGGCTACATCTTATGCCAAATGGTAGGTGTAGAGACAGAGAACAAAGCCTAGAGGATCTAAGTTACACTCCTTGACTCTCAAAAGGCACACGTAAAATATATACAGATGGTACAAACCACTCGATGAAAAATACAGCAATCTGTATTGTCTGTCTTCTGCCATCTCCCAGGCAAATTCTGGCACACTCTCAAAAGATGTAGCCTACATGAAGGTATTAGTACCTTATCAGTCTCTCTTTTGTAAACTTTTGTTCTTTGGATGTCAGGTAATGTAGCAGTTAAATGCTGCTTTGAAGGATGCAGGTCATACCTCTTTCTCAGAACTATTTTTAGTAATTTTCAAAAATTCCAGACAGCATCTTTAATATCTCCTGTTAGACAAAGACACTGTTGATAGCTGCTGTAGAAGGTACAATTTGGAAAGGCACTCTAAGTTATAAATTACTGTTCTACAGATTGTTTGGAGGCTTAGATTTTTCCTGAGTTTAATAATAGCTCATTTAAAAAAAAAAAAAAATCATTACTATTACTGCACTATTCCCCACCCTTATAAGTTACTTCTACTTCACTTTAAGGAAAGAATTGCTGTTAACCCTAACATGAGTATTGTCCTGGATTAATTTGTGTTCTCTCCTGTCTACATCATAGCAAGCAAACACAGAATCTAACTTCTATGTTTAGAATATAAAAAGTGGTTATTTTAATATTTTTACTTTTGATGCATGGCTAAGGATAAAAAGGACTGCTCACAGAACGGGGAAAAGAGACTGGGCAGATGATCCGAGACACAAATACCTGCTGCTGACTAGGTAAGGTCAGAGTCACAGACAAAATGTGCAAGAAGCACCTGCTAGTTTTTCTTGGATTAGTTCAACAAATGATATACCTTAATTTCTCAGATGGAAATGAACTTTCAGTTAATACCTACCATGTAAGACCCCAGACAAGAAAAAAAAAATAAAAGTCAGATTGGTAGTGCTCTATTAGAAGTTGCAAATGGTTTTCAGATCCCGAGAGTGAGTAGTGACAATAATCACTAATAATTTGTGACAAAAAGGCCGTTAGGATTTCACCCCAATGATTGTTATTCAACACCTAGGTTTTCAACTTTGACTCACATCTTTCAACACTTATTGTCAGAAAGCCCCTACCATGAATATACATATATATATATATAAAAATATATAGTGAAGTTGGATAAATTAAATGTTTTTAATTGCATACCTTTCTATAAATGATGTTCAAGTGTTTGTAGACAGCAACTACTGTTTTTTATTTACTTCATAAATTTTACTTATTTACTTTATAATGAAGCAGTCGCTACAAAGTAGTCAACGTGAAAGCTTGTTATTTTACTAGTTTAATGTTGTGTGGAAGAACATTGCTTCCAAACTTAATTCCTCCACGTTTGTTTAAATCAATAACATGCAAACAAGAGCTTCTAAACATTAATAGGACACAAGAATGATATACAATGATATGTGTTTCAAAGCAAAATGCCTTTTTTTTTTTTCCCGTTCAATTATTAGCAATATGAATTTAAGGAAAAATACTTTAGTATCAGGGCAATAAACTAGAAAAGTATCATTCATCTGAAATAGAAATATGAAGAAAATAAGCAAGTTTTTGCTATTATAGTTGCAAAGGGATATTGTGAGGGAGAGGACTGGTATACAGCTGAATTCCCTCATCTAATTGTTTCTGATACTTTACAGTTAATTATATTTTCTGACAAAATGAAGTAGTTTATTGAGACACAAGCAAGGACCTGGCATAAAGGTCTCCATATGGTTCCTATTGATTTGGCAGCAAGTACATGCAAGAACAAGACTGAACCAGAAGTAGTCACTTTCAAACATTTTTGACATTTAATAGAGACTACCAAGTGGTTTTTCTATGATACTTGTTTCTGTTTTCATTTTAAAGTTGCTCAGAATTCATATGTAAACTTACCCTGTGTTCAAAATATTGTCCACTGCTTTACAGGATCCTAATTTAAATCCTTACTTACTACTTTTTAGTGTAATTTTTGTAGCAAAAAAATAGGTTTAATCCAAGGCTATACAAAACTACGTAGCTATGCTTACTTTGATGCACTTCCTTTTATTTGCACCGAGACTGTGCAACCAAACACTGCAGACTTAATCTATTTTTGTTCCATAATTTTCCCTCTCTTTAAAGTAATTTAAATAATATTCCTAGAAGATTTTGAGCAATTAAAAGTACCATTCCAAATAACTGAACGTATTCTGTCTGAGCGCTTCTTTTGAGAGTGTCATTTAAGTATCTCTGGAGCTGCAATTCACTAAATGGGTTTAGAGAATCCGTTCTGAAAACTGGGACAAACATCTTCATTCCCATAATCATTTGCATGTGCAAATGGGCAATGATTACTCCATTTGCATGTGCAAATGGGCAAAGCTGCACAGTAGCACAACGCCAAAATTACATGAATCCTTATTTTCATTCTAATGAAAGCAAACTTTTGTTTACTTATGGAGTTAATGCTTTCTAACCCAGCCTGTGACAATTTACAATTTGAAACAGCCTCATATCCACTCCCAAAAAAAACATGAACTGGCACAGCAAAACCTGTGGGTATTCTGAAACACATTATATACTGTCCTAAACTATTACCTACTAGTTGTTGCTGCCAACTTTTTTTGCTATTAATGCCTTCTGAAAGTACAAGCCTAGGAATTATACTGCAGTATCGGAAACGCTGATTCATAAAACTGTGAGAGTGAATGCTCCAGATTCTTGAAGATACCTGTGCTGGAAAAGATGTGTTTCTGCCAGGTCATCTGATCGATCTAACTACATAGCCTGTACATGTCACATCTTTTCCAAACCATGCAAATACACAAGACAACATTTGCATTTTCTCCTATGAATTGTGACACTAGTTAGTAGATCTTTTTGTGGAAGGTGCTACTCTTGGTCCCAAATGCTGTGTAGTTGAAGCTCATGTTAGTAAAGAAGACTTGAAAAACACTTTAAGAAACACCTGAAAATTTGTCTTAAGAACTCAACACAGTATTTCCCTTAAAGAAGCCTCATGGGCTGAATTTTAACACAACTTTCTCCAGTGGTACTTCCAATTCCCACTTGGAGTTCTGGAGATACATCTTATACATGCAGCATTGAATAACATACACTAGGTGATTGTTTTCATATTTACTGAAGCATTTTTATAATTCACTTTCATGTAGAAGAGTTGCATTACATGAAGGTGAGCACTGCCAGTACCATCTGCCAACCAATTAGCCGTGAGTCCTCCTCAATAAGATTTAACCTTCAAAATTAAACCAAGAATTTTCCATGTAGAAATCTCTTGGAACAGACATCCAAGTGGTGAAGACAGACATTGAGATACGAGTTTATATAATCTTTCTTTTGTTGAGTCTCACCTTCTAGAAGTCTCCCACAGAGGCTCTTTTCTACCCAAAGGGAGCAGAATAAAAGTAAAGAGTGACCAAACCCACCACCAACACTGTGTGCCTCATTCATCATCAACAGACTGATTAAAGCCCTTCCCTGGGCAGCAGCTCTATTGGAACCCCAAGGAGACATTAAAATACTCCTTTTGGCCCTACTTTGTTGCGTAGAAATACTTAGAAAAATAAGGTTTTTTTCTGCAAAGATGGTACATGTAAGATCTAAAGCACTACAAATTGTAGGGAAGAGAAAAGAGCACAACAAAGAACTCAGTTAGATAATCACCTCTCAACAAGTCTTATCTCTCTAAAGTGATGGATTGTAGTTTTCATTTTAGCTTTGTGAAGCAGGAAGACCCTTGTCCTGCCAAAAATACTAGAGCAGCCAACATAGGCAGTGTTCTGGGACTCAGGCTTAACAAAAGGCCATATTTAATTCAATTTTGAAAAAGGAAAAAAACAAAAATACTTTTGTGATAAAGAGTGCACTCTGGATATTTTATTTCTTCTGGCCAGTAAGCTTTTTGAGGAGATGCTTTCTCACAAGTATGTGTAGATCTGCTTGTTTGTCATAGTTAAAATATGGTTGAGGTTGCTCCACTTTGTATGACATAAAATACTAAATATTTAGCTTAAGATGTTGCCAGCAAAAATAGAGACGAGGCTAAGGAATGGAAAAATATGTTGCCATGACTTGCTGCTAAGAAATATATAGAGAAATTATACTGATACATATGCTGCATCTGTGATCTAGAATTTAAATATCATGAAAATAATTACTTTTTTTTTGTTTTCTCTGTAAAGCCAGACTGCCACTGTTAATATTAAGAATCCAAACTACAGTGAGGACGGAAACATATGTCAAGCAATGTATTTTACAAACCTTGTTTCTGTATTAACTTCTTTATATAAATAGCCATTATTTTTACATGCTTTCAAATTTACATCCAAAGTCTCTTCCATTTAACACAGCAGCATATTGCTGCCACAAGATGAGTGATGTCTGCTTGGCAAATGGCATTCAGCTCTTGCTAATAATTGTGTTGCTTAGTAAGTTCAGACCTTGTGGATACTATTCATCGAATCTGTGAGTAAAACACTTTTAACAATTTGTTACAAACTTGGTTACTTCATGTAAAGATCTCAATTATTTAATTTTCAGGTACCACTACAATAAATCTTTATTGTGGATTTCCAAATAAGCTTCTAATAACCAATAGTTGTGTTTTATCCATATGTCAATAGACTTCAATTTTTTCACTCATAGTCACTATAGTCATCTCATTCAAAGGTTGTGGAAAGCAAGGTGTAATTTCTAGACTTCCCAACTGTATAGCCTTATGCTCTTCCTGCCATAGCTGATGTGCTATATATACACAGTGCCATTGCCCCACTCTTCACACACGAGACATTACATTAAAAAAAAAAGTAAAAACTAGAATCTATGGTAATTCTTGTATATCTAGTAACAGACCACATAATCATGCTACAATATGTACCTTCCCTAGAGCAAATGGCCCAGAAAAAAAGTGTGTCATTTGGGCCAGTTTCTAAGGGCAGCCCAAGTTCTTCCTCAAATTACAGTGGGCAAGCTCGGGCAAGCTCAAGAATTTCAGTGGAATTGCTTCTCAGTCACAAGGGTGTCAGAGCCAATTCTGATCCCTTTATAAGTCCCAGCTTACTTTGTATATGATCATGAGAAGTCTTGAGTTGATTAAAGAAAAGTATTTTCTTAGGCTCCTACGTATGTATTTTCTCAAAATACACACGCAGAACCTACAGTCAAAATCTTGCTGACTTCTAAGTTTGCTTTTAAAAGAAAATTTACTGCAATTGCATGAGCTCCTGTCTGAACAAAGAAATAAATAGTTTGCACGTAAGCCAAAGAATCCAGGATTTTAGTTTTCCATACTAAGCAATAAAAGTTGAAACACTTACAGAAGTTTAATGCAGTTGGGAGTTTCTTTAGGGCTCCATATTGCCTTACTCACCCATCTTTCCAAAGCAGGTCTTCAGGATACAGTTACACAAAGGAAAATATAAATTGGTACCAACAATTCTACTTTAACTCTTTCTAAGAATTATTTTGCTGCTACAGGGAACAGGAAGCCATTTCACAGGGGTATTTTTCAGTGTAATTCTTCCACGTGTGTTTCACTGGCTTTTTTTTTTTTTTTTTTTTTTTTTCCATTAATCATGGCACAGATTTCTTTGGAAATCCTTAATGATGTAGTGAAAAATGTATGTATGTTGAACACGTGACAGAAAAAAACAGTGTCTGGAGAAATTCTAACATCCAATATTTCTGCTTAGTCCTGTGTTACCATGCCTTTTCTCCTTTGTTGTGTTGTTTAGTTTTTTTCCTTCCAACCAGACTGCCTCAAATGTCTGAAACCTGGCCTTTTGAACCATTCAGAACTAGCCTCTGTGGTGTGTGTAAACCTTGCAGAACTGCAGGATCAAATCACCTTCCATTTCAGTCTCGATGAGTTGTCACAGTCCTCACGAGCGATTCCACACAGTTGCTCCCTGCCTTGGTGGCTGCCCCTCTCAGACATGGCTCAGCTAGTGTGGCATTACAGCTTTCAGCATGAGGCACAAATGTAATCCCTGTCTGGGTCTTTAAGAAATATCATAGATTTCTGTGTAAATGCTTATGCCTGCATATGTTTTAGTGACTTGTTTTGTAAATCTTATTATCCCTCAGAAAGCATTAAAATGAAGTCAACAGGCCCAGCTGTGCTCATAACATACCTTAGTAGATATCCAGACTGTTTTGAAGAAAGGAAAAACACACACACACTCTCCTACCAAACAGGGTTGCTATACTGGGTGTATCCTACTATTTCATTCACAGTTTACTTTACAACATTGTGCTGAAGTGTAACACTAACTATAAAAACGGAAAAACAGTGGAAACTGCTTTCCCACATGCAATTAAATGGAATTACCTGTCTTTCAGGGCAAACCAAAATAAAAAGGGTTATAAAATAAAATTTTTCAGATGCTTAAGCTATTTATACCATTGGCTTTCAGACCAACCATGAAAGTTTCATTTTTCACTTAAAGCTATTACTGTCTGTTAATACTAGATAGAAAACCTCCTAATGACTACTTCAGAGGTCCTATCAGCTGATTTTGACTTACAAGTTCTCCTACTTAGTGGCATGCCACATTTTCCTATTTTTGTGTTTTCTCAAATGATTATCATTAATGGCAGAATCCATTAAAAACACCCAAAGGATTTGTCATGTTTGAAGCTAACACAATTTCCTCTTTCAAACTATAGTATGATTGTTAAGGGATGGAAAAATGCTCACATAATTAAACAGAAAACCCAAAGTAGGTACCTAAACAGTATATTGGGTATAAGAAATAAATCTGTAAAAGAAATAAAACCTAACATTGCAGGTTTAATTTTTCTGCTAAATCTATTATACTGTTAATTTTACAGTCTAGGGAAGCTTTTTGATGCATATTTTTTCTTGACTGCTAACTATCAAACTTATTGTACAGTTGAAGTTTGTGACTCATAATGGAAAGCTTTGCCAGGCTGCAATGAAAATAACCCAAACCAACCAACTTAGATGTGAGCAAAAGCTGCAACACAATTGTTTGTAGTACTTCCTATTGTTTTAAGATTAGAATGCAAGAAAATATTCACTATGTATCTAAGAAGGGAGGTCACTTCAACTACTGGTTCAAGTATAGTCTTTGAGACAGCAAACTTTTATGCCATACTTGTCTTCTTGTATTGTCCCCTTTTATATTTATGATATAAAGAGAGACTGTAGTTAAAGTAACTAAGAGGTCTGAGCCTCCTTTGAACCTCTAAAATGCTCTGCTGCTACTGAAGTATCTTGTATTCCCTTTAATTTGGAAAGAGAAAATACAGCAATAAGGGCCTGATTTTGCAAACATGTCTGTGAGTATAGAGAGTTCAGGTCTCAAGGGAGCACTATGAGAACCGATAGAGTTAGAAAAAAAGAAAAGAATCCCCCAAACCCCAAGAGCATCCAATAATTAAACCACAAGTCCACAGTATGTTAGGCAAATCAAAAGGTCATATTTTCTCCAGCTTCATTTCCAACTCCTTCTCAGTAATGGAAAGACTTTCTGTGATCAGTAAACTAATACAAAAGTAGAAACATTTCTTTTCCCAAGTAAGAGAGGCCATTTGGCACACAAATGTTAAATAATATGGTCTGACTCTTCCATCATTCACCTCACATAACTTGCTGCATATAAGCTGGAGAAGTAAAGTCTTCCTGGTAAAGTAATGTGCTGGAAGGCTGGAGGTAAAACATCATCCCCCCTTTGGACCCTGAAAGTGTTGAACTCTAGCTTTCTAAGAGATTAAAATTGCTGTTTTATTCCTTCACTCTTCTTCCCATCCATATAATCTAGAGTTGGATGCTCTGCAGTAAGAGTAGACACAGTACTTGAGATTATCAAATCACAGAAATAGGGAAAAACAATAAAATTATTAGCATACCTACTGGAGGAGCAGAGACTTGGAGCAAAAATGAAATCCCAGCACATATCCCAGTAACCAGCAATTCCAGGGCTGGACTTCATGAAACAACAATGAATTCTGCATTTGCCAGTGCTAATGGAGTGAGGAGGGAGAAGTAGAAAAATCCCCCCTCTGAACCTCAAAAAAATACTTCCTGAACTCTGCTCTGGCAGCTCAGAAAAAGAGTATGTAGCAGCTCTGAAAAGGCACAAATTCAGGAGGTATATTAAGAAATGGAATAAAGGTCTGCAGCTTTCCAACCAAACGAGTTATAGCAGTTAGACACGAGCTCTGGGACATTACTCTTTTCAATATTAAACTTGATTCCATCTAATTTTAAACTACTCAGTCACTAAGTTTCCGCCCAATTAAATACAATGATTGGACATTATACTATTTTATCAAGGGTATCTTATTTTAAAATTGCACAGCTTTGAAAAACCTTAATGCCAAGAAAGAAGTTTTTCCAACCCTTTTTAATCATTGATAGCCACCCCAAATATGGGCCTCTCACATCCCTGTTCAGGTTCTTGAGGCAAAGGGGACGCCTAAGAACGATGGACTGTTTGTTCAGCATAACCACCCCTGCAATATACTTGCCAATTGATATTCTGTCTGTTGATACAAAAGAAAACCTGAACCATCTGATCTCAGTTCTCTGTCATATGACAAAGTGTCGAGAGGCAGGTGTAAAGGACAGAACAAATTAATTCCCTCTCTTACCCGCTCTTCTGCTGAGAGCTCCTTAGCAACACAGCACTTTTAGCATTCATCTGCTTGCTGCCTGGTTATTTAAAATGTCCAACTAGCATGACTTGCATCCCCCTTCCTTTCTACAGTCCCTAGTGACTCCAGTCAGTAGAACAAATGTCACCAAGGCTTGGACCTATTGTAGATGCTGGACTGAGCATGCTCTGATACAGCACAGCCCTATAAAAGCAGTACTTGTCCAATAACTGCACTGGGTTGTTTTACATTGTTGCAATGTTTTTCAGGGATTTATAGGCCTCTGGGGCACTGAAAACATGAAGCAATAGCTTCTTTTGCAGATGTAAACATAAGTTTGAGTAAATAGTTAATTTATGCTGGTGTTAGAGCATTTGGTGGATGTTCCTAGTCATAAACAAGCTTTCTCCATGTTTCAAAACAAACAAAAAAAAAAGGATATTGACTTTCTCTATCATCCAAAACCCCAGCTTGCTTTTTAAGCCAAATTGGACCCTGTTCGTTTCACAAATCTGAGACCAAATTCAAAAGGAAAGGAGGTTAAAATTTCGGTCTGTCAGGGTTACAACTATGCTGAGCTCATATAAAAGATAAAAGCGCATAACATGCTCATATATGTGATGTTTTTATGCAAGACTGCCCTGTTTCTATTAAACAGCAAAATGACAGCTACTGTTTAACTGAAGAAACTGATGGAAAATCCTCATTATCTATATAAACAGTGGTTTAGGCATAAAAAGTGTTTAGTTTATGCATCTGTGCATTTAGCTGAACACTAAGCTTTTTCTAAACACAATTTGGTGCCTTCCTACTCCCATATATTTTCACTTTCTTTTTGAAAGCAGGAAATCTGTGTCTTCTCATGCCTCTAAATGTAAACCAAACAAAATTAATGAATTTTGTATCATGCGTTTTACCTAACCCACCAGACTATCCCAGTACATTGCTCCTAGAGTTGTAGTTTCCCTTTAAAGTTTGTCTTTGTTTTGTTGTGGGGTTTTTTTTACCTTATTCCTAAGGGAGACTTTGGTCTATCATCACCATAAAAGACCTCATTGGTTACATCACTTACTTATTCTATTTTGCAATTTAGAATGCTTGCTTATTTGGTGTTCTGTCATTCAGCTGCTTATCCATATCTAAAGATGAAGAAACAAATCTGATATTCATGTTATTACAACTGATTGTTCTCATTTTACTCCCCATAGCTTTTAAGTCATATCAATAGAAACATATACATAAACCTTTTTTTTTCAGTTTCAGCTTCCTTTCCTGGTTCCGCACATTTCACCTCTTTCAAGCTTGTCCAGTCCCTATTGAAAATTTCAATATCAACCACTTTCTCTTTTCATTCATGTTCATGATGTCAGCCCTTCAAGCTCTTGACATAATAAAAATTGTCTTGAAGTAACTGCAAGTTAATCTTCAGTTTTGTGAACAAAATAAGATGGTGTTGGTAAGAGAAGGCTGAGAACATCACAAACACACTGGTCTTCCCTTCTTGGACTGCATCAATGGTGACTAGATAAGACGTTCAGGTTAACCATCCTCTTTTAATATTAATAAGCATTAATTCACCCATATGTTAACATACAAGTCAAACAGGATTATTTGTGTACAAGGTGCCCTGTTTGTATATAGGATCTGCCCCCAAAAGCTACTGAATAGATCCACACTTGCTTTTGTGTATCTTAAGACATCAAAAATGCCTTTTAAGCAGTGAAGAACTAATTCTGATTTGTTTTTATTTTATTTGCTTTAACTTGCACGGAATGATGATAGAAGCCCATTTCAGACAGTTTGCTATTACTTGAAATTATTCATCATTAACTCTCAGAGAAGGGACACTAGCAGAACACTAATCCATCACCCTACTAACCCTAAAGGGAAAGAAATAAACAAATTTCTGTAATACTACTTGGAAAACACTACAATTTAATCAAAGACTGAAGAATACCTGCCTCAGCTATAAAGGGTAGTTCCCTAGCTAGGAGGTCATTTGTTTGGTTCAAAAACTGTAGAAAGAGCCCAGAAGCTCTTTCTTTGAATGAAGACATGTGTGCACAAATAGAAAGAGACAGAGAAACTTCCAAATGTATTATTCTTTAGTATTAGTGTAGCAGTGTTGCTAAAAGGGCCGCTTCATTACACTAGATACTGCATACTAAAAAATGAAATCTATGCTCTGAAGAGTTGACAAATCAGTTACCATGTGCTGCACCTCACTTCTTCGTGGCATTAATAAAGAAGTGAAAATGCTGATCACTTCATCCCAGCTATCACCATCCTGGGTATTATCCCAGAGCAACTTTTAAGGTAAGACTGAGGGAAAACATCTGAGTTGTGACATCCTTCAACTTAGTCTCCCTATTCATCTTACTGAAAAAAATCAGTTCCTATCATGAAGACTTTGATCCTTATTTGAGTAAGGTATGGCAATAACTGGTCAGATTTGTATAATTACATACTTTTTTGCATATAAATAGTATCACAAAATTCATATTTTAAATAAAAGACTTGGGTGAAAAGAAGGGCAAGGGAGAGTCAAGATTGTGTGTATGACCTAGTCAAAGGTGTGCAGACAGGACATAGGATGGTGTTCAGGTCACAGCTTTCTGAGGTGCAACTGCAGAAGCAATGTCAATGCAGTCTGTTTCTCTGAGTCAACATGGTCTTAAGTGGTGCAATCCTGCAATTCCTTACAGTATGCTTATGACAAAAAAAGAGTACCATTTATCTTGAAGATTGAGGGAAATTACAGAATTATAGGAAAAGGTCAAAATATACAGTGTTCTCAGACTTGTGTTCAGCAAAAGGCTACGGAAAATAAACATTTTGGAGTGTAAACCAAGAATTAAAGGACAAAAGCAACATGAAAATGTATATATAGTTCTGAGCAAACTTTTGAAGACCTTTGTGAGAAGGTAATCAAACCTTTTTTGAGAGCTATGTCAACAGATACTCATGTCCACTGTGCTACATAGCAATTCAGATGCTTTAACATCTGAAAGCACCAGCCTTTGTGGGTATAAATCAGCTTATCTTCTACATGACAAATTGGTAACATGCAATACGGCTATGAACTATTCCTTTTATAAATTAATAATTCAAACAGATTAAGAAATCCTTATACATAGAAATCTGACCTGAAACTCCAGAACTATATTTAGGAAGCAGGAATACAAGCCACAATCACCCAAAAATTGTTTCAGACAATTTATGAAATTACAGAATTGTCATTGCAAATGCAAGATAACCATTTATGAATAAGAGAGTTATGAAAATCAGACATTTATTGTATGCAACTCATACATCAAGTTACCCAGAGGTAAAATCACTTATCAGTATTCAGACTTTCATCTTCCTAAGCACATTTAGTAAATAGCTGTTTTGAAAATCCCTTTGCACACTGGAGATGTTTAGGAGAACCAAAATAAAACTTGGTAAAAGAACACTCATGGTGTATGAAAGTCATTAGCTCAAATCCAGTTCTGAAAACCTGTTTACAAATCACAATCCCACAGAGCACTCAAACAGGATATGAACAATAAGTTGTTTCACAACTCTCAGTAATGTGTGTGTGAAAATAAAGAATTGGTAGAAAGTGCTCAGAAAAGTAGACTGCCTTTTGTACCCATTTGTCTAAGGAAAATGACCTTCCATGACCCACAATGCAGTTCCACATTAGTAATTTCTCTCCATCTTCTGCTGCTATTGGTCATCAAATTTATCTATCCCATTTTTAGCTGGTTATTACACACAGACTTTCCTCTCAGATCCAGAACCTTGTGAATCATTATGAATACAATGTCCTGGAATATCTATACCATTCCTTTCTCAAAGCATTCAATATTTCTACAAAAGTATTTAAGAACCAGTAAGGCAATAATGTTGAGATGCCAAAAATGATGTTCAGCTACTCATTTACTCTAAATCAATATTAGGAAAAATGTAGAAGATGTTAATATTATATCCGGTACCAATCATCACTTGGACATAGCATAGCTGATTCTAGACAGGACCAAAGTACTTGTCTGAAATGCTTCCTTCTCTCTGAAAGCTTTCCACCTCTCCCCCCCTCCTCCTGATGTTAAGATGTGCAGGCAGATGCCCTTGTCACTGCCTGGCCCCTGTGTATTTCCCTGCATTGATTTTCACTCTGCTGAGCTCTCACTCCAGATTATGAAGATTATGCCCTGTCCTATCTGAAAAAAAGCAGGCAGCAATGAGCAGAATTTGCTAACTGATGTAATGCATATGCAGGTATTAAGTCATACATCCTGAAAAAAAGTTTGAGTCGATACATAAACACACAAGTAGTCTGCTTAGCGTGAAGATTCACATGACCTTCCTCCTTCCTTTCCTGCTCAGTGCACCGGCCCCCCGTTGAAGTAAAGTGTCCACCTTGAGATCTCTCTCAAGCTGTTTAAAGCCTCCCCTCTGAAATAGCTTGAACAACCTGGCACCTTTTTGTCACCAAGATACGACTTTTCCATGACAACTTTGCTCCACTGAAACAATTCTCAAACTTGGTAGTGTGAGAGGCTCACAAACATAGAGCCAGGTCTTTTCTGCCACCAAGACTGACTCTCCATTCCAATAAGAAGTGTGGCTCCAGAGTTCATGGCTCACAGGATCAGATACAAAGATCTCTTAACTCTGATTTAATAAGTTATGCACATACACACAACACAAACAAAAGCAGTGTAGTACACACAGGAAGAAGTTAATTGTTTTCAGCCATATCAATGTACAGAATTCATGAACATGACATCTGTATGTTCCAGTAAAGTCCCCTAAAAACTGCTTAGTATTTCAATTAGTCACACACTAGAAGTACTCCACTAGCATAAATAAAAATAGTGAACCAGCCTTGAAAAACTGGCAGTAGCTTTTCCTCTGAACAACCCCCAGAATTTTTTTATGCTTACCTGGAGCTTGCCCATTCAAGTCAAACTTAGGTTTATGTGACTGGATTAATTTTTAGAAAAGAAGTATCTTTCTGACTGGATTTTTAGTGTGTGCATGATACTTTTTGGGGTCAATCTTCTATTGGAAGACAAACGGGAAACTCCCAAGCATTTAACTGTAACAAAACTAGCTATCAAATCAAAGACAGAAGTTTCAAAGTTTTGAGTTCCAGGATTATTTACAATGGCTTGAAGATCTCATTTTAGCACTACCTCATCCTACTACTGGAAAAAAATCTGTTTCTTCCTTGCATTCTTTAAAACTTCAGAGATATTAAATGAATCAACAGGGAAAGTGATCCCTTATTTGCTCAGTAAAATTTAAAAACATTCTTTACAGTTGTCATATAACCAAAATTCCTTGAAGTTCATGTAATGTAGAGCTAAGTGTTTAGTAGCTCTCAAATTTTCCTTCTTCCTGTAGCAAGCTGCTTTAGTAGTTACATAAATAAATCATCTAAGGACATAATCCAAGAACCTTTATGCAATTCTTCCTTACACATCCTTTAAGGTATACCTGTGCTTATTTCATCTTATGGTTATTCTTCCCTGCTGTTTTTTTAATAGATCATCTTGAAAGTGGCAAAACCAGAATTCCCATCCATGCAGAAGGCTACATGCTACCTGACTGATACAAAGATACAGGTCTGCAGATGTTTCTTCTTGTGAACAACCATCAGCTTTAACTCTCCAGGAACAAAAAAAAAAAAAAAAAAAAACAACCCAAAAAACAAACAAACAAGCAAAACAACAACAAAAGAAAAGAGAACTGGAGGTGAAAAAAGGAGAAGAAAAAAAAAAAAAAGAAAAATATATTACTAGACTTTTTACTTTCTACTTCATATTTCCTACATTCCTAACAGCTACGTTTGGAATATAAGAATTTCAGCAAATTCAACTTTATGATCTCCCCTGTTTTCTCTGATTCTTCTCACCATTTCATTCCTTGTTCCTAAAGGTCCCAGATTATGTCTGTGATACATGAGGACCTAAAAATTGTGTAGTTCCAAAAAACTATACACTACTGCCTTTTTAGGACTTGAAGCTACCAAAATCACATTTAAAAAATCATCTCTAAGCCCTTTTTCAGAGTATGTACAGAGCCATTTCAGGATATTTTGGTAAATTTAATTTGGAACCTAATCCCAGTTTTATAAACAAGTAGTGTATTTGGTAGAAATTGAACTGTCATACATATGTCAGACAGATACATGCCTTTCTTTCCCTAGCTTTTGTTGTTACTGACAAAAACACCGCTTGTGTGGGATTAAATGTGAGCCAGGAAATATATATTGTTAACTGAAGTCCCAAGTTATTTCCAGAAGTTTTCCAAATTAGATTTAGCATCTGCAAGTGCCATACTCCTTTTGGTTTAGTTTTATACCATTTTACCATGGGTCTGTTTTTCACATCCCCCCATGACTAGTGCAATTAATCATGAATCCACAGAATAAGAAAGGAATAAAGGCAGCTCCATCCCATGTGATGGGATGTGATGGGATAAGCTCCTGGCTCAGGACGGGGTATGGTGAAGAACACCTCACTGGCTTCACACAGCACTGTCTTTCTCTCCAGCTCCCTTCAATCCTAAAGTACCTTCCCACCAGGGAAGGCAGAGACATTTCAGGACTGTGCTGGGAGCATGCAAACACCCAGTTCATGGTAGGAAAGGGACAGATACAGGAATGTCCCCTTAGGTCAAGACTGGCAAAAATATAAATTTTTTTAAAAGTCCAAATTAACTTACAAAACTCAGTATATACACAAAATATTGGAAAGTGATCTGAATATAGGGCTTAGAATAAGCATTTGGACAGGATACAAGTGAGGCCTGTGTTTATCCTTGCAGTAATTACAAGAATAGTTTCTACGTTATCGTGAGTTCAAGATGTGAAGTATTAAATTTGCTAGCAATAAAAAATAGAGTGGAATATCAGCACGAGTCTGCAAATAAGTCACTTACAAGAATTTGGATAAGAAAAAATTAAATATTTTATTTATAGGACTAAAGGCAAAAAAAAAAAAAAAAAGCTGGTTGTGGATCCAAATTCAAGACAGAACTTTTACTGAAACTGTAATAACAGTCTACCAACAAAGAAAAAATTACCTTGGAAATACTGATGCTAAAACTCTTAAAAAGCACCAAATTATTCAGAAAAAGTGTAAAAAATTGGATGTATAAATGTTATTTATACACTATTTTTATTTATAAACTGTGTTGTAAACTGTCCCATTTAAAAATTCTCATTAGCTTTTCCTGGGTCAGGGATCCACCCCTAATGAAGATCCATTAGAGTTTCCTAAAAAAAATAATCTTTCTTTTATTATTGATTGTTCCTGTGATGAGTTCAGCTTCCATTAGCAGTTTCTTGTAGTTTTTATTAGGAAGAAATCTTCAAGGTACTTTGATGAAAATAACTGCACATTTTTAACAGGAACATTTTACCGCACTTGTATGAAGACAGTAACTATACTAGTTAACCTAAAAATGAGTTACAGAACTGAAACCCAGATTTTTTTCTATTCACAACTATGGTTACCTGTCAGAAGCTTAACTTCCACAACCTTTTTTAACAGTGGAAATAGTTCAGCACAGAACAATCAGAATGAATTAAGGACTTTACTAGCTTTTCAAGACTAATTTTTCACATTGAGAAGAGGTAAAAGGTAAGACTTAAGACACAGATTGTTGGGAAACAGAGCCTGAAAAGAAATAAATCCCAGCTCAAGAATGAAAAAAAAAAGCAGATGCAAACTTACATGTGAAAACACTCGGTGCTAAAGGCAGACAGGGCACAGAGAGGTTCCCTGTGGAATGAAGTGCCAAGGGCAGCAAGCAGAGGACCATCTTGTTCAAAAAGGGAGTCAGAAAACTGTGGAGGTCACAAATATGGCACCAGGCAAACAACAGGTGACACGATGGTCATCATGGACCTGAAAGAGCTTCCTGGACGCTTTCAAATTTCTTCTGTCCCTGTGAAACTGGCTTTCCTTAAGTAGTTTCCAAGGGCCTGCAATTCATTTCTTGGCTGGGCAAGGTCACTTTCACTGAACACAGTGATCTGAGGTTTGTTTTAATTCCTGCTGTGTGGAAATCCACTGTACTTTATAGCAGGTGTGAGAACACTGAGGCTCCTTCAGTTGCAGCTCATTTCCACTTACTAACTACTTTATCTCCGTGGATGAAGCAAAAGTGACTTTTGTGTTTCCTGGCAGTCTGCTGCTTCAAAGAACCTAATAGTGATTTGTTTATTTCAGAGGAAATGGAGACCAGTCAGTGATGACAGATTTATTGGTTAAATGGACATCACAAAAAAAAATTTCATGCAGTACAGGCTGGCTTTAACCACACTATGGGAACTCATAGTAAGAGGTGATGTGCATTCCAGAAATCCAGTACTATTTAATCCACTCCACTCTAATCTGTACATTTCTATAGCACCGTTCACACAATATCCAAGAGCTCTGTCCAGAAATCTAATAACCACTATATTATATCAGGTATATTGTATAATATCCAGGTATATTGATGGCCTACATTTAGACTTGAATATACAGCAAAAGGAGCCAGACTTGAATATCTCCTGGCATTGAGTCAGTCAGTGACAGGCAAGAAAAAACTGAGTGTCCATTCTCTTCCAATTAAATTTCAGGATAGCAGGGAATTTCTTAGTTCTGTACAGAAAATTCACAATATGGCAATTCAAGATATGGCAATTCACAACAGCTCCTTGTGGAGGAGAATTTTACATAAAAGAAATAAAACATGAAAATGTATATGAAGCTTCACTGAGACCTGATATAAATTGTACAATATGGCTGATAAAACATTCCAACAAAAAGGGAAGGCACAGGGCTTTAAGCAGTTGGTAGGTCTGCAATGAGCAAAGGTTTGCTCAGAGAACTGCCTGGTCTCAGTGTGAAAAATAAATTATTAAAAACATTCTAGAGCAAGATACTACCAAATTTATGTTGCTATAGTCTTCAAATGCTAATTGGATGTGGTAATTGCTTCTGTCAAAGAAGACAAAATAGATTTACGGATAACATATAGAAACCTGTGTTGAAAAGCCCAGATAACTCATAACTGCCCATTTTCTATGAGGGTGAGGAATATTGATCAAGGCAAGCACTGAGATCCAGCCAGTCAGCAGGGCATTCCATTTGATCTGGATTCAATTTCAGAAAAATATCTGGCTGAGGTTGTGCATCAGCCAAACAAACACACCATTTGGAAAGAAGCTGGAATATTTTGTTGAGGCAGAGAAATATATCTGTACATCACCTCTATACATATGGTTGGCTAAAGCACATCTGCCAATAATTGGCTAAAAAAATCATCAGAATGATAAAAATGCCTCTATTTAGGATGATAAAATAAAAAGTGGTACTTATTCTTTGGAGCCACATACCTACTCAAAGGTCTTAAAGGTCTTTTCCAACCAGAATGATTCAGATTCAAAATTACCTTGATTGGTAATTCACCCAGCCTTTAGTAACTGCAATGATCATTGTGTTTTGACTCCTACTCCCCAGTCTAGCTTGACATCCCAAATGGTTTAGCTCTGTTTATACATAAGGAACTGTAAGCTAGTTTTGCCCATTTTACAAACTGAAGATCGGAAGCATGGAATAACTACAGCACTGTGTAAAGATTATTGAAATTGCTCTGAAGGAAAAGAAATTAGTGGATCTACACAAGGATTCCTGTAGGAAGTATAGTCAGGGTGATTTACCCAAAATAACATACTTTCTTTTAAGCAGGGGCAGTTTGCCTGGCAAAATCATGAGGCTGACATGTATGTGCTAACTTTCAGCCCTGCAGACTGCTTGGGCGCTTCTGGGCAATGTTCTAGTAGACAAATTCATACAAGAAGCTGATGGCAGATTTTGGAGCTCAACTTTTTTTCTCCTCGATTTCCTTCCAGTGTCTTATTGCAAAGCCACCCATCTTCTCTACTTTTGGGGTGCAGAGTGGTGGCTTATTTATCAAAATTTTGCCTTTTAAGTCTACTAATAGTCCCCTTCCTTTAGTAATTATATCTAAATTTTTAGAACACATAATACAAAAATGAAATCCAAAGACACTTTTGAATCAAATATACTATCTTATACAGCCCACAGCACAATAAAAGTTCAAATGATATTTTTACTGGGTTTGCGTTTGTGTGAAAGTGTGTGTGTTTAGGAAGCACTTCTTCACAGAGAGGGTGATTAGACATTGGAATGGACTTCCCAGGGAAGTGGTGGAGGCACCATCCCTGGATGTGTTCAGGGAAAGGTTGGGTGTGGCACTTAGTGCCATGGTCTAGGCAATGTGGTGGTGTTGGTCATAGGCTGGACTTTATGATCTTAAAGGCCTTTTCCAGCCTTGGAGATTCTGTGATTCTGTACAGAATTTATGTAAAATCAAGAGCTAATTTTTACTATCCTTTTCAGGTATAAAAGGTGCACTAGATGCCTTGTTTGATCTTGATTTGACTTGATCCTGCAATTATATATATTGTGATCATCTGTATATTATCAACCTTGAAGTATAAGTACAATGACTTAAGTGATGCTACCCACTAGTCTCACTGAAGAAATTTTATAGGATTAGGAGCTTAGGTTATAGAAGAAAGTGCGCAGCCCTGTTTTCTTTAAAATACATTATATTTTACTGGATTGCCAACCTAAAGCAAAGAAAAGCATATGAATGTACTGCATTTTAAGCAACCACACACTGGTTGAACTCCTTGAAAATGTATTACCAAAGCATCAGATGCCAAAAAGTAGGTCCCCAGTATGAAAGAAACGTGAGGGACACATTTTTAAAACTCAGGACGCGCTGGAGGGGTTGCAGCCCTGCAATATTAACAATAGATCTCTTAACTATAAGCAAATCCTTGAAGGATATAGATGAGGGACAATTCTGGAATAAAATGTTTACAATTAAAGCTCTACAGCCAGGAAGAGATAGGCTAAAGCCTAAAAGCTGCCTCAACACAAAAGGATCGGCTTTCAAGAAAGCTGCACACCCAACTGTTACCATTTAGGCACCTAAATGAGGAACAATGGGGGCTGCTGGGTTCTGAGCTCTTTCCAGCATCTGGTCCAAATTGTTTCTTTCCATATGAATCAAAACAAATGTTTAGGCTACCAACTTTCCATTGCCCTTTCAGTTTAATGCCAGCTTTTCTAGCTTTTAAATTCCTTAGTATAATAAGATGAATAAAAAACTAACTTAGCAAAATGCCCAGTTAGGTACTATTTGCAATATTTTCTTTTTTATTAGTAGCAGACATGAAGTTTGTATAAAGTCCTTGTAAAAATATATCTTTCAAAACAGTATCTTTTGGAACAAGATTTTTTGGTTTAGTATGTTTTAAAAATAGGAATCCCTCACTCTCAGCTATCTAAAAGTGGTCACAGATTAACTTACAGATTTGAAGACAGTACAGACTGAAAACCAGCGTAAAACAAAACACAGTAGCAGAAACAGAAAATTACTAAGTAAATTATATAAGAAAGCAAAAAAGTTCACATGATGTGGAAGTAGAACAGAAATCGATGTGTGCTGTGCTACACCATGCTAAGGGAAGTTTTAAGGCTACATAATTCCTGCTGCTCAGGACAAGTATGTCCATTCTACAGTGGTGCAGAGCTGCAGTACTCTGCAAGAGCCCAGGATACGTGGGTGTGCCTGGATCCTGATACATGCTAAGATGGTTGAAAGCTGTGCTAAGTAATCATGAGACTTTTTGTGTGTTGGAGGGCAACTACTGAGACAAACAGGCAAATGTAACTGCATGGTAGTTACATGATGCAGGAAATGCACAGCTTACCTGATACTAACCCTAGTAAAGCTAAGTCTGTTCCAAGTCCCCTTCTCACTATGGGAAAACTCATTTTGCAGAAATGTGCTAATTCAAACATTTCTGCTTAAGAACACAGAAATATGGCAGGTTTCTCACGCTGAATACTGAACCATTGAACACTTTCAAGCAGGTTCATGAATAGGTAGACTCCACTGGATAAAAGTAAGGAACAACTGGATATCTCATTTCAATTTTACAACACACAGCCGCAAAGGAAAGGGTGACCAGTGAAAACACAAAACCATGGATGGAAATCTGTTTTTTTTCTAGCTTGAATGAAAGAAAGCTGCTTCAAGAAACACGTAAACAGAGCTGGCAGGAAACATCTTTACTAATTTACATGAGCTAATTTAATAAGATATGGGAAATCAAAAGAAACATAAAGTCCATTTTCAGCTTTTCTTATACTTACTGAACGTTCTTCTCATCAGGTTTTCTTTTCCAAATTATATTCAGGTTTAATGTTTCTACAGCTTTGTGATTCTCACATAAATTATTTTCTATAAGTGATACTATGCTAAACAGCCATTATGCCAAAGTTATCTCTGTCCTTCAGTTATAGAAAGAGTTTTCATTAAGAAACTAAACCGAAAAATGTTTAATGAATGAGTTGAAGATAAAAACAAAAACTCATCCCTAAACTAACTAATCCTGTGTATAAGAATGCATGAGAATTGCCTTCTAAAGCTGGATGATGAAGAGAAGGGATAAATTACTTATGATTGCAGTAGAGCATTAGACAAGGTTTGGAGCATTTTAAGATGAGTATCAGGCCAAAATTCCTGCAAGTGAGATTTATTACACCATGGAGTCTGTTTCCTCAGACTGCTAATGAAGGCAAGCTATTTTTTAAAGTCCAAATAAGCATTTAATAAATGAGTACCACACTCACAAACCGTATACATAACCCATTTTGTCATACGGAATTGAAAAAAATCAACCCACACTCAAGTGTTTTAGTCATCACTACTTCACTCCATCTGTCACTTGTCTAATAAAAGAATATTAATATGGATTGCTGTTTGGCAGGGGGTACCTTTCTTCCCTACAAATAGGATTCCTCTGTGTAAACTATATGTGACTTTTTAGCAAGGTTTCCTTTCCTTTTTTTTTTTTTTACCTGTACTTCTGTCCTTACAGTCATTCCTTGGTCTGCACAGCTAGACAGCCATGTAATTAATTATCTTCTAATTAATTATCTCGTAATTAATTCTCTCAGGGGTTTTGTTCAATCACCATCCACAGTATCACCTGATCATCATCCACATTCCTTACGCTGGAAATAATAGCATCCCTAATGGATACTGCAGAGTTTGTAGTTTAGGCTGGTGTAGAGTCACATGGAGAAAAGAGGAGAACTGAAGGGAAGAGAGGGAGAGAAGGGCTGTTTTATCCTCTTTGTAAAGGTTGGAAGCGAGGTGAGGAGGGTAGTGATGAAAGTCAGTATGATTATGACAAAAAAAGCTTTCAGCTATTACAGTTTTGCAGCTTTTCCTGAAGGGGGGCAGCCTCTTGATCCTTTTTAATATCCTTATTAGTCTCCAGTTCAAGAAGTGTATGTGAGGACATGTTTAACTCCCATTGAAGTCAATGGTTCTTAAGCATATGCTCAAATTTTTTTGCAAATCAAGACTTTAATCTGTTCCTTATGTACATTTAGGATTACAGAGAAGTCTTCTGTTTTTGAAGTTGCTGGAAACATCAGCTTGCTGATGGGATGTGGGGGAAGGGAGCAGGACTTCATCATTTTCCTACGTCTGCAACTTTCTTGTTTAAATTTTTTCTAATTTTGACCAGAAAAGTACCTGTTTACCAATTTTTTTTAAATCTCCCCAAATGCTGTCTGTGACATTCTGATGTGTGCTGCAGAAATGTGAGTTACTGACATAACAAACTTCTAGGTTTTTGTTAGTTATAAAGTCTAAAATATTAAGGTTAGCGCCTTCTTCCTCTACAAAGTTGATAGAACTCTTACCAGAACTCAAAGAGATTTATTCCTAGCAAGGGGAAAGGAGAGTGGAGACAAAAGCTATAAAACTGTCTCCCTTCTACACTGCAAATGCACCTCAATTCTGGCATCTAGTGCTTTTGGCTATTTCAGTCCTGGAACAGAACCCTTTTCACTGAGCCTGAAGGTTGGGCCAAATTGTATGGTGATTTTTGTGATATGGAAAAAAGCCCACTGGAGACTACCTGGAAAGCAGCCAATCTTGTGATCTGATCCTCATGTGAATTTATGTCTCCAGAGTTCAGATTTAATATCTTCTGTAATTTTACCATGCAGTCTATTTGCTGATATTACACTGAAAAACTCTAGATATTGAAAATAACTGCAAAGTTGCTAAGCCCAAGAATTCAAAAGGTATCACCAAGACCCCTGTACCTTTTTTATCTCCCTGCCTGCAGCTCCCTTATGCCGCCTAAACTGCTTTTAAAATATCTAGGAATACAATAGCACAGTTATAACCAAGTACTTGTCCAGTCAAATCCAGTGGACTACCCAGGTGCCTATCTGCTGTTACTTTAGACTTGATGCACACATGCACGCACATACTCACACACAAGACAAATGTATGTTCATGTCCATTAAATCAATGAAATGGAGTCACAAAAAAGCATTTTACTGTTTTCAAAATTCGTCTTGTAGAAAACTGAAGTGAAAGGACAAATTGCCAATGCTATTTAAAGAGCTTACAGGCCCCTTCAAAATGAGGCTTCACTTTCTTTGAAGCACATTCCTTCTGGCACAAGTAATTATTACCTAAAATCTTGGAATTAAAAGAGTGCATTTTAAGAAAGTTAGATTTTTTTTTTTTCACCCATTTGGCTTAGTTTCAAATATTCCCTTTTTACACAAGGCTCTGCTCAACACTGGGTACATCACTGGTATTAAACATTAACCATCAGCATTGTCATGTGTGGGTCATGCTGGATTTCCGCTATAGGTGTTTACAGACTGTGCTCTGTGATGCCCACCCTTAGGAAGTTAAAACCTCAGGAAGAGAAGAGACACCACACAAACCATCCTTTTTTTTTTCCTCTTTTTTTTTTTTTTCTGTTTACTCTCAGCCTTGCACACTCTTCTTACACACCATAAGTGCACAGAAGAGCCGTGACAGACCTGCGGGTTAACAAAAGTAAGTTCATAGTAGAACAATTTCTGGTTTGTGGATGGTGGGATACTGACAGAATATTGCTTCTGGATGTTTCTTCCATGTACATGAATGGTACCAAATGCAGAGAAGAGTGTTCATAGAAAAGGGAAGAATCCACTTAAGACAGCACAGAGAAAACATTGAGGTAGATAAGAAACAGGATCCAAAACATTGGCTGAGCAGCAGTTGGGCAACCTCTTGCAGGGAAATACATTTAACTCTGAGAGGATAAGCTGGAACCAGAAGAAGGATTCTAGGATGGGAATTTCAGCAAGGTGTGATTGAAAGATAGGATCATGTAATCAGCTTTGGCTTTGGCAGGGCTAAATTAGGAGCCAGGAGAGGCCCAGGGCAGGAAAACAGGATTTGATTTCCACTAAGTAGAGTAAAAGTCATTTGCAAAACAGTTTGAAAACATGTTGGAGAGAGCTGAGATTGATAAAAGAAACTTGCAAACTCTAATGGCAAAATAAGATCTTCTAAACCATAGTTCTCACCCTGTTCAGAACAAGCAGCAGCCCATGGCCTTGTACTGGGGAAACCAAGGACAAAGTTGTTTTGCCTCTGTAAAAAGATGCTGTGTGCTTCCCCAGGTCTCTTTTGTGAGCATATTTTTCCTATGTCTGTGCATTCTTGCCCTGGAAGGAAAGGAAATGTCTGCTTTTTAAAGAAACCGACCTTAACTGCATAAAGCTAGGTCTTAGGCTTTATGATGAGCAGAGATATATGAGACATTAAATGACATGGCATGGAAGGTGCAAAAGTTGATTAGTGAGACCTTCTTTTTATGCTTGTTGTGCAACACACCACACATTCTCTGCACTTGGTTCAGTTGCCAAACTTGCAAAAATACTCTTCCAGAGGTTTTAGGGAACACATACCCTCACCCAAATAACTTCTGAAGTAGTAAAGTTCCGTGCAGGTTCAGAGAATGTGCATTTCATAAGACTTCAGGTAAAAGCAGTTATTTTTGCATTTCTAGCTCAGTGTGGATTTCACCTCCGCCTTTTGTACTAGGAATCTGCTGATATGTTAACAAGGTCCTTTTAATTAATAGGTCAGCAATTACATGTAGCCAGACTCCACTGTATGAGTAGCATCCACTTATCAACATAATTAAGCCAACCCTATGATTCAAGGTTAACACATATGCAGCTTTTCGTTTGCGTGTGTGTGAATTAAGACTATCAATTAGTTGTGGAAACACACTTGAAAAATGCAAAGCAAGCCAGAGCCTCCATAAATAATGTTTTTATGGCATTTACCCAGGTGTTGGGGAACTACAAACATTTCTAAGACACACTCTATCGAACCAAAGGAATTAATGACAGAGAAGCAACCAACATGCCTGTGCTTAACTTTTTCAACATTATACTGTTAATTCCAACAGAATTATACACAGTAACCTAAGCTCCAACAGGATTGGAGCAACAGTACACAGACTGGCAAGGCACTGAGTGACTTTTACAGGAAGGAAGGAAATGGCTTTCCCAAGAATTCTGAAGGATTGGGTCATTCCTTAAGTTATTTTTCACCAAACATACTTCAAAAAGGCTGGACACATTTGGCCAGTGTACTTGAAACACAAAATATCTATCCCAAAAAACTGTTTGGGTGTCATGTCTGGCAAAGCTCTGGTGATATGTTTGAAAATACAAAAACATTAAAACTCTGATATTTCTCATGCCAGCAGACTGCAAACTCTATCGGCGCCTTCTCTGCATGTCTAAATTTCTGTTTGGAACCAGTGAAATAAAGATAGCTTTATAGCATTCGAATACTGTTATATTTCTGTACTTAGCCTCAGATTAAAGTAATAAAGATGTTTGCCTTGTAAAGTTGTAGCAATGTTTCAAAGTGAAATAACCAAATAGGTCAGAATGAATACAGAAAAAAAATTAAAATGCAAAACTAAATCAATGACACAGGAAAGTCTGGCAGAATTTTTCTTCATAATATAAACTAATCCAAAATATTTGTACCCTTGTCGCCAGCTTTTTCTCCTGTGAATACTCACATCTTTTTTTTTTTTTAATTTATAATTTAAGTTGTTCTATTTACTACTTTTAATAATATTTTTTTTCATGAAAACAAATAATACAGACAGAATAGTCGTTATTTATTGGCACAATAATATAGAAAATAATGTAAATTAAAGTCGTAGCAATACAAGAAAAGATGATACTGCGGATTCAAGACACCTTATGGTCAACTGCTAATCAAGCCTCCTATTTTTATCTGACTCTGCTCCCCTGATCCATAACTGTTTCATCTTGCATTGCCTACCATGCTAACATTGCCTAACAGCACCGTTCTAATTAGCGGATCACTGCTTCTGTTAAGTTATTGTAGGTTAACATGTAATGGAAATTTGATTTTAAGGTGAATGGTGGTATTTTTTGTTTTGCAATAAGGAAAGTGCTCATTCTGCAAGGATAAATGGAAATTGAAAGGATATATAAGCATACATTCCTTCAGAAATGGACTTGTGTAAAAAAAGAAAGGCAGGGAGAGGGAGCCGGGAGTGAAACCATTAGTGTATTGTTCTAATGTCCTTAGGAACGCAAAGGCTTAACACACAGCTGTGGCTTGAGGTCATTGTGGTACTCCCAAAACAAGAATATAGAAAGAAAAAATAGAAAAAGAAAAAAGAGCTTACTACTACGTCACTTCTAAGTCAATCAAATCAGCAATTCCAAAGTGTAAAGGACTTGCAAATTCTTGATTCTCCTTAGGCCCTACGTAAGGTGAGTATGATATGTGTACTTTTACTGGGTTTTAAAGTCTAGTTCAGAAAATATACATTTGAAAGGACTGAACATGCCTGAGCCCCCATGAGACTACTGTTTCCTTCTGGCAGAAAACACTGTCTGGCATTCCAAGCACAAAGCTTTACAAGGGATCATCAAGTGGGGGACGTCACCGTAGCCGCCCAGTCTTCCATTCTCACTGTCTTTCCCAGCTCAGTGTACCAAAGCCTTGCAAAATATGCCATCATGTAGTTCATCCACACATCTGACTTAGGGCTTTTTTTCTTCACTAAACCAACTGATATTTTTGTTAATTTAGGAGACATCTAGTTGCTGTTCCTATCATTATTTTACAAGTAACAAGCACATTTTAACAAGCAGGTTTTGCTTGTCCACATATCCAATGAGGATGGGACCTACAGCATTCTTGTATTCTGCACCAGCTGGAGAAAAATGAAAGGCTTGAAAAGCTACTGAGACCGGTGTGCCTGAGGAGCCTCGCCCACCCTGTAAAAACATCCCCTTCCAAAGAAGCCCCCATGCACACTCCAGGTACGTGGCATACTTCTAGAAAATGCCATATTTTGCTTAGCAGGTAGAAAACCCCACAGCTCATTCAACTCTCTTCAGAGCTATATTGTCAGCCCACATATGTCAAACAGATTTTTTAGTATCTATTTTTAGAAGGACCAAAGTGGGAAACAGTTTTTTCCGCTTGGTAAATTTAAGTGACTAATGCCTCCAATTCACCAAAATGTGTAAACATACACTGAACTTCAGGTGTGTTTGTACCAAAGGAATATGACTACTTCTGCTGCAAAGTCCTGGCTCCACTCAATAGTTAGTTTTGACTTCAGCACACCCAAGGCTTCATTAATCTCCCAACATGCAAAATTAAATGCATACTGGCATCACCATAGGATCACAGTCTAAAAGTTAAAACACACAATAGTGGCAAAGGCTACTGAAGTGCATCTAACACAATTTATGTAAGGCAGCATTTGTTTAAAGCTCACTTGCTAAAAATAAAAAATATCTACTAGAGATCTGAGAGAATGTAGAAGGAAGAAGGACATTTAAAAGCCTGCAGTAATCTGTTTCAGTTTTAGTTTTTCATATCCTATTTGCTATAAAATGATGTTAAATCAACCAATTTTTCTCTAGTCCAAGAAGCAGCTTCATAAAAACAAAAAGGAAAAAAAAAGGAAAAAAAAAGAAAAAAGTTTACTTGGCTTCCATTTAGGGTTTCATAATCCACTGGATTTTATTGGTTTAGTAAAACTATGCTCTTCCATCACAAATGAAAGATTTGACTCATTCCTTTGAGACTTGTTTCTTCTGCTGTTTGGTCAATTATGTTTCATTTCTTTAAAAGAAAGATAAAAGGAAACATAGGTTCAAGTACAAAAAAACTTTTCTTTCAAATAACCATTAAGTTTTCATATATGTTTTCTTCTGTTTATGTATTTTAAGGGCCCCTTTTCCCACTACTGCAAGGTTTATTCAGCACAGGTAATTTTCAATACAAAGTTCAGACTGCTTTTTTTTCTTTGTTTTGAGCAAGAAACTCCACCAATTCCAGAGTGCCTAGTGTTGAATTATTACATTCATCATTAAAAAACAAAATATTCAGCAGCCAATTTCTGAACGTGATTTCTGATTTTTCTTTTAATGTATAATTGCCTGCCTATTTAGTAATATGCACAACTTCCACTCAAGTCAACTACCCCCAAAATTATTTGAAAAATTCACTATTTCATATGGAAAATAATCTCATGGTCTGAATAGGAGGTATGTTACTGCCATCTGTAAGTCCAAGATCTCAAAATTAAGGACATCCTCCCTAATCTACAATGAATATTGCATCTTTAATATCATTGATGTTAACAATCAGAATTTTGACAGCCTAAGTTGTCTATTTATAATGTTTAGTAGAAAAATTCAGAAGCAACTTTTCATGGATAACAGTGAACTATCTACTACTATGTTGTATTATGTTAATGATTTTTTTTTCCACTTTGCATCACTCAGTGAATGCTAGGATGCAGTGATGCAACTCCGCACTAGTGGTATATTACAGATATACATATAAATTTAGCAAAGAATTCATAACATCAGTGTGATTTAAATTTTTGCCTATTAAAATACTATTTTTAATGGATATGGTTTAGATATGCTTATCAAAGGGCACAGATTTTGTAATAAATATTCATCAATAACAAGGACAGCAAACGCTAGAAACCTGAGACTGATGGCAGCTCTGTGTTCTGAAACAAGCATTCCCTTGCTGCGTTTGCCGCTGGAAGCATGCGAGACAGCGTGTCACAAAAAGCAGAAGCACTAGCACGGCTAACTGGTCTGTCTCCTTCTCCCAAGCTACACTACATTCGTAGTAACAACACACATCTTAAATCTGATACTACCAAAAATCAGTGGGAGTTTCGTCATCAGTACCTTCCAAGTGAAACTTCCCTTAGCGTGTATGTTTAAAAAGCATTTATTTTAAAAACTTTTTCAGGGATCCAAATACTGAAAACACACACAAGACTAGAGTGTGTGCATGCAACACAATTACATCAGGCTTTTTTTTAATTCGAACTTTCATTCAATACAATAGAAAAGCAGCTACCCGGTCATCCAAGACCCCAGACACTCACCCCAGAAGTCAAATGACTTCTCATGCGCACCTCTGCAGCCACACAAGCTCATGCTGGTAAAGGTGATGCTGAGTCATGGAAGGAAGGCTTTTGCTGTGGGGTGGCTATGCACCATCTTGCTCCTACCCTGCCACCAGCAATACTTGAAAAATGGTGATGCAGATCTGTAAGTCTTTAAAGCCTACCAAAAAAAGCGCAAGCACATGCACACACACACAAAGCTTTTCATTAAATAAAATCTTACAGTACTTTACAAATGGCAGGAGAGCACTGGTCTTGCCGTTGTACAGGCAATGTCTGTTGGGAAACAGACATAAAAGGATAGGGCACAGGCTTGAGACAGATCATAAGGCTGGGTTCAGTGCCCAGCTGTGCACTGATGTAATGAAGTAGCCCCAAGCACTGTTTATCAAACTTCTCTACCACCACACTATTTTAGTTAGAAACCTTATTAGCGACATATGCACGTATTTATATTTAAAAAATATGACTTTCCTTTCGCATCCTTTCAAGTTGCATTCTTAAGTGTATTAGAACAAGGACACAGGATAACACAGCAAAAATAAGGATTGAACCCAACCCCTCCATAACTACGTTTTACTGATGGATTTAAACTTTGCTTATTCTAGCAGATGAAACCAGATTTCTTTTGCTTCCTTTCCGAAGACTAGCACAACTGCTTGGTAGAATACATCGTGCTACTGAAATAAACATGCTACAGCGACCATTCATGCTGCCATGCAACATTGTATTTGCTGAAAGCAATAACCTGGTGGGCAGTATCAGATTGTCAGTAGACAGGAGCAAAGGTAATGTTGTCACCTTTCCTTGAATTTCAAGACACAGAGCTCAGTCCTACTCTGAAGGACCTCAAAGGTACAGCAAATCGAGTCATCATATCTCTAAAGTATGAGTATTTTCAAACTGCAAACTATATGCAGATTTGCAGGCTCAATTAAAAATCACTTATTAAATAATTAGCATATTTCAAAAGAGCAACAAGTCTGGAAAAAATAAATAAATCCAGAATCTGATTACTTATTGTGCAAAATATTAGAGAAGTTATGCTAGGTATGTTAGGAAAAATTTTATCCTAGGATATTAAAACAAACAAAATTAAATTTTTATAGAACACTGAATTGGCAATGCTCTAGCAATCAGGCAATCTTAATATTTCATAAAAAAAATCTGCAATAATTATAAAGCATTTTTCTTGCCCTACCATGCAACAGCAGTTTAAAAATCCTGAAAGTAACTACAACCATGATATTTTGAAAAGTTTTAGTGACATTTTTTCCAATAATTGCCAGAACGTTTGGATCTCTAATCCCCATGTGTGATATTTCCTTCTGCATTTGGTTCTAGTACCACATTCCTTACTCATTCAGACCCCTCAGTGACTTAGCTTTGAAGATTGGGATCCTTGATAGTGCTTAATACCAAATAAAGAGTAACATGCAATTATATTTCTGTGCCGAAGATCTAAAACAGAGTAAGAGACTAAGCTCCGATGACTTCAAAAACCTTGAGCACTTCAGTAGTTCCACCAGAAGTCAATAGACCTTCTCAAAAAACTTTTGGGCTCCAGTGAACATCTGGATTGGGACCTCGATGTTTAGAAACATCGACAAGCTGTGAGAGGGAGAAGTGTAAATCCTACTGAATTATATATATATGAACAGACAGAAATACATAAGTAGAGGCCATACTTATTTCTGTCTACACAAAATTACTCTTCGGCTATGGGCAAAAAGCTCTGAGAATGTACCAGTAAAATAATGTTCAAAAATTTCTCAGTCCTAGAAAAATTCCTGATAGTATTTCCTGAGAGCAAAACTGAATGTATTGCAATTTTTCATCTATTAAAAAATCCAGCAAGTAGCCCACTAGGTAGCCAAACATTTGCTAAGCAATCAGCCTTAAAAGTTTTCCCATGAAACTATGAATATTAATTGGATTTTGAACTGGTTTCATTTCTGAAAACTACAGAGGTGTTGTGGGATTTTTTTTTTGTGGAGGTAGTTTTTTTTAATGGTAAGTGATGCTTTGATACTGGATACCAAACAAATTAACTCTTTCCAGAAAAAATATGCTTTATTATGTACTTTTTCTTGCTTCCGTTTACAACCACGCTGAAAAGCACAGACATATTGATGAATCAGTTACAGAGTTCTTTCTGACTACAAGTGTGCAGCTCATTTTTCATACTGATGTGTTTCAGAAACCAATCAGAAGACCTCAAACCTCATGGTTTCACAGTATTTAAAATCATTTATCAAAATTACCTGCCTTTTAGAGACCTTTTCAAACAAGTACATATGATTTATGATATTTAGATATGTTTAAAATAAACTCCCTGAAGATGTAACTTTTTACTGTTTGCATGTTGAGAATAGGTAGGTTATAAAAGATGTTAAAACACTGGAAAAAATATTGTTGTTTTCTTTTCATGGGATTTCTCAATTAACAAAACCCAGCAGAACAGTTATTGAAACACTGGATTCCTGAGATGTTTTGTAGGTTTATCAGCAGTGTTTCTACATGATACTGTTGTAAATACAGTAAAAAGTATGAATAGTTGATACCTGCTAGCCTTTCCTTGGAAATCTGCACCAAATAAAAATGTTTTTCCATGTCAAACTTTAAAAAAAGAAAAAAAAAAGAAAAAAAAATGGCTTCTCATGCCTGGGGACATGTTTAATTACATTAGCTATGACTGTAATAATCTTTACTTATATATTTATCTATCACAATTGAATGTTTGAATAGCTGTAGTAGTACTTAGAAGAACTCTTTCAACAGTACTCAGCCTCCCCCTGGTCTTTTCAGTACAGTACAGATACTGTTTTCACCATAGCATTTTAGGCTTCCTTAAGGCTACCAGATTCACTTTCTTTTTGCATTTCTTAGAAAACCTAGACTACACTTTCATATAGGCATTAATATGCTTTTCTCCTGACTGAAGTTTTAAGAAAACCTGGACCTAAGTAAGCCATCTTAGACAAACACAGTAGTAATTTTGCATTTGATGTGTTCTGCATCTTCTGAAAGTCAAAATCTACGCTATGAAGAACAGAAATAAAATGGCCTCAAAAGTCACAGGCAAGTAATGAGAAGGGGAGGCATTAGAAAAATCCAAAAATATTCTATTTAGAACAATTCATACCACTAAGCAGAAAAGCACTCCAAGAATATGCTTTTTATGCACCCAGCATGGTTTTCATCCACACCTCATTAGCACACAGATAATTCTGACCATTAGTGCACTTTAAAATAAGCAATTTTCTTTGTAACCTATCCTGAAATTTAGTATCGTCTTTTCACTCCTACATCCTTGACATACGCAGAGCTGAGTTACAAAGGCAAGGATGCAGATGCCATTATTCACTGCAAATGTTAACATCTAAAGATTTGTGTGCATCACTCCTCAACTCGCAGGCTAGTTTACTGACCCACTTCTGGGCCTACGCAGGTTGAAAGGAATGTTCTGAAGATAGTGAGAGAGCGACTACAAAACTTGGAGACACTGACAGCTGTAGCATGCAGGGGTCGATGACTAAGTAAGCAGCGTTTCCCAGTCCTTTACAACAAGAACAGATTACAATTTCACCCTGTTCTGTAGCAGCCTATTCAATATCTTCAAAGAGAACTTCCCAAACTGCTTAAAACCTGAGTTAGGGCAAAAGAAAAGTCAGTTTATAAAACTACCATGAGAGCACGTTTCACCTTGCTTTGTCAATCCCAAACAAAAGTATAACAGCATAGTGCAAAATACTTCTATCCTCCCATTCCTCTGCAATATGTGAATTCCACGGAAAAAGAGCAAGCATAGAGACAAACGGTCCATCATTCAAAATTTTGCTCACCCTCTGGATTTTTGTTTATAATTTTAAAAAATTACGCTCCCGCCATCATAACAAATAAATAAAACAGGGTATTTCTACTGGTACATTTTCAGAGCATCTGTGTGGCTGAGCAAGTTACTGGTTTGGGAAATAAATGATACAAGGGACTTTCACATTTCACTTTTTTTTAACTACCTATAAGCTCAGCTTTATGAATCAACGTTCCTGATCTTAAACATTCAGAAATAAAAGTGGAGTAGGGCAAGAAAGGCATAGCCTAAGGTTAATTCAGCTCTGAAATGCGGAACAGATTCAGTGCTCAAGAACACACTGAACATTCTGTGGCTTGAAGTGATATGCTTAAGAGGAGGAAATATATCTGTAAATAAGCAAGATCATTAATAATTGTCTCAGAATGCTGGCACTGAAACTGAAACAGTCTCTCTTCACTTCTTAGTTATTTACTATTAGGATTTTATACAAATGCCTATTGAAGTAGTTCCAAGTGTGATGAATATGTCTCCAAAAAAGTGGAGAAGGCGTGGATGAAATACTTTCAAGTATGGTAATTTGTTTAAAAAACAGATTAATGAGAAATAAAGGGGATGATTTTTAATCAAACTAGGGGCAATTATGGATGACAAATATAGAAACACGGTGACTTAATAATAGTTCTTGCTGCCATACATTAGAAGGGCATTAAATATCTAGCACCAGATTTCAGGACTAATAAAGGGGTGGGGTTAAATGTTCAGTCCAAAACTCAGGCTTTTCCTGAAGAAAAAACAAAGATACAGCAGCTATCCAGTCATTGCCAAAAGATGCCTATTTTCAGTTTGAGAGATTCGCAATTGTGCGAAAGACCATAATTTTTTTTTCTTAGAGGAAAGGAGTGGGAAATATTTACCTGCCTTGATCTTCAGAAAGTGAGGTTCGGAGTACAGCGCAAGATAAACGTAACCATGGCTAAAGGCTCAAACCCTTGTACACAAAATCCAGTGGAAGACTCCAGTCACTTCAGGGTAAGGTTTGGGACATTCCCCACTGGTGTTTTTTTCATTTACATTGCAAGACGAAATAAACAGAAAGTGATACAGATACTTCCCTGATAGTGAAAGGGGCCGATTTCCTTTTTTCCTTCAGCTTTAAATACAATAAATCCTTACACCAACAGGCATGCAGTTATTTTCCTAGTAGTAATGGGGACTCAAATTTTAGTTTTGTTCATACACTTCACGAAATCAGAGAATTCCTTTTATCTCATAAAATGTCATAAAGATGCAACAGTAGATTTCGACACGAGTGTTTTAACTCAATACGGCTTTTAATCTTGGAAGTTTTCAGCCTTTATACCAGCTACGCAAGATTAATTCAGTTGAACCCATTCTGAATTACTGAAAGTGTTTCTTAACGTAACAGCCAATCAAGAAAATGATGGTATCCTTGAAGGATATTTTTTAAAACAGTTTCTGTTGCTTACCACTTTTCCCAATCTCACAACGTTTTGAATGAAAGAGGTCATAATTTCAGTTGTGAACTTCATAACTATCTGGGAAAGCCTTTCACTTTCTCTTCCTCGATAAGAAACAATTTGCTACGCCTGCTCTTGAGTTTTCAAACCGTTGAGCCCTCTCTTTTTCAAGTGCCTCCTGCCTGTCTCAATATATTTTTGATGACCCCCCGGCTTATGTGTGCCCTAACGGAAGTGCCATCGATCGCGTTGCCTTCGCCGAGTGGCTCTTGTCAGAGCGGGACTTTGACAGGCTTTGCCCTTTTAAAAAGCAGAGATTATGACAAGTTCTTTTGCACGCTCAGCGATGCCAAATTATTGTCCTGTAGTATCTGCAAGTCTACATGTTTTTATGCTCGCCTTTAAGTAAGATTTGCAGTGGATTTTAAAAGTCAGACAGCTCCTTCCTTCCCTCCGCCCCCGCCACCAGCAAACTGAAGTGAAGCAGCTTTCTAAAACCCCCATTCACCCGTTTGCTTTACAGACTCCAATTTTTGCCTCTTCCACGTTGAGGAGTTGATGCAGGCGCACGCAGATCCTTCAGGGCAGCAAGGCACCAGCTCCTCTCCCGAATTCCTGCTTCCAAGGCAGAGTTTCCAAGAGCTGTGCAATCCCCTCGGAATTACAGTCAGCTCCGCGGGGAAGGGGCGGAGGGGAAGGAGAGCGCTGGATTCTCAGTTTTGAAGCAGAGGTGGCGTACCGGGCAGGGGGAGGGGGACGCGGGACCAGATGCTAAAATCCTCACCAAACCTTCAAGGGTTTCTCTCCTTGACTGTAGGAAACTCACCCCCCACCACCGCCACCTTGATTTCATGCTCTATCACGTGCTGGATTTTCCTTTTTCTTTCCCCCCCCCCGTAGCCCTAATAAATCTCGAGTTAGTGATGGAGATCCCGAGAGCACGTTTGAGGGAAGGAGCGGCCCGGCAGCCCGGTGTCAGCGGGCGGCGAGAGCAGCGCGGCGGCCGGAGCCGGGCCGGGTCGGGCCGGGGCCAGCTCACCCGAGCTCACCCGAGCCCTGCCCAGCCGCGGAGGGGACCCGGGGCCCGACAGCGCAGCTCCCCCCGGCACCCTCCGCCCGGGGTCCCGCCCCGCAGGAGAAAGCGTGAGCCGTTACCTGAGCTGTCGCTTTTCCTTTTGCCGGACCTCTTCTCTGTTTCCACCGGGGACAGAGCCTGCCTGCCATAGTCCCCTGGCGCACACGCTGCCCCGGTGGGGGTGTTCGTGCCCAGGCTGGAAGAGTTTGAACACAGGACGGGGGGGCTGCTGCCCAGCTCCGGGGGTCCTCCTGAGTCGGGCTGAAGACAGAGGCTGTGCCTGGCCGCGGCGGGAGGAGACGACATCTGAGGAATGTGCCAGTTCGTCTGCAAAGCCTGGTGCTGCTGTTGCTGGTGATGGTGGTGGTGGTGATGGTGATGGTGGTGGTGCCCCCTATGATGCTGGCTGGCAAACATGCCCTCCTCATTGGGGTATCCCGCTATTATGCAAGAGGAAGAAGAAGAAGACAGATCAGGGTAGGACATGTGGTCAGATCTTCCATGCAGGGCAAGAGAAGACTGGGAGAAAGGGTGCAAGCTCTGCGCAGTGGCATGGGGGCTGCGCAGGCAGCCAAAGAGTGTGTGATCCATGGCATGCAAGTCTCAGGTTCCAGGCAGAAGAGTTTAGGAAAGATCCAACTTCACCACCCTTTGTCAACTTTCACTGTAAACAGATCGGGCTTGGTTTTTTTTTTTTTTCCAAAACGGCAACGACAGACTTTGCAGCAGGCAGCTGAGCTCAAATAATCCCAGGTCTTTAGCCCTAGTGGCCAGTCTCCGCTGCATAAACACTCGGACCTAGATGAGCCTTTCTCAGAGCTGCTCAGATGTCAAGAAGTGGGAGAGGTCGAAGCCAATAGAAGGTGGTCCCAGAGAACTGCTTGAAGGGGGAAACAGCTCCGAGAGGTTATAAATACAGTAGTGTGTAATGTGAGCTGGGGGCTGGCTTAGCAACACAGCACTGACCACATGCAAACTCCCTCCAAAACGCCAGCGCCATCCCCGCGCCGAGCCGCTCCGTCAGCGGGCGGCAGCGCTGCGCGCCCGCGCCCCGGGCGCCCGGGCAGCGGGGGGGGGCGGCTCCGCGGGGGCGCAGCCCGCCTCTCCCTGCCCGCGGGCGGGCCCCGGGGAGCACGCCTCCCCTCCGCTGCTCCCGGCTGAGCTGCCCCGGGGGCCGCCGGGGCCGCCCGCGACCCCCCTGGCCAGTCGGAGCGGGGGGGGGAGTGGGCGGGGGGCGGCGGTGCCCCCACAGCTGCGCGGCCCTGCAGGCCCATCACCGCCCCGTCGGGGCTGACGGGGCCGCTCGGGGGGCCACCACCCCACGGGAAGCGGGCCGGGGGGCGCAATAAAGACGTGAAGCGGAATCCGCGGGGTTTACTGGGGGTGGCGGGCGGAGTTGCGGGGGCTTCCACCGCCCCTTTTTCCCGGGGGCCGGAGAGCGCGGGGCAGCGCCTCACCTGCGCTCCCAGGTGGGAGAGCGCAGCGCGCCCCAGCGCGCAGACGGCCGCAGCGGCGTGCGGAGCTGCACGGGCCGGGGCCGGCCGCTGCCATCCCACACTCAGAGTTGCGGGATGTTCACCCCCTGCGTCCGCACCCACCACCCCGGCTTCCGGGATGCGCCGCGGCGCTGCCCTGGCCCCCGTCCGCACCTAACGGTGTCCCCCAGCATCAGGGTGCGGATTTTGCAAGGAAACCACCGGCGCCCCCCGGGAGAGGAAATCTGGTCGAAGAAAAAGACAAGTTTCCCTCCTTGCCTCCTGCCCCTTCTAAACGTGTATTCGCATAATTTTTATTCCCTGTATCTTCATTTTCTTCGTTGCGGTCTTTAGTGGCTCAAGAGGGACAACCTAGAGGCTCTGGCCTTGGCTCTCTTTTTTCATAACAAGCATGTAGTGGAATTAACAGTAGCCACGAAAGCGCCTGTTAACTGGTTTAAATTAGGATAGCGCATTTATTGATCACTGACCAAAGAGGTGCCCACTGCGGAAACGTTTTGTTTCTTAACTTCCTCCTCGCCCTGTCTTTCTCCTCCTCATCCTTGTCCAAATCAAAATTAAAAAAGAAAATAAAAGGAAAACACACTGCGATCCTGCAGTTAAGTCTTAATTCTTTGGTCCATGTGCGAAAGATAAAATGAATTTCAATTGATATTGGAAAAAATCAGGAATTGTAAGAGATTTGCAAGAGCTAGTTTCTTAAACGGAAATTGAGTCCTATTTTGTGGGAAATTAGTTTTGCAGACTTTCTGAAAAAAAAATCTAAAACTTTTGTTCAGCAGCTGCTCCACTTTTCCCTGCAGTTTCAGACTGAGCTGGAACCTGCAGCAGTCTTTCGACGGTAAGATTTTCCCCCCTTTTCTGACATCTAATGCTTTTTAAAAATTTTCTTTAGATTTAACTGTAACAATGTGATCTTTAAAAAGAGAGTGGTGTCCAAAGCAGAAGTTGCTGCCTCCGTGCACTGTTCAAAACTTGGTATTTCTTCAGAATAAAGGAAATATACAGTTACAACACTGATGAAGTATTTTGTGCTTTTCATTGTGTTTATCGTTTCAGTATGTGCTCTAATATTAAAAGAGAGAAGTACAAAGAAAACTCAATGGCTGAACCCCTCTTGGGGTTGGTAACTCGCCGGGCTGCGAGCACAGGGCTGCTGGGGTCCCTCTGAAACAGGCAGTACCACGAAGCGGGACAGTGCCCGGCGCGGTGCCCTGGCCCGTGTCTCCCCGTCGGCGGCGGCCCGAGGGCTGCGGGGGCGTGCGGCGGGGCCGGGAGCAGCGGCCCCAGGTACGAGAGCGGGGAGCGGCGGGGCGGGCCCCCGGCGGCAGCTGCGCTCCCCTCCGCACCGCTCCGCTCCCCGCCTCACCGCTGCGCTCTCCACAGCAGCGCACCGCTCCCCTCCGCGGCTCTACAACCTGCTGCTGTCTGTCTGCCGCCCGCCCCGGCCGCGGGGGCGAGACGCCGTCGGGGGGGGCCGGGGCCGGAGCCCGAGCCGGGAGGGGCAGGAATGCTTGCTTGGACCCCTCCTGCAAGGGCCGCCGCCGCTGGAGCCCTGACACCGCCACAGATGCTAAGGGGCCGGGGAAGTGCCAAACGCAAGCCAGTGTAAAAATGCCTTTTTTTAATTGTAGGGGATGGCCGCACAGGATTTAAAAGGAAAAAAAAAAAAAAAAAAAAAAAAAAAAAAAAGGTGAAATAAGTGAAGCACAATGAAGAAAGTGAGAGGGTGCGAGGGGGAGGGAGAAAGATTAGGTTTCCAAGAGAAATAAGAGACGGAGCCAAATAGCACTTTCTGGGGAGAGGTAGAAGAGACTCCAAAAAGTGAAGAAGAAAAAAAAAAGAACGCACTACCAAAATTATAATGGCACGGCGAAGTGTTTGTCGTTAGCTTCGTAATCAAATCTGAATATTCGGGGCTGTGCTTCCTTGGGCTCTTGAGTCCCCTAATAAGTACACAGTTACCTACAATAAGTGTTCTTATTACTTCTTTAAGCACCCAAGAAATGGAAATACAAATCCCAGAAGAGCTTTATGCTTTCATTTTCAACTATATAAGGATAATGGAAATACAGGCAACTAATATTAAGGCAAATAAACAACTTCAAACGCTTGATGAAATTATTCAAACAGTTTCTGTGAGGAGTTACCAAATAACTATGGCTATATGATACCATCCTGTGTAAAAATCTGTAACTTTTCAGTCAAAGAAAGCTTCAGTGCAAAGCTTCTCTTTGAAATAATTACTAAAGAAAGTGTAAGCAGTTATTATCTCTCAACATTAACGACTGAATTCTTTCAGAGTGTGCGTTAGACCTACATGTGGTACAAAAGCGTAACTTAAATCAATGCCAGCAAGTTTGCCCAAAGCTTATAACAGCAAGTGAAAAAATAGAATGTTTTAAATATATAAAAACAGTAAACCGTTTAACTCATAAAAACATCTGGAGCCAACACGGTTTGGAAGGAACATCATTTATATTTTCATGTATGGGCTAATATTTGCATTTGCTTTGTGTTTTTTGGTTTTGGTGATGTGTTGGGTTTTTTTAACTTATGATTTACGGGGAAAGAGATCATATACAATTGACCTGAAACGAACCAGCATTAAATTCCTCCTCTTCAGGACTTCTGTAGTCTTGCTCATTTTTTTTTACGTTGGAGGCTGAAAGAACCATCTTCCTGGACATTTATCAGAATGTAAGTAGGATTCTTGAACAGTTCTTTCTAGTGTGCGGTTTGCATATTTGGGATATCAGAGTAAAATCAGACAGTTATACTTGGGGACCACCATTTGAGTGGTATAAGTTGCCCTAACTTTGTTGCAGTCAGCAAAAAGATGGCAATTTGCGCCATTTAAGATTATTCTCCTAACTTTCAAAGGGAAAGCTTTCAAATATGAATTCAGTTTATTTTAGCCAAAGATTTTATTGTACTCAAGAGCCTACCAAAGCAAGAGGACGAGGTTTTATTGTACTGTAATTATGATCAGTTCATATTTTTCCATGGCAATTTGGTGAAGGCAGACATCATTATTTAACCTTAGAGTCAATTCAGATTCACAACAGATGTATGTTTATTTTCAGTTTTTTCTTTTTTCCCTAAATTTTGCCTGTTCATCTCCCATAGAAGCAATGTAATTCATTTCTCTTGATACCCGTGTCACAATGGAAACCTACAGCTATAAGCCTGGGGATTATGCATCATTTCAGAGATGCTTGAATGCCTTAATTGAAAATCCTTGCACAAAAACTCAAGAATTTGTAGACTGACTTGTCAAAAATACTGAATCCCTGACTAGTTAAGAAGGACGATAATCATATTTACCATTAATAAACCTACAGTATACCATTATCTTCACAATACTTCACCATAAAAACATTTTTTGTGAGAAATTACATCACCACGACACGTACCACATAACTTTAACATTACATTTCTGTGGTGTACTTCCATTTCACCCTTTTTAATGATTACATGTGCCATAGTTTAACATTATCAGACACAATTTTTTCTTTAAAGACTACAACACATCTATAAAAACTTTAAGCCTGAATCCATATTTTCAGCTACTTCTCCCATATACATATGGCTTCTGTTCTAATTTTCATGATCTTCAAGTATTACAAATTTTAAAGCTATGTCAGCAATTTAGTATATTACATAAAAGGTGTGCTGAACTATGAGGCCCTCACTGAAAATTATTTACAAGTTTGCATTACATCAGTATAAGTTATTTGAATTGCCAGCCCACTCTTAACCAGTAAAATATCTTATGCTTCCTATTTAATTTAAATAAACAGATGAAGTACTAAAATGGTTAATGTACTTGGGGCTTCACACCTGAACTATGATGTTTCAGGAATGCTTTTAGAGTTTAAGTTATGGAAAACTTGCACTCCATATTAGATAATCAAAAGCCCCAGAACGAGTTCTCTTCAAAATTTTGATGTGTGTTTGTTTTAAATAGATAATTTATTTGCAGACTGAACCATCTTGCACAATACTCTTTGTTTCCCAATCTGCATGTTATATTGCAATTTTTTCAATTGTTTCATTCTTTCTAGTATTATCTCCACTTAAGAACACTGAACTAAAAAACAGTTCTGACAAGCTTCGTAGGGTACTTCAATATGTATTTTTGTGTTTAGAATGTATTCAAAGTGCATGTGCAGGCAAGTCAATGATGCCTGAAAAGTTTGTTTTCTGTTTTGTTTTCTCCAGATCTTGAGTTAGACAATACATTCAGCCCATTCTCCTATTAAAATTACTAATCACCAAGGAAAAAAAGGCTTGTATTTTAAAATACTTTTTTCATTTTGCATATTATTCTTTTTTATTATTTGACACAATTTGTATTGTGGATTTTTATCTGTATATGTATTCAAAAGACATTATACCAGAGCCCCCACTGAAAACACAAGCATAGTAGTACACAGAAGAAAGGCAAAGCATATTTTCAGCACTCTGCATTTTTAACAATGCTTGGCTCTTACTGTGCTGTGCAGTTAATATTCTGCTGATTATACTTCAAGTTGTAGTCGCCCAGAATAAAAAAATACAGACGATTCAAATCTTTGTGCATCAGATGTTTTACGCTATGACTTCTACCTATTTACTGGGTAAATATCCAGTATGCTTACATTACAAAGGCCAAATTAGAGGAAAAACCTACCATTACCTGCAATATTTATTGTCCCCTGGCTGACATTTCTAGGCCCTTGCATGACCAGCAGCAGGGGGCATATTTCATAATTCTGCCTCCATCCGGGGACATTAGGAGAGTGATAAGTCACTAATCTTCATCACCTCTTTTACACATTAATAAGTAAAAGATTACTCACAGTGTGGATTCCAAGTGATTTCTGATTTTCTCTCCTATGGAGGGAGAAAAAGACACGTATGCAAACATTTGTGCACCAAGAATAAATAACTACAAAATACCTCGGGTTTAATAGCTGCTGGGATTATGTCACTTACTTTGCAGGTGTGTTTGCTTATGATTTATGGTGTGATGATCTCTAGACTTGGAGCAGAAACTCCTAACTAGCTAGTTTTTGGAACAGAAAGATATTCACTGCCCTGAAGAGCGCAGGCTCTATTCATTTCACCAGTTTCATGTAGGAATACATAGTCCTGTTTGTGTTCATGGCAATTTGCTTGACTAGAATTTGCATTTGCAGAATTGGAAACTTAATAGCTGTAGGAAACAAAGAGCTAAAAATTGCATGTACTTTTTGTATGCATAGTTACATCATGCTCCTCAAAGCCTAATATCAGATTACGCTAACAACAGATACTGGATAGGAGAAATTAAACACAAAGTAACATTAATTTGAAATTATCATTTTAGATTTACCTGGGTTTTTTTAGCTGCAGGTATTATGGCTTGTGAAGGAACGAGGAAAGGAAAAAAACAACCCACAAACAAGGTAGATTTCTCTAAAAATATGTGCCAAGAAGAGCTTAGTTTGCAGAAACATCACCAAAAGACGAAATCGCATCTGTCTCAAAGATTCTGATTTGAGAAAGTATTTTAAGTTTGGTGGTGTCAATGACACTACTGAGCATAAAAAAAAAAAAAAAAAAAAAGAGGCAAGTTTTAAGCTATCTTGAAGAAAGGTGAAGGTCCAACTGGTACACCTTCAGGAGATTGAAACCTTCCAAGACCACATTTGAATAAACTCATTCTTTTATTTCCCCAAAACAGAAGGTAGCTTTATTGATGAGCTGTGAAGCTATTATACTACTTCTTGAAATGAACCCTTCCAAGATATTTGCATTTGTTATGCTTTACTAGGCATCACATGTGCATGTCCTTTAATACAACGCAGATAAGTCTCAGGGTGGGTTCAATAAAGTATTCCAGCACGGCACTGTCTTTGGGGCGCTTTCAGATCACCTACGTATACATATCAGTCTTTGGCACGCTGAGTCGCTCTCAGGAACCACTTTCCTATCTTGGTCAATGCCTATCTCATATATTTCATTTAAATTAGATGCCCACAATGGAAGTGCAAAGCCTATGTATTCCTACCCCTTCTTTTCCAAAGGGAAAGTACCTAGCACCATGAGCTCGGTGAAGCTCAGCTGCACAACAAAGAAGAGGTGTATTAGTTGACATACTTTGCAGCTGACTGAGGCACAAATGCAAAATACAGCTCATGGGGACACTGTCTGGATTTGTGAATTCCCTCATAGCCATTTTGTCCATGACCTTTAAACATTTGTGCATTTGAGCTGCGGAACCTATCACTTAGGGATTTCGCTTTTATTTAATAATCCAAGTATACTTCAATACAAGATGGTAAACTAAAAATATGTTCCATTTAACTGTTTCAAAATGCCATGTGCAAGAGAACACAACAAAATGGAATTAACTCATAACATATGCAACTCTTATTTGTGCAAGAGCAGTATATGCCCCTAAATCCAGACTGCAGCATCTGGAGGCATAGCATGTCTCTAATGGAAGAGAAAGGCACGAGATATGTCAGCTTTTTGGCTGTGTTACACTGAAAGCCGTGCCTTTTCTTCATGATACCCAATACAATTCTGATTAAAACTAATAAAATAGACACAGTCCAGGTAAACTGCCTTGGAAGCATTCTGGATTTTCCATCTCATTAGTGGCGGGCGGTAGGATTAAGCTGAGATAGATATTTACTGTATATATATATATATATAAATCTTATCTAAAGGTCTTTTATTTGAAACAATGAAGTTTGAATGAAAACTAATATCCCATGGTATGAATAATGCATTCATAGTGCATCCAAACATACAAATTCCCATTTGTAGAAGCAAGTTTTGCTGTCACCAAGATATTTGTAGTGCCTCTTTCTTATTACTTTTACTTCCAGTAGCCTTACAAATAATATATTCTTCATATACTTTTACTACTGTGATCAGCTTGGTAGAGACTCTGAAAACATTTTAAAGAAACAATGAATCCTTTAAATGTTTTACAGCATGAACTGACTTAAGACTTGACCTTGAGAAATGCTGAGTCTTTTCTTTTCCCCATCACCCTCGCAGAATCAGCTTCATTGTTAGACTGTGACAGCAAGTTCAAAAACTGCAGCAAACATAAATACTGTTCCTTATGGTTGAAAAAACAAACAAACAACAAACAAAACACCAGACAACACACTGAAAATTGCATTTTGAAACAAACATGTATGAAACAGACCAGGCAGATAAAATATTTTACTAATGCATTTTTAAATTTTTATTGCACTAAAATCTTTAAATGATGTGTTATAGAAGTTGAGATGTCTAATAATAATGATTTTTTTCATTCATTTTTATCGGTTAATCTCTTCTGTTATAGTAAATAAGGAAGAAAGTATGCCTGTCTATCGTAGTTATTTTCAGAAAACACAAGCAGAAACTGAGAAACTGCATTGTTACAAAGATTTGTTTACTAAACTTCAAAAATCCTATCATGAACAGCATACTGGATGTATAAATACACATGTGCATACACTAAACGAGGGTGTTCAACCGTGCAAAAATATGAGCATACCTCCAGGCTCTGACTCTTAATGTATGATTAAAACAAATTAGGTTAGTGCCTGCTTTCTTTTAATAATAGGGAGAGTTCTTAGATGCATTATACAAAAATAGAAAGCTTCGCATTAAAGCACACGAAGGACCAGAAAAAGCTCTTGCACAGATTACCAGACAAGGTTCTGACCGCTTCCTAGCGGAGTAAAATGTTTGGGAATGTATCTAATCTTAACACACCCTATAAAACTGTACAGTAGTCCCTGGTACAACAGCTAGCTGTATGGAAGAAAAGGTCACATATCAGAGCAAAATTCCAAGATTTTCAGCCTGTGATCCAAACTGCCTGTTTAATTTCTAAATTGTGATGCCATGTACCCGTTTTGGAAAATAGGTAGGCAGTCTCGCGTTATACAAGTACAGTGATTTCATTATGTATGACCCCCTGTAGCTGTGGTAATGAGGCTTTTTTTTAAAACATACCTTGACTTGATGATGAGAATATTTTGCTCTATAAATAAGTCATATACTTAATTTCGAATATGGCAGGCATGGCGTGCATCCAGGGGTGCATGCAGTAAGCTTACCCTGTGCAATTTGTAGTTGATCAGACTTCCCCAAATGAAGTCTCATAAATATGAACATGCATTGCTTGTTTGTTTTCTTTTTTTTTTTTTTCCTTTTTCTTTTTTTAAAGTTTCCTTTATTGGTATCATACTAGTATGACCCAAATATAAGGAAATAACCATATCATATTAAACACAGGAATACGCTTTCACAGTCGTTTATTGTGCATAGCTAGTAAACATTTCCTGGCAAACAATTTAGAGAGTCCATAAATTCCATCCTAACGCTACTTCCGTAGCTAGATGCAATGCACCGTACACGAGGGTATTAGCTCAGTCTCTCTCATCCGGAATGGGTGGATTGGAATTGAAAAATCCCCACCCCCCCATTATAGCACCATATGTCTCGAAAGTCTATCCTCTCTCAGGGCAAACGGCTCCTCTCAGATCCGCCTGATGGATCACGACTAAAACGCTGCTGTCCCTCGCTATTCGCTATTGAATCTAACAGCATTTCTGAAGTAGCTATCAGGAGAGCTCAACGAGCCAAGCATCCCTTTGCCGTTAGTAGCAGTTCCCCACGCAGAAAATATCAGGGATATGGAATTGCAGAGGGAAAATTTATCTCCCCGTGCCAATTTGTATGGAAAATTTGATCCTCAAGATAGGGGTAGGGAAAGGAAGAAAGCCTCTTGCTCCAGAAAACTGAGCAGTGCTCATGATTCCTCAGTTCCTTATGTAACCAGCTAACCAGTGTTAGTAGACCAGCTTTGTGTGTCTTCAGAGGTTCTCAGTCTAGAAGAATTTCAAGCAATTTTCTCTAGATATCTCATTGTGGTGTTTATGGATTGAGGGATTATTAGGGGAACAGTTTACCCATAAAGATTTTTGGTGCATTAGATTTGTGCTCAATCTTTTTCAGTTCTCTTTCAGTGTGTACGTCAATTTATAATGGAAAAAAAAATCCTCTAAATGACACACAAACCATCTGGTGTTTGAAAGAATTGATGTGAGATGATCATGTTGTGGTAAAGTTCGTATCACTAGCAGAAGAGATTAAGTTGACATATTTCCACCAGTTTGTGTCGTTATTACAGGTATATATTAATATCATTCCTGTTACAGGTATTATTTCCAGATTGTTTTGGATTGAAAACAAAGAGTTAGCAAAAATCTGGACTCCTTCCAAGTTTCCAGAGACCAACTCAAAAGCTCAAAGGGGTTCAGTCACCATGCCAATATTCTGCTTTACAATCTTTAATTTTATAGGATATAATATTAAAACCTCTTCCCTGTACCCCCTGAATCAGAATGTAAGGAAGGGTTTTGTGATAACAAAGACACCTAAGGGCAGAAAGATTTTATGGTCACGGAAGTTTTATTGTTTTTAACTCCTTGCTTTTAAAGTCCTCTTTGATTTATTTATATCAAATGCAACCACTGTTAAACAACTAGCCCTCTTCTTAGTTACCAGCTTCATTATATATATTCGATAATCCATGTATATTGTTGCAATCTTTCATCAAATGTGCTCTCCTTTGGAAGATTATTACGTGAACAACCAACAGCTTTGGAGTTAAAAGCATGATGGATTATCGTACCTTTCGAAACTAATAAAAATGACCAGGACTTCAGGGCTCTAGAATTTCAGGTTTCTTTTTCCTGTGTTTGCCCGCTGCTCGACAGCACACCTGGCACAAGCATCCCTCATGTTCTGGCTACTCATCTTTACAACCACCCTGTACTTCCTCCTAGTACCTCTAACACACTGAGCTCAGCCATGAGTCCTTCAGCGGTACTCTGAAGAGAAGTAGTTTGTGATCTGCAATTTGCTCAACTTATTGTCTGATGATAAAGCCCCTAATTCCTTTCCTGGACCAGGACCTCCGCCAGCTTCCTTTCATTGTGCACATGGGCAAACAGAGCAAGAAGAAAGATAACACTCCGCTTGTTCAGCACAAGCCCAGCAATCATTTTCTCTTTTATGTTTTCAGTGAATCTGATTTCTGGCAAAAGCTGCCTGAAAAAGACAAGTCTGATCAGAAAGAGCATGAACAGAGAAAGTCCAGTTTCCCATATACATAGCCTCAAGGACTACTTTGTACAGGTGATGGGGTGTATTAGTCATTGGGACTGTTAAACCTTCACCTCCCCCAAACCAAACAGGAGCTCCTGCTCGTCTGTACGTCCCCTAAAAAAGATTTTGCTGTGCATACTTGTCTGATTGGCACAATACGCTATTTTTCCATATTTAGCATTATGCTCATGCACAGTTATATGGATTTTTTTTCTGACTCTCCTTATGGTACAGAATACCAATAACAAATGCAATTCATGTGTTTTGTGTACATTAAATAGTAGGAAATACATCTGTGTAGAAAATACAGCTAGTTCCTGTGCTTGCAGAGTCTCTCTGGATTTATTGTATTGAAGCCAAATATATTCTTAATCCATCTAATACTGATCGTATTCTCCAAATATGTTTGGTGTTTCCAAACTGTCATATATTTATGTGAGTATGATATGGTCATAAGGTATGGGCATAAAATCGTTGAAAACTGGTAATGTATAGTGTTTTTGCTGATAAAATACTTACAACCTCATTAATTCATTTTAGATACTGATCGGTTGAATTATCAGTAATATTTTGATGGGGTCTCTATGAAGATCTTTGCCTTTTTGTGTCAGGTGTTGTGCACTGAATGGTAGAACTTTGCATCTAAATAGGCTAGAGAAAGGGTAAAATAAATGAAACTGGATCATTATAAGGCAACTATACAAAAAATTTGAAATTAATTCCATAGACATTTAGTTCAGGTCTGCCATTTGAATAGTTTGCTTGTGACACAAACGGAAATACAGTATTCCCCTTTATAAGTATTTCTAGGGAATCATGTAGCAAGAATTAGGAGATACATCCCCTGAAAGCATTTTTATTTAATACCATTTTTTAACAGGTTTCACTCTCTTAGAGAATGAGATTAAATCATGGTGAGGTAATTGGGAGTTATGGTCCAGTGAGTGAACTTTACACGAAGCTAGTGGCAAGTTAAATCATTATAATATGGAACAGCATTTTGTGAAGAAAACTGCTGGAAGTCTAACAGTTTGAGGGCTACTGACTTCAAAGAGGCTGGAATTTCAGATCTGACTTCCAGAATTTTATAATTTGTTATAACTGGAGCTGCATTTTTGGTATGTTATGTATTTCTGCTTAAAGCACTGAAGTGAGCAATCTGCATATGTTACTGTAAATAAACAGAGGCTATGAGAAAACACTGGGAATACAGGTTCACACTTTTCTCTTACTAAAAAAACCCAAACAGCTTCTGTACTTTTAATCTTTCACGCCTCACAGTAACTGTGTCAATATTTTTAAAACCACACTCTATTATGAAGCAATAATTCAAATTGTAGTTGTATCAGACATTTTATATCTCACATTTTATGCCTCATTTGAAAGATTCTCATTGCTGTCACATTTGAATAATAATAATTTAAAAGTCTGTATTTCTTCCATACAGGTCATGAAATATCTTTACATGGAAAAAATACTTACAGAGTATAGAATAATATTAACATTAGCTAGAAACCTAAGAGTGTCCATAATAAAACATCAGCTACATTAAATAAATCAAAAATTACAATTTCCCTAACTGCATCCAACACAGAGGAATTCTCTACTAGACTTTGGTGTGATAGAGGAACCAGAGAATAAAAAAAAATGTTTATGTGCACATAGCTACATCTTGATTATGTTTGTTACGAGCAAATGAATTAAAATCCAATATTTATATTTGTTGATATAAGGCAGTCAGCTTTTACAAAGTTAACAGTGAGTGTGAATCACTTATTTGGAGAGAATATTAATGGAAAAAACTGATTTGACAACTTCAATCTGCTAAACACACAGTAAAGGACACCTCAGAAAAGTCATAAGCAAGGAAAAACTTAATACACTTTTGTTCTTAATAATAAAATGACTTTGTATGTGAAGGCAGCTACTAAAAAACCCCCAAAAACAAAAGAAAGGAGCAGAGGAAAATGCAGTAATTAATGTAATTAGAAGCTGGGAATTACTGAACATTGATCAAGAAAGCCAAAGGTTGCAAAGAGAAAACAGAGATAAAGACAGAATGAAGACATCTTGAAATTATATAATGAACAAAAAATCCTAACAATTGCCTTGCTGCATTATTCAATTGATATTACCAGGACTTTTTGCAATATTTTTTTTAAAAAGGCAGTCTCAAATACTTTTCTCCTATATTTTGGGAAAAAGTCAAGTGCTGTGTTCGTATCAGATAATTATGATGAAGCTCTATTTCAGTAGTAGCGCAGGAGAACATTAAATAGCAGCTAATAAAACTAGACATTTTTAAAATCAGTAGACTTGAATAATTTGCATGGAGGTATTTTAATACATTTGGCAGAGAACCTGTCTGCACGGTTAGTGAGGATTTTTAGTACGTCTTGGAGAACTAGGGAGGTTCAAGAGAACTATGCAAACATTTTTGTGAATAGTTAAAAAGAACAAAGGTGATGACCTAAACGTCTATAGCAAGTCAACTCCGCACTGATTTAAAGCAAAGTAAGGAATTGCTTCTAGGAATATTATTTCATTTTAATCAAAGCAGCGAGAACAGAAGTTTATGGAAAATTATCTTGCCAAAGCTAACTAGATATCGTTTAATAAGCATATATATTTCGTAGGATAAAGGTTATTTTAGTAGTATTAAATATGCAGAGGAATATTGGAAAGTATTTTAGTTGTTAATCATAATATTTTTATGATTAAAAATTTATTAAAATCAATATTGTACCTATTAAATAGAGTCAAACCTCAGTAGTAAGGGGGTAAAAGTAATCATTGGTGTTTATTTTAATGGTGACCCAGAAATACATGGCCCTGTGATATTTTTTTTTAATCTATGACTCCTTTATCACTGATAAGAAAACATATTTAGAAAGTTTGCTCTTGAAATTATTGGAAGATTAGTAAATAAAGAGCAAGCCAAGTCACCGTGGAACCCGAATTGCTCAGGAAACTGGCCACAGTTTTACAAACTGTAAATTTTGGTCCAGAAAACCATAAGACACTGCTTTAATAATAAAGCCTCTATCTCTCTGCTACAAGGTGGGGACCCTGCCCACAGACTGAAGTCAGTCTGAAAAAGCCTGTAGAGCAGATAATTAGCTGGGAAGAGCTACGACTACAAGAGGGTAGACACGAATCTGATACAACCCATGGGCACATCACCAGAGAAATACACAATATGGTTGTGTTACCTCTGTCCTTGGCACAGATAAAACCAGTTCTGGAAATACTGTGTCTACAGTTCAAGAGAGATTGTTGAAAAATTGGAAAAAGTTCAGAGGAAAGCAAAGAGAATGATGAAAGGATTGGAAAACATTCCTTGTAATGAAAGACTCAAGGAGCTCAATCTATTTAGGTTATCAGAGAGACGTTTAAAAGGCTACTTGATCACAGCTTATAAATAACTATGTGAGAAACAGAAATTCGATAACACTGGAGTTTTTAATCCAGTGATAAAGATATAACAGAAGCCAGTGGTAAGAAGATTTAGTTGGAGAAACACACTGGAAGGTTTAAGCAAGATCGAATGCTTTTCTCCATTAAAATCACACATCCAAAAAAAAAAAAAATTCAGAAAAGTTCTGGTGCCCCTTACACAGGGGGGGCAGACTGAGTAGATGACCATAATAGCTATTTAGTTTTATAGGCCGTGAATCTACAGCTTCAACTGCAGGCTTCTCTGATCCGTATTTTCTTACGCCATCACTGGGCAGATCCAACCAGTGTGAAGTTAATCAGAACCAGGTGGAGCCTGTTTTTTGCAGCACAAGGGAGCTTCCCCCTGAAGCTACATTGGTTAAAACCAGGATACGACCAGACCAAAGGAATTAATATAGTACGAAGAGCGCGTGTCCATCATATTGATGCCTGTCCTTTGTAACTATTTCAAAATATATCAGTATTTGAGCGAGTATAAAAAACTGTCTTGAGGGGTGAAATATGGTAAATTTTATAGCAAAGTTAGTTTAACCCCCACACACACCTTATTGGCTCCAGAGAAATAAAGAGAAATAGAAAATTATGCACAAATGCACAGAGCACTGTTTAAGTGAGGCAGAGTACAGGAGAGAGAGCTAACTCATTTTGCCTGATTTTTGTTCTCTTGAGAGTAGTGTAGTTCTGAAAACTTTCCTTCAACCACAGAAGTTTCTGAATTAACACAGTCGTTAGGAGAGACTGCAGGAGGAGGTGGAGCAACAAAGGAAAGAGAAATGCTAACGGAAAAAACACATATAAACAACATACCATATGTAAGACACTCACCATATGCCAGCCTCACTTTTTTTCCTCTAATGTAGTCCAATAATTCCAGTCATCTAGGGGGTTATTCGCACTGTCTACTTCAGGCATCTGATTTGATGGTACTTTGAATTGCAGCTGCCCCTCCTTGCTTACAGCCTCCTGCCACCTCTGTCTCTCTCCCAGCTACCAGGGAAGTACAAACATCTAGGTTTAGTTCTGAAAACTGTGCCTAAGTTAGGTATCTAAGTTAGCCTAAAGCTGTTGTATAAATACCACTCTTTCCTGTTAAATGGAAAAAAAATAATAATCATAAAAAAAACATTGCTATGGAAAAAAATAGTTGTTTAAATTATAGGGATATAAAAGTGCAGGAAAGTTTACAAATTCAAGGCCAGCTCCTTAACTGGTACAGTTCATATACTGGCATTCAAATAAACAGACTGATTCCCATTTGCCCCGGCAAAAGTGAAGCCTTCAAGTTGGTTTTACAAACCAAGTCGGCCACCTGATTCTGCTGGGTAAAGCTCATATGTTTTCATAAAATACAGAAAAGAACATTTCACAATGTAAATCCATTAAGTAAAAAACTCAGAGGGAAAAACAAAACCAAAAGCAACAAAACAAAACCAAAAACAACTTAAAAAGAAGAAGTTGTGTAGGAAATGGCAGCTACTGCAGAAAGCACTTCTCTTATAAAAGCAGATAAAAAGTAGTGAGAGGTCAGCATCAGGCTCCATAATGATTAAAAAGAATGTATTTTTCTGAGGAAGTCTCTTACTTCCCTTCCTAAATATATTGTCATTTAATTTAAAAAACATTCTAAATGCTTTTCTGCCTCATATTAGCTAATAGTTTTATTATATACTTCATTATTACTGTGGAGTACTGCAGCTTGCTAAAGTAAGCAAAGCGTGCAGATTTCAGCTCAGTAGAAAGCTAGACGTTTCACAACAGCAGAAAGGCAACTTTGCATAAATATTGTTGAAAGACAGTGAAGAGAGAAGAGGAAATTCTGCATGTTTAATGCAAGATCTTTTATGCTAGTACATATCAAAATGCTCTGTATACTCCTGGAACCCTTTTGTTAAAATGTCTCTAACTCTAGGGACACATTGCATAAGGCAGTTATGCACCATTTAAATCTGAAAAATGCGCACTTTACTTGGAAAAAGATGTGTGATGTGAAGTGTTTTTAAGAATAATTGAATGACTTTGTGATTCATTCAATGTTTTTTCCTCAGCAAGCAAATAATGGCTTTTCCACTAAGCACCCAAAGGGTGAAAAGTCACAGTTAGAAGGAGTAAATTGTCCTTAGGGAGACGATAATTTGCAGAGCTTTTTGTTTTTTTCCTTATCTCTTTTTCATTCTAAGATGAACAGAACAAAGAGGAAGGGGGAAAAAAGTAACTGCATGTAGGAAATTAAAGAGTGAATGCTGAGGACAAAGGATATGTGGTAGTTCTCTATTCTTGGGTTTAAGGGGAAATAGAGAAAAATTGTGGCACCTAAGGTTTATTGAATATGGCTTCACGTACATATCCCTACTGGAACCATGGGATCATTTCTTTTATGGGAGAGAAAAAAAAAAAGAGCTGTTTTCATATACCAAATACATCTTTAAGCCAAAGTGTAAATCTTCAGGTTCCCCCCCCCCTTTTTTTTTTCCTTTTTTTTTTTTTCTTTCTTCTTCTTTTTTATAAAAAATCTAGGGAAACAATACACACCTTGACTCCTGGAAAAAAGATCTCTGGCAAAATCACAAGACGCCTGCTTAAGTAATACCCAAAAGGTAACTCCATGCATTCCACTGGCCAGAAATAATTCACAGCATGATGAATCCACAAGAAAGTCAATAGCATATTATAACACTCTTAGGGGAGCTGTAGCTGTAAGAGCAATGTGAGGCAATGCCTTAGCATGAGCTATCACTTTATATATGTGCTTTATACATGAGCATGAATTATATTACAACATTTGACACTCTATGGCTTTTGATCTACTGTGACTTAAGACCTCTGTCCTATTGTGACCTTTATGCCTAAACCTGTAGAGAATAGTTCAAACAATAGAACATACATGATAGATGACACTTCGATAGGATAAAAGTATATAAGGAATATAAACACTCATGCTCAGGACAAAAGCTAGACAAAAATTGCCAAAGATTAGGAAGATACTTCCCTTGGGATACGATATTATGAATTTTCTTGCACCTTCCTCTGAGGCATCTGGAGCCAAGGTTACTAGACTAGATGGACCACTGGTTTGATTAGGTATGGCAGTTCTAATATTTCTGGGAACATATGGAAGTGTGGAAAAATACAGCATATATGGCTAATAGACAGTTCCGCATATGACAGGAAGGAATCTTTTGACCAGTGATAAAATCCTTGGGAGCTTTCAGCTGGAAAGCCAGTTAAACTTTGTGTATATTCTGTTTACACCCAGATCAACTGTGATTTCCAGTTGATTTCAGTAGGAGCAGAATTAAAACTGTGAAGAATTCTCTTTGTCCTCTCTTGCATGGGGGAGCACTCAGACCTCAAAAGCAACTATATTTTATTTTTAATTAAAAAATACCATAATCCCCATAGATCTGCCATCTCATGAGATTTTCCAGATAGCCAGGGCTGGCACTTAATTCTCTCCACAGGAGGCAGAAGACAGTCTTGTACAGCTCATCTTTATAACCCTCTGCTGCTGCTCTATTTTTCAACAGCTTCTATCTGGTTAGCCTGTTCCAGCAGCTTCCAGCTGCAATCTTGGAATCCAAAGATTAGCTTCCTGATCATCAGCTACCTGGCTCCACAGAACAGTCCAGGGACCAGGCATTCAAATGCAATTAAATTGCTCTCCAAAAGAAAGCTGGAGAGCAAGACGCAGTAGTGTTGGCATGCTGCAGAAAAGCAGGAAGACAAAGAATCAACTGACAGTCTATATAGCATAAGAGTCTTTGGCTAAAATTTGGAATTATACTATATCTTGGAAAAAAGTACGGACAAAAAAAGCAGTCATGGAATGAAGGTATCCATAAGGCCTTGGCTGGAAAAGTTTTCAACATTTTTCAACAGCTGGATATAGACACATTAGTAAAACTTTGACAATAAATCATATTTTTAATATTAGTTCTAACCTTGAGACCTGAAACTTATTATCTTTTCCTAAAACATAGAAGCTATAGCTTGTCTGTACCAGGTGTAAAAGACAATTAATTTAACTAAGCCAATTTGAAAACAAACAAGCAGAAAACAGTTTTGTAGATAGACCCAGTTTTACTAAAACCAAATATATTTTAATACAGCCCTCACTGATTAGTTAAAGCAAAATAAGCCACTGAAACTGCATCCGGGCCTCGTATGCCAGGATTTGTATTTGTTTGAAATAAATCTATTAAAAATCAAGGAAATCTGTGCTGATAAGGCTAGGTCCTACCACCCTGGTTAGCCCAATTCTCTGCCCTGTGGGAACTCTGCTCTTGCATCACCCTGTGGAAGGGGCTGAAACCTCTGAGTTCAACAGGCAAAGTCTGCAGCCGTCACCGGTGTCACGGCCCACTGGACTGGCTGCAGGTTGGGAAGTAGTTCTGGAGAAGGATGAGGAAATTACACTGAAGGAAAAGCAGTGTGGGACAGAAAGATAATGTATCAAGCAAGGCCTAGAGATTGGCAAACCATCCTTCCTGGTAGAAAATTGAACACATGAACAAGCTGTTAATACTGTCTCCTTCATAGAATGAAATACATGACCCCTAGCTCAAACAAGCCTCAGATGATACCTGCCATCTACACATGCCCTCACACACAGATATTCCTGATATGCTACTCTTGATATGTTGGGGGTGGGTTGTGAAATGGTGTTTAAAGGGAGACACTGCAAACAACAAGTTGGATGCATTGGCTTTTGCTGTTGTTCTCTCATGATAACTGCTGTTATGGGGGAGAGATGCAAAGCTTGCCAACTTCTATCTTAAAACTAGTGAAAGCATCATTACAGAAGACAGACAAAGTGTAAATAAAGCTTGTTTGAGAAGTTATTAAATTCTCCTGAAACATTTCTGTTCTCAATAGAACTAGACACTGTTATACTGGCTAAATAATACTGCACCATTACTGGTGAAAAGATTCGGCATCCTGAACCAAGATTCATCTACATAACTTAAACCATTTGTAGCCTAAATGATAATATGCAAACTTACATTTGGAAGAAGCAGATACTCTTAAGCACAAGTCATCTGACTTATCACAGATACCAACTTTATATAAGATTGAGCTGCTCCCTAGGCTCAACTGACTCCATATCCAAACAGGCCAGTTAGGAGGCCAGTTCTCTCCACTCCAATTGAGGAGCACTGCTGTCACCAGAGTCTCCAGAAAAGACAACACTTCTCTCACTGTCACACTACCATGAAACAAATCTATAAATATCTGGATTGTCATGAGGCCCTATCGATAATCTAGCTAAGGGATTGAACTGTACTATTATCTAAATATATATAAAAAAACCCACCTGGGTTGTAAAATAACAGGCTGTCAGCAGTACCTGCCAATCTATTTAGCACGAATCGAGACAGAGATGCATTACAGAAAGAAAGCTGACACCAGTGGAGTTTCTATTTCCCCTATGACACTGAGCACGAACCTTGCCTCCAGACCCTTTGTCTTCACACTTCTCTGACATTGTTTCTTTCCCTGTGTTCCTTTTGTCTCTCTGCTTGCCAAACTGCTCCTCAGACACCTGGGCTTTTTTGATAGATTTCCTACCCAGGGCTTTGGAACTATGCATTTTTGATCTCACAGATGTATGAACTGAGACATCGTATTGAGTTTAAAGGAAAAAAAAGTCAAAACTTAGTACATATTCAGAGCAGAATCAAATGTTACAATCTGTTTCCTGGGAAGTAGTTATGATGTGCATAGAGAGTTTTTAGTTTTTCAAGACAAACCAGGAAAAAAACCCTGAAAACCACAATTTATTCTAATTTAATAAAATTTTTTTGTTTTGTTTTCTCTCACCCAGTGCGATGCAACGTACACAGCACTCCACTGAGGCAAAATAGTTTCTTTTCATGGATATGTAAAAAAAAAAGCCAAAGAAACAAGGGGTATGATTCACAAAACTGAAGGAGGACCCACAATCTTACTTCTACAGAGAAGCAGGGCTGCCATTTATGCCAGGCAAGAAGTGTATTTGATTCCCTTTTCATCATGTTAATAGGAGTTAAACCTATATTAGCCCTGTTCAATGCCTCCTCTTAAAAATGCCTTTATACTCACAAGACAAGAAGGCAGCTAATGTGATACCATCTATCTAGAAATAAGAGATCTATGGAAGTGCAGGTCAATAAACTGTTTCTGTAGAAAATGAGTAAAAGCTATAATAAACAGTAAAATTAGTGGATAAACAATCCAAAACTACATAGGGATTTCCCTGAACAAATATAAGGCAAAAGAAAAAACATACTTTTTTTTATAACATCTTCCGCTAAAACCTCATAAAAAACCTAAACAGCCTTGTGATAAGAGAAAAGGTTTTCAGATCTTAATTGTTTAAAGGGACAAAAATAGAATTAAATGGTTAATTTTCAAATTAGATGGAGGTCCTAGAACAAAGAAGCAGTATGATAGACATCTATGGAATCATGAGTGGTGGGAAAAGGGTAAATAAGGAATGACTTCTCCTCCAGTTTAGGAACTAGTGGGAATCAAATGAAAATACCAGGTAACAGCTCCAAAAGATAAAAGAGAGGTAGCTCTTGCTACAAAAGGAACAACAGAAGTTGTGGATGACAGAAGTTTGCCAAGGTCACCAGCTAAACCCATGACAGTAGGCATTGACTTAAACATGAGACAACACCTCAGCCACAAACTGTTGAAGACTGAGTATTCTGTGCTTTTTCATTTGGGTTTTTTATTCACTTCTTTAACTTCTGTCTGTTGCTGTCGATTTTCAGCAGTGTGTTACTGACCTACAGAATCTCTGATAGGGTCAAGTACCGTTTCTCTCAGGGCAGTGCCTAATCTCAGTAGCTCTCCTACTCTGTCTGGTTGACACTGCTGCATTCTGTACAGTACACAAAATGTACTGAAAACATAACTGAAGATGGAATACCAAAGTTAAAAAATAAAAAAGCAATAAAGAGTTAAGATGGGTTTGGTAGTCCTCTTATGCAACATGATGAATGGAAGATTCCTGACTGAGATAACTCTTTATCTTTGTCCAAAGTGTCCATGATAGTACACCACTATCTGCAGGTGATTATTATCCCTGCCATAGACACAGAAAGAGGAGTAATGAACTCAGGCATATCGCAGGTGCACACTGATGTATTGCATGTACAGCTGCTTCAAACCCAGAAGCAGTGTTAGTTCATTTCCATAATGCTGCAGCCCCAGAGCTACTCAGTCCCAACTCAGAGGCATAGTTGTGTTATAGAGAGTATTCATAAACTATAACAAAACACTGTCTATGTACTGAGACTAGTCCACACTGAGTACAGCTGGCACTGAAGTGGAGGTTACAGTGCTGTAAGGCTGAAGGCCTGGAAAGGCTCACCTTTCAAATACCCTGACACTGCACACAGCAAATAATGCCCCAGGGCTGCCTTAACAATCCCCGCAGAGGTGCAGCACACTGGAGAGAGAGCACCAGCGTTGCAGGAGGCACCTCAGTCACAGGCATTAGTACTATGGCTTGGAGCTGCTCAAGCTGGGCTTGGGCTGTCTTCACAGCTATTCACTCGATCTTGGCCATGCCACAATTCCCAATATCTATTTATGAAGGTTTGTGAGTAATTTTGAATATTCCCTCTCTTTTAATCACAGATTATAGGAAATTGTTTAATTAGAGTTATCACAGATTATAGGAAATTGTTTAATTAGAGTTCTCATTTTTCCTGGTCTCCTTTATGGTTGAATGCTGATAATCCAAAACTTGCTAAAACACTTCAGAAATAATTTTATATGTGGGAGGAAGGGATTAACTCCTTTTCATAAAGGCATTTCTAAGAGTCGCTGAGACAGGTTGTGGTTTTTTTTTAATTTTTAAATAAAGAGTTCCACTTGTTTGACCAGCACAGCTGATCCTAAGTTCACATGTGGGCAAAGAGAAGAGTGCTACAAGCATCACATTTTATGCTATGAAAATGCCCACAAAAAAGAGGAAGTGGAAGTGATGGATTAAGTGAGAAGCTTTGTCATTATTCTTTTAGGTTTTAAGGGTAAAAAATTGAGAATGGATCTCCTTGGAGAGGAAGGAGAGAGAATGGTACATCTAAAGTATGCAATCTATCATCCTAAACATTGGTAAGTGACATTTCTTCAGCAGCTGATGGCTAAATATGTCTGGGTTTTTCAACTTGTGCTGGTAGAAGAAAGGACTCTTATGCCCTCATTTTTGAGAAGGATATCCACAATTCAGTGAGCATAATTTGGAACAAAAGCTACTGGTAGAGTTGTATTTAGTATACTTAGCTACATAGCATTTTCCTGTGTGGATATTTTGGGAGGAAAGGAATTTGTTTGTTTTCATGTGTGTTTTTTATGGTTTTTATTTAAGATGCCTGTAATGTATTAGAAAGCATCATGTGCATAGAAGAAATGCAGCCCTTCCTGTAAATTCAACAAATTGGTATTTGCTGAAAGGAACCTGTGAATGATTTACTTTTTTCACAAAGAGAGGTGAAGAGTAGGAGAGGGGTGGGAAAACAACAGATTTTTTAAATTATATTAACACTCACTACCTGCAAAACCATTTGTAGAGAGTTACCCAAATCTCCTGTGGGCATTTCAGCCTAAGTCCAATACCGAAATACACCAGAAAGGAATGACTAGCTGATTGGGCTGCAAGCCAATCTCAGCGACAACTGTATGGTATCATAAAACACCTTGGCCCCTTCCACAAGAAGAAATAATCAAATCTCCATGATTCTGTATTCCTGAGGAATGTGGTTTTTCCAGATAATTTTCATTTTCTGAGTCACTGTTAATTTTCTTTAGGCCTACATACAGTTCACATTCCTGTTACAACGGGCAACACATTAAGAAAGTACTGAGATGGTCAGAAAGCAACAGGCAAAGAATGCTAAGAGCAATTATTTCCTCTAAAAGACACCTGCAGTCAGTTGGGTGTTTAAAAAATATGACAGGTTAGATTCAACCAGGAGGCTCAGGGAGCCAATCAACACTCTGTCCTTCGTTTCCTCTTCAGTGTGGAGCCAGGAGATCCCTAGGCAGGCCCTGCCAACAGGTTGCACTACTGCTCCACTCTGTCCTCTTCTAGATAATGTCCAACTGGGAATGAATAGTGTCTTGTTACTAAAGTTATTGCTTTAAGAATCACCACCATTGACAAGTCAGTAAAAATCCCTGCCTATGACTTATTCTAACCACACAAATTTATCAGAAAGACCTATATATTGTTATATAAAGTTGTCCTAGCAATTATTTTAATTAAGTGATTAAGAATGGGTACAGTATTATCTTCCATATGTTATTAGAATGTACAGTAGTAGTCCAATGCTTGCAAAGATTTACATTTGTGTCGGAATAATATTCATGAATTGGGAATGAAAAAGCTCACTCAAACGTGCCTTCTCACAGTGGGCCAAATAAAGCAAAGTTGTTCAACAAGGGACTTCTGTGTTAGAGACCTTGAAAATAATGACTTAACAGTATGCTAACTTGTTGAAAAGAATCTCATCAGAGGTCTGTCCAGCTATGACATGTTATGGATTTACTTTGGACTGAGCCAATGGGCTGAGGTATGCCATCGAGATGAAGGAATACAACTTGAAAGATATATATGTCTGTTTTAAGTAGGAATGTTCATTCATTAGCTCACTGCTTCATTCACTAAGCTATGCACAAACTGCTGCACAAATGAATGATTCAATACAGATGCCTTTAATCCACCACATAGCAGTAAGTAAAGAGCAAGGTACTTGCCATCATGACTCTCCTGGTGAGACAAGGAAACAATTTCTTCATGGCTGCACTGGGAGGTACAAGCCTTGAAATGGAAGAATACGGGCTACACTGGGCAAAATATACTTTAACCAAGTCATATGCTCACAGTCTTCCCTCATATATTGAATGTTGCCAATTTAGTTTGGAGGAGCAAGGGTTAGAAGAGATGAGTCGTTTCAAGGTCCAGGCTGAGTAAAACTCTCCAGAATAGCAGCTCCAGGGGCCACTGAAATAAATCTGCACACTTTCCTAGCGCAAAGTATGCTAAAGTGGGTCACACAGTTTATTCCCAGATGTTCCCACCCTCAGAGTATTTTCTTATTGTATAAATGAAATCCTTAAAGGTTGTCTGTATGAGGCCAAATCTGTTCAGAAAGGAGCAAAACCTGTGTGGAATAATTTAATGGGATTTAAAAACAGAACAAGCAAACAAATAAACAATTAATCACATAGTCACTGTATTTAGAACTGAAATTACTAAATTTTCACTGTTATTAAAATAATTTATCAAAGCTCACAGAAAGCGGGTTTTTTCCCCTGGAAACTTTCCAAGCTCAAGAAAAAATCTAAGCAGAGGAGAAAGTTTAACAAATACCAATCCCTGGCAGAAGAAGCATAAGAGGAAGCAAAGAAAAGACCAAGCGATATAAATGATAAAAGCTCTCAGGTAAAGAATTGTGTAGTGGGTGCTTATTTGAAGAAGCTTTGAATTTTAACACTATCTTTTTCTTGATGCCATAAAGTGTCTGTAACTAAGACTGTTAAGAAGTCATTTTGGTAAAGAGCCCAAGAAGGACATGTGTGTTTTAATATAAACAGCAATATAGTCTCAAAATGAAGCAGAGCATAAAAACATGTATGTTTTTGGTCACTAAAGAGAAGTCTGCCTGTTACAGTAGAAATGAAAGAACAGTGCATTAGATAACATTATATATGGACTTGAGCCAACAGAGTTGCATTTTGGCCCGTATGTATAGAACACAAAATATATGGCACATTTGAATCTATGGGCCTTCCCAAAGGTTACTAGATTGCAACAGAGGACTTACGTTTCTTAAATTAATGCACGTGCCACTGCTGCTATAAAGCACATTCTGATCAAAGACCTTAACGCTTTCTCTTAGGGAAAAATAAACCAAACAACAACAAACAAAAGAAGTCTTAATGACTTTAGCCTTTCCTTGCAAAATATTGTAGCCATTAATACACCCATTTAACAACGAAGTAGGATGAAGTGCCTGTGGAGAACCTGATTTAAGAAGGACAAAAGACCATAAACGCACATGTGGTGTATTTGTATACTTTTTTCAGTCAGACCCATCTGCACTCCAGCTCTTTTTAGAACAGCTAAAGAAAAACTCTCTTTGCCTCCTGGGCACATACAACGACCATATATCAAATCCACTATGTTTGCAGGGGCCACTGTGTTTGTTTTGCATGCTTTAAACTTAATTAAGACTCATCAGTAGAAATTACAAAGCAAATTAGACAAAACTGTACCTAGCAAAAATTACTAGAATTGGACCAAGTAAGGAAGTTAGTGGCAGGCTCAGTATCAGAAATAATGGTATTTTAATTGTCAGCTATGCATTAAAAATCAGTCAGCCTTTCTTCAGTTATTTAACATCATTTTCCCTTTCCAATGTATTTTTTTATTATGATGGTGGTATTTGGAGTACATATGTGCTCTCTTTTTTATCACGGTGTACTTTAGTTACTTCTTCTTGACTGATCTTATAGCCAGGAGATACCTTTTGGTTTTCTGACTTGACCTGCTAGAGAAATTAAAGAACAGGATCCATCAATTTCTGCATCAGCCATAATAACTGCTATACACTGAGTGTCTTTCTGAGAGATATGTTACAGCTCAATTTAAGAACTGCAACAGATGGAAAATCCAGCACAGTGTTCTGTTGGAATTTGTTCCAAATATTAATTACTATCACTTGATATTTGTGCTCTGTTTCCAGCTCAGAATTGTCAAAATTAAATTTCCAGGAGTTCCATCTTTGTTTTAACTGGATAATGATGAAGTACCAAAAACAATTTAAGATGAACAATTATTTTAAAAGACTTTATAAGTCAGACAGACCAGACAGAAATGGTCAAGAACATCTTTTCCCTGAAAGGTCTTACCAACTTTGATAAAGTCTCCTTCCAATCTTGAGTAAATTGAACCTCTTTAGTGTCTCAGTATAACGCACATTTCACAGACCTCCTTCCTCTCTTGCAGTTTTCTTCTGAGCTCATTCCAGTTTGTCAATGTCCTCTCAAAGCTTAAATGTTAGAACTGGACATAGTATTCGAGGAATGCTTTCACTAATGACATACACAGAAGGAGTATCACCCTCTCCATCTGTATTTCCTTACTTAGACGTGAAAGCATTGCATCTGACATTTTAATCATAGCATCATTCTGGTAGCTTACTTTCCATATTATTTAATTCTTTTCTAGAGTACATGCTCTAGAGGATTCAGTTCCCCAATAATAAACGTTATGTAAATTCTTTGTCCTTTGGCCTCAGCTTTGGCCATGTAAAAATAGCTTGTGTTAATGAATCTATTGCAACGAGCACTCCAGATTAGCTCATTCCTCTTTCACCATCATTAATTGTTTGTCAAATGATTTTGTCACCTGTAATTTTTGCCATTGATAATTTTACATTTTCCAGACTTTGCTAACGATACTGAATGGCACTGGAGAAAGAACAGATCTTCACGGGACCACACTAGACATGTTTTTCCCTACATGACTATTCTACATCTATACTTATTTCTTTACAATCTCCTTTTTAGTTAGTCCTTTGTATGATGTTCAACAGATTTTTAAAGTCTTAGCATTAAGTCCTCTGCAATTTACCCACCATTTTGTACTTAAAAAATTACTAGCACACTGAAAAAAACTACCTCAGCTTACATCAAAGTTATTATCTGACCCTGCCAATAAAAAAAAAATTAAAAAAAAATAAAAAAGTAATGTTTGTTCAGCATTGTGCCTGGAAAAAAAAAAAGTAGCAATATTGTTTCAGCATTGTTTCTATCTACTGATGGGACAGAAAATACTATTCATTATCTTCAAGATAGAAATAGATCTTCCTGTCTTTTTCTAGAAAAAAACAGCTGTGTATGAGCACATCTGCCTTTTGCACATCATGATCCATGTTTTTACTATCCTTGCTGAGTACTGGATTTAAACCATTAGTAAGATCTCACTTGTTCTTTATACACTGAAACTATTATTTCTTATTCTCCTCCATCCTCCAACAGAGTTTTTGAAAGATAATTTCATCTTCCTGTACCAATTGTCCATATTTCCCTAGAGTCAGTTTTAAACTCAATGCTATTACTCTTGACTTTAGTTTTGTGTATTTATATGGCTGCCTTCATTTTCTTCTCTATCAACAGTTTATTTTTAGACTGAAGATATTTTTTAAGTATTGGGAAGTAGTGTGTCTTTTGACACTGAATTTATCAAATCTGAATTGTATTTCATGTTTTCATGTTTGTGTGTTTCCTGCCACATAATTTTGCTCACAGTTTTTCTCAGCCTTGGGAAACCAGTTTTCTAAAAGGCGAAATACACACATTACTAATAAAGTATTGCCAAGGCAGATATTGGCAAACTACACAGATATTTCTGATGGGAAAAAAATAACAATCTCTCTCTTCCCTTCCCCAAAATACACATCAGAATAAGTCTGACTGTAGAAATATTCTCAGTTGTTGGGTTTTTTACTCAACAAATTAAATTAATAATGTTTTGTTCAGCTTTTGAACAAACATCTAGCAGTTTAATTCATTGCTTGCACTGATTTGTCCTAAGGGAAGATATATAATACCTTAGATTCAACATTAAATGCAATATCATTTAGCCTGCTGTCACTCATGTGATCTGGAAAATGTCCCTTATTCTCTGTACCTCAGTTTCCCAGCAGGAAAATTGAAATAACAGTTTTCCAATAGCGAGAGATATTATATACATATGCACAAAAGTATGCAATGACTAGGAAAGTATGCTGAGAAAGTATGTAAGTATCTCTGACTAAAAATCAAAACCACTAAATGGATGTGTATCCATCATAAGGTTATGTGCAGAACCATCCTAAAACTGCATCTAGTCTTCTTCCGTTATTTGCATTTTGGAAAGTACAGTTTGGAAACGACAGTTGTGTCTCTACTTCATTTCAGAAGTTCTGAACTTCTTTATTTCAAAATTAAGTATTGCATACACATACATAAAGCCAATAGTCCTAAGCATTTTTAAAATCTCCTTTCCTTTTCTATGAAGATCTCAAAACATGGAAAACTGGGTTAGTATATTGTACAGACTTTTTAAAGTTTGCATTAGTAGCACTGTAATTCATTTAGGCATCTGTGAATTCATTGACTTTTCAGTGAGTGTCACAAAAAAGCAAGCTTGGAGTTTGTTGTCTGGATCTTTAATTTAACCAAAGCATGTGTTAAAGAGTCCATCTAGATAGATATGTGACAACTTAGTCCTTCCAAAATCAACAGTGAACTGGGATTAGATTCTCCCAGAATTAATGGCCCAGAGATAATTTATGTGCTTTGAAAAAAAAAAGACCTAACCACTTGACGCCAAGCTCATATTGTCGCTTGGAGATTCAGCAGTAGAACTGGAAAGAAAATAGAGACACACATCCTTTACAGAATCATAGAAAAATGTTGAATGTAAATGTGAAATACTGTCTTCCATAAGCCTTCAAATTCTCAATTTCGCAGCTGAATTTACAAGCAAATTTGTCTTTACACATTTAATTAAAGTGTACGTAAGACAAAGAGTAACTGTTTTACTCAGGCCACCAAAGACACTTCCTCTACTGCTACTTCAGATGTGACTTATGTGATGATCCCTAATTTTTTTTCCTTTCTAAAGAGAGGATATTTATGGAAACATCTAACACACAAGCATTTCAGTTTTGAAGGGAAGATTTTGCTTTATTTCCTACCAATTGCCACATATTTCAATTCCAATCAGAACATGTAACTCTAAGTACACAAAGTTCAAGCTCCAGACCCAAACATCTTAGACTCTAGCATCTGATCCAGATTTGGAATGCTGAAGTGCTAGAATTTCCATTCCAACTTGAGGTTCTGAGCAATAAAGAACTTATAACTTCAGTGTGCACAGGTTTTGTGTGTATGTGTGTACATAAAACTAAGCAATTTTCACAGAGCTAAATAAAAATGAACTTGTAGAACCAGTAACTTGGTTACAAATATCTACAGTTACAAATTTGCCTTTTTGGCTGAGAATACCTTTAGTTCACTAAAACATAACCTGGCTGTAAATTGACCCATTTTGAGTAGCTTTACTTAAACCACTGTTATGTTTTCAGTACAAAAGACTGATAACTTGATAGCTCCCCAGGGTTTGCTGGGTAAGTACGGAGCTGATACTACAAACTATTTTTCTGGAAATCCCAGCAGTGATATTATAGATGAGATACTGGTATTTGGAGATATATTCAACGATTAAGTTAGTGTGTGGCTGTCTTCAAACATACAACATCATTCACTGACCTGCAATTTTATTAATTTTCAGGTCCCTTTAATCTTACAAAAATGGAACTGTAAAACCTGATGAAAACAGCAGTTCAGATGTATTCCTTGGGCCAAGACAAAACCAGACAGCATTCTATCATCCTTACTCACAGAGAACGGTTAAGTTACTCTGTAAATAGTCCTCATTATTTCAATATGAATAAAGGTCACCCAATTTGATGCTTAGGGATTACATGATAATTTTTCATCTGCATTTCTCAACATTTTTAGAAAGCATGCATAACTCATTCATTCTTGTTTCACAAGTTGGGAAGCTGGTGTAAAGTTAGATCAAATGAGTTATCCTACATTGTTCAACATGCCAAAGGGAGCCAAGAACAGAACCTCCGTTCTTTTTCTGACCAGATTTCAACAGAACAGGGTAGCATTCTATTAGCATTTCTTTCTGGTTATTTGCCATTTCCAAAAAGCTACATTTTGAAGATAACAGAGGCCTGCCCTATCTGTTTTTACTGCTGTCACTTCCTAGCCCATCAATGGATGCAAACAATGACACCCTCTAATCACGACAAACTCTTATTCCAAATGCAGAAGAAAAAAAAATACCATAGGTAGCAAATCTATGAATCTGAATGATTTAAGACTTTCATGCAGATTAATGGAGGGTTTTATTCTATTTCCCAGAATTTATGTGTTTGTTTTCTCATAATAAAGGAAGTTTCTAGCTTCTGGTTGTGAAGATAGCCTTGACAATGTAAACCAACATACTTTCATCTAGTGGAGTCCTCATCCTTACCAGCTAAAACAATAGCATCAAGCAAAGTTAACTTCCCCCATTCATCTTGCTGGAGTGTCAGCCTTGACTCATAAACATACACACTTAAGTACCAACACTGTTAACCAGTTCATTGCTTATTATCTGATTAGAAATAACTAGTCAGCAGAATTAGACAGTGGCTGGATGTTTGTGATGTTCTTGACAAGCTATCACTTGAAAATGTTTAATATAATATTGATAGGAAAATAGACAGCAATCCAATAAGTTTAAGATCTATTTTACTAAAACAAGTATCTGTGCAATGTTGCACACAAGTTTTGGAATGCTTTTTAAACACCTCCTTCTTCTGCATATCTAAAAATCTCCCAAACAGTGACTCTTAATATTTCTCACCCACTCTCTACCTTCGTCTGCCCTGACAGAGACTTCACTTCACTTGACTTCCCTCCATATACATCTACAACTACTTTGAGAGAATTTTAAGGAAGAATTGGCCCAAAAGCACATGGATACTAATTTATTCTGAATTGATTGAAACGACCAAGCAGAAACTATAAAAAACACACTAACACCATCCTTACAGTATTGCAAAGATGAGGGAGGAGACAAGGGGACCACAAGAAACCTGGTCTCTCTTCTAAAACGTCCCAGGCAAAAATAAAGAATGCTCAGTTATTATACATCATATTTTCTCTCAAGAAAGAAAAACACACTTTACTGATTGCTTCTGCAATGCTATCTGCAATCATTCTACAGCTGAAGAAACTGAGGCATTAGCCTGAAAAGGTCATTCAGCAGGAGAGCAACGGTAGAGACAGGAAAAGATGCAAAGTCCCAAGACAGCTCTCAGTTTATTAAATAACTCTGCCTCTGGCCAGGTGGCATCTTAGCATGCACTGAAAACTCTGTTAACAGCTGCTGGGGAAAAAAGCTTATCTGCCCTCTGCCCCCCTTACCGTGAATGTCTGAATGATAGCATGAAACTGTAGCCACAGCATCAAACAGAAAGGCCAAATCCTACCTTTGCTACAACAATGTAAGCAATGCTGCTATCCTCGCTTCACCAAGCTGCCAGCCTGACAGAGGGCAAGACTGCTGGAAGAAACCAGCCTCTGCAACAAAAACACTTCATAAAAGTCCCTAAACAATGAAAATGGACTGTAACAGGAACAAAAAATGTATCACTGATTCCTCTCCGTATTGTTCTGTGTACTTTGGTTTTGACCAGGAACAATTAACTTAATTCATACACACAGCAAGTACCTGATTCCTGGAAGTCTATCTATGTTTCCCACTAGGGATTTTCTTTTTCTTCTTATCTGCATTCATTTGCTGGACATAATTTATTGTCGGCTTTTTTCAAACCTTTTTTCTGACTCCATCTCCTTGCCTCTGCCTCTTTCTTGAAGCAGGTAAACACCCAGTAACTAAAAAAATTCTACAGGATGAGGAGGTGGGCTGTATTGTTTGCATAATGACAGTGAAAACACTTGTAGTGGGTGGGTATTTTTCAGAATAAAACTGTTTTTTTCTGACATAATTCTGAGAGAACACCTAAGCTCACGTGTTTATTGAGCAATACTTGACATACATTCATTGAACAGCCAACATGATAGCACTTAATTAAAGTCCATGTGGCTTAAAATTATGGGAAGCCTTTAACGAAATAAAATTCAAAAACTGTATCTACTTTCCCTGGCCAGTGTTTACCTATTGCACACGGATTCTTTCTAGCTATTTTTATTTAGAAGGCACTTTTCACTTTCAAAGCAGTTATTTTGTTAATGCATTTATGTTTAGGTACCTAGAGAAGTGCGCAGAAGCCAAAGGTTAAATGAAGAGCACGAACCCAGGCAGGAGAAGAAGATACCAGACGGGCAGTGATCCCAAGCTGCTCACATGCTGATGTTCAAGACAGCACATGTGGGTGCCACATGAGCAGGTGAAACTCTGATTCTACATGTCTGGAAAGAAGGATAATAATTAAACAATCAGATGTGCTAAGTGCATCATGCTGGGACATCACTACATTTCAGATGGGTTGTGAGGTTTGAAACCGAAGCAGTAATTCGGGAAGTGGCCAAGCCACAGCTGTAATTGTTGAGATTTTCTGCGTGGCCCCTGGAGCGCCACGGTGCCAGTCTTGTCCTCACACACTCCCCGGTAGCGTGCCAGATGCGTCGCAGCCTAAGCGAGCGTTCGAGATCTTTCAGCTGCTAAGACTCTATGATTTTTGCTCTGGATGTACTCCAAGGCTCCTCTCCCTGCATGCCTCTATATACTGGAGCACTTCGAGACAGTTTGCAATGTTCCCTGATGCCGCCTGACCCTGGGGATGGTGACTTGCCCCTTGCAGTGAGGCGAGCCTGGCGGGCCGGGGCCGGGGCCGGGGCCGGGGCCGGGGCCGGGGCCGGGGCCGGGGCCGGGGCCGGGGCCGGGGCCGAGGCCGAGGCCGAGGACGAGGACGGGGCCGGGATCAGGAGAAACCGGGGCTAGCGCTGGGACCGGAACCAGGGCCGGAACCAGGGTCGAGGCTGGGGCCGGGCCAGGGCCCTGGGACGAGGCCGAGGCGGAGGCCGGGGCCGGGTCTGAGCTCTGCCTTCTGCTGCCTGCAGGGCGGCCCCGAGCGGCGCGGCCGGCGCTGCGCTGACACAGCCCTACGGCAGCGGCGATGGAGGGGCGCGGGTAGCCCTGGCAAAGCGTCTTTTCATTCTGGTTTTACTTGTACCTACTACAGTATCTCCAAATAGTAATGCAAAGGGTCATCGTAGAGCCCGAATAGTTACAACCTGCCCTCGCAGGGTTTTATGAGCCGTTGAAAGCTTTCATTACCCTTCAGTATGGCCTTCTGCACCGTGATTTGTCTTTCCTTCTCCATTTTGGGTGACAATCTTTGCCTGGGTGTTGTTTTAACAATGATGTGATAGATTATTATTACTACTACTACTACTACTACTACTACTACTACTACTACTACTACTACTACTACTACTGTTATTATTGCTACTATTACTAGTATTACTATTACTCCATTTCTTTTGAGGTAGAGGCTGTACTATCTGGAGAACATGGATTTTGTCTTTGCACTGTAACTGAACTATTACCCTGAGATGCATGGAAATGCTACACCAAATAGCCATACATTTGTTCAGCTGGTTCTGGCCCTTTTTAAAGCAAAACCTTGGTAGTTTCTCAAGAAGAGCTACAGCAGGGGGTCATAGAGGGCACCCGCCCCTCCGCTCCCAGGCCCTGACCTGAGGAGCACCATGGGGCCCACTTGTTTCTCCTGTCCAACACACACACACGGCTGCTGAAGGGACCTGTATGGCTGCACGGTCATGCCAACATGCAGCTGTGTGTTTCCATACGGTGTTTCCACTTGCGAAAGTTTGAAATTAAAACAAACCTACCCTCCTGTGGACTGAAAGTCACAGCTCACACCATGGGGCTCAGCCTCTGGGACCACTCCTCCTTCCACTGCTGCCACTGGCAGTTTTGTGGCTTCCCTAAGTTGCTTGTCCTAAACGTCTGTTTCCCTTTCTACCAGGTCTGGGGCATCTGTGTTTTAAATTATAAGCTCTTCTGGGTGAGGATGATGTCTGTCTACACACCTGCAGAGTGTGTATAGCACAACAGCCCTGATCTCTTGCATCACTTCTAAGACCTATGTGCACCACTAGCAGTAAATGCACATTGGTGAATATTTTACTCTATTGTCTCCAGCTGAATACAAAGCAACACAGAGCTTTGCCCTTGTGAGAGAAATCTTGCCTAGCATGAGCCCAAGCTATTTCACAGACCACCTGCCTTTTCTTAACCGTGTGTAGAATTGACTACTAGGAATCCCAATGTGTTTTATATGTTATTAATAAAGTTAACATTTCTATTAAATACTACTCCCTTCTGGGATTCTCACCCAACCTTGAGCGTAATAATCAAGAAAAAACTTTCTGTCACATTATTAAATGTTCAGTTGCAACAGTATAGAAGACTCTGTCAGCATAATGCCATGTTGGCATCTTTCCAGTATAGGAAATTTTTTCCATAGGTTGTTGGGTTGTTTTTTTTTCAAGTCAATTTATTGCAAAACAGTTGCTTTCTGTAATATCACAGATTTATCCAGAGTTTACAATGCAATCATTGCTCCTTGCTATTGGAAAAGATTTATTTAGCCAGTTTTGGCCTTCATGCCAGAAGGCTGAATGCCAAATCATTACAGTATATCTGGTGTTCTGTTGTCAGAAAATAAGATCTAGCATTAAGATACTATTCAGAGACTCTAAAAGCCAGAGAAAATAATTGTGGTAAATCAAAACCTCATAAATACTTTATAAAGTTGTTTTTAATGTCTGTCCTCATGTGTGACAAAAAAGTACCAGTAAGCATGCAACGAGAATACACGAGTTTTGAGGCTTCATTTCCTATATCATCTAAGTTTTAAAAGAATATTAAAATCTATCCCATAAAGATACAAAAGTCAAGCAGTAGTTGTCACATTATATTTTCTGGTACTACTGCATTTTAATAAGCCAAAATACAGCAAACTACTTTTGTAGACTTAACTGCAAATTAATATTTTCTTTTCCTAAAAAACAAAAAAAACCCAAAACACACACACAAAAAAACCCCAAAAAACACTGAGAGGCTAAGAAACATATATATAGCTGTAGAGCTGAGGCCACAACTGTGCAAGCACATGCACAGGCAACGCTCAGCGTGGTTAAAGAAAAGCACATGCCAAAGACTTAGGAGCAGCTGGCCCCAAATTTTGGCCTCAAGACACCATGTGAAATTGAACATGTGTGGACTAGGTTTGACTCCCTTCAGATGCTTCTGGAACACAATAATATCTCACTGGGTAAGAAAGCTGTTCTGTCTTGCATGCTACCTATGCCAATAACTTTTTATTTCTCCACCAAAAAATGCAGAACAATTTTCCTGTGAAGCAGCACATCAGTGTGACAGATAACAGTGATTGCCAGAAGCTCAGAGATGGCAGTATATCTGGAATTGATATTAAACTGAATCTGTCTAGAGACATGGGAAGCATGAGGGAGCAACAGTCAGAATAATAAACTCAAGAAAAGATCATGTCCAGATCTTGCTCTGTAAATATTCTACTTACTTATTTTTGGAGCCCCAGAAATCTATCAATAATTTACCTTTCAATGTTGTAAAATTACATAACCAGGGAATCTGCTACCTCACATCATATTGCTTACAAAATCAGAAGCAGCTAACCAATGCAATATGGAGAGGTGCTTTTTGCAAAGAGGAAACCACAGAGGCCAGGAGGGAATACTGGGTTGAGAAAAGGGGCTGAGCTTGGAGGTAGCACTGGGCCTGATCTGACTCAGTTGCCTCTGAACAGTTTAAACTGTTGCAGAGGAAGACAGAACTTATTTAATCACTGTTATGCATCACTGGTGGAAGAAACTGAAGGCTATGAACTCTTGCAAGCTCTGATGTTCATTATAAGCTATAGAAATAATAAGAATTTTGCACAGCTGGGGTATTTTTGCTAGTGAGGAAGGAGGCTGATCTGTATGTTCTGAGGTGACCGATAATGTTATGGTCCTGGCTCAAAGGAAACAGATTTTCATAAAAGAGGTGTTTAGCACTTTCTGCATATTAGGCAATTTTAACAATGTTTCATGTTGAATACTCAGAACCTGACAATATTCAGAGTCTTTAGTAAATTTTGAAAATTCTGGCCATCATATGGACCTGTTTATGTTAAGAGTAGAGGGGGCATCTCACCAAGCAACCCAAAAAGAGAAAGAGGTAATCTGGGGAACACCATATACAGTGAGTCTGATTATACTCTCCCATGTGCTTTGTGAATAGGTCAGCCTCTCTGCTGACTCTGTAATGACAGTCTCATTGTTAAAAATCTCCCAGAGGAAGTGAGCCTTAACAAATCTGGAATCAAACACCAAAGTTCTAGAAGAGTTTGGTTTTGAGCTGACTATTCTAGTGTAGCAGACTGCAAGTATAATTACAAGTGGATTACTCCCAATTTAACAGGGCTGTGGAATAAGAACTCTTCATTTCGACACTGTCTTCAACAGTCCTGTATTTTCTTAGGATCTTTGTTTCATTGGAGATATTCTTAGTAAGCATCTAGTGAATATTTCATTTTATCTATGTAATTCCAAATGTGACATCATGTTGCATTTCGGTACACAGCTCAGTCTTAATCTGGAGAAAGAATTTGATTCTCTTAGTTGATTGTTGTTCTGTGTTGATTTCACAATGGCATTAATTTACATAGTGTTGCAATCAGCTACCAATTATGATAATAACCCTGAAAGTTCAGGGGAAATCACCATCCTCATTCTTACTCAGATGTAACAGAAATACAGACATAGCTAGAGATGGCAGATCAATTTCAGACATGTAGGAATGATTTTTTTAAGAAAGTCTATCATGGCAAGTACTCTATAGCTTTTAAAATCACAGTTCCCCATTTAGCTTAGCTAAAATTTTGAGTGTTGAGTAGTTCTGCAGCTTGGCCCTCTGTAGCCTTGGCCACCAGACGCCCAGAAAGCAAGCAGCACACAGTTTCTGACTGCCTTTGAGAAGCCAGGTTTAATAGAGTTGCCTGGCACCACCTCCAAAGAAGCAGGGGTTGGAAGAGAACCCAGATCATTAGGGCACCATGGAGCTGCTGTACATGCAAGATGGTATTTCTACCTCCTCCAGTTCCCGACTTATTCGGCACATCTCCCAGCCTCTACAACAAACCAGAAAAATTCACACATTGCTACAAAATCCTGCTTCACTACTTAATGAGTTCACCCTGTACACTGAAATTTTCTCCTGCTAAAAAAGTAGATAAACATGTAAGCAAAGTCTTTTACAATTAGAGATTCCAAAATAATTCAGGGTATCTCTTTGTGCTCCATAGGGAATTATGCAGTTAAGAAATGTTGAACTTGCCCCACAAATCTATAAAAAAAGAAAGCTCTCTGAAGTTGATCTGTTTGTTTTGATTTCAACTTTTAAAACTGTTTGTAGCTTTTAATATTGTATCTAATTCAAAATAAGAAACAAATGACAAGAAATATCAAAGCATTTCATTCTGAAAATGGGGAAGCAAAACCATGCAACAGCATCAAAGCACCTTTTCTTCCACTGCCACCAAAGGAAATCTTTGAAATCAGCAGATATTACTATAAATTATCCGCAGCCTCAGTTCTAATACAACCAAAATTTTGAAAAGTTCATATCCATGAAAATATTTTTATGTTGCTTGTGTATGTGTTATTTTCTCTTAAAAAATACAAAGCAGAAAATCAGAAAAAAAAATGTGTCAGTGGGTATCATATTTTCAACTTCATGATTAACAACAGGGTTTGAAGACTGAAATCTTTTGCAGACTTCAGCCACTGGGAGTTGGTGAGGGAGCTAACAGCCGTAGGAACATTTATATTGGGTTTTTGTCAGCTGTCAGAGAAGAAATGGTGACACTCAGGAACTCAAGACTCATTCAAGACCCTGGAAGAAAGAATTGGCTCACAAAACCAACAGCAATAGCAACAAAACAACAACAACAACAACAACAACACAACTAACTTGCTTTCCCATAAGGCTTTGTTCCTTCATCTTGCTGCTTTGTCATGCTGCTCTGTTCCTTTATCTGAGTCCTATCCCTGACTCTGAGGTACCTCTGGCAACCTACAAAGTTATAGTGGAAGATAGAGAGTAGTCTTATGTCTGAGCACAATGGCTGTGGCCACTGTTCTTGACGGTGAGCAGAAATCCAGTATTCCTAAATACATCCTACTCTGTTGTCTCCACCAAAAGCAAACATCAAGCCTAGCTTAGTATTTACACTGATACATTTTCAGAGGGCATATAGTGAAAATACAGAGTTTAATTTATTCCTTTGGTGTTGCTAATAGTGTTTACACTAAGAATATTCTTAACATTCCAGTCACAATAGTTACTAAAACATTAGCAAAATAAATGAGATTTCCCATTTTACTTTCCAGGAACCCAAAAAACCAACATGAATTCTTGGAACCTAAAGATGATACCATGCTACAGGTCAAGTTCAAGTATCAAAGTTTGCATAACACCTGCATAAAAGGAAAAATATATTTCTTAACCTCTGTCTCCAACTTTTAGAAACTATGAGCAAAATTAATTAATTATTCTCTGTTTCCTGCTTTTTTCATCTTCCCCCAGTCAATGAGAAATCCTAGGATGAGTAGAGACTTTCATACTATTAGAGTCTACAGTTATTCCATACTTGGTAATGATTTTTTGCTGGTGTCTTCAGAACACGTAATTTCCTTTTGACGTTCCCTTAAAAGACTGTTTGACTTGAGAACTATTTTGTGTTTAGAAAAATTGAAGATCAAGTTCAATGAACCAACTATAGACTGAATATTTGCAACTGTATGTGAATTTTTACTCCACTGTACACTCTCTGGCACAGCACACGGACAGCAAATGGCCTCCAAGCGTAAAAGGCAAATCTGTGTTTCACATCCTCTGTGACAAAAAATCCATAATTTATAGATGTGAATATACTGGCCAACTGTCAATGTCAAAGGCATTTTTTCTAATGCTGTGAAAGCTTCTAGGTTTGGGAAATCGCTATCCATGCTGAAACTCTAGGTGTTAAACCTTAGCAAATAGTTTAATCTTGTCAATCTGCATACAAAATTCACAATTATATAATTCAGATTCTAGCTGTGAGGAAGCCAATGTTTGCCCATAAGGATATCTGCTGTTCCTGAATCCGCAGTCCTCTTTAGGGCAAAAGACAATAGTCAACAAACACAGTGTGCAAAAGTATCTTTATTGTCTGCCCTGAACTTGTATAATTAGAAGTTTCATGTGGGCAGAATTGTACTTTAACTACTTTTCATCCAATTTTCAGGTTTAAAACTCTCTTTCATGACAAATGTCCGTGTTCAGTGATTGATTTCATTTTTTATAAAGAATATTAGAAGAAACAAGGAAAAAAGTGGCAAAACCTCCCCTAAACAAGAATTGCCATGATGCACTGTAATGGTACTTTAGCACTTTGAGAGGCTGTAAGGAGAATATACACACTACTGAGACAAAGGCACAGTAAAGACTGCTTCACTTGCAGCAGCGCACCTGGCCCAAGGTTTTCAGGCAGCACCACTTAATCTCTGCACCCCTCCAAGCTCACCAAAGAGATGTGGGGTAACCAGGTAATCCAGCCCACAGGGGGGAATGGGGACACAAGACATGATGACATTTTTCAAGGAACTAATGCAAAACAGATTTCATTTTAACATTTTATTTGTTCTATGCCGCAGGAGGAAATAATAAGGTAAGGACCAAATTACAAAATCCCCAGCTGAGGGAATTCCTAGTTTCTGTTGAAGTCGTGTTTGTTGAGTTTTGAATGTTTTACAAAAGCTTATAGGAAATGCTGATGAAGATAAAAATTGCTTTTAGTTGTTAGTTATCAGTGAATATTTCACAGAGGGGGTTGATAGACGCAGAATGAAGAGAGAATGAAAAAAAGGGGAAAAGACATTTTCAATGAAATCTAATAGTTTTCTGATTTCACTTGACAGTATTTGAAGCACTTCTGTATTTTTATGCAAGATGTGATAAGATTATTATTATCAAATTTTGAGATACTTGGTTTTGGTCAGATTCTTAATTTTTAACCTCAGAAAAAAATCAGCAACATCCCTCCAAACACAGTGCTCTCAAGCCAGAAGAAAAATGAGCACTAACACAGTAGGTGGTCTTCCCACTGAATCACAATCGATGCCTACACCATCTGGGTTTTCCTTGGAGGCCTCTGATCCAAGAACTGACAAGACCCAACCTTACTTAATTTATGAGACAAGATCTTAGCCAATGATGATATGAATGCAAGCATGTATAGTAGCATTTGTGAGGTGTGCAAATACTGTCTGAAACAACTGGTGCATAAGTGGTTTTTTTGAGTCATTATAACACCCTTATGGAATCTGTGTTGGTGAACTTTCATAGTCTATTCAGCTTACACAGTATTTGCCTGGGAAAAGTACCCAGTAAAGAAAGTAAGATTTCATTTTTGTTGGAAAAAATACAAAAACTTTATTTACTACACATGGATTATGTTTTGAAACTCCAGTATGTGTCCAGTTTTATTCCTCCTATAGAACGTCCAAAAGCGGTAGTCAAGTGGTGGCGTAGTTGCCTACAAAAAGTGAGTTAAAGAATTTAAAAGGGTTTATGCATAAATTAAACAAAAATTTTGTCCAAAATCTTAATTTTATTATGTAAGTTAGCATTTTACTACAATTTAATTTTGAAAATTTAACAGAAAAAATACCTATCCATGTTTAAAGGACTCTAAAGAATAGTATTTTTTTAAACTCTGAAACAATGTATATAGAAGAACCTACATTACAAAGAGAAGTATATAGGTATAAAGAACTATTATTTATAAGTGAGAGCAGCAGGCTTTTCAAATCTCTGAACAGTACAGCTAGCTGACTCACCAGTATCCTGTATAACTCAGAAGGAAACTGATATATTTAATGATTAATAATTTCTCACCAAAATCCCAAACTGGAAAGGTAGGGAAAAATCAGGTTCAGAAGTTCATATCCAGGTTTACTACAAACCGAGCTGAATTACAAGTCACTATAGTTCTGACTTCCTACTCACTCATGAATTTTTCATGGTACCAAAAGTTTTTCTTCCTACCCTTTTATAGTTAGTAATTTGGCTACTTTCCCATAGAAGCATTTTTCTACTAACCTAAATATTACTCACCAGTTTCTTTTTTTTTCTTCCTCTTTGTTATTTTATAATTTTAATTATTTTGCCTCTTTTACCCTCCTTTGAAATAAAAGTCCACTTGGCAGACTTTCACTGGTCCCTAGAATATGCAATAAGGGTACACAAGATGAAACTTTACAGCCAATGTCCAGCAATAATAGGCAAGTTTTCACTTAATTTCCTCTTAAAATCAGAAATACATCTGGCTTGTCTAGGCAAAGAGACAGGATAAAGACTTCAAGCACCCAACTTAGGAGCAATAGCTTTGCACAGAGAGGATAGGAGAAAGGTTCTGTAGTTTCTACAACTTCATGATAAGAAGACTTCCCTGCAGTTGAACCAGACCTAAAACTCTGAGAAACAGCTGTAACACCTGCTAATTCAATGGTGCCAGGGATGATGTTAAAGACTGGACCTAACAACTGGGAATCTCCATGAGCAGCACTGCCAGATGTTCCTGGGCCGCTACTCTCAAACATGCCTTCTTGAGGCCAGCTGCCCAGTTAGTATGGGTTTATGAAAGGCAGGCCCTGCTTGACTAACTTGATCTCCTTCTATGACAAGCTGACCCACTTATTGGATGAGGGAAAGGCTGTGAATGTTGTTTACCAGGACTTGTAGCGAAGTGAGTGTTGGTCTCTTCTCCCAAATAACAAACGATAAGACAAGAGGAAATGGCCTCAAGTTGTACCAGGGGAGGTCTAGATCAGATATTAGAAAAAACTTTTCACTGAAAGGGTTATCAAACACTGGAACAGGCTGCCTAGGGAGCTGGTTGAATCACCATCCCTGGAGGTGCTTAGAAGACATGCTGATGTAGTGCTTAGGGACATGGTTTAGCACTGGACTCAGTAGAGTTAGATCAGTGGTTGGACTTGATGATCTTAAAGGTCTTTTCCAAACTAAGTGATTCTCTGATTCTTTATATCTCAAGCTGGTCTCTTCATCCTACAGTCAGCAGATCACAAAGATATTAGAGACACATTTAAATTTGAGCTTTCATACATGAATTTTTGTCCAGGTCTAACTCATCCACTTTTCCTTATTAATGCCACAGATGTCTCTTCTGTTACACGCTCAGTTATTTCCAAAACTGTTTTCAATTATTTGGATTGTCCTGCTTCAAATCCTGCAGTCTATTACAAATCCTGAGCAACCTTTTTAAATTCTTAAACAGCTATTAAGAATTCAGGTGCTTACTGGTTTGGGAAGAAAAGTCCCAAACAAGCAAAAGTTTGTGTGTTAATGCTAGCAGATGTCACTGGACATTCTGCTTCTGACTGGCACAGGTGCTGACAAAATGCAAATTCAACTTAAGAATCAAGTTAAGGGTAATAGTATAGGGTGATTAATATTTAAAAGAAATAAAGCACTGTAAATGCTAGAACACCTTGTATTTTAAATGTTAATCTTTAAAATATTATTTATCTCTGTATTTGTACAAGAAAGCAGAGAACTACAGGTGGAGTTATGTCTTCTTACAAAGGTACCATGACTTGCATTATTTAAAAAACGTTGGGATAGAAAGCAAAATTCTGCTTTCGACAGTATGTTCTTTAGCTAATATCACAGACTTGTTATGGTTGGAAAAGATCTCTAAGATCACCAAGTCCAACCGTCAACACCCTGCCAAAAAAAAACAAAAAAAAGAAAGAAAAAAGAAAAAGAAAAAGAAAAAGAAAAAGAAAAAGAAAAAGAAAAAGAAAAAGAAAAAGAAAAAGAAAAAGAAAAAGAGAACAAAATGCCTCCTAGAGCATGTGCCTCATCTACCTGTTTTTTAAATACCTCCAGGGATGGTGACTCCACCACCTCCCTGGGCAGCCTGTTCCAGTGCCTGACTACTCTTTCAGCAAAGAAAATGTTCCTAATATCTAGCCTAAACCTCCCCTGGTGTAACTTCAGGCCATTTCTTCTAGTCTTATTGTTATTTACTAGAGAAAAGAGGCCGACACCCACAGCCCTACAGCAATGAGGTCCATCTTCAGCTTCCTCTTCTCCAAACTAAAGAATCCCTGTTCCCTCAGCCTTTCCTCACAGAACTTGTTTTCCAGCTCCTTCACCACCTCAGGTGTAAATTGTCTAGCCATTTTGAAGCCAAGACTTGCAAACACACAGCTAAAGGCCATATAAATTCAATAATACATTTTCAGGAAGAGTTCTGAGTGGGAAGGCTGCTCTGTCATTCAGAGAGGAAAGCAATATTTAAATATCGTGTTCACCTTTTCATTTTCAGGGTAAGGAAAGAGCATTTTGAAAAAAGACAAGGTTGCTTTAACGTTAAAGTCAAATGCAGCTCCTATTACTGGAAACACATCTCTGCATTAAGGGTATCATAGCTATGTTGCAGAGAGAGTTGCATTATGTAAATGCATATTCCTTCCTTTTGCTTCAGTCCCAGGCTGATTCAGACATATGGTTTGCAGAATTCTTTCAACTGTCTCATTTTTGGCACTTCAAATACAGGAAGCAATACGTTATTTGTATATTCTGTTAGGGACTAATACAATACAAAGCCCACTGAAACAGCTCAACTTTGGATTATACCCTTCAATTCTCTCCTGACTAGTCTACATTGTTTCCTGAAAAGGCATCCCTCAGACTTTTTTGTAAAGGTAGTTTGATTGCTTCTCTACTGTTTATGACCAGTCTTAAGGCTTTTCCTGCGTTGTTCTGCATTTACTCTGAGATTTTTTCCATCACCTCTGTGTTAGGCTCCAGACCTGATCTCAGTGAAGACAACAGGAATCTTTCCATTACTTCATGACAAACGATTTAGATTGGAAACCAAGTCTGCTCCCCAGGGTGAGAAGTGAATTGCACAACTTCCAACCGGAGAGGCTCCAGTCTGCATCAGGACACTTGGCTATCCTACCACACCCTAGCTTCTGAGCACTTGTAGGAAAGCTACAGATTTGCTGTATCAGCATGTTAGGCAGCAGTGCTTGTAAGGACAAGACATGAAATATATTTCTCTGATTCAGTGTCAACAATGCTTATATGTAATTTTCAGTTACATTTTGTCCTAATATGGCTTAAATTAGTGTCATTTAATCACAATTTTATTTTTACACTCTTTGCATTTCAGCCCCAGTAAATTTGCCTTCTTAAAGATCTGACTGATCACAGAGCGTACAGCAGTACTACAGATTGCACCTTATTCTTTTTAAGCAGTGCCCTTTGTCATTAATTTACCCTTTGTAAAAGGACACTTTTTTTTTTTTTTTCAGTTCTGTCTTCCAAGATCTACAGTAAGGTCTTTTCTTCTAGGAAGAAAACAGGTTAATAAATAATCCGAAGTCTGAGGTTTATTGGCCTTTTTTGTCATTCACCTCCAGTGGGAATTATAGCAAGGAACAGTTGCCCTTGTTAACCTGCAAACATTTTTCACTCAGTTAGGTCATTGCCTCTGGCTCAAGGGTCCAATTTTCCTTTCATTCATTAAGCACATTGGGAAGCGGAGTTCCTAACCCTTTCCAGTCTAAATGTGGAACAATCACATCCCCTCACAATCAGGTGCCAATGTGCTGGGACCTTTACGTTTTACTGTGATCTCTCAGTGACGCAAGTTTTTAACAATTGAAGGATATTAAGTCAAAAAGTTGTTTTCTAATTGGAGGAGCTCAGGGGATTTCAGATAATGAACTCTTATAAACTGGAAGCTGGTACATGTGCCTTTCCAATTATTTTTGTTTAAAATCAGGCAAGAGGGCACTGCTAACCTCAGAAAGCAGATTCCAGAAGTTCTGCCTAGGAATTGGGGACATGAAGTATAACAGTTGAGCAGGCATAAATAAATCACTATTGCTTTGGGGAGATGAAATGGCATAGTCTCAAATGTCATTTTACTGGATGGTTTAATAGCTAAAGGGCAATGTAATTCCAGTTTTAAAAAGTGTATTTGGTATAGCTAATTAATGTATTCCTTTTGGAGCATTCATAAAGAAAGAATGGAGATTGACTGTTTCATTTTGGTAAAAGACTTTCCTACAGAGAGTCTGGATGCAGAGATGGATGAATGATGGATGCAGTCTGGTAATTAAGAGCTGAATACTCGAGTTCTTAAATAGATCACTCTGCACATTGTTGCCCAAAATATAATAAAAATCTTATATCTGGTGTAAGTTAGCAGCAGTGTTTAAATGGGGCCAGCTCTACAAGATAGGCAGAAAAATCACTGATCCTTTACAGGAGTATAATTGGAGATTTTGTGAGGAAGAAGAACTTTAAAATGGAAATGAAACAGCTAAAAAGGGAAACCTGTATAAAACTGCTTAGACGAGGTTCTGGGATATCGCAAAAGAGAAGACAACTGGGTGAGAGAAATGTGCATTATGGAAAAGAAGAACTTGCATTTCACATCTTCATCTGATTTCTACTCCTTCTGAGTGGTCAGGAAAAAGTACAGGAAGGATTTCTCATGAGCTATATGTAATTATTTCATGGCATAGTGTGGAGGGGTAAACTGGAAAAGAAATGTAGCTAGAACATGAGATAAGCACAGTATGAACCAGAATCTTGGCAATGAAGGACAAAGGGAAAGGGATGCAGACTGAAGACTGAGCAGAGGGAAACAATACACAAGGGTCCAGAATGTGTGGGATGCATGTAAATATCAACTCAGCTGCAGATGGAGGAAGAGAAAGGTTGACATTACCATTGGCGTGAAACAGAAAAAAGGAAGGAGCTGATGGTCAGAGGTTGGCAACGAAAAGCTGCTGTGGATCTGTGGATTTCCATCTTGAAAATACTGAGTTTATTGTGGTCTGTATAAAGATTCCCAGAAAAGTTAGCAGACATGTCAGGAGAAGTAGAATATTATTCAGTGGGGAGAGATGGAAAGGGAAATTTGGGAATTATGTCTTAGGCAATTGTTGAAGAAATTGAAACTAAGTCAAATTTTCAGGGAGGTTCCCAAAGAGAGGGAAAAGCAAAACTGGTGTTTTTCAAAAACACATACATCCAGCTTCCTTGTTACTTGTACAACTTACGTGGCAAATGTCAAGATTTTGTTATTTCTAAAAAAGGAGGGAAGAAACATGTTTTCTTTGAACCATGTGACTTTCTACATGCAGATAGCAGAAGTGAAGACTTCAGCTAGAGGGTAATTAGACACACTCATTTTGGGGTCTTTCCTGAATAATTCCTAGTGAAGGTAGGCTGTTCAGCACTTCTTACACTCTCAGAGGCTCACAGCTAAGTTAGGCAGGAGACTGGTCAGCAAGAGGGTAAGTCACAAAAATTCAGAAGCAATTTTTTTCTTCAGTTGGGATTTGTCAAAATTAAGTTCTTAAAGTATATATGCGTAAGTACATTTAAGTAGGCAAGCGGAGAGAGACATCTATATCTGTACAGTTACACAGATGTAATTCTCATCTGCCAGTATTTTGCCAGATACCAGCTAGATTCTGGACCAGGCTGTGGTCTCCTGTTCAACTGTGTTTGCATCCAGCCCAGCAGAAGCATCCCCAGGTGAACTGGGAGCCAGAAGCAGCAGCTGGAGGATTCTCACTCCCACAATCCCTGTCCCATAGGGTCCAGGCAGGCAGACTTCCCTATGAGCTGGAGCTTCCAAAGGCTTCCAGACTACTACTGACTCCAAAACAACTTCATTTTTTCTTTTTCTTTTTTTTTTTTTTTTTTTTTAATCCAAACATGAAAGTCTTTTCCACACTGGAATGAAAACAAAGCTCCTCAAATTTGTGTGTGTGTGGCAGATTTATGCTGAAGGAATCCGATTGTCTCTCACATGGTGTTTGTTACAAAAGCCTGGGACATTGGAGTTTCAAACTCTTGCTCTGATATAAAAAATAGTTCTTCATCCACACAACAGAAAAAAAACACTTAATGGGACCTATTTCTTTTTTCCAACCTGGACCACAAATGTACTTTCTCCTTTCTGTTGCCCCCCAAAAGTAACGGAACAAACCCGATATATTTCTAAAAATTTCTATTTTTACAAAACACTGTATTCTTTGGAAGCTCCAGTGCAGTGAAGTTTTTTGACTACTCTACTCAAAGCTCTTTGGAGTGTTTGAAGGACACCATGTGGCCATTACCATTTTCTGAAGTGCTCCCTCTGAGTATGGATTTCAAGTAAAGCTGTCTGAAGACAAGCGTACTATTTCAAAGAGCATGTCTAAATTTAGTTTTGCATGAATGAAACTAAATTTAGAAATATCCAAATACTCTGTGAAATATAAATTCTTTCTGCCCAGTTCTAGTCATGCACACAAGTGTTACTGGAAGCTCAAGGGTCTTGGCTAGAGGGTAAACTGAATGATAGAGAAAGAATGATTTTGCTGTCAAGTGTCATCCCAAAACCTATAATGCTGGTTTCAATGTCAGCTGTTACTATAATTTTACTGCAAGTCTGGAATCTTGCAAAGACACTTGAATTTAAGTGCAATTTTTCCCTTTAAAATACATTTAGATTTGTATTGGCTGCAGTTTTAAATTACTAGTCAAAATGCTGAACCATCACAGAACAAATGGGAAGACCTGTCTCTTCAATACTTTTTTTTTTTTAAGTTTATGAATTTTAAAGCAGTTTGTTGAATTTCTGGAGCCCATTTCATAATGTTTCAGTGCTCAGGTTTGGCAATACTTGATTTTTCGTTTGCCCACACAAAAGTTGATGTGAGCAAGTAATGAAAAAGAGCTGAATACATCTAATTATACGACTCTGCCAAAGCTTTGTTTGCTGACAAGAGAAGCATTTTGGAAAGGCCTAAGAAGCACTGAAAATCTTTTTGCCAGCTTAAAAAAAAATCTGACTTGCACCTCTCTATTCCAGGCCACACAGACTGAAATAATTTCTGAAATGGAGATTACACAGAGAAGAATGTCCTCATTTACATTTGTTAAAGCACTGAAATCCCAATGCAGTACTGATTCTTTACATTATAAGTCAATTTTACAAGACAAACTTAATTCTTTGAGTGTGTATGGTAATAACAGCAGATTGTACTAGTTTGTTCAGGAAGAAACACTTGTAGGTTAAGTTCTTGATCACATTGAGAAATTATTTAAGAAACACTGTAAAAGCTGTTTACACTTTCCATGTATTATACATAAATATTTGTTTATGGAGCAACTGTGTGGTGCTTTGCCTTTGTCAGCAACTGGAAATTGTTATTAATAACTACATTCAGGGTTATAAATGCCATAACCCCTATCTAACTCCATGCAGTACTTTCCAAGAAACTGCAAAGTGAGAACTCTGGCCTGGGCTTCAAGGAAAACTTATGCTGAGATACACAAAGTGTTCTGTGAGAAACTTAAGTGCTTTCCATACTCCCCGTTACCTCCGCAGCTGTGTAGAGGACACTCTGTAGTCTTACACAAAGGTGTGGTTACAATGTCAGCCAAAAGTTTGAGCCCATTCTTAAAATCAGACCTAACCCCTAGCATACACTATAATATCACATTGTTCTTTTATTCTCTGCCATCTGGTTCAAACTTCTCCCTTCACTGAGGACCTAAGTCCTTGAGCTAACCAGCTCTGTTGGCAGTACTGTCGTAGAAATGCTCTCACAGGCCCCAAACTTTATCCTCCCCTTACATTTTGATGTTTGATTCTCAGTTCACTGCAGTGAATGTTTAATTCTAATTAATACATGTCACACAACAAGGAACAGAAAGTCTGAAGTGTGTGCTTGAGACATCTTAGCAATCACTTTAAGGATTTAAGGGTGAGCCAAAATGGAGCATAATCAGAAAAATTCCTTTCTCATATTCCAGATAACAGTATCAGTCTTTGGCCAGCTATTTGGGTACTAACTCAAAGGCCTAATGAATTAGCATTTTTGTGTAGTTTTAAAACATCGGGTCTTACTACATTAGCTCACCAGGTGAAAGACCAGTGGTATGCAGAAACCTAACGCAGCAGGATAGACAAATGAGCTCAGGAAAGCATTCTGGGCATTCTCCTGTACAGTAAGGCTCTGTTGTCCTCCTTCAATAAGCACAGTTCCCAGATTCCAGAAGATATCCCAGAGAAATTAGTACAGTATTCGGTCCATTGTTAGCATACTATGCTTAGCAATCTCTAGCATAGAACAATACCCAGTGGATTTCGTGGGTTCAGCTTTCTACAAAACTATTTCTTTCCTTCGTACAAAAAAGAAGAAAACATGTAGGCATGGGAAAGTAACTTAGGCAGGAAATAAGTCTGTGTTCACATTTGTTATCCAGAAGAAAAGTACATTTGAAAAAACAAAAAACTCAAACAGATACGTATTTAAAAAGCTGAACATTGTAGCTAGTAATTAATTTTAGTAAATAATTTTAATTAGTATTTATACAGAGTTCTATGGGAAGAAGAGTGAATGCTGTGTAACATATCTGGTGCTGGAAAGCCCTGAGTACACTCAAACGCATGTTGATTAAAGTAGGAGCTGGAAACATGGGAAGTGAAGGTCCTGTTCAATGTTTTTATTTATGAGTGTAATCTAGGCCACAATTTTATAATAGTTAAGTGAAGCCTTAAGGTATTTGTATCATGTAAGAATTCCTAGGAGAGGAATCCTGTGCACAGAGTTAAAGATCTGGAAAAGATGAACCTCATCTGCTCTAAGTAATTGTGTGAGGTCAGTATGCTTTGTTGTAAGTTAGATTTTTCTAGTTCACATCTACAGGACCAATAAATGGAAATGCAGGGATTATAGTAGATGTGTCTCAGTTAATCTTATCTGTCATTAGAAAAGGAATTTCAGAGTAGTTCTGTGTTAAATTGTATCACACAGAAAATTCAGGAAACAAAAGGCAGTTCATAGACTGTTGTTCATTTTGTGCTTGTTATACGTCATGGTAACCAAGGGGAGTTTGATGAAGTCCTCATAAATCAATAAAAAAGTGAATGACATATGAACTGACTATATTTAAGAATAAAACAGAAAAGTCCCTACTGTTAGACTCATCCATATTTCTTATTACATTCTTACTAGGAGGTGGTTCTCAGTTTCTTATTACTAGGTACATCAAGTCCTAGACCTCAGTAGACAAATAATTCAGGCTTTTCCTCTCTACCATATAATATCCCAAAAGACTTCTCACTCTAGTTTCAGAAATCCCATCTCCTGGCCACTATCATAACAGGTGGAAAAATTCTTCTCCCTCCCTATGTTCTGAAGACTTCTCAGAAGAGAGGTTATCTTCAACAGTAAACATCATCCCTATTGGCAAAACTCTCACATTATTAAAATCTTACCTGCAACACCACATGTCACCTTTATCTTAAGGATGTTTCCTGTCATCCCTCAAAATCCCTTTTTTCTTTACATTGCATCACGTGGAAGGGCATTGCCCAGTGCTCACTGTGGTTTGAAGAATCAGTACCACACACTGGAGCTCTCTCTTGAATCTCCAGAACTCAGTCTGCTCTATAAGGGTGCTGACAATGTACAAAGCAGTCTCTGTTCTTTTTGCACAATCTGAAGTGTGCAAAAAGATTAAATACTATGACTTGATCTAATAAAGGGAAGCAAGAGTGCTATCATACACACACACTCCAACTACATTAGTCTATTTCTGAGCAGTCTACACAGTAGACTCTTTGGCTGGAGGAGGTTACAGCACAAATCCTACTATGTTCTTCATTAAAAGACTGCAGCTGAGAAAAAGAGCTTTCTCTGCATATGTATCTGTATATATATGGAGGGAAAAAAAAAAAGAGGAAGAACCATTCCAGTGAAGATCTTCTTTATGAAATCATGGCAGTGCTGACAAGATATTACTAAAACAGTGTGTTTGGTTCTATGGGCACTGGCAATTGTTGATGCTTAGTCGGAATTTTATTTTTTCTAATATGGGTTTGACAGTAGGAGGGTGGAACTGTAAAGTTCAAAATATTTCCTGAAACACTCTAAATTTCTTTAAAAATGAAAATAATTTTCAGTAAGTAGGAAACTATTTGGTACATATTTCCATTAAAACAGACTTCAGCTTTGAAAACAACATAATTATCCGCCTACAGGCCCAGTCTCCAAACCTTTATCAGAGCAAAAGGATAGAGATCATGAGTTTATTTTTCTTGTTGCTCAAAATTAAGTTCTACACCTAATTTTGGACTAGTAGGGGAGAAGAAAAATCCAATTGTCTTCAAGAAGGGAAAAAAAAAAAGTTCCAAATCTCTGAGTTCCATTACCCTGGCTCTCAGGTATTCTCTCAGTTTCAGAGAGAAGGTGCATCCCTCATTTAAATCAGCCTAACTCACTCAGAGTAAACCTGCTGTGTGAACAGCAAAATCACCTTCATCCTATCCTGGACAGGATGCTCAATCAACTCCTAACTTTCGAATATTTTCTGAACTCACCTAGAATCCATGCTGAAAACAAGCCCCCAAATGCCTATGTACATTACCTTGAAAGGTAATTAGGTTCTGAATTCACACGAACTGTATACTTACCAGGTTTTCCAATATCACCTGCTTCAGGATTCTTTTCAATATTTTTTTTTTTATTGCTTTGATTCATGTAATTCCAAAGGTCTGCATTTTTCCTTGTCCTATTTCCCTTTCCAGCAGCTGTTAGCTACCTTTGATCTGTGAACAGAACTTGATAGACTAGGTTGCTGTGTTCTGGTTCCTCTCTCCCAGTACCAGAGGGGTCAGCCATCCACACATGCTTACTTTATAAATGCCCAAAGGTAAATAGCCGTAATTTTGACAGTCTGTGCCTGTGTTATCTTTCTGCTTTTCAACCACTGGTAAAGCATTTAGATCATTTTCACACTGAATGCCCAGAGTTTTCTAAATTGCTATCACTGTATTTCACATTAGGTGTGCAGACCTTGAATAAAAAAAGAAAGATTTTTTTTAAGCTCAAACCCTAATTTGTGAGCATAGACTTTATCCTCTGTCAACTGTGCCTACAAATGTCCAGGGGAAAGAACATGACTGTCAGACTTCAGCATGACAATCTTACAGTGCTATCCTTTGGGAGCAATCAATCAATCCCAACTGTGCAACACCTGAAAAACAAGCATCTACTTTCTGCTCTTTTGAGTTTTTGTGTCCTGACCACATCTCCCATTTTTCTTTCCTTTCTTTGTTAGACTAAAACTGAAGTTACCCTTTCCTCATTCCTATCCAGTTGCCTTTTGTACAATATATTTATTTCTCGTCTTTCATGTTTGCATAAGAATCTTGTAGCACTCAAGTACAAACACTGAAAAATAAAGATTAATCACATAAACTGAAAACTGGGAAGAAAAGAATCAACTGAGCTGAAAATGTTTAAAGTCCTGCAAGGGTTTAAAAGGTTACAAACTGAAAGGACAAGGGTTTCTGGAACCAGACTTATGAGTAAACAACCTCACCATGACCTCGTACTCATATAAGGAGTGAAGAGGAGGTGATGGACCCGTTAGGCAGGAAGTTACAAGAAATTTGCTGAGCTAAAAACCAACAGTGAAAATAATATATGGAGGTCTGCAGTTGAATCTTGAAGAGGAGGAATCTCCAAGGACTAACTGGAGAGAAGAAACTACATTACAACATTTTCCTGGCCCATAAGTCTAAGTTAGGAAATAAGCAAAGCCTAGACCCAGTGCCAGATCACCGGGATTCACTGAAGCTTACTGCGTGCCAGAACATCCTCCAAATGGAACAAGACGGAACAGAGACAACAATGACCCTTTTTTCATAATCTTTCTTAACTAGGAGCTGTAAAGCAGCAAAACCTAGGGACTAGCCTGGAGATGGTCCACGTGAATCTGCTGAGCTGTCCACAGGAAGAAAACCCCCAGAACAACGCACCAGAGGGCTGAGACAAAAGGGATTTGGATGGCTATCTAAATGTAGAGAAGTAAGTTTGTCTCTCTCCTAGCAGACAGGATACCCAGTAGTGTCTGAAAGGAATTTCTGCAAATTGACCTTACTATTTTTCTAGCGTGAGAAAACATGCCAGGTACCTAACAAGCGAAGAGACAATACCAGTTCAAAGAACATCTGACCTTAATATAACATGACACCAGTAGCAATGACTATAGAGAGAATTGACTGGAATGGCAATCTGTCCATATTTATTTTCAACTGAACTGGAAAAGGGGGCCAAAGAGTTACTGAGGAAATGGGGTTAACTGAGAAAGCACTATACTAAAAGGAAGTATGAGAGCCAGGTTAAGAAAGAATAGGAACTAAAAGTGAGCAAAAAGCCTAGAAGGAAAAAAAAAATTGTTGCAAGAAACAAAAAAAAAGCAAGGAGCCAGGGAATGGAGTTCCAGTAAGAAATCCATTGCTGTTTTAGGGTGCAAAGAGTTCCATGATGTATGAACCTTTAAATAATGAATGTAATTAAATACACTCAGCCTCCTCAGAGTAACGGGATTTTTTTTTGTGGTGATCTAGACACAGAAAGGTAGCTGCACTATGTTCTACCCGGAGTAATGCATGGGTTCAAGTCATTCATACTTTCAGTTTCAGAAAATTGTACAGCAGGTATTATACTAGAGGAGGCTCATCCAAAATACACATAGTGCCATATATACCTGTGCTTTCAAGCTGAAAAAAAAACCCACTTTGCTACATCTTCATATAATTTAAACCCGTGGGGAAAAAAATGGAACTGGGAGAAGACAGTGTGGGGGCATACCATACCACAGAGCTTAGCCTACTGACTGGACCCCATCTTCCTCCCTGATGTTTCCACAGTGAGTAGAGAAGGACAGGCAGTTGTCAGGCAGTTTTTCAGAAGTGCTCTCTAGATGAGTCCGTATTCACTAGTGAATACATGTAAGGAGTACATGTATTCTTCAGTTGAGTGTTCGAAATCAGACAATGTGGCTATCCCCAAAAAACCTTCATCTGAGTTATGCAGAAAGGAAGGTAAAACAAGCCTGGCTTCAGGTGTCAACTCTATGTAAACTAATTCCTCTAGTCTTTGTAGTACAACTTTGATAAAGGTTCCTATACACGGAGACTACATAAGGTCAGCATTTATGTCCCGCAAATGAGTCCCTTAAAAATTCTCCTGTGCTCTTGAAATGGTTTATAGAAATATTTGTTCCACATGAACATTTGCCTCACCACACTTGTCCCAGCTTGTTATATATTTCTTTGTTCAAAGGCTTGGCTTCTCATTTCACAGCAATCGTTAATATAAAATATAAATATAAAAGCTACAGGGTGTATGATGTATAATTGCTTCCCATTCTTGAACTGCCAGGTTTCTCCCCCCACACATAGTCATGGCACCCATTTAACAAAGAGATAAAGAGAGAAATCATCTTCCTGGAACATTGTAAATGTCACTGAAGCCAGTCAGTGAGACAGAAGGGCCCGTATGAGATAAAATGGGAAATAATAACCTCACAGAGTTGAAGCATATGGAAAATGAATGGTGAACTTTCACAGGAGCAAGTTCAGTGAAGCTAATGAGGGTCTGAGTGCATGAGCAGGTAAGTACTGTATATTAAGGCAGTAGTGTGTGTGTACACATACACATGTGTTTGTTTATTGTAGATGAAGGGACAGAGTGAATTCAAAGCTCTATAACTCAAAATAAAATGAGCTGAATTCATAACACGTATTTTTGTGGCAGCCTTTGCTGCACATGTCATATCTGCAATAATCTGGGGTCCAGATGGCTGGATAATGAGAGCCCACTGACTTGTCCTGGTGGAGGTTCCTAAGTCTCTTCTCACATGTGTTGGCTTAGGGAGCTGCAGCTGCTGTGCCAGTAGGCACACCACAGTGCAGGCTAAATACATATATATGTTTGAAACAAGTGTGACTTGTTTTTCTGCGAATTAATCCACCTAGGGTGGGTGGGACTGGAATAACACACACTGGAGTAACCTTCCTGACAGTGACATTATGAGGAGGGACTTTTCTAAAGGAAGTATTTCACTGTTAGACTAAGAAAATTGTGATACGGCGCAGAAGAAAACTACAATCTAAATTGAAATGATTTGTTCTCTGTGAATTACCAAAAGTTGACTGCTCAGCAGTCAAAACTGTGATGAAGAGCCATAAAAACAGCATATCAGAACTTGGGTCCTTTAACCCCATTCTTTTTTAAAAATGCTGTCAGGCTGTTGGCTCTGCAACAAAAATAGTATCAGCTAAGGAAAGACATGTGAAGTCAAGCCTGAAGCAGCATTTAAAGGGAAACAGACTATACAAAGTATTAAGGCCTGTGGTGGTGATGGAGACACATACGCACAAATGCTGAGTCTATTGGCTAGTCACAGAGAAGGGATTTTCTGTAGGCAAAATACACTCCAGTCCTGTTATTAATATTATTAATTCATTCTGGATCATCCTTTGTGCCAGCTCCACCTATCATTCACACTTCATGGGTAGTTCAATTAGAAGTGCTAGCAACTGCCAGCTTTATAATGTTAAAAGAAAACAGTTGTTATTAAAAAAGAAAATAGCAGCAACCCGTATCATCAGACCACCATAACGTTGCACGGTTTGGCACAAGCCTTGAAGTCTCTCCTCTACTGAGGCCCTGTCCAGACCACACACAGAGCTTGAAATAGAATAGAAATTATTTTTTTAAATATGATAAAAATAAGATGGTATGTCTTAAACAGAATTTGCAATATAACCGTCCGCTTTGCCTAATCTGTAAGTGGCATGGCTGATCAAAAAAGAACTTTCTATCCCAGAGGAAAGTCTGATATTCTGATTCTCTTTTTTTATAATTAACTGAGACAAAAGTTTAAAAATTCTCTTTATTCTTTTTCAGCTCTTCAGCTAATTTATTTCTATATCGCTGAATCAACGTATTTTATATAATCTGTCAAATCCGAACTGAAATAAAAGGATCTATTCTCTCTGCTAGCATGGATCCCTAGGGACTGACTGCCATGTAGTATGGAAAACATAGTCCAGATGCACAGCATCTTTTCTTTTGGGAAGAAAAGCATGAAAGATCCAAAGCAAAAAATTTCTATATGTCATTGCTAAGCTTATGCTGAGGCAGAAATTAAACACTGACAGACCTGAAATATTTCCATCTCCTGTGAAATCTTCAGAAAGGAAGAAAAAAAAAAAAGGATGCTTTCCTATGAAAATTTCTATTTTGATAAAGCCACATTTACTGAGATGAAAAGTCCTATGCAAATTTAATGACCTCACACATTAAAAATACTGTCAATTCTATATGAATATCAAGAATGGTCACTTCCAAATGTGTACACGTATACCTTACAACATCAGAAAGCTGTAAGAAAAGACCTATTCTGGCTGTTTCAAGGTCATGCATGCAACTATTAAGAAGTCTGCAAATGAAGCATGTAATTTCAACTGTATTACAGTTCTCTTGTGCTTGTACATCATTATACAATCTTTAATTACACAAAACACATACTGCTTTTTCCATAAATCCCCTCTGCCCCCATTTCATTCCCTGCACAGAGTGAAAGGTGATGCAGAAATGAATCAGTGTTCTGCAGTGAATGAGCCCATTGTCTGTCGGTCCCTCGCCTCGCTCGCTGCGCAGCTTAGAAGGTGTCCGGTAAATGAGGCAAAGGGCTGCAGGAAGAGGATTGTTCATCCTGTGCTCAGTGTGCCTCCTAAAAGTGCTGTCTACAGTTATGCCATTAAACATACTAATTGTAGTTCTCATGCACAAGGAGACTGAGTTTACGTTATCTGTAAAAACATAATGATCATTTCCTAGCTTTTGAAGAGGTTAATTTGCAATGGTCTTTTATATACAGATCAGTAGGACTTCTGCACTTGATACCAGACTTCAGCTGGCTCAAGATTCTGCAGAGAAAGAGACCATTCACTGACAAACCTTAATTCACACTCACACAAAAAATAAAAAGAGGAGTAGGGGGAAGGTTTGGAATAAATTCCTGTAATACTTGAACAAAAGTTACTCAGCCATTAAATAAAGTGAAATCCCGTTTATACCACTGCTGCTACGAGGGCAACCGTTCATTTCAGTATCAGCAAGCTTGTTACGTTGTGTCAAGCTGATGTTGCTGAAGACTACTGAAGTGCTGATATGTGAACCTAATTCGGAGGATTTGCAAGCTGTGGAACTAGTAAGATCACAGATAACAAGGGGATGGATCTATTACACACTTTCTCTGGTTTCATCATGACATAATGCTCCAAAAATCAGAAAGTAAAATACGGAGTTGGCTCCAGTCCAAGCATCCCAAGATGTTAACTACAAAGCTGGATTCATAGATGCAGTATCCAATTAGTTTCTTTTTTAAAAATAATTTTATTTAAAAAAAAATAAACACAATCAACAGTACTGAAGGCTAGAAGTCCTTGTTAAACATACAATACAGGCTTCTTCCTAGGGGTAGACTGTAGTGGAAACTCAGGAGGGCTATAGTGCTTTCTCTTTCCTTTTCCCCTCCAGTCAGCATCACTTAGCACACCACAAACTCTGGGTCACATACAGTCATATGGTTTGCAGAACTCCACTCCTCCTTCCCCTCTCCGCATCACAAATGTGCTTAGCCCCTGCTTTCTGCTGCAACATACCTCTGTCCTGAACAGAAAAGATAATTTCTACAATCACACATGATGTTTTGGCTCAAAGTCCATTCAGGCTTTGGCTGCCTTAGGAAAACTGTCAAAACCTAATGGAAATGTGTTGCATTTAGTGAAACGATTTTTGTGTTGTAAACACCTGATCTTGATGGCGCAGATATTTTGTACAGGCTGTATAATGATTGATTTAGACTGCTGCTGGCTTTGAGCTTTGAATATGTTACTAAAAGACTATTGAAGGATCCATATTAGAAGTTGGGTAAGAAAAGATATATTCTTAACAATTTTTTTTTTATTTTCTGAAGATTTTCCTATGTAGTGTTTGAATGAAACAGACACCTTTTAGAGTATTTTGAGAGAAAACAGCAAGAGAGTGTCACTAGAATAACCAGTGTCCCTAGATGATGCAAAACAACCAGGCTCAAATCACCATCCTGAATCGATGCAACACAGACTGAGAGTTTTTTCCCCAAACTGAGGGTAAGCACCCCAAGCATTTAGCCGTCATCACATCCAGTGTTTCTGGGTTGGGTTTCTGTAACTAGAAATTCCATCTTAAACCTGCAAAGCCTCTCCTGAGAAAAAATTCATTGAAACTAGCATGAAACTCGCTGCAAAGATTGATTTGGTTTCTGCACTTTCCAATAAAAACAATCATGCAAAAGTATGAATTGCATTATAATCTATATCTCATTTATTATCTTGGCACCCAAATTACAAACAAATATACTTGTAAGCATAAGAATCTCTGAACTCAACTTACCAGTTTCCTCAGCAGCCAAGCTCCTGAGTTTTGTCTGATTTCTAATATTTAATTTGATGTCTTGGACCAAAAAGATGAGAAATAAGACATTTCACCTCTATTTCCAGTTCTGTCACTGAGTCCCTGTTGCAACTTGGATAAGTCATTTAACCTCTCTGTCCCACAGTTTCTTGATATACTAAGGAGATACAGCAGTATGCAATCTGAATGTGTTATAAAGCTAAATTAAAAGCCTCAAACAAAACGTTCTAAGTGTCATTCCCCCCCCTCCTTTTTTTTTTGCTAGTTATAAGATCAAAGAGTGAGAGAGGGAATGTACTGTGTTTATAAGCAGTGAACATCTGATAAGCTTTATAGTCTATGCCAATATCACTGTACTGCCCTTTAAACCTAATGTCCCCAGTCACAAAAAATAATAGTAAGAAAAAATCCTATAAGCAAACAGCAGTGCAAAAGACATGCCAAGGTGTAAAGGACAGCTATGTATATGTGTATCCCATTAACTTTGGTGGGAGTGTAACAATTACTGGAAGCCACAGCATGCTTCCCAGTCCCCAAAGTTTTCTGATTATTACCACCACACAAGTTTTCAGTGACTGATGTAGATTCCCTGTTACCAATCAAAACCACTTTGCTTGACTCCATTTTTATGTTTCTTAGATTCATTAATCCCTCCCAAAACTTAAGACAAAATGGCAGCATGAACACACTTTTCTTAAGTTCCAAATATAATTGGTTGTGCCATGCCATGTTGATTCTGCAGTTGTGTATCAGATCTTGTAGCTTTACACAGAGATGGATAATAAGGAACATTACTACCAAATCTGCATGGAGTTATACAACTGAAAATTGTTCCCATACACACTTCCATCTCTGATTTAAATGTTTGCCTTATGTCTTTACAGTGCATGTCAACAGAATCTGGGACCATATACTTATTCACGTTGTCATCAGAACACTATCATGTCAGAAATATTCATACCTCCACTGAAATAAGTACATCAAATAACATTAAATGTATTACACAGAATAAGTAATTTCTCTCTTATTTAGCACTGCTGCCTAATAAAAAAGCTTACATCTTGTTAACTGCTGCAGGCACAGTGTATTGAACAGTAGAATAAGTCCTTAACTGGAATCCCCTTGCATTGTACTTCCAAGGCAGACGCCCAGACCACATGTGTCGATTCCAGATTTTTTCATGAAACCTATACAAATCTATATATTCTTTAGCTAACCACATTGATCAGGTTGGACCTGGCTAATGTGGATACTACTTGCATGGTTACTCACAGGTCCTGGCCTAATTCTTGTGGTATATCTGATCAGCACCTTTCACTGATCTTACTTTTCCAAAGTTTATCCGACTTTTATTTTCACAGAATCATAGAATCACAGAATCACCAAGGCTGGAAAAGACCTTTAAGATCATCAAGTCCAGCCTATGACCAACACCACCACACCATCTAGACCATGGCACTAAGTGCCACATCCAGCCTTGCCTTGAACACATCCAGGGACGGTGCCTCCACCACTTCCCTGGGAAGTCTATTCCAATGTCTAATCACCCTCTCTGTGAGGAAGTGCTTCCTAATATCCAACCTAAACCTCCCTTGGAGCAACTTCAGGCTATGCCCTCTTGTCCTGTCACCAGTTGCCTGGGAGAAGAGCCCAGCCCCCACCTGACTACAACCTCCCTTCAGGTAGCTGAAGAGAGTGATGAGGTCCCCCCTGAGTCTCCTCTTCTCCAGGAAGAACCCCAGCATCCTCAACCTCTCCCTACAAGACTTTCCCTCTAGTCCCTTCACCAGCCTTGTTGCTCTCCTCTGGACCCGCTCCAGCACCTCAACGTCCTTCTTGAAGTGAGGGGCCCAGAACTGCACACAGTACTCGAGGGGAGGCCTCACCAGTGCTGTGTACAGGGGGAGAATCACATCCCTACTCCTGCTGGCCACACTATTCCTGATACAAGCAAGGATGCCATTGGCCTTCCGGGCCACCTGGGCACACTGTTTACAACAAACTTCCTAAATTCTTCTTGTCACAGAAGCCAACATTTCTGTATTAATACATAAGAACCTTAAATCTGTTGTCAATCCAATGTGAATTTGCTTTGACAACCAGGAGATTACCTGCACTCCTGTTATGTCCTTATGTCTCTACTTCCTGCAAGACACAAACTCCAACTTAACCCACTCCTTTAACCCACGCAATTTATAATTGGCCTTCACTTCCTGGCATGTCCAATAGGTGAGATGGGTTCTCTTCCAACTGAATTCATCATGATACCATACTGCTTTCCCTGTTTTATCCTTCAAAATATCAAGAGCTGTCCACAAATGTAAATGGACTCCAAACATTTGTCTTCTGTCCTATCCAGGGAAAGAGAAATGCTGAAGTCACTGCTGACTCACTATCTGTTACCAGAAAACAACCTGCTTCTTCAAGAATGAGATTTTCCAGTATAGACACTGATTTTTTGTAACATGATAAGAGCCTAAATAACCTGGACTTAAAAAATGGAATATGGATAATTAAAACAGGCTAAGAAGAAATTTCCTCAGCCGTCAAAACAGTGTCTCAAAGAAGACCATACTGTTCAAGATGAGAGTCAAATTTTACAAAGCTTTGTTAATATCTAAAGACTGAGAAAGAAATTCACTGATATGGGTATTGCTGATTTCAGCTAGGTCATATTGGGAGATTAAGTGTAGACCTGAAGGGCCAATAGTGGAAAGCTCTGTGAATAATCTTTTTGCTGTCCTCACCAGGATTTCTATAGAACCATCCAGTTCTGGCACCTGCTCCTTTCTACATCCTGTCACATCCCAATCTTTTCCAACAGATCTTCAAAATAAATGCATAGTGAAAATGCTGTCTTGGTTGGAGCATCAGCTTAAGGCAAGTTTCAGGCACAGAATATGAAGTCCCCATGAATAAATTCATTATTACAGATCATTGCATCAATGTCACACTGTCTCTTCCAACATCCATGTCTCAGGGCATTTATAAAGCCACTTCAAGTCAGGGGTGAAGACTGTATTTAACAACTGTCTTCCTCTAGAACAGTGCAGGTCTCTATGCTAATTAAAGTGTTTATCTCGGAAAGAGACAAGATTTTCTCACAGACCTTTTTAGAACTGTGAAATGGGCCCACTCACCAAGTAATAAACATTAGAAATCTCTATACTTGTTACTCCAAGGTCAAAGTACATTTCTTTTAGATGGGCTTGTAAAACCAGAACTGTATCTATTAAAAGAGAAGAACAAATCAAAAGAACCGCTACCAAAACAAATCTAAACATACTTTTCCCTATGGGAATGAGAACTGAAAAACAAATATCCCATGGTATTCCCATAGTGTCTTACTGAGGGTGCTCAGATTCGGAATTAAGGAATGAAATAAAAGAACTAGGTACAAAAAGTACTCGTACAAGAAGAGTATCTCAAGGTGAAATATCCGTAGATCAGAAATGCTCACCATTTAACCATATTTATTGTTTGACCTCTCACCCCTAGGTCAAAGTTCGGAATAGTTACAGATTTAAAAGCTTCCAAACAAAACAGTCCAATATTACATGTGGAAATACCTTTTCAAATACTCTTACATACTTTTGCATTAATGCACTCTCTGTTGTTTTACTAGGCAAACCATATTCCCTAGATTTAAGCTATGATCCATCTTTTAGAGCTTTTTTATCTAAACAAGCTTTACCTGACTTTTTTTTTTTTACTGCATCTGGAATTTTCAGGGACCAGACATACCTTTTATTGTAAAAATCCTATATCTAGACAAGAAGAGATCTAGTAAGCAAAATTATTATGTAATTTAAGCCTAAAGATTCATATCAACTCTCACTAATATCATAAGCCCATCTGCTTCATTTGACTTTATCCCTTTTATTTTCTCTGATGGTGTTTTAAATCCCCTGTCATTTTCTGTTTTCTGCCACATGTCTGCCATATGTACTACATAAAAATAAAGGTTATTTTTCTACCACCCACCTATAAAGACTATTCAGCTACCAGAGTGTGCTGAAAATTCTGCTTGGGAATTTACTCTAAACTGAAGAAAATCAACCTGTGAAAAACAAGTCTGCAATATACAATAAGAATCCTAAAAGTTGGCAAATGGAAGATAACCACTTGACCAAACAAGCATGTTATTTATTACATGCTCTGGAATGACAATCAGGTCTCCAGAGATGAAGGGCTAGTGCACTAAGCCCTGATTCTAGGGCTGGAAAAACTATTTGCCTCTGTACGTTGTTTACTGAATTTAATCCTTTGTTTCCTGGTTGTCCAAAATTCGAAGCACAGTTTGGCTGTACTGAAGCACTAAAAAGTTGTGGCTTCAGCTGGAATGATTCCACTTAATGGATGTGTCACACTTGTGGAGATTGCCATTATCTGAGACATAGGGTATCTTCATTCTGCAGTGTACCTACAGCATCCCCACTTTGGATGGCACAAAACCAGTACTAGCCACGATCTCAGATTTTCTCTCCATTCCTTCCTTGAAAAATTCATACAAACACAGCATTCCATATTCTGTGTGAAAGTACAAGTTCTGAACAGAATACACTACTAAAATGCATTATTTCAATGAGTAAGCCACTAAAGAAATGCTTTTTTTCAGTTATGTCCTGGAGTGCAAAACCACAAACAGAGCGAATTCTTTAAATAACAAATGCATACATTTTTTGTTTAGATGTAGCTCTTCATGTCAAAAAATAATCTTCTTGCTTTGGTGGGATAAATCTGATGACACAGTCTTGAAATATATTTTTGCTCTATGCCACTTTTATCTCCTTTGTAACATTCTCTAATGTGACTGCCAGAATGCTGTTCTAATTTAGGGGATAATTTTCTATATGAGAACTGACAGAATGAAAATAAATCCAAAGATCCAGGAAATAATGAGTTCCCGATTATGTGTCTGATTACTGTCAGCTCAAGGAATGTACAGACTTCAGAAATGGAGGAGACCACTTTTCCTTTCACCAAACTGGGAGCCCTGAGTTGATGGCACAGGGAGAAGGCTTTCAAGTACTTTAAAATCCTCCCCAGTTCTACATGAGAGTTATTTTGAGGTCATGTTCACGTTTCTAGACTGAATAAGATTCTCTGGTAGAGACATCTGAGTCTTATCTGCCTATTTCTGGCTTTGTTTGAGAATGTTTATATTATTCAATGTGGGAGACTTGAACTCATGACAAGGAACATGATAAATTTTCTTAATCAAACTGGGTATCAAGAGGTGGTCTGTCATCATTTCCCTTTTGTTGCACTGTGAAAGAAAGCAAATAAGGAACATCCAGTGTGATCCCCACTTCTGTTTCTAGTCTCCCCACCAAGTCATTAAACATTCTCTGGCCTTTGTCAACAGCCTGGTAAACATCCAGAGAAGGAATCAGAATAAAATAGTTTATTTAACATTCCTCTCCTCCAACTGCTGATTAGGATAAATAGTTTGGATAAAAAGCCTATCTGATCCAAAAATCACATAAAGGAAGGATTCAGCTATCAGCAAAGTTTAGATTTGGTTTACAGCAAAAGAGTTTTTTGTGCTCTTTGATATTTTCTCCATCCTCAGCATATCATGTTAGCACCGTGTCAAAGCAAAACATCAACATCAAATGATCACTGGGTAAACTCCAGTGAACTGGAGTGAAAGGCTGGAGGCTGAAATTCCAGGCACCATATAAAATTTGGAAAGACGCCAGAACTGCGTTCTTTTTAAACTGCCTAGAAGACTGAGGAATTGATACCTAGCAAATCCCTTCATTGACCTAATAGTTTAGAAATTGCTAATTCTGTTCAGACTGATGAGTCCTTGGAGCCAGGATCATTTCCTCTGACAGGGAAGTGTCAAATGATTCAAAGAAAAACAGAATCTTCTTCCTCTGGCCACCATTGTGCTCATCCATAATGAAAACAAAGCAACACTTCGCCTAACAGAAAGCATGTACCTAACACGCAGAAATTTGTGGTCAGCTCAGGAAGTGAAGCAGAAGAAATCGGGACCGGTTTATATTTTTATCCTGGGCAAAGTGATTTTGTAATCCTAGTCTCCTTGCCTTGAAATACTGGGGGCAGAGTACTCCCCAGTAGTTCATTATGTGCTCTGAAAAATTTCTTCTTATCTGTAGCAATCGTGTTGCCATTTAAGTTTGCCAACTGTGCCATTGCTCTTGAATTATACTATAGTAAACAGAAACAGCCAAATGATCTTAACAGCATTTGGAACTATGGTGTGAGATTCTTGGCCAGCGTAGATTAGAATAGCTCTGTTGCGTTCAACCATAATTTTAGATATTGAATGACTACGAAAGTCTGAAATGCTCATTCTCTGTGTTTGTGTTCTATAAGAAACAGTCAATCAACAGTTATTTTTTATTGTATGTCTGATATGTTTAATATCCTTTAAACGTTGGGTCAGATCATCAGTTAACATAAATCAGCAAAGTTGAAGTTACTGGATCAGTTTACACGACCGAGAATATTGCCTGTGGCTTTCCCACAGTAATAAAGCTAGACCACATACCCACTTTGGCAGAAATATTTGAAAACATCCAAATTATCTGCATGCTTAGCTCCCTTTAACAGGAATTGGGGATAATCTTATCCATCTATCTGATGGGTCCTTTCTGTTTGTAAAGAGCAGATCCCCATGGTGCACACACACACCAGAATGATAGAAGGCAAGAAAAATCCACAAAAGAATTCCACAAAGGAATGTTTTTATATATATATTTTAATTTTTTTTAAATCAAAAAACTGTAACCACAGAATATGATTACACTTCTCAAGTGAAAAATGCTACTGGAACTTAAAATGGTGAGCTCACTTCTAATTTTAAAAATATATATACCATTATATTTCTCTTGAGAAAACATTGCACAATATTGGCACAATAAATAATGCATGGCTTTAGATTTCATTGTTAATATACCAATAAAAGAGGTATAATGGAACAACTTATGAGCCAAGAAGCAGTTAAAAATAGGTAAATTTTCATTTTGCTGTTGTTTATGAAAAGAAAATTAAGATTAGCTTTTTCAAAACCACTTCTAGGAGGTGGCTACATACCTGTACCAGTTGACTGAGGCAGAGAGTTTATCACTAGATTCACCAGTGAAAATAATTAATACTCCCACAGTAACTCTGAACTTACTGTGCAAAAGATTTAATATCCCACACCAAAGGATGGAGTAACTTTAAAATATTACAACTTTATCAATAGTCTCAAAATATTCGTGATTTTCCTGAAAGCTACAGCTGGTTTCTCTCCTTTGGTAAGTCTCTCTTTCTTACAGTGTTAGGAGAGCTGGCTGACAAGGCGACCAGAACAAACTGAACAAATGCTGGAACCAGAATCAGAGAAATAAATGCCTTCTCCTAAAAAGTCACATTTGAAAGCCAACCATCCTCACAACACCAGGGAGCGCTAAGGAGGATCTCACCAGGCTGGAGAGAGCAACACCTGTTGGCTACTTCGTGCAAAGAATGTAATTTAAAATAGGGCCTGTGAAATAGCTGTGCAAGGACAGCACAGTTCCATTGCAGTGAGATTGTATAGAAGCCCAGTTCTATTATTTTGACATCAATTCTGAATCAGAGTGAAAACAGAAACATTATTCAAGAAATACAAAGTTTGAAACTTCTCACATCAGAGTCACCCTCCTGTACTTCAGCATTTCATTTCATAAACTACTGCAGCTCATAAACTACTACAAGGCAGCTCAGCCACAAGAAAAGAGCCCAACACATCACAGGAGGTTGGTCCGGGCTGGCACAAAGAAAGTGTGAGAACTCCAGCTCGTCCTTACAGCTCATCATGGTGAGCTGAGGAAACAAAGAATAAATAAATAAGAGAATCAAACAAATAAATTAAAACAGAAAATAAAAAATCAAATAAGTTATCTTCTTTTTACAAACAAGGGAAAAACTTACTTTTGACTCAAGTTCAACATATCTGCTTTAACATATTGACTCCTCATAGTCACTCTTGTAATTACAACTGAGAAGAATTTTTTTTGCTGAATTTTAAAAAGGACACAAAACTTGTGTGGTAGTATGGTTTGTTTGCAATTTTTCAGCTAGTACCATTCACAGTAGTGGATCTAAGAAGAAAGAGAAGCAGCAGCTGTGTGCTGCCATGGAAGGTGAGGAATACCATGATACAGCAGTAGCATGCAGATAGCAGAAAAGAGAGGAAGCCAGATATCATTTCTTATCCACACAAGTCAGCCTGGAGCTGGATCTCTTGGAGAGCATTAAAAAAACACTTTTATTTTTTCTTTTTCTAAAAAGGCAATATGATTTGAACACAGAAAAAGCACTGGAACAGAAATACAGAAAATATTAGTTAAAGTGGGTTATTCTACTTTGGAACTTAGAGCCTGGAAAGAGTTTGTTTAAATTGCTGTATGCCATCTGCAAAATGATTACATATGTATAAAACAACCTTGAGGAAAAAGGAAAAAGAGAGAAGAATTGACCAGTAGAATCCCTTGTGAAAGTATGTTTAAAAATACTGAGGTTTAACACAAACCAAAAAAAAAAAAAAAAAAAAAAAAAAGCCAGGAAATTCTAACTTAAACCTAACAACTCCATCCTGAACCCATGCTGCTGAGAAAAATAAAACGAACAATGCTGAGATTTCAGAACAGATCTGCAACTTTAACTGAGCTTCCTGGTTCCTCTCCCTTTGTTAAACACTTCTGATGTTAACATTTAAATAAATAGCTAACTGCATTTATCACTGCTCTTAAATAGTAAGTTTTGCAGCCTTACAATAGGGTTTGTTCATTTGCTGCAACCAAAGCACAGGGTTTAAGGACTTCTCATGATGTTTCTTGTGTAAACAAACATCAGTGAAACTTTGTGAAGGTTCAGTTCTATGGCAGCTTCTTAACATGGTGTAATACCGAAATAAATTAGGGCTTTTTCAGGCATGATGCAGAATTTTTCATTTTGTAAAAATTCATACAAATATTGAGTAATAATTTTATTTCTATGCCAAAATTATAATCTCTGATCATTATTTCTACTGTTTGAGAGATTTTTTTTTCCCTCCCATTAGAACCATTAGAAATTATTAGTATGTTGGCATTTTCTTTTCAATTGTTAGAGAGTTGCTGTTTGATCTTGGACATGCTACAGGCATAAATGTGCTTCTGCAATGTGCTTATCAGTGATATTTAGATGATATTTCTGATAACAGTATTTATTTTGTGTAATATTTGTTTTCCTTTCTGATTATTATTTCACTTTCATTCAGCACTCAGAGAAAAGAAAGCTTAAAGCTTGCTCAGTCAGCTGAAATGTGTATTTTAAAATTGTCCAATAAAAGTGGGACTGTTCGTGCTCATATTCTGATTTAGCAGCAATTCTGATCCAGTCAGAAGACAGATGTAAAACCATGCTATTCTTCTGCCAGTCAACAAGAAGCAATATTATTATGCAAGATGAGCTTCCAAATTCAGACAGCACACTGCAGCTTATTTATGTATTTATCAACTAAATGCATTTACATACATCTACAAAATTTCACATAAGTTCCATTGGAGAGTAGAAAATGACCAAATAATATTAATCTGAATTATCTGCTGAGTTTTATCCTCAACTCCCATCAGTGACTGAGCCCTTTACACAAGACATGGAGCATTTCAATAGCTCTCTTCCCAAAGGACATGTCCATATGAGCTGATTTTTAATCACTCTTTGATCTACATTTAAGAACCTGAATACTCACTTGCTTCACTCACAGATTTATTTATTTTTTAACTTGTTTTTCTCCTATTTTAACCACCTGTTTGCTATTATGCTGAGTTCAGTGTAGGTCTCAACAAAAACATTTCTACTGTTGGCTGACCAAATGGACACAGATTGTGTAACAGCTGCAGTTTGATAGGTGCAGAAGATGAGCCTGTGGAAAATGTGGCAATGTGTTTTGCAGACTTAAAAAAAAAAAGAAAAAACCCAAAACAACGCTTTCTTGGAAAGCAGACACTCGGTCAACAGTATTATTATGGTTATTTATGTTTTATTCTGGTAGGCAATATATGAATATTAAGCATAAGTGGGTCCCTTTACTGAAATTAATGTAGGCAAGATATCCCAGAAGAGAGCAGAAAGTAGCATCAGGGGCACACATCATTTCAGTCCCATGCTTTTTGAAGGACAGAGTAGTTGAGACTTTAGCTAAGTAGGAACATAGAACTGAGCATAGAAAACAAAGCAGACGGTACAAATCAAAGATGACAGGGGCATCTGTGAAAATACTGTCAGAGGATGGAAGGAAGCAGGAGAAACTTGGAGTCTATTTGCTTAGGGAGAGAATCTAGTCAAAATCATGAAAGATTCAGCCAAGATCATAATGATTTTTGTTTGTTTTATTAGGTTTTGTTTGTCAGTAAGTATGAGCAAATGCTGCTAAACTGAACAAACACATTTTCACATATGGAAGCCTCACATACATTTGTGATACCTCCAAGTGTAGGATAAATATGATCCAAGGGTGGAACCAAGTTCTGCAAAGAGAGAGAAGAGGGAAATTATACATTCCAGAAGTCTTTTAAAATATCATAGTGGCGTCTAGTCAGCAAAGCATCAGTTTCTATTGGGAAGAAATTCAAATGTGGTATTGGACACTGAATTAGCTAGAAAAACAACTCAGTGGAGTTAAAAACACCTCCAGTAATTAAAGGATGAGTCACAGTTCTGACCAGAAAACTACATCACATGAAAGATTAATGTGTAGGTTTCACCATAATAAAGAATAAAGAATTAAGAATAAAGAATGCAAGAAATTGAAACATTCCTAGGCCACATTACTTTGGCTATGCCAGCAAATGAAAAAACAAAAAACAAACAAAAAAACAAAACCCCAAAACAAACAAACAATAACAAAAAACCCACAAAAACAACAAACTAATAAATAAACTAAAACAAACAAAAAAAGAAACAAAAAACAAACCAAATTCTATCTCCTCCACATTCTCCGTAGCTTCTTTAGTAACTTCTCTCTACCTGCATGGAGACAGGGGGCTATATTTTCACAGATGGAAATAAGTTACTCTCTTCTGCCAGGATTTGGCAACTGCTGCCCCATATCGGAAGATCTGGGAACTAACTGCAGCAAATTGTCCTAAATCTATGTTGTAGACAGCACAGTTTGTCTTGTAAAGAAGCAAGATATTCAAGTAAAGGGAACTGTTTCACGTAACAGTTTGGAGAAAATTCTACAACAGCTGCAAGGACTTGTTCAGACCTCTCTCAAAATGCTGAAATATCACTACAGACCTTTGCACGATCCTATAGCTGAACATGAAACAATGTAGTAAATATGCAGTCTTCCTGAGAATTTTTATTCATCCCTGTGCATTTCTGGTCCTTAAGCTGCAGACCCACCCAGTTCTATGTGAATATATAAAAATATTCCATGCTTATGTACTTCAGCACACAGATTGAAAATGTGCTTTTCAGTCCCACCATATTGACCATAACATGCACATGGGGGATTAAAAAATGGCTAAAAAAAAAAAAAAGGTAAGAGTCTTGCTGTAGAAAAGTACAAAATTGCTTGTGGGTCTTAGGGCTTGCTTGTGGTTGGATTACAGTTATATTCTTTTCTGCAATAAATTGAAAGAATATCTTTAATTAAAAGAATACTGTTCTGCTGTAGAAAATGGTGTATAAAAAATTTCTTTGTGTGTTCTGTCAGCAGTTCTCTAGGTATTTAACAAGAAATTTATCAGCTGCCTTTTACACATAGGGAATCTAAGACACTTATCAGCTGTTTCCTCAGGTTCATAACACAGAGTTTTGGCAAAGCTTAAATCAATTCCCATTTCTGCTTTCTCCCTTATTACATAAGCATCACAGTGATAGACCTGGCAGCTCATCTGAACTAACCCTATAGAGTCTTGATATCAATTATTTTGCTAGCTTCTAGTTTTATGTTTTTCTTGCATCTACTGGGTTCCAGCCCTTCTTTCTTTTTGGAATGGGGGAAAAGAAAGCAAGCGACTAATTAATGCAGAAAAAAAAGCAAGGAAACTCCAAAAGTATAAAGTTACCTTTCTGGTTTACATCACCCACTGTGTTATCAGTTTGCTGACGCCCACCATGTGAAGGACCCACTTTCCTTCCAGCCCTGCGTCAAGGATTGAAACATATTCCTATGAGCAGGGTGCACCTTTGGAAGTTTTGGAATAGCTATTCTGTAACTTTGCATTTCGATCTAGTTTTAATAGATTTCAAACTATAGATAATGAGGTTGGCTCTAGTAACAGAAGCTCTAACAGTCCCCAGTTGGAACATGGGACTGTAAACCTGGAAAACGATAGACTTGTCTAACATCTAAATACCAAGAATTAAGTCTGTGCCTTGTTGAGATCATCAGGAATTTTTGTTGCCACAAAAGATATTCTGAAGAGTTTAATGTCAGACAAAAAATACTTTCTTTGGATGTATAAAACTGGGGATATTAAGAAATGAGAAGGGAGTAATCCAGCTGCTGTTATGCACAGCACTCAGAAGGCAAGTACTTGACCGTACTTGTGCCTGTGCTTTGGGGAGGATATCAAATCCTGGAGTTCAAAGGAGGGTCAGAGAAATGATACAGGGCCTGGAAAACAAGACTTCTCAATCAGGGCTTAAGGAGAGCTGCTTATCAGACATAACCTCGAGCGCAGACTACAGCCACACACAGGGAGAAATTCTGCAAAATAACAAGAAGCTTTTCAGCCTTTCTGACAAGGACTTTAGAAGACTCATTTTCTGAACACTAACTTAGCAAAATTCAATCCTCATACATGACAATAACTCATCAGTGAAGATGATTAAACACAGGGAAAGACTGGGACTATGGCGTTGAGTCTCTAAGGTGAAACTAACTAATAAAGTTTTTCTCTCATTGAGCTTTAAAGAAAATTTGTTTGGCCTCTTCTTCCACAGATAAGTATGTTGATGTAGATGAAAAGGTAGTGAGAGAAAACTGTGACAAATGGAAGCGCAGGCTGCTCAGATGTTCAGACTGATGAACCTGTATTTCCTACATCTCTTCACCTTAGTTGCAACTGTAAATACTGTACCTCCATGTTATGTGATGCATTTCATGCTTTGAAGTTTCAGTCCCTTACATAAAAGTCAGGAATAATTATTTAATCTCTGCTTTAATTTCCTTTTCTTCTTCTTTTTTCTCCCTTCCCCTCTGTTTGTCACCATTCTCTTAACACATAAGAAATAGCCTACACCAGGGGACTGGGTTCTAAGACAGCAGAGAAAAAGAACCATCTTTCTGGCCCTTGTCTGGTTCATCTTGCTTAACACCCTCATTCTGCTCACAGGCCTGGGTGTCAGGGCACACCAGGGGCTGGGGCTCCCACAGGAGTGCCCAGCGATGGACAGGGCTGGGCCTGGCAGCCAGGGCCTGTTCCACCACCACAGCTGGAAGCAGGGCAGTCAAGGGGCAGCAGGGGCAGCCCCAGCCCTGGTCATCAGGCACCTCCTTGGGGAATGAGCCAGAGCTGGGATGTGGGCACCTGGTGGGCCTGGCTCTGCAGGGTCCATGGCCAGGCAGGGTTGTGGGGAGCTGGAGACTGGCCCTGCTGGGGCATCACTGCGGCAAGAACCGATGGCTCCAGGGGATGGCAGGGTGGGGGAGCCCCAGTTAAGCCCGGGAAGAGACAGTCAGGCCTGGTGGGGCCCGCAGGGCCCTGACGTTGTGTCCAGTAGTAGTTTCCTGCAGCACTCTGACAGGAAACTTTATGAGGCATGTGGCTGGCTTGCTAGGAACTTTTCAGCATTTTTAATCCAATCAATTCTGTATCATTTCAGGGCATTAGCTATTTGTGCAGCTCCTCTTTCACACAGGTTTCTGCTGAGACTCACAACATGTTGTGCAACTGCTGTTAAGGATGTGGGTGAGTCCTATGGCAGTCAGCACTAGCTGTGCAAGGCCAAAGGATGCCTTACCCCAATATAGTTCCCATTCCTTCTCACACACCTCTTGTGTCCCACACAATACGAGATAAATTTTGAGTAATGACATTAAGTTAAACCCTGACATTTTCTCTCTGTATTAGCCAGAGAGTGTTTACATGAATCAGTGAAGCACAATGGCGTTTGTAGCAACCTCTCCAAGGATGTTTTAGCATGGGGTGAATCCAAGATGATTCTATCATTTTCCAAGAGACCATCTCCATACAGAGCTGTTTCAGAGTAGCAGTGATTAGTGACTGACTTGCTTGATTAGAGAAGTCATCAGGCAAACTTAGCAATGCAACTGTGTTCAGACCAAGTAAAGAAAGTAAGAAATTTAGTGGGAGGATTGAAAACATAGGCATCTCTACCAGATGTTTACAGAGAGCCAAGAAAAGAAACAGGATACTAAGCCCCTTCTGTACTAGCCAAAAGAACAGATTCTGGCTGCAAAAACCAGTTGCTTTCTTTCCTCCATTGGTTGGGTGATGCAACATCGTTGCTCTAAAGCACACTCTGCCAGAGTCCCCATACAATTAATCAAAAAGCTTCTTAGCACACATATCATCTCTCAGCTAAGTTGCAGACTCCACTTTGCTTCATATCAGCCAGAGAAACTGGACATGGCAAAAATTAACCAAGACAGCCAGTCTGTGTCTCTGAACAGGAGGCAATAATTCAAAAGTTATTGAAAGGAAGTTGAAACAGTAGGGTCTAAACTATTTGATTGTGAAACCAGTGATGGCCTGTCAGTTCTTAGGCCAACTCTGTCCTAGTTTACAATGCCCAGGCAGGTCCAAAGCATGCATGCCAATTGCAGTCCCCAGCGAGACCGTTTAGTTATTTAAACTAAAAATAATTGGGAAAAAAAAAAAAAAAAAAAAAAAAAAACAAAAAAAACCAAAACCCGCCACTTTGTGAAATCTTAACTTTAGCTTTGGCCTCAGGGAGCTAAAGCTGCCAAGGGAAGCTCCAGGCCCCATCCACTGAGGCCAATTTCCAAACCCCTTTAGACAGCTGCAGTTTTCCAGGACCTGTTTTGTTTCCTCAAAGAGTACCTGAACTCTCAGTAGTATCCCTCTCTTTCCAGCTCAAGGATACAGGCCAATGAGCCTGACAGTACTCTGAGAGAACAACAGGCAGCAAAAAATGCTTGTGCTTCCCTAGCTATCTTTGTTCCAGAAACTTGTTTAAAAAAAAACAGCATACATGAGAAAGTAACCATTAACTAATAAAATAAACCAGCTTTGTGTCCTTTTTTTGTCCATTGAAACCTATTTCCAGGCTACTGTTAAGCATCATACAGATTTGCAATCTCTGTGGAGAATCAAATGCTGTACAACATAAAGTTAATTACTTGGCAAAATGTGACAGATTTCACAGTGGAAACACTGAAGTTATTTTAATTTGTTTTTTATAATCTAATTTCCTTTGTTTCCTTAATAGTGTAAAAAGCCAAAGGAAAAAAAGTCACAACTAAAGTGTAAGAGGCACTCATAATTTATAACTTTTTGACAGTGATCACAAGGAGTCACAGGAAGAGAGAAGATTGGAAGTGCTGATAACCTGGAAAGATGCATATAAATAACAGTGCATGCCAAGAGGTATCTCCTTAGGCTCCTACTCATCTTTCAACCTCTTTTATTAATTATTGACTTATATTCTCACTCCTTGGAACACCGTCCTCCCTCTTACTAGTATCAGCAGTGTAGACCTCTCGGAAAATGTCAACTGGAAGCCAGGAAGGAGGTCACAACACAAGCCAAGTCTGAATCCCCCACTCTGTTCAAAGCACAGGATAACACTTTCATTAATAAATGTTTTAACTACTGAATAGTTTAACGATCCTGCTTTCATATTGATCTTTCCTTCTCTTATCTCTGTACCCTTTTTTTAAAGCTTAGAGAAAATTTTAAAGAATACCATCAAAGTAAAAATCAATGCTTCACAAAATCAAATTTGAATCAAAAGGCAGGATCTGAAAGAAAGAAAAAAAAAAGACAAAACCAAATATTCCATAGAAATTAAGTTATTGAAACAGTACTAAAGTTCTCCCTTTTTCTTTCATTTAATAGAAAAATCTAGATTTTTGTCCTCCATAGTCAAGTTTCCAGCATTGTGCCCATTCATAAGGAAGATAACAGGGTGAGAATTAACATGAGGAGACCATGTCAAAAAATACTGTGTCTAAGTTCAGACCTGGAAGAGAACTATCTCAGTGACAGGTAAGTTCAGTGACCTAAGATGTACATTAAGTACATTAGAGGGTTTTGTTTTGTTGTTTTTATTTATCATTAAGAACCAATGCTGCTTCAAGAAATAAGGGAGTATTTCAACCCTAAGGATAGAATCACGAAGAAGCCTCCCAGCATAGTTTGATTAATTAGCCTTTTTCAAAAAACAGTGGGCAGAATCAAGATTAGACTGCAGGACCAAACATGAAACAATAGCTTGCTTTATTCCCAGCAATTTTAATGCACGGAGATGACAGTCTCTTCACAAATGTCTCACTTAGATGGTGCTTCCAAGCCCCAGGTCAGAATTAGAAAAAATGGAAGAATGGGTAAATCAATGGGACTAGTAGTCATGCCCTTTGGTTTCATGGCAGTTACCCACAGATTTGCATTCTAGAATTGTATAATATTTTCCATGGATTGACTCTGTGGTTTCCAGTGACAGCTACAGTCAGAGGAATATCAAATAATGCTTCTGCTGGAGACCTGTGGTGGTCAGAATCCACTGACTGCTACAAAGTCACTGTGTAGTTTTAGTTTCTGAAGCACAGATTTTGGTCTTCAGCAGATTGCAGGGTAGTTGGTATTAATGAAGGTGATAGTTTAGTTCACCAATGAGAAATAACAGAAGGATATGAAATTATATGGGTGAAAAACAAGACAAGAACCCAAAAGGGTGATTTAGGAAGACTATCAAAAAGGACATTTCAGAAGACACTTAATGGCAGGTAGGAGAAGTTACTACAGCATTGTGCTGGGATCCAGGAAATCTCCAGTTTGGTTCTAGCCACTTACCTGCCAAACAGCTTGGTTTGATTGCCTGAGCTTCTTGATCTACAGAATAGGCCTCAGGATAGGGTATTTCTGTAAACTGCCTTGAGGTTTTTAAGTAAATACTCTACGTAAAGGTGACCTGTCTCATAGACAAAGCCATTAGAGGTGAAATTCAGTCTCTGCATAAATCAATCACAGTTTGCCAGCCTTTCAGGTTTTCATATTTGAGATTTACTGTGTATGGAACAATGCTGTATTTGCAAGCTGGCTGAACGAGCATTCTTCTTCTGGTGTGTAATTTCTATTGTTCACTTCTATTTATTGTAAAGGAAATAGATCGTATTGTACCAGGCCCAAAGGTAGTATTAGCTAGTAGGCGCCTTTACTATTGAGGTAATAAATTACCAAGTTTTTATATCAGCTTTACTAAAGAGGCAACTCTGTGTTCATATGCTGAACAAATGGGGCATTGTTCAAGAGGAGACATTCTGATTCAGAAGGGATTCCAAATTTCATTGCACTGAACTGATAAAAGAAACAGTTTTGCTCCTTTACTACTTGATATTATACAATTACACAAAGAAAAAGCACACAGAGCTAGACATTCCCACTAGAGTATTGACCTGAAACAGATGGGAAGTGGCTGGAACATCTCCATTTCTACTGTCACCATCCCTCTACATTTCATCTTGAAATAAATATTCCTGTTGATATTGTATTTAAACCCCTTAGCTAAGGTATGGATGCAAAAAGATATGCTAAATTAAATCTGCTACAGCTTACACACTGACTATGCTTCTTTTTTCCTCTCACTCTTTGGCCTATGTAATTTTATTTCCACGCAAAGAATTTGGCCCTTTGGTGCATTACAGAGAATTCAAAGGACTAACCTTTTAGTGTTGGGAAACAGCTAATGCTCCTGCCAGTGAGCTAAAGCTGGAGTATCCCTTTGTCATGGCCAAATTTATGACATGGATCAAAAACTATAAAAAGCTGTGTTGCATCCTGCCATTAAGGAGAATTAATATTTTCAGTGGTATGTTAACCAAAGTTTTTCCAGTGTCTCTCGTTAAAAGCAGATTGTTGACTTTTCATCCTGGTGTGCCAAACATTTTCACTGAAACCCTAACAAGACTTTCATCTTACAACCATTATTTCTTAATGGACTTGGATAGGGGCAGTGCACAGGAATGGATTTCCTTTTCAGCTCAGTGCAATGGCCCATCATTAGTGTGCTGGGTCTTGGAGAACCATTACATATGCAAACATTTAAAGCATTTCCAGGGTAACTACTTTTCTTTCCTGAAATGCAATTCATGTTTTGTCTATTATATTTAAGCAACATTTTGGTCACATTTCACCTCTCAAGTATCTCTACTATGATCGCTTCTCATTCTGCTGTATAGTAGAAGTCATAATGGGTGAGATCATACACAAAAACACTTTTTTATGGACTGGATTTTGTAGAACTTTCCTCTCATCATGGTCAATAAATCTGTCTCTGAAAACCACGAAGCCCAAATACTGACCATTTGACAAGAATACTGTATGACAACATCACTCGCCACTTATTTCTTATTATTGGGTAGATTATACCCTTCATATTTGGCCAAAAAAAATAATCTACTGTTTGCCTTTTCGGTGCTTCTATATTTAGTGATTTTCTATTCATTCCTGTTTTCCTATTGGTGATGCCCTGATACCAGTCACAAAACAGCACTCGCTTGCTTTGCAGGACTGTATTTTTTTTTCCCAAGCTGACACGAGCAGTGTCAACTGCTTTCAAAAATTGCCCACTCTTCCTGTTAAGCCCTCTCATTCCTAATATGTACTTCTGAAGATTCTTTAACAATTACATACACAGATGCAGTTTTGGAAACTTTCAACCTTTGATGGTATTTTGAATCACAGCCCTATTGGCAGCAAATGAACTCAAAGCAACAATCCTGGAGTGTGATACCATCAGTTCTAAGAAGCTGTGTAATATTTATATGTCTTCATTCAGACTTTATATCAAATGTAACAGGCTTTGCAACCTTCATTAAGAAAAGCTGGCACCCCGAGGTTACCATATGTTCCTCTTTTTAGGCTAGTGTTTAAGTATATTTATTTTTCCACTCTACGGTCCTCCCTGAACTGTTCTTACTGCAGAGCTAATGAAACCATGGCTTTAATCCCTGCTGGCCTTCAGGGTACATCATATGGTCCTTACTGTTTAAGAATTCTTTTTAGTGTGCTTTCTATTTCCTTACTTCTGCAATATTTATAAAGTCCCGGTTCAAGACGCTTTGCTTTTTCTACAAGTGTTAGGGAAACTAAAACCTTTGGTATGACACTGAAGGTGGAACTGTAGCCAGATCTGCCTAAGTCAGCTGCAGAACGCTTCTTCTCCCACCCTTTCTCATTTGCCCAGCATCTTCTCAATTAGCTGAGCCATCCAGGATGGCCTTTGCTTGGTAACAGACGTTTAAGACATTTTTAAGTTAGGCTGCTCACCATTTAATCCAAAGATCCTTCTTGTATTCCAGCTATTTTTTATTTATAAAACATAGTTATTGTAGACTTCTGAATTCTGAACTCAAGGTTAGTACTGAAAGTCTCTGCAATAGACACTAGCCACTTTCTTTATAGCAGAGGGATGAATCTAAAATTCCTGTTCTTTCTCTTTCTGCATTGTAACGTTTCCACATTTTCTTCAGGCCTGATCCAAACACAGTTTGAATTATTGAAAACACCACAAAAATAATGGGTGATTTTTTTTCATTTTATTTTTATAAGGAACATATTCCAAGTCATTTGAACTATGGACCCCATCCCACTGGCTTGATTCACACGTGTAATCTTTAGTCAGAAGAGCAAACACAGGGCATGCTGGAGACCTTAAGGATATTGCAGAAAATAACAGCTACAGATTTGGCCCCATTTTCTTCTTTCCCTTTCTGCAGTGGATGTTTTGCAAGAGATGAATTCCTCTGTGCTTGGTACTAGTCTATAAGATTAGACTTTTATACTATATTTTATACTTCAGTAAATCCCACTGAACTCATTCTGGTTTATGCTTCTTCTTAGAGGAGACTGTTATATGTAAGCTGAATCTCTTAACTATATCAAATCCAATATAAACACCCTCTTTATAAGACACACCTCACTCTAATGCTCAGTGTGGAACTCCTAACAAAAATTATAAATGGAGTGCTTTGTTCAGGCATTTAACTCTTTCATTCCTAATATCAAATCACAATGCTTAAGCTGTTTTTATTTTGCACTAGAAAATAAATATGAAGGGAAGCTGTAACTTAACCCATATGATGTGTTTGAGCAAATCTAGGTGAAGATTTGAACAAGAGATGAAAACTTAGGCTGTGACTTCAACAAAGTTTTGAGGTTTTTTCGTCTCATTTTTGGAGGGGTGTCTGGGAAGAAGTGGGGGGAGGGGAAACGTGCTAAAACTTTGCTAATTGTTGGAGAATTCAAACCTGTTTTCATTTATTTGAAATTATTACATAATGGAAGCAGGACGCTATAATTCAACCCAAATGGACGACTTCAATAAGCGGGTGGAAATGATTCAGTACATTAAAGAGAAGCTGTTTCAATAACAAATCTTTATTATAATCAGGAGTGAAGTGGTTAATTTAAGTTTTTACTGAAAAACAGGCTGGCAAAAATGTTTCCAGGGATGTGGGGATTTTTTTCCTTTTACTCAGTAGGGGTTTGGAGAGGAGGTTTGGAAGGGAAGGAGGGCTTCAGTTCCAGGATCCCCGCATTCCCACGAGTTCCATTAAGGAAGGGGGAAGGGCTTCCTGCTGAGGCAGCCATCTGCAGCTTTCTGTGAACAGCAGGAACCAAAGGCCTGGTAAAAGGAGAGTAAACCCAGGGTGACAATTTTGTCTGCATTCAAAGTCAGAATGTGGCTGATTTTTTTTTATCATTAATTGTGTTGTTTCTACTATTATTAATAAGGAGGAGGGAGGGTTTCTCTGACAGAATTAGCAGGTCTATAATGGAATATTAATTACAAGCAAACAATAGTGTTACAGGCAGAAAAGTGTACAGCGCAAACACACCCTGACAACCTCTCCTGGAATGCGCCGCCAACAGCAAGCTGGGATTGTCATCAGCCAAGCTACTGTCGCTCTGCTACAAACTATCTGGAGTCTGGGGATGCATGTCTGAGGTCCCCTTAAGTTATTGCTTTCTAGGCTAGAGTAAATTAGACCTGGATTTTTGTAAAGTGCTGTCACTTAATACCTATTTTATTAAGGTTATTTTTATGTCCATAATTTGAGGCTAACACATCTGTTATTTCCTCCACTGCCTCACTTTGGTGAACGTTGCCTATGGAAAGTAACAAAGAGTGACACTGGAAAAAATAACAAGGGTGTTTTAACTTCCAACATCTGGAGAAAACAATATTAAGGAAACAGGAACAAATAGGTACGGAAGCCTACAAAGCAAAAGTCCACTTTTTAACAACAGTGCATAGTTTATATGGTACAGTAGATTTTTATTATTTTAGCCTGGGCAATCCAAAAGAAAAAATAAGCTTGAAAAGTCTCATTAAAGAAGCAGCAGTTCCAGTTCTTGTTTAGGTCATCAAAAAATTCCCAGGTGCAAAGTGAGAGAGGGGAAAAAAAAAAGTACTAATATCCCTTCCAGAAAAGTTTCAAAATTCCATCTCTAAAGCTTCCTCTTATGTTGTTTTCAATAAAGTTTTATCACTGCTACATATATGTAGCAGTGGCTGCTACCTACAGAGATGCAGAACATTCTACTGTACCATATGAGACTTCAAAACTGAATTAAGCATTCCTGTGGAGTGACAAATATCAAGATTAAGAGAGTAGTGGTAGTTTTCCAAGGGAAAAAAAGAAGACAAGCATAAAACCTCTTGATATTTGCATTCACATTATTAAACATAACAAAACAAACCAGAAAATGTATCAAGTAATCCTATAGGGAAAGGGATGCACTTACCATACGAATACCTGTTTGGAAATACCACTTTTCAATACTACTATTTTCCTTTTTAAATTTGATAGATTTATTTTTACAATGTACATTCCTAAACCCTCCCATTTGTTGTCTGAATTCCTGTTTGTGACCTTGGAATTCCAAATTTATGATGTCATCCTCTGCCTTTTTTTCTGAGGGCATTGTATTAGAAAATGAAAACAGTATGAAAATACTTCCCTGTCCCTTCACGCCCTCTCCTTTTCTCCTGCTAACAAGTATTGCCTTGGCCTCCATTTAAAAAATAATTATTTTTTTTAATAGAATAGTAACTCAGACTTACCATGCTCTGCAAAACAGAAGGCCTATCTGTTTCACAAACATTACAAGATGTGTGTAGCAGAAGCTGCTCTTTTCTATCTACTGTTTCAGGGTATGGAGATTTCTGCTTTCATTTCGTATTTTCTTTTAAAGAAAACAACATGTAATTCTGCTGAAGAGTTTCTACCTTGTTTTTTTTTTTTTGCTTTTAACTCTCCAAAAGGAGGACTCTGCTTCCAGTGGCACATAATTGTTTTAGCAGTTTTCCTCATATAAAGGCTAGTTCTAAGTAAAGACTGTTTCTCCCACCAGTAATGAGAAGTAGATAGATGGTAGTTAAGAACAGATGCTCCTACTGGCTGAACCATTGCTTGTGACAGCAAAAGCCAGAGGAAGTCATTACACACCTAAACAGTAGATGTGCTCTTAATTCCCAGTACAAATCACATGTGCCCCGGGTCAGTGAAGCAATCCTGCATTTGAATAGGATTGGTTTCCATGAAAAGCTAAAGGTGCTTTTCTGAGTAGGTTTTCTGCCTAGATACATATCCAGATACTGGCTGAATATCCTGCCTGGGCTGCGAAATGACAGGGTACAATGCAGGAAAAATTCAGAGAGTCACAAGAAACTATACTTCCAAATGATATCTGATTAAAACCTTAGTGCAATGTGAAAACTGACATAATGAATGCCAGCCTAACCCAGAAAATCCCCCTTATTTTAATAGGTGTTACTAATACTCAGCACCTCACAGGATTAAGTTCAAAGTCACCTTTATAAATAACATTTCCTGTATAACCCCAAATTACTAATTTTTCTAAAGAAACTTTAGAGCCTAAAACCACACAAATCAAATAAAAAAAAAAAATTGTCTGCTTTAAACACTACCAACTGAGACCACAATGTTTGCACACTATTAAGAAGGATATGAGAACCTGTTTCTGTCTTTACTTCATAAAACATTGTTTTCCTCAAATGAGGCTGTAAATGTAACTCAGTTTTCCAATGCTGAAATCAAAGTGCTGCAGCAACATAGGTGGTTGTGCTATTTTACAAAAAAAACAACCAACTAAAAGCCAACCAACAAAAAACCAAATCCAAACCAAACCAACAAAAAAAACCCAAACAAACAAACAAAAAACAAAAAGCCACGACAACGAAAAAAACACCAACCAAAAAAACAACTACAACTTTGCCTTAACAGCTTTGCTTTTTAAAAGCTCAGAGGGCCAACATGATTATTCTGAAGCAAGATCTTCCTAATTGTCCCCACTCCTGTCCCCCACAGCAACCCCCCAAAGTTGATAACCCATGTTCAGAGATGTTTTCATTCTGGAAACACATCAAACGGTCTTACAGAACTTTAGATATTTAACGTCACAATGTCGATTGTTTCTTCTATATAGGCTGATACCAGTTTCATCTGTGATTGCTGTATATGACCTGGTGCAAAAAACATTGTTTCAGTGAATTGAAAACATAGTAGGCATTATTGATGAAAGGTATAGTATCTGTTTAAATGGCACCTAGATTTTTTCAGTTGCTTAATAGTGTAATCACTTTAGCTATCAGAGGAATGTGGTACCTGTGGGTAGCACTCCAGAACAACATGCAGGTATAGTATATGCATTCATAAATGAGTAAAATTTACCACTGGATATATAAGTATCAGGAGACCTCTCTATCACTGAAGTCCTCAAAGTAAGGCTCCAGTGGGATTTGAAAAATGTGTGGGCTCTTTTCCAGCCCTATGAGGTGAATTATATCTAGTGAGACTACAGCTATGCCAGTGCAGACAGGTGCAGGCAGTTCCCTTGATTCCTCTGTGTCTCTGGTCCCAGCCGGCAGTGATTCAGCTCCACTGCAAAAGCTACACAGCACGTTTAGGTGAGAGGTAGGGTGTATTGGCTTGAGCACGGACAGCCTTCAAACATGCTAGCTAAGAATCTGCCAGCTAGTTCATGAGATGGCTTTTTAGTTAAAGTCATTTTGTATGCACAACCCTGCTAAGAAATCAAATTGAAGTGATGATATCTTTCTAAAATGGATCAAAATCTTTTAAAAAACATGCAGAGCAATACAGAAGGCTTTAAAAGTGTATCAAAACTGTTCAGTGAGCACTTCATTACAATTTTGAAAAAAATGGACTGAGCTTGTTTTTTAAAGGTAGCCAGTCTTCACTATAAAAGAAACGAGGCCAAGAAGCCAGCATTTCTTTTAAATTCTATTCTTCCTCATTTATAATATGTGCCATAAAATAAAACCAAATAAGTACATTAAGCAGTGAGCACCTTACAGCTTTACTTACAGCTTTTCTTATATCAAAACAAACAATTCTGTATTTTTATTCATATGCTGGGAATTCACCAGTTCAAATACTGACCAATGACTATAGGTGCAGTAAAGTACCTAAACAAGTATTTAAGAATTTTCTGAATGTGTTGAATAAAGCAGTCTTATATTAAAGCATATGCTGAAGTACTTTGCTAAATTGAAACTTTGCTGATCACAGAAATTGCAGTGGCAAGGCAAGCAGTTGTTCTACAGTTTACTCTGAAATTATTCTAAAAGCCTGTCACAGAAATCTGAGTAATTCATAATACTGGAAAGTCAGCAGGAAGACCAATGTCTGTCGATTGGTGTTTGGAGCAAAATATTGATTCTCAAGTGGAGCAAGGTTAAAATGTTATAGCAACATGATCTGGCATGATTTTTCAAAAATTTACATGCAAGGGAAATGCACCAGAGAATACACCCAGGGAGCATTAGGCCATGCTTCTGAGAAGGCTGGAGCTAAGGATAGAATTCTGAGGAAATCACAAAGAAAAATGTCATATGTCTTTCAGTCTCCAAGGATCTGCCTATGAATTTATAGCCAAGGACATGAACTTCTAGGGTACTCGTGCTTCAGATCTGCCAGAAAGAAACCTTTTCTTGTTCTCTTCCACACCACAGATATCACTCCTCTTCAAAAACCAGTATTCTGTTATTTCTATCAAATCTATAGCAAATAAAATACTTTTTGAAAAAAAGAAAATCAGTCTATTAGTTAGAAGGAGGCAGGAAAAGGGTCAAAACAACTTTATCCCCTTTTGCTTTTCCATTTGACTTTGAAAGAGAGATAATCTGAGGGAAAACAACATTCAAAGATTTGCCCAGGGTAGTTGTGGAAAACCCCCGTCCCTGGAAATGTTCAAGGCCAGGTTGGATGGGGCTCTGAGCAGCCTGGTCTAGTGGGAGGTGTCCCTGCCCCTGCAGGGGGGGGTTGGAACTAGATGATCTTTAAGGTCCCTTCTAACCCAAACCAGTCTGTGATTCTATATGATTGTGTGATTTCTGAGCTGAAAATTACAGGCTCAGCAAACTAATCGAGGAGAATTTCCAAGAGCTGTGACACTTCTGAAGGAACTGTGCAGTGCAAAAGAAACTGGAAATATTTACTAATCCAAAGGCTGTTGTCCACTAGTGTTTTCAACCAAGTCTCAATTACTCCCGTCTCATGTTCCATTGTGATAACAGCTCAGTTACAGAATAAACCACAGGAAAAGTAGGGGTCATTATTCTGTGTTTGTATTCGACCTGGCTTCTTCTTAATTTCAAAATATGAACCCTGAAACAAATATCCATTTCCTTTGTACCATGGGAAGAGGAGGTCTTTTAAAGCAGAACAAGTAATTGAAAAAAGATATTTTCTGGTTTTAATAAGAAGTAAGCCAACATGATAGAAAAAACCCCTGTGTTTTGCAACACCTGTCACAACTTCAAAGAACGTAAAAAGTGGCTATTGAGAAAATAACAGGTGTCAGCCTAGAGATGTGAGGTCCAATATGTGGCAGAAGCACAGCTATTCAGGCAATTGCTGTTAAGAGAACACAGAACCCAAACCCCCCTCAAAAAGCAAAACAGAAAAAAAAAAACAACACCTTATGACCCACAAGAATGAATATTTTTAAAACGCTGCATATTCATATTCTCTCATTAGTAATATATCATTGAAGTATGCAAAAAGATTCAAAAATAGATTGGAACAAAACTGAGGTTGAGAAATCAAGCATTTGGGGCCAAGAAAGAGAAAAACTAAGATGAAGATTTAATTTTGTCTTTTAAAATATGGTTTTGCAAATGTTGTAAATGGATTTTAAAAAATGCAAACTGGATCAGTAGATTAAAACTGATAAAGCTTACTTGATTTTGGAGATACTGAGTCTCAGAATGTTAAGTTTCCTGGTTGTAAGTTATTTAAGGTATCCAAAAGCCTCTAAACTGATAAATCTCTGATACAGTCCTGAAAACTGGACAGAATAGTCCCATTAGTCCAAATGAGAATGCATTGAGTGATAGAAGCATTGGGGGTATTACAGATCTGGTCCTAACAACAAATTACCAGTTAACTGCAAATTGCATAGGAGGTGATGCCTTACAATAGGCTATGGATAAAGGCACCATAGCTGCAATCCCAGGATGGCTCATTTATTATTATTATTTGCTTATGATACCATAGTTTTTAGTCTACTGTCACTAAATTTCTGCAGACAGCAGAAATTTAAGTTTTGAAGGATAACAATATACAATTTTCTTTGCTTTCTTTCTAACTGTCCAAGAGGGACAGAGAGAGTAACATCTGATTAGTAACCACACTTCCTCTGTGATGCTAACTGTGAAATATGTAGCTGGCCCAGGGTATTAACAGAGAGTATGTGCTTGAAGCATAGAAACAGACTGGATTGTTCGAAACATAGCAACAGACAGGGTTACAGGGTCCTCCCTCACTGCTACCTAATTTGGCCTATTGAGGGTTATTCATGGTTGGGGTCCCCTGAGGACCTGTCATGGTGACTCACCTAAACCCCATATCCGGTGTGTTTGTCATCGTGCTATTGTATATGGGAACAAAACTTCTCTTGATTCAGTGATAGGCAGATGTGAATCTGATGTAAGGTTTTCAGGACTGCTTAAGTAACTTGGACATCTACTCTCATTTTTTAAAAATGCACCTGGGGAGGCTATCTAATGGTAAAGCACAGTCACTGAGATGCTTTGGAGAGCCCTACCCCAGATTTCAAAGAACCCTGTTCTTAATGGTAAGATTGAAAAGTGTGAACCTGTGCAGCAGATGAACACCAGTTTGCTTCCCAGCAATAAGAAAGCAACAGAAACAGCATTGGGGAGAAGTTCAAACCACAAAGTGTAAATCTCCTACAATTAAGATAAGTTCTTATTATTTTTAATGAGCCACCTTTTATTCCTTCAGTGCCATTCCTGCATCTCTGAACATATCTCTTCTCAGTTAACACCTTATTTGAGCCAAAATGCTAAAGTTTACCTGAGTGTTATCCTTTCAGATTGGAAAAAATGAACGAGGGGCATTCATTGCCTTGTTCTGTTTTACAGGAAGTACAACGCTGATTGCCAGCTGGATGAATGTGAGAAGAAAGCCTTCCTAAGGCATCACAATTATGTTAGATGCTTTGCTTTTTTGTTCCATGCAGCTTAGGGCAGCATCCATTTCAGATAGTGCTTTCTACTGAATAGACAGTGCCCAAATAATCCAATTAAATCCGTTCTCCAATGCTGAGAATGTAAGGCTGTGCCCAATTAATTAAATTAATTTTGTTCCAAATGTTTAACTGACAACAAAAAAACCCCACCTTTGAAATCCATATCTGAGCTTCATTTTATCAGCACTCTGCAGCATGTGTGGAAATTCTAAAAGTAGATTTTTATGAAGGTCTTATTTTAACTAATTTAGCAATTAAAATGTTCCATAAAAGCAGAAAGAGTACAGACAACAGCATATTCTTTAAACAACAGTGGTCAAAATCTCTCTACTTCCTTCAAAACCCTCAGTTAATGTTATCCTTTAAAGTTGTGTTCCATGATCCAAGCTCTTGAGAATTTAAGTTCTTTGCTGCTTTGCCTGGCTTAACCAGCTCAGTCAGGTCTTTGTCAGCAGCTGGGAAGGATTGCAAGTACATAGCTGCCAGTTAAACTGTGGTACCATTATTCATGATGAGCAGGAACTTACTCTCCTTGCATTAGTTTTAATAGGAATTGACTAGGAGAAAATGCTGCAAGTCTGGTGCTTACTTGACAAATTGATACCTTTACGAAATATCACACAGGTCTGCAAAACACAACTCCAAAACAAAAGTATCAAATTTCACTGCAGTAGCCAAGAAGGTAACATTTCCTGATCTCTTGAGAGGAATTCTCAGCATTGTATGCAACTTAAACTTTTTACCTAACAGTACCCTAGAAACTACAATATTCCAGTTTGAATAAACAGAAAGAAAATAGCATCATGACAAGGGGAGAGCTGAAGACTTGCTCTCTTCCCAGCAGAGCAATACCTCTTGTAATTCTATTTTACTTCAGTAAGGACTTTCTAGCAATCTTTTCTCTCTATTTCTCTCGTGTATGAAGAGGAAGATCAACATAATGAGAAATGTTTTACAGACAAATTGTTTGACCCAGGCTCCTCAATGACACAGACCCCGAAGAACCTCCCTGGCAGTGAAACACACAGAGGAAACAGGTGTGGGACTGAGCCATGCACACACTTCCCTCAGCAGTGGGCACAAAATTCAGAAACAACAGCCAAACCTCCTCCTGTCTGTGACATAATATCAAGTAGTATTTGTGGCAGAATAGCAATAGTGTGAGGAACCCTTGAGAAATGAGAGTAGTGGAAAGTGAAGCAGGACTTCCTTAGAAGAGAGACAGCTAGGGAGAGAAAACAAATAAAAGCCTGCAGAATCAAAGAATACAACCTGGTAATTCTCAAATTACTCAAAAATCATTATCTCATTGCTGAGGATGAAGTACTTCTCCATCTAATGAAGAACATCTTTGAAGTTATATGAATCTTCATAGAGCTGCTAAACTCTTAATCAAGTTCACCTGTAGATTATAGAATGCTTCAAGAAACATTGATCTGTTGGTATTTCCACAACAACTATCAAAATGGAGTATTACTTCAAGCTTGGGTCTACAAAAAGTTACAAGAGCCAATCTACAGCTATGCCTGCTGTCACTGATCCCTAGTTTTTCATTAACATATCACAAATTGAAGAGTGTATACAAAAATTGTAAGCAGTTTTTCAAAAATATTTACCTATGACTTTCTCTTTTGGTGCAGACTGAAACAATGTGCAGTATGTTTCCGTTCTAGTAATTCTAATAATTCTATAAAGTTTTTATTTTAGACCCCAAACTATTTTTTATTAGTGACAGTGGGGTATTTTCTCATCTGGCATGCTTCTTCAAGTGGTGTACAGATGCATAATCTTCACCTTTTATTCAAAATCCTCCCCATCACCTACAGAGTGTAACTCCTAGAAAATCTATGTTCTTTCCCTGTTGTGCTTTGCTGAGATCCTCCCAGGCAGACAAAACCAGTTTTTAAAATCAGAAAGGAACTGGATCTTCTACACAGATGGTAGTTTCTAAGCCATAACAAAATTAACTGACCAAACTGTGTAATATTCTCTGCATTTACTCCCTACATGATGATATTCATCACCCACCCTCTTCCTTCCTCCACAGACTCTCAGAAGATTCACACTATATCCATTTCCAGCACTCCTCTCAGATTCCCCAGGCAAATGCCAATCAAAGCTTCCTTTGTTGGTGATATGTACATTCCTCCATGAGCTATAAAGGGTAAGAATGTCCCAACTTTCTACAGGCTATCATAGGCACGTGCAATATTATTGTCCCATAGTTTATCTTACCATACCCCAGAGAAATCTCATCATCCTGTTTTCTTTATATGGACTACAGATGTCTTAGCCAAGCTTCCTCACCACTGAGTCACCAGCCAGGATTGTTTACGTCTTCATAATGAGTCACCTTCAGGATTTGGCTCATTGTCAATACATGGGCTGACAGCTTCTGCTAGTCTCTGTTTTGTCTCATTCTCCTTCATCTTGTCAATGTAGTTCTACCTGTTGGGAGTATGAACACAAAATGGCTCCCTCCTACTTTTCCTTTTGCTTTCTTAATGCCTTTTCATGTTGACTGATGTCACTTTCTGTCTCTAGATTGACTGCTGTTCCAAAACTTTGACTTTCATGTTGTTCCAAGTTCCTGTGCCATAGGAAATGCAATTCAGATTTCTTTTTTTGCATCCAAGAATATCAGTTGACATGCAAAAGTGCTATATCTTTGGTCAGATGTCAAACTACATTTAATATGTGTCTTTCATCCTCCTCATTTATAAATAGGAATATTGTGAATATTGCAAATATCTAGGATGCTTTAGAAGTCATATTGCCTTTTTCCATACGGTATCTTTTCACTTATTGGAATGTGCAAATGACTAAGAATTCTGCTGGCCCAAAAACTTTCATTTTTGCACTATCCATCACCTTGAAGGTTTTTTTTGTGAATGTTCTGTATTTATTAATTCTTTCCTTTTCTAATCACTATGTTTAGTATGTCCACTCAGCACCTAACTCCCCCTTAGATCTAAACTCCTTGCAATCAGTGGTTGGCTGGGCTCCCAGAGTTAGTCAGATTTATTTTCACCTTCAGGCTTTCATGTACTACTTCAGAGCTATTATAGTTATGTTTCCAAAACAATAGAGTAATATTAATATTTTCATTATCTAATTAATCTCTAAATTTATATTGTAAATATGTTTTCATATGAGTACCTTTATTTCAAAAGTTTTTTTTAATAGGATTAAAGGGCTTGATAAGGTCCCTTTAAGAGTCTTTCACAATTCCTTTTTTTTCTAAAGTGGCATTTGCTTTGTTGCATAAAAAACCTTACGACAACTAAATTGGGGTGAGAGGTAAAATACTGCCATGAATTAGAAACAGGCTAAGAAACCAAAAACAAAGACTCAGAATTAATAATCAGTTTTCAAGGGAAAAGGTTAACAGGAAGGTGACCAGAACTGAACTCAGTTTGCCAGGTGAGGGTAGAATATAAATATGTGAGTAAAAACATTATTGTGTTTAATTATTACTAACAATACAAATAAATCATACCTAAGTGTCTTGCAACTAAATCTGTGGATAACACACCCAAAAAGTCTCCTTTAAAGATTCTGTCAGTAACTTCCAACGTAAACCTGATTTTTGTTCAAAACCACAACTTTTGTGGATAGAAACATGCCCTTATCTTGTTTTTAAAATCCCAAGTCATTGTTTTTGAAGAGCTCCAAATCCTGTGTATGCGAGACACAGCTATTCTAAAAAGTGAATCGGTTATTTAATTATTCAACTTTGTCTACTGATCGTAGCTACAGTTTCTTAGACATTCCAAGTTTCACCTGACCCATCCACCCAGAAAAAGGTTTTTGTGTCCTCTAGCACCAGTCCAGACTAATGGCTAGCCCTGTCATCCTGTTTATTTTTAAACCAACCCAGATAAACAAATCCTTTCATTTGTCATTATTGTTTCTCTTTTTGTAACTAATCCTCTGAGAAGTCACAAATTAAACAGCACTTACTCAACCAAAATGGAAACTTCATATAATAGTTTCTTTCATAAAACACAGATCAAATATAAATTCACATTTTTTGAATATGGAAATACTCATAGTGATGAAAGTTATACTTAGTACATGTGGAATGTGTGCTTCATTTTTAAGTGTGGTTGGTTTTTTTTTAAATAACAACAGTGCCAGTGAACTTCAAGATGATGAACTTTAATGGGCCCTGGAGCCTGCTCAGATCTAGCTGCTTCCGTCCAAATGCTAACGTGCATTCAGAATTGTGAGCAGAAAAAACTCAAGAGTCTGAAAGGCTCATTGCTCTGGTGGGAAATATTTGTGCCAGTGAGAGGAGCTGCTGGCTGGGTCAAGAGATTGAAGGATTGAGAACACTGGCCCACATGAGGTGTAACTTGGTTTTAGCTGGGATTCCACTATGGAACTCCCCCTGATATTATGATTCTTTTTAAATGAGGCCAAGAATAAGCTCTGTTTGTATTGCTTGAGTTGACTGAGGTACTAATAAAGAGAGCAATAGACAGTCTCTTGGATTCGAGAGGTGTAGAATGATCTAACAAGGATTTTTTGTTTTTAGTTGTTGGACCTCATGTTGATGTTTTTCCCAGTGTGGTGCTGGGTAAGAGACCTGCAGTGGTAGCCAGCTAGCTGTTTGTACATTCTGACACACACAACACTAAAAGAAGGCAGACTCATTATGGATGTGACAGAGCCAATATCCCAAATTCGGGAGGTTTTCTATTAAACTGCTATTCACTGAGGATCCTGTTGCACTCCTGCCTCAAAAGAAATGGAAAGTTGTGGACTCACTCTGCTAATGACCAAATAGCATCATCAAAAGTGTATTCACAGTAAGGAAAACACAATTTACCCTGGACTTGGCTCCGCTTGCAATTAAGGACAAGATAGTCTCAGTCTGACAATTTAGCTGAGTGTTATGCTATCCATCAAACATTGGGATGCTAACATGACCAAAATGTGGAACATCTGTATATTGTTGAAACCCTCTGCACAATTTTTAATTAGATGTGTTTTGACTGTTTCTCACTTAGTCTGCTAAATAAAACAGCATTTTTAAAAACATAAGACCCAAATTATTTATAGCAAACCAATGAAGCACCCATTCCAAAACCAAAGCCAGCCCAGCATGAATGCTGACCTCACCTCTGCTACTACAGCTAATAGGAGAACTGATGCACTGCTTAGACTCGGAAGATTAAAAGTCTTCTAATGGATTTTTCAAGTATTTGCTAGACATCTGGCAGGAAGAAAAATGCTGATCCAGATTCTGTTGCCAGGTCCAGCAAGAGAGTGCAGTCTCCTAATAAACCATATATTAGTGTGAAGCTCAACACATAACAATGGAGAGAGTAGTATGTAAAACTGAAAGGAAGGATCAGGCTGGAGCTAAGGTTACTACCATTTTCACAAGGAATTTGTTTTGTTTACTATTTTGATTACTATTTGATTGGCCCTGGCTCTAGAACATGTGAGTATGCTGATGGAGTCTGCAGGCAACACAAAGAGGCAGACATCAAAAGACAAGAGGACAAGGAAAACCCACTGAAAGAAATTGACATCTCTGAACTGAAATGAGATAACACTCAATAGTGAAAATAACAAAACATACATTGAAGGATAAGAACTAAATCTCTCATTGGAAAAGACTCAGTGGAGTCTGCTCGGGAGCTGCCAGATGACTGCAGGAAGCTGGAAAAAAAAAAAAAAAGCTTTGTTAAGGTAACACCAGAGAAAGAGTAGCAGAGTAGCAAATTCTTAGTGTCTAACTGTGCAACCTTTTGGAGATCTCATCTACAATACTGCATACAACTTGTGTTCAAGGAAAATCAATTCATCACTAGAACAGGTGTAGAGATGGCGTGCTAGGATAGCCAGAGGAATTAATTTTCTCATCTGGTGCGTAGGGGCATGGTTTAGTGGTGGACTTAGCAGTGCTATATGAACAGTTGGATGTGATGATTTTAAACATGTTTTCCAACCAAAACAATTCTATGTTTCTACATGAGAGGAAACTAAGGAAGTTCTGCTGGTGTAGCCTTATAAAATTAATTTAGGGTGAGCAAGTAAACATCAGGAAAGCAGAATTGTTCTATAATCCAACAGACAGTCAGCAAGCACTGGTAATAAATTACTCTTCCAGTCAGTTTCAGAGAACACAGAGGAGCTCCCTAATGACACAGATCTAGGATTACCTCTTGCTTCTTCAATAGAAGGAAAGGCCTGTCAGCAGCCAGACTGACCCAGTCTTTTTTGTATTATAAAGCCAAAGTTATAATTTTACTGACTCAGAGAATATAGAATAGTTTCTGTATAGTTATTAATATTGGTATCTATATATGATTAATTTTCATAAATAGCTGACAGAAACTCCTTTTTCCTGTCTCATGCAGAGTTTTAACAATCAAATCCCTAAAAGGCAGCTTTTATGCAAAATAGGAAAAAACCACACACATTTCACAGGCCCTAAACAGGGTAAATGTGACAGCATCTTCACTTGTGTCTGACTGATGCAGGAGTTTTAACTGTTGAAAATAAACTAATTAAAGAGAGCAAGATTCCAAAAAAATTTCCCTAGAATTTACTTGTTTTCCTCTTCAAATGAGATGAGAGAATTTTAGAAGCAATAGAACCCCAAAATGTGTAATAATGTTGACAAATTTTTAGGCACTATACTCAAATAATTATCCCTATATCTATGATTACTCATGGCAATGGGCAACAACATAATACATCAACTGGAAAAGATAGTGAAACTGGCTGGAAACTGAGAGATGGTGTCTAGCCATTACAGCAATAACCTTCTGATGGAAGATCTCTTCCACAGTAAAGAGGTAAAAAATGTAATGGGTCTTCAGAAAAAATTCAAAAACTATGAAAACACATGGCAGCTATTTTAAAGGAGTTGAACAGATAACTCAAGACTTCACTTCCATTCCTGTGTATCTGTATGATAAATTCACCTGAAGGACAAATGCCCAGCTGGACACAATTCTTGGTTCTAGAGACCCATCAGCTCACTCAGGAGAAAAGCTATATTACACCAGCAACTTTTTCATTGTGACAGTTAAGTCTCCTGCAAACAAGAAGTAGGAGCAAAAGAATAAGTAGGCTACCCAGTTTCTATTGGATAAGTATGCAGCCTGGCACAGCAAAGGATGCCACTTTGCCATTTGACCCAGCTGAAGTCCATTACCTCTCAGTCATTTTAACCTGGCAAAAGTAATTTTCATGTAAGGTGTAAAAATCTGAGGACCAAAAACCGTCCTCAGGCTGTATAAAATAGTGCTTGACTAGTCTGAAATGTATGTGAACTCAACATTAAAGAATCATACTGGTATAAGTGAAAAAGTATTGAATTGAGAGGTTTACTTTTTGTTTTATACACTCTGGGGCTCCTTAAAAGGCTCCTAAGGCTTTTTGTAAGCTAACAATAGTTTTTCTACTTAAGCTCCTCTGACAAAAATGTTTCTCAGATAATTTAGTGCAATATAAATGAATATGGCTACAGTTAAGCAGGCTCACAGAAGAGTCCTATAGAAGCATTTTCTTTCAAGTTTACTTGAACCTTCATGGTGGGATTTTTGCAGGAAATATTGCTGAAGGAAACAGACTGTAACAGCTATCATCTCTACTGAAGATTATTGCTTAATCCAAAAAGATGCAGAAAAAAAGCAACCGATATAAACTAATGTTTAAAACAGGTTGCATCAATGATAGAAACCATAACACAAGTTCATTTTCTTAACATTGTTAAAGAGGGAAAGAAAGTAATTTTCATTCTGAACATTTTAGCATTTTTCTGTGTCTAATTAATTCTTTAAATTTAAGCTATAGGTCTGGCTGAAATTTCCGTATTTTCATTTGAATTCCTGAAGAAATTCATCACAGAAGAGCCCTTAGATCTTACTTTGCTAAATTCAAGCAAAGTCAGGATTCCTTCAAAACCCACAGTTCTTTCATAAGCAGTGAATTAAAAATATAAACACTGGCTTGTTTCCGATTCTTTGCATTGCTAAGATTTTGTCCCCCATGCTCAGATTGTTCATTCATTCAAAAAAATACATGCTTAGTAACTATTCAAAAAAGTGGGTTAAATCCTTTAACACATTATTACTGCACTGCCTCAATAAGCCCTTAGTTTACCAAAAAGGATATTTACTGTAAATATGGTACTAGAACCAGCTGCATCGCATTTACACAAAAAGAAAACATACTGGATTGTTTAGATAAAGAGGCATAATATGGTGGCGATTGCTTTCCCCTATACTTCTGAATTAAGAGTCTGAAACACTGTGCTTGAAGTCCCATAAAGCTTGGTATGCCTTCAGAACAGCACTCCTAGCTTAATTTGGGCCAGGCTCCTTTTTCCACTTTGAAGGAACAAAATGAGACTTTAACAGTTCCAGGAGCCTCTAGGTAGTTGTGATCTGAGGACTCAAAAGCATTTGTGTGGGCAGAGCTCAGCCCATAGTATAAAGCATATTTTAGGGAGACTGACTTTTAGAACAAGATAGGACCATCTTGCCTGCTACCAATGCAGAAATAAAACAGAATCACTTTATTCCCCTCTCTCACTGTCTCCTATACATATTTTAAGAATTATGAGGCCTGTCTTGGAAGTAATTTATGCAAGTAGCTTGCAGTTGTGAGATTCGCATCACTTAGGGATGTCCATGACTCACAAGTTAAAAAAGGGAAGAGTTTGGGAAACACAGTATAAGACAGTAAAAGTGTAAAGATTAAGAACTATCAGAAACATTGCAGAGCAATGTTATATTTAGGTACAAAAGGAATAAGAGCCACCCCCCCCCCTCCCTCCTCATTCACCCTAAAAGTAATAGGATTTCAAATCCCAGCATAGACAAATTTCAGAGATTCATGTCATGCAGAACTATGTAGCTCAGGGCTTTTAGCCAGGAAATTCTGCAAATTTGTCCTCAGATTAAATGGTGCCATGCAACTCAATCACATTACAGCTTTAGTTCAAATGCCTGCACTTGGCAAGGTCTCTGGCTGAAGATGTCTTGTATTTTTTGGCTCCTGCAGAGTTTATAGTAGAATAGCATTTTGGCACAATTGGCATCTACTGTTTAATCTCTTAAAAGGGTAGGGAAATAAAATCCCTTTAATTGTTCTTAGGTATGTACATGTCTTAAAAGGTTTAAAACTAATTTTTATAACATGAACTAATTATACAGCCTGAACTAACTTCCTATCCAGCCAGGATAATCTTTCTTGATCAAAGATGGGGATGCAGAAAGAACGTAATAAAATGGCATCAGAAAAGAAGCTTATTGTCTGGCATTGCTATGGTAGGGTTAAAGACATGTCTACATGGCAGCCAAGAAGTATAATTTAAAGCTTGTTTGGGGATGTGTGCACACACTGCAACTAGCTGGTCACGTGATGATAAACAGAGCCTTAGCAGAGCAAAGTGCAGAATGAAAACTTAATCTGAAAATTTGGGTAGACACTTAGATGGCTAACCTGCACTGAACTCCAAGCTGCCCCAGCTGCAACTTTAATTCTATGATTTAAATTCCAATCTAGACATAATGACTAAAAAAAATCTGACAAAACATTCTTCAAAGTATGTTATGGATTCAAACAGTGGGAGTGAAATGGGGAATGGGGGTATTACTGGACCTTTTAATCTGAAACTCTGTTTTATCAATAAAAGGGAACTGTAAAGTTTCCTTGATACTCATGCTCCTAGCAAAATCTCTACCTTCTCTGATTTCTTGTTGCAGTTGCTGAGCAGTATTTGGGAAGTGTTCCTGGACGGGAATTTTTCATGAGAAATTTCAGAGAGTTTAGACGTGCTCTTCTTTAATTGACTGGACCCATAGACTGAAAAACAACCTTGAAAACCTGGAATAATAGTGCCTGCTTGCTTCAACAGACCCACCCATGATTGTGTGCTTTAATTTTTCAACAAGATGTGGAGGTAGGGCCTGAGGAAACCCATAAAAATGTTTGGTTTGGCTTTCTGGCAGTTTTCCCCAGCTAGAGCACATGAAAAGCACTAAGGATGCAAGGTCCTGCTAAGTTTCCATAGAGCGCCTGACTTGAACGCCACAGAACATTCTGTACATCCCGGAGCGGAGGATCATATTGCTCCGCTCACCCTGGGGACAGCAACAAGCAGCAGCAACAGCAGCACCAGCAGGTCATCAACTGGAAACTGGAAACCTGCCATCTTTTAATTAGTTGCTCTCTACTTCATAGTAATCCTATTTAAAATCCTATATAATGCCAGGTCAGATTTGCTGTACAAGCTCAGATAATGCCAAGCCAAATTTTTCATCATGTAATTAGCCAGAAACACCTTTTTAGATGGAATAACTTATCATCTCCTCAATAAAATCAGGGAGCATAATGTAGGACCAGGCTCTGCTCTTTCCTAGTCTTAATTATTGTCCAGATGAACAAAAATGTTTCCCAACTGACTCCAGATTCAAGGACAACTTTGTTTTAACAAAAGGCAACTGCTTTCTATACAACTGAACCTGGATTTCGTCTCCAATTCTGTGTAGACAGTCTTTCAGATACAAGAACCAAATTCTCATTCCTCTTTCACCCTATGCTCAGGTATTTTAAACCACTCCAGTTTTCAGTTATTTCAACCAAACTGGTTTGTGAGAAACCGCTGGATGCATTTTAAGAGCAAATAAGGCTACCTCATACAAACTGTACACAAGACCTTAAAGCAAAGGATATCAAAGGCATCCAAGTCTTATCATCATTTCACAGACTGTTGCTGAACTGAAGAAGAGAGATTAAGTGATACGTAGTCACACAGCAAATAAATTCCTGATACAGGAGCAGAGCGCAGGTCTCCTCACTACTAGTCCAATAGCATAGAGAAAAATATTGTCCTCCTCTGGATCTAAAAGGAAGACTTCTCATATGTGGTTCCTTCCTCACTTCCATCATCATACCACTTTGCTGCTTGTTCAGCATGCTGGGTGGAAATGTTCTCCTTGCTGTGGCATTAAAAAAACGAAAAAGGAAAAAAAAATTAAGCAGTAATTTACAGTGGATGGGTTCACATTTATAAACATTAATAAGGATCTTCTGTAAATATGCTGCAGTATATTGTGTAATATAATATAATCCTGGTAATATGAGTCCTTGCTACAGGTCACTGATTTTAAATCATTGCCAAAAAGTGAGGAAAAACTGCCAACCTTACGTGCAAATTATGATGTGTGTAGATTCACAAGATTCTGCCTTATTGACAAAAGTAAACTCTTTTAAAAATAGACTTATTTAGATAGCTGATTTCTTTAAATACATTTATTTACCTTGCAGGCATCATCCATTTGGGCAGGAAATTAAATTTTCAGCCAGTGATCTTTTTCACAACACCTCTTAAAGTGATATTTTTGTATGGAACACCAGCAAGAATAGCTCTGTATGAACACACCTCAAGAATAAGTTTGCAATGCCCCACAATACCCCAAATATTTCAGCAGGTACAGAGCATACAGCACCTTGGAATTAAGTCAGTATTCCAAGTCCCAACTCACAAAACAGCGTAGAGCTGCACACAGAATTTGGCAGGTCTGGGACTTAAACCTCACCCCAAACAGGTAAGCAGCCAACCTTTCGAGAACTACCTCTGGCTGCCATAGATCTCCTAGCTCTCAACCTGGACCTTTTGTTGATCACTGGATCATCCCTCCTCTCCAGTGGATTCTGTTCTAATGGGACATCTTGGGGGTTTCCTCTTGACAAGCTCATTCTTTAATGCTAGTCCTCTTTATAAGATCCAGCTCTCCCTCATTTACCCACTCTGGAGAAAATAGAGGAGTTTGAGGCTTCCCAGTCATACAACAGGAGATTTCTTTCTCAGACTTAAAACATTCAGACCCATCTATCTAACCTACTACAGCATAACAACCATGACATGTAGTGTAAGTGTTGCCAGGGATGAACAGGAGTAGCAAACTGGGAGGAAAGGGAGCTTGTTACTTTTTTCTAATGTGTTCTCAGATAGGAGCAAAATAGAAGCAGTTCTACACCTGGAAATGATACCACACCCAGCAACTCTCCTAGCTCTTCATCTCAACTCTGCACTTAATGTAAAGGATATTTCTCACTGCACAGGCTGTGTCTCAATTTTGTAATGGGAGCATTGTCTGGAAAGAGTTGATGTTATTTTTCCAATGAAAAGTGACCAAACGGAATATGCTCATGGAAAGTCATTCTAGTGAAATGCCACCCACTCCCCACCATTTGCCATAAAACTGCACAGTTTAGTAAATGCTGTCAGTTGTTTATTTTAGAAAAAGAAATAGTTCTCTGCAAGTCATTTGTAAAACCAAGACAGGTCAGATTTCACAATTTGTGGGAAGTTTTTGGTATTTGTTTCCACGTTTCCCATAAAAGCTTCAATACTTGTATACATTCTTCCTCTTATTTCTTATTAATATGCAGAAGCCATGACATACAAAATTGTTAAAGATTCAGCATACACTTAAACACTTTTATACCATAAGAAAAGGAAAAGGAATGTAAACATTGACAATGCCCTGCAAGCTAAGTGAGAAAGCAGCTATAGTATGTTTTACCAGTGTCAATCCTAACAGAGTTTTCACTTGTTCCGCTGGGAAAAATAGATTTCTTCATCATCTTTTCTTAGTTTTAATACATTTGCCAAGAGGATTCTTTTCATACTAGAAATCCACCTTCATTTTTCTTTTATAGTGTATTGTAAAACCACCTATATTTAGAATCCTGAATTAGTCTGTACTCAAGGTAAGAAACTCTGGTCTCTTGAGTAGGGTTTACTTTTTTTTTTGGCAGAGTCCAAAAGATATAAGTGCTTCTTAAAATCTGTCCTACTAACAAGTGCAACAAACACTTGTGACCACACATCTGAACTGATGCTGCTTATGCCATGTGGTGACCAGAAGTTGTTAGACAAATAAAACAAACTTTAAAAAAATGTACTAATCCGACAGGAGACAGAAAAAAATGAAATGTGTAAGATGGCTGTCAGGCCAAGAATGAGACACAAGGGCTATGTCTACACTAGTAAATTAGGTATGCCAGAATGACCCTGGCTGTTGTAAACAACTGGCATGTCCTGGTCCATGACCATTTTACTAAATTGTCTCACCCTGAAAGGAGGGGGCTGCATGCAATATACAATTTGGAAATGGTCACTGGTGCGTTCCAGCTCTTGCACAGTGCCCAGAAACTCTCTGGAAGTACCAAGCGGCGCAGGCCTAAAACCATGCTGGGGCAGCTGTAGCAATGAAACAGCACAGCTGATCCAATCCCAGCACCCAGGAACATCACCTTGACTTATGACTATGGATGCAGACAGTAAAGTCACATTAATAGTAGATGCACAATGTCACCCTTCTGTTTTGGCAGAAAAAGCTGACAGCATTTCAGAGATAAAGCCCACTGCATTACCATCTCTCTATTTTCTCTTTATTTAGTATAATCAGGGAAAAGGGCAAGTCAATGGAAAGTTGTTGTGTGAATTGATGGAATTGTTGGAAAGGAAACAATAAACGAAGGAAGCAGAATTGAACTGGGAGTTAAAAATGTCACATTTCAGTTTTCTCTGGGGCTGCCCCAGAAAAGGTTATTTTTAGGATTATCTTTGTAGTACTCGCATGCCTTTGCAGCCTTTACAGTTATTTATTAAATGTACAAGTACAAAAACAAAATACAGGTTTCTTAGGCATTCCTTTGCACTCAAGGTCATGAGTTTTCTTGATTATCTCCAAAACTTATTTGATTTGGGATTATTATAAGACTTGAGTAAAAATACCTTTTCCTTTTAAATTTATATCACAACATAGATTCAGCAAAAGTCATTTTACTGGTTAGCAAAAAAAGTAATGATGGATTTTAACTTATGGTTATATCATTAGGAATATATATTTCAGGGCTGTGACCTTACAGCTGCAAAATATAGAACTAGTTTTACTTCACAAGCATTTGTCCAAACATTTTCTTTCATTTTGATCCAAATAGTTTCACACCCACTGGGTTAGACTTTGACTTTCAGGTTTGAGCAAACTGAAAATTTCAATCAGCTCCTCAGCTAGAGTAAATTGGTGTAGCTCCACAATGGAGCGAAATATTGACTTCAATGGAGCTCCACCGATTAACACCGGGTGAGGATCCAATCCTGATCAAATTGAAACTCAATTGAAATTGCTGTGCTTCACCTGGTGCTTATTCGCACCTCACATCAAAACCATGCAAAGCTATGAATTTTGCATGATTCTGATCCAAAGCCACACACTATATATGCTTAAAATTGAGTTCAGGTTATTCAGGAGTTCCACAACACTAAGCAAATCTTTTGATAAATATGGTTTGCGTTACTAGTTTGTAACAAAACTCCTCACCAGGTGACTTTTGTGTGGTCTGGTGTTTCATTGTGAACATTTTGCACTGCTCTAATGAAACATGATTTCTAAGACAACTAGGGGATAAAAGAAGTTTCTATTCAATGTTCTACCCACGAGTTCTGCAATATGCACACAAACTGTGACCACAACATTAAGCTCCTGATGTCTACAATTTGAAACCTAATTCATAGTATCATGAAATCATGGAATGTATTGGGTTGGAAGGGACATCTAAAGGTCATCTAGTCCAACCCTGCTATAATAAGCAGGGACATCTCCAACTAGAACAGATTGCTCAGAGCCCCATCAAGCCTGACCTTGAATGTCTTCAGGGATAGGGCCTCCACCACCTCTCTAGGCAACCTGCTCCAGTGATCCACCACCCTCTTTTAGCAAAGCAACAAGCTATGAAAATTCTGCACATTTCTATCTCTTCCTTTAAAGTTGTATCAACATGAGTTTCATCAGAAGAGAGCAGGTGACCAAACAGCTGTGTTACTCGCCAGCTACTAATAAAGTTAAACTCCCAGGAAAGGGCAAACCAAGGGAGTGAGTCTGTGGACTTCTCCTCTTTAACCCTGGGATTTTCAGACGTTGTCTCTTACGTCTTTGAGACTCTTCCTCTTAGCACTCAATTCCCATCACATTCTGACATTCAGTGAATTTAAATGTAACCATTCACATCCCGGCTTATATACTGATGGGTTCCATGTTATTGCAATACTTTGAAAATCTCCAATGGTGATCTGACCATTAAACCAAACTGTAAATTAACAGACTGGATTAGCATTTTCCTATAGGGAAAGAGCATTCTTCTTTATTCAGTATAAGGGCTTACTGCTGGCATAATTCTTTAGGCATGAAGACAAGAATGTATTATGTTCAACTGTGGTACAGATGCCTAAACTAAACATGTCACTCTTTTCTCTTGGAAGCATCTAATGCTTCTTTGGATTGTAGCCATGGTGGTACTTGACTAAATTCCACTGTTTTTCACAGAAGAAAGTGATGCAGGATCTGAGAAACAACATGAAAAAAATAGCTACACTTTCTCCATTGAACTTTCAAAATGTGAGAGAAGGGAGAGAAAACTTCCTCCGTCCCTTGGGAAAATGAGTCCTGTTATTGCCAGCATCAAAACCAACATCTTCTTCTGTGGTCTTTTGTGTAACATACTTCCCTGGGTCAAAATTACTTGATGAATATATTTATTTCCAAAGGCTTTCTATTTTGGATCTTCAGTGTGTCCATTTACAGAACAGGAGAGCCCTAAAAGTTTTGCATAGCACAGTGTTTAATTTTACTTAGACTACCTTCCCCTCCCAGTCCTGTAAAAAGGTTTACACACAATAGATCACAGACACCATAAACTAAAGACAAAGATCTACACAATGTTGTTGAGGTAATCCTTTGTGCTCTGCACATACCGGTGCTGTATAATATTTGAGGAAAAGCACTATAAACTATTTCAGACATCTATTTTTAAGAACACCACAATGTAAAAAGCAGATGCTACAAAGCACTCACATTTCCACCAACTTCAAATGATCCTGGATATTCAGTGGAGAGCACCAAAGTGACTAATTGCTCTCCCAACTGACAACAATAGCATGATGTTAAATGAGACAGATTCTCACACTGCCAGTATGTTGCACTCTCATGATTTCTTTGCTCTCCATATGATGAAATAGGTGGTATGGGGAGTTTGACAACCGTGCATTTGCCTTATCATATTCGCTGTTAATTCCACTACTAGCTACAATATCAGATTTTAATGCCCTCTTTCGAAGAGCACCACCTCTGCTTATTAGAATTTACAATGCTATATCTAGTCAACAGACAGCATAAATTCTAAATAAAGCTTCTTACTACAGCTATAATTCTGTGTTTTCTTCCAAGATATTAAATACTTAATCAAAACGCCATTCAGGGATAATGTCATAACGAAGCTGAAACAAAGCAGCTTTCAGGCAGCTGCTCAGCATTCCTCCTTCTGCCTTGTTTTCTTTTCCCTAAATGAAAGGAAACAAAGGTTCCTGTTTGTTCTCTAAACCTCCTGCCCATAGCACAGCATCCTCCATTGCAAGCCAAAAGCTCAGCAGCCATCAGCAACGTAGCTGGGCTTTGGTAAAAGCAAATGCTTCACTAAAGTATCTTGTTCCTTTCAGGCAAGTACAACAAATGCATTATGTTACCTCCACAACTTTTAATAGTGACTCAAATTCTCTATAACTTCGAGCAGGATGTTTAAAAAGCCTTCTCAAAGTCCACATCTACAGATTCCCGAGAACACACTGAGATAATGATGACTTAGGCAGTTTTGATCCAAAACTGTCCCTTAGTAAGAAGGAGCACTCTAAGACCCTTCAGCTCCAAGAGATTTGCACAGAGTTTAAAAATAATTTTTTGTCTGCTACCACTTTCTTCCATCTTTTCTATACTCTGGATCTTAAATTTGTGCATCATGACAAAGACTGCTGCAAAGTACCCCAGGACTTTGTGAAGGCACTTTACCACCTACAAAGCCAAGAAGTTCTTCAGCTCCTTTGCAGTATATGGCTCAGTAATGGGCTTCCAGCCAGAGCTCTGCAGAGTGATCTTACAGCACTCCAGATCCTAGTATAAAAATATTTAGAGGGTTGTTGTTGTTAGTCGTTTGGTTTGTTTGTTTTTCTTACAGGCTTCTAAAGTATATTGAAAGAGTACCTGGCTTATGTTTTCTGTACACACAGGAATTATATAGAAAAAAAGCACCAAAAACTAGCAAAATAAAGCAAAAACCACCATATACCTTATCAGATGAAAAACATACTGTACTTTTTTTCTTTTAGTTATTGAAGAAAAACTGCCAGCATCTCTGCTTGTGTTATAAGTTGTCAGTCAACAGCTGTTAGCAAGCTAGATCATGGAACCTAAGGCCTTGTGTGTTGACTTTTTTCAGTTGAAGATAATAGCATTTAACCACAGCCTAGGTAATAATGGTTGAAATCTTGCCTTGATTCACCCTTGTTCTGGGGCAGGTAAGTGCAAATATAATATGTAGAATGAGCCCAGCCCATGGCAATACCCTGTGTAAATTTGTAGTGACTAAGAGTGTGCTTTACAGCCTGTTCCCAGGGCTCATCTTCTGGACAATTGAAGGACTTAGGACTTTATAAAAGACTGCAGTATAAGTTTTGCTCTGAGAAAATGCTTAATCAATCCATATTCTGATGACAGTAGAGCAGTACGGGGACAGATCTGGCTGCTGCCATGTTCCGCACCCTTCCTCCCATGCACGTAACTCCTGGTGAACAGTAGCTTGAAGGCAATAAAAGTATATAATTTTTTTCTGAGCAAACTTACCACTGATAAAACCTCTTTTGATTAAAAAATAATACAGATGTCATCTTAACACAGGGCTAATCTGAAAAGGATCCAATGTCTTTATGACCAATTATGGTCAAAGAAGCTTTTGTTTTGATAATAGCGGGTTTGACGGTATCTGGAAGGAGGATGTCACGTTTCCTATATGACATACCTTCTGTATTGTGTCTTGTTTTCCTGTGTTCTCTCTTTTCCAGGTTCTATTTGCCTCTCAAATACTTTCTTGGGTGATATCCCATTTTTGTTTCACTGCTTTTTGTCCTTAAAATAGCAGATCATTTTTATTTTGTGTTGGAAAAATGTTGGGTTTATGGATGTTCTGTCTGTCCCCTGTGCTAAGTAGCACATGAATGAATTTCCAATCTGACAGAATTGAGACTAAAATGTAAAGGACTCTCTTAAATATCCAACTTAAGTGAAAAAAATCTATTAAAGAAACCTTAGAAGTTTGGCACTAGGATTATTCTTGCTCAGTGTAAGCATATCTAGCTCTCTGCATAGTTCACCATGAATATTCATTTATATGCCAGACAGGGCATTTGAATCTAGGTCTTTCTTTGTTCTCTATCCTAGGTATTTTGTATTCATATAAGCTGTATCTACTCAGAGTAAGGATGGGAAAGAGGGATGCTTACCTACGTATTCTGGAGGAAGAAAGTAAAATATTTCCAACTCCTGCCAGCTGAAGCTACCTCTGCTGTGCCCAGAGGAGGTGCTGCAGGTTCATTGTGGCTGCTGAACAATCACTACCAGCTGGAAGGAATTAGTTACTACAAGTGGTATGACAAAGAGCAGAGGTTGTGCCCAGCAGCCAAAATGTGTCTGGCTATCAGAGCATCTCACTGCAATTCTGTCTCTGCAGGGTATGCTCCAGGTACACAGGCACTGCACGCAATGGAAGAAAGTCTACATGAAGCAGGATGCATGTCAAAGTTCACACATTTTTGCCTTGGAAGAGAGTTTGTTTTTTCTCTGTATTACAAGCTCCTCAAAACAGGTAACCTTTTACCACTGCACAAACACCAGAGCAGATACAGCCTTTCTCTGAGCAGAGAAAAGAGAAAGGCTGCACAGCTACATGGATGCAACCATGCCATGGGACAGCTGTGGACACCATCCAGCCAGTGCTTATGGATGGATCTCTCTAAAATGTCTGTACCCATGTCATTAAACCTCTGTCTGATTGCCCTTGGTACAGTGTGGTCTGGACTGAGTGGAGATCCTCATCTCTACATAGCTGAAATCACAGATGCTAATTCTTTTGAAGGCAAATATGGGCACCTCAGTAAAGAAAATATTTTGTTAACCAGTGTAGATGAATATATCCCTGTGACAGTAATCATTCTGCAAGGAGAAGATTTGCATGGCCAGGAACTGTAGCACTTCAGTTCTGTTTGAAAACCTGAATTAGTCAAACAAAGCTGCAATAAGGCTTTTTGGTGCTCAAGCACCACTTCTGACCATTACCTTAGGGCCCTTCCATCACTTTCTTCCCAGCATGGCCAGACTTGCCCTGGCATGATCTCCCCCTTGAGCCATCAGCAACTTCTTCCAGAGGTTTCTACTACAGCTGTCACAGCCCAGAAACCTGGGCAGCACTAGTAGCACATGAGACCCAGGCATGTTCGTACCCATGTGGTGTCCTTTTTTTATTGCTTTTATTGAACACTTCTATATAAAGAATGTATTTGTAGGAATCAAGTTTCATTTCTGAATAATTACATATATGCAAATGAACTGAGTAATTGAATTGAAATGAATAATTCAAGCAGCTGTAATATTTGAATCTATAATCTGCCAGAGTGTTATATGATCTTATTTCCATTTGATTCCTGAGAGGAAGTGCCTTACAAGCACTGGTACATAAAGTTGTCTCTAAACACAGACACCATCCGTCGTAAATGTTTAATGTCCAATCATGAATTACAGCACCTGTTTTAAGTGATCAGCTACTAAAGGATATATATAAAAAAAAAAAAAAAAAAAAGAGGACGGAAATAGGGGTTTCTTTCAAAGAAGATTATTTCCTGCTGTTGAATTTCTATATCTCAATAAAGTGCCAAATTCAGTCTTTGTTCTTGCAACATCTACTGTGCGTAGAGCTGAAAACTGAAACAAAGATCTTAGCATGGAATTTCAGTTGCAACACCAAGTATTTCAACCTCATTTTGCATGCACAATGTTTTAAAGCCTTGGGTATCTGTATACATGTGACACACTACAAAACAGGGCCCACAAACCTTGTTCACTTTCTCAATTATTTTTTTATCAATCTTGTCTACTATTACAATTGGTTTTAGCATTCCTGATAATTTGTGAAATGTAATACTTATTACACACACCCATATTCACCTGCAAAAAAAAATATTTCATGGATCATCTATGAAAAATTCCTCCTAATCAGGATAATATCTTAAGAGTTAAGTGACATGCAATGCATAATGAAGACTCAGCAATAAGTGGCAAAAGTCACTGCCTTACTGAAAATAAATAAAATGCAGAGGAAAGTAAAAATAATAGTATATAATGGGAAGAATGGGGTTGGGGAGGGGGGGAGAAGCTTATAGACTGTTTTGGAATTATTCATATGTAGAAAAATGAGGAAAAATTCACAGTGGATCCGTTTCTCAGGGAGTTTGGTCCAAGTCTCACTGGCAAGAGTGAAGAGGCAGACTTCAGAAATATGAAGCAAGGAATACGACATAAAAAAATTGTGTGAGGGGAAGGACTTCATGCCACTTTTTCCTTTTGGCCTTTATACTCCACACACATTTTCCTTACCCTTACTCACACTCGTTTGTCTGGGGGAAATGTTGGGATTGGGAAGTGATCCATGAGAATGAAGCAGCTTGAAAAGCATTATATTAGTCTGTGGAATAAGTAATACTTCAACCAAGTGAAGTAATGGAAACCACTTCACCCAAGTCATTTAAAATTGGACTGAATAAGGCACTGGAGATTATGCTGAAAGGAACAATTCTGCATTGGCAGGAGTATGGACAAGATGACTTAATAGATATAGTGTCCATGTGCCAAATCCTGAAATCCGGATCCAGTTTTTTTATTACTCTATCGTTACTTAAGCTGAACTTCCATTCACATTATTGGGAGCTCTCCCTGAGACAAAGAAAAAATAATGCAGAGCTTCAGTATTTATGCATAAAAACACAAATAAAACCTACTTCCGTATCATTTCAAAAACATAACTTGCTACATAATAATTATAAAGTTTGAGTGGAAAAATACAGAACACTCCTGGCAGTATCCCTAATGGCGTGCCCAGAAAAGTTACTCAGAGTTTATCTAGTTTAATTTGTTAAGACTCACCAGAACCAGCAAAAACCCTACTGCTCACTTGAAATGAGTCCCTGTGTGTAGGCTATGCTGTTCCTGAAATGGGTGAAAATATCTCAGAATAAAATATTGATATGAAAACTGAAGTTTACGTATGCTTTGCTATTTAAGCATGGGAACAGTATTAGAAGTTGTCATTAAAAAACACATAATGTCAATATAAGCAACAGCATTTTCCCCTTTATTAAATATCAGTGGGGCATTTCAATGTAAATGACAGCAGGTTTAGGCTTAATGAAGTCTATTTTCCTTGATGTAGAAATGTGTGTAAAGGAATTCTGATTTGGTTTAGTTTTAAAACAAAATAGAAAAATTAAATCAAAATTACTCCAGAAATTATATTAATATATATATAAAATGAGATATTTGAGGTGCTCTGGTGACAGAAATGTTTATGTCGTTGTATGTACACAAAGCTTGGTTTAGATGCAATTAAATAGTTCCAGTTTTCACTTGATACCCATTCACACCAATACCAGTAAATCAGTTCCCTCTAGTACACTACAGAATGATAATAAATAGAAAAATCAAAGCCCATATTGAGTGTATTGGAAAAAAAAAAAAAAGTCAGAAATATAGCTGAGGTAGGAAATTCTGTTTTGTGATATACAGAGGTATACATTAGTTATAGTAAAGGTAAAACTTCCCAATATGGGGGAGAGGACTGGGAATTGTAGGACAGTGGAATTCATTCCCCCCTCATTAAAAAGTCACATTAAAAGTTAGTTGGTGAAATTTTTTTACACTATACTGAACATTTACTGAAAATTTTCAGAGAAACTTTCGAAAATCCATCTTTTTGGCAATCCTTATTTGTGCTTATACTGAGCACTAGTCTGCATGAAGGGATGAGATTTTTCCAGTATCTTTCTGGAGTGAGGTTAATTCCCAACAATATACGGCTAAGAAAAGTTATGTGTGTGCCTAAAATGGGAAGAATGGAAATCTTATCCAATTATTCTTTCTTTTTTGTTGTGGTTTTGGTTTGTTTGTGTTTTGTGGGGTTTTTTCCTATATCTACATAGAGGCTGTAAGAAACCTGGCATATAATCTTAAAAAAATACCACTAAATCAAAGTGAAACTCATTACCGAGCACATACAGATATGTGAAAAAGACCTACTGCCTTGCAGCAGCTGAAGAGGAGATGATGGCGATGCAATAACCTTGGAGAGATTGTAGCTGGCCACTGGGTGTGCAGACAGAACGACTTGTAGCCTGATCCTGACCTACCCCGTCCACATAAAGACATAAGCAGGAGGTCCCCTTTGCTAGAAGGTAAGGTTTAGCTGGTGCAGCCAGCTGTGCAGCTCCTAGCTGTCAGGTCAAAGAAGTTTCCAAGGCTAAACAAAAACAGATAGCTCTGTCAAGTCTGAGCACTCAGTGGGACTCAGGTACTGGCTCCTCCCCTGCATGCCCCTACAAGTGAGGACACATTTCACAGCACAGTGCAGTGCTCCTTTCCCCACAGTCCTACATATCCACCTGGCAAGGGCACAGCATTATAGCTGCAATGTAGAAAAAGAAACAGAAAGGCAGCAATGGCCTCCTGCCATGTCCCAAGCTCAGTAGAAGACAATCCTAAGCTGCAACTTAGCCTCAGCTAAGCTACATCTACCCACATGAGACAGTTTCCCTCTATCACTGGCACAAGCCTGTTTTGTCAGCACCACACACTGAAAAACCATCACATGTCAGAGGCAAAAAAGTATTGAAGAGGCTGAGGAGAAAGCACACATGGTCTGATACCGCTGCTGTGACAGAAGAAGCATTAGGCAGTTAATACTGATCGCACAATTTCAGGGCAGCACAAGGGCTGGTTAAATTTGCACCACCTACCTAAGCAGCTTTGGTTAACCATGGGCATGGGGAACAAGGGCAGAAGACATACAGAGACAGATATTGTTAACGTTGCATCCTTGCATTTGTATTTCAGTAAGAGGGACGCATGTATTAGGTCTCCCTCTAAGCTGTTCAGGCACAAGACAAAAAGAGTAATTGCTGTCAGGAGAGTTTAGGGGGGCTATACAATGACCAGAACTGCTGCAGTCCTCCCTAGCTTCAGCTATACCCTGTAGATGCACCTGATTCCTCATCCCATCATTATTTTTAAACGAAATAAAATTTCTTTCTGCTTCTTTGGATATGAAAGGCATCACTTTCCCAGTATGCTTCATCTGGAACTGCATTTAAGTAAACTCAAGAGAGCATATTCTATATAGGCAATACAAAATCATGTGTGATTTTTTTGTTGTTTCAATAGACAGGGATTGAGTAATGTCACAGTTTATAGCTTTTATTTTATTTGGAGGGAATACTTTTTAACGGAAGCAGGAAGCACTCCTTGGACACAGTAAGTCACAATGTATAAATAGCTCTACTGAGATTATAACAAAGGCTCTTTTGTGCTTTTTTACCAGCAGAGCCAATCATACATGCAACTTAGTAACATAAAAATACCTCATCCCTACTAATGACACCTCTACCTTACAAAAAATTATTAAGACATCCATTTAGAATTATTTTAGCCGCATTGCTTAGGAAAAGTCATTCAGAAGTTGAAATTATTTCCTTTAATAATTGTAAAGAAATTGAAGAAATTTATTGTTATCTGATTACTAAATAGAGCATACAGTTAATTCATCTTGAATTGGAATACATTTGTGGAAATATGCTTCTCCATATGGCTTCATATTTATTTCTGCAAGGTGAATACAGTGACAGGATTTTTTCAAATTAGGCTATGCAATTTTTTTATTGAGTCAAGACCAGTAGAGTTCCTACTTAGCAAGCATTCTGGATCTCATTTTAAGCCATTTTAAGGAGGTCTGAAGTTTATTGGATTTTAAATACATCCTTTTCTCCATCAAGGGTCTTTTAAAGGATAGTTTAATCTGTCTAATTTACATTCAGGAATTTAATCTTCTACATGCCAGGCTCTGGGACTGTCAAATCCTTCAGTTTTCCATTCTTATCAAACATAATAAAGTGATCATATATAACCAGTAGGATGTATTTTTTTTATTTTTATCCAAATGCCATTTTCAAATCCAATTTAGGTTATAAAGAATGACAATTCTGTACAGTTACGTTAGATGAGTTTTCCAAAGAAAGATTATCAGTAGTAAGTATAAGCATATGTCAGTTCATTAACTGTTTAAAAATATCCAGCACATCAGACTTCATTCCCTCCTACATTTTCAAATAATAAAGTAGGTCCTACGTGAGGCTCTGTAAGGTCCTGATACAAAGACTCACAAAAAGAGTAGAAATATTTTGCTTTCTTAGTGGGGTTTATACTTAGGCATATCTCAATACATCTGAACATTTTATTGTGTGGGCTTGATCACATCTTGAGATTTGGGACAGATAAGGGCCCTGTGCAGCCTATTCCAGCCCCTGGTTAGAACAGCTTCCAGTGAAATACTCTCCAGCTGTTCCATAACTTTAAGAATTATTACATCCTACTTACAACCAGAGACAGAAGCTAAACTTGCCTATTGTCAGTCAATCATCTCCGCTTCCTCTTTTTTCCTGCAAATGCAATACTCCATTTTTACCTGTTTAATAAAAGAACCTTTTTTACCTTTTGGTTAAAATCAATGCAGCTTCTTCACAAGGTGTCGATTTGCTTTTCTTAATATTTTTTTTTCCAGTGTTATGATAAAGCTTAGGAAGTATTTTTTCTTCCTGTACTTTGAGAAAGAAAGGTTATTTTATTTCCAACTTTAGGAGCCACTGAATCTAAATCCACGCTACTCCCTAAAGTCAAGTAAATTCTAACAACTCCTTAGAAGTAGTACTAACATTACCAATTACTTTCTTCCTCTGCTTAGCATGATGCAAATTGATATGGACCAACAAAAGTGGGTTTGATTTCCCTGTGCAAATGAATTAGTTGGTACACCAAAAATCAATAATATATCCAACTTTAATTAGGTGCTAAGCATCTTATTCCTTGTATGCACTGAATGTTTTAAGATTAATAAAGTATTCATCTATTTCTTACACTTAGTGAAAAAAGTGAGTCTATCTTTAGTGGAGCTTTGTACTCTAATGGGGATAGATGGGGATTCTGCCAAATTCAATACACAGCTCTCATTAACACCAGCCAGGTGAAGCTTCACTGTAAGCTATAGTTAAGTAGAAGTTGTGAGGTAGAATTTCTTATCTCATGCACATGAATATGTTTGGACATACAGGAGCACAGGAGGAGGAGAATCCCTCCTTTCTTCAGTCTTCAAATAGAAGGAAAAAGATCCTGGGGACTCACTCTTTGCTGGTTCTTCAAGCAATTCCTACATCTTTTGTAGGAATTTTTTGTAGGAATTTTGTAGCAATTCCAGTCAATCTTTAAGATTTCTTCCAATCCTTTTTTCTGCAGCTAGCCATACATACAGTACCCATTTGTTCAATCCCATGTTTTGTGATTATAACTAAAAATAATTTAGAAATCTACAACACTTATTTTAAATATAATAGAAATGTTTTAAATTTTGATGGTTGGACTCAATGATCTTAAAGGTCTTTAAAGGTCTTTTTCAACCTAATTGATTCGATAATACTATGATTCTAAATTCAGGGATAGCATAATTAGTAAAACACATAACAGCACCCTTTTAAAAGAACGGAGCACAATTTTCCATCTTGAATACCTTCAGATCCAAACATTCAAAAGCTTTCAAGCAACTGCTTCTGTGGTCTTAAAGGAAAACGTGAATAACAACTCCAAAGGTTAAGTCTGTTCCACTAGCACGGTCCTGTGTGAGAGGCACCTCACAACAGCCTTCTCCCCAGGCAACTGAGAAGAGGGAGCAGGATTCAAAACATCTTCCTGTCTCCTTCCATGAGCAATTAATCTGCACCCCCTTGAGCACTCAGCACACTAATCTTCATGCTGGCTCAGTTCTAGCAGCTGGTCACTGGTTGTCCACTGATATCTTTGCTCGCCTCCCATTGCTATAAGCCAACGCCTGTCCCTGCTGACAGAGTGAAAAGGAAAGCAGACACCCAGGTCATGCTCACCTGCTGTTGCTGGGCTTGCACAGAGGTGGGGAAAGCCTCAATATTTTCCATCTCTGGGTCTATGCCAGCATAAAGGCTGTTAGGGTAGCATAGCATCAGATTCTCTTCAGAGACTATGGGCCAACATACAGCAAGTAAAAATACTACCAGGACTCACATTCAGTGCTATGGAGTCATCAGCACACACACAGGGCTAGGGAGAAAGCACTTCCCAAACATGTAACCTGGGATTTTCAAATAGCACCTCCTGAGCACAGAAGTGTTAGACAAGATTTATAAAACTGAATACATTTGAGAAAAAGAACATATAGATTTAATAGCTTCTGGTCATGAATCAGGTCAGAGGAACATGGAGACTTTCTCATGATGTCAGGGTAGGTAGTGTCCATAGCTCCTGCTTTTGTTTCCAGCAGCTATCATTTAGAAAGTCTGTATCACCTCCACCAGAGCAGAAGGTAAATTTAAAAAAAAATCACTCCAGCATCCAACAATATTCACACTTCCACCAGCAAGTAAATAAGATTCAATTTACATTCACACTTGGATTATTGTTATTCTGCCAATAAAAACAAACTATGAAGGCCTGCTGAAGAGCAGTTTTAATTTGACAGCATTTCTGAAGCGTCTGGGGAAATCTGCTGTCTATGAATGCTGCATAAATTCTGCTGTTGTTTTCTACAGTACTGCAGAAGGAGAACTTCCAAGTGTTGTTCACAGCAGGAAATGCCTTCAGCCTATTTCTACCCACAACCAATAATTCTTAAGTTAATATCTGGTGGGCCCCTCCGAGTGTTTCAAAATAGTATGCTTTCTGCAGTGATCTGGTAAGAACTGCATGACCTGCAAAAATTGGTAGCATGAGTTGTGCCATCTCATAAAGACATGTTCTCATGTCAATTTTGTTTACTATATTGGTGATGCCAGCTGTGATAATTAAAAAAAAAAAAAAACTAAAAAGTAGCATATAATTATTAAAAGGGATATTTTTCTTTTTATGCATTTTTTTTTCTTTCTTTGCATTAGAAAAAGAAAAAATCCTACTCAGATCCCTGCTGCCCAATTCTTACTCCATCCCTCCTCAAATCCTTCAGTCATAAAGTGTCGATGGTATTCACTGAGATTTAGAATATAAAAATGGGATTTTCCATTCCACTTACCACTACATTAAACTTGTTTTCCTTTCATAAGAAAGTTTAATCTTACCTATTTATCACATTGTTTATTATACAAGACCAGACTTAAAAAATTCCTCTATTTATATATTTTTTTACATGCCCTAACTCTAAAAGAGTTGCTTATACACCTTTTGTGGCATGTTTATATATTCAAATTGATATCACGAACCACACAGATGATAATGAAAGCTGCACTAATCATCATCTCATTCTCATCTTGTCCACCAAATTTTTGCACCTTTGAAACTGGTCTATTCCTGTGACTCATACAGCTAGAACTTGAAGTGAGTTAATGGCTGGGACAATTAATGACAGGTGAGGATTTGGTTCTCGACTTCTAGCCACATCTCATTTAAGATTAAAATATACACATCCTACCAAATAAATCTACTTGATATTACAAAAAGTGTACCAGGAAACTAAATTAGATAATTTCCAAAGTGTATGGGATTTTTTAGAAAAGAAATGTACACGATGGAAGATAATTTTATTTATTAAAGCACATTTTTTCTATGAACTTTTTAAAGTTCAAAGAAATAGCGACACACAAAACACAGAGTAAAAGAGCATTAAAATCTCGTTGTGATGTACACTAGAGTAATTTGAATGATTATGTGAAAATGAATTTTCAAGCTACTGTCCTGTTCTTTACATTTTAACATTAGCTTCGGGATTCTGTGTTTCAGACGCCGACAATACCCACTCAGTTAGAAAGAGATTACCTTAAGTCTTCTTTATGAAAAACTAGGGAGAAGTAGGCAACCTTAAGCTCACAGCTATGTCTGTTAACTGTGCTGACCCCATTCGTGTTTCAGTGCATTGGTGCTGAGAGCCTTACTCTGATTTGAAAGGTCAGAGATTTGAGGAGCTATTCTTTACGGACCGTGTTCTTCTTTCAGGCTATTTGATCATAGTACCTTTTAAATGTTCACCAAATAGACCTGGGTTTACGTTTTTCAAATCCCATTCTTTAGAAAAGAATAAGTCATTTGCTTTCAATTCACAAAGCTAAAATGTCAAGTCAAAGTACAAAAGTACAATTTCTCAGTGTGCCTGCTTTATCCTTATTTGTTCCATTTTTGAGTGACTGAGTATTTTATTCAGCTCAGGCAGCCACCACTCCCAGTTCCTGAGCCTCAGCCAGGTCTCTCAGGCCCATTCACAATTCCAGCACTAACTTTCCATAATTATTTTATTTCCTTAATCTTCCCAATGGCTGGTTCAGCCCCAGGTGGGCCTCATTCCTCTCCAAGTTCTATAAGACAGTCTCTTACTCCCTCTGCTCTCCTGTCTCCTCCAATTTTGATTTTTGCTGGCAGGCTTACAATATCTCCTCTTCTCTCTCTACACACACACATACATGCACGCACACACAATAGCATGGCAAATACCACAACTATTCAGAGAGAAACAAAGGCAAACTGGAATTTTCCACACCTAGGAAAGAAGGCAGTGAAACAAAGGATGACCCAAAAAATCACACATACAAAAAAAAAAAATAAAGGAAGGAAAAACCAGAAGAGTTTAAACACAGCGGTAGAAAAACAGTGAAAAAATGTTACTAATATATATAAGGATATGGAAAAAAGTAAGATATATTGGAGATGAACAGAAAATGTAAAAACAGAAAAACCTTTAAGCCCCCAATAACCCAGAGCTCAATGTAGCTACTGCAACTTCTACCTATCTGCCCAAAATATCCTTCTCTAGAAGCATTTAAAAAGATACAAAAAATATCAGCCTGTTTCATCTTACTCTTTCTCTCTTAGCTCATCACATAGTGTTCGCAAAGTTGAAAATGTTAAATGCTGGAGCCTTCTTTCAGCTTTTTTCACAATATGTTATCTGGAGTACAAAACATATAATTATGCAAGTGTAATGCTGCATGCTACAGCCTGGTGTAGCATCTAACTGCAGTCTACAGAGACTAAGTCTGTTGGCTGCAGCTTAATAAACTATTTACATACGTGGCTTATTTAAAGCTATGGCTATGTCTAACCTGTGGAATCCAGGCATGCTTCCCAGCCCTACAGAAGTGTGTGTGTGCCCCAGCTGCACCCTGGCTCCATGCTAACTCCCTTCCACCCTCCACCCCCACACCCTGGGTTCCGGCCCAGCTAGTTCCCCCCTGGATGATGGGGGACATGGCTATGGCACACACCCCACAGTTTAGACAGAGCCTCTGGGAGTCATCTAGCGTTCCGTTTGCAGCAGGCTGAAGCAGAGCTTTGATTCGGGATAATTATTTTGTGAGCTGAGCCTTGTAGGTATATTGTTCTCTGATAGTTTTGCTGTGAAAGTGCGTATCTTTTCTCACTCTCAAAAGCAGAAATAAGTTCAGTTCATCTTTGAAAGAAATTACTGTAACAGTTTGTGCCATATTTAGGCAAAGGAACATGAGCATACACCAGGGCCAATCCGGTAACAAAGCACACATTGGTTTGGTGAAAGCAACCAGAGCATTCACATGGCCACATCGCCATGCACTGCACTGGAAGCATACTCCTCGGTGTCACTAGTTCATACTTGGCCATCTGTATTTTGTCAACAATAGCAATTCACTTTTTAATGAATGTTTAAAGTCTCAGTTCCCCTGGGAGTAACAGCTATAGAGAGCATCAGCTATTGCTGAAAGAACAGGGATTCTAGGAATAAACAGAATATTGTGGAATGGCAAACGGGAACCAGTGACCTCATTATTCTGGAAAATGTCTCCTTTTGAACTGCAAAGAACTCTGACAATTGAAAAGGTTTAGTCTTGAACAATGGAGTTTTGCAGAGATAGAGTGAAAGCAAAATTGAGCCCCCTGTGTACTTATGGCAGTTCTTTATTATGTGCCATATATTATCATGTTGTGTTGTGTTTTGCTTTATCGTTGTTGCATCTTTATTAAAGATGGGCCAGAAATAAAACCCAGATGTAAACATACCTGTACTTCCAAAGCACTTGGCTTTAGCTAAGAATGCGGCAGCTGAAAGCTATCCTTAGCACATTTTGTTCTAGAAGGTTTATAATCTTCTTCTCTTAAAACAGAAAGCAAGGAAAACGTTTAAAATAGCAAGTAAAATCTCACTGGTGTAAAATAATTATGTATTATGTTGTTTGCTCCAGTTTAAAGGAATCTGGTCATGCAGGTATGGGAAATCACTCTGACTTTAAAGAGGAATAAAGGAAGACAGCAATTTTGCTCTCTAGTCTGCAAAATATGAAGAACACAGGACACATTCTTGTCCTAAAGTCGAGGGATTTCCTTTGTTTAAGCTTATTAGGCGAATTACAGACTGGTGTCTTGCAGTCAGACACCAAGTTCTGCACTGGATTATTGAGTTGTAGGACACAAAACCATATAAAGCAAGAGATGTCATTATTCCAATGACAATGGAGAAGAAAAATATCCACTGCTGACAGGCCTACTCACTCACAAGTCCACTGGTGTCAACACACATAGCAGTAGAGCCAGAATAGCTTAGGAAAGAGTTTGTTACATCTGGTTAAAAGGGAAGTGTTAGAGCTAAAGGGGAGCAAAATACTGTATGTCAATATTTGCCCTACTGAGGAACAGCAGACACATACTGCAACTGAAGGATACCATATATAAAGAAGTAAGTAACCACATGTATTATTTCAGCCCTGTGCCCCAGCTGTAAAACATTATTTGAAGTTATAAGGTTATAATAGTTGCACAGCTGCGGGAAGGTGAGGGTCATCCATTTTACATACATATTCAAATTAAGAATGCAGAGCTGCTGGCACAGAGCAGCAACAATGATATGGCCTCAAAGGTAGGAACGTGCAGAAAGACAGTCAAAAATGTCTTTTTGGTTTCTCTTGGAGGTGGCTGTGAATTTTTTCACTCCTCTCATGGTTGTACACAGTTAGGCCTGATGATGGAAACACTGAAAAGCCTGGGCATTTAGAGGACAGATTCACAGAAAATTCAAGGACATAAATGGAAAAAAAAAATCATCCAAAAAGGCCTGATGTACACCTAAATTAGCTGGTGCCTAAATCCCCTAAGTGCTTTCTCTGTCAATATTCAAATGTGTTTCTTGAACCACACATCTGTGCATGGCTTGAACTGCCCTGGCTAGGCTTTCCTTAAACTCCATCTGGATCCAGAAACTAGATGTTTTCCACATATGAATATGCCTGCACAGCAATACACAGGTCACATGTACCTCAACTAGCTCTTAATGAACTAGTCTGGGTACCAGAAGCTCATAATTTATCACTCCTCCCTGACTAATTTATCCTCTTGTGATATTTCTTCATGATCTTCCACTACATCAAAGAAAAACAGAATTGCCGAGGTTGGAAGGGGCCTCTGAAGATCATCTACTATGAATCCCTGCTCAAAGCAAGCTCACCTAGAGCAAGCTTCTCAGGATTGCATTTGCTGCATTTTGAAATATCTCCAGGTACAGAGACTCCACAAACGTTCTGGGCATCACATTCTAGTGTTTCACTACCCTGACCACAGTGAAAGAGTATTTTCTTATGGAATTTCTTCTTGATTGCCTATTGTGCTGCTGGGACTCAGGCTCAGCAAGCTCAGGTTCTGCTCTAGGCACAGCTCCCAGCCCCCTTGTCTGCAAACAGGACACCAAACTTTCTGTAGCTACAGATCTGCAGGCACAGCAGGAGCCATTTGACCGATGCCAGAATTCAGAAGCTTGCACCCTTCATCATCATGAGGCTCTCTGACACAATGGCTCTGCCTGCCGCTCCCTTCGTACAGTTGGAGTTCAGACTCTTGCAGCTACAAGGTCTTGGAGAAGATCTCACCAAACTCCTTTCCTTGACTCTGATGCCATGTAGTTTGTAAACCTCCTCCTGCAGCTCTCTTATTTTGTGGCACAGATCCTTTCTCAGTATACCCCTCCTACAGCCAAGGACACCATCTCCCCCAGCCTCAGCCTCAGTGAGGTATCCCATGGACCTGCAGAGCTGCATCCTCGCTTGGGAGATCAGGTTGAGTTGATGCTGCTTTAGTTGCTGCCCTGTGACAGGTCACCACCATTGCTAAGCACATGTACACCGTCCTCAACAGTGTATCTGGCCCCCATCTGTCCACTGTTCTGTGCAAACTGGCACAGACCGCTGCACCTCCTGCCTGCCTCTGTAACCTGCACTCTGTCACACATCTGTGTCACATAGATAGGCCTAAATCTCCTGAGGGACATAAGCCAGCTGGTTCTCTTAATACAGGATAGCCAAAAAGTGTCTCCCTAGAAATACAATAACAGACGCTGACTTCAACAATGCCGACAGAAACACTGGAGAAGGAACATTTCTGCCTGGGATTTTACATTATTTGATGAATATTGATACAGTTCTAACCATGTTTGAAAAACAGGCATTGCTATCCTCTATTTTTACTCTGGAGTGCTTCAAAAGACTCTAGTAAACTCTGCTTGTACCATTGAAAATAGTTGAGAGACATCCTTTGACCTTCAGGAAATGGGTACTTCCTAGTCACTTGCTCAGGGCAGATCACCATTTTCCTTTTGACTTCAGGTGCTTCCTTGGTCAGATAGTTAACTATTGTAGATCCTGGTTTGAAGCACCTGTGTATTGGGAATTTAGATACCTAAATTAGAGGACTAGATAGTTTCACAAAGATAGGAAGAAAAACCATTAAATGCAACTATAATAACCTGTCATCAACAAGGAATAAAGATAAATTAAGAGCAGTGCCAAGATCAGAAATTCAATCATTCCTTCTGTATTGAAAATTGTGAGACTCTTGGAAATAGATCCACCTGAAATCACGTTCATATAAATTGAGTTGTTTCTAGTTCCATCTGTTAAAAGACATCTAAGTCTGTAAAAGTAAAATTTAACAGGCAAATGTCCAGTCTTTCCCAGTAAGGCAAATTATACGGAATGGACTGCGTTTAAACACTTTCTAGTTTCCAAAACTGCCTACTAAGAATGAATTGTGGTCTCTGCTAACTTTCAAATTATGGCCAGCCAATCTTTGGGAAACAAGTAATTTTCTCGGAACGAAAACCTGCATGGGATTATTCCACCCGTTTAGCAGAAGAGGCAACCCATTCAGGCACTCACAACATTCCCTGGAATGCTGTCATTTTCCAGTATAGATATGACCAAAGAAATTAATTTCATTGGGAAATGGACTTAAAGGCATATATTTTAAGAGAAAAAAATAATATTTTTAGTTTGATTTTCCAAAAAGAAAACATCTGTAATAGTGCTGGCTGCCTATCCATCTGTCTGTTCAACCTGCCTTTCAGATCTCCTCAAAAACTTGCAAGGAAGTAAGTGAACATAGAATACAAATCCAAGGAGCCAGAGTTTATTAATACTCAAAACAATCTGTATGCCTTAAACTCAAGTCACAATGTAAGATGTGATCCTCTCTTAAAAGCTTCGTTTCAAAGGATAACGCTAGAAGTTGATGTAGGAATTGTAACTACACAACAAGAGATCATTCAAACTTTTTATCTGTGTGCAAGGCTATAGTAAAGCAATCACCCAGTACAAATCACAGGTATCCAGACTGGTAACCTGTTTTTGCTCTTCCAAGACACTGTGACTCTCAGAGGTGAACAGGTTTAGGACAAGAATCAACAGGCACAAGTTGGAACATACGAAATTTTGACTACGTATAGGAAAAAATTAAAAAACAACATGAGATTTGTTGCCCTGAGCATCCCTGAAGTCTCCATCCTTGGTGATACACAAAACATGACTGGACCAGGTTTAACTGGACTAACTCTGAGGAGGAGGTTACACTACACAGTCTCCAGAGGTGCCTTCCAGCCCACACTGTTTTATGAATACTTCCATTGAGTCTATGAGCAGAAAAAGAAGAGTTAGTCAGAGAACTTAAATCTGATCCCATTAAACGATAAAATAAAAATGAATCTTGAAACTGATTAATATTTTATTGCTAACTTACATATATTAAAGGATGTCTGTATATATTACTGTCTTGGTTAGATACTCTTTTGCTCTGTTCAATTGCAGTCATCTGACTCCCCTGTAATCTCTGTTTTAGTAATCTATAAATTCCTGGATAAATCCTAGAAGATGTGAGGCTTTCAAGGCTATCACCAATAGCCTGTCACGGATCTATATAAAGTCTCTGGATTCACCCAGTTAAGTGACAGATATTAATACATAGGGAGATACCTGGAAATAGCAGAAAACAATGCCCAAGAACACAGGAAGGTCTAACCCTAGGCAAAGTCAAGTGGGCCTGGAGTTTCCTTGAATCTAATGCAGGGTTGAACAACAGACAAACGGTATACTTATGTAAGGACATAAAAACAAATAAGCAGCCAGAAGCGTCCAGAGGAAACAGTCACAAGAGTGTCAACTTGAGAAGAAATGTGGAACATCAATCTGGATGCTGGAAACAAGTTAGTACAGGTAAGCTAGAAATGTTATTAGTTGTTTCTACCATTTTCCCAGGAAACGGGATTTTGTGTAGATCCTTTACAAATCAGCAGAGCTGTAGCAAAGTGAATGTTGTACCTGACTTGTACCACACTTCTCTGAATTGAAACATATCTGCAGAGCACAGACAATGAGAACCAGAATGAAAGAACTTAAGTGTTGGGCTGCTTTTGTCAGGGATAGAGTCGATTTTCTTCATAGTAGCTAGTATGGGGCTATGTTTTGGGTTTGTGCTGAAAACTGTTGATAATGCAGAGATCTTTTCATTACTGCTGAGCAGTGCTTACCCAGAGCCAAGGCCTTTTCCTGCTCCTCACCCCACCAGCGAGCAGGCTGGGGGATGCACAACAAGTTGGGAGGGGACATAGCCGAAATGGCTAACCCCAACTGACCAAAGGGATATTCCATACCATATGGTATCATGCTCAGCATATAAAGCTGAAGGAAGAAGAAGAAAAGGATGGATGTTTGGAGTGATGGCATTTTTTTTCTGAAGTAATTTTTACGTGTGATGGAACCTGGCTTTTCTGGGGATGGCTGAACACCTGCCTGCTGAAGGGGAGCAGTGACTGAATTCCTTGTTTGACTTCGCTTGTGCAGGTGACTTTTGCTTTACCTATTAAACTGTCTTTATCTCAACCCATGAGTTTCCTCACTTTTACTCTTCTGATTCTCTCCCCCATCCAGGGGGAGCGAGCGGCTGCGTGGTGCTTAGTTGCCAGCTGGAGTTAAACCACAACAGGTGTGCAATGCAATTGCCACATGTATTTTGTGGTATTTGAAATCCCCGAAGATACCTAGTCAGCTCACTACCTGACACTCCAGAAACACATAAGACATTGGAACAGGTTGCCCAGGGAAGTTTTGGAAGCCCCACACCTGGAAGTGTTCAAGGCCAGGTTGGATGGGGCTCTGAGCAACCTGATCTAGTGGGATGTGTTCCTGCCCATGCACGGGGGTCAGAACTAGATGATCTTTTAGGTCTCTTCCAAATCAAAACATTTTATGATTCTATGATCCTATGAAGTTTTCCTTATCTGCCAGCCCCATATAAGTGTTCCAGGTACTCTATTGTGTCTCAAATGACAATCTATGTATAGGGAAGTGAATGGAACCTAAGTTATTCAGACCCAACATATAATTTGTGTAATCCTCTCCCACTTGCCATTTTGGAGGTTAGAGCTGGCTGTTTTGTAGTCTTATATTTCTCACACTTCCCACCTCTCATGCTATGGTGGGATGAAATAAGGGCCTTTCAAAGAGAAAAGCAAAGGGAGGTCTCATCACTTGTTCCAAACAGAAAGAAATAACGTGGCAATTCAGGCAGCCAACCAGTCCTAAGATTTCTACTTCCAGCCAAATGCTTTTGGCTACAGAGGTGATCTCAGGCTCTTCCATCTTTCTCTTTGAGTATTAAATAATACTCTTCTTTATTTTAAATAACATCCATTGATGCACTGAGAGGGAGAGAATGCACATGTGTTTTGTGACTGGAGCATTCACCTTTTCTGAAAACAGAGGGTAAATCTTGCTTCCGTTACTATTTACAGAATCACACAGAATCACAGAATCACCAAGGCTGGAAAAGACCTCTAAGATCATCAAGTCCAGCCTATGACCAACACCACCACACCATCTAGACCATGGCACTAAGTGCCACATCCAGCCTTGCCTTGAACACATCCAGAGACGGTGCCTCCACCACGTTTTTATTCACCTCAGCCTGAGGTTTGACCATGCACATTTGATATGATATAGACAAGACACTGTACTGGAACTGTTTCAGACAAATTTCAGTGAAGATGAGTGCTGAGTGGAATAATTTCTATATGAAGAAATTTGAGCAGATGAGGACTGTTCTGCTTGGAGTACAGACCATGGAAGCGGTAATAAAGGTAAAAAAAATACATTGAATGGTAAGAAGGTGGATAGAAATAAAGTTCATGGATTCTTCCCATACAAGAACTAGAGATTATAAAATAAAAGCAGTGGTTGGCAAGGCCAAAGTCGAGATTCTTCATGCAAGACACTTCATGCAAGGCACATGCAAGCTCTGTGAATTATCTTTACAGGGTGTTGCAGGTGCTGCAACATTATATAGCGTGAAAAGTGATTAGAAATATTCATGGAAAAAATATCAAGGGATATTAATTATAGAGTTAAAAAGCACATGACTTACTTCAATTTACATTGGGTCAGAAAATTTCAGTGTATGTTTGGCCTTAAGCAGACTCATTCCCTAGGCATGTACTGCTGACTACCGTCAGACTGGCTGCTGGGTCTGTCTGATGAGGCCATTTTTATAGTCTCTCTTAAGAGAGAAGGGTTAATAGAGAGCATCTGTCCTTTGTTTGATTGCTGACCCAGCATCAAACCTTGGCAATCCCTTACCTGATTGAAGCAGAGCTGCACTTTGCAATGAGGCTGCTTCCAAAGAGAGAATCCGAAGCTAACATATGGCTCTGTGATTTTGAGCAGAAACACCACCCTGCAGTTCCAAAACTCCTTCTGAAACTTCTCCATATATTCCCAGCATTATCTGATGAAAAGAACAATAAAAAAGAACACTTTGCTTAAAAAGTCCCAACCAGCTTCTCTGTTACCTAAACCAAAACTCCACACTTTCCTGAGGTTTCCCTGCCAGAACCACAAAAGACATTGGCACGTTCTACAGGCTCAGGCACCAGTAAAATCCAATATGTATCTAAAGAAGACTGATTGCCTGTCCTTACTGCAGTGATTTTAAGGCCCACTGCTCCACAGGGAAGAGATACAAGACAGCCAGGAAAGACATCGTGAAAACAAACTGTGAGCACATAAATCACCAGGGCAATTCAGACATGGAATCTAGAAAGATGACTCCTATCTGGAAGATTAACTACACTGTATATGCTAAGGCAGAGCAAGCAAATCTTTTGATATAGACAACATGCAGAATACAGCAGGGACAGGAAAGGAATCGTCCTTCTGCCCCTAATGAAAACATTGGCTTTATTGAGCCAGGAACTGGAAAGGACTGGTTTTTTCCTTGTGCTGAAATACAACCTCCAGACCATGGCTGGGAGCACTTGCCTACAATGATTCAATCTAGTATGGAAAAAATATATGTTCTTACAATTATTTTCTAACACCAAAGAATTTGTCTATTTTAATAAGCCCAGAGAACTTAGGTGTCTGGTGATTTCTTGTCATAAATCAAGAGCTCATTAAAAGAAAAAAGTATGAGGAGAAGGCAAAGATTCTGGCAGGAGTCTTGAGAAAACAATTGAAAAGCATTTTTGGAAGTTTCATTCATTTTGGTTCAATATGTGCAAAGGCCACAGCTCTGAGCACTGGTAGTTCTGAAGTCTGCCAACTAAGTACCTAAAAGCTCCTGAATTAACTGAATTTTAGACCATGGATTCAGTTTTCCGGCTGTGCCTGAATATTGCCTGCTTGGAACGAAGCGCAAAGCTGTGGTTGTGGGAGGGAGCTACAGAAAGTCGTGCTACCTGACCAACAGGAAATTCAAAGTGCATCAATTGTAAGAGTCCAAAGAGCTGTTGAAAAGTAAGATAAGGTTCAGAAGGGGATTACTGTGTCCTAAATGTGATATTTTTATTGAGAGGGCAGTGCTTAAATTACATTTTTATGAGCCAGCGTGGCATGCCATCACTTTTTCATTTTACTGGGAAGCTTGCTGGGACTTCTCTGGTTCACAGCTGCAGAACGGATTAATTTTATCCTCCCCTGAATGAGACCTTCAGTCCCACCATAACTTCTAACTTGGAAGCAGCATGCAAGGATAATACAAGACCAAAATTATTACATCATCAGACAGAGCAGAAGAGAAATAGGAATAACAATTGATAAAACGCTACTACTTGATTCAGCAAAAACCTTTATGTGCATGTTAGCCTTAAGCATCCCTGTTTAGTGAAGCACTAAAGCATGTTCTTGGGCTTCATCGAAGTTAATGAGATTTACACAGGTCCTGAAGGTAATCACATGCTTTGCTGCTTCATTAAATCAAAATACAAGTATTACAGGGCAAGGTTTATCCTCAGGGGATTCCATTGAAATACAGGGTGATGCAAGCCTATAAATAATTGTAAAGGCATTTATTACTAAAATGCATGCACAAAAATGTGCTAAGAGGAATACAGGTTGCTTGAGAGCTGAGCCTCAGAACAGCACTTTGTTTAACAAGATATCTGAGACATAAGACCCATTTAAGTGTAAAATCAGAAGTAACTACAGTGAAGCCAAGGCTGATGCAGCCGAGATCCATATTAAACCCCAGAGAAGGAGATTTTCTAAAAGTATGGGGGGAGGGGAAGCAAAATGGGGAACAGGTCCCCAGAGAACATGATAAATGATGATGGGTCAGGCAATATAGTTCTGCTTCCAAAAGCCAGGCTTAATCCTCACTCAGGAGCAGCATTGTGCCACATATTTAATCTATCCCTTAGAGAGAGTCAAAAGGATCAAAAGCATCACACAGATACTTAAAGGGGAAGTTCATATTCCCATTGAGGACTAATGGCTATATCCCTTCCTGCAAGCATGGGGATTTCTGGTGAGGGAACTAAAACGGCAATGTTTCCAATGTTAACTCTGGCTCTAGGGTGCCTGCTGTCACATCAGCTTCTTGAACCCTTCCCCTTTACTCCAAACTGCCCTCATGCTGTGCGCTTGCAGCTCCCCGTGTTCCTCCTACAGTTTTTTCCATACCTTTCAGCGAAGGGATTTCTTTAACAAAACTGAGCCACTGCAATGTCTCAAAACTACCAAAGCCTTTGTGGTTGCAGAAGAATTGTAGAGAACTGCTATAATTTAAGAGCAGGGATTTTTTTTTTCCACTGTAGTGGTTCAATGTGTGTTGTGCGCACACATGTGCTTCAGCACAGATGGAGATTCAAATGAATATCAGACCCTTTGGTGTGAGTTCAAATTTCCTGAAGGTGTTGGAATGTCTGTAAAACATCAGATGCCCTTTTGGTTGTTTTTTTAGAAATACATTTTAATTCTCTGCTGATTTGACTTTTCACTTTATTTAGGAAAAATGGGGGGGAAAATGACAACACATTGAAAAAAAGTTGTTATGGAAAAAAAAAAAGAGAAAGGGAAGGAGGCTTCTATGTCCCTGGCAGCTACCTGCCTTTCTTATACAAAGCCACCTATGATTCTTCTACAACCACAAACAAGCCAGGTTTTCTTTGTGCTCTGTCCAGAAAGGAAGTTCAAAATATGTACATCTACTCCAAAGCTATTAATCTTTTTTACAAGATTATTGAAGGGAGTAGAGAACCATTGTCATCTTTCTTAAAATAAATTTTCCCTGAACCTTCGGGAATCTCTAAAGAAATGTTTAAGATATTCTTTCTTTTTATTTTTCTCTCCTAGCCCATTTACCTCCTAAAAAATAGTTAACTTATGACAGATTTACTTTTGTATCATTTATATCTGTTTCTCTGTGTCTTCAGGAAAAAAGGAAATGTTTCCCAGCCTGCTGCATTTAGAGCCCTGCATAGCTGGCTTTAGTATCAACTTGTTATTGTTAACCCAGCCCCACAGGGCTGGAGAGGTTGTGCATCCTCAAAGGCTGAAGGATGTGTTAAAACTAACAGTTTCTACATGGTCAGTAAGACAAAAACAAAACAATCCCTGAACCTTTAGATTTTCCAAAATGGTTTCAAATGGTTGAAACTAACATAAGGCAAAACAGCAACAAAAATCAGAGTCAGGCCCCTAAACAAATGTCATCGCTGCTTAGACTTCAGTGAGGGTGTTAATTATTATCACAAAGTGAGGAAACCACAGAATTGTTGGACCAAACACACGTTTCATGTGGAGAAAGTAGTACAAACAAACCAAAAACATACATCATTTTCCATGGAGCACAGAGAAGATCCATGTATTTATTCAACAAGCCTTAGGGATCCTCCTCCTGTACAAACTATCTAACCTTGCATCCCAAGGCTATTACAGCCTTCCACGTGTATGTAATTTATTAACTATCTCAGCCATGAGATTACAACTAGAATAATTCTGAGTGCCATTAAGAAGGAGCTTGTTGTATAATAACTACATACACTGTATTCTGACACTAACCCCAGAGATCCAGCCTTCTCCCATACACTCACGTTCACAATTCTTTAAGAAGACTTTTAAACCAAAACTAAGCTATACAATTATTCCACCTGGCTATGGTAATGGGATATAACTACAGGAAGAAACATATATGCTAGAACCTGTGGCTGAGCCACACACATGGTGAAAACCATGCACTTTTCAGTGCAATATTGCATAGGGAGCAGTGATGCATGTAGTTCAAAAGTTATCCCGGAGAATGACAAATATCAGGGACTTCACATTAAGGCAGTAGAAAGGACACAGTAAGTAAATTTTGAACAATCTGTCTAGAAGGTATCCTGTTTCCCACTTCAAGGTGATTTGTTACCTGAAGCTAAATTAAAAAAATAACATATCATAGTATGTATCTAATACTGGAACATTATCTAGCCATGCCAAAAAGAATTTCTTATTTATGGACCAAGGTAGCAAAAAAATCACTTAAAATGTTGCAGGCAAAACAGAGATTAGGCAATTCACTGATCTGTACTCTCAGAATTCAGGACAGATTCTTTCCTGGTATGCACTCACCACTATAAGCAATTTTTAGTGTGTCTCCTTGCTATAAACTGATGTGTTATATGATAAAAAAGCTAAGCTGACAAACTTAGGCTAAGCCTCTATCACCACATTTACCTGAATCACAGCCACACTGCCAGATCTTATTTTTGGCCTGATAACCTGCAACATTTTACAGGTATGCACAATGGCTGTACACTGGTTTGAACAGGCAAAATCTAGGTTGAGAGAAGGCAAGTATCTTACAAAGATGATGGAAAAAATTTCACAAATTGAAACTTCAAGCCAACATTATTGAAGCCCTGGAAATTCCTAACAACAAAGTCCTAAAACTGGTGTACTGAATACAGTTACACTGGTTTAGTTCACTGAGGTCATCCAACATTAGCAATTTGAGCCAACCTACCTAGTTTAACTTAAACCAGTCTAGTTTATCAACTGACCCAAATTACATTTCTGTATTTCCTAAATGATGTAAAACTTAATTTTTCAAAAATGTCTCATACTTCAAAATTTGTGGGCAAAGCCAATGCTGCACAAAACACACCTTTCCTTGAATTTATTGCCATCTTTTTAGAAAGTTTATTTAAAAGAATAAAACCCAAATATGTGCTTTTCTATGAAATGTACTTTTCAAGTTCATTTTGCCAGAGAAAATACTCATTTTCCAGAATGGCATATTTCATTTGCTACCAAAGAGGGACTGAGTGTAACATAAAGCTAGTGGCTCCTTTAGAAGAAAGAGAAACAATTTGACATGGTAGGTCTGGTATCCTTCTGCAATATCAAATGAAGCCCTACATTTTCACAATGATGCATGGGAATTTAACCACGTGGTGCCCATTAAAGTCAAAGCCTGCTCTTGTGGTTTATGAGGTCACCAGAAGTCCTTGATGGAATTACACCCCTGTCCTGCATGGCTGATTCTCTTGTATCACAGAGCCTGAACCAAAGCCCCTAAAATCAACAAAAACGTCTGTAGTCAGTTCAGTCAGGTTTGGATCAGGTATTTCCACTGGAAAGAGAGAAACAAGAAAGAAATAAATTACTGAACAATTGTTAGCTTAGCAGCATGGCACAGGTCCTGTACTGATACATATTCCTGTATAGTTACAGTAAGGGGGAAATTATGTCTTCCTGTGGTTGTGCTGGAGGCATCTGATGGAAAGAGAAACACTGGGGAATATTTCTTGGAAAAACAAAAGGACATCCTGTGAGAATGCAACTACAAAGTAATTCTTTAAACACATCTAACAGCTATCATACAACATATCAAGTACAATATACTTGAGGAATAAACATCCTGGGCTCTTTGTGCATCCCCTGTATTTTTTTAATTTACTGTAGGGGTGCACATCTCTCAGTTTTGTATTTACTAGACCGAATCTTTTACTATCCATCACACACTAATAACATTCAACTTCCAAAAGTGAAACATGGCACCCAATTTGCACAAAGACTTTGCACATTGTTGTGTTTTAAAGCACTCAGTAGTTAATAAAAGGCTATGGTCTATTGGTATATCAATTTTCATATTCTCTTGGTTGGAATATGAGCTTGCTTTAGCAATAAAACAGGATGTTGATTACTTTACAGTTTTCTAGGTTTCAGGTTGTGTTCCTGAGGTTATATCGCTAGAAGCACAGTGACCTGCTATAGTGTCCTGAATCTTTATATGTAAGGTGCAATAATTCATTCAGAAAGTAGGTGTTCAAAATATGGACCAGCAAGTTTCTAGGAGTTTGTGTGTATATCTAACATAGTCAGGATTTCATCAGAGCACAAAATGTCCTAAGCTAGTTAATACTTTAGGGAGCAATTTGTATGCGCATATGTAATAATGCATGCATACCTTGGGGAGAAAAAAAAAATAAATAAAGTCTAGAAAAAAGCAGACACGCTTTTTGAAGATTTGCACAAAGCAAATAAACAATCTGAGAGAAGTAGCAAATTTGGGAGCATAACAGCAATGAGATAAGGCTTATTGCCTTGTTTTTCCATGGATGTATGGTATCTGTTGTTTAGTTAGATTTTTTGTTATCCAGGGCTATATAACACGAGTGGGGTACCCCAGCCAGCCAAAAACACGGGCAGTGCAACACCTATTGTACAGCAGCTTGCAAGATCAGTCCAAACGTAGAGAAAAAAAAGCTGGTGCTTTAACATGGCACATTTCTGACCAAGGGAATATAGATTATATAATTGTACTGCTTCTGGATTCAGGTGTCTTCATACTTACTGCTCCGTCTGTCCACAAGCTGGATAGGTCACCTACCAGATAAGTGGGAATTGACCATACAGGGAATGCAGTGCTCTAACAAATGAATTTCTGTAGCAGCTGTGGAGGCTATGGCAAAGTTTCAGAACCTTTGAATGGCTGATCCCAGAGGTACCATGGTTTTTCATTTTCCAAATAAGATTATTTTAACACAGGCTGGAGTGTATTTTCTTCTCTCTTTTGTTTTGGTCTCTGTTATTACTATTCTTCAGAAAGAAAAAAAGTCAGGCAAGTTCAGAGTGGGGCAACTTTTTCATTACAGACAACTTGAATAACCCAGTACAAGACAAGAGTTTACAGCAGGAATCCTATGAAAGAAGCATTGTGTACCTATGTTCACATCCCAACATTATGATATAGCCTGTCATATTTTACCTTTTGCAGCCAAACTGGCATTCCTTGCCTTTGCTTAAATGAGCAGTCAGAATATACACAGCTGGCCTCGGTTATTCTCCACTCCCATCATTTCTTCACTCATCTGAACATCAAGATCCAGCTAAATTTTTCTGATAAAGACAACACTATGGAGAAGGAAAAATATGTGTTCTCTATGCTGCACAGCTGAGTAGGACTAAATGACTAATAAAAAAGTCCTGGGCATCAACTCAAAAGTGGGAAAAAGGGCTGGTACTGTGGGTGGAGCTGGGAGGGGAGAGAGGCTGGCATGGTGGGCTGCGGAGGGGGATGTGTCAGCCCTTGAGCTGGAGCCAATGCCAGTCACACTACACAGTTTAAACAGCACTACCTCAAAAGTGCATGTTTATTTCTGTAAAGTGTTTGACTTCCATCTGAGGGCAGTTTGTACGAGCTGAGAGGAAAGCTATTTGAAGTCTTCTTACAAACAACGAAACTTAAGTAAGTATTTGACAGGGGTAAATACTTTGCAAGCAGCACAGAATTATTCCTCAGGAACTTGCAATCTCTCAGTTTACAGTTACACTGCGATGCCCTGTTTCTGAGGAAGCATTCCCAACCCTTATAGAAAGGTTGGAGTGTTACAGACAATGCAATGAAGAGCCCAGCCCAGGTTTTCAATATGCTTTTTAGAATACAAATATTAAAATAAGTACTTTGGGGTTGTCACTTGTACTAAGCCTTCAAATTCTTTTACCCTCACCCTCTACAGGGGCTATTGCAAGGATACCCACAGGTGATCACTGACGTCCTCACTCCTCTTTCCTTTCCCGCCACCTATACCAGGCGGAAGCTCTGCAGCATCCTGCAAACCCTCACCTTTCCCTCAGCACAGCGTAGGAACAAAGAGGCCATCGCTCCCACAGGCAGATGCGCGACAGCCCTTCAGCAACCACGCTCGGGAAGACCGGCCGAGCCCAGAGCAGAGAGGGCAGCTAGGCGGCCGGTGACGTCAGCGGCGGGTGGGACCCGCGCTGGTGTGACGCGTGCGGAGCGCGGCCGCGAGGGGGAGCTGTGACGGGCGCTTGCCGGAGCTTTTCCCGCCGCCACCGGGTGCCAGGGCGGGAGGCAGCGGGGCAGAGGACCCCGCGGGGGGAGCCCCGGGAACGGGAGCGGGGAATGCTCTTCTTAACACTGCTGCAAATGCAATGTCGAAACTGTTAGTGAACCTCGCTATAGCGGGCAGATTGGTTGCTATTTGAATACAAATGGGTTTAGGGCAAAATCCTGACACTCAACCGACACGTTTCGGAGGGGAATGCAGACTTACGAAAGCCATCGCTGAAGAGATCGCATTTAAAAGCTAATTCAAACAACCCCTTTCGTGCAAAATCTTGAGTTTGCAAGTGGAATGGCTTTTAGGAACACTCGCCAGGAATTGAGCAGAGATCTAAAAGAAAAATATCTTTGTAATTCACAAGTAAAGGGAAAATAGCTGAGGAAAGATGCTTTTTTCCCCCCCTGATATTCTAAACCCATGTTTCTTTCTGAAATGTATCTACCCTTTTCCTATTTAGTATTTTTAGATTAGTTTTATTTTTTCTGCCTCAAATAATTGACACATAATGGATGCATGAAAACAGATTGATGTAATCTTTGAGATCAGGATCCCAGGGTTATAAAATAGGAAACACTGAATTAATTCTTCAGCTACAAAAAAACCTCATAACTCAAAAAGATATTATTTATTAGGATGAAAAGTAACTCATGCTTTCCTGTTAAGTTATAATATGAATAGTAGCATTTTGAACTCTTGGCCTAAAATAGTTATATTGAGCTTTGATCCTTAGGACTTTTAACAGACGGGAAGTAGAGGAGTGAATTGGAGTGAATTTAATAGTATCCAGAGATAGTATAATTAACTCTTATGGTCCCTATTAGGAGCTAGAGTCTGAAGGAAAAGGATTTAGAAAAATAAAACGAGGAAGGGAAAAGAGGCATTTCTGAATATTGTTATGTATATAAGCTATTGGAGACAAAATTATGACATCCTTCCTTAATATGTCATGAAATGAAGGCCAAGTCAATCAGCTGTATCATCCATCGAAGAGGATAACTGTTTATAAACAAGCTCCAAGATTGTAGGCCAGCAGTTACTGTCACTGCTTATTTCTTGAGCTTTTATTCTCTTCTTACATTGGTGAACTTTTCAGTAAATTTACTCTTTTCACAATACATGTATGAGTACATGGGATAACAAGCCTTCTCAGGAGTCATAAAAGCTACAGATGCTCTCCTTTCTTTCCAGCCTTGTTTGTAAACTAGGTATGAAATCCTATTTGGTTAACACAGAGACTAGATCAGTGTAGGCTGGCCCAGCAGAGGACTTAACACTATTATATTCCCTGATTTACTTCTGAATGTCCAGATTAGTTCACACTGCCCAGTGTAGCATGTCTTCCTTGTTGTAATGACAACCTGAGCTCAGGCTGTCCATAAATGCAGCACTTTTGTGCCTGTTCAGTGGTACTCAAACCATTCTAGGGAGAACCCTGAAAGTAGATTAATTTTTTTTTCTGTAGCCCCAACAGAATATAGACAGGGCTTGGAAAGGGTGTGTTGACCTCAGCACTGATAGGCTCAGGTGCAAATTCAGACCTGTGCTCAAAACACGGGGGGCTGCAGTCATGTACCTTCCTGTTTCATTGCCATGTAAAGCATTGGTCTGTTCCCAGAAAAAACGCCAAAGTCCCTGAAAACAACATGCAGTGCATATTCCTTAGTTAACAGAAAGCCTGTAGACTGAGAGGTAAAATAAAATTATTCTGTAAATACCGGAGAGATGTTCTTTACATCAAAGGAAGAATTTCATTTTTTCAAAGGCTAAGACATCAGCACAGACGACAGTGTCTTTCAAAGTGTAGAGTAGATATTAACTCACTTCACTAAAGCTATGCAAAAACTCAGAAAGATGTACTTCTCAAGGTTATGTATTATATGCCAAAGGGGAAAGGAAGGAAGGAAGAAGAAATCTCCCCAGCCTTTCTGCAAATGCATACAATAGAAGTCATTGAAAAGCCCCTCAGTATTTTGCAGTATTGGACAGTAAATCAATGTAATCTGCATTTCTGCAGTAGCAGGAAACTTTCCAAATGATCGCTATAAATGGAGCACATGTTTTACGTATAGGTTACTATTTTTGGCAGTCCATCAAACCCTTTTGATCTGTAGACAGTGGGGTTTCATCCAGCCAACAGGACAAGAATAAAAGGCCCATATTCTGCCTTGTGCCAAGATCCACTCAGAGCAGGAGATGGGGAGACAGTTATGGTCACACAACTCAGCAGCTGCTCCTGTGTCAGCCTGAGCCACAGCAGAACTTAGATAATCTTGTGTAGTTCAAGTACACCCTAACTAATCCCAGCTCGTTTCAGTCCCTGAGATGCAATGGTTAAGAACTGAGAGCACTCTACTCCACTTCTATGGGTCTCAGTCACTGCCTGTGCCAGCACGAGAAGAGTTGGCACAAGGGCTGTTTACAACATTTTGCACTGGCTGGAAGGCTCCCTATGCAGGGAGCATCCCCCGGGGGGCCAGTTACACCAGTGCTGTGCAACACCTGCACAATACAAAGTGACGGAAACCAGCACAGAGAGTCTGGCCCGTGAGTCCTCAAAATGGAAAAAGGCAGATGAAAAAAACAAAACACACCAAGGCAAGGGAAACCAAGCAGCACAAGAGGATTAGAAAGAAAAGACCAGAACGAAAATTTATAAAATTAAGCAGATCGCTTCCTGGCTGCAACAGAGCTGAACTTCAAAAATGTTCCACTAAGCCTACAGTGCTGCTGCCCTGGACAGACTGTGTGTGAGTGCCCTCCCTCTCCTCTGGTTCCTCATCAAAGATGATGCCAAGATTTATGTCTCCTTTTTTAAACAGTTCTAGGAGTTTAAACTGGGCCTCAGTCCATTACAGCCCCTGCATAAAGGAGCGAGCAGCAAAGGGAAGTGTTTTGCCACATGTGGATAGTGCACTATGGGACAGGAGTGTCCTATATCCCTGATTTTGTGTTTCTCCAAGTGGATTCCAACCACAGAGAGAAGCCAGTGTTGACAAAGAGAATTACAAATATCTAATTTGCCCACTACATTCTTTTTTTATTTAACTCTGAAATTCATTACACTCATGGCATATATATAAAATACATTTTCATTAGCCCGTCATCAAAGCACGCAAATCTTAAAACCCCTCTGCTGTTCTGAGTGACATATTTCAGGAATAACTACTCAGAAATAACTGCTGTAGATGTGTCTGGCTGCTGAACATGAAAGTATGGGTGCTGCTGACTGCCTGGCAGCTGGCCCAGCATTTAACCCTGCTGTTTTAAAATGTCGTAAAATAAGCACAATTTAATCTTTTGAAACCTTTTGGTCAGTGACTGTGATTTCCGCAAAAAAATGACTTCAAAGGAAAGACAGGCACCTTTGTTGATGCCTTTTTAAGCAGTCATGAGTTCCAAATTATTTTAAAAAAGGGAAGCAGAAACCTCAAAGTGTGTAACACCTCCTCAGGATTAGATGCTGAAGTGATATGTAAACTGGGCTGTAAAAATCGATCCTCTGCTGGCGATGGGGCTCAGAATGATATAATTAAAAGATAATGTCAATGGAAAAAATAATATCATCATAGACTAATGGGGTCCTCCTGACACATAAATGCCACAGCAAAGCCCCTATTTTAATGAAAAAATACCACTAAGAAGCCAAGTTATTTTATTTTCAAAGCAGGATGTGTTGAAAATGTTCTATTTCTGTCGCGATATTTCTATTTTGCCAAATGTCTGACATGGAGTTAACACATTCACCTTGTAGTGTTCATATAACACACAGCATTCCTCCATGCCTCGAAAGCACCCAGCTTTACCTGTGCAAAAAACAGCCTATTTCAGCAAATAGTGTTCCTTTTTATTAATAAGTTGCAAACAATATAGACTGAAGGCTTTCTTTCCAAACTTAGATGTGGGGAAAAAAAATGTTCATATTTAATCCTTTGGCATAGATTCCATTCAGTTTGATTTGGGGAATACAGCCATTCCTAGGCATGAGAATATTAAGGGATAATGGGACTATTTTTCACCCCAGTCAAAGTTGAGTTTAAAACTATCTTTAAATACATAGGAGAGAAAAAAAGGGTTGTGAGGGTTGTGAGGATACCTTGAATAATTAAACATATTTCCAAGCTACATCAAACTACTCTTTTTACCTTAAAAAAAAAAAAAAAAAAAAAAAAAAAAAAAGTAGTAGTCTTTCTTCTTCTCAGATTTGGTTTGGAAGAAATGCCTTTTGCCATTTTAGTATTAAAGCACAGTGATATGAAGAGCATTTAATCCATTAGTGTGCACTAGGATGCTCTGAAAATGCCTACCAGATGTGGCTCTCAAATGTCTTCGGCATCTTCTGCTTAGTTCCTGGATTTAGACCAGTCTGAGGAAAGAACTAGATGATGAGCTGCTCAGAGCAGGCTGATCTGGACATGATCTAGACAGCTATTGTCACCTACAGGACTTTAAAATCTAAAAGAGAAGTGCCTTGCAAGACTAGGCGCCTCCAGGATTAGGCAGCAGCCAAGCACAGGTTTTTGGAGAGCACTTTTGGATACTGTTCCTCCTACATCCTGCTTAGGTCCCTGAGTCCTCTACAAGAGCTAGCCAGAAAGGCTAGATTCCCATTGAAGTCAAGGGAAGGATTTGCATTAATGTAAGTGGGTTGGTTCAGGCCTTAAAATGAGAACCATGTGTGCATCCTTATGAAGAATCTGGTCCCTTCTGTTTATTCATTGAGACTTCTTGCTATATTGAACCCTTCGCTTGCACTAAGCCACAAATAATACATCAAAAGACGTTTTGGAGAGTAAGAGGGTTGTGGGCTTTCATGCCCATGGTCTGTCCTGTTCTCAGTGGTTCTGGAAGCACAGCAGCCACCCTGGCTAACAGGCCAGTCAAGCCACATACACCATTCAGATCATACATAAGCTTTAATTGTATTACTCGTTTGGCTCGTCAATACTTTTCCATGGAGCTGAAGGAAAGGAGGGCATATGGAATAGAGAAGCAGGAAAACTAATGAATGAGAGAATATAACTTTCAGGGTTCTGGCAATGTTTTCACATCCATTTTTTGCTCCACTCCCCTGAGGTCGCAAAAAGCAAATGGCATATTCATTTCCTTCCATCTGTGCTATTCTGAACAGCAAATGGGAACTAATATCTAAACTTACCTAATAAGCAAGGGTGGAAGGAGAGCTGGGTAATAACTAGCTACTGGCTGGCAATGCCTTGTAGATTACGTGACTCTCAGAGCGATGTTCTTTGTAGATGTATTTTCTTCTTCCTCTTCTGATGTTGCAATGCAATGACACATAAAATTAAACATTCTGAAAAGCTCAATTTCTACCCAATTCCCCCACATCCCGGACGAAGCAGCAGGAGCAGACCCATGCAGAGCCAGGCCAGCGCCGTCCCATTTTCCTTTAAAATACATGCAATTCCTTGTAAACACTGGGATGGGGTGGCTGGCCAGAAGCCCTGGTGGTGTCGGATGTGTGGCGATGGCCCCCCTTCCCCAGGGAGGCGGCTCAGCTCCAGCTGCAGCTGCCTCCCCCCGGCCGCCGGCTCCGCAGGAGGGGGCAGCTGGCAGGGAGGGCCTCCCCGCCGCCACGCCGCCCCGGCAGCTCGCTCCCCCTGCCCCAGGCCGCAGAAACCAGAATTTAGTGACCTGGCGATGCAGCAAATAAATAAATGAATGGAGCTGGAGAGCTTTCTGGAGAGGGCTGAGCACCGTGATTCCCAGAACGAAGGAGAGAAAAAGCGCTTCTGTAGGCGTCTGGCTGGCTGGGTTCCTGTCAGAATAATGATTTCAATGTTACCGTGATTTCACCGAGCAGCACGCTGGGGCACCTAGGGTCTTGGTAGGCAACTTTTTACAGTTGTGAATGTAAATAAGGCATTTATTCAAATTAACCCTCTATTATACAGAGAAAACGTAAGTTGAGAGGAAGCGGTGCTGCTTGAATACCAGATTGCAATGCATTTATACAGCAGGGAGCAGGACAGGTCCTGTGTATCACCTGCCTTGCTCTGGCCAATATTTGCATTTAAAAATGGGGTTCAAGGACAACAATTCTGCCACTGACCTGCTTAGCATCTACAGGTGACCTACATCTCAGCTTCTAGTCTGTAAAATGGGCATAATGACCATGTCCGTGCACAGGCCCCAGAAAAGACTCTTGCATGATATGAAAGCACTGGACACATACTGAGCAGGAACCAGATTTCTGCTCCAGGACAATATTCACGTTTCTGAGGAAAAAAAAGGCTATATAAGAAAACTGACTTGAAGTCCTGAGATATTTCTCTGAGTAAAAGCCTTCCCCTAAGTAGCATTGTACATACCTCATCCTAAAAGATTTCATGTGAGAGACTATTTACATTTTTTTTATGCTTCAGTCGATTTGTTTTCCAAAATGCAAAGTCATTTCAAGCCAGAGAAGGAGGATTCTATTTTTTAAAGAGAATAGAGAGGGAAAGTTTTCATCAATGAAAAATTCTTCTAGATTATTCATGTCAAAAAATGCATCCAAACTCTTTTCCGGGGGGGGGGGAAGTTTCATTTTCAACTAAATGGCATTTTAATGAAGATCCATTTCATTAGAAGTTTTCCACCTAGCCTGGTCCTGTGGTAGTTCTTTGTAACCAGGTGCTGCCAAACCTCTGCTGGTCGCTACTCTGATGCCCCATGAGCTGAAGTCAGGTAGCAGCCTCTTTTTGGGCTTGCTGAGTTTCTGTCAGTTCCCTTGTGCCTGGGAAACAGTGCTTTAGCACTGTGGCAAAGCCTGCCCACATTTAAAATAAGAGTGGCTCCTGCCTCTGGTTAGGCATATTATTTTTTTAAAATTTTAAAAACATTTCCCCTTTATTTTCATGGTAAAAGGTATTTTCAATATTTTACAAGAAAATACTGAATGTCCTTATTAGCTTTAGGCCATAAATGCCACAAAACAGATTTTAAAACTGGAATAAGCCCAAAATAAATGCTTACTATTGGTGAATATAAGGGCATACAAAACAGGGCAGTAAAGTCACTATACAATATCAGGAAAACCATTAAAAAAATCTGGAAAAGCATCAAGATGGCTGGCCTCTTTGTAGTTTCAGCACAAAAAAACTGAGCCTTATTTCTAAATATTTTCCCTAGTGGGAAATAACAACTTGAAAATAATCCCAGATGTATTCATTTGTGTAACATTTTTTCTGCTTGCAACATATAGGCATGGAAAAATTATTGAAGGTTTCAATTCTGGACTTGTATTTTAAAAATGTCAAGCTTTTGAAAAACAGCATCATTTTTCCTTAAAAGCTATTCATTTACCTGGAATGTTGGCCAGCAGGCATACATTATGGACTTGGTTTAGTTAAGACTGAAAAATTGCCCAAAGGCAAAAGAAAAGTAGGCAATTTTTGTGGCTCAGACTATATACCACCACAAAATACAGCTGAATTGATTTTTGCACTGGCATATAAAAGAATTTTGCAAATATAGTATCCTAAAAGTGATCAAAATCTATCTGGCATTTTAAAAAAGCTCAAGACTTGTTTTACTTCCACTGTCTTCTTCATAACTAAAAACTGTATCCTGAAGTACAAACAATTGGAAATCTCTTATTAAATGGCTACTGAAAACAATAAAATACAAGCAATCCAAGCCCATAAGAATAATCTCCAAAGAAGAGCAGATGAAAGGATGTTTCTCTTTTATCTACAAAACAAGTTGTTTACTGAAATAGTCCCATTTTGGGTAGGTATTTAAAAAAACCACAACATACTCAAAGCAGAAGTTTGTCTTGCTAAAGGAATCACAGTTTTTGTTTGTATTGTACTATCTAGACCATTATCTTAAACAGTTACTTGTCTGGATATTATTCACAGCCCAGTATTTTCTGTGACTTAGTTTCTGTGACATAGAGTAAGTGATATTATCATTATATAGGTGGCTACAAGTAATTTTAACAGGTTGGACTTATCAGCTTGTTTTTTTCCCCTCTGTATATGAAATCTCTTCCTAAAGAGCAGGGAGACTCTTTAATAAAAAGAAAGGTCAGTGGATATTTAGGGAATTAACTTATTCCTCAAGAGCCAAACATACAGGTATAGTGGTCAAAACAGTGCCCATCAGCCCTCCAGGGCTGAATAAAATGCCTGTACTCTGAAAGGAGGAGCCAAGGTCATGTTGAACCAACCAGGTCCAAGACCAGACAGACTTGCTGTATCAGTGCAATGCTCTATATAAGCTAAGTAAACAAGGCTGAGTAGCATGGACATAATGCCATACAGCCAGAGCTCCACTGGCTTGGCATAAGTATCTTTGCACACTGCCACTGTCCTGCAGAATTGTGCCAGCCTACCTGGAGTCTGACTGAGAAAGTCCAGGGCAAGACATGTACAGCCATGAGGAACATGGTGATCCAAGGGCCATACATCTTATCCTGTTCTCACAGGGAATGATTGCCAGAACTTCTCTGGTTTTCTATTTGAGAAGAATCAAGTCTATAGAGGTTACCTGTCAGGAATCGTAGCCGCTACATGGCTGGAAATATCCAGCTGGCTGGTTATTCCATGAAAGGTGGTCCTTTTCCTTCTGGGGTGCAAACCGCTGCTACATGTGTGGCCTTCCTCAAATGCAAAACATTAGGAGGAGCTTCGGACACAAGCTGAGATCAGCTAGAATTACTCAGAGAGCTCCTGGGCTTTTGGTACATGTCAGCTTTGCCCCGATGGAGTGAAAGTCCACGCTCAGGTCACACATGGTATTGGAATGTGGTCCATGTGCTGGGGGAACGGTGGTGGGAAGTGTCATTAAGTGGTGTGTTCTGTCTCTTCTTCAGTAGATGCAGTACCTCATCAATGACAGCAAAATTTATTTCTTGGGTACTTCACAATGTCCTCTGTATTATCCCATTGGCAACAAACATTGGCTCAGCCATACCTCTCCTCACCCATTTATTTCAAGTGTTCAGGGACAGAGTTTCTGTGCCTGTAGTTCTTAATCTAGATTAAAGGTGAAAGGAGGGACTTCTGACATTTCTTGTATACAGAATCACAGAATCACAGAATCACCAAGTCTGGAAAAGACCTTTAAGATCCATCAAGTCCAGCCTATGACCAACACCAGCACACCATCTAGACCATGGCACTTTACCTCTTCCTTAACAGAACTGCAGTCCACTCTTTCTCAGGAAGAAAATGTGGAGAAGACATGCTGATGTCTCTGTGCTGCTGAGCTCTCCACCAGCATAGAGCCAGAGAAGAAAAAAACACTAAAAAAATAGTCAATGAGGTCTTAATGTACAGCTGGTGAAGCTGGCAATGAAGTCCTACTTGATGCCCAGAAGAGCAATCAGGCCACAAACCTGAGACCTATAAAAATGCTGGGTGCCCTCAGCTCCAAGCTGCAGGTAATTAGCATATCTGAAAAGTCAGGTCAATAAGTATCTCATTGCAAATAAGAGTATTTGTGTAGACATCATTGCTGTCCCCTTGCAGAGCAGTTGCAGATGTCTTGGCAGATCAGGGAAATCAAATATGTGGTCTCTGGTTATATTCTAAGTGTAACTGGTTTTACTTACATATATAAAGAAGTCCTGGAACAGAGATAATTGAACAGCGTGCAAACAATTCCCTTGTTCAGGAATCTTAACTCATCACTAAAATTGTGATTACAAGAAACAATTCCATATGAAGAACAGATTTTAATATGAGATCAAGGCAAATAGCAAATTTGTCTTCCAATAACACAGCTCCCTTCACACACAACTGTGTATCATGAAAATTTTAAAAATGAATATGTCTTGCCATGCCTGAATATTCACTTGGATGCTTAAAATTAAAAAAAAAAAAAGTCTGGAAGATTGAAATGGCACCACCTGGTGACACCTGCCACACAGTATGAATGGTTGCAAATTAGCACTCATGAAGCTATTTTTGTTGTTTGAAGTTCTGTTGAATAGCCTGGTGTATGACTGTAAAAGCCTTTGGAAGAAAACTCTTAATTAGCCACTGCTTTTTTTCATTCTGTTGCTATAGCTTGCTCTAAAGACAATTGTAGACAGGCATGCAGATTCAGATACTTCTGTCAGAAATTACCAGAGTAAATCAAGTTATATGTAAGACTCACCTCACTCTAATTTATAGTTCAGCTCAGACCATTGAACTTGCAAGTAAAATTTATGGGGGAAGAGCAATAAATTAAATTGGGTAGAAACATAATTTTAGTCCTCCAGTTGCTTGTACAGTTCGATTGAACACATAAAAAATGGAGTATAATACTAACTTGTTAATAAAATGTGCACAGCGCTGACATGTAAAAACAGTTTTATAATTGGTTGGTCCACTCTGTTAGCCTTGTTGACAACACTAAATTTTCAAAACCCTACATTAGTTACATTGAGCTAACATTATAAATGCAGAAAGCTCATAAATGCATACAACAGAAATTCATTTGGCCTTTGATTATTTTGGGGGTGTCTTTAAAGTGAAAACTGTAAAATTACCACATAATAAAAGCCAGTGCACCAAACACTAATTGCCCATTTATAAAAAGCTCTTTTCCTCCAATCATGTAGGTGTGAGGCATAAACTTCTTGGGTTTTACGGAGCTGCGATTTATACTTTCAGTTCTGTTTCTCTCTGTTGCATTTAATCTTAAGCTTATAAAAGACGAGCTGGACTTTATTAATCTGCATCAGCATTCATTGGACACTAAATCTACGAAGATCCCTACAGGGTTTTAATTGTGACTGAATTGCCAACAGTAATTGGGCCTCCAAGTAACCAGGGAGAGCAGCCCACCCTCGCTGCTGGGCACAAGTGCTGGCTCCAACGCCAGCCACGATAGCCCACTTTGTCAGCCGCCCGAAGGGAAGTTGTCAAGTCTGGGACCCTGCTGCTTTATTCCTATAACTATGTTTTAGAAACACCTCACAAGTGGAATTGTGGTTGCCTCATCCAGAAAATGTGGAAAGGATTAATGTGGCATGTAAAACAAATCACTCCTGAGCTCAGCTGAGAAAGTGGGTATTAAAAGCACTCCAGTCAAAAGAGCTTTAGTGAAAGGGTCATGGTGATATACAGTCAGCACATGTTGGGCTGGTAAAGCTGCAGGGTGTTTGGAAATGGTAATGGTCCATGGGTGTAAATTCTTTCAAGACCTCTTAAAGGCACATGTGTTTCTTGAGCATGTTCTCCAAACAAGGACCTGTTATAGGTTAGATTCACTGGAGCTTTTAAACTTTATTGATTGGTTTGTGGTATTCCAGGTTTGCTTACTGGTTTTTGTTTGGATTTTTATGTTGTTGATAAGCACAGAAAAAGATTCTGGTTTAATCTAAAGCTTATAAATCTATAAACTCTGTGGTATGTAGCTTTATTGTAGCGTATTTCAGAATGTGTTATTTCTTTTCTTTATGCCAGTAATCACTGGCTTCACAAGAGTTAAGGGTCTATCAACATTTGTTTTATGAATGGAGCTTGGTTAAAGAGTCTTTAGTTTTGAGGTTAAAAAAGTCAGACTCTTAACTTTGACATAACATTTAGTGTGCCCTTATATATGTTTGTAACATTTGTAACATAATATTTCCTAAAGTTATTAAAAAGATGGTTCATGGCAGCTTTTCTTGTAAAGCTGGGAGGACTTACAGTGCTTAGCAAAAGCTTTATTTTACAAGTTGCACTATTGCTTGTGCTTTTTTTCATTAGGAGTTTCTCTGTGATTTAGCATGAAGAATAAAAATGTGATAACATATATGTACCACGTAGCCTTTTTCTACCCAAATAATTGTCATTACAAGACAGAAACATCCAGAAAGGGTTTTTAAGGAACAACTCACCTTGACTTCTTTCTGAAACAAGAGGGTTCAGTAATTTTGTAAATTAGGCCTGTTGAGCCAGGGATCACTTCACTTAGATTTGAAATGGAGCCATTTTTGAGAAGCATGTGTCAGGTGTTGAGCAGAACAGCCACATCTTTAAACAGACTGAGTGGCTGAGAAGTGGAACTGGAAAAAAAAAAAAAAAGTACCTAATTGCTACAGTACTTGCCATGATATAATTAAAATGGCTAATAATCACTTCCAATAGGACCATTCAGTTGAGAACACATCCCTGCAGCGAGTGGTCTGCATTAATTTCTAGGGAAGCTTGTCACAGTCGTGGCCCAAAAGCCAGTGTTTTAGGATTTGGCCAGCAGAATGCTGTTTTGTTTAAGTACACTTAGGATTAGGATCTTCCAGTCTTATTTCTGAATATATTTGTTTCTACACTGGGCCACTGTTAATTATTTTATGTGGTCGTTTAACCTGAGTTCACTATAGCAGACTTGAAAGCAGAAGCACAGATTGCAGTTACATGATGTGGTAGGTGAAAACATTTGTTCTGAATAATTACATTTAATTGAAATCGTATTTAAAAATACCAAGTGTTGTTTTCTCACAAACCCACGGGACTGTGATGAACAGGGACCATGGTTAAATGATCAAAACCCTACTTAGTCAAGTTAAGCCAAATAAATAAAATAACATGAGACCTTGGAAAAGTTTGGGTTCTGTGTAGGTTCTGGTTCAGTACCTCTGACTTTGGCTCCAGCTACAACCATGACTACAAATATTTTTTCACAGGCTTCAGCAATGACACCATTTGTTACTTTTGCTTAGTACAGGACTGGTAAAAGTCAAGATCAATCGTTCTCCTGCAACATTTCCACCATGCAATGAAAGTTCAGCCCTAAAGCAAAGGGACACACGATAGATATGATGTCACTGTCTGGCATCTTTATGGAAATCAGAAAGATTTGGCAATGCTGAACTTCAAAATTAAGTTTCCTGTCCTCTTCCCCTTCAGGAAGGTGAAATGTGATGTGCCTGCAGCCTATCTTGAAACAGATGTCCTGTAGCTACTTAGGTAAACAGCTGAGGTAACTGGCCAGGACACATTTCAATGTTTTGTGGAGAGACACACAGTCTAAAAAGACAAAAAAAAAAAAAAAAAAAAAAAAGGTTAATAGCAGACGAGGATTGTTGTAATGTCATTGTTCCACATCGCAATAACGTGCAGGAAACTGGACAACACTCTGTAATCTGTAAACCAAATTATTGGTGTTCTGCCCGGACATTTTAAAACTCAAACACCTGCAAGGAGCAGCCAAATACTCTCAACAGAAGACTAGTCCTTCTGGGTTTTTTTACCTTTAAAAAATATTATTAAATTTTAGACTTAGGAAATGTATTTCTTTAAGCTTGCTAAGCTACAGGGCATGAACAAGGCATTTTTTTTCCAAGAGTATACTGTTGGTCTGCTAAACAAAGTAAAAGTTTCCTGTGCCTAGGAAGATGGACACAGCTTACCTTTTGTTTTAATTCTGAAAACAGTCTTACTAATCTTCATACTAAAATCTCAGATCAGCTGTTTTGCTGAAACAGTGAGGTTGTTTTGAGTTGAAGTCTTAATAGTACCAACATTTAAAGTTAAATTCCTAATAGCATCAGCTCTCAAGTTTTGTTTCATTTTAAGAAGAGTCTGCACTCTCTCAGATCTAAACCTGTAGATTCAGATACGGACATGGATCAAAATGTTCATCATCAAATCTGCCAGATCATTCAAAGTTGGAGAATAAGCTGGAAGGAAAACAGGAGCGTATTTCAGCAGCTCTCCTTTTGTTACTTTTTTTCAGTCAGTGAGGCTATAATAATTTTACTTTAGCATAATTCATTGAAAACCCAAACTTTTCTTTCTGATGAAGACAATCCTGAAAATGTACAGTAAAATTCTGTAAAAAGCTTCTGCAGAATTGCCATCAAATATTAGTAAGGACCAGGGCCTTGCTATGCTAGGAGGTATATGAACATTAAGAAGGCAAATACTACTCCCACTGAAGAGCTGATAAAAAAACAAAACAAACCAAACAAAAAACAATTGTGGGGTTTATTTTTTTAGTTAGGAACAAATCTGGGCTTGTTTTGATTTGTACCTAGTGAGCTCCATCCAGCTTGTTCAACAGGGCTTTGACACAGGCAGACCGAGAGTCAAGGTTGAATTTTTGGTAGGCCTGTGAGAAAAAAATAGTGATACTTAGAGAAGAAGGAAATAAAAAAATACAGCAGGGAGTATAACAATGGGGGAGAGAAATTAGATGGATAGAGAAGAAAAAAAATATTTTGTAAAAATTATTCTGATTCAGTAGTTTACATCTGGGAAAAGGCATATTAAGAAAAAAAATTACACTGTGTATAATTTCTCTGAAAATTATCAAAATGCCATGTTTCAATAAGGCCTTGTGCTTTGTTTTAAACAGATTCAAGAAAAATATATAAGTAGTATACAAATTCTATTTAGTTGACTTTAAAATTTCAGATTTTTGGTTCTATAATTATTTTTCCTTCTAAATTTTTCATATTATTAGAAGAAAATGTCAAACCCAGAGTATCCTGCAATCTTAAAACAAGACACTTTTTTTCCCCTAAAGTTGAACAAAACTTTTTTCATCTTTTCCAAGAAACAAAAAAGGCCAAGATAAATTCGTATCAGTACACAAGCAGTGAAATACATAAGCTGTCTCACATTTTCTGTCATTGATGTGGGACCATCCATGTGTCAGCCATTTAATGAAGGGCATGGATACCACCTAGCAACCCTGTCCAAACCAAAAGAGAAGGTGAGAGGGAGGCAAATGTCCACTTTCTTCTCTTTTTACTCGTAAGCTGCTGCCAGTGCTCACTTTCCAAATAGTTTTTCTATGTGGTCTTTACAACACTTTCCATGCACTTGCTACATTTTACCCAGAAAATCTTCTCTCTGCATCTCTGCAAAAAGTGCTACGCAAAGGGCGTGAGCACACATCACCTTAGAAACAGAGTTTGATAATAGATGTGCATGTGCGTGTGTGCACACGTGTTCAAAACTTCAAAGTCTTCCTATGGTACTACTGCTTATTCACCAGCGCCATACCAGCCCCAGGCATAGTACCAAAATAAAGTATTCACAGTTGTATTACCTGTATATTCTGCTATTCATGGACTAAGCACCTCAGTACTGAAGTGCTCCCAAATTGTCATTCTCTACCTCTTACTGGCTGTGGATTTTGCCATCATAAGAAACAAAAATCTGGTTAAGACTGCAAACATACTAATCAGGTCTGTCTACTAAGCAAAAGGGAGCAGATACAGTAGGTAGGTGCCTCCAGTAACATCTTAAAGCAGCAATTTTCAGGCAAACAAAAGGAAGCACTTTTCATTACAATGAACAATATAATCATGGAACTCATTACCACAGGATGCTGAAGAAGCCAAAAGTATAACAAGGTTCAAAAGGAGATTAGACTAATTCATGAAGGATATGTCTATCAATGGCTATTAAGTAAGGTGATCCGGAATCACCTCTGGCAAAGGAAGTCCCTAACCCACTGACTACTGGAAGCTGGCAGGGATACCTTGGAAGGACTTTGTGCATAGTTTTTATGTTCATATACCTAAAAGAAGATTATTTTAATTGAGCACCATAGAGAATTGTTTAGTTCTCAGACTCACAGGTCTTATTCCTACTTGACCACCTAAATGTTTGCAGTAATCTTAGGGGGCCTTTTTCAGCAACTTGAACTTTATATTAGCCCTTTAGAGACAAAGCAGTAACTTCTTTTAACAGATTTATCTGATGTTACTCATCCAACTTGCAGAAATCTCTCTATGTTTGCAATGCTGCAACATCAGTTCCCAGAAACCTGGTAAGTATAACTGAAATAAAATGTGATATATGCACACCTGTATAGCAGATGACTATGTTAAAAGTGATTAAACAGCATTTCTTTTGGTTTCTTTTAATTTGAACCTTACTCCCTTATACTTCTATAAGAAATTGTAAGAGCCAGGACCCCTCTGAGCAAATCAATTTACTGAAGCTAAGGATGTGGCCCTTGATTTTACAAACTGAGGACAGACAATTGTTAAACCTCAAAGCACACATCATTGCAAAGCTCCTACAGTAACACTTCTCTTCCCGTGACCTTCCATTTGAAATGTGTTTGTGTCATTTATATTGCAATTATGTTCTAATGCAAGATACATTTGGGAGTGTAAATATCAGGATTAAATCTACCTTGAACACTCAGGCTGAATCAGGTTTATAGCCTAGAGGCAAGTTGTGAATCCCATAAAGCATTGTTTGAGGGACCTGGTTAGTGTTCTGTACACCTGCTTAATGTTTTTTTTTTTCATAGTCACAAATGTCAAACTGCTCAGTAACGCATTGGGCTTTGAATGACAGCCATGCACTTGAGCACCAGTTATGTTTTTTCACTACCAAATTGGACTATAAATGATGAAAAAGAGGTCAGAAAGGAAGTATGGAAGCATACAAATTTGAAAGAGGAAACTGCTAATAGTCATAAACCGTGTGCAATCAAAGGACTGGCAAGTCATTGTGAATTACCTGCTCCATGAATTACTGATCTAACTGCATTATGATATGGAATTTTCTAACTCCTTTCATCTGTATTGCAATGGCTCCTAACAGCTCCCAGATCAAAAGCAAGGCTGCTAGCAAAACCATGAAAAAACCCCACAACACTGACTTTCATTACGAGCACTTATTTGTTAAACTTTTCTTAATATGCAGGCTTTGTTATTTATTGGTTCACTGATTGGATGTACTGTAAGTATGCCACCTACCAAATTTGAGGAAATAGTACAGAAATGATCAGCAGTGTGACACCTTGGTGCAAGGCAAAACTTGTAAGTATGTGCACATAAACCCTCATAGCTTGTACATTTCTCCACAGGTGGTAGAACACAGAACAAACATTAGGTTTATATGACCTCCTTTAAAAAAAAAAAAAAATTAAAATCACCCCAAATACTTACACTTAGTTACGTTAGTAGTTTTATTAACCATATAAAGCTAATGAGACAATTAGCTTGGACATGCCAATAGCACTAACATGAAAACATAGTAATATATGAGCAAATATGATCAATGATGAGACGATTGATTCCTACATGTGCCTGTCATACATGACCCATAACAGAATTCTAAGCTCAAGTTATGACCATAATAACAAAGCTCAAGCCAGCAGATATATCAACCTAAACTTACAAACAGTTCCTTCACCTGGGCTTAGAAGTTCCTATGGTGTGTATTACAATGTTTAAAAGACATTAAAGACATTTATAATTAGCACTTTTTTTTTTTAATCTGTTTTCCTAGAGTGGATGAGAAAAAATGAGATTAGTTATCCTCACCTGAACAATTTTGAAAAATAATTAATTAATTAAACAATATTTATATATGTACGTACACATGTTGACAGGTAACTTTTCTGTTTGGCATATCTCTGCTGGGACAACTTCGAGTTGAAATTGTGAATTAATTCTGTCATGATGAAAGTCTGCTCAGTGAATATGTGCTTTTTGTGCCTATCACAGAGAATAAACCCTTCAGGCCCTGACAGCTGCACCACTATTTCAGGGTCAATATACTGGACACTTTCCACCCAAGATTATGTGTGTAAATATGTGATGTGCAAGCAAAGAGAAAGCAAAGACTGGCAGTATCATCTCTGTAGTAGCCTCTCCTGTGGAAAGAGGTAATTGTAATTTTTCCTAAAAAAATAATATTTTTGTAAAGGAAAGAAAATTGCCAAATAAATGCTATGGCAAGAGAGGCTACCTGAGGGCCAGTCCCCCCAGTCTAATGTTTCCCTCTCCCCAGCCACACTGCTGCCAAGGTAGAGGCCTGGTCAGGGTGTCAGAAAGCTGGTGGAGCAGCTGCCTGGGGAGCGGGAAGCCAGGGGAGCCCAGGTTGGCATGAGACCAGGAACACAGGCTTTCTGGACAGCCTGCCTGCCTGCTTTTCATTGAAACTTTCAATGGAATCAACATGTTCCTGTGAAATGCTTCAATTCTGTAAAATCAGCATTTTCCAACAGAAAACTGTTGCACTGGAAAATTTTCAACCAGCTGTAATAATCAGGACATCTTTAATATCTCACATAGATGTGAAGCTGAAGGACATTAAATTTCCATCTGAGTGACTGTGAGTCAAATGCTTTCCTTGCCTGCACCCTGCAGTGTAGCCATGGTCTTCACCTGAGCTGTCTGCAACAGTCACAAATGTCTCAGTGGTTCTCTAATGAGTGCCACCATAAACAGCATATTCTTACTCCATTGTTACAAAGACCAAAAAGATCAAATATCTGGCACTACAAATTTGATGTGGCCAAAAATAGGCCATAACAAAGACCACTTGTGAAATGCTTGGGAAAAGCCAGTATTTTTGGAAGTTTGGAAGAAAGTCTAACAGTTTCAGACTGTCATAGGAACCACAAGGAACAGTTCTCAGCTCCAATCATGACAAGGGTTTTTCTTGTGCCCGTATGTGTGTTGGAGCATTTGGGTTTAAACCTCTTTTTCTCTTTGGTGAGTAATTTGGTTGATTTCCCTGTTGTCTTTAGGAGGTGGATTTATAAACTCGAGAAAAAAGCATGGATTTTATTTATACAAAGATATTATTCAAGAAAAAATAGGAAAAAAGCAACAAGAATGTCCAGAAAAACAGAAAAAAAAATTATTCCTGACAGCTGTCAGGTTAGAAACCTCTGTGGATAATCACACCTCTTCATGTAACCTGCCTTGTTTTCAGTGAGAGATTTCAGGAGCTTGTTCAGTTAAGTTAAAAGTTAGCTAGACAAAGGTCTACAAATATAAGATAAATCACAGTAAACAATTATTCAGGCAAGATTTTAAAGAAGTTAATCTGAATGAGAGGAAACTGATGCTTGGTAGGGTTTTTTTTGCAGTGAGCATAATGGACCTAAATATGTTTCTTTACTGTAAGAAACAGATAAAAGAAAGATAAATTACATCTTTCTGTATCTGACATTGGAACTCAAAAAGAAAATGCAGAAATCACTGTCTTCAAGTGTTAAACAATCAAACTACAGTATGGCAGTCAGATCAAACTAGCTCTTTACATTCAATTTTAGGGCTCAATTTTAAAGCTTAGATTTCTATCTACTGATGTCCTTCCATTTCAGTTTTGTGCAGCTGTAATATCTAGGAGCAAGAGTCATTTTGCAGCTAGTCATTCAATGGACCACATCTTCTACAGTGCAATTTCTCTTAGTCTAAAATTGGCCAAATAAATGTCAGGAAGAATGAGCCTTTTTCACTCTGTTAACCATAAAAGGAGGTTATGGGGACAAGCTTTGGAGTAAACATCTACACTATAGGTGATTTAAGCTAGGTGAGATGAAACCATCCCAACTTTCTCTTAAGGTATCTTTTAATGGAATAAATTACTGGTTAAACTTACGTTGCAGATGACTAGTGTTTCTATTGATTTTAAACTTTGCAACAGCAAGTTTTAATAAACAGCATAGTGACATCTGTGCTTTAAGATCTTGTCACAATAGAGGAATTTTTAAACAGACCAGACTCTGAGGCTCAGTAAATATTTTACTAAGTTACCTCAAATTTAGGGTTTAAGTATTAGGAGTCTCACTCGTGTCAACCCTTACAGTAGCAGGCAAACTAAAAACAGAAAATCAAAAAGCATTGAGAAAAAAGGGAGAGATAGATGTACCAAAGAAAACAAAAAAGATAAACAACAGAAGAAGCCAAAGGACCAGAATAAGGAGAGAAACAGAAGCAAACTACAGAATTACCAATCCTTTTTTTGTGTATAGAAAAACATGTATAAACCACAGTAGATAATCTTCCCATCGTTACAGGGGGTGGCCCTGAAACAAAACTCCATATTCAGAAAGCTCAGCAGTTGGGGAAGCTGAACCTGGAGCTATGCTTTTTGTCTGGCACACCCCTCGCTGTGGGGCTGTGCCAAGCCCCCCAACACAAACACTCCCCCATGCCTGGCCTACCTCCAACCCAGTGCCAGCTTTTCCAAGCCCTCCTCATCCTACAGACACACAGACACTTATATATTGGAAGCCATATATCATATACACATCCAACATATAAAGTCACTTTCCATCTTGCACATTTTGGGGGTTCAAATTATTTTTAATTTCATGAAGTTATACATGCTATTCAAAATTTGCAGCTAATGTCTCTCAGGTAACCCCATCCCCAACACAAAGTAGAGGATTTTGTAATTTATAAAGACAGAAAAATGTAGCAGCATTGCTCTCCCTTGGGCACTGTTTGGTGAAGGAGGGGACCACCACATGCAGGTAGCTGTGGCTGAACAGTGGTGGCCACTGCTGTCCTTACCACACAATAAGAGAGGTTACAGGTTCAAGAGAGATATATTTTGGGAAGTATACCAGTGCCAGCCATAGAACACGTGAATATACAGTCAATGCATAAGTGCCTATTGTATATTCATACATACATACATATATGTGTATATATCATGTAAGGTGTGAGGAGCCTGGCAAAGACCCCAGGACACAAACACTTGGATTACACGAGTGTCTTTGTGTATAAATGGGAAAGTGGGTAAGCGCAGCTGTGCACATGTGCTCCTCATGTGGCCTCAGAATGCCTTGTATTTCTGCTATTTTGGCTTGGTTACCTCAGTGCCTGAGTCTACAATAATGCATGTCACCCTTGTGGGTAACATTTTGTTATAAATCTAAGCATGCAAATATTTGTGTCAAAGCTGTCTACGCGTGCAACCAGCTGAGAAGCTGAAATGTCTTCAAGTTATGTAGCAACTGTTTTCATTTTCTCTCAAATGGTGTTTCTGTTATTTTCTACGCTCTGCCTTTTTTTATTGTCTTTATTCTGCTCTAAAGCTTGAGTGCCTTTCTCTTCCTTGCCTAATTTCTGGGCAGTGGGAAGAATGTGTAGGAGCCATCTCCAAATTTCAATACAAAGACAGCTAAAATTCCAGTCTGTATCAAAACAGTCCCTTGCAGAGCTGCTCAGCATTTTCTTTGTCTACACAAACCCTCTCAGAGAAGCCATAATGTAGCCCTAGGAAGCTGCCAGTGATCCTGTAATAACCACTTTCTACTGTAGCAAGGGCTTTGAGATTTAAGTTATAAATGTAACAGAAGGATTAAATTCAAGTTTTTCCTATAGTTACAGATACAGTGTAGCTGAGAATGAAGGCTGTGCCTGTATGCTCCTCCGAGTGCACAGGTAAGAACAATGGGCTGATGGGAGACCATGGACAGGCTGGGGAGATGGTGGTTGACTGAACCCCTTCCTAGCCACCATAATTACGAAATACTTCCCAGAGCACTCCAGAAGCAAATTCCTGGGAGTCCTGAAATTTCTCCAGACAGCCCCCACTGTGCCTAGACCAACAGATAGGCACTACTTTTATGTTTGAATAGTTCATTAGCATACTGGGTAGAGAACCTGGGCACTAAGGAGGCTCCCTCAGGTAATTCCTGCATCAGAAATACTGTACCTAGACAAAATACTTATAAATAGTAGAAACTGTAGTTGCGGAAATGGTCACGTAGGACAGTGTCTTGTACATAGTTAAAGCAATAAGGAGATGTTTTGCAAGCAGTTTAAGATAATCCATACCAGTGGATCACAGACATGCTGGAGTGGTCATGTAGGACCACAACCCTCACAGTCTGGGGAGTCTCATGTAATCCAGCTAAAGATGCCGTTGCAAGGCATCTTGTAATGCAGACTACAGTTACCATCTAGCTAGTGCTGATCATCTTGTTTGAGATATTTGGTCCCACACATGAGCACTACCCTATACAGATAACCCCAAATCTTCAGGTTTTGGGAAGCTTGTTGGGTTTTTCTTGGTTTATAATTTTTTTAAATAAACCATCCATGAGTCAACATGCAACACCTCTTAAATGTAGGAAATCTAAAAAAGAGATACTGGAAAAAGAGTTTTCTGGTAAGCATCTATCTACATGAAACAACAGGAAAATGTGGACTATGGTGGAACTCAAGGAAAATAAATATGAAATTGGCAGGACTCAAAATAAGCCCACCTGTCTAGAAATTACTTCAACTGTAAACACTTTGCAAAACTCAGATGGTTACTACCCACAGTGAAAAGGACTCAAGGAACCAAGATGAACTCATTGAAACAGACTTCATCTTGACTTCCCCTTGGCCTAGCATATCCCCTTGCTTACTCTGTCTTAATCCACTTAACAGGTTTTCTGGGGTCAGTGGCCCAAAAAGGCATGTGAACATGGCCTCCTCAGCTCAACTCAATTTACTCAAATAATAATAAGGAATAATAATAACAACAACAGTTATTATTGTTGTTGTTATTGATGATGATGATGTTGTTATTATTATTGGTATTAATATTATTTCTTAACAAGGTTGAATAGCATTCAGTTACCTGCATGTTCATTAATACTTTTTCCTGCAAGTTAAGGGAGGTTGTGCAGAATGGATGAGCATCAAAGGCAGAATTCTCATCTTCCTCTTACTCATATAAATTTGAAGTGGCTCCATATACCTCCAAGGAATTAAATGAAGTTTACAATTTCTAAAATGAGGTAAGAATTTGGACCACACTACATACAGTAACAGACTCTTCAACAAACTGACATTAAGAGGACCCAGAGAAGAGAAAGAAAAAAACCGTGGTCCTTAAATGAACATCAGTAAAGGAAGAGTTTTCTGTGAGCCTATAGACAGGGATATGCATTCATAAATCCTTGTGTGTTGCAAAGTGATGGGCCAAATTGTATTTAGCCACATCAGCAGCAGACTCACATAAGGAACAGCAGGAGCAATAAAATTCATATGGCTAGCTTTCATACATATAAAGGTTTCTTGTACCACGTGTCACATATTCAGTTTGTAGGAATAAATATATTAACTATGTTTTTCTAACTGAAAATATTTTCCACATGTGAACAGACTTAAAAGCACGTTTAAAAAGAAGATGCAATAATCAGATTTTAAACTTTGACTTTAAATTCAAAACAGAACTTGAAGTAAGCCTTTAGGGGTGTTCCTCTTTCTGAAGGAATGCACAATTCTTGTTACCTACTTCAAGCAATGAATGGCAACACTCAATCACAAAAATGCAACAGAACTTCTTGGGAGTGGGAGGAGGCTATATAAAACACATTTAAATACCAACATCATAGTAGCCAGCAAGATTTGGAAAAAAACTGAGGCAAAATTTGGAATTTTAAATAATATCCTCAAATATTTGCTTATCAGCCATTACTTTTCTTCCAGAGAAATAAATCATGTCAATTCCCATTCCCCAGCTCTCATACAAATGGGATAATTAATACTGAACATAATTTCTCTCGGAAATACAGGACCAAAGATGTTGCCAGTTAGACAACCTGAAAAATGAATGTTTTTTATTGGATCCCTTTGTTAAGGATGGCATAAACCAGCATACACTAATGGCTAAACCGTGATCAGAGCATAAAGGAAAATAGCAGTTGTGCATCAGTGGTTTTTATTTTATTTTTATTTGAGTGTGTGCTTTGGGTCCATGTGGGTGTGGGAGCCAGGCAAACAGTGTAAGGAAGGAAGGGGAAGAAATTAAGTAAGGAGCCCTGGTGATGAGCGGCACAGCACACTTCATTCTCTGGAAGACACTCATGCAGACGCAAGGGTTTAACTTGTGCCTTGCTGGCTTTGCTGAGATGCAGGAGTTTTCAGGAAAAATCCACCTCTGCTCATAGATAGGTAGTGTAAAAACTGCAGAGTGTGCTTTGAAGAACAACAGATGTTAGAGTAGTTACTACTGCTAGAGTAGTAGTTCCCACTTGTAAGTAACATTTTGTACTTCTTTGATGTGGTCTGCGCATATCCCCTGCTGCAGAAGCCTAGCTAGCAATAAAACACCAACAGAGTTAGGTCCAGCAACTGTAATGAGACAGTACAGGTACAAACTGAAAGGAGGTAAATGAAATCACTAGACTGTTTGGACTGGTGCCACAGAAAGAATAACTGCCTAGAAGGTCAAGAGACCTTGGCATATCTTATCTAGAAAAATGGAATGGAAGAACAAGCAGCAAACACATCAAGGACCTTATTAAGCTACAAATCAGAGTGCCAACATGCAATGCTTTCCCTTTCTCTTTGCACTAACCCAGTCATGTGCTGTTGAGCTTTCTTGGCACTTAGGAACTGTTGTACACCACCTCACACCAGTATTACTGGGAAGAAGAGCACCCTCCCTTCTCCTGTTCCTGTATAAGAACAGGAGAAGCACTTTGGGATATTTCTCACAAAACATTCTTCTTAGATGATGTCTTTAAGGATTTTTTACCTTCATGCTTTATAGCCCTTGACGGACTCTTCTTCCCTCAATTAACTACTCTCTTTTTTACCTGTGTAAAGTTTTAGCATTCTGTCACAAGGAATCCCACAGACTGATGGTAAAATGAAGTGTTACTTTTTCACTGATCAGACACAGTCAAAATGTTATGTCATTGATTCTGCCTTCTTTGGCTGACAATCCTTAAAACTGTGTGCCTGCTTGTTGGCCTTCAAGATAGTTCCAGTTACACGTTGACAGTTTTTAGTAGAGCGTTCAGAAGTACTACAGACCTTGTCATTTCTATTTCTTCTATCCCGTTCCAAACAATTCTAAAGTGAGTGAGAAAACTATCACACAGGCTTTTTCATAACATAATAGAATACAGAATGTTATCATATTCTCTATTGTTTGTAAAATTAGCATTAAAATAGTTTTTGCATCTTTGCTGTGCTATAACTAAACCCAACTATTGTTACAATAGTGTGTTGTTTTATTGGTGTTCGTTGGTTGGGTTTTTATGGGTTTTGCTTTTTGGTTTTTTTTCTATTGGATCATTATTAAATGTAGGTAATGAGACACAGCAAAAATTCCAGCTGATGGTTTCTTAATCATAGAATCATAGAATGGTTAAGGTTGGAAGGGACCTTAAAGATCATCAGGTTCCAACCTCCCTGCTATGAGCAGGGACACCTCCCACTAGACCAGGCTGCACAAAGCCTCATCCAACCTGGCCTTGAACACCTCCAGGGAGGGGGCATCTACAACTTCCCAGGGGAACCTGTAGTTATTTATCTTGACTTTTGAGACACTTTTTTTCTAAACCCTCCAGAGAACTGCACTGCCCTGAAGTGCACGAAACAGACAACCTGAATGAATACATAACTGGGGTATAGTGAAAATTAAAATAAAGCAAATGCCCTTTGGGAATACATTCATATCCCAAATACGGTAACAGCTGGCACTGGTTGACCTAGCTTTTGGCAGTCTCTGTAGCAACGTCAAAGACATAATGTTTCAGAAACAACTGATGAGTGATGTGTCACGGTTTGGCTCTGGGATGGCAGTCAAACCAACAACAATTATGCTCTCGATTCACCCCCCCCTTCCCCAAGGTAGGGAAAGAGAGAGAAAAAAATGAGAAAGAGAGGCTTTCTGGGTTGAAGAGTGAAACAGATTGATTTTAATTACTAGTGATAAGGGAATATGTATATTTGTAAAGGGATGTGTAACACCCGATCCCCTCCCTCCTCCCCCAGCAACTCTCACAGCAACTCTTCTCCCTGGTGGCTCCAGCTGAAGGGGGGAGTGTCTGGGCGCACGGAAAAATGGGAAAAATGGGAAAAAGAGAGAGAGCCAAAGAGAGGGTGATAGAAGCGACAGTGAGCAGAAAAGTGAGAGAAAAAGGAAAAACAAAAGGCTTGACTTCTGTGATGTCTGAACCTATACTGAAAGCCAAATAGAGAAAATATTATGAGAAGGGAATATTCTGATTTGCTGATCCTGCCTTCGGTCTAATCTGCTCCCCTGTAGGGGGGCAGGCTGCAGACAGTCAGAAGTGACCTTGGTTGTTATCAGTCCACTGGTGCTGCCAAAAAAAAGTTCACTGAAACAAAAAAAAATCAGCAAAGAGAAAGTTCACTTTGCCCTGGCTCAAACTGGGACAGTCAGCTTCAAAATGTTGAGAAATTTAGTTCAGAGAAGCCCATGTAGTATATAATTAAATATTTCCATAACATCCCGTATTTGACATCCCATAAGAATACCAGTTACAGTCTGAGCTAATAATACCACCCATTATTGAAACTGCAGGAACATACCCCAATATCTGACCCTTTTGCCAGCTGCTTATAGGCTTGTAAATCTTTAACCATTGGGGCTGTAATTTTCCATTTTTTCGGTTTTCCTATCACCTTTTTTCATTTTATTTTTTTTTTCAAACTAACAAAATACCGTGTTTCTTTCCACGAAAAGCTCTTGGGAGGAGAAATGTTTTGTTCCTGTGAAATAAGGCCTGATGAACTCTTGTTGAGAATCTTTCTGACATTTGTGCTTTAAAATAGGAATATGAAATTTGGGCTATAGGGAAGTTCTAAGGAGTTTTTTTTTGCAGCTGTCATGAAGGTCTTTTATAACTGATCCATCAACTGTTTTGAACTTTCAGAACTAGTTCCCAACACCTGCAAAGTTTTCTTGAACTTCACACAGACAAGAAAAATTTTTGAAAGGACACAAATAATTTGAAAAAAAATCTGCTTTCACTTTTGGAAAACAACAAAAAAAAAAAAACACAAAAGAAGGAGTCTAAAGATAGCAAAACACTGAACAGCAAAGGATTTAATAACAAAAGGAAGAATTATTTTTTCACTTTTCAATATGTCCACAATAAAGATGGAAACGAGTTTAGTCACACATTACATACCCTGTGCTTAATGGGAATCTTTCCTAGCCCTATATGCTATACCCTGTGGAAGAAAGGCATGCTCCCTATTGCTCTGACCTCTCAGATTTACTGCATTTTCAGTGCCTAGACATTTTCAGCCCTTTTCCTAAGCTGGCAATTAAAGCTTCGTTTGCAGCTGTGCTTGTGAAGCTGAAGCTTCCATTGTATCATTTTTTAAAGCTTGAGATTTGTTTGATCTGTGGAATAGTAAAATTCTGCTTTTGAGAACATAAAAAGTACATAAAATATTTAAAATGTAAGAAATAAGTACTACTTCTGGGCAAAAACTGTTGCCCCACAGTGAGATGATGAACGCAAGCAGCAAACATAAAGAAAGGAAGAGGAAGAAAAGCAACAGTAGTTTGTCCTTTTCTGGAAGTCTGGCTTGCTAGCTGAGTGCATGGAACAAGATGCAGGGGAAAAAGAAACTAGAGAATATGTAAAGCTGGGAGGTGAGATCATCCCCCCAAAACAATCCTTCAAATTCATAGACACTTTTGGATTCATGAGGTGAGAATAACCAGCACCGAGGACTTGAAAATTCATTTGTAGCATTTGAATTTGCTAATGTGCATTTGCAAGCTATTTCCTCCTAGAAGTGGGAGCAGGAGATGCCCTGGAAACCAAGAGCAGACAAATGTAGCTGTTTAAAAAATGCTTTTTAAAACAAGAGTGACAATAGCTTGCATCCAGACAGCCTCTCTGCTAGGAGTCTACACCAGTCCAATCAATTGTTACAGCTACCTTTTAAGTTTTCATCAGCATGTTATTTTGCAACAGCCTGATCCTGCAAATGGTTGTTCCCAGATGCATAATTATTCACACATGGAGCCCACGGAAAACAATGGGTGTCAGTGCATGAGTAACTACCTGGAGGGCTGAGAGTCCTGAAATTGTTTCTGCACGTGATAGGTAAGTTGCATATTTGCAACGGAATTTTCTTTCATATGTGTATTTGGTGTTTCGTTTCCAGAACTAAAATGGAGATAGGCCCACGTCAAAATACCCAGACAAAACCTTCTGAACTTTGGCAGTGGACAGAGTCCAAACCTACAGCAATCTCAAAATTCTGCATGTATAGTGGCTCTTTACAGTGAGCTGGATCCAAACCTCACATTGAAAACAATCCCCAAGGCAGTCGAACTTGGATCTGTGCTTTCTGGTTTGAAGCCAAACTGAAAGTGTTGCAAGAAATGGCTCTTTAGTTTATTCTGTAGCATTTGCCTCCAGAAATCTGTCATTGAACAAAGGCACATCAGCATTTGAAAAAAGATGATTAGTTATTTTTGGATAACCTGAAGGCCCTCTAAGTGTTGTAGCTCAATATTTTTTTGGAAATTAAGGTCTATTGCAGAGTTTTCTTAGATCTCCTCATGAGTGCAGACAAGGCTGACTTCTGCCACACTGAGAATATCAACATCACACTTGGGGTGGCCAAAGTTTATAAAGATAGCAAAAAAGATCCTCCTGTGAGGTGAAGGTGAGGGCACGATGAAAAGCGTCAGCCAGATTTTGGGTGACTGTCACTAAAAGCAGTAGGTCTTTTCTTTCTCTTTCAACTATCCTCCTTTATTTAAGGTATGGTATTCCTCTATCCCACCTGCCATGACAGGAAGAGTTTTTCCTTTTCCTACTGCAGTTGTCTCTTCCCTCTTGGTCTCAGGGAAGGGACAGGGGCTAGGATCAGGTTAGGCTAAGAGGAAAAGCCTGGACAAAATACTTGATAACACAGAGCTTGCTGTCCTCGTGCAGCTCCTCATGGAAAAACAAAGAAAGTAAAAAGTCAAGCTGACTTGTTTTCTTGTGAAGGCAATTAAAGACATTTATGTGGTTTATTTTGTATTTTTCCTTGGATCAGAAGCTGGTTAATGTCAGACCCAGAAAGGCATCTTAGAGAGGGCAAGGCTTTTTCTGTCTTGAGGATGACATTAAGAGACCAAAACATGGAAAACCGGAAGGTTTTATTAACTCATGTTTATGTCTTCTCAGTCCTAAAACAGGCTACGGGTCTGTCTGAACTCCTGCACTGGCCATGGTCTCTGTAGCACTGATGGCTACAGCCTCAAAGCAGTGTGTCAGCAGCTGAGTGCTGCAGGGGAAGAAATATTGTTCAGCTATTTTAAAGATCCCCCCCCATGCCAACCAGAGAGCATCTTTGAGGACTTCACCCATGTTTTGGCTGGTGTTGGGTTATATACAGCCTGCTGGTCATTTATATATTTTCCTCCACTAAACTGAACTGAGACAAAGCACAACGCTGTGAAGCAATGCAGAAGACCTTGTCCTGAATTGACAGCTCTTTGAATTTTACTGAGAGTTTTCCACAGACCTCAAGTATTGAGGTTTTTCCCTCGCGTTGACCTGTAAGAGCCTCAGCTCTTTTCCACTGATTTTCTCCATCAGTTGTTTTTCCTTCATTTTTTAGATGGCTAACATTTGTCTACCTTCCTCCCATATGGGGTCACATTTGAGAACTAGAAAACAGAAAAGAAAGAAGTATTGGGAAATGAAAGTGCATTTGCCTTTTACACTGTTGTGCAATTTTCTAAATAAAGAAATTTAGGCCTTATCTTTCAGTTCAGTCATCGTGCCTTATGAAGGAATGCTGTTTGCAAAAATGCATTTGGTCACATTACTGATTACAGAGGGCTGATATTTGGATTTAGAAGACGTGTGTTTTGTGAGGGGATTGTTTGTTTTCTGGTTTGGAGTGGTTTTTTTATTTGAAAAGGAACCTTAAATAGACTTTCATAAATCACAAATCACTTTCGAGTTTTGGCCTAATGCCTACAAGTGTTTATCACTTGTGTAAGGAAGTAATCTATTTTAACCAGTGTAGGTCAAACATGTTTTCCATATTAATTAGACATATTGGATCTGATATGTCAATGACAGTGCTTCACTTTAATCAGCAAAGAGAGAGTTCTTTAACCTACACAATGCAGGTATAGCCTCTCCCAAACTAAATGTAACAAGTCTGGAAATTATAAAATCACGGGCACTCATTCCAAGGCCCTAGAGATAGCGGATGCTGGCTTTCTCCATAGGCTCTCACTTGTGGTAATAGAGCACTGGAATTCTACAGAGTAATTATCACTAAATTATAATTGCAGTAATGGATGTGTTAAGTCATTCTAGCAAGACCAGTCTCCTGAATATAATCACCTAAAAAGGATGTATAGCTATTTTTGCTTTGACTCAGTGGAAATGTTCAAAATATCCCCATGATTTTTGTAATGGTTACATGCAATTTTTGGTACTTTCCAGAATAGTGCTGATTAACCCAGTAATAACCAGAAGTTTTTTTATATCACGTGCATTTGGAACACGCCTCTGTGCGCTGTAGTCTCTGCTTTTAAGTAATTTGCTGCCAAATGAGGGGGATTTTTTTGAATATATTTTTGGAAGTAAATTCCCAGTATTATGACAGCTGTTTTGAAATGTGTTGTGACAAACATATCTACACAAAATGATTTCTTAATACATTTTCCAGTTACTGGGGAATAACTACTGGAGTAATTTCTTTGGAACCTGTACATTTCACATAATAATGCATACCTATTACGTTTCAGTATATCCATGTTTATACACATTAGCCCTTTTCTACTCATATTCTACCACTGTGGAGATTTAAACTCCAGGGACTCAAGACAAAGTAGGCTTCTGAGGACTGAGCAGTGGTGAGTTCAGTACCCAGTTCAGCAAATCCCAGCATGTCAGCTTGGTGTGCCTAGTGTCCCCACCCAATCGACCTCTGGGGCAGCCAGCTGTGCCTGGCCAAGCTCGGCTGTCACCAGCCCGTCCCATCTACAGCCGGTTCTCCTTTCGCTCACATTGTCGCTCTGTGGAGGTCAGGGCTTATCAAGCTGTGGCAGTGCCTTTGGGCAGTGCTAATGGAGGCACCATGCTGTGCCCTTGGCAGACTCCACTCTGAAAACTAGAACTGTACACTCAAGAGTCCTTAGAGAAAGGAAACAAACACTGGTCTCAAAAGCTCTCATCATAGCATATGCCTCTCCCAACTTTTCAAAGACAGCTGGTGTGTTAGTCAAGAAAGCATCACAGCAAAAGATCTCCCGATCATTTTTATTTGAGATACCACTTATTAAGAGGAGATGGAGACAATGGAGATTATATTAAGCCATTCCAGACACAGACAGGCCTTCTCCTGGTCCTCACACCTAAAGGTCTGATTCCCTGATGCCTTCAACTTCAGTTACTTACTGCCATTACTACTAACTTCTGCTACTTCTGTGTGATACTTGTGTGAGCCTAAAGGAGCCAGAGAAACTGAATATTGTTACCAAGGGCAGAAAACCCTTCAACAGATGGGAAAATGATCCCACTTGGAAGAGGTAATGTTTGGTACTTAAAAAAAGGAAAAAGGTTTTGGATTTCAGCCACCAAATCCAGTCCCCAATCTTGGGCTGCTCAGAGTAATTCCCAGAGCTCAAAAACATAATGTGCTGCTGTGGATCATCCATTAAACTGTCTATTGAATGAGGTATAATGCTAAACAGACTGAGGAGAGTCTATCATTCAGATTAATTCAACTCCAACTCACAAAATCTTCAGAAATGGTTTCTTGTAGGCAGGGCAACTCGGTGCTAAATAAGTTTGTTTGCTGTGAGAGCCAAGATGTTAGAGCTTTAGAAGCCCAGAAGAATATGGCTATTTCTAGTGGATGAATCAGGACACAAGTATGCAACAAAATGGAAACAGAGTAAACACTAAGAAATAAAGAAAACTGCATTAATTTCTACCTCTATAATGAAACCTTAACAGCAACATACAAAGCCTTAAAAAGTGCCACAGATTCTTGCTTTGAAGCCAATTTTAGTCCATTCAGTGACCCTGTAAGAAGCCCACTCTGATTCTGTAACTCCTTTGGCAATAGTGTGAAATGTGCCATTTTCAGCTGCTGTATGGGAGAAGTTTTAAGAAGCCACTGAATATGTCTGTAATGTTGTCATCACACTATGAAACACCAAAAACACAGTATCTTAAAAAAAGCATCCTAAATGATTGGGGAGAATGTGGATTTACCTAAAAATTAAGAAAAATATAATGTAACTTGAGCTTCTTGAACATTTAGGCACTGGGAAATTAAAAACAAAACAAAAACAAACAAACAAACAAACAAAAAAACCCAAACCAACACACTTTTTAGCATATTGAAAAGAATATTTTTCTTCCAAAGGACGTGAACTCACTATGATTGGAATAAAACATCATCGTTAATCTGGTTGCCCTCATGCTTCAGTTTATAGGTGCCATAGGTATATAAATGATAAAATATCCGTGACCTGAAACAGTGAACTAAGAGCTGCATTTCTCTATCATTTGCATTGCTCAAGCTCCCCAAATAGAAATGTCTTAGTTATTAGGTAATTCATTTTAAATTTAAGTCATAGAGTTATCAATTTGCATATAAATACCCAAAAATAATTTTGTAATTTCTCAAGTGTTGACAGTACATAAGCAGGGAGCAGAAAGGGACAGACAAGACACAGAACTGTTTTTTATGAAGCATTTGCAGTTGCTTTATGTTGAAAACTCAGTTATATTCTTTTTGGTCCACAGCCATAATCTGTGACCCTGTAAAAGCCCCATCTTATCCTTCATGATTCTGCTGAACTTAATTATTCCATCCCTCAATGTCCTGTGGTGCCTAAAGCAGAAAAGATGCTGAAACATGTCTTAAAGACTTGGCACCTTTCTCTGTAGTGGACTATATGACTATCATTTATTAGAATATTATGTCATGGCTATGCTTTCAAGTGAAAAACAGGTAGAACTGGAAGATTGTATACATATTAATTTAACTTTTTTCTTCTGGTATTTTAGAGAGGTAGACAGATATGGGCATATATTGTAGCTTCCTCAGACTCTTTGTACCTCATGAGTTTAATTCTGTTTTAGTACAGCCTGAGGTATCTGGATGTTGGGTGTTTGTAAAACACTGAAAATGAGTGTAGAGTAAGTGAGAGTTCTGGCCTCAGATTCCTTCCTTAAAAAACAAATTTTTTCTTCTTGGATGACACTGAGAAACATTGATACAAAAATTAGAACTTTGTACCTTTGCCCTAGTTGAAGAAAATAGTAACAAGACAACCTGAACCAAACATGGATATAAGCAGCCTCAGCCCCCAGTGGAGATTCACATCAAGGTCATCTGTCAAATATGCAGCAGTGAAGTATGTGTGCAGCCTGTTTCTTGTGACATATGCCCTGTTCTGGCACTGAAAGTAAGTAGTCTTGTCAGACTGTGGGACAATTTGTTTTAAATTGCAGCTAAAATAGACCTTACCCATCTCTCATGTGAGAAGTGTAAACCAGTAATTTAGGGGCCATTTGCTTTCATATGAAAACGTTGAGAACCTTCCGTTGTGATGATACACCTCTGTTTCACAGTGTTATCAGATACATAACTTTCTCAGCCACGGAGGAGACACTGAGAAAAAAAAAATCAAGTTTTGGCATTGTTTTTTGTTGTGATTTTTTTTACTTTTTATTTTCCCTGTAAAATTGCAACGATACAAACATTAATAGTGACATTTCATAGCTGCTTCTAAATATCACAGTATGATAAACAGATCTCCAGGACTCTAACCAATGAAGACTGAAGTTTTACTTCCTCTAGGCAAAAGTTTGAATTGTGATTTTATTATTTACAGAGAGAATCTTCTTATAATGCTCTCTCTTAAGAATCTCCTTCACAAAGAATTCAGAATTTCAAACTATTTAAACACTAAAACACCATTAAAGTTCAGGCTGTGCTCTGTGAAACTTTCTAGTAACTCTCCAAACAAAATAATTACCTTCTGTCGGTGAGAGCTATTCAACACTGAGGGAAAAAGTCTGATTACTAAAAATAGGTGTCTACTGTCAGCTTAACCCTAAGATATCAGACACCCACACTGGAACAGCCTAGAAAACTAAAATGGCATTAGATAACACTGTTTATGCACCTGAATTGCTCCCAGTATATCCAAGATCTCATCTCTACTGAAGATCCATGAACGAGATGATCATCCGCAATCTAATTATAATTGATAGTGTGTAGGAGACTGTGGATGTATGCCTTTCTGTGAGGGATTTGGTTTGCCAAAGCTGCTCCCAGAAGGCTTGAGATTCACCAGCATCAAGCTGCCACTCCTGGGGCCCCATCAGAAGACACTGTAGGAGCAATACTTCATGTGTCCTGGCACATCTTAACAGCAATGGCAAATGCTGTTAATGATTTGAACTGGCCCAAATGACCTTGCCATAGCTAGACTCAGATGCCCGAGTAAAGCCTGGCAGAGCTATACAGACAATGGTCTTCAGTGGCATGCTGGCAGCAAACAGCTGGGGATAGTAATGTCTTAAACTAACACAGCTGTCTTCAAATTATACATCTGTCCACAGGCTAAGTATTCATCTATATCATAAATGGAACAACATAGATACACTTTGGACCATTAAAAATGGGATTCTTACTAGCAGATATTCTCTAGAGTCTCACAAATCACTAAGTATTTCTTGCATTACAAACATGGCAGCCCTCATTTCCCTACTTTGTGTCACGATTCTCTGTCAACTCGAAGAGAAATAAAGGACGTGCAGAAATTCAACAAAGCCACTTGTACAGGATTTTACTTCCTAGGGATTAGCACCATTTACTTTCAGAGCAATACTGTTAACAACGCACACACACACATATATTAATATATATGTATATCTTCAAATAAGGCCTCTTAAAACTGAGCAGCCTCTGTTGGGCTACAAATATAAAATAAATGGAAAGTAAATTGAATGGATTGCTTGCTTCCTAAGACATGTTACAGAGACTATCCTAAAGCCTATGGCAACCTTAAATTGTACCACGAGTTTAAGAGATTTGGGCAGTGGAACAATTCTTAAATAGTGTGATATACCAAGAAAAATTATTTGTAAAATCAGTAGAATCTTTTGATTAATTCCACTATGACATGATTGTAGTTATTATGCACAAACATTCTGTTCCTGCTATACTTTGTGACCCTACTACTGTGTAACCTCTATTTCAGATTAATACTAGGAAGTAGGGTGATTCCATCACACAGACCCTGAACAGTATATACAAATATGGCCTTTTGGCAGATGTTCATTAGAACTGGTAATGAAGAGACAAAATTCATGAATATCCCAGTATCAATTTCTGGTTAATCAAGTTTTTCTTCATTGCACATGAAAATCCCAGCAATGAAAAGTGTGTACCAAGAAAATTTTCAACATAAACTAAACACATAGAAATGCAGTAATATATGCATCTGTATGAAAAGCAATTATTTGGTCAAATAACAGCAGTAGAATTCTTTGCTGAATATTTTAAGGCCAGCTTAGATCTGATACATACATACACACATATATATACACACATACACACACACGCATACATCTACTTAAGGTAAATTCCTCTTTGAACCACTGAAACCAAATTAATTGAATGACATTTGGGTGCCTATGTCCCATTCTGATTACTTATGAAATATTCTTAAGAAGGATTTCATAATAAATAATGTGTAATTTTTGCACCATTTATCATTAGTACTAACAGCACTTGTCAATAAGATTTCTGTCTTCGGAGCAATCTGTACACATCCACCCTCAACAACATCATTGTGAAATTGTTGTTTATGGCAGACTTGGACAAAACTCCCTCCCTGAAGATAGAGATGCATGGGTTTGTGCTGCTGTGTAGAAACAGTAACTTCCCCTGGTGAAGGTGCATCCTCTCACCACCGTGACCAGTCCCATGATGTAAAGGTGCCTCTTCAGTTGTCTCCTGTGCTGGCAACAGAACCACATTTAGAGAACTTCTGTCGTTCAGACTCTTACACACCAAATGCAAAATGGTTAAAGTATCCTCATCCTTCCTGATGAAATTATGCCTCTGCTAGAAGGCTATAAAAGGCATTGGATGTGTTCACTTTATGAATATAATCTATTGCTAATGTATTATTAAGTTAAATATAGTGTTTAACCTTCCTAACACTTTGATGATGTATGGAAAAGCTAGCCTTATATTAAAGGTGAGAACTGAAGATCAAGGCAGGCAGTGACCTACCTTTAAATCATTCAAAGAACAGTGGTGAAGCAAAAGATCACACCTGTACATCCTGTGAGCTAGTCTGTTTTCATACACATCAAGCTATCCCACACCAGAAGTCAGAAGGGAGTTTAAGAAGCCCAAAAGTCCAAATTCATGGGACTAGCTGGTGTTCCCTGGAAGAAATGCATCAGTCCCATTATTCTGACTCTATGTGTTCTTTCTCCTTTCCTAATGTGTAGAAGGAGCACTTTTCTTACCCATTTTTCACACAGGATAGTATGACAAGAGGGTGCTACATAATGGCAATGCACAGCCATTTTTGTAATTGTGGCCTGTCAGGGGCTGTGTTTGTGAACTGCAGGGCAGTCTTTCTTTTGAGTCTCTGTTAACCTCTGATACAGAGCTAGGTCCATTTGTTCTGTCAGGATGTCCCAGTTTTATGCCCCTCACTGACTCTATCCCACTGGCTCTTGCTGGCAGCAGAGCTTTCTGTTGTGCTTTCATCTTCCAGCCTCCTACCACCAACCTGTCAGGACTTTCTGCTTTCTGGGAAATCAGCTCTTTAAGACTGCCCTTCAAGGTCTATGGAAAAATAGCTCGTCAGTCAGAGGAAGCTGCTGTCAGTTCCCTGCTGTCATCTTCACCCTTCAATGCTGCCCTTCAGAATGGAGTGCTGCACTTTGGGGGTTTCACTTGCTACAATTTTCTTCCAGAAATATTCAGCTTTCTCAAAAAATATTCAGCCATATCCTTCAGCATTCCAGCTGCTTGGTTTTGATTCAAATTACTCCCTGAGTATCCAGAAGGCTGAGACCACCACACAGTTGCCTGTGCAGTTGTGGAAGAAAAAACTTGTTGTGTGTAGTTTCTCCAGTTTGAGTTCCTGCCACCCTTGAAAAGCAGGTATGGGAACAGACTTAAATTTGAGAGCTCTGGGGCAGTTCTCCTTCCTAACACTGAGCATCCATCCAAGTTCAGGCAGCTACTCCATACAACTTTTGTTAAACCATGCAGCAGGTGCCTCCTGCAATAAAATTTCAGCTTTAGCAGTTGGAACCAGCGCACCTTTTGCTGACCTCCAAGATAGTCCTTGCAAGATAGTCAGGATTAGTCTGTACAGTAGACCATAAGGGGAAGAGAGAGTGCTTGCACTGGACAGTAAAGAAGGATTGGGAAATCTATGTTTGCCAAAACAGTGCTTTGGGACATGTTACTCTATTGTTTGCTCCTGCATATCCCCATATGCCAAGTAAGGAGAATAACTGTTTTCCCCACAGAATACTGGGAGGTGGGGAATAAAGTCCATTATATAGTTTAGGAGACATAGACTGCTAGACTTAAACGTAGGTGGATTTGATAATAGTACTCATCAAGAAAAGTCCCATGAGCTGGGGTCAGGACTGCCAGTTCCAGGCAGGATCAAACTGGGACCTTTTTCCAAGAGATCTATGCTTTCTCTAAGGAAAGGCAGTGAGTACTGCTAGCTTTCCTGTCAATTCATATCTGCTGTACACTTCCTATACCTTGAGGATCCCCTGCAAAGAACTACCCCAAAAAAGTAAAGAGTTAGAAATACAGAATGTGAGTTCTTATAATTCATCTCAGAAGTGGCTGAACTAGTTTTCTCATCAATGCTGGGCTTTTTTGTTTGAGCTCTGCAGCGTTAGTTTCTTACTTGTGCCTGTCGCAGGAATACATCAGCAAGAGCAAACCTTCTGAGGCACACCAGGATAGTGATTGGCAATCCCCAATGATAAACACCATATGATTTATTTTTATTAACTATGGCACGAGTGAATACTCGGATGCAAGGGCTATGGCCCCCTTTTGCTCTAGTATTATACAAGATATGCTTCCAGTAATGTTACAGACAAATTACTCAAGAGCTGGACCATTTTCCTTCCCATCCTAACCTTACTTTTTTTCCATGCAGCATAACTGTCTCCAACTCTGAGACCTCCTGCTGCTCATTTTTTCCTGTTTTCAAAACAGAACAGATACTTTCTATATAATTCTTTTAGCTTATGAGCAGACAGAAAATAAAAAATAAAAAATAAAAGAGCAAAAAACCCCAAACACAATAAAACCCCATCAAGAAAGCTCACAATTCCTTCTGTAAATGTAGCAGACAGCATAAGAAGAAAGACAAAAGTTAGCTGAATCCAGAATTGAGTTAACGTTGTTGTCCAGTGCTTTAAGACTTGTACTTTAAATATGATAGACTGGCTGGCTGGCTGGAACGTTACTAGATAGAGATCAAAAAGTTCAGCTGATGAAAATAAATAGTAACTAGACACCCTTTAGGTTACTTTGAAGAAACACACAAATACGGTGGTTCAGATTTTTGCCCTATTTTTGGATTAAGCTATTGAGGAAAACTAGCAAATTAAGCATTTTTACCACCAGAAAACAGCATTTATTCCATGACGAATGTTTGTTTCACTCTTTTGCACTTGAATTTTGTTCATTAACCACAGGAGTAGAAGAATCTTTGAGTACCAGCCCAAATTGTCTGAAAGCCTTTCTTGTTCTCCCAAACATGAATTCCACAGCACTTACTATAAAGAAAAATATTTACAAGCTGGGTGGTAGGAGACACCTGGGTGGAATGAAATTGATAGTGGGAATAGAAGTCTGACTCAACTGTATTTGGAGTGAAAAGTTTACCCAGAAAATACTAATGATAAGCCATTAATAGGAACTATGCTCTTGAGATTCATTCCATGAGTATGATAGTACAGCATGGAAATAGCATCAGCAATGCCAGCTGGCAGCAAAACAGGAAAACAAACATCAGCAGGGTATTAGAAACTGATCTGGGAGGAAAAAAATGTCATTTACAGGTAAGATATATAAAGTGAGATTTATCCTGTGACTGCAGCTCTTTTATGCAGGGTAAAGGCCAAAGTAGTGAAAAGAGCCCATGAAAGCTCCAGATGCAACTGAAGGAGGATTTCCTCCAGCAACCACAAGGAAAGCTTTTGGCTGTGCCTCCGAAAGTCACTGGCAACCCCAGGCATCAAGTAGGCCCCCAGTGGAGGTGGGACCTGCAGAGCCAAACCACATGCGTTTCAGGGATGTTGAGCAACACTGTCACCAGCAGAGCACACAAGACCTTTGGTCTACATAGATTCTGCAAAAATCTGATGACTGCCTCTGTGCTTGCAGCAGCCTGGGCTAGAGAGGGGGCAGAATTGGGCTGAAACTGCCTTTACTTCTCACTTCCATGGGAGTAGGAGTCCTGTGCTGTTTCACAAGTCACCCAGGCTGTCACCCCTTATTTTTCTCACTGACACTGAGATTTGCACAGAGTTGCCTGTAAATGTAAAGACAGGCATATTTTAAGAAAAAAAGCAAGAATAATAAAACCCGAAGTTGCACTGGGAGAGACACGTGGGTACATGCTCTGGTATCCCAGAGGAACAACACAGGGTCCACTGTGCATCTCCCCATGTCCCCACATGGAGCCAAGCCATAAGGAACTGCTCTCATTGGGCCAGACCCCAGCAGACAACTTCTTCAGTGTGCAAGGGCCTTCACCCATCATTGGGTTAGCATGGCCTCATGGGCTTCAGAGGCTTTGGCCACAGAAAGAGAAGGAACAATATATCCACTACCTTAAAATCTCATATTTTAAGGCTCAGTTCATATCAAGTCACTTCCCATGACCATAGAAAAAAAGCCTAAATGGCACAAGTAGAAGGAGAAATAGAGGGATATTCTTATCCTAATGAAAAAATTAGTAGGCACATAAGCCTAAAGGGGTACATGGGAAGATGTCATAAGCAAATCTTTTCTCTGGTGAAGTGCTTTAGCAGTGAGAGCATCAAAGAAGAGGCTGTCAGTGGCTAAAAAGGAAAAATCCCCAAAGTGGCCACAGCATTCAAGTGTTCTTGAGTCAACAGTGGCCTGAGTCAACAGTTAATTAGGTATCTTCAAATGGGAGAAATCATTTATAGGAAAACCTGAGTCTGAAAAAAACCCCAACCCTATGTACTCCATCTGGCATTATGACAGGTCAGTGAATGTTAGATAGAAGAGAGAGAAAAAAATGAAGCAAAAGCTTTAATGGTGGCCAGGAAAAGTCTTTCACTCCTTACAACCTTCTTGTTTATATCTGCCTTCTCCACCGGTTTGCAGCTCATCTAGATACATTAGATTGGCTGGTGGGATGACTCAAAAAAGCAGAAGGTGGCAAATAACATTGTTACCTTATTGGCCATGATAATAATTCCTTCAGTGTTGCAGAGGCAGGGCAGAGAATCATTTTTGTGGTGTTAATATAATTAAAACCAAACCAATTCTGCAACCTTCTGATTTCAAATTTAGTGCTGCTGGTGTGATCTTGTCATTCCAAATTAATGGATTCGGTAAATAAACTCCCCTAAAAATCTAGCTGCTTTGATGGGGTCTTGCATTCTGTCAGCTTGTATCTAATTTATTTTATTCCCATTCAATTTGTAGAACAGACTCTTGCAAGTATTTCCCAATAAATTTTAAATTTCCACAATCGCTGAGATAGTGTCTCAGACAAAGACCTATAGGGCTGAAATAAAAATAGTGTAGGGTTCAAGATGACATCATGTTTTATGAACACAAGACGTGACCACAAATAACCTACAATAACCTTTAAAATTAGTTTTTTCCTGACTTCATAAAACAATATTTTATTTGGCAGGCCCTTATTGGCAAGCGCTTTGAACAGTTCTATTTGTTTTCTGTAACCAGGAAGACACAACCAGTGTTTTCACATAGGTTTCCTCAGCACTGTGGTTTTGCCATTTTCTGCCTCTTTATTACTGCCTGCTGCTGTTGAATATTTTTCTTTGGGATGTTTATTAAGAACAAGGATATGAATTTAAAAAAAAAAAAAAAGCTTTCCTTATAACAGCACTGGTGAGTTTCTCCCACTGTCCCACTGTAATATAACTGTATCAAAAACACAGAAATAGATCATGGTATCTAGAATGATCTGGTTGGTTTAAGTCTAAAGTGATGTAATAACATACAGCTGGCTACATGTATATTATGAGAAACTGAAGGAAATCAGCCCACATGTACTTTGATGCATTAACCAAGACCAAGATTTAGAAATCACCGTAACTTGTAACACCATATGAAATGGAGAAAGGGGCTTAGCCAGTAACTGAACTAAATAACAAAGTAAAATCTGAGTGTTCCAGTTAGAGTAAATTAGAAAGTGCAAGAAATGCTCCTGGTTTCTTAGGGGGTTTTACCTGGGTTTAGTTATTATTCTGTTTCACCATCACCAGTTGTCCTGATTATGAGGCCCACAACTTGAGAGGTGTGTTTTTCATAGTGCTGCCTGTAACTGGATGGGATTGCTCTCTGCGTTTGATGCTGCTCAGGCTTTCATTGTTATGAGTTGTGCTGTCGTAGAAAAATTGACCATTTCCCCACCACATCTGTAGGAGCAGTTATGCTGCTCCCAATACTTTAAATATGTAATTTTGGGGTTTGGGTTTGTTAGGGTTTTTTTTTAATATTCTTCAAGAAATATCTCTATAAGATTTTTATTCATTATATTTTGAACTAAGAAATTAATTTAGTCTGCAGTCTAAATAGCACTATTCAGCAAATGCCATCCCCTCAAAATATTTGTATGTTTTGTAGGGATCATGCAATTAAGATCAGCTTCTGTACACAGTTTGGGCTTCCTAGTAATCCCTCTTTCTTCTGTACAGCTTGAGTGAATGAGGAAAGTTCCAATAATTAAACTTGCTCTATTGACCTAACCAAAATTAACTGGCTATGCAACAATGTAGCTGTCCATGTAAAAACAGGAAGTGAGATTTCCCCAAGTAACCCTTATTCACCATGAAAAAAACAGCTGGTGCTCTCCCTTTACATGCAAGTGTGTGGGGCATGGATAAAAGATGCATACTTCTGATATCCTCTCTTTTAAAAGGGTGTGGGTTTTTTTCCAGTGGAAGTTTTCCAGCACTCAGTTCCTGAGAGGTAGGGCCCCAAGATAGTCTGGTCAAAATAGTTAGAATCTTTGCAAGGAGAATTCTGTGAAAACGAACAAAGAAGCCACATTAGTATAACATGAATAATCCTCTCTGACCTCCAAAGAGAAAAATAGTAAAGGATTTATTACACTTTTTTTTCTCCCTAAGAAAGGGCAATAAGAAAAATCCTCCTTACAACAACAATAACCACTGTTTCAGAATCAGAGCTTTTGTGTCACTGTTTTTCAGTAGTTACGCTACATTTCTCCCAGTACACTGCTGGGATTTTTTATTTTTTATTTTGCTACGCATGCTCGCACATCTGCTCCACATGTGTGATCAGCAACTGGATTTTCTGAGCTGAACGTCCTGTTAAATGGACAGAGTGGGCAGATCATTCCTTAGAGAGCAGAGAATCTGCCTCTGGTGGATTGCCGCCAAATGCAATGGTGTAATAAAGAAAAGCTGCTCATTCGGATTGCTCTGAAATGAACTGTGTCCTCTCCTAAAATACCATCTGGTTAGGATCCCTGGAGGTGCAGTCCAACACACCTAGGTCTGGCAGTCTGTATGCTTGGTGGCTGTAAATGTTTCTGCGTAGGTCGGCTGGCGGAAGGCAGGATCATTAAGAATTAGAAAAGCTGAAACCATTGTACTCTCATTCCCCTTCACCCACCCAGACAAAATTACGCACAAGGGTTGTGGAGGTGATTGTACTTTCTGTTGCTGAAGGTGACAGCTAATCTTCAGAAGAGGTGTCTTAGGCTTTGACTTTCTATGTATTGCCTAAAAACTTTGTTTTCAGCTGGTGTAAACCAGCAGCAGTCTGGACTGATCATCTCTCTTCAGATTTGACCCTTAGTGCATTAATCAAGGACTTTATAGTAAACTGTATAAAGGAGCCTTGTGGTATGTGTGCAAGGAAATCCAGCTTCCAAAAATCTAATAACACCAGAGACTGATAACAGATGTACAAAGTAAGAGGAGAAATTAACAGATGCTTCCCGGTTTGGGCTATTATCACCAATGAAACCCAACTCACATGGTCCATAGGTCACATTAAAGAGTCTGCTGCAGATGAATTTGGTTCTTTCCTGATGCTGGCAAAATTAAGATTTCGACTGCACAGTCTATCCTGAATACAAGTTGATTTTCTGAAGTACTACCAGTGCTAAAAATCCTAAAAGGATCCCTCTGAGAGTTTAGCAGTTAGTTCTTCAACCAGACAAAAAAATAGTATCACACTGGCTTAATCCATCCCTGTAATGGATGTCCTGTAAAGCAGGAAGCGTGACAGTTCCATTCTCAACAATCCCAATATTTCATTTTAATTTTCTTCTCAGTCTACATCTATCCTGGTCAATTAAACAGGGCCTGGGAACATTCCTGGGCACTGAATTATGATCGTCTACAGCGTTAAACAGCTAGGCAAGTCCCCAACACCCCCAAGGCTGCTGCCAACTACCCTTCAAAAACCACTCCCAGGCACAAATCAGAAGCAGGGGATTTCCAGAATCATTCCAAATCAGCAGTCTGCAAGCAGCCACCCAGTTTTGAAGGTTAAGAGTGTTTACTAGAGCTGAGCTGGCTGCACTGTGCTGGTTGGCCTTGGTTCCTGGGAGCACGCTGGGAATGTCTCAGCCCCCCATCTATAGCCCTGGACAACTCTCACCAGTGAGACTTCACTTTAAGCAGGGGCAGTGTCTACCACTTCTTGAGGGAGAGGGGCTTTTTCTGCCTAGGAGGACCATTTTCATTCTAAACAAGTCCAAATTATGTAACTCTGGAGTTATTTTCAGGGCTTCCCTCTGCAGCTACCACTTGACAGGGTTTTGTTTTTGCAATTGTCCTGGAAGATGCTGGGTAACCAAGCCCCTGCAATAATGTCACTGATGAGGTGGATCTCACAGTCTCTAGCTAATGCAATCACACTCCCTCATTGAAAGCACCCTGAAAATGTTTTTGGGTTTGTTTTTTTTTTTTCTTTTTCCAGAGGTGTTTTAAAATAGCTAGCTGTTGGTTATATTGCAAGCTTGTATTGTTCTGGTTTATCCATCTGCTTGTAATTGTGCTGGATTTGGTTCAAGATGATTTTTAACTAATTTGAAATCTTTAATTTGATTATTGCTTACCACCCAGCAAAGAAATAGCCAAAAGACAGGATTCTGACATTGCAGAACTTTTCAAGAAGTTGAATTCAGCTCAAATACAAATGAATTATTATTTTTCAAATTTCTCTTGAGTCAGACATTACAAAAAATTGCATTAGAAACAATGACTGAGGATGTATCTTAAAGAAATTACTCCTTTAGCTTAGCAACTATGAAACTGAGAAAAACATCACTTTCACTACCAGCTGTGCTGGCTTATTGGCTCTCAGATCAGGTATTACAGGGAAAGTCTCTTGTTGACCTGACATTTTCTGGTCTTCCCAGCATGGAGGGGCAACCTGGCAGGAATTCCTGAACTGACCAGCTTCCAGTCCCATGAAGGGCTTTGTCTGAGCACAGCTCTTCCAGGCTCCAAGTTCCAGCTCCATGGACACTGGGTGCAAAGAGCAGGACTAAGGGTCAGGACTCAGAGGGCTTCCAGCCAACTGGGAGTAAGCCCTGATGAACAACCCTGTGAAGCCCGTGGCTTTCAACCTTCACTTTCTGCTGCTTGTAGTCTGAGAAATGCAAGGCCTTTGGTGTTCAGCATTTTGGAGCCAGTGAACCAGCTTTATTCAATTGGCAGTTTCTGATAGACCATTCCATTAGATAATTTCTGGTAGAAATTAGTGGAATAGACATCGGGTAGGAAAGAAAGCAGAGAATGGAGCTGTTTGTTAACTAACACTATGATTAATTAGTGGTATATTAAAAGGCTGAAGTCCTAAATCCAGGTGAAGGTTTTCCAGTTTGGCAGTTGGAGATGGCTGATGAGGGGAGCTTAAATGTTTTCAGCCAGACTGTAGATTAGGTTCAGAATAAGGCAGGATGCATGTAAGGAAATAATAATATTTAAGACATCATAGAATCATAGAATATCTTGGGTTGGAGGGGCCCTCTAAAGGTCTTCTAGTCCAACCCCCCCCTACAATAAGCAGGGCCACCTCACACTAGAACAGATTGCTCAGAGCCCCATCAAGCCTGACCTTGAATGTCTCCAGGGATGGAGCCCCCCACCACCTCCCTAGGCAAGCAGTTCATGTGATCCACCACCCTCATATTAAATAATTTTTTCCTAATGTCCAACTCAAATCTACCCTTTCTTAGCTTAAAACCACTACCCCTTGTCCTATCGTTACATGCCCCTGTGAACAGGTCTTCCCCAGCCTTCTTATAGGCTCCTTTCAGGTATTGGAAGGTCACTATAAGGTTCCCCAGCATCTTCTCTTCTTCAGGCTGAACAACCCCAACTCCCTCAGCCTGTCTTCATAAGAGAGGTGCTCCAGCCCTCTGATCCTTTTCATGACCCTCCTCTGGACATGCTCCAACAGGTCCATGTCCTTCTTGTGTTGGGGGCTTCAGAGCTGGACAATATAAAAGGCTCTCCCTTTTTTTCAAATGCATATCTTATCTTGATAAATCATTGTGTACAAAAAGATTATTTAAAGAACAGCTAGTTGAAATGAGAAAGCACATTAAGACGAATATTGAAAAAAAGTTTTCATTCATAACCTAAATCATGGTGACAAGGGTAATAGCTAGTAATGAGGTAAAGCCATTTAGGTGATGAATTAGATGACTCTCAGAGCCTACCACTTGAACAGAGCCCATTTTGAAGTTTAGTTCAGTTTATTTAAAGGGTTTCAGAATTTTCTGGTTTTCTTCCTGCCTTTCTGGGTCCCAGCTGATGCTGAGCCTTCTCTGTTTCCCACGAGCTCACATCTCCCAGGAGTGCAGGTTCTTCACTAGTGTCCACAGCATCATGTGGCAGTGACACAGCTCCTGCTGCAGCCAGGCTGGCCAGACACACTCACGCTGTCTGTGCTAGCAAGGCTCTGCAGTTCCTTCTGCAAATAAAACTTGTGGGGGAGGATGGGGGCAAAGAATCATTTGGAAGCATACATAAGAAATAAAGAGTTGTTTTGAACAGAGAGGATTCCTTCTTTGCAACTTCCCTTTTCAGCTGAGCAAGGCACTTCATCCTACATGACAATACTTTTCCTCATTATAAGACAGGAAAACTGAACACCAGTCATTCCTTCTACAAAAATGCTGAATTTGAAGCTAATCATCTCACCCACCTTGAGAACAGGAATGCTGCTGCCCTTTGAAGACCTGAAGAGTCTTCCTGCTGGCTCAGGTGGGTTTTTAGATTGGCTCCATTGTATAGGTACAGTAGAAAGCTCCTAACCAAGCAAATAAATCTTCATTAAATTAAACTGTTCTATACTTTGTAGTTCTGCTACAATGCATTTAATAATAATTCAAATCTTAGCCATTTTATATGGTCACATAAAGAAACAGAAAGGTATATAAAGGAAGGCACAGCGCAGGCTGTAGAGTCTTGCATATCATGTAGGCTATTTTAGCATGCAGGGAGGTAGGAAGGCAGAGAGAGCTCTTTGGAGCCTTGCAATAAGCCGTGGCAGCTATCTTCTACTCTACCTGGCATATGGCTTTCTAGATCTCACAGAGCTTAAGAAAAAGTCAGTAATGCAGTACTGTGCCATATCACACTACACACCTCCTCATCTCACAAATGCTATGACAGCATTATGGACTGGTGAGAGAAAAAACACTACTACTGGGGAAAAATATTTGCCAACTTTGTCTATTCAGTGTTATCAATACAGTTTTCAATTGCCTCAGCAAGTTTTCTTTAGGTGAAAGATAACAGCCTGCCAAGTCTAAGAGTAAACATTTTGTGTTGGTCCACCCACAAAGCATTCAAATAAGAAGCTGGAACTTATTCAGCGTAACTCAGGTTTAACTATCTCATTTTCAAGATAGTTCATTCCTCGTGGCCTTTCAGATCCTGGTCTCTTAACGTTTGTTCTCAGTCTCCTGAATCTTCCTGTCTGCTCTTTCATGTTTGACATCTGGCTTAATCAGGTTTACGTTATCATTATATTTGTGAACATGTCTGATGAAGGTGACTCTTCTATTACTCACCTGCAGTCTGGTTTTAAATGTTAACATCTTAAACGTTGATAGGTTTTATTCTTATTCCCCAAACTACATATTGTTTACACATGTTTCTCCTAGGCATGTAATATAGATATCAAAATGAAAATAAATTTAAACGCATATATGTTGCATCCACACAAAATACATTTTATAGAAAGATGCATACTATATAGAATGTATACAATCTTTCTGCACAGATTTTTTTACTAGGATTTGGCTCTACATTTGAATATTTCTTTAATTATAATGGCACCTATTGACATATCTGTAAGTTTACTTAACAATCAGAATGTACTTGTGTCGACAGTAAAGCTCAGGGCACCATGTAACTGAGGGCCCTTTCCACCTACAGGTGGTAAGTAAGCTCTACCAGGTGGGACTACATAAAAATGAAAAGTTTTGTCTCTGATATTATAGAGCAGGGGAGTAAAAATGAAGAGTGCAGACAGTATTGTTCATGGAAATAGAAAATGAGGTTTCTGGTCTCCTGTGGAAACAGGGATCTATGAGATTTTTCAGTTCAAAGCAGATCAGAAAAAAGGTAATGGGGGGTAGGAAAGAATGCTCACGTGGGAAAAGCACACCTGAAGCTCATGAAACTATAGAGCTGGAGAGGATGGATTTGAGGCTAGCAACAGCTGCCTATGAAGGGAACTTTGCAGCTGGTGTAGCAGAAAGGAGTTTGGCCAGCAGGACATGCAGCTGAGGCTGAGATACAATCTGGAAAAGGGAGCAGCTGACCAGGAGTTGCCAGAATGCTTTGACCGTTCTGAGAAATGTGTAAGGGCTGGTTGGGTAAGGGCAGTTGGATCCCTCTTTGCCTCCCTGACTCATACCTCTGAAGCTACTGTTACTTTTTACCTCTGAACTGTGCACAGATCTATAAAGTATGGAAATCCCTACAATGTGGTAAGTCAACCAAAACAACCCATAAGTCTTTATCTCAAGACTTTTGCTCTTCTTAGAGAGACTTGGAGATTACCATAGCTTGTATGTGAGACTTCAGTCCTGTTCCACTTCAGAAAACATGAGTGCAATGTTTTTACTAACCACTACTGAGTTATACAGCTTCTTCGTCTCCATCCCTCAGGAGAAATCTGATAAAGCATCTGGGACTATTTGTTAAAACTTCTGCTCTTGTTATCCTTTGGACCTTCAACTGGCCAAAATTCAAAGGGTTTGGATTGTTCCAAAGAGCAGAAACTGGTACAGGAATCAGTACTTCTCTCAAACAATTTTGTACGTTTACAAGAAATGGACTGACCCTCTGTTTCTGAGGAGAAAAACCAGTTATTCACCACATCAATGTCCTTCTAAATTACCCCCCATGAGGACTCTCTCTAGGCTTTTCAGAGCTGTGCAACCAGCTGTTTGTTAGTTTATGCTCCTTTTCCTTCTATATCACTCAAGGGAACATGTTGCAGAGGGATCACAAGTAACAGAAGCCAGGCTCATACAAGAATCAAACTAGCACAGTTGTCAGACCTGCATTGCACATGAGCTAACAAGATTTGCAGAAGGTAGTGCTTGTAAATGCAAGCCCAGTACAATATGCAGGAAGCCCCCTTTTTGGGGGGATATAATTTACTGTCTCCACAGCACAACATCTTGTATAGTATGGCTGGACCACTGGGTTACTCTGACGTATCTAGGCATGGCTTCTTTTTGCTTCTATTTATTTATCCCATATATACAACCATTAATTCAAACAGTACCCTTTTTAGCCCTCCACCCAGCTGAGATTCCTCAGTTGCTTTCACCATGTCCTTGTGTTAGTGTGGAGACCAGTAGCACTGTGTGAAAAGTTCGTTTATTTGACTCCAAGTGCTCAAACCTGCCCACTTTAGAGAAGATTCACTGGGCTGTCAGTGCCTGAAAATACTGGAAGAAGTTACAACTTCTGCAGTTGTTTTCTCTTTCTATTAGTAGTATATACAAAGAAACAGGGATACTGTGCACTGCTTTATCTGTTAAATCTGGAATTACCTTCTGATCATTAATGTGGAGTACCTGGGATCTAAAGTTACTCTTTTTTTTTTTTTTTTTTAATGCAGCACCTAGCCTGGTCATTTAAACCAGCTGGAGAGTCACAGTCTTCTGTAGAAAATAGCCTATGAGCTATTGGGGAGAGGAGTCGTCACAGGGGCAAATTATTATAAGGAAAGCTGGGTGCAGAGGCAGTAGCAATTCCTGAGTGTGTGCTACTGTCCTGCAGGAGAGGCATAATTGCACTCACTGTCAAGGCTGCGGGTAAATGGAGACTAAGAAATTATGCCTTTCAGCAAAACACAAACAGCTCTCGCCAGCTATTACACATGGCTTGCTGTCACCTTTAATGAATGTTCATAAAGTACTTTGCATGTGAAGAAAGATTCTCAAGTGTTACATATGAGGCACTGATAATTAAATGTTTTATTATGCACTTGTTTAAGCCAATGCTAACAGTACCTACTGGAAAACTTCAATCTTTACATCTCAAAAAGGTCAAAATAATTGGAAAGAGCTGACTGTCTGGGTAAAATGTGTGAAATCTGAAAAAAGCCTGTCTGAAAAGTGTGTTGTGTTACTCACAAATGGGTGGAGAAAGGGAGTCTTTTTCATTTATCAGCACTTGTATTTAATCTAATAAGAGAGATCAAGAACACAGGAAGATGATTCAGCCAGAATATTTTCTATGTATGTTGCCCTGATAACAGTCAGCACTTAAACTAGATGCAATATCTAAAAGGATCCAGTATCTAAGTTGTATTCGAACACATTACATGTAATTGGTCATCAGACAACTTTAACATTCAGCAAAGGAGTCAAGTCACCTTGTTTAGAGTTATGAATCTTCTCTGACCTGGGTGAGGCACTAGTTATCTATCCATACTGCTACTACTGCTGCTTAAAACAAGAGGTAAGTGGATGCAACAAGCAGTGCAAAAGAATGAAGAGGTCGAAGACAACTGAGAATAACATTGACTGGCCCTGACTTTAACACAGGACCTATAAATTATCATGTGTGCAGGTGCAATTCTGAACGTGCCTGTGTGCATGTGTTCAGTGGCTGCCAGAGAGAGATCACAGGGAGCTGCTGCAGCCCCCTCAATCTCTGCTTGGCCCTGCCAGCAGCTGAGGAGCTGGTAATTGTTTCCCTAAACTATTCACCAGGTGCAGCTCCCTTGGCTTTAGGCTGTCATTTACAGCACTATACTGCACTCACTTGGGAAGAGTCCACATGCCCTGCACACCCTATCCTAAAAAAAAGTGACAAATCAGAGAGCGCTTCAGTATTGAACAAACATGTATCAACCCCCTTGCTGGCTCTATCCCTAGCCATTAAGTGATTGTATTACTTTATTTTGAAGACAATTTATTATCATAAATGTCATTGTAAAAAATTATAGTATAGGGTTGGCTGAGCAGTATAGTCACTTGTTTTGCCACACTTTTAACCTTCTTGCAGCTACCTGTCAGCCTGGGACTGACTGACTATATCAGTGGGCAGAGATCTTAGGCTCACGTTCCTCGGCTTGAAGTCCATACCCTGAACTTCGGTACATGCCAGAGGCCGGTCCTTTCCCCCCACCCCCCCACTCCCCCACCCCAAATCGCTGAATACTTCAGTAGACGTGTGCTTTACAAACTGAAGCACCGACCATGAGGTGGGAAGCTGCGGAGCTCCCTTCGAGCCCTCTCCGGAGCCGTGGCCGCCGTTCCCGGTGTTCTACTCCCCCTGCAGGCCCAGCCCGCCCGCCGGCAGCTGCCCGCCACCCGCCCGTAGCTCCTCTGCCCGAGCCCTCTCTGCTTCTCGCCGGCTTTCAGGCCTCTTTATTTTCTATAGCCAGCAGTTATTCTCTGTTCACCGTTAATCAGAGGAGTATCCTTCTGGAAAGGCTGATAAGGAGTAACTCTGTACGTTTATTACAGAAAAACCTTCATCCTGTTATCACTTACTTTCTCTCCTCTTGCTCAGTATTTTAGAGTTTCACCCCATTTCTTTAAGGATCTCAGGTGCTTCCAGGGATCCTCTTTTCTACTTCCCTCTCTCTCTGCATATCTTGGGGTTTAGCCTCCTCCTCCTGCTCCTGTGCCTCTGTCCCAAAGCACACCTTTCCATAATGTCACCTTGTTACTGGTCTGTGGTGAGAGCTGAGGGGCACGGAGGGTTTTTTTTTTTTAATTCCTCAATTAATTCTGACTTTTGAATATTTTCAACCTAAATCAAAGTCAAAAAGTGACGTTAGCTTTTTTTTCTTGGTATAAATAGTGAGAGAAAAAGGAAATTTTGAAACATCTGTTTAAAAATCTTGAATCAAAAAAACATCATCAGCATCTAAGTGCTGCTGGTTTCAAATTCTGTCTTAAACTGGTATTAAACCACATTTCCCTATAACTGCATATTTTCTTATAGCAGGAATACTAGCCAAGTCTTTCCTATGGAGCCATCTTCCTAGTTGAAGGCCTTTCGCAAGGCTCCAGAGCTGTGTGACTTCAGCCCTTCGCTCACAGCTTGCTGAGAGAAACACCTGCACTGCGTGGTGGAAGATGGTGTCCCTCAGGTCTCTGGCCAGGGGACAGCCATGAGAAAGGGGATGAGGGCCTGAGCTGCTCTTCTCTGAAGTCTGCATAGTGATGAAGAAATGCAAGGCAGTGGCTTTGGTGAATTGATTTAAGCCCACATATTTAAAGAGAGCCTAAAAAACCCTGAAAAATTCTGGTACGGTTCCATGGCTCTTTTCAACTTTGTAGATACGGCATAACTGAATTTTTTCCCAAAAGTTGTTTCAGGTGGAAGATCCCCAAGGGTTTTCTCCTCCTTGTCCTAACAAATGTCAGCCTTACCCCTGGGCAGAGAGCAGGCAGAGGTGAAGAGGAGTGTGGGGACCACTCCCCACTGAGGATCATTTGGAGGTGGATGGTCCCAAGTTCAGCTACTGTCCCAGCCAGTGGTCTGCCAGGCCAGGCAGCAGCATCTCCCTGGGGACAGGATGGGGTCAGGACTGGGCCATGTGTGTAAAGCACCTACAGCATAGCCCATGTGGGAATCAAGAAGGAGGCTTGGCCTGGAAATGGCTGCCAGGCAGAGAGCAGGGGCAGCCTGTCCCCCAGCCCTCTCCTCAGGCAGGGAACAAGCTGGCCTACAGCAGGCCAGAGCCTCCATTTTGAAAGGCACACGCTGTGGGCCCAGCAGGGTTACACACTCCCTGACCAGCCTTGCTCCCCTCACACTGACCATGGAAGTTGGAAGTCCAGTTTCCTCTATTAAATGCTTTCAAGAAACCAGAGTTTTTAATAGCATAGAAATCAGTATGAGCGACAATCCCAGATCTGCCCAAGAGGGATTTCAGCTCAATTCACATTGCTGATGCAGAACATAAACAGAGTTGAGCATTTGAAAATCTATTGCACAAATTCAAATGAGCCAAATAGAAACATGGCTGGATAATTTTAATACACTGGTAAATTCTGAGGTCCAAGGTCCTTGCCTATATTTCAGGTGGATGAGTAATGCCACCTATTATCTCTAGAGCCACTGAAAAATGAATGCAGGCAGAGAGATTTCCATGGTTCAAGTGGTTAATCAAGGGTTCCCTGAAACACAGAGGTGTTTTTGGCACTAAAGTATCATCTCAGAAGTAATAAATTTTACAAGACAGCACTTTAAATCTTTTATGGTTTTCAGTTTACAAAGGACTTCATAAATGTGAATAAAATCACTGTAACAAATACTGCTGTGAAGTAGCCATTATTCATATTGCACAGAGGGAGATGCTAAAGCATAGAGATGTTTACTAACCTGCCAGTGCTTGTCTTTCCCTGAGCAGGACTAGCATCCAGCTCTCCTCCCTCTCCAGTCTGTACTTTAAACCTGGGACCATGTGCACAATATGCACTTTGCTATTTTATGGGGAGAAAACAGAGCAGTGAGATACAGTGGGATCCTGAGTGGTCCCTGCAATCTAGCATTGGCCTCAATCTCCTGGGACCTTCTCTTTCCTCAAGCAGCCGCTGGTGTCTCAGTTTTGTCCAGTCTCTTTTCCAGCACCTGTGTCCAGCCCCACTCCTTGTGTAGTTTCTATGTGCTATAAAGTTGGAGAAGGGGCACTGTTTCAAAAGTGGCTGGCACATTGATGTCTCAGTTAAGATCAGAAACACAAAGTAAAGCATTCAATTTACAGTGATATATTAGTTTATTCAGAAAATACTTAAATTAGAGCAGCATCTGAGTTCAAGTGTTATACCTAACAATGAACATGCACGACAGTAACAGCTGTAGCCCAGAGGAGGTTACAAGAGGTGTTACTATTCCAATTACACATATATATGCAGAGAACCTGAGGGCATAGGCAAGAAATAACCTGTTCTAGTCCATGCTGAAAGTCCACTGCAGAACCAGTAACCAGCAGTCACTCTTCAAGAATGTCACTGGTAGGCAAAATAACACATCTTTCATGTTTTAAACAGCAGATCATCCTCTCAACACTTGTGACTTCTTTGCTTCCTCTAATTATTTCTACTATTATTATTTTTATTACTGCTGTTGTCATAGTTGTTACTAATTCTTTGGTTTAATTAGAACATACTTGTTCTTTCCTCCCCAAAAGTCTTTTTCTTTGGTACTGCAGGACTGATGTTCTTTTTCTTCCATACTTCAGCACTGACCTTCTCAAGCACTGTAGAGATAAGGAAGAACATATTCCTCAGACTACCTTCTGATATAACTTTTATTTTCGTGCACGAGGCATCTCCATAATTAATACTGCATGCTTTTTTTCATATGTGGTAACATGCTTTGCCTGAATAGGACCTACAAGAAAGCTATTTACAAGCCTTATTTTCATCTGAGTGACCATTTCTTCTTTCATCCAATGAAATTTTTAATGCACTCTTGCACGTTTGTCTTCAAATATAACCAGAAGGGGTATGATTCACTATATATCATTTTACATGTCCAAAAGTTAGACAGGTATTTGAAATTAGTTGAATGTAACCAAGGTACAATTTACTTAAGAGACTTTTTCTCACCTGTTTTTACAACTATTTTGAGTAGGATGAATTGCTTCATATGTTTCTATGCATAAATGTGATAAGCACTCTCTGAAAGTGGTGCAAACAAGAGTTACTTGCAATTATGAACTCACTATGGGTTTAAAGTAGTACATACTGTCACCTGTACATAACTTCTATCTGACAGCAAAAGTGCACGAAAATCTAAACCTGCATAGAGATGCTTGCATGCATGTAGTCAAACTTCATGTGCACCAGCAAAGATCTCATCCAGGAGGGCCCCTCTGTTTAATTCTGGGTGTTCAGCACTTGCTGTAAGAGATACTGCTGTGAAAGCACAGGATCATCTGCTTTACTGGAATGTTTGCTAGATATCAGTGAGTAATAAAAGCCACAACCTGGCCTACAGGTAACCCAAAAGATTTTCCACCAGTATTTACTGCTCTACAGTTTTTCATTAATCCTTGGTACTACATTCCATAACCAGGAAAAACACAATTTGACTGCACAGAAACAAAACAGCATTTTAACTGCAGAGGGCATGAAAGAGCTACTGAACAGCTATGTTTTACTTGCAAATGTAATTTTCTGTAAGTTTGATTTCTTCCACACTATTTACAATATCCCATTTTAGTCCTGGAAGATCCTCTGTGGATCTATCTGATTGCTTTTTAAGGGAAAAATATAAACCTAAAGAACATAAATTATAAGGTTCATTCTAGAGGATATTTCTTTATGATAATCATAGACTAGAAACCACTCTGTCATCCTCACTGAATCTAATGGATGTCACTGATACATTATTTCCCATTTTACTTCACACTCAAAATCAGTGTTTTTTAAGAAATAAATTGCATACAACACTGCCAAAGTAGGATGAACTGGTATTACCTGTTACCACTTAATGCCACTTTGAAAACCCCCAGCCATTCAGTCACGCTCACTAGAGTCAATGACCACATCCAGCATAGTGCAATGCAGCTGTTTTCTAAAACTTTTCTGCTGCTTATACAAATTGGGCTTAAGATCAAAAAATAAGTAATAATTTTTTTTTTTAAGATTTTCATTAAAGTATAAATGATCATTCAAAAAAGCAGTTGAAGATTCAAACTTTGAACACAGAGTTGTCCAGAACTTGCCTATTTGGCTGTATTTTAGGTTTTTCCAGAAATCTGAAACAGATCTTACTCAGGGTGTGTTTTCAGAGGAATGAAAAAGGTCTGCAAAAAAACACTACCAAGAATCCAGCCTGCGGCAGGTACGTGTTGGCAGGAGCAGTCCCAGCCGATAACAAACGCTTTGCCATCCTCCACCCACACAAGCTGATTAGCTTTAACTCCTATTTTTCCATTAACCCACATGCTAAGTGTGTTTTCCAGCCTCCTCTTCTAAGCTAGCGGCATCTTTCTCATTCACTTTGTAGCCGTCGGGGCTGATGTGGGGGCAATGGAAGTAAATCCCACCATGCTCAGTATTTTTTCAGCCCATCTCAGTACCACAGGTTATCACTGCTTGGAACCAGTGAAGGTGGAGAGCAAAATATTGGCTCGTCCTCTGTCATCGGCAGTGCTTGTCTTTAGTTAACTTGGCAAAGATTTTTGATAAAACACTGACGGACACCACCAGAGGGAGCATTGCTGCCACTGTTACGCCCGCTCTTGCACTGTAAGTAACCATGCTCCCCCCTTGTAAAGCTTTGGACAGATCCCACACCTTCGATTTCTGTGGAGCTGCCTACACAAAGGTGCACAATGGAAAGCAGGCTTACATCCAGTCACTGAAGCCAATTGCTTTAAAGAAAAAGAAGAAAAAACAAAAACCAACAAACAACAAGGAGAAGTAAATACACCTTTTGTGCTGTGCACTCAAGGCATTTTGCAGCTTTTCTTGAAATATCCATCATAAGAGCATCTCTTTGATCTGCTGCTAGCAGGCACTCCCAGAAGGGGTGAAAGACACCTTGTTTCCTTCCTTCATTTCCTTATCCTGACCTACCGGTCTGGAATGCAGTTCACCTCTGAGCATTTTCAGATGTATCATATTCAGAGAGGCCTGCATGTCACAACACACAGCCGAGCTTACTTCACTGCTTACAAAGCCCGCACATGACAGCCAAAGAGAGGAGCCACACACTGTGTCTGATCCTCCCCTGCTTCACCTACACGTATGCCCTTGTCTGCAAAAGGGACATAACAGTGTTAGAATAACAAATATTCAGCTTGCCCTCAACATAGGCAGGACCCGAGCCTGCAAAGTTAAAAAAGTAATGCCCCGAGGGTGCAGATGAGCAGCAGTCTAGGCTGATCTATGCCTGTATTCCTGCAGCCCTACATGCCCCTGGCACATCCCTTTGCAACAGGAATCGTGATGTGCCTCCTCCCCCAAAGTTGTTCCACCTGGTGACTCTGATGAAAGGTAATCACTTCTCACTGGATTAGTCTCCAGCCTGACAGCAGTTAGTTTTTCAGCTTCCTCAACTGACTTGCTACATGGCAGCGCCACCCTCAGTGCTAGCATACAGGAAAGAGGGACAAAACACAGTGTCCAGAAGAGGCCAAGACTTTTCCTAGCCCTGCAGACTGGCTTAAACCAAGCACAAGATCATCATTTTAGGCTTACTGTACTGTCACTGGATTCAGAATGAGCTTTCAAAGAGAGATCTTAAACTCTGAATTGCCCCTTGGAAGTGCCCTATCACCCCAAGTACCATAGGCCTGGTAGATGCTTAAGCTGGAGTTAGAATTGAACTTCAAAAACATAGTTGGCATTAATCAAGACCATAATGTTCCCCCACCAAATGGCATGGGAGCTGAGTACAGCATAAATACAGACTTAAAACTGCAGCACAATAAAAATAATGATAACAATAATAAAACCCCAGCATAACCAACATGGTTATGTGTGAGTTAGCTGAAGATGGCCAGAGGGAGGAGATGCCACACATTCTTGAGCGCACTGTGAGGAACTTTCAGTCCCATTGACTTCAATGGGGTTTCAATCAGGCTGTGCCTCTGCTGTGGAAAGGAACTGCTTAACACAGCATCGTGGGGTTCCTCAGTTTTTTTGTCTCTGAGCAACTCCTGGCAAAGCCACTGGTTAGTAAGTGAAAACACACTTTTTCCAGTCACCAGGACTGCAAGCTGTACCTGGATTTGCGTTATTCTCTTTCACCTTTTGTTGTTGCTGAGATTGACAGATTTGCAGATCTGGCTCCTCGACTAGGTGCTGACTTTAGAAACCCAAGTTCAGCTACTGAAGGGGGGAGAAGGGGGGCCTGACCTTGGAGCAGATTATTTCCCCTTCAGTGGGGCGGCTCTGCTTGCAGCTTGACTCCAGCTATTAAGCGGCATTCAGTGTCAGCCCAGCAGCTGCCATGCAGGAGGTCTGTCCCTTCAGGCAGCTGCTGCTCATCTGCCTGCAGCTGGCAGCGGAAGTGACATCTGTTCTCCGTCCCAGCTGTGAGCACAGCCGAGGTGCCAAAGCCCAAACGCCTCAGTTCTCGATCCAGGAGCGAGGAAGGGTTTCTGATGCCAGACCACGGCCTGGCTTGCAGGGGAAGGGAGGCGGGGGGGGGATCATCTCATTCGACGATGGTGGGCTGGGAGGAATGGAAAGGCAGTGACAAATAGGGAGAGAAAGAACAAGTAATAGAAGTAAGGAAAAAGATGGGAGAAGAGCACGGGAGAAGACAGGGGTGACTAAAATGGAAACACAAAATTTGAAGTGACAGAGCCAATCTGAGGCAAGGAAATGAAGAAAAGGAGGCAAAGTAATGAAAGAGATGCAAGGGAGGCAATTGTGTACAAAGGCTGCTGAACAGAGAGACGACTTATCAAGCTGCCATCTCAGAGGCTACTGAACCTGGAAGCTTGCCCACAGCCCTTATCGTATCATGCCATTCAAGTGGTCTCCCCTGCAGATTTTGCCATCTGGAGGAGCTCTAGTATATTCTCTCCTGCCTTCTTGCTTCTCCATTTTATTTAAATTCACACCACTTTTTGCTTGTCCCAGTGTCTTGGTCTCTCATTTATCTTTGTAACTGGGTTATAATTCAGTGTTGTGGCATTTTAACTGGATTAGACTTTTGGTTGCTGAGACAGGAATACATGTAGGGTGGAGGACATGATCTGTTTCAATCTAGATTGAAAAGCATACCTAAATTAACCTGGGAATATATATATATTAAGAAATGGCCTGTCTGCTCCCCAGGTTGGTGTATGCAAGCCAAGCATATTCTAACCTAGATGTACTTTCACAGTTGGGACTGTTTCCTCAGCACAGGCTCTGAAATTGTGCTTTTCAGATCTCAAAACTAATTGAGTATTCCTGGAAGAAATAACCAAGGAAAATGTATATTTGACAAGTGCTTTACAGCCCCGTCAATCAAAATCAACTTACACTGGGAAAAATGGAGTGTCAGTGACTGCTTCTTTCCTTTGGTGCTTGCCAAGAGTATAAGACAAAGTGAGTTGTGGTAAATACCAGGGCTGAGGAATGGGCTGAGGGAGACAGACATCATAAAAACTTAGCAATCTCAAGTTGAAAGGGCAGGCACTGGGGGCAGAAAGATTTGAACCCATGTTGATACTTTGCCTTGCTATCTTATTGGAGGCACCCAGAGCAACAGGGCATGAGTCATCCAACCAGGTGTCATTACAAATTATTTGAAACCAGGTGAAAAAGATTGGATGAGTTGAGTTGAGCAGGAATTATGAAAGCAGTTTCTTAGTTTCTCAGAATTCAGCTCTTAAAGACTGGCTTTAAATAATGAAGTTACCACTGAACTTTTAATGTCACAATTATATGTTTTTATAAAGTATAGATAAGATATATCACATATATGTCTTTCATAGCAGATTTTCCAAGTAGGAACCCTTAAAGATATTATTCATTTTACAAGTCTTAGCAGCTCTCCCTGTTTCAGTTAGAATTAGTTGTGGTTTTAATAAGTCTTTGAAACAAACAAACAAACAAGAGGAAATTCCTTTGAATACCATTCTTTCACTACCTACACAAAGAGAAAAATCTACCATCTAGTAAATTACATATCTGAATTAATCAACTTAATAGCTAAATACTTTTTTTTCCAGTCAGACAGGAATAATACTAGTGCATCTGTCATATGGACCAGAGAGAATAAACAGAAATCTTTAAAAACATAAAGGTCAAGGCACTCCTAGTAGTCTGAAGGGCTTAATTACTTCCCTAACACACAGTTTTTGCAACTACCAGGCATTTGTACATCCCAATCATCACAGCAGTCACACTGGGCCAGGTCAAAGGTAGCTCTCGCCCAGAACTCTGGCTCCTGCAGGAACACTGTTAAGATGAGCTTATTCCTGGACCCTGAAACCTCCCTTAACAGGAAAAAGAGGGAAACTCACATGTCTGCATGTCTTGCTGGATATTAGGTAAAATGACCTAGCATTTTGCAGATCCAAGTTATGGATGAAGAGGAGGGAGATAGGAGATAATTAATGCTTTTTTGTATCTGGAAGTAAACATGCTTTTCTTCAAAAATAAAACCTGAACAGAAAACAGTGACCAGTAGCAAGCATCCAAGACAGGGAGAACAGAGAAAACTATGACTTGTCTCTGGTAGAGTGATGGGAGAAGTTGCTGTATCTTCAGGAAGTGCCAAGCAGTAATTGGGAACCATATGTGTCTTTGGGAGCTTCTGTTTGGGTGGCACCTAGAACAGCATTGCGGAGATGACGAGGCTGAGGTGTCACATCAAAATATGAGTCTGAATCCACCAAAAGCTTTAAGGCATCCAGAAACACATTTGTTCTGCAGCCTAAATTAGTCATCAAGGGGAGCTAAAAGCTTCACTGTGATATCTTAAAGCCGACTAGAGCTATGCCACTGATTACAGCAGGGTCACATCTCACTTTGTTTCTCTTTGCTTTTTGGGTTGGTTTTGGGTTTTTTTGGTTTTAATTCCACCATCTCCTATCCTTTTCAATTTTCTGCCTTTTTTAGAGGACCATCAAACTCTATTTTTCCAGGGTAGCCTGGAAAGCTAAAGAAAAAAATATTTTAGCTAAAAATTGTTCTGCCAACTGATCTAAGACAAATGAAGTGATTTGACTTCCAGATTTTGCATGAAATGGGTTTGTTTCAACATACAAATCTAATTCATTCAACTGCAGTTGTGAAAAGCATTTCTAGGGCCATATTCCATATTCTCTTTTCTGATTAACACTACCCAAGGAATACTAATTAGAGTGCTTGAGGAGTAAGGTAAGCAAGGCTGGCAGAGTCTGAGCTGTTATTTACTCTGTGTTATCTCTGTCCAAATGTTCAAAGCAATATGGGTGGTGACTGATTCACTAGATAATTCAAAACAGCATGTGTGTACAAAAGGCTGCCAAGTTTCTCATGTATACTGCTATTTGTGAGAAGCTATGCACAGACGAAAAACAATCAACCAGTTTCTTAATTTCATTTTATATCTTTATTCCCATTGTAAGTATTAACAATCATCCAAAAGAGCATTTAAATTTGGTTTGGATACACAATAGTATTAATCGCAGACAAGTTTCTTTTTTTTTTTTTTTTTTTAACTGCAGTTCTAGTATTTAGTGATCTGTTTTAGGAGTTCTGGTTTTGGTGTGTTTGCTTCCAGCAAAACAGATTTTCCAGTGTTTTTAGATTATTTTAAAAGATTGTAAAAGATAAAAAAATCCGTAATGCAATAAGTAACAATACCTTAATAAAGCTTACAATCTTCCATTTAAGATTAGTACTAAGGATGTTTGATGACTTAAAACTTCCTTTTTGTTGGGCGTTGCCTGTTCTCTTTTAAAAATAAATCCATAAACAACCAAAATATAACTTTTCATTACAGCTGTTCATTGCAGTAATATTTATTATTGGATTGAAATCCTTTTAAGAGAATGAGGTAAGTAAAACAACCCTCCACAGTAAAAGGTTCTGCTTTAGCAAATGATAAGTTACACACAAGCCAATGCTAAGGCAGTATCACAATGTGTAAATTAGAGTGGATGGAAAATATAAAGAATTTTCTAAATTCACTTGCTGATTATTACATGGGGAAAACACATCATGAACTGTATTTCAGTCTTCAAGGGAAGAACAGTTAGAAAATGCAGTCAAAGAAGAAACATCTTCCATCCTCTCTTTTAAAAGCCTGTGAGACGAATTCCTTCATCAAATTCATTAATGTAAAAGGGAATTCAGAAAACTTATTTGTGAAAGCTGTCCTGTTAAATTATGAATGCCAATAGTAATTCTTTAGTTCCTCATTTATTTGTGTACTCTGCATATGAACAGTCATGAATATATATATGAATAAAATATGCCCGTTGTATAGCCATACACAGAGCTAATATGAATGCTTATGTTGTGCAATGTCAGAAAAGGACAAATTATTAATCGAAGTAGAGAGGAGAGAGAAGCAAAGAAGAAAGCAGATGATGCACGAGATCTTTGTCTTACAATGACTTCTGTGTGGAAGAAAATGTGTGCCTTGGATAGAAAACAGCTAACAACTCTTTATTCTATCATGTAATGAAGGAACTTTGAGATCAACATCAGCTTCTAAAAGGGATTTAAAAGAGAGATTAGATAGGTGAAGTGAAAGAGGAAGGGGATCAAGCCCAGCTCATGCCATCCTAAGTTTTGTCTGAACATCAGGAGTGGAACATGGTGGGAGTAAGGGGAGGAATGCTGGTTTTAGAGGGAAACTTGCTGAAGCGACAGTGCTCCCACTCAGGAGAGACTGATTAGGAGGCTCACTAGACACTTCAGGTGGTGATATGTCTCTAAGACTTGATTCCAATCACAGCAGGTACCTAAGACATTAACCTAACCCCTTCATAAGTTGAAGGAAAGCTGGAATTCCAGGATCTGGTGTAGAGGAAGGGACAAGTGTTTTCAGGGACTCTCCTCTTCTTGCATTGGTCTTAGTGGTTGCAATACCTGGAGATACTCCACAGAAAAATCATCCATGATTTTACCTTCCTGTACCATCTTTCCACACTTGAATATCAATGTAGCATATATCTGAACTCATGACACCCAGTTGTCTTGACTAGTATTTAATACATCCATATACTAACCAGCAAGAGATGAAAGCTGTATTATTGTAAACGAGCCAACAGAATCTTCCTGTTTCGCCAATACTTACAGTTTGGGTTGTGAAACATTTTTTTCAGTCTTAACTCTTCCTTCAAGCATGGGTATACACACACATGCATATCCATACACATGTGCAAACACCGAGTTTGTGTCATACGGTGCTCAGAGGAGCTGTTGGAGCTACTTGAAATGATGACACACGGGTAGGGGGAGAAATGCAGCACCAAGGAAACAAGCACCTTGTTGCCCCCATGCACATCTTTTCTTTGTTTCAAGGTTACCTTCATTACATGAGGACAGCGACCTGACCCTTCAAACACTTCTTGCAGTGTGTGATTCTGTTGCTGTCAGGAAAGCTGTGCTGTGGAATGAGCTCTACATTCACTAATAGGTATAGCAGCAATTTTAAAATACTTTCATACAAAGAACAAGAGGTGTGCTTTAGGATTATTTTATCTTAAATCACACTTCATTCATGCAGTCCTAGAGTACGGTTGAAGACAATTCTGCATGAAGATTGAAGGCTTTGATGTCTCCTGTGCACCTTTTTAAATGATCAGTACCTCACAAAAACATTGCAGTACCATTCCTCAGGGTATGCACCCAATGTATCACACCATTATTTGTATTTAATGTTACACTCTATACATAATATCAGACTTGTATTTTAAGTATCAAAAATATGTTGTTAAAAGATCTTAATAGTAAATTTCATAAATCCAGAGTTTTCATCAGAGAGAAAAATTATTCAAGACCTTTGGTGAATGGATAATGAAACACTTCCAAAAGCTACACATTATTTATGGTCTTATGCTACCAACAGCTGCCCAGTCAGCTCTGGATTTCTGTCCTTTATTAATGCCATGATAAGAGCAGCAGCAGAATTTACTGTCTCCTGAAGCAGCACATGGTCCTGGGGAAAAAAAGAAAGAAGCAGGGAAAACAATATGTTAACAAAAGTAGAGAAAGTAAAATATTTAAAATCAATTTCCAAGTGTGCAAAATTACAATATTATTGTTGAAAAAAAACCAAAACACATCTATTTGCACTTATTAGGAGACCTTTTAAAAATTACATTTTAAGGAAACACAATTTCATAGTAATATCCATTTTCCAATCTCCATGATGATTTAAAAATCAATATTTTAAAAGAATTATTTTAACTAATAGAATTAATGTCATATATCTAGAGACCACCAAACCAGAAGCTTGATTCTGTCACTTGCTTACTAACTGATTTTTAAAATCTGAAAGGCAGTCAGAAGTTTGGGTTTTAAAACATTGGCACAGGATTGAGGATTTAATCAAGTAGCATAGCTGAAGACCTGTAACTTCAAGCACCTACTAAATGCCAACTGTATTCTACAAACTACTTAAACTCACAGTGGCATTTAAGCACTGGGACATCAGTAGTTTAGGCTGAGCTTTGTATCAAATAACTTTAAAAAGTTGTCTGGTTTTGATAGGCAAGTGTAGAGACCAACACAGTAAGAAGTAATAAAATGAGACTTTGATTCCCTGCTTCTAACTGAGCGCTCCAGCTAACATTTGAAAGAGTCCTTTGTCTAATTGCCAAGTTTTCTAATTGTATTGACTATAAAAGGTTGGCCTCTTGCTACCAGTAACATTTTCATTTGCGCACTGGGAAAATATCAGTAGGTGTAGCCAGGCACAGACACATCCCTGGAGAGAAAAACAGGAGGGTAAAGTTTCTGTGAAGCAACAGAGAAAAACAAAGGTCTACAAAACTCTAGGGAGAACCTGGAAGAGTTTCAAATACAGAATGGGAGCTACAATGAGAAAGCAAGATCTGTTCTCTATATCCACAATGAATAAAATTGGAAGTAATAGGTTTTAGGGGACTTAAGCTGGGATATAGGAAGTCAGGAAAGTGTTTTAACAGTAAGGACTGGTATACAATGGAACACAGTCTTGAACAGACCAAGGAAAACTATCATTAGGGTGCTGCAACCTGAGACCTGCATACACGTAAGATGGGATGCAGGTACAGCTTCCTGCCTGGGGCAGGCAGATGGAGCAGTTTGATTCTGTATCTTGCCACCAAGATGTTAATGGAGAAAGAGGAAATGGTTTCAACAATTTGTACAAAACCATAATGCTTTTTAAGGAATGAGGCTAATGCTGAGGGGACCTGCCTTTTCAGCTAGTGCAGAGGGGAACTGGAGACTAAGAATTTGGGGTTGAGGGAAAAACTGGTAGGTGAAAAGTATCCCTGGAACACTCTAAAAATGTAGCATTATATTTTATAATGCTCTCATTAAGTTTTTGCTTTATGCAAATGACAGGAAAAATGCTAGAGAGGTAAATGATAGAATTAGAAAGAGCTAGTCTATACATGACTCTTATTATGCCTGGAAAAACGATATTTGCATGTAACTAGATTTCTATCCTAAAATGATCAGATAACCAAACTGTTACAAATTGTGAACGCCCAAAAGATTGCAGTCTTCACAAATAAATACTATATATTCTAACACGCAGTAAAATTATTTACTAGTGGTGTAAAAATTGTCTTAAGACTAAAAATGTTCACCACAGCTGTGTCTTGCTGTGTACTGAGTGACACCTCCCATTCACCTAAGCAAGAAGCACAGAAGTGTACTCAGAGATCCTGCTTCTCCAGAACCTTTTGTTATGGACCCAGGGTGCAAAGAGGAACTCAGAATCCACTACACCAGCTTGGTAGGGGGTTCAGGTCCTCATTTCCCAGGGGTATGAATGGCTGTGTAATGTACAGGGAGAGTGGAAGCTGTGCATACACCCACTCAGACTGCAAACACCGCAGTCACTTTCAAGATCCAGCAACACATTTCCCGATACACACCAGTGCCAACCTCTTGACGCCCCTCACTGCTTTTTGTTCCGTTTGTCTCCAGAAGCACTTCACAACTACAGACACTGTTTTCCAAATGGGCTTCCAGCCATATCTGAAGTTGGCTGGAGGTGTATGTTTTTTTTTCCCATTTCACAGAAAAGAAAAAAATACACCTGGCCAGGAATGCTCTTAATGTTTCTCCCAATAAATCTTTCCACATCCTCTGTTGGTTACTGGATTCAGTGCACATTCCTTTGCAGTAATAAATTATTTAAGTTTTGAACATAAAAGGAAGCAAGAGAAAGAAATTTAACTTCCACAGGAAAGATTGAAAGTGACGGGGTAAGATTCCTTTAGACTGAAAAATCTTTTTCTAAAATCTAAGGTTTTAGTGCTAATTTCCACATTCTGAAGGAAAGATGTGGAAAAAATTATGAGTAGTATTTGTAACACAGGCAATGCAGCACAGTAATGTGTAAAGAAACCTGCATGAGGAAGTGGTCTATAAACCACAGTGAAATCAACCGGTGAATTGCAGGACAAATGCATTTGCAAGTTTTACAATTATTTCATCACTAATAATCTGATTATTAATACTGTTCCTATAACTATTCAGGAAGCCTACTGGTTCCTGTCTTCCTTGAATCGATCAATACAAGGCCAGGAACAATTAACAGTCTGACAAGACTGGTCCCTGTAAGTCTGTTTTCTGAAAAAAAACAGAAGGGTATTCTTCAGATGGATACACATGATCTTTTTAAGATAACAAATGTAACATAAAATATAATTCTTAATTTTATACAGTTACAGTTGATGGTTAAGTGACATCACGAGGCACGTATTGAAGCTTTCAACAGGGCAATCCTTTAAAGTATTTATCATACAGGCTACTAATTTTTAGATGTATGTCATTGCTCCTTCCTGGTAACACTGTCCCAGTCTGATCCCAGAGTCACCTATTCACTGAACAGTGTCCAGCACCCGGGCCTATGAGCCAGCCTCTGAGTGAAGCAGAAATCAGTGCCACAAAGGTGAAGTATGTGCCGATTTTAACTTGCTTTATTCTCACAGTCACAGTCTTACGGGAAAAAGGTAGTAAATAATGCAATAACCAGGACTCTTACAGGAATTTCAAAACCATTCTATATTCTCTATCTTTCTGAGAATCAAATCTCTTAGGCTAGGAATCATTATTGTAGTATCTGATGTTCATAGCCTGTGCATAATTTAGAACTGTTGTTGATCATTTCTAGTCCTTATTATCAACAAAAAAAGAATAGAAAAATAAATTTTAGCAACTGAAAGAGAACACGTTGTTCAAAGTGTAGGCATAACACTAATTGACACAATAGCTCAGTTACATCTTAAGTATTCTTTCCTCTCCTCTGAATTCTGCTGAGAATTTATTTCATTTTAGGCCATTATTGTGCACATCAGATGACATTTTTAATGTGCCACAATGATACTTAGTTTTTTCCTAAGAAGTTATAGGAAATTTGGATGCCAGCAGTGTTTATGAAGAATATTAAAAAGAATTTAAATGACAGAATTCGACAACAACCCAGTAAAGAAAAGGAATCTTGTTGGGCTTTATTAATTTGAAGTTAAACAATAACTGAAAACTTCAGGTCCCCTGGCTATACCCTCAAAACAGCCATGTTTCTGACACTGCAATGTTATTTCTGGCAACAGAGCTGATTACAGCTGATAGTGCCTACAGGGAGCCTTCAGTAAGGATGTCAGGACAAATTTAATCTACCACACCTAACTCCATTGTACATACAGGCCTCCAATCCTCTTTCATATCCAATGGCATAGCACTAAACCTTTCAAAAATCTCATTATTAGTTGCAGGAAGTCAAATAATCAAGCAAAACCAGGTCTTCACATGTCTAACTGCCTGACGTGTTTGCATATATTGTAACCACGATAAAAAACAGGATGTAAGAACAGAACGATCAATACAAATCCTCGTGTAGCCCGTGAGAGCTCTCGCACGTTATGCCCACCCACTGCTCAGTGCTGCAAATGCCAAGCAGAGAACATACTTCAGCACACCAGGCAGTTGAGTGCATATCTGTGCATGCACTGGATGGATCAAACATGAATAGTTCTTTCGCTCACCAAGGAAGCCCTTAAAAAAGACTACGACCTTTAACTACGACTCGGAGGCAGTAACGATTTTAATGGATTAATGACTGAATTGCCACATGATCAACTGGTGTGCCCCCTAAACCATTGTGATATTCACTATTCATTTCATCCAGTTGACTTAAATGAGTCTCTTGTAAAGCAGAAAAACCAAAACCCCCTAACATTTCTTGGCCATTAATAAATAGAATTTTTTATTGTTTGAACACATGATTAACTGCATTTATAAGCTAAAACCAAAACTTTTACCACTTTATATTTATGTACTTTGGAAAAGAAAGTACTCAGAAACACTGCCAACTGCATAAACCATAAATCCACATAACAGCACTTTGATTCCAAAATAAAATACCCACTTTGTCTGTTATTAAATAGTAAAAATATTCCAACACAACCATATTGTGTGATGGCTGTAATTCATATTCAGAATTTATTTGATGTACAGTTACTGACTGTAGGGGTTTCTGGTCTGCAGAATAAGAGTGGGAATGGATACAGGAACAGAGTTAAAGTTGTGTTTGGAATATGCAAACTTGTACTTTGCAAATGTGCATTTGTTTAAGAAAGTGTGAGGATATCTGAATATTTACTGACATTCCCCTAACAATTTTTTTCCTTGCTTCGGTCTGTTTAGGTTTGGGTTTTTTCCCCCCAGTTGGAAGTTCACATACAGGCATTTCAATTTACATATGTACTAGCTCAATCTAAGCATAGCTTGAAAAACACACGGTACCCTTTTTAAGTTAAAAAAAAAAAAAAAAAAACAACACAAAAACAACAACAACAAAAAAATCCTCTGCAGGTATTACCTCTGCCTTTTACTGCATCCCTCCAAAGGAATAAAACAGCTGTGTTCCGTTATTTGCACTCTGTTTTGCAGCAATGCTATTTGAATTTCCATTTAATACAGATTTTAAAAATGAATAGAAGTGTAACATTAGCCCAGATTATACGGCTGACGGTAAACCTGAAAACATGATTTAGAGATGCTGCTAAACTTAGGGAACATCAATATTAATACTGTTACATTCGTACCAGAAATGGAAAGAGGGCCAGGGCATGCGCTGGCATGTCCCTGCCTTTGCTGTTCCATTGTCAGCCTGCTCCCTGGCACAGCTTTGGCTCCTGCCAGCTAGCTTGTTCCCAGACAATGGCTGGGCATGGTTCAGGGGACAGGACAGGCCAAGGACTGCTCCCAAGGGACAGGCTGAATGAGGCCACCCTCTTTTGGGAAAACGAGAACTTAGCCATATGGACATGAGCCTACAGTGGCTTTTAGCCCTAGGACAAGAGAACCATCCCTGGCCTGTTTTACTTGCCTGTATAGATGTAGCCTAAGTATCACTGGGAAGTGACAGTTGTGCCTTTTTCTCCCTACCCCAATGCATCAAGAATACACAGACTGATGACCAAATAATCCCCCACAGAATGAAGCACAAACCCCATGTAGCTCCCACATAACCACAATAATTTAAAAAAAAAAAAAAAAAAAAAAAAGATTAACAGCTCTGTGGACATCTTTCCCACCCAAAAGGAGAAGGAAAGAAGGATGAGCCACACCACATGACAGAACTCATGCTGTCCTCCACATTCCTGCCACTGTATGGAAAAATGCTGGAGCCAGCAGAAGGACCTCATAATGGAGCATACCTACCACTGCCTTTCGCAGGGTGGGCCTTGGTGTGCAGCAGGTGCACCACAAGGCATGAGTGGAAGAGTGAAGGGCTGAACCAGTCTGTGTTCCAGCAAGCATCTTGCAAAAGACTACACTGGCAGTACAAGAGGAGCTGCTGGTAATTTAAAACTCCACAGGATGCTGCAATTTATAGTAAGGCTACACTAGGTGCCTCCAACACTTGCCTGACATCATATGCTGACAGTATTTTATTTGCACTCAGAGAAACTGAGTAGAGAATCTAGCCTCAAGAACTTCAACACTTGACATTTTCTTCTTCAAATAATATTTTTCATTTTAAAAGATGATCTGAAGAGGGACTGAGGTTCTTCCACTACTAGAAATCAATCATATAACAAGGTTTGTTTTTTAATCTCACCAGGAGGAATTCTCTGGTAGATTCATGGAAGGCATTTTTTCCTACTCAAGATACGTAGTGGCATGCACCTACATATCAAAACAACCTCCATTTCTGTAACAGTACAGATTAATCTGAAGTCTCCTTTCTCTCTAAAATGCTTCCACAACACATTTTTTAATCCACGTGCCAAAGGATCTATTGATAAGTGACATCTCATACATAATATCAATGCACTAATTTACCTCAATAAGAAGATAGCTATGCAGATAACTGTAAAAGATAAGAAAACTATTCTGCTCAATATTTTTAGGTTCCCTTTCAAGTAATACAGAAATAATTAAGGTAGCACTTGAGTTCAGGTAGGTAGCTGGGTTCAAAGTTACTCCAGCAGGTTCACAATTAAGCCTCTGTATACACAGCCTTGCTTCCTTTCTGAACTCAAAAAAACACAATCAGTTCTTCATTAACGGACACTTCTCAAAATAGAAATAATTTAGAAATCTAAGTACTTGGGATGTAATGAGGATTGAGAAAAGAGGTGGGTGGCACTGTCAAAACCAAACTGTCACTGAGCTACTGGTGCCCATCAGACCTTTTAGTTAATGGACTCTAACAGATCTAGAGTTCACTCCTTACAGTTAAACAGTTGTACATCTATGCTACAGTCAACCAAGCTCAGATAAATTGTGCTTAAATAGGTGATACTGTACTGTATCTCTCTCCCATACCATTGCTCAACCATGCCTCCTACCTCATTAGCAAATGGAGAGCCATCAACATTTAAAATGACTGTGTGGATACACTGAGGACAGACAAGTATTTTAAATCTACAGGAATCTGTAAAGCCCCTATTGCTATTTTGTGTATCCTTTCACCTAAGATTCACTGATTTTAACCTGAAGGTAAACATTGCTCTTTTCTTAAAAAAAAAACAACAAAACCCCACAACAAAACAGCACAAACATAAACCCAAGCAGGATTAATTATTTTCTCTAGTATGAACAGACAAATTCCCCTAAATCAGCAGTTTTAAAACAGCTCCATTATCTACATGTTCTGCAGCCTGTAGGTAACCACGGTTCAGTTCCCTTCTTGGTGTGAGGTGATTAATACATCCTCCAGCTCACACTGTTTTTTGGATTGGGGTAAAAATTCCTGTGGAGGAATACCTATTCTACATACAGTCACTGTTTCACAACAGAAGGATGACATGACTCCAGACTAGATGCTAGTCCAAGCACCTAGGGAGCAACTGAAAGCCCTGTTCTAATTTTTCGTCCAAAAGCAAACAGACATGAGATTGGTGACAATGCCTCTGTCATCTGCAGACCTAGGCTTTACATTTCTTTGTTCTTGTCCTCCCCATCTCTTTTTTTTTTTTTTTCTGTGTAAGAAATATTGTTAGCATGATCATAATCAATATGAGTATGAATAATCGATAACAACTCCCGGACCAAAAAACTGTCTGAAGAGTTAGTTATAAAGAGCATTTTCAACACATTCAGTCATTGCAGATTAAGCAAAAGTTTTCATTCAGCACTTACCACTATCTTGCACTTGGCAAGCGTGAGTACACCAGTAGTGATAGCACAACTGTCTGTCAATCGTTTTCCACTCTAAGTTGTTCAAAAAACTACCTAATGCTTGAGCTAGCAGCCAATTCTGCCACCTGTACAGGACTGGTACAAAAAATACTGGCAGAAATAAGCCATTTAACAGATGTGGTTGTCTGCAAAAGTATATTATGTGTTTGAGGTTTCTTAGAGGTGGTCTCTTAATACAGTATGTTACCAAATAAGAATACAATATGAAATGTATTAATGTTCATATATGTTACTGTACTACCTACAGGCCCTATGAGGTATCACTCCAGTGACCTTGTAAAACACACCGTAAGGGTCTTTAGGGGGAAGGAAAAATGTTCTTACTATCAATACAGGAAAAGTGAAATGCTCCTGAGGCACAGGAGACTTGTTTTCTCCTCTGACAACCAGCACTGCAAGCTGCTGAAAATCTAAGATGGGGATGAAGTCAAGTAAAGCTGTGGCAAGGCTGTTCTCTGGTTCCAGAAAGCTTTGGATCAGTCTGACAGCACTAACAAATTCATGCAGGAGTGGGATTTAATCCTTCCACACAGCAGCATATAATAGCTTTTTCCTCAGCGTGTATGTGTGGTGGATCCTCTGCTGCCTATTCCACTGTGGGAGTCTATAAATACTTTGATGGGCTGCGGTGTTACGTTTTGCAGGCAGCCAGGAATACATAGCAGACCCACCACACACAAACATACAGAAAAAATGGGTTAAGCAGTGCTGGCCTCCTGCAAAACACAGCACCACAATCATGCAAATCATTTACAGATTGTTGCAGTGCACCAGGCACCAAGCAAACACAGAGCAGCTACAGATCACATATGAATGCATTTGACACACAGAACTAGTAGCAGAGGTTCAGCCCGGTTTAGCTGCTTTTCTCCTATTATAAGCCTAGAAATACAGCACTTTCAAGCTCAGTTTCACTTGATGACTGGTGGTTTAGCCCTAGTCAGCAGTAAGTAGGAAGGCAAAAATGTGTATGTAGGGAAGATGGAGAGAAGTGCTGGGGAAACATGCTAGGAGAAAGAGGAAAAGAAGAAAAGACAAAGGTAAAAGATAAGTACACAACTATCTCAATCCTAAAAATATGAAAAAGAAATACCATTACTAAAGATCAGGAGAGATTATACCAATGCCAGAGGCTCTATCTGACAGGCAAACTGTGTCACGTACTGCAAGTTAAACAAAAAAAGCTTTCAAAGACCAGATTAGGACATTTCTAACCACTGATCTCTGAGGTAATGAGTGTAAGCATAAAATTTTAAGTAGGTAAATGTGACATATCTGAATGTTTCTCTTTACTTTTAGAGCTCTATCTTTACTTAGGATACGACAAAATCTACCTAACAGGGACACAAAAAACAAACCAGCACATCTTCATATAAATTCTAACACAAAAATGCACATTTATGGTAGATTTAACACAGTATATTTTGATACTACAGGTTTTCCCTTTCTGTCCCATATTGTATTGACAACATGGATTGGTTGTTGCACTTTACAAGGAAAAAAATTAACAGAGTAGTTTGCAAACATCAAAGTTGTTAATACGCAGCACAGGACATGAAATGCTTTAGCTGTCACAGGTTACAGAATTTTGCAGACAAATGTGCAGGAGCAGTTTTGTATGTCAATTTGTGTGACATACAAATTGTGATTACCAGAATTATAGAGAAAGACTCCGTAACTTTTAATTACTGGCTGTAACAAAATGGGAAGGTCTTTGGAAAGAATGAGCGATATATTTGGATCTCCTGGGGGATGCTAAAAATCAGTGCAGCAGAAATATGAGCATTTTTTCCATTCTCAGTCTAAAGCACACTTGTCTCCCCTCCTAAAGGTGCTAACTTCATATGGAATATTATGCATAGTAGACATCCAGGTCTCCAAAATAAGAGGAGGCATTTTTCCATCCATTTCAATATAGGCATTCTGTTCAGTCATTAAAATCATAATTATACAACTCCTACAGACTGTGAATAATCTGAAATACATGCACACGGCTGCAGTAACTAGTTGATTGGACACATTCCTCTTGATTGCAGATAATTTATTTGAGATGGTTCAGAGGAAAAGCTGTATAGCCTACTTAAAAACAAGTTAAAACTTCTCCTTTGGGGAAAGAAATAAACAAAACCCAAGAGATTCTGAGGGGCAAAGTATGCGTACACATGTGCTATGCCATTGTTCATATCCCAGTCTTGTGGCTTCCAGACTTTTAGGATGATAGTATCAGTTCAGTGGAGTAAAGGCCACATTCCAATCTTGGTTACAGAAATGCAAACCAAAGTAACTACAGAATTACGAGCCCAGATACTTTGCAGTTGCAGAGTCTGAAATTCAACATTTTTGCTACAGAAGATCTAATACATAACTGTTTTTAAATTTCTCTCTCAAAAGTAGCTTTAAAGTAACTCAAAGGTCAGTGTTTTGGGCAGTGAGACACAGTGAGAGGAAGAGGCTGTCCAGAAGCTTGTTGTTAAGCATTTGATATCACAGATTTTCCTAATTTGATACTCTTAATTGAATCTAGCTTGAAGTGGCTCTCAAGCTGCATCATCTCATTCTGTGAAGAGAGACTGATTGCAGAATAACTCATTAAAACTTCAAGTTTAAGTTATACACTTTAGTTTGAAAACATCCTTGAATCACACCTTAACATTTAAAATTGAATGTCCATCCTACATCTTTCCTCTCCTCACTCAAAGTCTACTTCTTTGATTGCATCTGTGTGATGTTTAGGCACAGTTTATGTCCCATCTCTGACTTTTTTCCATTTTCCTGTCTACAGCTGAGGGTCTACAGCCTACTTGGAAGGCAAAAAAAAATAATTCCTTCCAATCCAAGACTTTTATGCAAGGCCAAGCTAGTCTACTTTCCCCCAAAAATAGAAGTACCAGACTGATGAAGAAGTGTCCAGAAAAGAGACAAAAAGTTACAAGGACATGACGTGACATCTCTCCTTGGACAATAAGAGTCAGCAGGCGGAAAACAAGTTACAATACAAGTTATTAATAAGATTCAATCTCTTTGTCCCTCACACCAAAATGATGTTTTAATTCATTAATTTTGCAGTAATTATGATTGTTCTCAAGATCCCTTTGCACAGAACCTGCTCCAAAGCAATCTTCGCACAGTGAATGTAATAAGCAGAAAAGGAACTTGCATTTCTCGCAAGCAGGAATAACGCCGTGAGCAAAGGGTTCTGAACACAAGTACAATCAAATATGCCCAGAACTGCTGTGAATGGAGAAAGTGTATTTTCCTCTATCGCTTTCTTTCAGGTATGTTCCCTACAAAATGTTTACCTACACACTTAAGACTTGACAGTTTATCTGAGCGGCACCCTATGACATGAACTGAATGACTCCCTATGCAGCATGCATGAGGAATTCCTAACTTCTAAAACAGCTGATCCAAATTCTCCATTTCTGTTTTGTATTTCTTTGTCTTCCTTAGCTCATAGCCTAAAGCCAGTGCAAATAGATCATTCGCCCTTGTTAAAGTTTTCAGCTAAGCAATGGAGGGAGCACATACATTTTGAAAAATTAATCCTAGAGGAAAGACAGTTCTTGTGTGAGCAGAGGCGCTGCGTTCAGAAAGCAGCAGCAAACAGCCTGTGTCCAATCCGGCAGCTGGGGTGGGGCAGACAAGAATCACAGAAACACACGAGGAAACCACTGTGGCAAAGTGCTCTGTTTTCCCCGAGTGGCTGAGAGGAATGGCTAGCACTGGACACACCACACCTTTCCATGGAACCTTGGATGGTTCTAGCAGATGGACATCTAGTGGAGGTGCTGAGGGGCACAGTGTAATTTTTAAAGATACAATCAAGCCAGCTAACTTACTTGCAGTATGACTGGAACAGCATGAAATGTCAACATGGACTAATCACACATGCGCTTACTCACTTTCTCCGATGGTTTCTGCAGCCCAGCTCCTGCTGGGATGACTGTTCTGAGCCTGGGCCTCCACCTAATCAACCCTCCATAGCATGAATGGCATGGAGGAATCTCTCCTGTCACTAGCTAATGACTAAACCATCACATATAGCTGGACGGCAAATAGCCAGTTTCCAAAAAAACCCCTTTGAGTAAAAGCCCAGTGATAGAAAGGCAGAAGAGGGTCCATAATTTGCCTTGTAGCTAAAACACAGCAAGCTGATAAAGCAGTACCACTCCTCAGGGTTCACCAGTAAATGCTCATCCTTAAATTCCAAACATAGAATCCTTACCATTGTAAGGGAACAGATCAGCTTGCTTTTAGTTTCTAGTTTTCATTTAGGCTAGGAGAGTCCAGCTACACTACAAAGATAGAGCTCACCGATGTTCAATTACATAAAAAACGGGGTTTGCCAAGATAGGCTTCTCTTTCTTTCTGCCAGCCAGTATCAGCCCAAACCATGTAACACAACAGCCTGTCTATATACAAAGGCATTCAAAATGAAAATACATCCAAGTGATAAAACTCATGTAAAATAATAACAAAAAAAATGTACTTTTAGAAGAATAGTTATTTTAAAACTTTAAAAAGAAAGAAAGAAATCAAATGAAAAGAATAAAGAAATAAAGGAATGAGCCTTGATTTAGCAGATGGAGCAATTGCACTCCATAATTAAGACGTTTTATTAAAAACAAAACAGATTATATATTTTGTTAGCTATGAAAAACATTCCTCTTTATGAGATTAGCACTCCATGTCAAGCTTATTCTTCAGGTATGTTGTGTCTTGTGTTGCATAACAGAAGAGTTGTGTTTTACACCCTTTAACACTTTCAATTAAATTGTTCCCAAAGTTTCCTTTCCAAACATCTTAAAACCATCTTGTCCCTACTTGCAAATTTAAATATGTCTGTGACCGTCTGCAAAGATAAGTTCGGTTCTCCCTCGTATCTTCTTGTAATAGGCATTTGATTAAGAAACTATTTATGACATTTTCCAAGAGCGTGACTAAACATGATGTGTAAGAGTTTAACACATCACTTGCTCCTCACTTCGAAATGTGGGTCATCCAAAGCTAATTGAAATCAATGGGCTGAGAACAAGTGACTGGTGCTGTTTCCACTGGGACGGGCACTAGTCTTTTCCATAAGAAAGGGGAATGCCATTCTTCCATGAGAGTAAGGTAAAAGAGATGATATTCATGTCTTGTAGACTGCCTGCATGTAGTGTGGTTTTGGTTTTCAGCTTTCCTTATAAAAAATTAATATTGAGCTAAACATTACAGTTGCAAATATCATGATACAAAAATCATTATATTGGATAGTAAGTAAATACCTATATAATGAAGGATCACTAAAGTACTTTAAAATATGTTAATTGGTAATAATATTTGAAATAAGGTCAAGAATCATTTAGAGGGCTTAACAAAATGGATTATTTTCTGAATAAAACTGTCAAAAATGAAAGCAAGCAAAACAGTAAGTAGTCTTCAATCTGATAGTAATTTTGACAGCAGTTAATCATTACAGATCCTGAACATAAGACTACAGAGGAATTTGATCTTTATTTTTGAAAGTCATTACTTTTTTGTAAAACTGTATTGAAATAACAACATTTATGTTTAAGGGAAACACTGTAGCTTAATTTTGTTGGGTCCTGATATCCACAGCTTCTGAGGAAATAAATCCCACTAAATGGTACAGTTACTCAAGTAAGAACACTGGATGGCACATGTATGAATCCAATCACCCACTGCGTGAGCCCAGCTATTACAGCCAGTTATGTCATAGCTTTATTTGGTTAAAAAGAAAAGGAATGTAGCCCTGCTTAAGCTTTATCCAGAATTAAAAACTAATTCAGATGCTCAAATAAGTTAGATGTTAGTTAAGAATGAATCTCCCCGTGTGTCAACTAGAAAGCACAACTTTGATGCACCTTTTTTTTTTCCTTACAGCTTCAATATTCGCTTCCAATTCGCAGCTGCATTTAGAACTGCATGGGTCTTTTTACATGGGCAATGATTTCACATTGTTCATCCCCTCAGCCTGTATTGATTAGATGAATGTGTGGTTTGGCTTTCCATGGACATGTTTTAAAAGTTTCCTCTAGACAAAAGAAGTAATCTCAAACTCCATTTCCACTAATTCCTCTCTTGACTCAGTATCTCTTTTGTCTTCAACAAACTGTATTCCCTTGTGCCTGCTCTTGGCCTCAGCTTCTACCCTGCATGCTCTACATCCATAAATCTGCTGTCTATTCAGTCAGCAGAACTATGTCTAGAGCAGTACATGAGCGCCACAGCCTCATCTCTTAAGACTCCTAGATGGCCTCAGTCACAATGTCTCCTTCACATTAACTTTCTATTATTTACTCGAAGCTTACCTAGTAGGAACTTTTGCATTAACTTTTGCTGCTGAATATATGTTCAAAATGAGATTCCATTCTCTCAGTCAAACAAATCTAACAAACAGAGGCTACATGTTCCCTTCAAGGGCCATTAACAAAACACAGGCTGTCTTGTGCTGGAGACTGTCAGCAGCCTTGCACAAGTCCAAAGATGCGACTTAAAAAATCCTTACTCTCTCAGTTACTGCTTTCTGATTATTTCCCACTGGTTTCCACATACCCTTTCCTTCAACTAGATCTGACACTAGCAGAAAGGATTTCCTGAGTTGTTTAGCCTAATCTTCATCTGAAAAAAATATTCTTGTCTTCACGCCTCAGTTATTTTACTCTTCTTATAACACTGATGTTGCAGCACATATATTTAACATAGACTGTATAGCATAATAGAAACAAGTACTAGGAAAAAACATGCCGTGTTCTACTCCTCTGAATTTTTTTCCTCTTTACCAATATCCTGGACAATATAAGCAACTAGTTCAGTTTTCTGCAAGAATCCAGAACCTACACTTTCAACTCATAGATCTTGCTTTTATATAGAGACTCATTAGATCCAAACCTCTAGTGAAATCTTTCATAATGGTAATGCATATACAAGATATCAAGAGTCAGATACTCTAGTATCTGACTTATTTTTTCCTTTTTTTTTTTCTTTTTTATTATTTTCAATACAATTCATAGGATTCTGTTAGTAGGATGGAAATCTGAAGTGTCCATTTTAATTTTTGCGTATTTGTTTATGACCAATCTCAAAGCCTTATGAATATACACTAAAATTAGTTTGTTCAAACTCAAAAGAAAGAATGTGGCTGTATAAGATGGTAATAATTACCAGTTAGGGGCATTATTAATAATTTTTCAATGACATTTAAAATTATTAGATTTTTCTCCCTAAAATTCAACCCAACTATCAGAACATATTTTAAAATTCAGAGCTATTTATAAAATAAAATTTAATTAAGCCAAAATCATCTTTCTCAAAACATTCCTAGATTCAATTCATGTCATTAGGATGCATTTAGGGAATTAATTAATTTAAAGAGTTTTCTGCAGGAATTCTTGTATCTGCAGCTGTCATCCCATTGAGTAAATACATGTGGCAACAAAATTCATATTCTGCAGTCAGTAAATACCAGCAGCTCTAAAGCCAAATCAGTCAGTAGAAGCAATCCTTTAATGTCCATAATTGATAGTGTTCTGAGAAAGCTGCCATGGACCCTACAATTTTTTGAGTCTTAGTGCTGGCCACTGTGATGTTACTTTCTGCTGTGACTTCAGTATGCGTCTCAGGGAACCGATATTGTACTTACACAATAGATAATACATAAACTGTAATAAGTTATGACAGGCATTGTATTTCAAGACAATTATAATTTGCCTCTAGTAGCTTTATAAGGCATGAGACTAAATACCTATTGAGTTTTACCACCCAAGAAGTACTGTTTTGTACTGAAATGCCTGGATTATATTACTGATATAAAATAGAAAATAAACTTCAAAATAAGGAAAACAGGCTGCATATTGATTTATGAATGATCTCATTGCACAACAGCTCCAGAACATTAATTTTATCAAGAGCCCTGAAGCTATTTTTAATGGCAATTTCTATCAGTTAATTTTCAATTTCTTAACCTGTTTGGCAAAGAAAAGTGCAGTTTACATGAAAAGAAGTAGAGAAGATTCTCAAAAAAGTATTGCAAAGCAGAAGTACTGCATGAGTGTGAGATTCTGCCAGCACCCACTGTTTATAGATCATGCACTAATATAAAATCATGGAAATGTTTTGATTGGAACAGACCTTTAAGAGCATCAAGTCCAACTATTATTTGTTAACATAGAATCTGAAAATAACATTTTTAAAAGTTCAAATTTAGAGAACAATGCTAATTCATGACCAAAGGGTCAAAATTCAGGAAGCATATTTACATGCATCCATTAAAAAAAAACAGTTCATTAATCCTTGTAAGGTAATTCAAACTGTTCTGTACCTTGCAATTGCAGTTAAGGTTTGTTACCTGTGAAATCTTTTAAAGTTTATTTTGAAATCAGTTCTCTCTCTTGCCAAGAACTGTAAAAATGTAAGATGCATCATAGGTCACCAAAAGAGGTTATTTAGTTACTCCCCAGGTTGTCAGTCCCACCTTATGTAGAGACACACATCCATGATTCAACATCAAGACTTCTAGATCAAAAGAAGTGCCAGGAAAGACTGTTGGTTATAAAAAACTCAACCAACCTTACATGAGGTAGATCCAAAAGAAAGTCTAGAATTACAAAATCAGGCAACGGGAAGGGACAAGTCTCCTCCACCAACTCTCCACCAGGACATCTCTATGCTGGGACATCTCTGTGCCAGGACACCAGCACAGCCCTGTGTCATCTGCCTATCCATGGAGAGTTGTCCTGGCACAGAGATGTCCCATGGAGAATTGGTGGCGGAGAGTTGTCCTAAACCCCCAGGCAATAGGAGAGCAGCTCTTAGCATAGTTAATAAAATTCACTCCTACATCAGACAACAAGATGAAAAAACATAACAGATTTAGACACAGGTTCACAGAAGTGCTTTATGGCTTTCTGTAGCTCTTGGACAGGAAAAGGGTGCTCAAGTCCAGAAGTCTAATATTCAAAATCCAAGGACAACTGTAAGTCAAGTATTTCACGTTTTTGACACTATGCTCCTGAGATGCTCTGGTTTAGAAGCACCAAACTGCTAAAAAGCAGAATTACTAAATGTAAAATCTGCTAAGTCTCTACATACTTTCTCTAAGTTGGCTGATTTGCTCTACTCCAAAATTACATGCAAAAAAAAAATGGATAACGAAATCAGGAAGCCTTTTTCCCCTACCCTTTAGAGGTATAAATGAACTTGTCCTTCTCTATAAAGTGATACAGATCAGGAGCCTAATGCATACAATGTCTTTAGATATCATAGCTGGATGTCCTAATCAAGTGATTGGAATATGGAAAGGAATGACTAATTTATTTTTTTTTTCCAGATTCCACACAGAACTTTACATTTGCTACAAGATCTCATTTAGCTGAGAAAACTTCTTGTGTGGAAGAGGGGCATTTAAACAATATATATTCTAAAGGCAAACATAACCTGACATATATATATATATATATAAGTAAAACACTAAAACCATGTCCCACAGATTCTTATTTTTCATTAAAAACTGCACTTAATCTTCGTTACTAAAAGATAACATACAAAATTATTACATGAATAGTCACTAAAAATAAAAGCAATGTATTGCAAAAAGTGTACTTCCATCAGAAAACTCTAATTCTGTGCCTGCTTAGCTGTCTCCCATGCACAGAAAATTACAATTGAACTTGACAGATTTAAATTGCTATAAATGATACTTAAGGAGAGGGATTTTATTTTTTTTCATTTTACTTCTGATCAGTTGTAATAGCTCCTCATTAAAATATGTTTGCATTTTCTGCCTGTCTACGTCTAGCAGGTTTGTTTTCAATTTCCCACTTACTTAGTATCTGGGTAAAAGTGCTACAGGTTAAGTAACAGATATTTTCTTAATGACTTGAGATTAATTATTTGTCTTAAATTGAAGTTCTGCATACTATGCCAACATAAGGAAATGCAAATGCCAGGCTGATTGGTTCCAAATATGTTTCAGTGTAGCAAGGAAAGTTCTGCAACACAAAGCGTTAAATTAAAATATACAGTTGTTTAATTTACTAAAAAAGAATTCTTAGAGGAAAGTTTTAATTTTTACAATTGTATTTTACTGTGCTATTTCTACAACTTCCAGAGTCTATCAATTTTTTGTAGAAAAAAAATTAATTGAAAACACAGAACTGAGTATTCACATTTAGTAAGAATTCAGCAGAATTTGAAATATCCCAGTAATAGGATGGAGATAAAATAAATTAAGAACCTTGAAACTGGAAAAAGTTTCCTTTTTCATTCTTCCTTGTGGTCAGTAACAGGGGTGGTGCTGCACATTAGAAGTCTTAGTTTGTAGTATGTAATACACCAATACCCCAAGATACAGTAAACCAATTAAATATGAACATTTAAGAGTTCTAAGAACTAACTGAGCATAATTGAGGTGAACAGAGAAGTTCCATAAACTTCAGCAATAGCCAACATAATATTAATCTCATTTATATTTGTTAAATGCCCAAATTTACTAAGTTGAGGACAGAGCATATCAGAAAAATGAAATGTGCCTGCCAGATACTACTGCTTAATTAATTGGAAAGTGTACAGCACAGCAACAGATGAATGACACATACTGTATGTGGTTCAAAGATACTGTCGGTTCACTTAGAAGTTCATTTTAACTAATGAAGAAAACAGCTTTAAAAATGTCAGCTGCATTACCTGTAACTGCACAAGTTCATTGAGTCTATTCCCAAGCCATACCTATCACACCCACTCACTTAGACAAAGACAATTGTTAATGAAGAAATATTTTCTAGTCTACTCAAACTCTGCTACAAATCTGTATTCAACAGAGCACTTCCAAGTTGCCTAAAGCCAAGTTTACAAATTGCACAAACACATGTTGGAGGAAAGAAACTCCACTTTTCTGTGCCACACCTCGGTTTCTCATTCTTCAAAGTCTGAATCATTTCTCAGTGAAGTTTTTTGAGTACCACCACCTTCCTATACCACCACCTTTCCTCTTAAATTTCTTTGTTTTAAAAAGCACACTTTTTTAACCAATCAGACCAGGCAGCTGCTGGCTTTTTTTGTTTGTTAGTTTGTTGTTCCTAGAAGGTGTACATTCCCCAAAGGTCTAAACATTTTTAAGCAGGCAAGTGCTACAAAGCCTACCATTCCTTACAGTGTAGCATCACTGAAGAAATACCTTCTTGCTAAAAGTCGTATACATGATTCTGCTCACCTAGAGATTGAAACTACTGAACTCTATCCTTCTATAAAATGTACTGTACAAATATTAAAGACAAATCACAACTGTATACTGACTAGAATGTGGAGCAAAGTCCAAGTATCAAATTCTTGATTTCTTGGGTATAAAACCTCATACCATACTAATAAACACACTGATCACAGTTTGCAAGTGCACAAATATTTATATAAAGCGATGCTTTAAGCAAATGTTTTGAACTAATGAACTATTTTCTTTCACTGAAAAATCCTGTCGAGTAAGATTAAAACTTCTATAGAATTCTTCACTTTGTTCTGTAGCATCTCTGCTCTTTTGAGCCATTCAAATAATGAGAGTGTATTTACCATAGCAACAAATTAATTTTTATACGCAAGTAACTATGTGAGGAAGCCCAACACCCATCAGAGAACAGGATTTCCTACCACCTCTTTCTTGGTAATATTGATATTACTGTGAATGCATATGCTGTTTCAAACTGCAAACTTGCATCTAACATGTTCAGATGGTGGGACAAGAGCATCTCTCTTTTTCCATACCCGTGAGTCTCTTCTGAGTTTTCACTCTAATTTTGATTGGGGAATTTATTTATAGAACCCAGAGGGACTTGGCTACTCTGTCATATAGAGGGACCTGGACAGGAGGAGAATTGACCCAAGAGGAATCTTATGAAGTTCAAAACAAAGGGAAATGCAGAGTCCTGCACCCAGGGAGGAAAAAACAAAGAGCAGTGCAGGACTGACTGGCTGGAAAGCAGTTTTGCAGAGAAGGACTTTGGGGTCCTTGTGGACAAGAAGTTGAACAGGTGTCAGCAACACATCCTCACAGCAAAGAAGAAAAAGCAGTCCCCTCAGATGAGTAAGGCAGAGCATCACCAGCAGGTTGGGGGAGGTGATCCTTCTCTGCTACTCAGCACTGGTGAGTCCACACCTGGAGTGCTATGTCCAGTTCTGGGCTCCCCAGTACAAAGATCTGGACTCACTAGAATGAATATACAGGGATACAGAGATGATTCAGGGAATGGAGCATCTTTCATATAAGCAGAGGCCGAGAGAGCTCAGACTCTTCAACCTGAAGAAAAGAAAGCTCTGGGGGATCTTAGCATAGAAATAACTGATGGATGAGAATGAGGAAGAAGTAATCAGACTCCTCTCAGCAGTGACCACTGAAAGGATAAGAGTCAAAAGCACAAAACACTTCCCCCCTGGCTTAGAAGCTGGTCAAACAGTGGCCACAGGGAGTCTGTGAAGTCTCCATCCTTGGAGATATTCAAAATCTGACTGGACAGGGTTCTGTACAGGCCTACTGTAGTTGATTGCACTTGTGCAGAGCAGTTATACTAAAAGATCTCAAGAGGTCACTTACAACCTGAACATTTCTGTGATTCTGTGACTTGGAACTACAGGAGAATCACTGTGGACAGTGCCATAACAGCCATCAACCTGTGGGTAAGACTGTCAACATTTACCACAATATAAAGCAGAACTGAGGGCAAAAAGCCAGTACAAAAGCACAATGTACCTTATCATGCTTTCTAAGCAGCATCACTCTCAGCTGCATAATATGCCTCAGTGCACTAGTGAAATCACCTCATGTATATTCTCACTGTTCTCTTTACAGACTCTGCAATTACCCCTCTCTTAATCTTTAAAACACTTTTGCATACAGGTGTTAAATCTGACATTTTATATCAAGCACGGTCCTGCTTGTTTACGTTGGAGAGCACATGTGCTTCAAAAATATGGTATTTGCAATGCAAGTAAGAGTATCAGTGGAGATACTGTATGTTGTTGGACAATCAGTCTTCAGAAATTTCATCCTATATTAGCTATATTAAGGTTTGAGCTTTCCTGAAATAGTAGGGTAGCGTGCTTAACCTGGGCACGGTAATATTGCATAAGGTGTATGCACACTGCAGCACTAACTGAACATCTGGGTAGATTTAAAACCAGTGTTATAACACTGTAACACAGTTTTCAATCAACCATATACTGCTGCAAGAATGGAATGAAGCCCAAAGCCTCAAGTTAATTGCTCCAACTTTGTGTTTTAGAACTCTGAGCAGTGCTCTCAAAATAACAGCGTATTTAGCGTTCAACTTCAATGGTAAGTTAATGTAGATATTGACACACATCTGTCACAGCCTTGCCTGTGGGGTGCAGTCCCTCCCCACCATGAGGTTTCAGCTAAATTTGCAACATGATAGACAGAAAGAAAGCTTAAAAAGCTTTTGCAGATTTTTATGGATAAGTATGGATATTTATGGATAAGTTTTTTTTACCAAATGCCTGGTACATATTATTCACAGGTGAGGCTTATAGTTGTTCAAATCAGAAAGTTGCCAATCATTTGCCTTGTATATATTGTGAGTATATTTAAACTTAAAAGGACATTATTAACTCTGAGCATTGGAACTGACAAACAGCCTGTATAAAACTGTACAAAATTGCTATGTTAATACCACTTGGCTCTAACTTTCAATGCATACTGTAATAAATGCTTTTTTGCTAAGTGCATTTCCATCACTTCCAATTTTATAACTATTTAATAACCAAAATATTACTTAGCAATAACAATGCTTATTGTTTCCACATTCTTTTCATCTTCAGTCTATCAAAATAAATTGCCATTAAAAAAAAACAGATGACAAAGTCTGTTCCTACCAAAAGAAGATTCTTATCTACGTGAAATTTTTAACGATGAATTGAACTTCATGGAGCACTTCCCATCACAGTTTGCTTTGCACTCCATTTTAGGGACACAGTAACTTCACCATCTACAGTGTCGTCCTCCTTCTAACTACACTAGCAAGCACAACCCCAGATATCCAATAGGCAACGTGGGTCTATAGGCTGCTTGTCTCCCTGTAAAAGTATGTGAACAGGGCTGAAAGGGAGCCACCAGCTCAGCTTTGGATCATGCTGCCCTTGAGTACACTGCAGAGTGTCTCAAGTTACCACACATACTCAGTGAAGAGTGCTTACTGCACTTCGGGATATGTCAGGAAGGATTTCTAATTATCACTATTTGAGCAATACTACCTGTTCGGGCCAGCCTTCCCAAGATATTTTCTTTTGAGAAGGGATGTGAACAAAATAACATCTGGAGGTCTTTTACAAGTCCCCACCTTCTTCTTTAAAATAAATAAATAAATAAATAGTCTGACCTGATAATTCACTGTTGCGATTTTTCTTGTAACTGGCATCTTTCTGTTGCCAATCATTTAAATATCAAACTAATATATTAGCCTGAAGCAATACAAAGCAATAAAAAAAAAGAGTTGGCAGTTATTACTTACATTACAAAAAACTTGATCCAAAGAGTTCATCCAATTAGCAAAAAACAAAAATTAGCTCAAAGGTACAGTATACAAAGTGTTTAATGCTGTTTTCGTTTAGATTTTATTTGTGTTCAAGTCAAATAACAAGTTGTGAGAGTGACAGGGATCCATTTTGCAGATCCTGCCATCTGGCACAGGATCCCTTGGAAGAGTCACAGAACAACTGTTTAAGCCCCAGACACTGTTGAGCGAGACAGACAACTTCTGTGAGGGGCATTGGGGAGTAAAAGAACAGCCAGATGGGGAACTCACTGGGCTGGAAGACATCTTCTCCCAAGCCCAGCATCTAGACTAGCAGCATCCAAGCATCTTAGGTCTCACTTGACCAAGCGATCCATTCCAGACCTCCTCTGCTCCATACCAGCAGCCAGAGGCATAACAGCTAAGTGGAAACTTCTGGGCAGGGGTAAGAAAGTAAGGGAAATGAAGATAATTTAGAGTAAATAATAAAGGTAACCAGTAAGTCCATTGCTGAATGGAGTAAAGGAAAGGGACTATGGTGCTGCTGCAGCTGCAGCTGAAAGTAAGGAAAAGATAATTACATGCACTGAAAAGACGAAAGACTTCCTGGCAAGGTAGAAAGGGAAGCACCTGTTGTAGGGAGAGGAGAGAGCTGCCTGCTGCTTTCCAGTGCAGGAGGGACAGATGGTTGAAGCCCAGGCATAGGAAGGCTTAGGTTAATATTTTAACACAAGGGACCCTGGAAAAGAATAGCTTCTGGGGTTTCCTAGACAGCCTTCTTCACCAAGGAGGGCAGCCCAGTAAGAGTAGGTGACACGGTCCAACGGCTTCAGTAGTGGGCTGCCGGAAGTCAGGATGCTTATTATTTAGTCTTATGTGGGGGGAGAAGATGGACTGTTCTCCACAGTAGGTCAATACAGTGATGCAGTGGCTGCCGAGAACCTTGCAATTACACAATAGAGGTTTTCAGGATTTTACTTCAGACAAGTTCAAATCTGAGCCCCAGATCAAGTGTTTCCACTTTAACAGTTCAAAGAGAAGTCATCCCATAAATCTTTGGCTTCCAAAGAGCAGCTATTTCAACTGGATACTATGGGAAGCACTTCATCATCCTTCTGTCTGTCACACATGATAACACTAGGTGGCAGGGGCAGTGGCACGCATCTCCCTTACAAGCCTCATATATGGAGTCATGCCTTATTTATGTTTCTCTTCCTGTTTCCCCTCTGTTTTTCTGTCCTTGCTTCCAGTAAAGTATCACCATAAATCCATCATGAGTTTGCTATGCAATTTGACCTTGCACCACTACTTCACCATTGATTAATATTGCCTTAACTCCTCCATCCATGATAGTTACTCTATGAGAATACCCCAGATGAACTGACTTCACATCTCATGGAGGCACTTGAGCTTGAGGAGGGATTGCCTTCTAGGAGTCTCTAGCACCACTGATGATTTGCCTCTAGTCTGAGACCACCTGGAGGTGGCAGAATCTCTGCATGGGACTGCATCATCTTGGGACATGGGATGAAGCATACAGCATGTGCAGAACTTCTGGATGCAGAGAAACAGCCAAAGCTTTCTTCTGCCATGAGCTGACATGATGATTTCACCATATTCACAATAAATCTCAGGTGCCTGTAATTGTGTTAAGTTACAGTTGTCTAGCCCAGTGTGGGCAAAGTCATCATCAAGATCAGTGAGGGCATTCTGCAAACCATGTTCTTTGAACAGTCGATACATAACTTTACTTTCTTACATGAAGCAATGTGATATGATCAAGTCTTGAAACTAGAGGTGTTCCCAGTACTCATGAAACTCCAGTGAAATTTGTACTTGAGGGACAGTGATCACTGGCATTGAAGTCAATGACAGACTTTGAGGTGTTATTAGTCTATGACAGTATGAGCAGAACTTTTTGACAGTATATTCCATATGCAGCAACACAATATGTTTCCACAGAAGTTCCCTCTAATACACTAATGTTAAAACTTAACAAAAGCAAAAAAGAGGCAAAATACTGTAAACATACTTAATGTTTGTCAACTATGCTAATGTACTACAATGCTAATACTAGTAGATTATCTTGGAAATACCGATCTCTACCCTCTATTCTGCTCAAGTTTTGAAGTGGAATGAAAACATTTCTATTTTGCCAGCCTAAAGCAGAAATGAATAACTAAAAAGCTTCTCCAAACCCTGTTCCAGTATGCCACAGCATACATCTAGAATGTTGCAGTAAAAATGTCCAGGAAATAGCTATTATTCTTAAGGGAGAAGCTTCTTATTCTTGCAAGTTTTAGCAAATCTGCATATTTATTTTAATGGACTTAAAATTTTACTTTACAATTTTAAAGGAATAAATAGCCCTGCCATTGCTTTATTTCACCTTTATAATCTTACATTAAAATGTTATCATTAATAATTAACTCTCCATTGTCTTCCAAATTAAGAATTTTACTTTGCTAATCTCAATTTTTATAGTATTATCAACCTCTCTGCAAGCACAGCCAGGTTATTCTCTTCAACAGGATGTACCAGCATCACAGCAGAACTCGGTTAATTGACACTGAAATTATTTTTCCCTCAGCATCTCAGATAATAATTGGGTCTCCACTGAATATCTTCATCAGTCATTGAGAAATGCTTTTTAACATGCATACGCAGCAAAATATGATGAGTAGTCTGGCACAATCATTTCAATAATTAAGTAGCTGTTAGGAATTCAATTTTCTTAAACAGAAATACAAAACTGGAGAAAATCTCCACAGAATCTCCAGTTCAAACTCTTGCTCCTCAGCTATCCACAAACAAGACTGCTGAAAAACTGAAGTACCATTAACTATGGCAACACAGACCGTAACACTAACTAAAGTCTGCTTCTCACAACCAAACATGCAGGCAAACCCTCCATTCTCCTGGAATGTCTCCTAGGTTGCAGGCTTCAACCCAGTCTACTTCAAATTCAGCTTTCTTTAATATAATTAACCAAAACCCACATTGTTTATATACACAAATACATACTAGAACAAGGTACTAAAATAAGTTCTGAAATATTGCATAATTAATTTGCATGCCACAAAGCTAATATATTTTCAAATAACAGTGTTTTTGCTAAAGGCCATGATTGTGGAATATCAAAAGGATGGAATAAATCAAACTAATACAAGTTAAAAAAACAACCAAACAAACAAAAAACAACCAAACACCACAAAACGCAAAAAGACCACTATTCAGCCTAAAAGCTCAGAATGAGGTGGAAACTTTCCTCTGCTCCAATCTTAAGATGAAGAACTCCTTGCCACTTTTTCTTTCTTTCCAATCTGCTCCTGTGTGTTCACTCCTCCCAGATCTTCTTACAGAAGATGACAGAGACTAAGATCTGTATCTCCAGATCTGGGCAGACACAGCATTCCCTAGAATGTGTTCCCTCACACAGCATCAATGGTCCTGTCATCAATCACAGATGCAGGAGAAATGAATATAAATATGCTTATTTCTAAACCTGATAGCTTGTTGATACTTGAAAAGAAATAAATCACTCTACGAGTATCTCATAGTGTTCGCTTACAATGAAAGCATTAACGATTCCAATAGTACGTATCAAGAGCTATGCAAAAAGCTGTTTACATATCCCAGGGTATGGAAGGAAAAACTAATAGCATGAACAGTTCAAAAACTCTGAGAGGCACAATAAACTTAAAAGCTATGAAACTGTTGGAGAAAAATGTGGAATCCCACTAAGATCTTGTGAACTAAAGCTGTGAATCCATACACATTCCACTCCTCCACGGATACTTGCCCCGGGCTACTATATTTCTGAAAGAGAGTGTCTGTGTAGAGATTGACAAATTAACTTCACTGCATTTTCAAAAACTGCTACTCATCATTGAATCGTGTTTTCATTGAGGACAGTCAAATAAGCTAAAATGCTTCAGCTGAAGTCACTAAGTATTTGCTAACTTGATACTGATGTCAATTCCAGGGTGGAGAAAAGCCCAGAAATTAAGGATCATGGTAGGCTAATTTCACAATAATTTTGAAGAGAACACTATTCTGACTTTTAAAACTCCTTTATACTACTGTAGTTTTTAACTACAGATCTTTCTTCCCCTTTGCTTATACTAAAAACATTGCATCCTGGTTTCTTCTCCACTGAAAGATGCTGATAACCTCTAGTGAGTGGGAAAAACAAAATGACTAGAACATAATCTGCATTGCTACTACTTTTACTTATACCTGACAGTTTGAGCAACAAAGAACACTTTTGCACAGTTGCTCCCACTTTACCCTTCAATATGCCATGATGAACTGACGCTGTTAAATGCAATAAAATATTTTACCCATACAGGAAATGAGTATAGTTTAGGAAGTGAGATGTTCAATCCATTTAAAAGATAATATGAACACACTGTGTTTCTTCAATACAGTGTGCACTTGTAACTACTGTTATGCCTTGAGTGTTCCTGCACACATGAGCATACGTAGGAATGTCTTGTTTCCAAATAAACCTTAGAAACTTGGGTAATAAATATATAATTATAATCTGGATAAAATCAGATGCCTGAAATCCTATTGCCTTTGAGTATAATTATAGTAATAAAAGTACTGCTGACTGATGAAGAAATGTGCTATTTATGCTGCAGGGATTGCAGATCAACACTTTTTTATACTCAGTCAGTTAAAAAACCCAGTCTGTGTTAATAAAACTTGATTGGTTTATTAAATAATTCACCTCTGGACTGTAATGATTAATCCTTCTGGCTTTCTCCTCCTGTACTGTCTCTTTCCTATGATTTATATTATTTTCATGACAATAAATTCATCAATTCAAGATAATACTTGGCTTTTACTGGATGAAACATGTTTATATAAAATGCACATTCATTGTCCTAAATCACATCTTTAAGATACCTTTCATATGTAGTAAAACACAGCCTCAGTAGATCAGAGCAAATACTTCCAAACATGTCTACAAAGCACAACCCTCAGAAACCTCCTATCTTATTTTAAAATCATATCTTTAATCTTATTTTGCTCACTATATCCCTGGAGTGAATATTAAAAAGAAGGCCTATTTTACAGTTGCCAAGTGGGGATACATCATGTGAACTGCAAATTTAAATTTAAATGCTTTAGATCTTCTGAAAAGATTAAAAATGTTAGCAGTGTTTTCATCTATATTTATTAAGTACTTATTGATAGAGTTTCCAAATTCTGTCAGCAGGAGTAGAAGAGACTTCTCTCCTTCAGACATAATGTGGATATTGCAATGCCTTGCCTGTTCTCAGTGGAAGAGTTGTGGGCAGTTGTCTATATTCAGTTGAGCCAGCTCATAATTAATTTTACATTAGATAATTTTTTGAGAAAATATAGAGGAAATATACTGTTCACTGTATCCATTTTCTATTTTGAAATACAAAGATTCACTCAAATGTCAGAACTCCAATAAGTAAAGTCTGTCTGTGCAGCCTATTTCAGGATACTTTTACAGAAAGCAAATGCCACATGATTTTTATATGGTTTTAATACCAATGGATTTCTCACTTTTTCACCCATTGGGAACAGCACTGACAAGTGCTGCAGACTATGAGGAGTGGTAGAATGATTGTGGACCCCACAATCCACTCCACCTGTGCCATGAAAAGCTCAGTTCATTGCAGCTGCCCTGATCCCAGCCTTTTTTTTCTGTCTCCTGCAATGTTCTCTCCTTTCTTGCCTTTTTTCTCCCTCTCCAATGAAAATATCTGTTCACCCCTTATCCTCTCTTCTTAACAACAGGTGCACAAACTTAGAGGGATTGTGAGCACAAGAAAATCATTCTACCCCGTTCTCAACTATCACACATCATACAACAGCACCAAACAGGTGCATTAATACTCAAAGGAAAAGAGGAAAAGGTATTCCTGATGTTATGTTGACTCTCCCTACCAGATGCAGCTTACCTTCCTCATTAAAGAAAAATAGGAAAGAAGAATATAACATAAAATTTAATTCATTTACTTTATTTTCCAGCTTAGCTCATGGCTCAGTGCCCATCAGCACAGCTCGAACCACGCTGCCTACAGTAAATCTACTTTCATCTAAAAAAACTATACAAAAAAAGAACATCCCTTTCTTAACTGGAGAACCATATTTTTGCACAGCCAAGAGTGTTTTTCTTAATCTTACCTAACAAAAGCATCCTATGTTTAAGTGAGAAAACTTTTGGTCAGTTTTACATTAATCTTGTACTTACCTTGGTTATGAATTTAAGTCAAATCCTAGAGATAACATAAATTCAGACTAAACACAACGTGTAAGGATACCATCTTGTTTACAGTGCTCACTAAAGCTTGTAGAAATAATAGTCATGCTAGTACCAATGATAAAATCATAGTAACGAAAGGAGTCCATTTGATCAATACCATGGAGTGTACTAGCCAAGATTAATTAACACCAAAGTACCTAATGATAAAGCTTATGTTATAAATTAGCACTCTCTGAGCTATTCTGCCCAATGTTCCCCTCCAAAGCGAATCTGATCTTTCACATCCCTAATTATTCTGGCAAGTACTATCTTAAACAAAGCTATACTGCTTCTAGAAAACACTTCTTACTTGCAGGTCTTGCATATTTATGGCATGTGGGTAACCACCTCCAGTTTGAGAAACACTCATGCAAGCATTCTGGTTAATTCCTTGCACATTTTTCACTATCTGTATCAAAGATGAAATATTGACAGAGAATCTCTGAAAAAAACACTTTGAGAGTTTTACCAGTGATATTACTTTTTTTTAAGGAAAAGCTCTTAGTTTAAAATAAATTTCCTGTTTCGTTTTTTCTGTGAAGAAAAATGTATCTTAGTTCTGCCATGTTGTAGTGACGGCCTTTGATCTGAGGCAAGAGTAAACATAATTTTCAAAAGGCAAAACGAAGTAGGATCTTGACTTACTGGAAGGGAAAAAAGGTCTTTTTTCAATAATAACCCTGCACATTTCTGTATGTCTCTGTGTTTGAAAAGATATTGCTCATGTCCCACTTAACCAAGCATATGTAGGCGGTAATTAGGCACTGAGCCAGTGAGCCTCCAAGCAGTTTCTGGTAATGCTGTAATATTAATTAGTACAAAATATGTCCTTGCTGAATAGAAGGGGAGAACGGCCTAATTCATACCAGAAAGAATTAGAGGATGAAAAATATCCAGAATGAATTACATAGCATTTTTTGCCAAGCAGTGAAAAGCTGAAATAGATTGGTATAGAAAGCAAATACGTGTTTCAGATGAGCTATACCAAGTCACCTACTCAAGATGGATAAAGGTACTAAAACCAATACAGAAGAAAATAAAATAAAATAATGTTTGCTTAAAGCAATAATCCTGCATGTAGAGCAGAGGAGGCTGGACGATCATTTTTTCTGTCTCTAATTCCTAACTTTCTATGTATGAAGAAGAAGAAACATTATTAGCTATGGATTTTGTTCAGCACTGAACACTGAAATCTGTCTCTTTTAGAAACGGACCAGTTTCAAGCTCTTACAGAGATGCAAGGGTCTGCTGAATCCATACCTGAATCCATACCATACATGAAACCATACCTGTTCCTCCACTAGACATACAAGCCCTGTTAACAACAAAAGCATCATCACTATAGCTGACAGAACTACCACCTTGCTAAAGCCTTTGATATTGCTATGTCTGACATACAACCTGAGTATGAAAAGATCTATTAGAATTATTAGCAACTTTCAGGATCTACTTTTTTACACTACTGATTTTTTTTCCTCATTCTTGCTATGAACTGTTTCAGCAAAGAGATTATATTGTTTTGGAAAATTAATTTATCCAAGTGATAGAAAGCCATGTTTTTCCAATTCATGTGTGCAAAAGTGGGGTGGGCAAGGTATCTTGTAGAAAAACTTTGACAAGTCAGAAGGAGATGGAATTCATGAAAATGATTAAATTATCTGAGTCGAGTAAGCTCTAGAAAACCATAATTAACATTTGTAGGATGATTCTAGGTAGTGAAATGTATTTTGCTCAATCATCAGGTGTAAAAAAAAAACAGCCAAACATCAAGTCACCTGAGCTGCCAGGAGAATGTTAAAAAGCTAAGAGGCAGCAGCTACAGACAACCATAATTGTTATCATTTCCAGATTCTGTTTTTTTTGCAAAATCTATGTAAAACTTGTAAAACTATTATGACATTTGCCTTCTCTTCCTGTGAGATGCCAGAAAGAGTTATGAGTAAGTTAATCAGCAAAATCTTACATCAACTGGATTTAATAAATGTATGGTTACCTGTTATTTAGTAACACATGTAACTACCCAAAATTGGTCCTGGAGTAAACTTTAGTAAATGGAATTTTGACACACAAACACGCTTAATGAAACTTCAGAAGCTCCTAAAGAGTGCAGTAAAACACCCCAAAACATTTTGAAGCTTTTTAAACAAAGCAGACTCATCTCCTCCCCAAAATATTTAAAACAGGAAATGCAGAAGACATATTACTCCGTAACAATTAACTCTCCATGATATTTATTTTAGAGATATCCTAGTTAAAACTGTTTTCATGGGAATAATGTAGAGGGCATAGAAGCAGTACTGCCAATTTTAACATAACTTTTAAACAAGGATTTGGTGTGGCTTTATGAGAAGGGGCTTAAAATTTACTCTTGAGCTACACTGTACTATGAAACATGTCAGGGCAAACTATCTTCAAAATGCCTGAGTCAGGTATCTATATCACTGAAAAAATTATTCTTCAAATCAGGCACATAACTAGTACCAAGCAGAGATTGCTGCTCAGAAGCACATTTTCACCAGTAAACTCTTGATAACAATATAGCAGTTAAGTCCTGTTGCAGAAATGTTCATTTTAAAGCAGTTTTAAAGCTGCTGGAAGTTTATTCTCAGTTCAAAACTAAGCAGATGTCAGTTACACACTGCAACCCTGAGCACATCAATTAGTTAAAAATCTGTAACTCTCACTGAAACTTTGCTCACTAAAAGTAAAGAGCTTCTAAGCTGCACATCTGTCATAGTATCAGAGTAATCATAAACTGGTCTACTTCTTTCATGCATGCAAAGGGTAGCATGGTTTCTGCCAGACCAAACCTGTTTGGACAGACTAAATGTGGAATCTTAGAAGCAACCCACAGCCTTACACAGATCTCCCATGATGACCAGCCTAAAACCATGCTCTGTTGAGAGTCTCCTTTACTTCACCCTCTCCTGTGGGATCAAACACCCATACAAAAATTTACTAGATTATATATATAGCATTACTAATCTGCCTTACCTACCTTTGTGTTCCTGAAAATGTGCATGTGATAAGGTATCGACTGGCACACTAAGCTTCCCCTGAAGATGCATTTGCAGAACAGCATAACAAAATGAGCCAGCACTGTGGGAGCAAACATCACAAAATCCTTTCCTATCCTAAAATATCTATGCCCATTCCTTAATGGGATCCTAATAATATTAAGAATTTTTGATGTCCTGATGGATAACAATCTTTAAACAATGTTTTTAGCATACAACATTTTATCTAAAACAAACATAGTATGCTCTGCTTACATAATCTGAAAATACTCTGAATTCAAAATTTTCACTGGAAACTGTTTCCATCCAAATTTTCAGATAACTAGGTCCTTCATACAACAACGATTGCACAGGTTCTGAGAAATCAAAATCAGCAAGGTTTATTTGCAGAAGTATGAATTTCTTTGAACATCAATATTTAAATCTCTTTGCAGGAATGTAATTTCTTTAGGCTGTAATCATTTCAGTGTGTTACTTATTCATCAAGAAGCAAAATAACAGTAACATTCCTGTCTAACACAAGCATCTGGAGCATTTTATGGATGGTTTTAAAAATCCAAGAAACAAATGCAAGCTCTGAAACATCTATACAACTTGGTTCAGTATTTCTTCTGCCCAAACACAAAGTACCAAGGGCAGAGTCCTTCTCAGCTACTGCCAATACTTTTAGAAACAGAATTCAGGATGTTTCATCCATACTCTGGGTAACTGCATCATGTTTTGCCCAGTTGTCCCATACCTTTCATAACAAGGACTTAACCCTGAAAAAGTTATATCACATACATCTAATAGGGAAAGAAGGAAAATGTTTTAACTAAAATTTTGTATCAGCAAAATAAGGAAAAGTTGCACGTGACCAGAAGCCAGCACAAGAATGGAGCTTCAACCTGATACAGAGAGGTGGTCCTAGAAATAAGTAATTTACCTTTCACAGAAGAAGCAAACACATCCTTCTCCTCCAACAGCAGAATCAAAAGAGGGAAGACGGTTACTCTTGACTTCAGAAGAAATGGCACATGCTGTCCCTTTTGACAACACCAACAATTTTGGTTGATGAACTCCATAAGCCCCTAATGATAGCTATGCCATAATTCCACTGACTAATCTTTGTGCCTTGAACATTGCAAGCACATGGTATGCTTTGAGGACAAACATCAAAACCTGCACTGTGGAACTGGTATCTGACCTAGTAAAAGGAAAGCTCTGAAGCCATTTAATATAATTTTGGATAATGAAAGATCTCACAGGACAGGGAGATGCTTCTAAAATTGCACAGCTCAGGGAGTGGACATAAAAGCTTGTGAGTAGTCAGGCTTACAAAGCATCCTTCATTTTACTGCTCTTACTTAGGTAGAGATCATACATTATCTCTGTCTTTCAGATGTTTTGCTAAAAATTTTGCCTACAAAATTCAACGCCTGGTCTGCTAAATTTAAGCACAGAGCACTGAAATCAAATACACGAGTGAGATATACTTGAGCACGTATCTGCATAAGAATGGAAAAACTGAGTCAGGGAAAAAGTTGAAGGCAGAGGCTCTGCCAAAAATAAGCATTCATCCTGCTGCCAGTACCACACAGGTTGAATCAAACTCAAATGTAAACAATCCCATGTTTTAAAAGATTCTGCTTGGTGGAAACTTCAGATATCAAAACAGTTATAAATCAAGCAGATTTATTTAAACACAATGTGAAGTAATGGGTTCTGCCTCTCAATAGAAAGTATGACTTTTCTGAGCTGGTGGGAAATTACACTGTAAGGCTTGGAATATAGACAAAAATTAGCTTAGGAAAATAACAGCTCAAAGAATGTTTTAAAATCAAATATAATTAGTTCAGACTGCGACTGGGGGAAATTCTATAAGGGTGACATTTTCCACCTTTTTTTTAAATCCAAGCATACAACAGGAAAATAACTTGCAAAATTCGCTTCACAACAAAATTAAGAGGAAAATCACTAACCATGGAGGTTTCCTATGATTTACGTGTCTTTCTCTGAATGACAGTATTTTTGCAATATAAAATATAAAAATACCTCATTCTACCTCTGTTAATCCTCAAATCGTGCATTTCTGAATTTTAAGATAATTTTCACAGTAGAGTTTAACTTCAGATGCTATGCATCTCGCATTGTCTCGATATGAACACACCTTCATACCCAGATGTTCCAAAACATATTTAGATGAAAGCCAGTAGAAATGTTTACAGACTTAACATTAGTGAGATGAAGTTGCCACAAGATTTGTTCCTCATAAATATCTCTCAGCAACCAGAGGCAAGGAGCAGAATTCACTCAAGAGATTGTGATTGTTCTGGCCTTAACCTCGGAGAAGAGAAACAACAAGCATTTATTGGCTATGAGCAAATTTGTTTGCTTGTCTCTTGCTTGGTGGTTTGGCTGCATTAGATGCTGCTTGCAGTAAGGTCTGTGAGCTGCTTGGTGGGAATACTGATAAGCAATGCTGAAGGAGCAAGAGCATATTTGCACCTTTGCACACAGCAATTGAACAGGTAACATGAGGCAAATGGCTAGATGAGAAACCATGGCTGAGAAGGGCACGAGAGCATGCTGGGAGCTGCTCACATGAGGGGAGCTTGCATGAGAATGTTTCTTTGTCATCTCTCTATAAAGACAGAGATACATGCATGAGATGAAAACAATACTCACCCAAGCAAAAACAAACACCCATTGAAACTGAAAGATAGTATGCATTGTGCTAGAAATCTCAGAAGGGAAGATTCAGCTAGAACATGAGGTTGTAGTGGAAGAAAGAAAAAAGCATGTCTAGACAGGACAAAATTTGCAAACATCTGATGAATAACAAACCCGTGGTGACAGGCCACTATAGGAGCAGGAAGATCCACAGAAGCACAGCACAATGAGGACAAAGCAAAGAAAAAAAAAAGATAATGGGAGAGAAAAAGAACTGAAGGATAGGTTTCATATCCCAGTAAACAGAAAAGAAACAGGTCAAAATATAAGAAATCTTGCAACAAGAATCAGGTAGTGTAGCTAGGCCTACAAGAAGAAAGCTAAATGAGAAGGGCAACATCACAGACCAAGGGAGAAAACAGACATGAAAAATTGTAGATGAGGGAGTGAAAAAGAGAGAGTAAGGAAATCCAACTGACACAAGAATAAATCTTTTTTATATTATATTTTGAAATTAGAATACAGATCTGTCACAGAGTGGATCAAAGCTAAGGAAGAGAGCCTGGATTACATATTCTGAATAAAAACACCGAAGGGACAGAAATGGAAACTTGAGGAAACTTGTTAAAAAGCAGGTGAAATCCACACAGGAAATACAGAATCTACTAAGGGCAACCATATTGAAAGCACAAAGCCAATGGATGCTGCCTGGGGAGAAGGCTCGAATAAGGACCAGAAAGAGGGTGGTATAGATAAACCAGGATAGGAGAGATTGTAAAAACAAGAAGACATCCTTCAAAAACATGCAGATATGACTAAAGAGAAAAAAACATAGAAAGAATCATACATTTTGTCCTAGTGAATATAAAAACATGGTAAAGCAAGCAAACAAAAGAGATTTTGAAGAGAGCTAGAAAAAGAATCAAAAGCAATAATAAACCTTTCCTCACACACAGCAGAAGCAGGAATTCTGACAGAGTCTGTAGACCCAACTGGTGTTCAATGTGCACACAGTGAGTGTTCATGAAAGACACAGCTATTACAGGAAAACTAAATTAATCCCCTGAATTCTTGTGAGGAAATTCACATGCTGGATCTCCTCTTTGTTAACAGCCAAAAAACCTGTAAAATTGCAGTTAACTGCAGAAGAGGTAAGGAAGAAACTAAAGACAGGAACGTAACAAATCCCCAGACTATCTGGCACTCACCCAACAGTTCTGAATCTCAGCTCCTAACAGCAGTGCACAATCTCTGGTTTAAAAATTGCAGCAGTAGGCACAACTGGGAGGTAGTAATAGCCAACTGAAAACAAGAAAAATCTGGAAAGATCCAGAGAACTACAGAATAGAAAACCTTAAGCCTGTAACAGGCAATTCAACAAAAAAATTAAATACTGGATAGTAACAGTGGACAGCAAGTTAGAGATTATGGCAGAGTCAATACGTCTTTCTTTTGAAGATTTACTTCGCAATCTTACCGGATTTCTTCAAAAGAGTGGGTGATAGCTGATTGAATTTACTGGGATTTCCAAGACCTTAAACAAAATTATTTGCCAAAGGTTTTTAAGAAAACTAAGGTAAGAGTGAAGTCCTGACATGGATAAATATTTGCTCAAAAGGCAGCATGGGAAGGGTATAGGAATAAACAGTCAGTTCTCAGAACCCGCATTGTTCAGGTGGGATCTGTTACAGGATCTATGATGTTCAACACATTGAGAAATGAAAATAATATGAGTTTGCTTATGAGTTCATTAAGGTAAGGCTGACTGAAATAAAATGCAGAAAGATCATTATAAAGTAACTAGGCAATAAGAAGATAAATAAAATTTAAATTTTTTTTTAAAATAAATGAATGTAAAACAACGCATGTGTATTTCACATTTTAAATTACAGGACCTCAGCAGACCATTATTACTCAGAAGCAAGACCTTGTGATTAAAACACTATTCTGAGAAGAACCATCTTTGCCTCTTTGTTTTCCAGTCTCTGTAGTTGTTTGTTAGAGGGCGTAGTGGATGCCAAAAATTTACATGGATCTCAGGAGACTAGGCAAGAGCATGGAACAGAAAACTATTAGGGCTAGTACTTGCACAGAAAACAGCTCTGGCTCAGGAAACACTTAAATTAACAATAATTGAGTATAGGGAGAGAAATGGGGGTGTCATATATGCTTGTCCTGAGCAGATTCTCTCCTAGACATTTCTTTACAGCTACTGCTGGACACAAGATAATGGCCTAGATAATCTTCTGAACTGATCCACTGTGGTCATTTTTGACAGTTATGCACAGTAGCCAACAAAGATACTCTAACCTGTGATGTATCGGGACAGGTATGTCCAGATGTCCTTCAGCCATTTTAGCACAAGAAGAAATCCCCATCACCTTTCATTCCAGGAAAAATCCTATTGCAGTCAAGAAACACAGCTCTAGTATAAAAGAAGAAAGTAAATGGGTGCGGGATTTATTCACATTTCTTAAAATCCAGAATAAAAAAGAGAAGCAGTCTCATTTGAAGACAACAGAAAATACAAGGACAGAAAGATCAAAGTAGCAAAAGTAGGTTTGTAATTTCTTACTGTTTGTATCAGTCGTGCTGAGACAATGAACTTTCATTTAAATAAACTAGAGAAGTTAGTTATTTTCTGATATTTTCAATCCAAATGTCTGCTATGTTTTATTTCTGTCTTCCTGAATAATTTTTAAATGTTCCTTGGGACCTGAAGGCTGTGCACCAGCTGGGGAGTAAAGGGCGTTCTGCATTCTTGACATTATAGGGCTTTTGCCATAAAGTGTAATATCACATATTATCTTTATATACTTCAGAACTGGGTATGTTCCATAACGGATGACTTTCATATGAACAATCTCATATCACCAACAACTAAGATTTGGGGCTTAGTATCTCAAATCCATACCACACCCTCAAGCACTGCTTCCAACATTTGCAAAGAAATCCCCCTAAGTCAGCCTCGGGCTGGATTCCTTGATTCCTGCTTTTAAATACCAGGAGAGGGTGAAACTGGAAATTAATACTCCCAATACAGATTTGACAGCCAGGCCTCTGCTGCACAAACATTAGGAGCTACGATACCCTGAGGACTGCAGCGAAAACGACAGAATGGTTCCAGTTACTAACAATGTACAGCTTGATGGGGATTTCTTCTTGTGCTTAAATGGCTGCAAACTGAGGAAGTTATAGGGTTGAAGGGGAAACTTACATGGCACATTAAAAAAAAATTAAAAATTAAAATAACAGCTGATATCTTTATCATAGAAACAAGTAAATTAATGGAGCAGAAGTTATTGATCTTTGTCTGTAGAAATCCTAAATTCTACAGAAGTGTTACATCTCTTTGCCATATGATTAAATACAAAAACTATAAGGCAAAACAACCTATCCTCCAGAGAAGATGACACTACAGTAAAATACTGATCAATGACTGTATTACCCTATTTTCAGAGTTGTTTAATACTTCAGCTATAAAAGTAAACTTTCCATTGAAACTTGAAAAAGTTATCTGAAAAATTTCAGCTACATTTTTCACTGTGCATCTGAAATACAAAAGATCATTAGGACAATAACAAAATAGCAAGCTGGTAATATTTTCAGAATACCTTTTAAGCACACATAACGATGTTAGTAAGCTTCTTTTTTATTGTTGTTCTATGTATTCAGAGCACAGTCAGAAATAACAGATCTATTCTGTACTATAGGTGAGTAATTTTGTTACCTGCTAAATGATGCCTCTGGGGCATAGCATGGAAGGAAGGTGAGAAGACACTTTTTTGATGCCTAGCTTAGACAGAAGAGGAGTAGTAGCTTTGTATTAAGTAGAGAACTGCAGCACTAATAATTTAAAAGTGCAACTGTCCATAAACAGACACAATGGACTTTACAGGTTTCTGCCAGGCAAGCTAGCAATGGGGAAAAAAAAAAAAAAAAAAAAAAAGCAGTTTGTTTGCAAACAAAACTTTGTGTTAAAATCCTTTCATCTTAAGTGTTTATATGTTTCCACTAAGAGATAGCAGGTCAACATCAAAGCTTTCATAAGATGGAAAAAAAAATCTGAATAACTCATATTAACAGATTGGAAGATGAAACTCAGATTGGATGCTCATAGTATTTGTTTTTGCAAATGGTTCCAATTCAATGTTTATATCCCATTACATTAAAGTATCTAGCATAATTAACACATATAGACTTTTCTAAGTTGCTGTGTTGTATATTTGATATTTTCCCTTCCTCTGGAGAGCTCAACATTTCACCTTTTGAATCCACTTGATCTCCAAAATTCCACTCCATACTAGAGCAATTTTAGAGTAATGTATTTTATACAATTAAAATATCCACAAATGAAACAACTAGCAATACTTACTTACTAACATTGCCAGCATGGCTGAACTGGGCTATAAATGCAAGGAAGTTTAAAGACCATTTTATGATGATGTGACTTTTAAGATAAGTGTACATGCCATAAACATTTTCACTGACAAGCTGATGGGAGAACTCTGATTTCTCCAATTATAAGATCAATAACAGAAATAAGTCTAAAAAGTTCATGTGTAAAAGGCATAAAACATTAACCTCATGTTAAACTTGAGGTTAAATTCCTTGTTAAACTCCTAGAAGCTGTAATAGCAGAGACAAATTGAGCAACTTTCCAACCTTTCTCTGATATAAATCTAAATCGTTATTTAATGAAAAAACCAAAGGTTACCAATAATTTTCTAAAAAGCTTATCTTCTTAAGACTGCACTGGGAAGTTAGCTTGTGGAAAAGCTTCATTTGAGTGCCTTTACTAAAGTTGCAGAGTTGTAATAAATTCATTAATTTATTACCTGTTTTGGCTCAGAGAGGAAGAAAAGTTGAGGGGAAACAAGGAAAGGCGAGGGAGAGAGAAAAACAGAGAGAAAGAGAGAGAAAATGAGCAAGCAAATATAAGCACATTTATGCATGCATTCAAGGTAGACTCACTAAAACCCTGAAAAAAGAACCAACACCACAATTTGCTGATCAATATGATTCAGTATTCAGGATATCTGCTAAAATCAGCACAGGCAAGTGGCTGCGCTTTCCACAGCGGAATGCATTTAAAGCAAGAGAGATTTCCAGGATTTGCGGTAAATAATTTATCACGCAAATGTTTATGTCCTTTCCTGACTCAAAGCCTAAAGTCTAACCAATGTTTTGGTAAACTTGGAATTAATATAATTCTTAATTGACTAATGATCCAGAGGTGTGACCTTTTTAATTTCTTGCTTTGAACTGTACAGAAAAAGATGGAGAAGGTTGGTTTGGTCAAACGGATTTCACTTTATTATTTATATATACACATACATTGCTTAGCAGAAAAAAAAATATTCACAGAGAATATTTTTTTGGAACGACCCAGCTTTCTGTGTTTCAAACATTATATTTGGAAGTGATTTTCTGTAGTTAAGTAATAAAAACATTTAATTGGAAGAAATCTTAAGAGAACTCTCCATCAACTTTGATACTAATGTAAAAATTACAGAAATATGCTGTGCTAACAGGCAGTTAGTTGTTACAAACAGTATGTCTAAATCTAGATTTTAAAGCTGTGCTATTTTCAGAAGTTACTGCAAATGTGCTTTCCTGTGAGCAAGTCTGACAGACAAAAAATTCTGATGATCAAATCAAACAGATGGACCAAAGTTTTTGAACATACACTTTTTGAACAAGGCCTGTTAAGATTTCCACACATTCATCCAGTAAAATATATGAATGATGAGCTCCTGGAGATTTCAAAACAAAATCAAAGACAAAACCACCTAGGTGGGTTGGAAAGTTATCTGTAAGTGTTTGTATATGTGAAAATACTGATGGAATACAATGATTCTTTTCCATGAAAGTATAATCTTTTTCACCAAAGCAAAGTAATCTCCTTCAAATAATCTCCACTTGACTGCAAAATTAGAATACGAGGATACGCTAAATATTACTGAAATAACTGAAGATCTGTAAATTGATATATGCAAAATATCACCTATAAACTTTTTACTACATAAATTCAATTACCATTTGGTGAGGCAATATTTGCCTTTATGAGAGATCCTAGAAGTGAGCCACTCCCAAATTTATGTTTCATTTCTTGAGTATCAAGTTAATAGTCTCCAGTTCTGCATCTTTCATTCACTGAAATTCCATCAAGCTTTAACTTGTAATTTTATTTTAAAAGTCAATGTTTGTAAAGTTTTCTCGTCATGTCCATTCTACCCACAGCAAAATATGCAGTCATGACTGATCTCAGATAGTAGTAATAAATAAGGATGAAATAGCATCCAGCCTCCATAAATATCAATTGCTAGTTTTATTGGTGAACAACTTGCTACACCTTTGTATTCATAAGCTTACAGATGTCGATTCCTACGAGGTTCCTCACATAGAAAGTTTCAAAGTGGATTTGGTTTCCCTCTCTGTTCCACATTCCATGCAAGCAAGATCACTCTGCCTCATCACTCATTTGTTCAATTTTCCTTGATGAAAGAGTAAATACTCTGTACAATCATGCTACTTAAAAGTTTGGTTACTGGCTCTTGAAAATACTAAACAGTAATTACTTGGCATTAAGGATTTCTATGAATAGATGTATGTTTCCATATTCATTACATTCTATTATGTCATTGCAGCTGAAATAAAAGAAGTGTCATCTTGAGGAGAGAGGTCTCCAGGCAAGTGTCCTGATTATTCTAATCAGATTGCAATCATTTGACCAATTCTATGCTGATTACTAAATAAATTAAGAAGCATCCAGGTGTCATGCAGGGCATGGCTCATTTGTTTTCAACAAGTTATCAAACTTTCAGTTTATGATTTTACTTCATTTGCCTTTCAGGCTCATTATCTCACTTCTGGTTGCAAAATCACCTTCTGCATCGCCACTTGGATGATCCCATTTGGGCTTGTGATCCCTATTTTAAGAACCACCACCTTAATATTTGCAACTAACACTATTTTTAAGGGATCTTTGGTAAAAAAGAAATTGTAAACATTTACCTTTTTCGTTTACCACACCAGACAGAAAATACATTTAGCACTTACATACTAGCAGGTATTTCTTGAGCCACCAAGCATGCTACAGATGGGCCTCTTGTCTCTTGTCCTGTAGTCTTACAGACTAAAACAAATGTCCAGTATGTTTGTTTAAGAAATCACCCACACTTCAGTATCCTTTTAGTTTCAAGCAGCTTCATACCAATTATTCTATTGCATCATTTGTCTCTTCTTAGTGTAGGGTCTATGATTTTTCTGGCTCTCAGTGACTAGTTCTTTTATCTTAATCCATTAGTAGTTTCAGAGGCAAAAGTATTTGGGGCCAACTTAGCCCTGGCAAGCCTTAACACATATTTGCTGTTCCGACCTTACATTCTGCCAGGGCTTCTCTAAAGTATGATTACTTAAAATCAATATAGTTCTATAACCAAGATACATTTGTAGTACTTTCATATTTTAAAACTTTCTGTGGCTTCCTATGTCCATCCATGCATCCTTTTTTTTGGATGATAATTTTTCCTTTTTATTCTCTGTGAAAAGTAACCAAGTGATTACTGAAACTTCTAGACCAAGGTTTTATCACCGCAACTTTTACACCCCCTGGAATTTGCACTCCTATATTAGGAAATGCTGCCTAGATTTCTTTTTACGTGTGTTGACTCATTTTTGTAATTCAGTCATTAGACTGCATCATTTTAAAAGGGAGAAGAGTAGTAAACACAGACAATAGTATTTTTTAAAAACAATACTGTCCTATTAAAGTAAAACAACTTCATTAACTATCTAGGATACGTTTAAAGATAATAATGCATGTGTTTCTGAGATGAAGGCCCAAGTTCAGTATTATTCCAGTGCTCAGAACACAGATCAACAAATCACGCATTTACCACATTCTTCTGAGGTTCTTATTCTGATACATAATACCATACCAGTCATTGCTGTTTTCAAGAAAAGTGCTCATTAAACCAAAACAGTTGGAATTTTACTAACAATGTCACCAACATACACCAATTATATCTTCCATAAAAGCTGGATTTCTCTCCCTATTTTTAATAAACTTTTCTTATCAGCTATTTCCTTCAACTCCTCTGAAAAACCATCAAAAGATAACTCCACAAGTTCAGACTCTGGAGTTTACTGAATATTCTTTTCCTCTCTGTATTTTGAATATGTAAACCATTTCTAACATTGTAGAACTGTTTTAGAAAAGAAATGTCTTAAAAATTATTTTCACATGTGAAGTGTAAATCAACAATATTTTCAAGATGTATACTAGAGCTATTATGAAGTGAATTCAATCTTTGTGTCCATATCAGTAATTAAGCATTCCATGCATGATGTTTAGAGAGAAATAACTATTTGGGTACAAGCTGTGAACATGCACTCATTTTGAGCAAACAGCAAGTACAAAGCAGGTCATTTATAAAGTGCATTAAAGCCTTTAACTTTCCCAATTAGCTTCTTGAAGCATCAAACATTCATAGAAGAACTTGCTATCTTTTTTCTAAATACCAAATAAACATTGCATTTAAGAAACAAAAATCAAGACTTACACTTCTTCTTTGGGCTTCGTATCTCTTCCAGTGCTGTCAAAAGGTACCTAAAGCATTTTACTTCAATTTCCAAAACACAAAAAAAACCCAATTCTGTATCTCAAACACCCCTTTATTTCAACAAATATACTTCATGCAGAATCTTAAAAGGTGCCTCCATATTTTTAATGTCAACATATCACCACACCCACTTAATCATATAACTCTTCTAAATGTAAAATAATTTCACCTAAGTATTGCAACGGTCATGTGACTCAATAAATTCCTTGTCCCTTATATTTTATCCCTAGTTTTGAATTAGTAGAAGTGTGTATATCAATCATGCATGTCTGGTAGTGATGATATGACCTGTCAGATAGAGGGAAGCTCCGTGAAGTAACCTGTCATCACTCTTTTCCTGAAATAAACTATAGCTTTCAAGGACTTCTGCATACTGGATATTGACAGAAGAAATTGCAACAACAGGCTGAATACCCTGCATTGCAGCAGCAGGTGCTTTTTGTGTTTCCACTTCCTCTGGACCCCCCATCATGCCTGTATGAAATTCACCTTTCTGTTCTCAAGCATGGAATTCACCTACAGATTCACCTACTAGCTAATGTGTTGTACTATAAGTAAAGTCCCTTGGTGATTCTCAAATCATGCTTTGCGATTTAAAACAAAACAAAACAAGGCCCTGTTTTAAAGATGTCTGTTCACTTAACAAGTTGCTATTGTTCACAGTGCCCCCCTCTCATTCTCCCCCAGACCAGTAATAAAGTTTGCGTAATGTCATTTCTAGATTCAAATGTCAAGTCCTTCCATAGTTCTTCACCTAGAAACAATTATGTTCTTTGCAGATCTGCAGCCAAAAGAAAACTTTAAATATCACATATATGCACAAGATCTGTATAACCTATTCGTTAGTCATCTTTCCACTGACAAGCAAGAACTCAGGACTATATTCCTGTCTTTGTCAGCAGGATATGTTTTAGAGACATTTTAAAACAAGATAGCTAGAACAGTTTACTCCCTTTGCCAAGTGTCTTACTCTATATAGGACTTTTTCCATGCTACTAAATGATGACTCTGCCTGCAGTGATCCTATGTAAGCATTCTAGATTTTTTAATGTTAAAAAATGGAGGAAGCATTCTGCTGCAATTCTCCGAAGATTCTCCATTCAGATCCACTTTTCTGGTTGGCAGAACATGCTTCCCAGGCAAAACGGGTGAATACAAACACTGTTTTGATGAGGAATGCAAAATTCTGCAGAACCAGTGATCAAATGTACTTTTACTATTTTTTACTTTTTTTTTAACACTGCAAAAACCAAGTTTCAAAGCAGAAAAATAAAAAAAAAAGGGGGCCTTCACATTTTCACATGCTTCTAAAGAACGTTTACCATTTAATCCTCTCTAATCAAAATGCTTACCTTTTTGCCTATAACTACAGGCTCTTCTGAATTTTGAACAAGAACAGGCAAGAATCTTCCCAAAAAATCTCTTTTTCATGTCATATTTACTCCCCTTTGATTTTGTTTTAAATGAAGAGTGTATCATTAATCATATAAATCACAAAGGAAGATAATCTGCAGGTAAAAAAAAATTACATACCTTATATTGGATAAGGAGACTGTAAACCAAAATATTTTTCTTTTTCACTTCCCTTGCAAATTTCTTGATCCTAGTTAGTTCTTCCATCCCAATATGGAAAGATATGTTTTCTGAAATGTCCAAATGCACCTGCAAAGGAAGAAATAAGAGGAAGAAGAAAAAAAAAATGTAAAAATCCACTTTTGCCATGGTGTGCTATTTTACATTGCCAGTTTTTTAGTATCTCATTTTTGTGTGTTCTAAAAATGTAACAAAAGAAATACAGGCTAACAAAGGTTTTTCTTAGCTAGCTTCTATTAAGAAATACAGGCTAACAAAGGTTTTTCTTAGTTAGCTTCTATTACTATTGAATTCCACTACTTATATATAAGACAAACAATATTTTTTCTTAAGATCTAATCTAACTTTCACAGTTTCAGGGTTTTTTTAATTATTTTTTTTTACTATGAGGACAGTAGAGAAATAGAGCTGTTTTTCTTAAGCATCCTAAATATTTTCAAAATGGAATTCTTTAAAAATTTATTTTGAATTCACTACCTTTTCAGTATAGCATATTAGTTGCCCAAATTGGATTAACTTCAAGTTTAAAAGTAGGAACTACTTCAAAGGAAGGTAGGGACATGACTGTCCTGAGCTCTTGGACAGGTCTCATATCCAGCAGGGATGATGCACAAGCTTAGTGGGTCTTACAGGACTTGACTGGTATCTCCAGGGAGGTACCAACCAGCTCAACCCTTTCCCAAGGCTTATGTACTTCTCATTGTAATCACTTTATTTTACAAGGTTTCTATTAACTGCAGAAATCAAATTTAAGGATAATTATTTGTACAAATCAAGTGTCAACATCTATTATTAGCAGAAATGCCTTTCCCCTTAAAAGAAATGGAAATTTTTTCTGGCTGAATAATACCATGGATATAAAACTTTCTTGTAAGTGGTACAAAGAGGTAGGAGTATAGAGGTAGCCCCAGAGATCTGTGCTTGGGAAAATTATTTCAAGTTCCCTTTGTACCTTATGTCCCATTTATACTGACAGATAATAGATTTTTACTGATTTTCCCTTGCAACACTTTCTTAAGAACTATTTACTGTCTAAGTGCATATATATCAGACCCAAGTCTTCTACTGTGTAGCATAGATTCATTTTCAAATACCCATTATTTTATTTTTTACCCAAAACAAGTCTAAGTACTGCTCATTTGCAGCTACTTACAGGAAATTTTAAAACCTATTATTTTGCAAGAATGTGATTTAACACCTATTTACCATTAACATGTTCCACAGTTTTAAAAAGAGATTTTTCCTGAAACTTTTGTACTGAAATGCAAATAATGGCAACTACAGAGCTGAAATGCCTTTCTTTCTAACCCTAAGTAATAACAACAACAAAAATTAATCTCCATTCATAACATCTACAAATGTGAACATGTATTGCTCAGAAAAGTAATATGTTTAAGAATATGGTTATTCTGTTGATAGCAGCATTGGACAGAATACTGGCTTGATGCAGACAAACAATTTCATGAAGTTTACCTCTCTGCTTCCTATTTCTCCTGTAACATTAATCTTCCCTTTTCTGCTATGTCTAAATACAGTAGTCCAATTGCTGCTTGAACTTACAGATGCCACAAAAAACTCCAGCCAGGCACTAGGATACAGGATAGCCTTGTGTCTGGTGCAAGCTCATCCCTTTACTGGGATAGTTCTCCCAGCCTGGTTAAACAGACAATCTGGCACAATAACAACACCTGTCAATTTTACAACTAAAGAAGCTGAATACCAAGAGGAAAAATATAACTGATTCTCTTAATTATCAGGTTGTTACGAAAAAGTTACATGAGCCCTGAAATGAAAGAACAGACAAGAACTTTCCAACTACACACAAGTCTACATTACACTGTTCCTGATCATGTGCTTAGAATGGAAGCATTTAGCTGCTCTCCTTTTCAATTCTTCACTACTAGGAACAGTTTTACTTCTCAGAGTAGAAAAGAGTAATATTTCCCGTACAGCTAGTACCTAAAACCTATTCATTTAAATGTCACCATACCGCTTAAAATTCTGAGTCACATTTGCCTGAGAAATAATAATATGCCCTTTTACATCAAAATAAAGTTTCTTACAGGACTTTTCACTAATAATGCGTTTGGTTTTTATGTTAAACGAAGTATATGCCAGAGAGAATCCCACTTATAAGCCTCGGTGAAGGCGACACCCAACACTGAATTTAATTAAAGACTGCTGAAGGAAGTTTCTATCCCCCAGCCATACCATCTGTAATGAGTTTTAGGGATCAGAAGTTTAAAGGACTTTAATAGTTCCCAGTGATTAATATGAGACAATGATTTGTTTAGCTAATCCTTTAGTCATTTAAAACATACTTTCCAGTCCTCCTATTTTTTTCCTTCTTGTGTTTCTAAAAGATAGTGTGGTAACTCCATAAAATTTGCAAGTGTAGCATAAAATGCCTTTTCGTAGTTAGGGTACTTCATTTTTTAAAGATACTTTTAACCAATAGATATGTACTGTATTTTTAATGTTAGCAAGTGTCTCCACCTAGTTATGAGACATTTCTCTCACTGTCTAGTTTTGGGGAAATTTCAAGTAGTTGTCAGAACTGATGAATCTGGGGTACAATAAAGGGATTAAATGCATGATTTGCTCAGGCTACTTTAAAAGGTGTCAACCTAAATAATCTGTGCATGCTACAGGCTGCCCAAGCAAGTACACTTTCATTTAAAATGGTGCTGGATTCTACAATGACTTCAAGTTCAAGTATTTTAGGGGCAAAATCTGAGTTTCATGGTGAGCTTGTGTAAACATCATTTGCGTTCATACCTATTTCTCAGGTGATATCAAGGCCAGAATATTCATAGCTACAATTATCAAAACAAAGCTCTCACATTCCACATGTCACACGGAAAAGCACTTAATTCAAAATCCAGAGTAGAGATCAGCTATGAATCAGGCACACAATAAGCATGCTTTTAACACTGTAGTTGGCCAACAATTCCAGCTTTAACTGTGCACTCCCAAAATTTAACAGTCAGAATTTTTTTTTATATTCTTGATAAAGGACTAGTGAAAACATTCTCAGTCCAGAAAAAAAGCATTCTGCACACCCAGTAGCCTTGGAAATGGGCAACAGAACTGGAGGTGTGTCATTGCTCTGATTATCAAAGGCAGAAATAATTTATCTTTGAAAATTCAGTAAAATTAAAGCCCTACCCTGAATCCCCTCAAAAATTGGGTCAAGAAAAAAAAGAAGGTCTATAAATAAAGTGCTAAATATTGATGCTTGTACAATCACAGTAGCTTATTCCAAGACAAGAGCATAAATAGGTAAGAATATAACCTTTTCCGTTTGTAAAATTCATTGATATTCATGATATCTCATTTATTTGTTAGATCAGTAATGAAATTTCATTACTTAAATTTCAGATTAAGCCTAAAATTGTGAAGTAACTGCTCTGTTTTACCTCCAGATCACTAGACTATGCACTTCAGGAAATATTAAAGTCCCACGTAAAATAACTATTTCTTTTTGATATGGAATTATATTTTAAAATTGCAACATATTATCTTGGGTTATTGCTGAAGAGCATAATAAATGTAGTCCTTGTGACTTGTGGCATTACTGACACTCATTCCACTCAATACTTCTCATCCCTACCTATTAAGCCAGAAAAATTGATGACAAGAATTCATTAGATCTTGTTACATTGCATAGAGACTTTCAAATCTACTCATATTTTTTTCCTTTTGAATAGTCTGAGTAAAGTAAGTCACATACACCTTCAACTGTTGTCCACATGAACTGCTAAAATTATTCTGTCAGCAATACTGAAAATTTTAGCCAGAAATATACTTTAAAGCTTTTGCAACATACCAGAATAGATTTTTCAGTCTTACAACATCTCAATAAGTGAAGTAAGTATTAAAGTTATATTGCAAAGTACTTAGAAGTTAATTTTTAATTATTAGACCAGAAAAGCAACAATGATTTTAAAACTTTGAATAAACCACACAGCACAGAAAAAAAATAAAGCCACTTAATTCTACTACAACTGAGCATTCAAGCAGAGTACAGCATTTATAGTATCCCCAGCAGAGATGAAGTGCAACAGCAAAGCAGGAGTTAACAGTTCAACGTGACGAGCCACAATGAGTCTTTCACAGAAATATGACTAATAAACTGTCATTTGCTAGTATTGATTTATTTCCTGAGAGCATGCAGTGCATTTGCTGAGGTGCAAATGATGCTATTTACAGTCCAATTTGCAGTTCAAATTTACAATTTTATTCAGAGCTAGCAGCAGTTCCAACTTAGTCTAACATTTCCACAGTAACTTACAGAAGTTACCTACCGAAATAAGGACAACTGGATATAAGAGAGGAATATTTGATTCTTCCAACGTAGCCACTAGTTGCTGGGTTTCTTGAATATCATACTTTTTATCCTAAATGAAAATAAGTGCTTAGAATTACTGAAAACATCAAACAACAATTTCTTAAAAATGGAATTCAAAGATATGTCATTTACTGAAAAAAAAAAGATAAAGCACATTTTTAGTTTTGGGGGTTTCAATTACTCGGTTGGTTTTAATATATTTGTAATACTTTCATCTGGTAAAGCTATAGCTGTTTGAAAAAAAATTGAGATTAACAATATTACTCTTAAGAAAAATATATAACAAGCTTAAGGGTCTTGACTGGTCTCAGATGTGGTTCATCTAAAATCTTCCTGTTCCCATACAGGTACTCAAATACAGATTGCACGACATGCATGTGCCCAAAATGAGAAACACTAACTCAGACCACAGTAACAACACGCAGTTAGATGACTACCCATATGACGTGCTTCTTGAGACAATTCAGTTCAACACAATATATGTCAAAGGAAATTTTAAACTACTTTCAGTTGCATCCCTCTTGTTCAAGAATTCAAGGCTGGTTTAGCCTGATGGAAACAGAAAATAGAAATACTGATGGAAATAGAAAACCAGGACAGAAAGAACAGACCAGTATCTCAAAGGTCTAGTTTGATGTACATCAGAAACACCAAATATTGAAATGGACACACAAGGAAGATAAAAATAACAGCTTCTTAGTAATAGTAAATAGTAACTACATATTTTAATATTAAGTTTAAGTGCAAAACTAAATGCATGCATCCTTACTACTTACATTTATGCAAACAAAATTGTAGCACTGTCCTGAAAAGATGTTTTGTAGATGGCTATCATTTATGCTTGGAGATATTGATATAGCTTCAACCTGGACAGAAAAAAAGAAAGAATTACTATGTCACAAACTTGACCTTAGCCTTAACTATCTGCTAAAGCTTCTACCATTATGGCAGAATTTCTTCACCCAAATTACTTAAAACTAGCAATTATTATTTCCAGTATGAGAATAAAAAGTGGCGCAGATTTTTAGGTGACTCAGCAGCAAAGCATGGAGTCCAGCACCCTGCAGGGTTTTCTGCCACTTTTTGCTGAAGTGTTCTGCTAGGGGGGATCATTCCATAAAAAGCCCTGGAAGTACCAGACACCAGGGCTATTGCCCGGGTTAGGATGTTCAGCTGTTCCCAGAGATGAAAGCACTGCACAGAGGATCAAAATAATCTAATGATTTTAGACCTCTAAGTTTGAAAAAATATCTATAATATATAAATACATGCATATTTTGTCTTTATGCAACTAAGCATAAAATAAAAGAAGCAGGTGTGAAAGACCAGGGCACAGGTATTCTAGTATTCTGCATAGGACAAGATTAATTTCTCCTGAAAATCATTTCCTCAGTAAGCACTTTAAAAATGGTCACGGTCATACTTATTTTACAACCTTTAACTGTGTGTTCTGTTTATTGTCTTTATAAATTATGCAGACAAGGGGATAAAGTGCACCCTCAGTAAGTTTGCAGACACACCAAGATGACAATAATTTTTATTTAACTCAAACAATTTGATAAAACAGTACACTAAGCCTTTGTTTTACAGCTGTACTGTCCAGCAATCATTAAATCAGATTTCTCTCTTGGAAAAGTAAGCACAGCTGCCTAACTAGAAGCTTCAATACATCACCAATTAACTAAAATTAATTCTTATTCTGTTTGGCATGTTAGTATCCTATGCAAAAGTTCATGTGCTGGAGGACAGGAAGGCTCTGCGGAGGAACCTGGACAGGCTGCATCAATGGGCCAAGGCCAACTGTATGAGATTCAACAAGGTTAATGGCCAGGTCACAACGACCTCATGCAATTGAGGAAGAGTGGCTGGAAAGCTGCCCAGAAGAAAAGGACCTGGGGGTGCTGGTTGACAGCTGGCTGAAGATGAGCCAGCAGTGTGCCTAGGTGGCCAAGAAGGCAAATAGCATCCAGGCTTGTATCAGAAATAGTGTGGCCAGCAGGACTGGGGAAGTGATAGTCCTCCAGTGCTCAGCCCTGGTGAGGCCACACCTCGAATCCCTGTGTTCACTTTTGGGCCCCTACTACCAAAAAGACATTGAGGTGCTGGAGCAGCTCCAGAGAAGGGCAACGAAGCTGGTGAATGGTCTGGAGCACAAACCTTATGAGATGCTGAGGGAACTCGGGTTGTTTAGCCTGGATAAAAGGAGGCTGGGGGGAGACCTTAGCACTCTCTACAACTACCTGAAAGAAGGTGGTAGAGAGATAAGATGGGTGCTGGTCTCTTCCTCCCAGTAAGAAATGATAGAACAAGAGGAAATGGTCTCGAGTTGTGCCAGGGGAGGTTTAGATTGGATATTAGAAACAAAATCTTCACTGACAGGGTTTTCAGGCACTGGAACAGGCTGCCCAGGCAAGTGGTTGAATCATCATCCCTGGATGTATTTAAAAGTCGTGTAGATGTGGTGCTTAGGGACATGGCTTAGTGGTGGACTGGGCAGTGCTAGGCCAACAGTTGGACTTTATGATCTTAAAAGTATTTTCTAACCAAAACAATTCTATGATTCTGTAACACCAGCTAAGAAATTATCTTACCCTAATTAAAATCAAAAGTAGATTCTACTACATTATCAGCTTCAGGATTGGCTTCAGTAAAACAGGAAACCAGGTAGTAGAGGAGGAATTTGTTTCTTAAGAGAAGATAAAATTTTGAAGCCAATAACAAAAACTTTAAAATAAGGGAAAAAAACCCAACTTTGCATTGCTTCTGCTAAACCAGCAAACTTCACTGTTCCACTGCTCAAATAAACTTCATTTCTGCCCAGAAGATATGCTATAAATAGCAACAGTGCTCCCTAAAAGTGTATCTTAATCAACAATCCAACAGAAGTACCAAATGCAACATTTAAAAAGGCTTTGTGCTATTATCTACAGCTATCTGTATTTGTTTATTTTTGTTATACCTTGGGAGCTGGCACGTTTGCAAAGGATGGTAGTTTGAAACCTGAAAGTTGGTATCTATACACTAAAGATTTTAGAAACATTTCTGACATTTTGATAACACAGCCCCAGATAGCTGTCATTCAGTATTTTAAAGAGATTAAAGAAAACAAATCACAGAAGGCAAGAATTACTTAAAATACTTTAAAATGCAAATCTCCAGGGCTTTCCTGGCTTGAACTTCTGCAGAAGTGAAACAAGAAATCCCCAGTACCTTTACAACCTTGCACACTGTTAGATGAACGTGAGCATAGTGCATGTCATAATCTTTTCAGGTTAATGGAACATGACTCAAGAGAGAAGGCCTACTTTTTGTTTTCCAGAGATATTACAATACATGATACTTAAGCATTTCTGAACATTAAAAAATTAATATAATGTATCAGTTAGGATTTAACTTGACCAATCTGATCAAGCAATATGGTAAGCCTCTGTTTTACAGCCATACTATCCAGCAATCATTAAACCACATTTCTCTCTTGCAAAAGTAAGCAGAGATGCCTAACTAGAAGTCTCATTACAACACCAATTAACTAAAATTAATTCTTATTAAAGTATTTTTTTTAAATTAAAATTGAGATTAATCAAAGCTATCAGCTACTTAAGAGCAAAAATTATCTAAAAATATCACCTCACTAAACACCTCAGTGTTTGTCACATAATGTTTCAAGTCTCTAAATGGAAATAAGTATATGGATTTGCTTAATCACTTCTTGTCATTGTAGCAATTGATATTCAGCTACTGTAAAGAAGCAGAGATGTTAAGTTTTATGAATATGAAAACAGGAATAATAAACATGTTCTCTTTAATGTTTTTCCACTTATCAGATGCCCTTTGCTGGTTTCAACTTTATTCAACATTCACTTCCATAATATCAAAAAATAATACCAGGACATTGGGAATCTGTAAAAGTTAGTCAAATTATATCAGATTACAATTAATACCGATCCAGTAGACCAGTCACACAATGATTAAGATATTAGTGAATTTCTACTAGTGAAACACTAGTTCATTTCCTAATTGAAAACAACCAAATATTTTAATACACTGCTTGCAGCTATTTATCCATTCATAAAAATAACACACAACTTCATTCAGTTAATTACATTTTATGTGACAGGAGCACCTTGTCACTGAATAAGCAGGAGTACATTATTTCCAGTCACAGAAGGCTTCAACCTCCATTTAGGTTTGATTGTTTCAAAAGAAAGGACTAAATAACAAATTTAAGACTCAGCTTATGTTTTGCACCGTAAAGTATCTTCTCCAAAACATTTATTTATTAGTTATACAGTTTACAGTAACCCTGGTTAAAATACTTAGTTCTGATAGAACTTTGCAAGCAATAACTGTTGCCTTAATTTATTTTTTTAAGAAAAGCTTTTAGTTTAATTATCTTTATCTCATCAGTTCAATTTGTAGGTCTTTTTTCCCCATTATTGGCATTATCATGTTATTGCAGCCTCTCTCAGAAATCCCTGTAACAAAATTTCTTTTGAATTCTTCTTCAAGGATTTTTTTTAAGATGCATCTAGAAGTTAATAAATACCTTAAAAGTAAATATGGCTGCTACTAAGAACTAGAGTGTCAAAACTATCTAAAATGTTTAAATATCAACCACAGTTAGTATAAATTTCAAATATGTACTCTACTGAATTATTCCCAATTACTGTCTTTAGATCAATTACCCTCCAATTAGCCCATTGAAAAGGCCCAGCTTTCAGCGTGGTACATTTAACTTGCTTAAACTAATTACCATGTTGTACAGAGTTGAATCTTTCTCTCACAAGATTGCTGTCTTCACTTGATAAATCATATGGCCAGTGCATATATTCTTTCTAAGGTGCTCAAATTTAGCTGTTCTGTTCATTGGTAAGCTTAAAACTTAAATCTCAGAGATTATACTGTTTAAAAACAAGACACTGAATAAAAAAATATTAGTTTTGATACATTTTTAATCTAGGGGTTCATAAAATGAATTACTAAGGATGTTTCAAGGAACTTTACATGACGGGAATCTTGATGGAGTTCTTTAACAGGTGTCACTTTGCAGGAATTTTTTGAAAATATTGAACAGAAACTTATCAACCAATTTTATCATCAGGAAAGACAACATGGATCCAAAAAAAGACGAATGGTGCTAGAAATCATAAACTGATTTAATAGAGCCATAAAAAAAAAAGATCAGTCCCATACCAGTATTGCTTCAAGTAATCCTTTTGGTCATTTTATGTTTTATTCAAATGCACCATAGGTTCAAGTGCTTGACCAACAGAACAGTTTACTGGTTGTACAATGAAAATTTGCAAACCTAAATTTTAGCCTACTTTGGTGTCAACCTGAGTTGAGGTTGCTAAATTTGGAGTCCTGGTGTTGGCGGATCAAATAAAATACATTCTTACAGGCTTGGAAGTGCTTCTCATGGTATGACTGAAGTGCTTACATGCAAACAAGATACAGATATAGATCAGTCAATACTTAAAGAAGTTTTTTTTTTTTCTAATATGGGTAAGTGATGTTTTCCTAGTAATTGCAGAAAAGTTTCAATAGAGAGAAAAATGGAAAAACAGCAATGGATCTGGTATCTGTGAAATGGAAACTACTTCTGGCTCCATTAACACAGCTATCCTGACAAGAAAAAAAACTTATTCAACTCTGCTAATACTTTGCACTTTCAAAATCTGGATGTTTAAGAGATATAAAGTGTGATTTTCCATACTAAATACAATTATTTCCAAACCAAAACTGTAAGTACATTGTCAAATGACATTTCTAGATATAAAATAGCAATATAGTTTGCTACAGAAGAATATAATACTATTAACAAAAAACATAATGCAGCAGATCAATGGACATGAATAAAACCATTAAGGAAGTAAAAGTATGCCAATCAGGAAGTCTGTATTTTTGAAAAGCTGTTCCCTTGTCTATTTCTCTGGGTAACAGAAAGATGTGTATCATGTAAGATATAATTAAGAATCACTCCAAGATCAGTCAAGATTTAAGCAATTACCATGTTAAGCTTCTTTGGGAAAATGAAAATTTGTGATAGTTCTATTAGAGAAATAATGAAAAAAAGAAAAGATAGTTAAATGCCAGTAGAAAATTCCAGCAATATCCTACAGCAAAGGCTTCAATGAGCACTTGCCATGAGTGAAACGTACCTGATCTCCCTGCAAAAAGGCTGATTAATTTGACTTTGCATTTGCAGCTCTGCAGGAACACAGCTTACTCATTAATTTATTCAGACTTTAATTCAGACTTCAAAGCAACAAAAGCATTTCCTCTGTAGCATATTTGTCACATTTTGGAATTACTGAATTTATAAAATCTAAAGAAAATGGCCTCTCTGTTGTCTGGATACAATTTCTCCTCTAATGTAATATATACATTTTAGGAGGATCTGTAAAATCCCCCTCTACAGCATAACTGGGCAGAAGATGCTTTTTTCTTGGTATCATCCACACCTGTTGTTAATCCCTTGTAACAAATATTAGATTGACACTGGAGGTCTCATTTGCTGTATTCACATTATTTAGATATTCCTCATGAGTTGTGACAATCAGAAACATTAATTTAATCGTACAGTTTACAGCCATAGAGTTGTACTTACTTTTATTTGGCTTTTCAGAGATTCATGAAGGAGAAAACCTGCTTGTGCAACAGCTTCCTTCACACTGGTAATAACACAAACTTGTTGTGATAGGCTGTCTGTGATCAAGACAAAAAACTTTAGTATTTCATAGGATAAATCAATTAAAATTACTAATCTGCTAAACATTACTTTCAATCCATATACACTCGTCTCTTGACAGAAACTTTTCAACAGCTGTAAATATAATTTTAAGATAACTTATCTCAAGGGACATTCAACATAACTGCAGCCCATTTAAATAGAGGACTTCTATAAAAGGGTATTTGTTCAGGTCACAGAATCACAGAACTGTCAGAGATGGAAGGGACTTCAAGAGATCATCCAACTCCCCCACTAAAGCAGGATCCCCTAGAGCACATTACTCAGGACTGCATCCAGGACAGTTTTGAGTATTTTCAAAGGGGACTTCACAACCTCCCTTAGCAGCCTGTTCCAGTGCCTTGTCACCCTCAATGTAAAGAAGTGTTTCATCATATTTAAATGGAACTTCATATGTTCCAGCTTGTGCCCATTGCCCCTCGTCCTGTCACTGGGATACTACTGAAAAGGGTCTGGCTCCATCCTCCTTGTACCCACCCCTCAGATACTTGTAGGCATTAATAAGGTCTCCCCCCAGCCTTCTCTTCTCCAGGCTTAAGAGTGCCAGCTTTCTCAGCCTTTCCTCATGAGAGATGCTCCAAACTCTCAGTCATCTTTGTTGCCCTCCACTGGACTCTCTCTAGTAGTTCCCTGTCTCATTACTGAGACTACACAACAATCAAGACAAAAACTTTTTGAAAACTCCATACCACTTATCATTTCAATAGACCACTAAATGCAATGTCAGCAATATTGAGAAAAGCAAGAAAACCCAGGAGATAATATAGATCATCTTCCCAGCAACATAACAGCCCCCAAAAAACGTTTTGAAGATACTGTTCAGGGAGACAGCAGGTATAACTGTTAACCTCAATACCAAAAAAGTCAGTGACAAAGATCTTGGAATGAGGAACTTCTACTGGCAGCAGAAAAAAATATAATATTTTGTTGATACCAAGAACAATAGTTTCAAGTTATCTCCTATCTGCTCCATAAAGCGAGTACTTCAGAAAATTAGTATTTCCTCTTGTTATTGACTTCAGTTTCAAGAGTCAGTGAGCATTTTCCTTTAAGCAAATAAATAAAAATAATTCAAGTCTGGAAGTCTCACTTCTAATTCAGGCTTTTATCCTTTAGATGTTGAATTAATATGCAGACCAAAACATAAGGTCTCCAATGTCTTTGAGGTAACCATTCCATAAGCAGCTAGATTTTCATAAATGTAAAGTCTAATTATGTTTAAAGCAGACTTCAAGGAAACTTCAGGGACAGAAACATACCAATCACCACCACAAAACAGACTACTAGTGAAAGACACAAAAGAAATTATAAAAATATGGCCTAGCTGCTCTTCAAACGAGTCTGAATATAAAGATACATATTTGTTGCATGTGGAAAGTTTTTTTTATAATTGCATACCACACAATAAGTTCAATCAGATGCATTACTAAAGTAAACATCTCACTTTCTATTGTAAACTCAAAGACTTCTTTACAAAACAGACATACAGATTTGAAAATTAATTTTAAAGCTGCTGCAGAGTTAGCATTTTGGAAAGCCACTTGTGACTTCTAAACATTGTTTGTGAGCAGGAAAAGTGAATTAACCCCTAAGGATCCCAAAAGATAACTACAATGATTTTATGAATCATGGGCATTTATTATGTCCAATATTTATAATGTGACAACCAAAACAGTGGTAGCAACTGGCTTTGTATTAAGAATGGGGGGGGGGGGGAGAAGAAAGAGAGAGAAGAATAAACATCTGCTTATGAAACATCACAACCAGATGAAAGTGAGAATTAAAAAAATGCATGGCCAGTTCTCACAGGACTGGAAATCGCAAGATACCACAACTGTGGGAGAAATTATCTTCCCAGAGATTCACTGGGCAAAAAAAAATATACCGAGCATGCATCAGAGTTAGCTTCTACTTAACACAGAATAACTTTACAGTCTAAAAAAATGGGTCAATGGGATACCACATTGAATTAATTTCTTATCAGCAGATAGAAAACGGTGGGTAAATTGAAAGCAGAGCAAGAGCCACTTCAATTTAGTACTGTACATGGAATGCAGATATAAGATAGATGTACATCATAAACCAGACTGGCATATCAGATATCAAAAACTCCGATTCCAAGGAACTAAGTAATTTAATGAAGGTCAGATTGGAGCTATTACAAAAATTCACATGTGGAAGAAGAATATGCAATCCAAAAAGGCACCACAACTTACACTCAGACAGTTCTTTTTAAAAAGAAGTCAGTTGTCAACAGCAAATGTCAAAAGTAACCTCACAAAAGGCTGCTCAAAGACTGCAACTGTAAAAGCCCATCTCACTTCTCTCCCCAGTCCCCTTAGACCTCTAACTCATGTAAATGAAAAAGGAGATACGACTACCAAAAAAGCAACTAAGATTTTCAGATTCAATGTATCAAAGAAGAAAGCAAATTTGAGTAACGTGTGAAAAATTGTATTTTTAAACTGGAGGAGGAATGTAACATTGTAGGGGAAAAAATCTACTAATAAAGTATTAAAAAAAAAATTATAATACACACATAGAAAAGATGCTGCATGCTCTTAAATTACCAAGAAAAATAGAAAAAGAAAGTCTGGGAAGTCACTCTTTTTAAAATCATCATAGGAATGCAACAGTTCTGTTTCAGCTCAAAACTCAATTTCCATTTAAATCTCAACTATTTTGAGTGGCCAAAAAGATCTACGTGTTAATTTAGACATTCTGCACCTTTGCTGTATTGTGGAAAGGAAGGCCGAGTAGAGCCTTCCTCCCTGAGACTGCCTGTGTCCCACCTTGGATAAGCTGATGGAGCTCTTTGTTGCTCAGCATAACCACACTGAGGCCAGTGAGTGCAGCTGCTGCACTGGCTCCTAACTCCACGAATTTCATGAGTTCTGCTGAATGCCAGTAAAGCTAAGAGCATGCAGCATTTCATTCCTGGTTTTCAGAAATCTTTTTGGGTGAAGGAAACAGTCACAGAATCACGGATCTCAGAATCATGGAATTGTCAGAGTTGGAAGGCACCTCTAGAGATCATCTAGTCCAACTCTCCTGCTAAAGCAGGATTGCCTAGAACATGTTACACAGGACTGCATCTAGGTGGGTCTTGAATATCTCCAGACTCCACAACCTCCCCAGACAGCCTGTTCCAGTACTCTTTCACCCTCATCGTAAATAAGTTTTTACTCATATTTAAATGGAACTTCCTATGTTCCTGTTTTCCAGTAATTCTGGAAAGCCACATCATGGCTACGTCACAAAGAATTTTAATACTCAGCTAACAAAATTTTGGGACCACTAGATGATTCAGGCTGGAAAGAACCTCAGGAAGTCTCTCGTCCAAACTCCTGCTCAAAGCAGGATCACCCACGAGGTCAGACCATGCACCACTATTCTACCTTTCTTCCTTACTTTCATGCCATACCTTCCTTTTCATCTGCCCAATGTTTTTTTTTTGTCTCCCTATTGCATTACGTATCAAAACGTCCCTCTTGCTTTGGCTTCCTCTTCCTCTACTGACTTTAAACTTATTATTTCCCTGGAAACCTCCTCTTTCCAAAATGCATCTCAGTTTCTCATTGACTCTCAGCTCCTTTCCAGCTATACCTGCTTATACAGTAACCCTCACCATACTGCATCACATTAACATCCACTCCGAGCATATTTTTGGCATAAAATTAAAACTAGTTCAAACTTTACTCTGACAAACTGTTGGGTTAAACCTTACATTTCTCTATCAGGAAAAGAGTAGGAATTTTCTTAATTTAGGACATATTTGATACGGGATTTCAGAATTTGCTCCAGTTTTTCTGTGCCCTTCTTTTTTATCCTGAAAGCTTTAGATCACATTATTATTCAGTAACACCTCTTACAGTTTTTATCCAATGATCTCACCAAAATTATAAGTAAAATGTACACGTTTATGAAACTACCTTAGTTAGATAATTCATTAAGTGTACCCTGACAAATGACTTAAAAGTTTACCCTGAAAAACATGCCACAAAAAAGCAGCAATTCAAGCAATACTTTGCTTGACTAAAGTGCATAAATTCCATATATAGGGAATTAATACCTGATGAAGGCCAGGTTGAATGGGGCTTTGAGGAACCTGGTCCAGTGGAAGGTGTCCCTGCCCATGCAGGGGATTGAACTACAGGACCTTTAAGGTCCCTTCAGACCAAAACCATTCACAGAATCTAAGAATAAAAATGCATCTCAATGGCAAATAGTTTTTAGCCTACATACTTTTTTTTTCTCTTAATTGCACATATATGTGTATACACACACTTGGTTTTGTAAACATATGTTGATACTGTGCCATTCTTGGTATGCCTACTATTTTGGAAACAAATCTATTCATCAAAATAATTCTGAAGTTTGCAGCAAATTCAAAATAATAAATTAATCTATCAGAATTACATTTTCACTTTCGACATAGCAATGGCTTGACTGGTCAGGAAATACAGTATGGTTCTTGGCATTTTTAGTATCTTGTGATGGAGAGGTTTCTACCACTGTAAACGCAAGAAAAATTAAATAGGTACTGCTAAGCATTTAGTTCATTCATGCTCAACAGAATGAGTTGAAATTGTTATTTGTATAAATAGGTAACCAAAAATATCTAACATTTTTTCTATCCATTCCACATTTCCTTGTAGCCACAAAACGCAAAGGCCAAATTTGACACTGTCCCTACCAATATTAGTATACAAGAAAGAGAGGAAGATTTTGTGGTAGAAGACTTAAGGAAGAGGGTTGCTCTCATCTGACAATAACTCTTGTGAGGAGTACCTCCCCACCTGCCCATCTATTTCTTTGCCTCGCAGCAGAGAACAGCCACTGGTTAATCAGAGTGCCCGTGCAAATGCAGCCTACCTCAAGTAACATGATCTGTCCTTTGATAAACAAGGCTTATAAAATTGATTTTTTTTTTAATGAGAAGTCATGAGGGTTATTCATGTAACACAAAATACAGTATGTAGCACCCAACAGTCACAAGCAATTTGAAGGCATATTTTTTGTGACACTTGCGAAACATAATTGTATCTAGATCAACAGATACTTATTTAGCCAAATGTGCAGAGAAAATATCCAATCTGCAAGTGCACACTCTTGTGAAAAAGTCATTGCAGATGAAAGGCCCTTAAGAAAAGAAAAAGGAAGAGGACAGAAAGTCAAATTCTAAGTTACAAACTTCAACTGAGAAGCACCACTTAAAGTTTGCATGTTGGAACTAGAGTTCAAAGACACCTACCTCGAGGGCAGTAATCCTAATGGAAATTTTTTAGGATGTTTTGTATTAGCCCCTGATCTTAACTACATTTCTAGATGAGTCACTTCCATTGTAAGATGATGTTTTCTTACTTCAAGACTATGAAAAATAGGCTTGTGTCACCTTGTCTGCATATACTACATGTTCATACCTGCTTAACTGAAGAAAAGTATTAAATTTACCATTTATAAAACAAATGTTAGGACGCAGACTTTCATAATAGGGAAGACACTTGAGGAAGTAAGAAAATTAGTAAGACATTTTAAGAAAACATACTCAAAAGGTAAACAACTCATTAGTCTATTTACATTACTGAAGTGTTTCTTTGTATTGCCTTGAATATAAATTGTATATACATATAAATATCTGAAGTACAAACATGCAGGTATGCCTGTATGTTTTTCTTAAATCCACCCAAGTCAAGTTTAGCAACCTGGAATTTGTCAGCTATTATGTCTCATTAGGCCAGCAGTTAAAAATCTAGCTGTGCTTCTATGAAATATTTGGGACTTGTTACTTCTACTTAGGTAGAATTAGATTTGTAATATAGCTGACTACAGAAACAGTCTGATAATTATAATTATACTATTAACTATACTTTTTTTTCAGACACCATTTAATTGCCAAACAACACATATTACCATAACAGTTTTTCTTGTATTTGAGTAATTACAGAATTATAATTTAATGTATGGATAACAGACAAAAATGCAAGAGTACCTCAAAAAGAAAAACCAGGATAGCAAAAGAACATGTCAAACTGAACGACAAGGAAGCTGTTCCTTAGCAAAACTGTCTAGAGGCACAAGTATAACCTCAATATTCTATCATAAAAATGTTAAGCATTTAAAGATCTGTTGCAGTTCATAATTCAAAGAAAAAAATTTTTTTAAATCAGAAAGGGAACAGTTGGATGAATAATTCTCATCAAAACAAATATTTTAAATGTAGCTTAATGGATTTTCTCCATGGAACAGCTTAACAGAAAAGATAACCATCATTCTCTGAAGTTGAAGGAAACCAGGTTTTACTCCCTAATAAATATAACTGCACATGACATGAAATTTGGAACTCTAGTCACAAAATTAAATGAATACAGTAAAAAGTTCTTCATCACTGCTGAATTCATCCAGTGATAAAATGTGCATCCAGCAAAGCAAATTGGATCACTTAATAATCAAGAAACCAGCTGTGAAGACTGGAACAGTAGTGGGGAGCTGATGAGGCCAGTGCCCTTTAGTACCCTACACTCTCCCAGCCCGTATTTCAGCTTCTGGGACTTCTCCAGAGGACCCTGACAGCATGCAAGGTGGCATGCTGAGAGCTGGTACCTTGCAACCCAGCCTTACAGTGTCATGCAGGACTTCCCCTGCAGGCAGTCTACGTGGCCTGAACCTGGAGTCTGAATTCACCCGAGTGTGAGATACACGACTGTACTATCCAGTGCACAATGCTGCATTTCAGACCTGTGTCTTCCTCAAAAACTTGATCCAAAGAAGAACTATCATGTAGACTACCATCTCACAGGTAACACCACTTCTATCCAAAGTGATATATAGTGTCAAGGAGGGGCACCCTCTTCTCCATATGGGTAGGAAAGATTGCTGCCAGCAATGCTCTACAAGGTTACAGACACACTAGCAATTCATACCGAGCAGAAGTGAGAAAGGAGTTTTAATGAGGCAAAAGATAATTAATTCCACATGAAAAGGCAGGTATTCCTGCCATAAATATGCCTTTCTGGAGTTCCTGGCATCTCATCACCACCCTAAAGAAGGAAAATAAAAAGGGAAGGAAAAGAAAAAGACAAGGTGGATACCCAGAAAATCCATCTCTGAGGATGCCTCTAAAGTGGAACACTATTTGAAAAGCCACAATCACATGGATCTCATGAAAGCCACGAACAGCATTTTAGTACACTGAGGACTTCTGCTAGCCAAGTTTCTATCTCTAAACCGATCAGACTCAGCAGAAGGTCCTTCCTCTCTCCAAAGACTTTTACTGAAACCATCAGAAGAAACATTGCATGCCACTTCCTTGCAATGGTTGTTTCTCTGTCAGTCTCCAGGACATACTTCCATGACACTAGCAGGTCTGTAACACAGAAGCTCACAAACAGCAGTAAGTAGCTACCACACAGCAGACAGCTACCTTAGTTATGGGAGAAAGCACAAAAGGGTAATGACAAGTAGAAGCACTTCATATAGCACCGTATAGTGGGTTCTGAACTCTCAAGAAAGCAGATGCTGTGATACAGTCATTCAGCTAGTTGGAAAGGCCTAACTGAGCATGCCTTGGCTTGTAGGATGGTTTGCCATTCTGGAAGGTGACCTATGCTTGAAAATTTCCCACATATGTAGCAAAACACAGCAGGACTTACCTATTACTATTTCTTCTGTTAAAACGACCAGCCATTAAGGCTGAATGATGCAACACGGGATACAACTGGATGATGCTCAACAGGACAAAAATGCATTTCCCCCTCAAATATGGTTTTCTTTAAGTATGGCATGAACTCTGAGTAAAATGCTTGCCTAATATTAATCCACATGGCTCAACTGTCCACTACAACAACAAGCCATGATATATTCATCTGAAGATCTGGTAGTTGAAGCCTTTTGAAGGGCACAGTGTAGATAAGGCACAACTCTCAAACTGCAAACATAGAGTACAAAGTGTCTATTCAAAACCTTATTAAAGATAATTACGTAAAATAAATCTGTTATGGCGTGTCCTAATTAGCTAAGGAGGACTCTTTATACTGCTTGCATAAGGAGTACAGAACATGCACGGCTTCCCCTTCCTGAACTCATGTGATGCTGCAAAAAGCAAATCCAAACTTCAAGGAACTTAAAGTACAGTTTTTCATACAGACTGGGCACAATAAAGACTTCTATGGTTACTGATGCAGATATATTGCATGCTGCCCCACTAACAGAACATTACATAAGATCAAGTAAGGGATTAGCCTGATTTACCATCATGAAGGTCTTATTTTTTACTTTAAGCTAGATAAACTTTTTATGATAATCAACAGCTGGAAAAGATTGCATTGGCTTTAGTGAAAGCAAAAAATGTAATAACATAATGAAATACACATTTAAAATACGTATCTATGAAGAGAATGACTGGTCATTTACAGCATTTTTGCTCCAGTTATAAATAGAAATAATTAAACTTACTAAATGTTCCTTTCATTTGAATAAGCTGCATCCTCATTTTCTACTCAGTTTTAGAGAAGGCTGCTTGGGATGGATCTAATTTTTTAAATAAATTATCTTATCTTCTTTAATGAGTTATGAGATTATTGAAGCCCTTATATACACAAGAAAACAGAAAATCATTTGCATCAAGGTTGCAGTATTGTTTCAGGTTTAGAATTTAGTTTTTATTAAATAGTATGTATGTGTTACATACAACTGGAATAAAATACTATAAAAGCATTTTTAAAGCAAGATGTTTCAAAATTTTACCAGTCTATAGATTATCTAAAAGAAAAACAAATAAAGAAGAAAGGATAGAACTGATGCAAAGAATACAAGGACTTGTCTTTGTAAGGATGAGAGGGCAGGAGAGGGAGAACATAGAAACCATCTTTTCCATAATTGTATTTGTTTCTAGCTTCCCCACAAGCAGCATGATGACTCCGTTCTCACCTTTGCAAGAGCTGCTCTGTAATGATGGGGATATGTGGGCAAGAAGGGATAAGCAAACTGGACAGCTGGATGATGGGAGCAGGGTGCTGCCTCCTTATCTAGCTACATAAAGGAACGTATTTTACATCAGGTGTCCTACTGGCTTTCTCCTCGCCCACTACAGAAGAACATATCTAGTAATAGATCAAATAAACTGCAAGATGATCAACATGAACTTTTTAAAACTATAAATCAGCAGTGGTTTTGATTTTGCTGTTCCTGTAAAGTTTACACAACCTCAGAACATCCTGAAGGTCCTCTGAACTAAGTAAACCTTAAATAGTTGAGTAATTCTCAATGATACAATTCAGTAAATTTTCCTGTGTATTACAAAGAACAGATAAGTTCAAGGAAAATGGAAATTAAAATTAATCTACTTGATGCAGTAATGACTGAGAAATTGACATTAAATATTGGGAACATACAAGGCAAATAAACATGAAAAATACACAGGAAAAATGAAAATAAAAGCAAAGTTAACATAGAGCTATGAGTTTGCTGAGATTTTTTCCAAGTTCAATATTGAACCTTTTGTCAAGACACAATCAACATGGTGCATTCATTGTGCTAATTCATGGCATTTACATCATTTTATGCTGGCATTACTGGCTTCAGCAAGATTGATTGACAGAACTACAATTCTTGTTAAAGCAAATGTTTACAGGTATTTTAACAAAACAGCACCTCCAAGCAGATGAATCAGCTGAAACATTACCATCTGATGGAATTTTTCTGTGATAGTTTTGACTGGAAAAAAGAACTTTATATTTTTATATAATTACTTTTGCACTTCTTAAAGATTGGAAGCTTCTCTTCTTTCCATTGATCTATCATTCAAGGTAAAGTATTAGTTTCAATTTCTATTCATCAAGTAAATAAAATAATTGCCTAATTTTATATCCCTCTTCTTCATACTGATTCATCCTGTTTTTTGTCTAATGAGTAATTTTGCTCATATGATAACCCCAATAACAGTATTTGAACTTTTAAATTTATATTAAATCTGAATTGTTTTACCCAAGATCACTTAAAATTAAATTAAAACTACAACATACTTTCCCAAGAGCACAAGATTTTGAAAAATTTGAAATAAAAAAGCTTGGATAATCACTGGGCCAGTCTCATAATGGTAGGCTGAATTCTGTTTGTATAAACTTCGTAAATATCCAATAGCTGTCAAAAAAATAATGGACAAAATCAAGAACCCTTGCCCACTGATGCAGGCACTCCATTGTAGAAAGCCACCAGGTTGGTCAGGCAGGATTTGCCCCTAGTAAAGACATGCTGGCTGTCCTGAATCATCTCCCTGTCCTCCATATGCCTTAGTATGTCTTCTAGGAGAATCTGTTTCATGATCTTGCCAGGCACAGACGTGAGGCTGACAGGTCAGTAGTTCCCAGGGTCATCCTTTCTACTCTTTTTAAAAATGGGCATAATGTTTCCTTTCTTCCAGTAACTAGGGACTTCACCTGACTGCCATGACTTTTCAAATATCTGGAAGAGTGACTTGGCAACTACATCACCCAATTCCTTCAGGATGCTGGGATGCATCTCAGCAGGTCCCACAGACTTGTGAGTGTTCAGGTTCCTCAGATGGTCATGAACCTTGTCTTCGCTTGCAGTGGGAGGACTTTGTCACTCTGGTCTCTGTCTTGTAGACCATCAACTTGAGAGCGTGAGGAGAGAGGTTGCCAGTGAAGACTGAGGCAAAAAAGTTGTTGAGAATCTTACCCTTCTCCTCGTCTGTTGTTACCAGTTCACCATTGTTGCTCATCAGGGGGGGTACGCTGTCTTTAACCTTCCTTTTCTGGTTTACATACCTGTAGAAGCCCTTCTTGTTTTTCTTTACATCCCTTGCCAAGTTCAGCTCCAGCTGCACCTTGGCCTTCCTGACCTCATCCCTACACAACCTGGCAATGTCCCTATACTCTCCCTAGGATACCTGTCCCCACTTCCACTGCCTGTGTAGTTCCATCTTGCCTTGTAGTTTGACCAGCAGGTCTCAACTCAGCCATGCTAGTCTCTTGCCTTCCTTCCTCAATTTCTTACACCTGGGGATTGAGATCTCAAGCTCTACAGAAAGCATTCTTAAAGATCTGCCAAGTCTGTTCTGCTCCCGTGTCCCTGAGGGCCATTTCCCATGGGGTCCTATCTACTAACTCCTTGAAGAGCTGGAAGTTTGCTTTCCTAAAATTCAGAGTCCTAACTAAGCTTCTCATCTGCCTCATACCCCTTAGGACAGTGAACTGCACTAGTGCATGATCACTGCAGCCCAGGCTGCCTTCAACTTTGACATCTCCGATGAGTTCACTTGAATTTGTGACCACCAGGTTCAATAACACATCCCCTCAGGTAGGGCTGTCTATTTACTGTCTTAAGAAGTTGTCATTGAGGCACTCCAGGAGTTTCCTGGATTGCCTACAGCTTGCTGTGCTACTTTTCCAACAGATGTCAGGGTGGTTGAAATCTCCCAGCAGGATGAGAGCCTAGGATCACGATGTCTCCTTGAGCTGGAGTCAGAAGGCTTCATCAACAGGCTCCACTTGATCAGGTGGCCTGTAGTAGACTCCAACCACAAGACTCCCTTTGTTGTCCTGATCCTTAATTCCTACCCATAAGCTTTTGACCTGCTCATGGCTATTCTTTAGGGATAATTCTTCACACTCTATCCACTTCTTTACATAGAGGGCAACACCTCCACCCCTTCTTCCTCTCCTGTCCCTTCTGAACAGCTTGTAGCCATCAATAGCCACACTTCAGTCATAGGAACTCTTTTCTCTGGAAAGATATTTCTATCCAAAGGGAAGTCTTTTTACTCTTTATCATTTACTGGGCTTTTATCCCTCATTTTTCAACAAGAAGTCAAGCAAGAGTCCCCTGAATCAGTGTCTATCAGTTTACAATAACCACCAGTGTGCTCATTATAAAATATTTAAGAGTTCTTCCTTTCTACGTTGTTTTTAAAATGAGTCAATCTAGATAAAGACTAAATCCAGTCTTTATGTTAAACTGCTATGAAACCACTGTTATCAGTATAGGAAAAGGTTAAAAAACAGTTCAACAAAGAATTTATAAATTAATGGAATACCTCAATATCACATAATTGTTATATCGATTTAGGTAACAAGTTGCTGTATGGAAAAGGGTGAAAAGCCCAAAAGAGTTAATATTTAATTTTCAGTCTACTACTTAGATTAGAAAAATGGAACATACTGAGAACTGAACTACAGATGAAATGAAAAATTGCTTACTCCTTATAAAGCCATTCAAAATTTATCTCTGTTTGACTCTAACATACACAGCTTTTTATAAGGTTCTCTATTCTAAAAGAAGTAAACAAAGGCAAATAATGCATAATGCAAGTATTCCAGTGAATAAAGTAAAACAACTTGCCTAAGCAGATTTTATTCATGATAAAAGTTTTCCTAAAAGACATTTCAAACTATAGCACTTAGAAAAAGATCCTTGAATAGAGTGAGGAATATGCAAACTGCAAGCCACAAGGACAAACACCTACCCTTGATAATTGATTCAGCTGCATACAGATCCCGCTTGTAGGTCACCTAAGGGACAGACAAGCCTCATTAGATTTAATGCAGCAGTAAGGAATGCAAAACCAATAAAACAATGCCCTGAAGGCAATTCTTTACATTTGAAATACCATAAAGAAATTGACAATATAATTTGTTAGTTCTGGTAAAATATCACTGGCAAATCATGAGATTAGAAGTTGCAAAAATTACCGGAAATTGAAGAGAAACATTTTTTTTTAAATACTTAGCTCTGCTTGGAACTCATTAGAAACCTAACTATTTTAAAGTCTTTGAAGAAAAAACACAATACTGCATCTATTTTCACACATTCACTCTATAATTATCTTGTGAAATAGATTTGTTTTTTAATGGGACTTGTGATAATAGACATGGAAGGCAGGGAGAAGCCTCGTTATTTCTTTTACTAATATAGGTGCAATTTTTCAGTAGTGTAAGATTATTAATGAGAGCCTAATTAATCAGTGGGAATCAGTGAGATTACAGTAGCTTTGTATGAACTTTCAGAGGATTAAAACACACCAAGATCTTCCTGAAGACATGATTCAGAGCAAGCTAGATAGACAGGAAGATGCTGAATATTTACTTGGTATTGCAAAAAACACCTTCCGCAATTGCCTTTCGTACTCTCCTGGTGGTTGACAGTCCCAGTACTATGCTTTCCAAGTAAACTAACTAAAGACAGGATCTACCCAAGACATTAACAGTCTTTGCTAGCAGTATCTTCCTAATGACATGCAGTGACATAAAGTGACTTAAGAATAACTCCTAAATATTTGTCTTTGCTTTTACTGTAATTTCCTTAAATGTTAAATAAAATATTACTGAATTTTCTGCATTTGTTTCTCTGGAGTCTGAATCTTTTTTTTTTCTTTCTTTTGAAATGGACTGAATAGGATTCCGAGAGCTTTAGTGCTGCAAAGTAAATCTTACAGCAGAAACGCACTATTGTAGGTATTAGCATTTTAGTCTTGAAGTAAATAATTATTTGACTTGAACATAATCCTTCTAGTAACTGCTTTCCTTTCCATCTCATAAATTAAGCTGTGTATTGTAGTCAGAAACAGATTAATATTACCTTTCTTATTACTCATAATTTCTCCAAGGAATTATATTATTTTAAAATTAAAAATAAACTTGCTTCTCCACATCTTGTCCTGCAGGAGAAGCAGCCAGAGAATGAATCTAACATGAGCAATCTTAGGTGTCTGAGTTTACATACAGTTGGGAAGAATCAATGGTTTAAATTTAAGGATAAAGAATTATTGAGTGACCAATTTTGTTGCAAGGTTTCTTTCTAATTACCTGTCTCTAGAGGGCTTTTACACTGAACTTTGTCATGGTATAACTGTAAGAGACTACTGTCTTAAATCCTTCCAAGAAACAAGACTGTAAGCTCTTTTAAAAAGTGGTCTCACATATTGTAAGGATCATAGTCTCTCTGAGATGCAAAAGTATTCTTAAATAGTCCGATTTTAAAAAGAAGTTACTTTATAAAGTAGCACCGGTCTTCAAGAAAACAGTACAGAAGAATAAAAAATTAAGAACGAACTACTGAAATTCTGAGTCAGACATCAGCAAATACTTTTAAGGACGGTTTCCTAGAGAAATAAACAATCTGAGACCATATCACACTATCCTTATATATTCCTTTCATAATCTGTGATCCTATAAGCTTTCTGAAAACAGTAGAGCTGACAGAGAGAAAAACTCTGCCAGCTGCCACAGGTGATGACCACTTGCTAGTCAGGGAGGGAAGGATTCCCTACATCCCTTTCTGCACTGAATAAATACTAAACCCAACCAGAAGTTCTCTAAAGGTATGGATATTCATAATGTCTCTGGATTTTCTTTTGTGGATTGAGAGGCGTTCTTGAACTTTAGAGGAGACTTGTTCAAAAGGCTGGTAACCACAACAGATACACTCTTTAGTTTGATCCTAACCACTGACTGTTTTAGTATGAATTTGTTTTAAACAACTTTTAAAGCTAGTCAACACAACAGTTTATTGTTCTGACGAGCTATATTGTGTTACCTCTGGTTTCACTAACATGGATTTGCATTCCAGGCTCACCCCAGCCAGAAGCAATTCAGATCTAGCCAAATCAACTGGGAAGAATACTTCAACTGTCACTCTGTACCAGAAATTAAGATGGTACTCTCCATTCTCACAGCCCAGGTGAGGTGCACAAATTACAGTGGAAAAAAAATAAGAAATATGACACACAAGAGTTCTCTCTCACTTTGCAGGAGAGACCTTTCTCATCCATTTGGGGTTTTTTTTATATTACATTACTAAGCTGAATCTCTACAGTTTTATCAAATTATCACTTAATCTTCTTTATCATTGTCTTCTCTGAACCTTCTCTATCAACATTTGTACAGAGCTTGAGCCCAGATTCAACCATAATATTCTAGATGCTCTTGTAATAGTAGAACATCCCTTTTCTAATTTTATATCCTTGTTTCTGTATCAGTGGCTGACATAAGGTATTTTGCCCACAGTGGAAACTTGCTGTCCTCTGTGATCCTACACCACGTTCAAATTCACTGCCTTCCTAGAACAATTCTCTAAATATGGCCTATACTTTTTTGTTTCTAAAAACACTTTTTTATATTTGGCTGCACTAAAAAGCATTACTTTTGTTTAAATTGCTTGCCAGGCAATCCTTATCAATAGGTTACTTCTGATCAATTCTATTTTTTTTGCAAATCCTTCAATCTCTGCATTGTCCACAAACTTTACCAGACAATCATTAAACAGCTTAGAGACAATAACAGTTTCTACAGAACTGTAGTAGTGAGAATTATCTTTTGAAACATATCAGTTATCCAATTTTTAATCTATTTAGTGAGGACTAGTACAACTAAAGTCATCCTATTTTTAATTAAGATGCCATGTAGTAACTAGTCAAACTTATGCCAGCTACATATTGTATCAGCACTACCATCTTAAAAGGGCTTTAAGTTAATTTCACAAAATGAGTAAATTCCATGTTGGTTGACATTAATTACATTAGTCCCTTAACTCTTTATTAACCAAGTTCTGCCTGTAGCAGTGCACCCTTTTGTTGATCAATATTGACCTTACAGGCTTTTAATTACTCAGATTCTCTCTCTTCATGAGACAACGTTAATTTCCATTTTGATCTCGAGTGTCTAGTGTTTCAAAATTGCAATCCAGAATATCACTAGGCCAAATACTAAAACTCAACATAAATACCTCACTATCATGGAATATGAAACCATCATCTACTTATTCAAAGTCAAAACAGTCTAACTTATTGCACATTTCTCTGCTTCCCTGTATAATAATCTACTATATCTATTTAGTAAAGCCTCAAAATCATCAGACAAGGGTTGGTTTGTTTGTTTTCCTGTATGTCCTTCTCTCTCAACTGTCAGATTGTGACTTTTCACTACCTGGGAACTATCCCCCATTATAAAGAATGAAATTAAGATGATGGGTGTATTTTGTTACCCTTCCTCTAAGTACCATGCTCTGTAATGAGAACAATGAAACCATCCAAGAAGTGATGTAATGCAAATGTGCATGACATAATCTGTCCCTTAGAAGACTGAATAGGAAAACAGACAATATACTGTTTCAGAAAGACTATGTCCCCAGAAACAGATTGAGGGAATTTGCTGTACGCAACCAGTGCATAACGAAATTTTGATGCTAAATTGCACAGGAAATTTGCACTGCAGATTCAGGGAATTACCTTTCCGTGTAAGATTTACTGTCATATTATTGGATATTATGTCCCATTGGAAGAAATTTCCTGTCACAGACAGATGGAGTGATTTTAGCTGCTTCCAGACCCTTCAATGTGGTAATGAATAATGAAAAAAAAAAAGAAGAAACACTTAAAAATTGCATGATACAAGAGCTACTGAGAAAGAAGCATGTCCCACCATCCAAAACAATTAAATGGGATATTGTTAAGCAGCAGGGACATATCCTTTGGCACCTGTATACACACCTGCTTTGTCAGTCATCAGGAACCTACAGATATCAGCCAAGGTGAATGATGTTTAAAACATTTTTAAAAGACTGTTTGAAGAGGTCTTAAACATTAAAGAGTTACTGAACGTAACAAACTGCTCTAAAAATCAAAATGCTGTTAGCCAATTATTTAGCAGCAGAGAAGAAGTGATGCCCTCATAGGAAAAGTGGAAGAAAACAGACAAAAGATATAGAAATAGCAGGAGAAAGCTCATCTCATAAAACAGTGTTGTTAGTTTTAGAGATCATGGATTTTTAGTTTTAAAGATTCTCAGGTTATTCAAGTACCTAGTTGGTTTTCCTTCTTCCAGACAAAAATTGTCCTCATTGATTATCTCAGATAACATCTGCCCAAGTCTATCTAGAACAAAAGCTCTAAATAAGTTCATGATAATAAAAAAACTACTCTGAAATTTCTAAGTGCAAATCCTATTACAATTGAAAACATATCTGAATTTTTATGGTAATGTGAATTTTATTACTTTAAAAAGATAAATAAAAAATAATGTATTATTCCCTTTACCTTCCAGAGGTCAGCTGTTCCTTCTACAAGTTTGGCATTTGTTTTACAGTATTTCAGAGCCAGATGCAAACATTCAGTTCCATAATCGAGGTCATAGTCTGTACACTGTAGTAATTAAAAAAGAATAAATATTCTTAATCAGTCTTAAAGAAATCATACTTCTAAGCAATACCAGATTTTCTTTCATTAATTATACATCTCAACAGTCCTGTCCAGAATAATATATGCTGTATCAGGTAGGTACATCAAGGATGAATCAGAAATAAAACACTTTCAAGGTTACACCAGATTCTAGGTATCCAGCAAAGTGTTACAGAAGTGATGAAACACTTTATAAACACTGATTCAATTGGGTGCTTCAAGTATCTTGCTACACCTGCTCAGGTTTTTGTGACATCAAAATAGGATGGTAGGAACTAAGAACCTCTGTATTCCTTTACATTTTTTCCTTTATATTTGTCTCCAGTTATCTGCACACAAAACAGCAAAGTTTCACACTGCCATGAGCCTTCCAGATGTAAAAAAAAAAAATAAATTAAAAAATTTAAAAAAAGTTTGTCCACTTTCTAGTGATCTAGATGAGTCATTATTCTCTCAAATATCCTTCCCAACCAGTCTGGCTTCCTATGGTTACTGGCTGTAAGAATCCTATTAATGGGAAACTGTGTAGGAAGCAGAATCTCTTGAGCCAAAGCCCAGGTAGGTTCAAATGCAGGAACCAAGAGCTTACCAGACATAACTCTCTTAAGATGAATTGGTTTGATTAAGATAAGAACATTCTAGTCTATTCTCATGATGCTAAATTACCAGTCCATCCAGAAGCATGAACTACACTTAACAAGGAAGGATAACATAAGATAGTGTCTTTCATAAAAATGGATGTATTTGACAAGACCACAGGCTGGCTAGCCCATTGTCCAGTCTCTAGTAGAGGCTGACAGTCAAGGATAAGTAAGTAAGAAAAAGGTAAATCACATCTTTTTACTTTCCCAGGACATTCCATTGGCCTCATATAAAGTTATTATCCTATTCACCCAATTACTTTTTGGATAGCAGTATCTTTTTGGCACCCGCACCACCTGATTCATCACTCTTTTCATCACATGCCCTGTTGTTCTGGCAGAAAAGGGACTGCAAAACCACCTTCTCAGCCCTTCAAAATACTTCACCACATCTCACATCTTTCCATAGGTAAAGAGACCAACATATATTCAGCCATTTCAAATAAAAGGTAATTCAAAGTTTGATCAACCTTTTCACCTTCCTTCACATTTATCTACACTTACCTATCAATTTTATCATTACATCCTTCTTAGCCCTTATCCCTCATAAGGCCATCTCCAAAATTATTTATGAACAAAATGAACTGCACAGGTCCAAGCTCAGATCTTCACAAAACTCCACTGGTGATTTACTGCTATGAAAACTGGTCATGCATTTCACACTGTTTCTTATCTTCTAGCAAATAATCTACTCTGGGAAATCCTTATTTCACATGAAATCCTTATAAACACATGAGCTTTACAAAAGCTGAAATAACCCTTCCATTGTGTCAAATTTAACCATTTATCTACAAATTTGTGTTTTTAATAAAATGTGACAGTCCAGATACTGTGCTCAGTAATTCTCAGTCTCTTTCAGGATTCAGGAATTCAAAATTACCAAGAATGCAGAAGTCTAAGTGGATTACAGAAGATCCAAACAAGAGTGCTGCAATACAACTCGCTCTTTTTTTTTTTTTTTTAACTGTTTCTTCAAGAATTTTAATTAAAAATATGAATAAAATTTTTAGTTTCTATTCGTGTTTTATAATGCATCAGTGACATTCAATGAATTAATCAGCATCATACATCTGAATTTTATCATTAAAACGCACTGATGTCTTAGAAAAATCATAGTCATCACTTTTATATTTTTAAATTAGTATTTTTTGGTCATTTTAGTTTGTCATGA